>BSBM01000109.1:0-1453750 GCA_027924585.1 Larix kaempferi | reverse complement strand
ATAGAGAGATCCTAATCTAGGGATTAATCAAGCAGCAACTAAAGGAAATCCATCAAAACGATGTTCTTGGAAGTACATGTATGTGCAGAGATCCATTGAGGCAGCAACACATATAACTTTCAGGGTAGCAAAGGAAATATAGGAGAATTAAGCATAAGGGCTATCCATAACAAAACATGTACGAGATCGAGCTCATGAGTTATTCCTTTCCCCGATCCTCCTATGACCCTACTCGCAGTATTATAAAGCATTCACACAGTACAATTTTCAGGCATACAATAAAATTAAAGGAGTGCATACAGTTCAGGCTGTAGAAAATTTTCATAACCTATCAAAAGTGAAGAGCGCATATTCTATGCAGTAGAGCATGAAATGGGTTTGGGATCGGGCTTCCTGATCCGTCCTATCCCCAAATACTCTACGCAGGACTTGCAGTCAATCAAAAAAAAGATAACTCATTAAAACCTAAAATATCAATGCAACTATAGAGAATGGGGATGAAGCTCAGCACTGGGCTATCCCTTCCCTCATTTCGTAGCACCACCAACTATGGCGTCCACCCATCTTCAGTATACTCTAAAGAGGTAAAATCTGTCCCCCTTTTCCCCACGGCTGTGACCTCTAATATACTTCAAGGATTTCTTTTTCATCTTTGGGGAGTTCTCCCAACTTACAGAACTCTGCATTGGATGGCCCCCGATTATTTGGGGTATGGCACAAAGTTAGGAGTTGTGTGCGCCCTTCAAGGAAGAGTGATCGGTTTTTTTAATAAAACACTGATGTCTCCCACTTGCCACCTCTATTAAGGTAGAAGGATTTGTTACCACAAAGGTTGCGCCTTCACGAATTATGATTGAATAATGTATTATACAATTTATATAATAAGGAGCTTATAACTAGTTACCTATATCTAAACGAAAGAAAATGACTAACATTAATATAGGAAGTTTTAGCTTAAAAGGGGCTAGAGAAAGCATTTCGGCTCTTCATGCCTTAGTGAAGGTAATTATAATATTTTTATGGAAATTCCTAAATCTATGAAGGTTTATAAATATAATTAACTCTTGCATTTTCACAAGACTAAGGAAGCGTACTAAATTTATTTTAGGAATTCCTTAAATTTAGTATGACCATAAATTTTTTAGGACTTAAATGCATAGTTAATATTCCTCTAGCGTGCGGGGCACCCAAATGACATCCATCATTACTAACGGGAACTAATGGTTTCCTCTCCATTCACCACTTTCCCCCCTCTAGTGGATTCATAGATCCCCCCAACGTTAAGTGGCGCCATGTCTTGAGTCTCCTAAGTATAAAATAACACTTATGATGTAACATTAGTTTCAAGGTCCACTAGTGAGGCCTTGTCCTTGAGCTCCTCACCAAGGCTACTTACACATTTACAATTACATTTACCAAAAAAAGTAGGGATCAAATAGGAGGGATGTTACATCCTCCTCCCCTTAAGAATAACACCGTCCTCGGTGTTCCACAGTTTTTCTTTCACATCTTTACATCATCTTTCACTTGGTTTTGTTTTATGCTTTGATCATCTTCACATTTTCGCGATTTCCGCAAGCTCTTGTCATTCATATCCTACACATAGTACAACTTATACAATATTCTCTAGCCTTCTTCAACATAACATAATTATACCATTTGCAATTTTAATCATAAGATAAGTACAAGTCTTTTTGCAACACCTTATCATTGACACGTTAGCATCATATACTTTGCAAATTTCAAACGGTAAATGTTTTAACATTTATCATTCATCCTCATCCCTGAGGAAATGTTTTGTTTACTCAAGCATTCATAACATTCACACATAAATGCATCCAATAGTCTAGTTAAAAGACAATCATTAATATTTGTTATATCATAAAACAAATATTTCAACAACACTTCGTTGATCATCAAACTCTCCCATGAGTTTGGAACTTCAGCAACTCTATGTTGAACACAAAATTCTTCCTCGAATTCTATCATCAATTCCTGTGGACTTACGGGCTACACGTTTGAGGTTACTCTCATTTTTTATTGCTAGTCAAAAAAATTTCCTCCTCAAGACATCAAACAATGTTCTGTGTCGAGATGTCAATATTTGTGCCTAGGTATTTGCTATTGATACCACAAAAATCTTTCGCAACCCCCCTCAAGTCTTCTTGCTTGAGTCTAAGAATTTCTTTTCCACCCAGCCTCCTGCTTGAGTCCAGGAAACATTGCTTTAGCAAAGCAGAGTTTGGTCAATTTTTGCCACCTCAATCCTTCTGCTTGAGTCCCAGAATATTCTTTTCCCCTCAAACCTTCTCGTATGAGTCCAGGAAATAACAATTATTTATTATTTCTTGTGGTTTTGGTTAACCACACCATGCAACATAATAGCAACATAATATCAACATCAAATAGGTTCATCTATTTACTCATCAGTTTGAACTCATGCTTTTATCATATCCCTTCATGAGTCTTTGATCTTACCATATGCTTACCATGTATACTATATCGTGTCCATGTCTTTGCACAAGTTCAAGTTCCACAGAATGTGACAATGTGCCAAATTTACTTGTTAGTACTTCTTTATTTAACAAAAATCAAATCTCATGACAAATTCTTCTACTAGCATGATAATAAGGAAATCATCATTTACTTACAACATCCATACAAGATTAACATTCTCATTAATTTCATTAATATACCTTATGGCATAATATTTGCGGTGTTACCATGTAGCATTCATTAATAACCTAGCTCTTTACAATAATTCTAATAATCATTTGATTTGTCTTTCAAAGTTTACAATTTACCTTCTCATAGATTTATGAGACTATTGTAAGGCAATTTATGTAAATGTACAATTCTCTATGTATATCTGGAAAAATTCTAGACAATATCTATGGTTGAGTGTAATTCATAACCCAAATCTTAATTTAGTATGTCTACAAAATACGTGAAAATGAAAGCATTATTCCTATGCTTATAGATTTCAATCCGCAACCTTTATTGGTTAACGTAAAAACTTATCATGTCTATATACAAAGGAAATGGAATATAGTATTTCCAATTGATATGGATACAGACAGTTTAGTCGTCATGGTTATCTTCTCAATGCATTCAAAAATATGAACTCTTCCTTATACTAAATATGAAAAGAAATCAATCGTCACTAAATGTTATTTGTTATTAATAAGGAAAGTATATAAGCAATGTTTCATAAATTATAGAGATTCGTCATCTATCGATGTTTATAATATACAAACCCTTACACCATAAACAGTCTATGTGATGATTTCTAAAATACCCTTCTTGTCTTTACTATTGGAAAACATGATAATAGTTTCACATTTAGATTTTACATCCTCTTAATATAACATGATAAGATACTTTGACCTGATTGTGAACTCATACAATATTAGCTCTAAAATACTTATTAACCAACATTATCCTCTATCTCACTTTCCACTTTCTCATATTTTCTCCTAACCGTAATGCTTATCCCAAATGTCTAGGATGTACCTTCTACACTTAAAGAAGAATTTTCATTTAAAAGACAAGACATCAACATCTCACTTTTAAGACAAACCTTTCTGAGAATTAAATTAATACTCATTAAGCTACATAGAATGGAATGATCTTACGAGGATAAACTTTCCAACTCCCTTAATCTTATAGTCTAAAAGATCCACCTTGCAATCCATGTTACCAACACCCCAACAAGTCATTGTCTATACACTTTTTCCTAACAAAATAATATTGTTATGATGCCCAAATGAATCAATTTAAAGCTTAATATTTTTAACTTTAAACTATACACATTAGTACTAAATTCAACCGGAAACATAGATACCATTTTTGTCAAGCCATATTTATTCTCTTTATATAAAACTATTAGTTACAATATATCACCATGACACAATTTCATCCACTATAGTATACCTTCAATGCAGGTGAGTATAACAATATGTTTGCATAAAGGAACTAGTTAACCAAACAAGTTAGGGTAACATTAATTTCAGTATTAAACACAATGGGACTTACCTACTTGCAAACTCATAGTTGACTTCTTCGTTACCTCTTTCCGAACTATGAAAATGTAATTTTCTCGTTGCGTCTTTGTAGGTGGAGTTGTTCAACCAACATACATTTGCTTCCTCTAGTCGAGCCCAAATAGGCCCAAGTGTTTGTAACCTGTAGCGCTGATACCATATGTAACAAACCCAAATTTGAGAGTGAATAAATTAGTGAATTTTCAAAAAATTTCACTATGAACATTAACAATAAGATATGAGATACACTAAAACATGATGTCGATTATTTATTCATTAGAAATGTTGAACATATTTAAACATTTCTTCTATCATATATAGAAGGGCTTCAGTCAACCTATCAATTAGTCCATAATGTTAATAATAATTACTTCTATTTACATCATAAAATGCATCTACTTGAAGTATGCACCCAATACCTTATCTAACTTGAATTTAGATAAATTTGAATTTGAATCTAGCACTCGTGACATACCTAAAAATATATATGTAATAAAATAAACATGTAAGGTATTAGTTGTATTAATTATAAGGATATGTTTATTGATACCTGTATAAGAATACACAATGAATTTGTCTATAGCCATTCATAAAAAGTGTAAACTCTTCCGAAGTGGAATCTTAGTTTCAATACCGAGATAATCCTCATTCAAATATAACATAACTGAATACTCAAAGTATCATTTCAACTTTGAAATGTCCCTAAAAACAGTAAAAATTTAATAAAATTTTCGTTACTGTAATAAACTGGATAAGAGATGATGAATGTAAATTAACTTCAGCACTGCTAAGAATATGCTACACCGATGCTTCTTTTGCGACATTTAATAGAGTCTCAGTTTCATAAGTGTCATGGCTTTACTGGTTGTGAATCCTACAACTTTGCAAAAGCGTTGTAATGAATAGAAGTGTAAATCTGTCACAAGGGTACAAATGTTTAGAGGATCATAATGCAAATCTCTTTCTTACAGTTTTAATAGTTTGTGTGCATGTTTATTAAATTCTAAATGATAATTCAGCTGGGATGGACCTTTATTGGTGGCAGTTGAGGCCCATGGTGTGATGCTTGGTCTTTTCAAAGGGCAAGGTACCCCGGCAGGGCTGCCGAGAGGTAGGCGGTAAGAAAATGGAAACTCCTGACTTACTTAGCGAGTTAGCTAATGCATCCACTTTGTACCTGGTTTTCAGGTGTACTTACGGAGGTGTCTACCTACGGTGCTCATTTCGCAAGTCCAACACTTATTTAAAAATAATGTATGTAATGTTTGGAGGTTGTCACCTTAAAATGCTTTGTTGGAGATTATAGTCCTTATTGAACTTTCAAAACATGTTGACCTTGTAATTACTTGTTGGCATTATACACTACTTGGGGTATTTGTATCACACCTTGCATTTTCAATTACTTAATTGATCGTGAATGCCTCTGCTACTATAGAGATCACGACTAGTATCGAAATATTTGGGGTTGGTAGTGGAATTTAATGCAACTCTACGATGGCACATGGCCAATGTTGCCAGCTATGCTGAGGGTTTCAACTTGGTTTCTACACCATCAAAGGTTTCAATTTCATGGTTCATTTGCCTCTCTCTGTGCATTGGATGCGTTTGAGGGTTTCATGTACTGACTTGAGCTTGGCTTATGGTCAGCACACCATAAGGGGTTTCGTATGCAGAGATGGAGACATATAAACACGAAGGTAATATCATACTTGTTTTCTTGCTCATTTAAATGGATAAAAATGATAATAAACTCAGGTTTCTGACTTATATGATTGACTTGCTTGGCAAGTAATTCGTTTGGCCCTCTTCATCTACGTGGCTACTAGTTTATGGCCAAGACTAGACTTGGAGGCGTCGCAAATGGTAAGTTTAGAGTCCACCATTACTTATCTCCTCCTCTCGCCTCTCTGGAGTGTTACTCTTTGTGTTTTCTATGAGGAACCTCATGAGCCCGATTGGGTTCAATGTGACAAGCTTTGAGTTCCTGGAAGTCACCGTTGGCTGGACTATTGCAAAAAATATATCTATTGACTTTTACAGGCCCTAGAGGGACTTAGTGGGAGGTTTTGGCCATTTGGCTCAATGTATAAATTTTGTTGAAGCTTGTTGATAATAATAATGCCCAATATGAACTGGGGTTTGCATTCGAGACCTATGTCTGTGTATTTAGTTTGAATGGGCCCTCGAATGGCCTTCTGTATAATTTTGTAAATGTTTGGCACCCTATTTAGTCTCTGCGTTATAAGCTTTGAACCTGTTAAGGAGATATATACAGCTAACTAGTCTCTGCGTTTGCTTTATGTCAATTACTGGTTTGAGAGTCTAGATTCTTCATGTGGCTATCGTGGCTCCGTCTATTGAATGGTAAATGATGTCTGTATATAAGGTTTTCGAAATGTGTTGGCTTTCTACCATGAATGTTTGATAGGATGAAACGTAACCCTGAAGCTAAATTAATAAGACTGAAACATTCTAAGATTTGGTTCTTACTGTTGTGTTTTCTGGTGGTTGTAGTAGATAGAAAAGCAAGAAGGGTTTTAAATGAAATGGTAGACGGTTTCGATCCCTGTCCCTACGTTTATAAATAACGCTTATCTATATGTTAATGAGTATTGTTTGGGTTGGAATGTAACTGTGTAAAATATCATGTGTTTTAGTGGAATCCATAACCCTAGTCGTTGTTCATTTTGCCTTCGAAAGAACATGGGTCGATATGTTAATACTACACTGTGGGTGTTGAGTAGGGTCAAAGGGTAAAGTCATGGGTGGGGTTTGATCTCTTGACTTGTAGGTCGATATGTTTAAAGAACATGATATGTGAAAAGCTACGAGTACTGTGGGCCTTTGCTTCTTGAAATGGTAGTTGTTGGGGTTTAACCGATTAAGGAGTAAGTTGTAAAATGAAATGCCTGAGTCTATGTTTGTATTCGTATTTCCTTGTAAAACCTGATACATTGTCTCTTGGTAAAGGGTTGACTGTGCTAGGAATCATAGGTGTAAAAACAATGTGGAATGATATCCTGGCTTGAAAAGAACAGAAAGAATAATTTATTGTTATTGTTTAATCTACGATTTGATGTGTAGTATGGTTTAAGAGAATCGATGTCCGACTTGATACTATTTGTCATTTCTATTTGATGATTCTTTAAGCAAAGCAAGAAATAAAAATTAAAAGAACTATAAGGAAGAGATAATCCATGCACTACGAATTTATAAGACGATTCAGAAAGAAAACATGATCGTAAAAAAAACATAATAACCTTAACCTACTAGAGAATATGGGGTGTCGTCTAGCATGGGCTAGCTTGGCTAGACCATCTAGACCCTTCACTAGTTTCTAGGCCAAATTTCTATGTTGGTAATAATTATAATGAGAACAATGCTGAAGTATCAATTCTAGTCTAAAGTCCTAAGTCCACTATAACTGAAAGAAAAATGGAAACAAGAAGTACTACATACCTGGCTGCTTTGGCACTTGGTTCTTTCCTGTAGAAGCCTGGCTGCTTTGGCACTTAATCCTTTCTTGTAGAAGCTTGCACACTCAAACAGTAATTAATGAAAAACCTATTGTATTTAGCTAACCTATTAGGATGATATTCTTAGCTTGATAACTTTGGGGCTACCATGTTCCTCCCAACCATGATCCTACAATCGTTCTTGGTTCTGTATGGATCCCCCCGAGTTGGATTCCAACATGCAAAAGAGATAGAGGTCCTAGGGCTACTGCTGGTTCAAATCTTGAATTTTTAGACAAGACTCCTTCAGTTTCTTGGAGCAAAAAACTTCTCTCAGATTACCATAAGAGAATGATAATGGAAAAGATAGATGCCCTCAAACTTGGGATATGCCCTCTTTATGTAGGGGAGTCTTTTTAATTAGGACTGTTGAAATACTTAGTTTCTTTAAATTAAATAATTAATGTTTAAAAGATATTATTTAATAAATATCTAGTCCTTTCGAACTATGACTTTTCCAATTGTTTAACTATAAGTGATTTTGATTTAAGCTCTCAATAATAATTATAATAACAATAATTATAATAATAATAATATTTCACTTAACTATCAACACATCATTATTAATATTTAAATAATGCATAAGCCATCTATAATAAATATATTTCATAATTAAATAATGACAACATTATTATTAAAGCTCTTAATAATAACATTAGCCTTGAGGCCTTTATACATGTTAGTCATAGAAGACTACTGGTAATTATATTTTATTAAATTATGTATCTTCACATGATACTTCTTCTAACTTATAAGGACAAGGTCCAATTCTTTGGATGGTCTTGGTAAGCTTGGATAGGCACCTCTAGTCTCTCTCTCTTTCATGTCGGATTCCCTCGTTTAACATGGTAGTTCCCGCAGTATTTGATGATAGATAAAAGATGAATCATTTAATCAAATTAAATAAATGTCATGAAAGTAAAGGTGCTATTCAGAGTCTTTTCCGACTCAACCCTTTGAGATCCAGTAACCCCGAGTGCTCTTCAGATCATTTTAACTCAACACTCTCACATGGGCGTTACGCTAGTGCAATTCCAGAGCCTCTGCTCAACACTAGTGCTAGAATGTGGTTGTGAGGCACATCTAGAATATTTAAGCTGCCTCAGATCCGGTATTCGTTTATCAAGCTTGGAGTGCTCCATGGCTTAGGAACAACACTCAATGTACCTCAGGGCTTACTCCCAGTACATAAACATTCTTCTAGGTACATCGGGGATTATGCCCAGTACGTAGGTTATATGTGTGTTTCTGAGTCCACGCTCAACACACTCATAAGTCAAATCATGTAAAATCATAGCTCTGCATAGTAAGTAACAAAAGATCATCTCAGTATATTAGGGTTTGTAACCATATCAAAGCTGAAGAAGATTATTAAAACATTGGGGTCTTCTCGCCTAGTATACACTCAAATAAAGAGGTCAGTCAAGGTCCATGCCTGATATGTCAATATATAAAAGAATAAATCATAGGTGCTAGGGCTCATGCCCAATACTCAAAATAAAACATAGTTGTTGGGGTAGTGGCCCAATATAACAACAAAAATAGTTAGTCCAAAATTCGAGATATTACAAACTTACATAAAGGATAAATTTAACATTATTTATTGACATTACTGATAAATCCAAACCAAATTTAGATCACACATAAAAACACATAAAGCACCACAAGAGAGAAACCATATATACATGTGGTTCACCCATTACATGGCCTACGTCCACCAAGAATAGTCCCACCTTGTATTTATTTATCATAATCGAGGGGTTACATCTTGTATAAATAAAATAACAAAAGGACAATCTTCTTCTTCCAAACTACTGCTTAGTTTGAACTATTCATTAAGGGTCATTAAAGACAAAATGGTGTCCTAACTAACTTCTACCCAATAAGCACATTTACATAATAAAATAGGACAACCCTTATTCCCATTTCTTCTCTAGCTTGGTTTATAGAGCGCACACCCTATTTACTTAGCATAATAAAGGTATTTCGCTATACCCTATATTTCCAAATCGTGATTATTTTCTTAAGAGAAGATTACAACTTAAGTACTAGAAGTTGAGGGGTATACCCTGCTTGACTTAAGCCAAGTTATAATTATAAAACTTCATAAAGGAAATCTATCCTACATTACCTGCAAGTCGTTTAACCCGCAAACGTTTTACCTATGAAACAACGCAACATAGTGGAATGGACTGTTATAAAGGGTTAGCATCATACAACAACTAAGCCAAGATAGTAGGTTGCAATACCACTTGTAGAAAAATAAAAGCAACGAGGATCCCACAGGGATCACTCGATCTCACGCAACCATAACTGCATAGGGGTCTCTGGAAATGAACACGGCAGGTTCATAAAATATTTAATGCAACATCTAAAGGGAACGTGACCCTCAAGGAGGTTCATAGGGTATATTTGGAAAGGCACTTCCGAAATAAACAAGAGATATAGCATACAATTCTTCCACGGAGGTCAACACATTTCCGTCCAGCAATACTATAAGTAAATACAGAGATCTAAATTAATTTCGAATTAACCAGAGCTATTATTTCCTTAGGTAAATAAAGGAACGATCATGCTATTAGCCCATAAATAAAGATCTGGAAAGGAAATTCCAATTTAAACAAGAGATTTGCTATCCAATTTAAACAGTACTATCATTTCTTTAGGTAAGTAAAGAAAACAATCATGCTATCAGCCTTGCAATACCAATCTGGAAGGGTAGTTCCGATTTAACAAGAGATCTACGATCTGAATTAAATAGTAACACTATCGTCCTAGAAATAAGGAATCTGGAAACGCAATTTTGTTTTAAACAATAGGTTTGCTATCAGCATAAAGAGATTCGAGGACACATTAATCAACAGTCAAACATAACATGCTATGCTAGGCAACAATTTCAACATGATTCCTCTGTTGCAGTCGATCCGATTCATACAACCGAGATATATGATCTCAACAAAGAATTCTGAGCATTTTAAATTAAAAACAAAATACATACAGAATTAAAACCAAAATCCCAGTGCAGGGATCGAAAATTGTTGCAACAATTTATCACCGAGACCTAGTCTGCAATAATATATACAGCAAATACCAAAAGGTATGTATCCAAAAGAGGCGCTATTATCAAGGTATATACAAAAAAACACAGATCACAACTATCAATACAGTAAAATCCCCAAATATCTAAACTACGTGGATCATACAGAAAAACATAGATCAACACTATTATTGTAATATCCCAACCTTTTGACTAACTATGTTATGATATCATGTTGGGTCACGGCCCCACTATATATGATTTATTATGTTTGACATAGCATTTATATGTTTTGATTTATTTCCTTTATGAGTGATGTATTGGGCATGGACCCTGATTTGTTTCATTATTGAATATATGCGGGGCAGGAAAGCCGAATGAATAAACTATGTTGTATTTCGAGAAGTGATTACAAAATTATGATATACTGAGATTTTTCTCTTTTGATTACATTATACTGTGCAGAGCATGATTTACATGGTTGAATAGTTATTGTGTTGAGCGTGGACTCAGGATCACACAAAAGACCTATATATTGGGCCTAAGCCCCGATGTATTTAGAGAATTCTATTTTGTACTGGGCCTAAGCCCCGATTTACGTTGAGTGTTGGGCATGAGCCCTAGAGCACTCCAAGCTTGAAAGAAATGATTACCGGATCCGAGGACATGTAATTATCCTAGATGTTCCTCACAACCACATTCTAGCTATAGTGTTGAGCAGAGGCTCTGGAATTGCACTAGCATAACGCCCATGTGAGAGTGTTGAGTTGAAGGGCTCTGAAGAGCACTCGGGGTTACTACTTCTCAAGTGTTGAGTCAAAGAAGACTCTGAATAGCACTTGCAGGTCTTATCACAACTATTTTGACTTGATTAAATAAATTTTATTATCATCATCTACTGCGGGAACTACCATGTTAAAACGAGGGAATCTGACATGCAAAGGGAGAGACTAGAGGTGCCTTTACCGACTTACCAAAACTGTCCAAAGAAGTGGACCCTTCCCTTAAAAAGAACTAAAAGAAGCATCTTGTGAAACAAAATGCTAAGGACCCCAAAGTAGTATTATTATTAGGAGCTTCAATAATAAATATATATATATTGGTTAATTATTATATATATTCTTTTATAAATGTTTACACTTTATAGATATATATTTATGCATAAGTGGGATGCCACTTACTAAATATTATTTATTAATATTTAGATGGTATTGTAAATTGTATATTATTATTATTATTATGAAAATATCTAAAAGATTAAAAACACTTTAATCAAACAGGTTGAGACTTCCTAGTTTCCAAAATAACTAGTAGTTAAATAAATAAATATTGTTTTTATAAATTAAATTATTTTAAAGAAACCAGTAATTTCCAACAGTCATAATTAAAGATTTGTCTTACTTAAGGAGGAAAGACCCCAAAGTTTGGGGGATCTTTTTCCTTTGGTATTATTATGCCAAGAAGGACCCTCTACTCAAGGAAGTGAACTCTATCCATAGATTTTGAGATCTGAACCAGCTACACACCTAAGGGCCTCTACTTCTGAATTTGCATGTCAGAACCAGCTCGGGGGGATTCATACTGAACCAGGAACAATTGTGGAATCATGGTTGGGAGGAACATGGTAGTCCCAAAGTCATCCAATCCAAGATCATTTATCAGGTCAGCTAAGAGTCAGTAGTTTTCCCTAACTAGTTGGCTGAGTGTGCAGATCAGTATCAGTAAGAACAAGTTACCAGGATCAGTAGGTCATCATCAGCAGGACAACCTATAGAGATCAACAGGTATGATTAATTATAAAACCCTCCTACGTTTTATATCCCTGTTATAAATGCAATGTTAAATTAACAATTATCTTATTATCAGTTTTAAATCAAGCCTTCCAGAAATCGAATGGCATTCCTAGTAGGAATAGCCATGCTAGTCTTTGCTAGTCATTTACACTGCTTAGATTGTTAGAACAGGCGAATTGTTGATTTGAATGCAGAAAAATAATTATAATATTTTATCCCACTTATGGTAGTATTTTATTTCACTTATCTACACCCCTATTTTAGATTATCAACAACAAAATCGTCTAGTGACAGAAATCAAAACCCTATCAGAAATCATTGAACAACACATGAAGCCATTCGAAATTTCAACTATACAACACCATTGCAAAAGAAAACGCAGGCATCATTGGTTTATAGATTTTCTCTGTATATTCTAAAGTTTGTGTCTAATACTAGTTTTATTGCACATTTTCTTTCTCTCCCTGATCTATTTTGTTTTCCTTCCCAAACCGTTTATACCATATTGTAAAACAAACATATCAAGTATGACAGAGATCGTATATAATGCTAAATCAAATAAGACAGACCTGAGACCCTTTATATTTCCTTTCACCAACAAACCTACGATAGCCACCTACTGGAACGCAGAGATCAATCATAAATGGAAGCAAGAAGAAAAACGCATTTCATATGAACACCACGAAGATGCCCATCGAAAGATAGGACCAGGGTCAAATCCCGTGGCCTTCACAAAGAGCCAAATAGTATAATTGTTTCCTACATTATACAAGTCTCTATATAAAACAAACCAAAAACGTTGAGTACAGCCTTGAAACCCTTGCCCGGCAAGCATCCATTCTACCCACGCAACCAGCAAGGTAAACAAGACATTTTTTATTTACAATCTACCCACATTACAGCAACAGAGGCGTAGAAAACTTCAATGATGTCTTATATACCCACAGGAAATACATTGTTCACACATAAACCCTGTAGCAATATGCAAAACGAAGAACAAGTATCATTGAAGACAATATACGAACCACAGTCTTAATTACAAGCAAGAGGGCGTCAACGACCCTTTATAAATGTCTGCATTGTCAGAACAGTAGTTACAAAAATACCCAGGAAACCCATAACCTTAGAAATCTTAAAAGCTTCAGCTCAAATGCTTAAATACACACAGGGAACAGAGACATGTAGCATTTGAAATCATTATAACTATACAGGAGTCATATCTCATGGAAGAGTATTTATTTAAATTACAATATTTTCACAGAATCGAATAACCAGTGAAACCCAGCTGATACATATTACAGTCCTCATATTCACCCAGCTAGTTAAATTACCTCAGAACCCCATTTTGTCAAGTCTAACCAAGTAGACGATTGTTTTAGGCCTCCCTAAAGCGAATCAGTAAGCCAATGGCTTATGGGGGTCTCACACTAAACCACCAGGCCAAACGCATACAAACAACATCAAAGTTGCAGGAGGTAGGGAACGCATGGGAAGCCAGACTTACCAGTACCCTAGTCACGCCCACGACGTCATAAACCTTCGCAGCTCCCACACCAAAGCGTGTAACGCCTGCCATGAATAACATAGAGTATTTCTCAGCTCAAATATGCATTTCTAGTTCTAAGAATTTAGAAATTGTCAATAACTGATAGGGTTTACATTTCTTTACCTGTGAGAAGTATGGCCTTCCTACGCCATGATCAATAGTCACAGTCACTAAGCGTGCTAACCACGAGAAGAGCTTGGGTCAGTACACCCCATTACCCTCCAGCAACGAAAGCACAGAGCCATAAACAAACAACAAGTCGAATACAGAGACTACAGATCAAAACCCCAAATCAACAGCCAAACCCTTATGACAGCCTTTTCTCCACGAGCTACTAAATGCATTAAAGTCTTTACCAACTTCCAGCTGAGTGGAGGTCAAATAATTCGCACTCCCTATAGTGCAGTCGTAGTTTTCCACCACCCTAATTTAAATTACAAAGGGCTCGATTTATATACATAAACTTTGCAAAGTATGATCAATTCGCAATTTATTGCATTACCGAAGAACTAATAGTTGTAAACCCACTTTGGGAAACGTTCGAATTAAGAACTCCCATGACAATGGAGTAATAAGGACTTATCATACAACTGGTGCAATAGGACCAATAGTGGAATAAGAACCACCCCTTTAGTGATCTTACTCACAGAGTCGAGACACCTGCAAATACAAGAGTACACGATGGCATTAGCATTATGCTAAGTAAGTCCGGCAACCCCTACAATTGCCCATACCTCCTGGAAACCCTGCCGAGGTATGTAATTACCTATCCGGGAGTATTATGGAATCTCCAATGTGAAAAACATACCCTCATCAAGAAGGTCATCACCTGAAGGTGTCATTAGATGTACATAATTAAAATCACATGATATTTCAAATAGTAGCTAGTGTTATTTCCTACCTACTAAACCCACTGTTGCAAACAACAGCGAAAACATGATCTCATTATTTCCACACCGCTTCCGCAAATTCTATACTTACACTTAGAAAAGGCTAGGTAGAAACATATAGGCTTAGATGTACATTGTAGCATACAAGTATGATTGTTTCTAATATTATTACATTTAATGTGTGCCTTTTCTATTATAAACTAACTATTTTCGCAGACAGGAAAAATTTTAATTTTCATGTATTTTTGGGACATTACAAGTGGTATCAGAGTAAGTTACAAACACTAAGTGACCTATTGGGCTCACTACCAAACACAGCTGCAGAAATAGGAAAGTGTTTAAATTATTGTATTATGTTTTTACGAAAAGAATTAACTAACACATTGTCTTCCATCAACAGATACTTATATAAATTTCAGGTAAAAACAATAGCTAAAAAATGAGTGCAGAACAAGGTAGCAATATACGAGGCAACCTAAATTCCCCACCACGAGAGCAAGAAATTGTGGTGGATCTCAACTCAAGTTTGGAGAAATCCATGTACCAGCTACAGGCAGAATTCCAAAGTTTCATGGATGAAAATATGCAAGAAAGAAGAGAACAGCGGGCTATAAATGAAGCCTTACTCCAAAGCAGGGAAAAAACCCCCTGAGCATCCTACTCTCTCTGTCAATTCCTTTAACACAAAGAAATAAGCCAGTTACAATATAGGAGATCAAGCAAGACATAAATCAGAACCATTGGAAGAGGACTGTAAGAGCTCTTCCAATGACAATGGTTCTCCACCTCCTTGCAAGAAAAGGAGGAAGAGTGATGACAACTTACAAGGGGAGTTCAGAAAGATAAGGGCCCCAACTTATGACGAGGAAGTTAACTCAAGAGAAAAGGCTGAACAATGGTTGTTAGGAATGAACAAATACTTTAAGGTTCATAATTACTCCAGTGAGATGCAAGCCTGACTAGCCATATACAACCTAAATGGAAAGGCTGCGAGATGGTGGTGGGACCTAAAACACATTAAGGGACAAGAGCTGTGAGACATAAGCTGGGACACTTTCAGCAAAATCTTTCAGGACAAATACATGTCTGAAAGATTCTTCGACAAGAAGATAAAAGAATTTCATGAGCTGAAAATGGGTTCCTTGACTATGAGCTTTCATAAATCGGTTCTTAGACTTGCTGCACTATGTGCCATATATTAAAGATGAGAAGGTGAAAATCCAACAGTTCTTGGGTGGGCTGCCACCAAACTTTAGAGAGAAAATAGAATTCGACATGCCCAAAACCCTTGACATAACCCTACATAAAGCCAGGCTGTGCTATGAGCACAGACAGCCAAGAAACGACAACATCAACAGAAATAAGGACAGATTCAGGACCTTCTCAAACAATCGTAGACCAGGTTTTAAACCCCCACCTTTTCGGAAACATAACAATAGTTTCCCACCCAACAGAGGTTTCAGCCGACCTCAAGCTCGACCTAATGCACCCCCACCACCAGCCAATAGGCCAGTCTTCAACAAAGAGGCAGAGACAGCCCCACCAACTGTTTCTTGTTGGAAATGCCACGGACCACATTACTACAGAGACTGCCCCAACAAAACAGATAGGACTTTACACAACATCCAAGAAGAGCCTACAGTGGGAGACATGGCAAAGACACCTAGGATTTATGCCGCCCTTAATGGTCGGTAGGCAGATCATCAAGCCACCATGGTAAAAATTGAGGGTAAGATATCTAACAATATCATTTCCGTTTTAATATACCCCGGTGCTTGCCAGAGCTACATCTCTCCTAGAATAGTAGAGTCTTGCAAATTAAACCGAGAGAGTCATAAAGCACCATGGCTGGTACAATTAGCCACCGGTACCAAACGGAAGGTCTTCGAACTAGTTAAGAGTTGTGAGATAGATTTGAACGGCTTTTTAACTAAGATAGATTTGAACATCTTATCGCTAGGATCTTATGACATAATAATAAGCATGGATTGGTTGGAAGGACATCATGCCTTGTTGGATTGCTTAAATAAGTTGATCCTATGCACAGATAGTCAAGGAAACCAAAGAACCATCCAAGGTATACCTAAGGAAGTAACAGTTCGACAGATATTGGCATTACAAGCAAAGAAATGCTTAAGAAAGGGTTGTAAACTATTTGCAATTCACCTTGAATTGGTAGAAGCCAATAGAGATCAAAAGATCGAGGATTTCCCGATACTAGTAGAATTCAGAGACGTATTTCCCGAAGAGATACCAGGGTTACCACCCAAGCGGGACTTAGACTTTTCCATAGAACTAACTGTTGAATTTTGTAACTTCTAAGAATATTATATTTGTATATTATTTATTCCAGAGATGTTCCATACCTCCGATGTGATTATACTATGAATTCGGAGATGTTTATTCCTCTGAATTGGTTGTGGTAACTAGGGTTATTAGATCCACCATGTGGGGGTCGGCCGAGTCAGTTATAATAGGGTATTTAACCTAATGGTTAAATACGAGCCTACATGTACTTGTGTAAAATACATGTCAGTGTAGTGTATAAATAGAGGAGGTATGTTCCTCATTTGATACACTCACTCACTCGAGAGAGGCGCACTTGTGGAGGAGAGGTCTGCTATGGTGGAGAAGGAGATCATGTATTTGGTTTGCATCTTTGTATATTTCTGGTCATCTATATTGAGGAAGCTTTACTGGGTTTTCTACCCCATGAGGGTTTCCCAGGATAAATTTGTGTCTCTTGTGTTTATGTTGTGCTTGTTGTTTCTTCAGTGATCCTGTATATGCTATTATTGTGAAATGGAATGTAATGCTCCTATTTTCTGTCTTATCATATTAAATTTTAACATGGTATCAGAGCTAAACTGAAGGAAGGCAAGCTATGGCACTTACGACACTTGCTTTACTTACGACAATTTGAAGGTTAGGGTTTTATATAGAAAAAACCAGTCATCCTGGAACTTTTGCTATAAATCCATTTTGGCGAAGGTTCAGGATCTGAAACCTTTACAGGTCGTAGATAACATCTCCAGTTATCTTCTGTCCAAAGGGCACCCTCAGATTCGTTGTACTTTGTAAGTTATGATTAGTGCAAGTTAGGGTTTCGGCCTCTTCCAGATCTCAGTCAAAATCAGGTGACCTAGGAAAAAAGGTCATAACTTGGGCTAGGAAGCTCCAAATTAAATTTCATAAAAAGTGAAAGGTAGTACACAGACTTTACTATCTCAAGAAACTTTTTCACAGGCCGAAGATGAACCAGTGACACGTGGCATTCCGTACAAGTTCGCTCTCCTGTTTTATCCCATAAACAGGTCACGTTGCGACACTTGGCATAACTCTCTCTCAGAGAGTCCAATTGAGGTCAGACCTGTTAGGATGGAAAGATAACAGGACGAGCTATCTCAAGAAATTTTTCAGAGGCCGAAGTTCAAACAGTGACACGTGGCACACCGTACAAGTTCGCTCTCCTGTATTATCCCAAAATAGGTCACGTTGCGACATTTGGCATAACTCTCTCTCAGAAAATCCAATTGAGGTCAGACCTGTCAAGATGGAAAGATGACAGGTCAGGCTACTGCAAAAAAGTTTTCAGACCTTGTGGAACAAAATTTTTGGAGTTATAGCAGAAACAATCAGGTACATATTTCTGTCAAAACAGAATTATTTTTGGAGCACCTTTATTCATGGCTTCCAGAATTTAGGGTTTCGGAGAAAGTTAGAATATTTGGAATCGGAATCCACGGCTGAATGCTACTCAGGAAAATCGAAATTTAGAGACCAAGATTGAATTTTTTGGTTGGGTAGAAGACCGGGCTTGATCAAACCCTAGCTCGGGATTTTGATAGGAAAGATGGAAAATTAGGGCTTCAGCAAAAGTTGGAATTTTTGAAGTCTGTAACCACGGCTGGAAGCTCCTCAGAAAAATAAGAGTTTAGAGCCTTGGATCAAACCTTTTGATTGATCAGAAGAGTGGGCTTCATCAAACCCTAGTTCGGGATCCTGTCGAGAAGATCCAGAAGTTTCAAAGGCAATTTTGAGGGGTCAAATTTTGGAATTGAAGTATGCTAGTTTGATCAGCTCAGTAAGACACATCCTTCCATTCATTCGGAAGTGTGAAAGTCAAAGATTGAATTTTTAGGGTTTCTCTAGCAAACCCTAATCAAGGTCCAGATCAAGTTTCAGGGGGAGTTGAGGCTAAGGACTTACATAAGAAGACTACAAGAAGTCTCGACAGGTATGACTTAAGGAGGTTTAGCTATGTCTTGAAATCTTATTGATTAAGTTCATGATGTGTTTGTCTTCATATTATTTATTAGTACAATATTGATTAATGTTAGAATTGTCTTATCACCCTAGTAATAGTATGAATGCATGAAGACATTCATTGATTAGGGCTATATGATTGTACTAATGCATTATGGTGTTGTGTGAGGTTGATGTTGTCTGCTAACAAGATACAGGTACATCACAAAAGAGAATTCAAGTTCCATGACCATGACAACATGAAGACAAAGACTCACGAGGTATGTATGACTTTGTTATATTATGTTTAACCTATGAGACATGCAAGTTCTAGCTCAGGATCTCTAAATCATTGAAGAGATTGTTTAGGTATGTTGTACATAACTAAGTAGGTATACTAATCTAGGTATGTTTTCCTATGTCATGTTAGAATCTTACCTTGTGTTAGGATCCCTTATGTAAGTATACTTGCTATGATTGGTTAGTAATCAAGGGTTTATGCATATTATGTCTCTTATCTTGGTTGATGATTTAACTAACTAAATCAAACAAGAATATGCATGAGTAAAAGAAGACTTCCTTGAAACCCTGAATACTAATGATCATGACTGTACATATTCAAGATTAATTAGAATGTTTTGATAATATTGAGAATATACTAATGAATGTATGTTTGTGTATGAGATCATGAGGATGACACTAGTGTACACTTGAGCATGCACAGTGGTATAGAATGAATAGAAGTTCAGGAGATATACAGAAGATCAAGCGGGAGGCAACCACACAAACATAAAAGATAAGTATTTGAGTTGTTATTAGAAATAGTAAATGATATTGCTTGTATGCATATTTGTATTCCTAGAATATATCATGCTGAGTGTAAACATTCATAAAGCATTGAACAGTATACTACTAATATGCATATGATTGGTAAGTTGGACAAACATTCCATTGTTGCTTGTCTAGAATGAAACCTCTTTGCTGACATGCTGAGAGCTGTGCACACTCTCGATAGTATGTTCTAGTAAAGATGGAAGGCATCTAGATAGCTACTGTATGCATACAAGATATGGGAAAGTGTTGTGCCAAAGTATTGGTCAAAATAGTTGCATAACTATGTAAATGATATCTGTATGCATAATAGGTTATCATGTCAATAAGATTTGATGATTATGAAGTATTACTAATCATGTACTTAATTTTGATTTGTAGGAAGAGAATAATGATGAGATGTTTTGCTCCAAGGGACTAGATAAGACCATTCTCTTAATGATGTAATTAAAGAAGAAGTGTGAATCAGGTTCTGTATGGGTACCCAGGATCGGTAGTCAATTGATGAGCTTAATGATCATCATGGGTGATGTGGATCTCAACCTTTGCTACAAGGTTGAATATGGCTTCTATACACATATGACATGGATGCAAGAAGGAACTCACCACAGAGTTCGAATGATTTTGAGGCTCATATTAGTAGACCCATCTGACGAGAGATGGCACAGATAGATATGCAGAAGATCACTCAATGCAGAGTGTGAATAACGGACAATTGACAGCTTCATGACAAAGCTCGGGCTTTACCAGAAGTAAAGTTGTTCCTAACCTTTACCTTAAGGTTGTGGATGATGAACCTATCATACCATTATTGTATGACGATGATCTCTTTCTAACAAGGAATGAGAAACAGGTCATGAAAATGGCTGCAGAAATGAAAATGAAAGATCTCAGATTAATGCACTACTTCTTAGGTCTAGAAGTATGGCAAGATCGAAAAGGAATCTTTTAAATCAAGGTAAGTATGCTGTGAAGTTTCTAAAAAGATTTGATATGTTGGAGTATAAAGCCATGGCCACTCCCATGGACTCCAACTTGAAGTTATTAGTTAATGACCCATCATATTTAGTGGACCTAACCCTATATAGACAAATCATTGGGTCATTGATGTATTTAACAAATACTAGGCCAAATATATGCTTTGTTGTAAATACCCTAAGTCAGTATCTAGTAGAACCTAGAAAGGTTCACTTAATAGCTACAAAGGATGTAGTGAGGTACCTAAAAGGTACATTAGATTTTTGGTCTATATTATCTTGGAGGTCATGAACTCCGTTTACATGGTTACTCAGATTCTGATTGGGCAGGAAGTGTCTCAGATAGAAAGAGTACATCAAGTGGATGTTATAGTCTTGAATCTGCCATGATCTCATGGTTCAGCAAGAAATAATCTAGTGTGGCTCTCAGTAATGCTGAAGCAGAATATATGGCTGTCTGCTCTGCCAGCTGTGAAGCTGTATGGCTTCAGAAGCTTTTATATGGAGTGTTTGACTTAGAAATGGATCCCACTGTGATTATGTGTGACAATCAAAGATGCATTAAGATGACTGAAAATCCTGTGTTCCACGATAAGTCAAAACACATAGAGATCCGATACTTCTATGTACGAGATATGGTGAAAAGAGGAGTTATCAAGCTCGAATATATAAGCACTGAGGATTATATTGCTAATATCTTGACTAAACCTCTGTCTCGAGTAAAGTTTGAATACTTTCAAGACAAGCTTGGTATAGTTCAAAAGAACTCTCCTCGAAAGGGGGAGTAGCATAGTATCTGATAACAAGTCTGCCTCATCAATGATGAGGTTACCTATTCACTACACTTAGTTACCTAGAATTATTTAGATTTAGGACTCTTATATTTTTACTTTTGATGATAGATGTATTAGTGAGAATACATGCTTTTGATGATAGATGTATTAGTGATATACATGTTTTGATATACATGTTTTGATGATGATATACATGTTTTGATATATATGTCTTCGAGAATGAAGTCCTTGGTGGACTTGAGGGGATTGGATCATCCCTGGACTTCAGTCCTAAAGAGAGCCGTAGACGTATGTCTTCGAGAATGAAGTCCTTGGTGGACTTGAGGGGATTGGATCATCCCTGGACTTCAGTCTTAAAGAGAGCCGTAGACGTATGTCTTCGAGAATGAAGTCCTTGGTAGACTTGAGGGGATTGGATCATCCCTAGACTTCAGTCCTAAAGAGAGCCGTAGACGTATGTCTCTGAGAACAAAATCCTGAATGAACAGGTAAGGGGATTGGATCGTCCTCGGACTATTAGTCCTTTGAATTGAGTCATAGACATGATGTCTCCGAGAACTAAATCCTGAGTGAACAGGTAAGGGGATTGGATCGTCCTCAGACTATGGTCCTTTGAATTGAGCCGTAGACATGAGGTCTCCGAGAATTGAATGATAGGACTGGATCGTCCCTGGACTTCGGTTCAAAAGGTACATGATAGGACTGGATCGTCCCTGGACTTTGGTTCAAAAGGTACATGATAGGACTGGATCGTCCCTGGACTTCGGTTCAAAAGGTACATGATAGGACTGGATCGTCCCTGGACCTCGGTTCAAAATGTACGTGACAAATCCTAGAATTGTTTTAGGTTACATCCAGCATGAAACAGGGTTGGCTCTGTAGATGTGATACATCCAGCATGAAACAGGGCTGGCTCTGTAGATGTGATACATCCAGCATGAAACAGGGCTGGCTCTGTAGATGTGATACATCCAGCATGAAACAGGGCTGGCTCTGTAGATGTGATACATCTAGCATGAAACAGGGTTGGATCTGTAGACGTGACACATCCAGTATGAAAGAGGACTGGCTCTGTGGCGGTAAATCCTAGATCTGATCTAGGTCACATCCAGTATGAAAAAGGACTGGCACTGTGGTTGGGATTAGATCGTCCCTAGACATGAGACTTGTCTTAAAGAGATAAGGATTGATCATCCTGGAACTTGATCTGGATTGTATCATCCATGGACCTATGTCCTAAAGAGAGCAGGATTGATCATCCTGTAATATGATCGTGTGATGACCATGCTGATGATCGATGCTGATCGTGTGATGACGATGTTGATCATGTGATGGCGATGTTGATGATCGTGTGATGACGATGCTGATGATCGATGCTGATGATCATGTGATGACGATGTTGATCATGTGATGGTGATGCTGATGATCGTGTGATGACGATGTTGATGATCGTGTAATGACGATGCTGATCGTGTGATGACGATGCTGATGATCATGTGATGACGATGCTGATCGTGTGATGTCGATGCTGATGATCGTGTGATGACGATGTTGATCATGTGATGGCGATGTTGATGATCGTGTGATGATGATGCTGATGATCGATGCTGATGATCATGTGATGACGATGATGATCGTGTGATGATGATGCTGATGATCGAGTGATGTCAATGTTACAGTAACTAGTTGAGTTACTGATGATGATGAACTGAAGAAAGCTTCCGATGATATATAGATGTATCATGTATGATGTATGACTCGTTGCTCCTGTAGATGTTGTTATAATATCCTTCTCGTTAAGGGGGAGTGTTGAATATTGTAACTTCTAAGAATATTATATTTGTATATTATTTATTCCAGAGATGTTCCATACCTCCGATGTGATTACACTATGAATTCGGAGATGTTTATTCCTCTGAATTGGTTGTGGTAACTAGGGTTATTAGACCCACCATGTGGGGGTCGGCCCAGTCAGTTATAATAGGGTATTTAACCTAATGGTTAAATACGAGCCTACATGTACTTGTGTAAAATACATGTCAGTGTAGTGTATAAATAGAGGAGGTATGTTCCTCATTTGATACATTCACTCACTCGAGAGAGGCGCACTTGTGGAGGAGAGGTCTGCTATGGTGGAGAAGGATATCATGTATTTGGTTTGCATCTTTGTATATTTCTGGTCATCTATGTTGAGGAAGCTTTACTAGGTTTTCTACCCCATGAGGGTTTCCCAGGATAAATTTGTGTCTCTTGTGTTTATGCTGTGCTTGTTGTTTCTTCAGTGATCCTGTATATGCTATTATTGTGAAATGGAATGTAATGCTGCTATTTTCTGTCTTAGCATATTAAATTTTAACACTAACCCCCGGATCCGTACCCATCTCTAGGACTCCGTAACATATGAGTACACCTGAACTGGTAGAGCTCAAAATACAGTTACAAGAACTAATAGACAAGGGTTACATTCGACCGAGTGTGTCTCCCTGGGGAGCACCAATCCTCTTTGCTAAAAAGAAGGATGGCATGATGCGTATGTGCATCGATTACCGCCAACTCAACAAGTTAACCATCAAGAAACTTTATCCACTCCCTAGGATCGATGACTTATTTGACCAAGTCGGAGGAGCAAAGATCTTCTCAAAGATCGACCTGCGATCCGGATATCACCAGGTGAGGATCCGTGATGAGGAAATTAGTAAGACCGCGTTTCTCACCCGATACGGCCACTACAAATTTGTAGTAATACCTTTCCGTCTGACAAATGCACCCGCAAACTTCATGTGCATGATGAACAATGTTTTCAGCAAGTACATCGACAAGTTTGTTTTAGTATTCATAGACGATATCCTAATCTATTCCAAGAATGAAGAAGAACATGAGGAACACCTCTGAATAGTCCTATGGATATTACGAGAACATCAGCTGTACACAAAATTTAGCAAGTGTGATTTCTATAGACCTCAGATATAGTACTTAGGGCACATCATCTACGAGAAGGGAATAGCAGTTGATCCCGAAAAGATCAAAGCTATCGAAGAATGGCCCACACCCACATGTGTCTTCGACATACGATCATTCCTAGGTTTAGCTGGTTATTATCGAAATTTCATTGAGAACTTCTCTCGGATCGCTTGCCCCATGATCGCATTACAGAAGAAAACTATTAAGTTCATCTAGACAAACAAGTGCGAAGAAATTTTTCAGAAGTTAAAACAGCTTCTGATTAGCGCACCAATACTACAAATTACCAACCCCAATGGGGACTTTGTAGTTTGTACCAATGCAAGCAAGGAAGGACTCGGTGGAGTCCTTATGCAAGATGAATTTTCCATCTGCTACGAGTCAAGAAAGCTAAAGGAACATGAGAAAAACTATCCTACTCATGACCTCGAATTGGATGCCATTATCCACGCTCTAAAGATGTGGAGACATTACCTCATGGGTAAGAAACTCCTACTAAAGACGGACAACATGAGTCTAAAGTATCTATTCGACCAACCAAACCTGAACACTAGACAGGCTAGGTGGTTAGCCTTTCTTAGTGAGTATCACTTTGAACTAAAATGTAGCGCTCTGTTTTTCGACAGAGCCCTAAGTCATCTTCTATGTTACTTTTCTATGTATTAACTTTATTCAGGTATATGTGAGTAAATTCTAATTAAAATTCTATGCTTTTAAATGACATTTAGTATACTATTTTGTCTTCAATAATCATACATTCGTGTTTAAAAATAAACTAACATATCAATATTTTCCTTCAACAATTTGTGTTTTCAGCATAAGAATATGTTTCACAGTAATAAATCAGTAAGTAGCAAGGTATATGCAGGTTTCAGAGTATGTTTCCACATAATAATCAAATAAAATAAATAATCAAGGAAATTACCTGATGCTGGTGCTTGTAAACCGTAGGTTGTAGCAGGTTATGTTTATATTCTGTTAGTCAGCCAAGATGATGTGTCCACCCTACTGACCAGCTATTATCTTGCTGGCCTTTGGAAATCAAAGGATTTCCAAGCCCCCGAGCTCACAAACTGATAATCCTGAGAGTAGTATTTACTTAGGTTCTCAAAACCTTTCTCTGTTCTCAAACCTTTCTCTGTTCTCAAAACTTTCTCTCCACTTCCAGCTATCTCCCCCCCTTACCTTCAACTTTCTCCCCCTCTATATACATTTCCTTCCTCGAGAAGACCTTGGGCTTACTCCACCGCCCCAAACTCCCCCTCTCGAGCCCCTCAAACATTTACTCCTTTCACTTAGTTCATTCATACACGTTACATTATAAAAATGTATTTTTCACACTCAATGTACTGAATAATTAATTACACTCACGGTAAATTTATTTGATTTTGATTGATGGTCGTAAGTATTTATTACGGTGGGAATCATTACCCAAAGGTTATCCATTCGGGACAAGGTTTATTAATTACAAGTATATTCACCAACTTTGTATTTAATGTTATTAGAGTAATTAATAAAATATTATATAAATAGTTGACCTTTTCAACTTGGTCATGGTGTGTCTTAATGGTCTACCTCATCCGTCAAGATAACTTATCTTGAGATTTAAATGCTAAGATTCATATTGAATAATTAAATAGTAATAACCATTTTCCACATCACATCCATTCCAAAATTGTTATCATATTATGTCTAACTTAGTAATGGAAATAATCACACTCTAATCATTTATTAATCAATATTTAAATTTTACCTATATTGCAATTGTTATGACATGGATAGTAATATTATTAAAATAACATTAATTAAGTAATAATATTAATTAAATCACCACAAAGTAATAATAAATGGTGAATTTAATAAAAATGTCTTTTAAATCATTTGTTTATCACATGAGTACCCTAACATCTACATAGTATCGTTGTTCTTCTAAACAAAGCACCCCTAAGGGCTTAAACAATCTTACTAATTAATTAGACAGTACCATTAACTTATTTACAATAGTTCTCAGATGACAATGTTAGCTGACGACAATTATCTCAATTGTTTATCACAATGTTTACCAACAAGTAATACATAGCTTAATTGACTTGTTTTACACATCTTAAATAACTTTATATTCATTATCTGAATTCGATCAATGCATGATTAACCTAATTACTTATGACAACTTATACATTTATTCAATATGTTAAGTGTTTGTGTATCGATACTAGTGTACATGTGCAATCTGTGCATGCGTGGCCAACGTATGCACAGATCAGAAATGTACTATAGAGAAACCCCATCCCGCCTATGCATACCTGCTAACCAATAGTAGTATTTACCCCCATGTAGAAGAATAAGCATAATATATATAGTACAATTACTTTAACATCCTCAGTTATTTAACAGTTAATTCTTTACGATTTCACATCATTATCTTTATGTTTACATTAGTTTAATCAATTATGTACAAGGAAGGGTACCTACTACCACTAACTCGGAATCAAGGAATACTCAACCCTCAACAATACTAACTAACACATCCTGCCATGATAACGTACGTCCTGCATCCTCCCTGTCCTTCCTCTGCTAGTACAAAAGTGGATGTCGGACTCACCGACCTGACCACATAGAACTCGAGAGTGATAGCGTCGGCTGAACAACGGACCTATCCTCCCCTAGTAGGCATCCGACCATCGTCATCTCGACAACATGGGGAGCGTGTCTCAGCACGGCCCTCCCACGACCTCGGGTCTCATGGGAACATAGGGTGGGAAACACATCCATCCCTCTCAACATACTGGGCCTACGCCCTTATCGACTCATACTCTGCTGCTATCGGGATTATCAGTTTGTGTTATCGTATCATCATTTTTGGCTGCTAAGGTTTACTGTACGAAAATGTTTTTTTTTCAGTATATCAGACCAAGTAACTGGCTATCCCATAGCCCTTGTGTCCTATAGGTTAGTATTTCGCAAAATACAAATTTATAGAAAGCATTTCCCATTGATCGCCAATTGATCCATGTTATCAAAAATCATTTTATTTCATGTAACCTTTTTAGTTCATCATAGATGCATATGACATATAACATTTCAATAATTCATATAAGAAGATGGTATCCACGTACCAAATAATATATTTCACATCTTATTAATGAAAACATATAAACATATACTGTAATCGTAAAATAAAGAAATAATATGATAATCATGACATCGTAACCGCAAAACATAGTAACATCATAATCATAGTGAAATCATAAAACAAAGTAATATCATATAATGAGGTCCATCATATCGTAATATAGTTTACTTAGTCGAGCTGAGTTCAACAGAATATATAATAAAGTATGGTGTGTCTAACTGATAAATATGCCTAATCAAAATATGGGCGTTACATACACCCACCCTTCGGGAAACTTCATCCCGAAGTCATGGTCAAAATAGTGAGGGAAAATCTCGACGCATGGTCTCTGCATCCTCCCAGGTAGCAAACCCTGGGTTATACTTGTCCCATTGGACCTTAACTTGGTCCACATGGTGACTACGGAGCTGTCGAACCCTACGATCAAGTATACGTAATGGTTCGACCCTGAAGGTTCCCTCGTCCGAGACCTGCAATTCCTTCCAATGAATTTTGTGAGGCTCATCAGCTATGTAATGTTGTAATACAGAAACATGAACTACATTATGAGTTTTATGCAAGTGGGGTGGCAGCGCAAGACGATAAGCAACTAGTCCAATTTTCTCAAGAATCTCAAATGGACCTATAAAGTGAGGTGACAACTTGGTACCCTTCCCAAACCGAATGGTACTTTTATTTAGTCTGATGTGAATAAATACACGATCCCCTACTCCATAACTTCTATCTGATCTGTGTGCATCAGCGTAACTTTTTTGCCTATCCTGCACTTCCTTCAACCGCTGCCTAATCTGTAACACTTGTTCCTCCATTTCCTGAATCAATTCAGGCCCAATTAAAACTCGATCCTCTAACCTATCCCAACTGAGTGGCGTCTTACACGGCCTCCCATACAATGCTTGATATGGCGGCATACCAATGGAGTTGCGATGACTATTGTTGTATGCAAACTCCACTAAAGGAAGATATTTCTCCCACTGTGTCTGTTGATCCATAACATACATCCTAAGCATGTCCTCCATTACTTGATACACGCTTTCTATCTATCCATCTGTCTCGGGGTGATAAGCTGAGCTTAAGTTCAACTGTGTCCCTAATGCTAACTGCATGCTTTTCCAAAATCTGGAGGTGAACTTAGGGTCTCTGTCAGAGATTATCTTTTTAGGAACTCCATGAAGACGTACAATCTCATTTATGAATACCCTTGCCACATCTGTCACATCATAGGTGTCTCTGACTGGAATGAAGTGAGCGCTTTTGGTCAGTTTTTCGACTACCACCAAAATAGCATTATGTCTCATAGATGTGAGTGGTAATCCGACAACGAAGTCCATGGAAATGACTTCCCATTTAGTCATAGGAATATCATGTGGTTGTAAGAGACCGGCCGGGTGATGATGATCTGCCTTAACTTGTTGACACTCAAGGCACTTTGAAACAAAATCCACTACATCCATCTTCATACCTAGCCAGAAGAAGAGTTTCTTCATGTTAGTATACATCTTCTTCACCCCTGGGTGCGCACAATAATGTGATCTATGGGCCTCTCTAAGGATTTTTTCCCTGATATCACCTTCCTTAGGAACATACATCCTTCCCTGATACCGCAACAATCCATCCTCCTCAAGATGGTACCCATCATACTTCAATTCCTGTTCCTTTACATTCTGAATAGCTGAGGTTACTTTTAGATACCAACTATCGCCCAATAGTTGTCCTAGTACTCTTTCCCTCAAGTCAACCTTCAAGGGAATTAAGGAGAAAAGTCTCGGTCTTCGGCTCAGAGCGTCTGCCACCACATTCTCCTTTCCTTTGATGTAAGAGATACCAAAGTCATACTCACTCATGAAATCACTCCATCGCCTTTGCCTAGCATTCAAATCCCTTTGGGTAAAGATGTACTGCAAGCTCTGATGGTCTGTTTTAAGGGAGAAGCTTCTACCAACTAGGTAGTGGCTCCATAATTTTAGTGCCAACATTACTGCTGCCAATTATAGATCATGCGTGGCATACTGCTCCTCATGAGGTTTCAACTTTCGGGATGCATAAGCTATTACCCCACCTTCTTGCATCAACACCGCTCCTAGTCCTTGCTTCGGGGCGTCGATGCATACCATGAAATATTTATCCATGTTTGGTACCCGCAAGATCGGTGCACTTGTCAACAATCTCTTTAACTCTGTAAAAGTGGCATCGCATTCACCGGTCCATTCATACCGGATTCCCTTGCGTTTCAAGGTGGTAATAGGTTTTGCAATTTTTGAAAATCGTTCAACAAACCTCCGGTAATAGCCTGCTAACCCCATGAAGCTGCGCACCTCATGAGCATTCCTTGGAATTGGCCTATCTTCAATGGCCTGTACCTTTTCCGGGTCTACAGAGATCCCTTCACCTGAGATGATGTGCCCCAAGTAGTGAATCTATTTTTTGGAAGAAGGAACACTTTGATAATTTACCATAAAGTTTATGTTCCCTTAAGCATGTCAAGACTAACCACAAGTGTTCCTCATGCTCCTTCTCATTCTTAGAATAGATAAGAATATCATCTAAGAAGACCTGAACGAAGCGGTCCAAGTATTTTCGGAAGACACTCCTCATGAGGCTCATGAATACAGCTGGAGCATTGGACAAACCAAATGGTACCACTACAAACTCGTAATGCCCAAATCGAGTTCGAAAGGCAGTCTTAGGAATGTCGCCTTCCTTGATCCTCAACTGGTGATACCCTGATCGTAAATCAATCTTTGAGAAGACTGACGCACCTTTCATTTGATCAAAGAGGTCATCAATTCTTGGTATGGGATACCTGTTCTTCACTATGGCTTTGTTCAAATCTCTGTAATCTATGCACAGTCATAGAGATCCATCCTTCTTCTTAACGAAGATCACTAGTTCTCCCCACGGTGAGATACTAGGTCTAATCAGTTCCAAATCTAGCAATTCTTTTAATTGGATCTGTAACTCACGGAGCTCTGGAGTTTTCATTCTATAAGGAGTTTTTGAGATAGGCTCTGCACCAGGTTTTAGTTCGATTGTGAAATCGAGCTCTCTTTCTGGAGGTAGTCCTGGCAATTCCTTTGGAAAGACATCCTTGAACTCGGAAAGTACTGGGTAAGAATTCAAGGAAGGTCCTTTACTATCGCTCACGGCCTCCACTATGAACAACTGGCATCCTTGTCTTAGGCACCGCTTAGCTTTCACCATAGAGATTGAATGAAGGGATACCTTCCTCTTCAAGCCTTCGATTTGAATTGTCCTTCCCTCGTCATCGAGGCACAACACCTTCTTCGCATGGCAGTCTAAGAAAGCTCTATGGCCTTCTAACCAATCCATGCCAATAATGAGGTCATAAGTCCCCAAATTGGTGACATAAGCATCCAACTTAGTGGTGCACACTCCTAAGTCAACCTCACAACTCCCCACTTTGAGACCTACTGTTTGCTTAGCTCCTGAAGCCATTTCAACCAGTTTGAAATCATCGTGCTCGTAGGCTACCAACCCACATTTATCTAATGCAAATGGTGAAATAAAACTATCAGTTGCTCCCGGATCAAACAAAATTTTAAGTTTGACATTGTTTACTTTACCAGTGGATTCTAATACGGTAGACTGATGTTCTGCTTGGTGGTTATGAACCGTTTCATGAATCCGATGACTGTTACTCGAACTATCCATGGGTGCTTTTCCTTCCTTGTGCCTGTTGCTTGACTGACCCTTGCGACAGTCTCGCTGGAAATGAGGACCTCCGCATCCCCAACAAGAGAGATTGGGAGGGGCTTGCATGTTGCTCGGAGGAATCCTCTGAGATGAGTTCCTTCCCCTGGGTCCTCTAAAACCCCTTGATCCTCTATAGGAACTTCCTTGTGTACGCCCCTAGCTTTGGTGGGTTGCGGACGATGCCTACGCGACTGAGTTAATTGAAGTATTACCCCTTGGTGTGAACCTGTTACTGTAAGGATGAGGTCTAGATTGTCCTCCCCTGATGTAAGGACGTGACGCCTTCCCTGAAACATACTGATTGGTTCCTGTCAACTTACTACCCCCTTTTCCATCTGACATATTAGCTGCATAATGAGCATACTCAACTGCCATGGCAACTGAAGTTGGCTTCCACATCCGCACAGCAGCTCTAATCTTGTAGTTAAGTCCATACACAAAACACTCTACCTGACAATCATCTGCATCTAGGTAAGGAACATATTTTACTAGTTCCATAAATCGAGATTCATACTCCTCCACCGTCTTGTCTCCCTGTACTAAGGAATGGAGTGCACCTGCCTATTCTTCCTTGTAATAATTTGGCAAATACTTCTTGTGGAACCTCTCCTCGAATAGTTCCCAAGAAGTCGTAAGAGGAGTAAGGTGCAACTTCTTCTCAAGGTCTGACCACCAATTCAAAGCATCACCTTTAAGCTGAAAGACGACCATCCTAGCCTTGGAACTAGATGTGTACTCATTCAATGCGAAGCATCTCTTCATGCCTTCCAGCCATGCTTCGGCATGCTTACCGGGTCGTCCTCCTGAAAAATCTGTAACCTTTATCTTTTGCAACTCCCTCGATATGTCCTAAACCAGTTCCTGTCCTGGGCCATGTGCCCTTTCAGAGTTCTCTCGACTCACTTGAGTGGTTTCCACCTCGATGGGGCTTTCCGACTGCCTATTCATCGTGGTCATAATAGCCTCCAAAGACCTCATTATGATCTGCATTTCTGGTGTTGAGGTTGGTCGTGGCGGTGTTGGCGGTGATGATGGTGGCGGAGGTGGCGGGTGACGGTGGTTGACCTTGACCCTGACCTCGACCTTTGCATGTTGTTACCATGATAGTTCCTAAGTTATTGAAATAAAATCATATCCTTAGTTGTTCAATCAAATACACGCAAAACTAAAATGTAGGTATTTATACACTTATACTTATGCGTAAGGAATAACTTGCATCATGGGATAACAAATTGTCAGGATTAGCGCAGTAAAATCTACAGTCGTTTTTATTAAACAATTTTTTGTCATGGTGTTCAGCTCGTCATGCTGATCTTAACGTTGTCTTGTTCTTGAGATTTCGGGTCTCTCTCATCCCTTCGACTAGGAGTTGAAATCTCAGCAGAAGGAATTTTTTTTTTTTTTGGGGGTCTTACCATTTAGAGTTAAGGTTATCATTAATATCTATTTTCTAGTTAACTTTAAATGTTACCCCTTAATCTAAATAACCTAATTTAGATTAACCTTATTAACATTAATTGTTAACCCTTAACCAATTATAGTTAAGTTTACTACTAAAAATTAAAATTTCTATAAAACATATATTTTAACAACATATGTTATAACAAAAAAAAAAAAAAATTTAATTTTTATAATACATATAATCTAACAAAATATGAATAAATTTAAATTTTATAAAACATATATTCTATCAAAATATATAGAAATAAATTTAAACTTTAATACAACATATATTATAACCTCCTATATATATCTTTACAAACATATATATATACTTTTACAAACTATATACAAATATAACATAGATTTATATAACGATTTACATATTCATAAGCAATTATATATATATGAGTTAAATTTAGGTTTTTCTTTTATCATAGAGCTCAGTACTCCGAGTTACCAATATTTCATAGCACTCAACACTATGGTCAACCGAAACTACATGTCCTCCACGTGTCAAGTAGCACACCAGTTTGGAGGGCTTGCCTTCACATTTGGATTGTTGAGCTCGAGAACCCCCTTAATGCTTTTGGTTTAAACCTAGCCCTACACCTTCCTATGTCTGAAGGCTTGAATGCCACGTGGCCTCTCACTGCCATGCAAAGCCTCCACTTAGATCACCACCATGCAAAGAGTGATTAAGCATGGAGGGCACACGGTCTCTCCAAGCAACCCACCGCCATGTGAAAGTGGGGAAACCCTAAATAGGGTCAATCCCCAAGGCGCGGCCATTTTTTTTTCCCTCTCTATTGTAATTTTAGCTCCGTAACTCTATGCGAGCTTGCTTAGGGTTTTAGACAGGAAGGAGCTTTTGATCCACGATGCTATGGCAGAAGCACTGGCACAAGCCTGAGGAGGCTGTTACGGGTATTTCCTAATCTGCCTGGGATTTACGTTGGCTGGGTGTTCACGTGTATTTGTTGGTTGACCTGTCTCACTTGAGTACTCATTCGACAAGTCCAGGGATATTAGCATTTGAAAAGTAACCCATGCAATCGATGCATTTCAGGTCAAGGCTTGAACATTTTATTGTCTTTATCCTAAATCATTTTACCATAGCGTTTCCTTGTTTATTATGTCAAACCTGTTTGTATTCACAGGTGTTATGGCTATTTTATGCTCAACCAACTGATTGCTCTTCTGGAATTGGATTTGTCTTTTTGTTTACAACATATTCATTTTCTACCCTTTGCATTTAGACCTTACAGCAATGGTTTATGGCTTAGTGGTATTATTTTCTTTTGAGAGGGCGCAGCCCAGAGAGCCCAGCTCAAGAGCGCCCCTTTGTTAGATTTCTAGCTCCAGCTATGGAATGCTATAGTGGTATTATAATGATCAACCCAATATGGAAATGCAAAATATATTTATTTTATTATTATTTTTTTTTGTTTTGAACTCCTATAGCGTTGATAGTCCTGCTTTCATAATAATACTAGTGATAGAATGTGCTTTAATAATAATAAAATGACAGAATGTGTAAAATAAAATTTCATTGACGGGTACAATGCCACAAATAATGTTCAAATTCTTCATTTTGTAAACTATGTATAAATTTAATGATGGAATCCTGGTAGGTTTGTGACCTGTATGGCCTGGCTGCACTTGCCTAGACGCGTTGGGAAAGCATCACACTCCGTGGGCTCCTCCATTGTTGGGCACTGGTTTGGTTAATGCTTGGCTCATGAACCTGTTTCATGTGGTGTGGCTGGCAATACCTGTCATGGTTCATACCTGGTATACTTAAGAGTTCAGTTTTTGAAGCTACGCTAGGGTTTCATACCTCTGCGCAAGGAGAGGTATGCTCCTGTAGTGTTGAGGTAGGCGCTTGCAGTGTTGAGGCTATGTGGAGCCCCTTGGCTAGGCTGTTGGGAATTTGACGAGCCCTTTGTGCTGGGCGCGTTACCTTTATCTATACTTTGCACCGAATTCTTATTATTTTATTATTTATTTTCCATGGCGCTTGGAGTGTGGAGGCTATGCGGATCCCATCTTGGACTTGGCAACTAGTTGCGTGAGTGGCTCTCGGTGTTGAGCGCCTGGGCTGGACCTGTTATAACAAAGGAAGGCACTATGCTTGTGCTTGGCGTTTGGGCTGTAGTGGCGGGCATGGTGACCCCTTTCGACTTGGCATTCAGTCGCTTGCAAAGCTCTCGGCATTGAGCTCGGGCGGGGATCAATATCTTTTATAAGGAACAAAAGAAAGGTAAGCTCGTAAGTTGGCTTGGCTCTTGGACTGCTGTTGTATTCATGGGTACCTTTGGGTTTGGCTGTAGGCCGCTTGGTAAGCTCTCAGCTGTCCAGAGCTAGGGTTGGGCCCAACTATACCTTTATTTATTTACTTACTTACTATATATATATTTACTCGCTTGTTTGTTGTAGCTTGCAGGTGTAAGCCAAAAATATGTAACTCCCAAATATATATATATATATATATATATGCACAATTTAAATTAAATTAAGTTCTGTATATCTACACAATTTTAAAATTATTTGTTTTGCAAGTTACTTACGTTGTCTTTTTGTTATATTGTGCAGGTAAGCTAATGTTACAAAAAATTTAGGGAAGAAGGTTTGGCTGATCTGCATCCTAGATTTCAAATTATTGCATAGAGTTCTAACACATATTTACAGAGATTCTGGTTTGTGGTGTTTAGTTTTGGTATATACTTAAGAATTAGATTTTGATAGCTCTTAAGCTTTTTTTTAGGCTAGTTTAAAATATCAACATAAAATCCTATATATATATATTTTAAATATGTCATCTTTTTTTTAAATTATAGATTTTCTATCTTAAATTTCTTGCTACCTAAATATTTAGGCTCCTTGATTTTCATTTGCACAATTTTTACAGAAATTTATCACTTCTAATTTGCTCGGTTAGTTATTAATTTTAACACAAGCTGTACTATGATAACAAAAAAAATACTGCTCGCTCGTGTTATTTTTTTATTTCTAAATATATTTCAAATATGTATCTATTTTGAAATACAAACACATATGTATAAACATGCAGTTTTCTAACATATCCAGATTTTCTAATGGTGTTCCAATTTGTGTTCGTGCAGGTAAAAGAGGCTGAAGTTTGGTGTTGTTCATACCTCAATTCTATCCAGGTTTATGTCCTAATTTCTTGTAGGATTTAAAATCTTGAATCTTCACGGTGGTTTAGGCGTGTGCAGGCATGAAAGGTCTAAAGTGTCTGAGCCTTAAGCTCTGATACCAAGTGTAGCGCTCTATTTTTCGACAGAGCCCTAAGTCATCTTCTATGTTACTTTTCTATGTATTAACTTTATTCATGTATATGTGAGTAAATTCTAATGAAAATTCTATGCTTTTAAATGACATTTAGTATACTATTTTGTCTTCAATAATCATACATTCGTGTTTAAAAATAAACTAACATATCAATATTTTCCTTCAACAATTTGTGTTTTCAGCATAAGAATATGTTTCACAGTAATAAATCAGTAAGTAGCAAGGTATATGCAGGTTTCATAGTATGCTTCCACATAATAATCAAATAAAATAAATAATCAAGGAAATTACATGATGCTGATGCTAGTAAACCGTAGGTTGTAGCAGGTTATGTTTATATTCTCTTAGTCAGCCAAGATGATGTGTCCACACTACCGACCATCTATTATCTTGCTGTCCCTTGGAAATCAAAAAGATTTCCAAGCCCCCGAGCTCACAAACTAATAATCCCGAGAGCAGTATTTACTTAGGTTCTCAAAACCTTTCTCTGTTCTCAAACCTTTTTCTGTTCTCAAACCTTTCTCTCCACTTCTAGCTATCTCCCCCCCTTATCTTCAACTTTCTCCCCCTCTATATACATTTCCTTCCTCGAGAAGACCTTGCGCTTACTCCACCGCCCCAAACTCCCCCTCTCGAGCCCGTCAAACATTTACTCCTTTAACTTAGTTCATTCATACATGTTACATTATAAAAATGTATTTTTCACACTCAATGTACCGAATAATTAATTACACTCATGGTAAATTTATTTGATTTTGATTGATGGTCGTAAGTATTTATTACGGTGGGAATCATTACCCAAAGGTTATCCATTCAGGACAAGGTTTATTAATTACAAGTCTATTCACCAACTTTGTATTTAATGTTATTAGTGTAATTAATAAAATATTATATAAATAGTTGACCTTTTCAACTTGGTCATGGTGTGTCTTAATGGTCTACCTCATCCGTCAAGATAACTTATCTTGAGATTTAAATGCTAAGATTCGTATTGAATAATTAAATAGTAATAACCATTTTCCATCACATCACATCCATTCCAAAATTGTTATCCTATTATGTCTAACTTAGTAATGGAAATAATCACACTCTAATCATTTATTAATCAATATTTAAATTTTACCTATATTGCAATTGTTATGACATGGATAGTAATATTATTAAAATAACATTAATTTTAAGTAATAATATTAATTAAATCACCACAAAGTAATAATAAATGGTGAATTTAATAAAAATGTCTTTTAAATCATTTGTTTATCACATGAGTACCCTATAATCTACATAGTATCATTTTTCTTCTAAACAAAGCACCCCTAAGGGCTTAAACAATCTTACTAATTAATTAGACAGTACCATTACCTTATTTACAACAGTTCTCAGATGACAATGTTAGCTGACGACACTTGTCTCAATTGTTTATCACAATGTTTACCAACAAGTAATACATAGCTTAATTGACTTGTTTTACACATATTAAATAACTTTATATTCATTATCTGAATTCGATCAATGCATGATTAACCTAATTACTTATGACAACTTATACATTTATTCAATATGTTAAGTGTTTGTGTATCGATACTAGTGTACATGTGCAATGTGTGCATGCGTGGCCAGTGTATGCACAGATCAGAATGTACTATAGAGAAACCCCATCCCGCCTATGCATACCTGCCAACCAATAGTAGTATTTACCCCCATGTAGAAGAACAAGCATAATATATATAGTACAATTACTTTAACATCCTTAGTTATTTAATAGTTAATTCTTTACGATTTCACATCATTATCTTTATGTTTACATTACTTTAATCAATCATGTACAAGGAAGGGTACCTACTACCACTAACTCGGAATCAAGGAATACTCAACCCTCAACAGTACTAACTAACACATCCTCCCATCACAACCTACGTCCTGCATCCTCCCTGTCCTTCCTCTGCTAGTACAAAAGTGGATGTCGGACTCATCGACCTGACCGCATCGAACTTGAGAGCGATAGCGTCGGCTGAACAGTGGACCTATCCTCCCCTAGCAGGCATCCGACAATCGTCATCTCAACAACATGGGCAGCGTGTCTCAGCACGGCCCTCCCACGACCTCGGGTCTCATGGGAACATAGGGTGGGAAACACATCCATCCCTCTCAACATACAGGGCCTATGCCCTTATCGACTCATACTCTGCTGCTATCGGGATTATCAGTTTGTGTTATCGTATCATCATTTTTGGATGCTAAGGTTTACTGTACAAACATGTTTTTTTTTTCAATATATCAGATCAAGTAACTGGCTATCCCATAGCCCTTGTGTCCTGTAGGTTAGTATTTCACAAAATACAAATTTATAGAAAGCATTTCCCATTGATCGCCAATTGATCCATGTTATCAAAAATCATTTTATTTCATGTAACCTTTTTAGTTCATCATAGATGCGTATGACATATAAAATTTCAATAATTCATATAAGAAGATGGTATCCATGTACTGAATCATATATTTCACATCTTATTAATGAAAACATATAAACATATACTGTAATCGTAAAATAAAGAAATCATATGATAATCATGACATCGTAACCGCATAACATAGTAACATCATAATCATAGTGAAATCATAAAACAAAGTAACATCATATAATGAGGTCCATCATATCGTAATATAGTTTACTCAGTCGAGTTGAGTTCAACAGAATATATAATAAAGTATGGTGTGTCTAACTGATAAATATGCCTAATCAAAATATGGGCATTACATAAAACACATCAAGGGGAAAGAAAACAAGATCACCGATGCCTTAAGCCGACGAACTCATATGTTATATGAGGTAACCAAAAGTCAGACGGACTTTGACTTACATGACAGAATTAGAATGACATGCCAAAGTGATAGGTTCTATGTCGAGATCCTTAAAAGATCCATGAAGATAGGCTTTTTCAACAACAGAAAGAATACAAGATAGATGAATCAGGATTGTTATGGTCAAAGGAGAGACTTTACATTCCTGAGGGGGGGGACATTAGACCTAACATACTCACCGAATTCCATCGGAGCCCCTATTCAGGACACCTTGGATATCAAAAGATGATTTCAGCCGTAAAGAAACACTACTTTTGGCCTAAACTGAAAGCTGACATCTCATTGTTCATCGCGAAGTGTTAGGAATGTCAGTTGGTCAAAGCAGAACACCAACACCCCTCCGGACTACTTCAACCGTTACCCATTCTAGAATGGAAGCGGGAGGTAATAAGCATGGATTTCATTACAGGCCTACCCAAGAGCAAGAAACAAAATGACTCCATCTTCGTAGTAGTAGACAAGATGTCTAAAGCTGCACATTTTATACCAGTAAAATCTACCTACAAGGCAATTCACATTGTGGAAATCTTCCTAAAAGAGATTTTTCGGTTACACGGGATACCCAAAGCAATCATCTCGGATCGAGACACAAAGTTCACTAGTAACTTTTGGAGAGTAGTGTTCTCCGGATTAGAAACATAACTACAGCTTAGTACCACATACCACCCCCAAACCGATGGACAGACGGAACCAGTAAACCAAATCTTCGAAGACATGCTGAGAATGTATGTCATGAACAATCCCATTAAGTGGGAAGACTACTTACACCTCGCATAGTTTGCATACAACAATGGGTATCAAACCTCGGCCAAAATGATTCCCTTCGAGGTACTCTACGGTCGAAAGTGTCGAACCACCGTCACCTGGGATAGCCCAGTGGACAGGGTTATGCTAGGGCCAGACTTACTAAAAGACTTGGAACAACTAGCCTCCAAAGTGCAACTGAATTTAAAAGAAGCGTAAGACCGCCAAAAGAGTTATGCAGACAAGAAAAGAAAGGACAAAGACTACTAAAAATTGGTGAACATGTCTTCCTAAGAATAAAAGCGAAACGAAGCTCATTAAGTTTGGGACGTTGCGGTAAACTATCCCCAAGGTTTTGTGGACCTTTTGAAATACTGGGCAAGAAGGGTCCAGTAGCATATGAGTTAGCCCTACAAACACATATAAAAGTTCATAATTTTTTTCATGATTCTTTATTAAAGAAATATGTATATGATACTAAACATGTCATTGATTGGTCCTTATTACAGGTGGAGCCCGAAAAGGAGTTCACGCCAGAACCACTCCACATTCTAGACAAGAGAGAGGTCCGGCTTAGGAGAAGGACCATTACTCGGTTTAAAGTGCAATGGAGGAACTTTAGACCATATGAGGCCACTTGGGAGAATGAGGCTACCATGACAGAGACATACCCCGCCTTGTTTCATGATCTCATTTCTAGTCCCTAGGAAACACTGGGACGGTGTTGTTCTAAGCGGGGAAGGATGTAATATCCCAACTTTTTGACTAACTATGATATGATGTCATGTCGGGTCACGGCCCCAGTATATGTGATTTATTATGTTTGACATAGCATTTATATGCTTTGATTTATTTCCTTTATGAGTGATGTATTGGGCATGGACCTTGATTTGTTTCATTATTGAATATATGCGGGGCAGGAAAGCCGAATGAATAAACTATGTTGTATTTCGAGAAGTGATTACAAAATTATGATATACTGAGATTTTTCTCTTTTGATTACATTATACTGTGCAGAGCATGATTTACATGGTTGACTAGATAGTGTGTTGAGTGTGGACTCAGGAACACAGAAAAAGACTTATATACTGAGCCTAAGCCCCGATATTTTTAGAGAAGTCTATTTCGTAGTGGGCCTAAGCCCCGATGTACGTTGAGTGTTGGGAATGAGCCCTAGAGCACTCCAAGCTTGAAAGAAATGATTACCAGATCCGAGGACATGTAATTATCCTAGATGTGCCTCACAACCACATTCTAGCTCTAGTGTTGAGCAGAGACTCTAGAATTGCACTAGCATAACGCCCATGTGAGAGTGTTGAGTTGAAGGGCTCTGAAGAGCACTCGGGGTTACTACTTCTCAAGTGTTGCATCAAAGAAGACTCTAAATAGCACTCGTGGGTCTTATCACAACTATTTCGACTTGATTAAATAAATCTTATTATCATCATCTACTGCGGGAACAACCATGTTAAAACGAGGGAATCTGACATGCAAAGGGAGACACTAGAGGTTCCTTTACTAGCTTACCGAAACCGTCCAAAGAAGTGGACCCTTCCCTTAAAAAGAACTAAAAGAAGCATCTTGTGAAACAAAATGCTAAGGACCCCAAAGTAGTATTATTATTAGGAGCTTCAATAATATATATATATATATTGGTTAATTATTATATATATATTCTTTTATAAATGTTTACACGTTATAGATATATATTTATGCATAAGTGGGCTGCCACTTACTAAATATTATTTATTAATATTTAGATGGTATTGTAAATTGTATATTATTATTATTATTATGAAAATATCTAAAAGATTAAAAACACTTTAATCAAACAGGTTGAGACTTCCTAGTTTCCAAAATAACTAGTAGTTAAATAAACAAATATCGTTTTTATAAATTAAATTATTTTAAAGAAACCAGTAATTTCCAACAGTCATAATTCAAGATTTGTCCTACTTAAGGAGGACAGACCCCAAAGTCTGGGGGATCTTTTTCCTTTGGTATTATTACGCAAAGAAGGACCCTCTGCTCAAGGAAGTGAACTCTATCCATAGGTTTTGACATCTGAACCAACTACACACCTAAGGGACTCTACTTCTCAGTTTGCATGTCAGAAACAGCTCGGGGGGATTCATACTGAACCAGGAACAGTTGTGGAATCATGGTTGGGAGGAGCGTGGTAGTCCCAAAGTCATCCAGTCCAAGATCATTTATCAGGTCAGCTAAGAGTCAGTAGTTTTCCCTAACTAGATGGCTAAGTGTGCAGGTCAGTATCAGTAAGAACAAATTACCAGGATCAGCAGGTCATCATCAACAGGACAAGCTACAAAGATCAACAGGTATGATTAATTATAAAACCCTACTACGTTTTATATCCCTGTTATAAATGCAATGTTAAATTAACAATGTTCTTATTATCAATTTTAAATCAAGCCTTCCAGAAATCGAATGACATTCCTAGCAAGCCTAACCATGCTAGTCTTTGCTAGTCATTTACACTGCTTAGATTGTTAGAACAACCGAATTGTTGATTTGAATGCAGAAAAATAATTATAGTATTTTATCCCACTTATGGTAGTATTTTATTTCACTTATCTACACCCCTGTTTTAGATTATCAACAACAAAATCGTTTAGTGACAGAAATCAAAACCCTATCAGAAATCATTGAACAACACATGAAGCCATTCGAAATTTCAACTATACAACACCATAGCAAAAGAAAATGCAGGCATCATTGGTTTATATATTTGCTCCATACATTCTAAAGTCTGTATCTAATACTAGTTTTATTGCACATTTTCTTTCTCTGCCCAATCTATTTTGTTTTCCTTCCCAAACCCTTTATACCATATTGTAAAACAAACATATCAAGTATGACAGAGATCATATATAACGCTAAATCAAATAAGATAGCCCTAAGACCCTTTATATTTCCTTCCACCAACAAAACTACGATAGCCACCTACCGAAACGAAGAGATCAATCATAAATGGAAGCATTAAGAAAAACACATTTCATATGAACACCACGAAGATGCCCATCAAAAGATAGGACCAGGGTCAAATCCCGTGGCCTTCACAAAGAGCCAAATTGTATAAGTGTTTCCTACAGATTACAATTCTCTATATAAAACAAACCAAAAACGTCGAGTACAGCCTTGAAACCCTTTCCAGGCAAGCATCCATTCTACCCACGCAACCAACAAGGTAAACAAGACATTTTTTATTTACAATCTACCCACATTACAGCAACATAGGCGTAGAAAACTTTGTTGATGTATTATATACCCAAAAGAAATACATTGTTCACACATAAACCCTGTAGCAATATGCAAAACAAAGAACGAGTACCATTGAAGACAATATACAAACCACAGTCTTAATTACAAGTAAGAGGGCGTCAACGACCCTTTATAAATGTCTTCATTGTCGGAACAGTAGTTACAAAAATACCCAAGAAACCCATAACCTTAGAACTCTTAAAAGTTTCAGCTCAAATGCTTAAATACACATAGGGAGCAGAGACATGTAGCATTTGAAATCATTATAACTATACAGAGTCATATCTCATGGAAGAGTATTTATTTAAGTTACAAGATTTTCGTAGAACCGAATAACCAATGAAACCCAACTGATACGTATTATAGTCCTCATATTCACCCAGCTAGTTAAATTACCTCAGAATCCCATTCTGTCAAGTCTAACCAAGTAGACGATTGTTTTAGGCCTCCCCAAAGCGAATCAGTAAGCCAATGTCTTATGGGGGTCTCACACTAAACCACCAGGCCAAACGCATACAATCAACATCAAAGTTGCAAGAGGTAGGGAACGCATGGGAAGCTAGACTTACCAGTACCCTAGTCACGCCCACGACGTCATAAAGCTTCGCAGCTCCCACACTAAAGCGTGTAACGCCTGCCATGAACAACATACAGTATTTCTCAGCCCAAATATGCATTTCCAGATCTAAGAATTTACAAATTGTCAATAACTGATAGGGTTTACATTTCTTTACCTGTGAGAAGTATGGCCTTCCTATGCCATGATCAATAGTCACAGTCACTAAGCGTACTGACCACGAGGAGAGCTCCGGTCAGTACACCCCATTACCCTCCAGCAACGAAAGTGCAGAGCCATAAACAAACAACAAGTCAAATACAAAGACCACAGATCAAAACCCCAAATCAACAGCCAAACCCTTATGACAGGCTATTCTCCACGAGCTACTAAATGCATTAAAGTCTTTACCAACTTCCAACTGAGTGGAGGTCAAATAATTCGCACTCCCTATAGTACAGTCGTAGTTTTCCACCACCCGGATTTAAATTACAAAGGGATCTATTTATATACATAAACTTTGCAAAGTATGATCAATTCGCAATTGATTGCATTACCCAAGAACTAATAATTGCAAACCCACTTTGGGAAACCTTTGAATTAAGAACTCCCATGACAATGGAGTAATAAGGACTTATCATACAACCGGTGGAATAGGACCAATAGTGGAATAAGAACCACCCTTTTAGTGATCTTACTCACAGAGTCGAGACACCTGCAAATACAAGAGTACATGATGGCATTAACATTATGCTAAGTAAGTCCGGCAACCCCTACAATTGTCCATACCTCCCGACAACCCTGCCGAGGTATGTAATTACCTGTCCAGGAGTATTATGGAATCTCCAATGTGAAAAACATACCGTCATCAAGAAGGTCATCACCTGAAGGTGTCATTAGACATACATAATTAAAATCACATGATATTTCAAACAATAGCTAGTGTTATTTCCTACCTACTAAACCCACTGTTGCAAACCACAACGAAAACATGATCTCATTATTTCCACACCGATTCCACAAATTCTATACTTACACTTAGAAGAGGCTATGTAGAAACAGATAGGCTTAGACGTACATTGCAGCATACAAGTATGATTGTTTCTAATATTATTACGTTTAATGTGCGCCTTTTCTATTATAAAGTAACGATTTTCGCAGACATGAAAATTTTTAATTTTCATGTATTTTGGGGACATTTCAATTATTATAGGAAAATCTTCCAAATGTCTATACCACACGGCTCAATACTGCAAATGCAAAAACCGTAAACTATTACAACAGGAGATATGCCCAAACTGTGTGCGATAGGAAAAACAGAAAATACATTGCATAAAGAGATCCTAATCTAGGGATTAATCAAGCAACAACTAAAGGAAATCGCCACGATGTTCGTGGAAGTATATGTATGTGCAGAGATCCATTCAGGCAGCAATACATATAACTTTCAGGGTAGCAAAGGAAATATAGGAGAATTAAGCGTAAGGGGTATCCATAACAAAACTTGTACACAAGGATCAAGCTCACGATTTATTCCTTTCCCCGATCCTCCTACGACCCTACTCGCAGTATTATAAAGCATTCACACAGTACAATTTTCAAACATACAATAAAATTAAAGGAATGCATACAGTTCATGCTATAGAAAATTTTCATAACCTGTCAAAAGTGCAGAAAGCATATTCTATGCAGTAGAGGATGAAATGGGTTGGGATTGGGCTTCCTGAGCCATCCTATCCCCAAATACTCTACGCAGGACTTGAGGTCAATCAACAGAAAAATAACTCATTAAAACTTAAAATACCAATGCAACTATGGAGAATGGGGATCAAGCTCAGCACTAGGCTATCACTTCCCTCATTTCATAGCACCACCAACTGTGGCATCCACCCATCTTCAGTATACTCTAAAGAGGTAAAATCCGTCCCCCTTTTCCCCATGGCTGTGACCTCTTATATACTCCAAGGATTTCTTTTTCATCTTTGGGGAGTTTTCCCAACTAACAGAACTCTGCGCTGGATGCCCCCCGATTATTTGGGGTATGGCACAAAGTTAGGAGTTGTGCATGCCCTTCAAGGAAGAGTGGTTGGTTTTTTTAATAAAACACTGATGTCTCCCACTTGCCCCTCTATTAAGGTAGAAGGATTTGTTACCACAAAGGTTGCGCCTTCAAGAATTATGATTGAATAATGTATTATACAATTTATATAATAAGGAGCTTATAACTAGTTACCTATATCTAAACGAAAGAAAATGACTAACATTAATATAGGAAGTTTTAGCTTAAAAGGGGCTACAGAAAGCATTTCGGCTCTCCATGCCTTCGTGAAGGTAATTATATTATTTTATGGAAATGCCTAAATCCATGAAGGTTTATAAATATAATTAACTCTTGCATTTTCACAAGACTAAGGAAGCCTACTAAATTTATTTTAGGAATTTCTTAAACTTACTATGACCTTAAATTTTTTAGGACTTAAATACATAGTTCATATTCCTCTAGCGTATGACATTCGTCATTACTAACGGGAACTAATGGCTTCCTCGCCATTAACCTCTTCCCCCCTCTAGTGGATTCATAGATCCCCCCAACTTTAAGTGGAGCCATGTCTTGAGTCTCCTAAGTCTGAAATAACACTTATGAATGTAACATTAGTGTCAAGGTCCATTGGTGGGGCCTTGGCCTTAAGCTCCTCACAAGGGCCGCTTAGACATTTACAATTGCATTTACCAAAAAAATTAGGGATCAAATAGGAGGGATGTTACACTGTTATATGAAAATGTAAATTGTATACTTTGATTCTACAAGGAATAATAAGTATACATTTTTTTTCGGTGAAAAAAAGTATGGAATTTTACATTGTCTCAAGAAATGGAATTCATATTTCTTTTACATTTCATTTTAAGTTATAAGTAAAATTTTAAGTGTTTTAATGTGATTAAATTAATGTTTTCGTCCAAATTTTGATCATCCATAAATGTAAAAAATAGTTATAATCATAAGCTTTAATTTGCATAGTTGTGGTTTAAATCATTATTTACATTCAAATTATATTATTTGATTTTACCAAAATCTTATTTGATTTTACCAAAATCACAAAATATAGTTGAATTGATATTTTACACAAACAAAATTATTTCCGTTGTATTATGTGAATTTTAAATGGACAAATTTGAAAATAAGATATTGTTAATTATAACATTTCAACCAAGTGTTAATTAAATCTAACCGAAAAACCTTTAGTATAACATCTAAAATGAGAAATTGTTACAACAAAAATCAACAATAATAATATTTATTTGTCTATAGTATTAACTAAAGGAAGGAAAATGAATATATGATTAAACCATAAAAATATTAACGAAATTGTAGTTGATTCTCCCTACTGAATTAAACATGTATATCTAGCGAATATAATTAGAATGTGAACACATAAATACTATTTTTTAATACCTTTAGAGATTACATAAAGTATCATTAACAAACATAAAGGAAAGTCTTTCATATTTGGCTCTTGAATGATAATCCCTATAGTTTAAAAAGGGGAAGGGGAGGAGGTTATTATTGAAATCACTTATATTTATTCCTATGAATAGGAAATGTATAAACATTATAAACACTATACAGTGAAGAAACTTATTACCAAATACGTAGTAATTTTAATAAAAGGCACTTATCCCTTTTAACATGTGTTTATAAAGATACATTGATGTAATATATATACACATAGAGCTTAATTAATATATATTATATATATACTAAAGCCACTCGTATTAAGGAGATCGTGGGTATCTTCCTTCACGAAGCGCCATTTTTAGCCTAAATGAGGTAGGGTGAGTGATGGGGGGAGGGACAACCTCTCCCGTTCTTTATTGGTCTTGTCCCCACACCCTCAAGTTTATTTAATAGTGCATCTTTCTCTTTTATGAGAGCATGTCGCTGTTTAGTTTGGTTACAAACTCATCTATTCAATGATGGAGCACTCGACTCCAAATCCCTACCACTTGCCCAGTTATGGAGTGCTGGCACTTGTCATCTCAACGAGATAAGGGGGGCGCCTTCTTGACGAAGAGCTAGATCGTGTTTAGGGCACGCGGGGGGAGAAAGAAGATCGAGAGAGACGACAGGGAGGTTTAGAGGAGTATGCATGATAGTTTCTACCTACATTAACTTGAAGGAGACTTTGGGTCTTGATATGTTGCACGGATGTGGACAGACCAACGGAAAAGGAAAGCCAGGAAACTTGATCTCTGAATTTGTTGCTTCCGATCGGCATATAGATATCTCTGTTCGATAGATATATTTCAGCTGTCCGGTATGGTTATTTTTTATTTATTTAGTACTTTTTATGTTATGAACTCCCTACTTTTCGTGTGATAAATTATACAAATATATGGGTTTGATATGGATGCCCTGTGCGTTTCAATGGTGCCCAAAATTGAAAACGTATTCTAGGTATTTGCTTATGAAGCCGTCTGAAATTTCTATTTATAGGGATATTTCCTTATGAATCGAAATCGTATTTCGGGTTTTGCCTTTATGCTGGACTGAAGTCGTAACTTGGGTCTCTGGCTATTGTTTTATTTCTAGAAGCCTTTTTTTTTTGTCTACGTGCCTTAGCTTGGCTTAAACTCCTGTTTTGACCTCTATTTTGTTAGATCAGAGGTTGAATATCGCCATGAATGCTTGCGTAACTACTGTGAATAAGATTAGTGTTATGGTTGGTAGATATCTGCATGGGAAGTTAGTTTTACATTGATGGAAGTTAGTTTTACATTGATGTTGGTAATGTCTTCTTTTTAGACCAGCATTGATCTTGTATTGAACGGATCTCTGCATGTACTTATTACTACCAATAAATCGTGGAATTTCAGGTATATCGAATGCTACGTGATGGATATTTAAATGCATAACATCAACGCATTGATCCACGTCACATTCCTGAATAGTTTTATCCCTGCGATATTAAAAGAACCTAGGAAGGGTTAAACGCATAATCTAAAACTTGTTAAGTTGTGTACATGTTTTACGCGGCCTATTAAACCTTGAATCCTTATATTCATTTGTTCAGATAGAGATCTACCTTGAAAGGTTCTATTTGTTTCCAACTTATATTTAATTTGTTTTTTCTCTGTATCCGATATATAGTTCCTTTCCTATCGCTGCGTATATTCAATAGATCCTTAGTATTAAGGGTTCGATCTCAGTTTATTTTCGCTGTGGATATCAGTAACACATCTTCGGTATTTGAATGCCATTTACTTTTGATATAAGAAATATTTCTACAAATAAATCTCAGGTTTTTGAAAACGGTATGGATATTTAATACTTTGTTAAAAAATATGGGAATAGAAGGTCAATCCGAAGAGCTTCCTGCACATGTATCTCGAACAAATCGAATCAAAAGAATGTATGGTGTCTTTACTTTGAATCCTGTATAGAATAATGATAAACTTTGAGCCTTATTTCCAAATCTGGGGAAGTTAGGTTATCATGTCTTTGTGCAGAGTTTAATACATATAATTACTATGAAAATTCATATCATCAGGTCTAAGTGATTAGAATTCATATATTTTGATGGTGGAGCTAAAAGTCAGCCCTTGGATATATATTATTAATACGAATATTCATATCATCAGAACTAAGCAAATTTAGTTTATGTATCTTTTGATGTAGAGTTAAAAGTTGAAAAGAAACTTGTTAAGGGTTTGTTGATAAAATAATAAATCTTTGTATTTAGGTTGAATGCTGGAAAGAACCTCGTCAAGTTATAAATGTTGATGTATTTATAACTTTGGAATGTATTCACTTGTATATTTTATATTGTATTTGTATATTATTGTTGTACCTCCGACGGAGATGTTCATTCCTTCGGTCGGAGAAGTCATTATTGTACTTGGGTCATGTAAAGTCATTGAGGTCCATCTTCCCATATATGATGGGGCATTAGACCCCGGAGTTTTGTCTTTCATGGGTTATTAGACTCCCCTAGTGGGGTCGGCCCAATGTCAAGTGGCAATGGGTTATTAGACTCTCCTAAGGGAGGTCGACCCAGTTTGGGTAAAAGGCAAGTAAAGGTAAAGTATAAATAGAGAGGAGCACCTCTCTATTTATTCATTCACTCACTGATCCAACTCGCATAGTTGAGAGAGAGGAGTGTGCACAAGTGGAGGAGGAGTAGTTGTTGAAGAGATCTATCCTTTGGGGTTTGATTTTTGTGAATCTCTGAGGAAGTTGTGGGGTTTTTCACCTTCTTGGTTTTCCCTGAGGAAACATTGTGTCTCTTGTGTCTATGACTATTATGTTGTGCATGTTATTCTCTTATTAGGATCCTAGATAATATTTTGAATGAAATTATCAGAATTCTAACATGGTATCAAAGGTATCCTAAAGAAAGTCATTTTATGGCATTTACGACACTTGTTTCACTTGCGACAAATTGGAAGCTAGGGCTTGGTATAGTAAAAACTAGTCATCGTGGAACTTTCGCTATAAATCTGTTTTGGAGAAGGTTCACGATTTGAGTTTTTTACACGACGAATATCAGACACGGATGTACCCTGTGTAAAACTTTCAGCCTCATATTCATTGTACTTTGTGAGATATGATCCGTACAAGTTAGGGTTTCTGTCTCTTCCCGAATGCAGCCCTAAACAGGTGACAGAGGAACAAAGATCATATATCGGGATAGGAAGCTCCAAATGGAATTTCGTAAAATGTGGCAGTTAGGGCATGGACTACAGTTTCACAGGTCTGATTTTCAGAGCCCGAAGCTGAAACAGTGACACGTGGCACTTTGTACAAGTTGGCTGTGCTATTTCATCCCATAAACAGATCATGTTGTGACACTTAACATATCTCTCTCATGGAGAATCCATTGCAGCTCAGATCTATGGGGTTGGAAATATGATAGGTCATTCTACTACAGGCCAAAGTTTCAGACCCTGAGGATCCGAAAATTCAGAGATGCATCAGAAACAATATGGCATATATTTATGTCAAAACAAAATTGGATTCTGAGCATTTTCATTTTTGGCTTGTCACTGTTGTGGGAAATTAGGGCTTTTGACAAAAGTGGAATTTTGGATTTCTCTCACCACAGGATTTCTCTTCTCAGAAAAATCGAAATTTAGAGACCAAGATCGATGTTTTTGGTTCGGTAGAACCCCAGGATCTATCAAACCCTAGTTCAGGTTTTGTACCATAAAAAACTAGAAAACCAGAATTTGACAGAAGTTGCAGATCTGAAATTCGTAGGACATTTTTGGAGGGTCAGTTTTTTGGAGTTTTCAAAATCTGAGCACACCAGCTTGCTCGCCTCAGTCAATTGCATCTCCCTATCCCGACAAAAGTTTGAAATTTCAAGTTTGGATTTTTAGGGTTTCTGTGTCAAACCCTAGCCAGCTCGAGATCCAGTTTCAGCAAATCAAGTGGTAAGACCTAAATCTTTTATTTCCATTTGAGTTTCTCATTAAAGATGTCTCACCACACCAAGTTTGAGGATAAGCTTGAAGGGGTTGATAAATTCTGAGCATGGGACTATAGGATTGGGTTAATCCTAGAAGAGAATGAATTGGACACCTACATAAGTGAGGAGGTTCCAGTTCCAAAGGGAGATGAGGTTAAGGCCTTATATAAGAATAACTTGGTCAAGGCCAAGAGAATCATTGCAGATTCTATCAAAGACCATATTGTACCACATGTGTCTTCTCTAAAGACATCCAAGGAGATGTTTGATTCCTTGACCAAGCTGTTTGAAGGAAAGAACATAAATCAGAAAATGACTTTGAGGAATAAATTGACGAATGTCAAGATTCAAAATGCAGAGACCATGCAGTCCTACTTTACAAGGGTCTCTTAGATAAAAGAACAACTTGAAGCTGTGGGAGAAGATATAGAGAATGGTGAAATTGTGATTACCACCTTGAATGGTCTTCCTAGGTGATGGGATTCCTTCATTCAAGGAATTTGTGCTAGAAAGAAGCTCATCACATTCAGTAGACTGTGGGAGGAATACTCGCGGGAAGAAGCTCAAATTTTAACTCAAGAAGAAAAGATGGATAATGAATACCAGGCTCTCACAGCACACACTAGGAAGAATAACCACAAGAGGGAGCATCCTCATCACAAGAAGGGTAAATACCACCACCAGAATTGGAGGGAGAACCTTGGAGGATCCAAGAAAGATCCTTCTCACATTCGATGTTATACTTGTGATGAGAAGGGACACCATTCCATAGATTGTCCCAGGAACAAAAGCAGCTCCCACAAGAAGAAGAAAAACAAGAAAAAACATCATGCTCACAATGCAGAGGATGATGAACCTCCAAGGAAGAGAACCAGAGAAGACAATGAAGATTCTTCAAGTGATGAAGAATATGTATTGTAATGAAGAAGAAGCTACTACAGATTTGGAATCCAGAAGACAAATAATCTATGGAAGAACCTCTCATCCATTTTCAACATTGGTTAAGGTGCACACTATTAGAGAATCCAGTAGTTCCTGCGAGGAAGCAAAGATTGAGAGGGAGTCCACCAAACAACCAAACAAAGATAAGTATTTGAATTGTTATTTCTTATGTATATGATTACTTAAATGATGTTGTTCAGTCATGTACATACTTATGTTCCTAGATTTAGGATGTATATTATGCATTTTAGAAAAGTTGCATTAATGAACAAGATACTACTAATATGCAAGTAATGAGTAAGTGGCCTATGGTACTGTACAACATTCCATTGCTACTTATCTAGAATGAAACCTCTTTGCTGACATGTTGGAGTAGTGCATGCTCTTAACAATGTTCTGGTAGAGATGGAAGGCATCTAGAAAGTTACTGTATGAATAAGGGATATGGATGAATGTTGTATTGACGCATTGGCTAAGATAATTGCATGACTGTATGACATATGTCCTTATGTGTAATATTTTGTTCTGAAAACTATGAGAAGTCTCTAATCATGTAATTGAATTTGACTTGTAGGAAAGATTGTGTACAATCACTTACAAAAGAAGGACAATGACATTTGTTCCAGCAACGAAGTTCAAGAAAACTATCTATTGAAGATATTGAAGAATCCGAAGTTCCCAAGATCCGAGATGCAGTAATTCAAGGATGCCAAGATCAAGGAGCAACAGTTGATCATGAAGAATGATGTTTGGGATGCGGTCCCAAGACCAGAAGGGAAGTCTGTTGTGAATTCCAAGTGGATCTACAAGATCAAGCATGTTGCATATGGTAGCATAGAGAAATACAAGGCAAGTTTTGTGTCTCATGGCTTCTCCCAGAAAGAGGGGGTAGATTATGAAGAAACTTTTGCACATGTAGCCAGATACACTTCCATCAAGAGAAGTACTTGCTCTGGCTGTAGTGATGAAGTGGAAGATGCAGCAGGTGGATTCCAAGACAACTTTCTTGAATGGTGTATTCGAAGAGGAAGTGTATGTGGAGCAGCCACTCGTATTTGAGACATATGACAGGGAGTCACATGTGTGCAAGTTAAAGAAAGCCTTGTACGGTTGGAATCAAGCACCTAGGACATGGTACGATGGGATTGACAGCTTCCTGACTAGTTTGGGCTTTACCAAGAGTAAAGCAGATTCCAACCTTTACTACAAGGTTGAGGAATGCAATCTAGTGATACTCCTACTGTATGTAGATGACCTGTTTGTGACAGATGAGATTGGGTTGATTGCTGATACGAAGAGGAAGCTTATTCCCGAGTTCGAGATGAAGGACTTGGGTATGATGCATTACTTTCTAGGCATGGAGGTGTGGCAGAGTGCAGATGGAATCTTCCTTAGACAAGGGAAGTATGTTGTAGAGATCCTGAAGCGTCTCGAGATGATGGACTACAAGGCTATGGCCACACCTATGGCATTGAACCTAAAGCTATTAAGTGATGCTTCATCAGAGTCGGTTGATTCCACAATATATCGTCAGATGATTTGGCCCTTGATGTACCTGATGAACACGAGACCATATATTTGCTTTGCTATGAACACATTGAGCCAGCTCCTGACGGATCCTAGACATGTTCACCTGATTGCTACAAAGCATATTCTGAGTTACCTGATGGGTACGGTTGATTATGGGCTCAAGTATGATGCGAATCAAAAGATTAAACTGGAGGGTTATGTTGGTCCGGATTGGGCAGGAAGTGCCATTTATAGGAAGAGCAATCTCGGGTATTTCTTCAGTATGGGATCAGGTGCGATCTTTTGGTTTAGCAAGAAGCAGTCCTACGTGGCATTGAGTACATTCGAAGCAAAGTATGTCGCAGCTTGTTTGGCCAATTGTGAGGCAGTATGGCTTAGGAAGCTACTGTTTGATTTATTTGATCTCTAGTTGGATTCTACTTGTATCTTCTATGACAACCAGAGTTGTGTGAAGTTGTCCGAGAACCCGGTGTTCCATAACAAGTCAAAGCATATCGAGATCAAGTATCACTATATCAAGGATATGGTGCAGAGAGGAGTAGTGAAGCTCCTATATGTTGCAATGGACGAGCAGATTGCAGATGTGTTGACCAAGCCACTAGACAGGGTGAAGTTCGATTACTTCAGAGAAAGGCTCAGTGTTCTTTAGATCGAAGATACTTCCAAGAGGAAGTGATGGGACACAGATGTAGGAGCCCTTCCAAGCATGGTGGTGGGCGGGTCCTTCCCATGGTTGTGAATGTAAGTGTTGTGTAACGAGCATCTATATGATGCTCCATGTGATGATGATCCGTATGATCATGAACATCCGTATGATGTTCCGTATGATAATGAGCATTCAGGTGATGCTCCGAGGCCTTGGCCATGGATATCTTGTCAAGTTGTGTAGTAGCATGTAATAGTTCCCTGGGAGATCTTGGAGATGCTCTTTCGAGGTTTTTCTTATGGCATATAATATCTCCCTAGGAGATCTAGCAGATGTTATTTCAAGGTTTTGCTTGGAGGTGACATATAATAGCTCTCTGGGAGATCTTACAAGTTGTGCTTAGCACGTAATCAGTCCTCGGATGCTCTTTCGAGGTTTTTTCCGTGGCATATGATAGAGCCCTGGGAGATCTTGCAGGTTGTGCTTAGCACATAATCAGTCCCGGGATGATCTTTCGAGGTTTTTCCTGCTTGCATATAATAGATCCCTAGGAGATCTTGAAGGTTGTGCTTAGCACATAATCAGTCCTGGGATGCTCTTTCGAGGTTTTTCTTGCTTTCATATAATAGATCCCTTGGAGATCTCACAGGTTGTGCTTAGAACGTAATCAGTCCTGGGATGCTCTTCCGAGGTTTTGCAAGATGCACATAATCAGTCCCGATATTCCACTGGATGGCCGCTCGCAGAGATGATGAAGACCTACATGGAGGCTAGGCCTACATCCAACATGAAAAAGGTCTAGCTCTGTAGAACTTCCTATGATGATTAGAATTGAGATATAGCACTAGTGATCGAGATGACAAGTACAATAGTAGTGACGATGATGCTCCAGTGATCTAGTGACGATGATCCATCTCCAGTATTGAATACTTGTGCCTATATGTATTGATGACCTGTGTCAAGAGAATACCTTCCTAGTTAAGAGGGAATGTTTATGTATTTGTAAGTTTGGAATTTATTCACTTGTATATTTTATATTGTATTTGTATTTTATTGTTGTACCTCCGACGGAGATGTTCATTCCTCAGGTTGAAGAATTCATTATTGTACTTGGGTCATGTAAATTAATTGAGGTCCATCCTCCCATGTATGACAGGGCATTAGACCCCGGAGTTGTGTCTTTCATAGGTTATTAGAATCCCCTAGTGGGTTCGGCCCAGTGTCAAGTGGTAATGGGTTATTAGACTCTCCTAAGGGAGATCGGCCTAGTTAGGGTAAAAGGCAAGTAAATGTAAAGTATAAATAGAGAGGAGCACCTCTCTATTTATTCATTCACTCACTCATCCAACTCACATAGTTGAGAGAGAGGAGTGCGCACAAGTGGAGGAGGAGTACTTGTTGAAGACATCTACCTTTTGGGGTTTGATCTTTGTGATCTTTGTATTGGTGTTCATTCTATCTCTGAGGAAGTTGCGAGGTTTTTCACCTTCTTGGTTTTCCATGAGGAAAGATTGTGTCTCTTGTGTCTGTTTTTGTTATGTTGTGCATGTTATTCTCTTAGTAGGATCCTAGATAATATTTTGAATGAAATTATCATAATTCTAACAATAAACTCATGTCATAGTTTGATGATAGGATTTTCTTATAATTATCCTCTTTGAGAGAGGCCTTGAGAAAATGCATTTGTAACTATTGCAACACCTTTTGTTGCGGGTTGTAACCCTAAGCTTGGATAATAATATATGATAGGACCTCTTTGTGGATGTAGCCCAAATTGCGGGTGAACCACGGTAAAACGATGTACTTGATATGTGTCTCTTATGTGTCCCTTATTTGTGTAATTATTTTGTTTTGTATCAATGTGCCTCTTCGTCATAATGGGTTTCCTATGTGGTCTCTTTTATATGTTCTTAAGTGTTTTAATCTCTTGAGGCAAGGTTTCGTTGTCTTCACCCACATGTAAGTAGAGGTTTGATAAAACCAAAGATTTCATTATTTTATATTGAATTTTAAATATATGTGCATACTTATGAAGATGTTAATTTTTGAATTGTTGAAATTAAATAGTTATGCATGTTGATTAATTCTTTTATTAATTGTCTTTTATTTATGAAAGTGCAAATGGACGGTGGTTCTCATCTTGCCTAACCTTCATTTGAAATATCTTAAGATGTTATGAAAGGTTTTTAAAATTTCACAATTTTTTCTAATCCTGAAATTTGGGTTCATGACATATGGTATTAGAGCGCTAGGTTGCAACACTCAATCCTATTGGGCTCAACTTGAGATAAGTAATTATGAAGTTTGATAAATTAATCAATCAAATCGTTTTTGTTTTCTTTTGGATGCATGGAACGAACTGGACGTTAGGAAAATGTTATCTGATTTCGACTCCAAAAGAGTAAAGATAAGTATTCTATCCTCATAAAATTGTGAGTCAGGTATGTTATCTTTGTCGTAAGTTTTTCTTGTTTGATAAAAAGTATAGATACTCACATGGATTAATAGTATTGTTATGGAGTGTGATATTTTGTTGAAATGATTTCAGTACATGTGAAATGTAGTTATGAGATTTACTTAAGGTATAAATTACTCATACTTAGCTTACTTTATTTAATGATAGAAGTTTATGAGTGATACAATTCCATTGAAAATCTATAATAGGGAATGCATATGTAATACTTTAAATCAATGAAAGAAAATGATTTATTGCCTAAAAGAATGAATCATTATTTTTAGATTTTTTCCAAATGGTAAAAGCAATGTTAGCATGAAAAGCATATTCTAGACATAATTATAAGGATCAAATTAGATGAAGTATGTACAAATAAATACATGAAAGGTTTGAAAGTAGCAAAGAAATATTAGGATGTGATTATTTCATATGAAGAATGTAGCGATATAGATGTTTGTTCTTATGTCCTTTTTGAGATTGATGAGAAGTATAATGATTTTTGTATCATGATTGATTAACTTGGTTAAAAAGAATAGAAGCATCATAATCTTTTATGTAGGATTGTTGATTCATAATTCTATTGTCCTTTGGTAAAGTACTAGCCTAGAAGAAATAGATAAAAATATGGAATATTTTGGTGAAACGTATTATTACATTGTCAAAACAAAGGATTATGAAAAGTGTTGTGAACATGGTGATGAAATAAGTAATTTCAAAATTGCGTAGAAGTATCATTTAATTCCGCATTTTAGTTTTTCTATCAAGAATTACTAAGTGCATCACCTATGAGCATCACTAAGTAAAAGTATAGTTTTATTAGAAATATACTCCAAAGAAGTAAGCTTGTTTGATTAGCCGAAGTCACTTGAACACCTTCAATTATAAATAGCTACATTTTAGATGATATTGCATAGAAATTATGATAGTTCATGGATTGCTATATCAGAAATTATAGCCTCGTAGACGAAGTTATAGTTACTTTTATCGAAATAAAAAGTTGGTTCTCAAGTAACAAAGTTAGAATGTACATCGTTTTACTTAGATTTTGGTTGAATGCTTATTACAAAAAAAAATTGTTGGCTTTCTTTCGTTCTCTTCCGTGGATTAAATAGTATGGAGTCCATATACTAAGTAATTGTTAATCGTGAATATTGATAGCCCGGTTGAATTTGACAAAACTAGCATACAAGATATGTTTAAAGACGTGAACGAGTTTATGTGATAAGATGACCGATGTGTTGAAATATTATTTTTGTTTATGAAAGATCGTCATTTTACTTAAAAAAATTCATTTCAAAACTCCTTATCATTATTAGAAGTTGTAAGTATAAAGGGGTATTAATGTATGGAATTACAAGTAGCATCCCTAGGAGTTTAGATGATCTTATTTTCGAATGCATTATGATTCTAATTATTTATTTTTAGATAAACCCTGGTAGGATTTGTTGATGTGTATCAAAGTTAAAGGATCTTGTTTATAGCAGGAGTTTGATTATAGGAAAAAGAAGAATCCTAAATCTTGTTAGGATTGAATTAAAACATGTTAGTATCTTTAGATGATGAGTCTTACATGCAAATAAATCTATATGAAACTAGCTGTTTAAAATACTAACATGTTTGTTTGTTAGCAGAGTTGACCTCAAAAGGATATTGAAGAGTTTACATCAGGATAAATTAAAGAGGATGCACAAGTTATTGAATGAGCATGTGTGTAATGCTATGGGACTAATTTGTTCAAATGTTGAGCAATTGAAGCAAAGTTTTTTTTTTTCTTTTATACTAACATTTCAGGAAGTGATCTTAACTACGACTGATGCCATAATCAAAGAGGAACATTGATTATAAAACTTATATAGAAAAGTTGAGCTAAAACGCTCAAGAGTAAGTAATGATTTACTTTACATTTTATTTGAGTTACAAGATTTTATGAATCACTGTTGGTGATAAAACTTATGATTAATGATGTGTAATCATCAAATTGCATAGAATGTGATAAGCAAATAGGTGAATATATTTGTTGTTATGTGGCATATAAAATGATTGTTACTACATAAATTTCCTAGACTCAAACAAGAAGGTTTGAGGGGAAACATAATATTTATTGGAATTAAATGAGAAGGTTTGAGTGGAAAAGAATAATTCTTGTACTCATCAGAAAAAAGGCTGCATCTTGCACTCAATTAGTAGCCATTGCGGGAGGTGACTTCCCTAGAAATGTGGTCGTGTTCCTCAAGAAAGTGGAACATAGCAGGTGGCTCATTGAATGCTACAATGAACCATAAGACCTAGGCAATATTTATATCCATCAAATTGAGCGGGTGGCTCACTATGTTTTGTTTTTCCTTGTGACAATTCTAAAAAGGTGAGAATGCACAAGAGGTTTGATGAGGTGAATGCTACTAGTGGCTTACAGAGTAATACTGACCAAAAATTTATGTTGAGTTCATAGAAGATGTTCTTAACTGCAAGTTTTATTCACAAGACAACAAAAAACTCGAGGACGAGTTCTGTGTCTAGCAAAGGATTTCTAAAGTTCCAGACTCATGGGAGAGTTTGATGATCAACAAAGTGTTGTTCAAAGATTGTGTTATTACATAACCAATATTGAATGATTTGTATTGTAGATTAATGGATTTCTTTATGTGTGAAATTTATAAATGCTAAAGTAAGCAATTATTCCCTCAAGGATGAGAATGAATGATAAATGTTAAACATTTACTATTGAAATTTTGTGAATTATAATTATTTCATGCTGAAGAATGATGAAAAGATCTTGCATGAGCTATACTATGTACATGATATGAATGGTAAGAGTTTGCGGAAATTACGAAAAGGTGAAGATGACCAAAGCAGAAAAACAAAGCAAGTGAAAGATGACGTAAGAATATGAAATACAAAATGTTGAACACCGAGGACGGTGTTATTCTTAAGGGGAGGAGTATGTAACACCCTCATTTTTAGCCTTAGTAAATTGTATAAATGTATATTGTAACTAAAGAATATGGCCATGGTGAGGAGCTCAAGACCAAGGCCCCACCAGTGAACCTTGAAAAGTATTGTTGTGATATACTCTTAAGAGGTAAATTGAAGATGGATGCAACTTAGTGACATGAAAGTGAAGACACTAGGGAAGAAGGTGTTGTAGCTAAAGCATGAGTAGATGACGGGTGTCATCTCAGTATCTCAAGCACTTACTTGATAACCTTAAGTTATTCATATTATTGTCCTAAGTAGACGATCAACGATAGTGATTATTTAGTCACACAACTATTATTCTAGTTCCTATTTACCTTTATAGCTTCAAAAGGTTGACTATTATCCTTATGGACTATATTAATCATACCCCTATGAGAGGATGTTAAAGACAACTCCTAAAGCTAAAAGAAGCTTAACATATTGAATAAGTGACGTTAATATACTTGTTAAAGTATTTAACCCCTATTGACCTATCAGTTAGAGTTAAGTTATGATTATCTTACCCTTATTAGATTACCTAACTAAGTTAAAGGGATTATCCTAAATATTATTTTTTAATACCTTTAGAGATTACATAAAGTATCATTAACAAACATAAAGGAAAGTCTTCCATATTTGGCTCTTGAATGATAATCTCTATAGTTTAAAAAGGGGAGGAGGTTATTATTGAAATCACTTATATTTATGCGTATGAATAGGAAATGTATAAACATTATAAACACTATATAGTGAAGAAACTTATTACCAAATAAGTAGTAATTTTAATAAAAGGCACTTATACCTTTTGACATGTGTTTATAAAGATACATTGATGTAATATATATACACATAGAGCTTAACTAATATATATTATATATATACTAAAGCGAGTGATATTAAGGAGATCGTGGGTATCTTCCTTCACGAAGCACCATTTTTAGCCAAATGAGGTAGGGTGAGTGATGGGGGGAGGGACAACCTCTCCCGTTCTTTATTGGTCTTGTCCCCACACCCTCAAGTTTGTTTAATAGTGCATCTTTCTCTTTTATGAGAGCATGTCGCTATTCAGTTTGGTTACAAACTCTTCTATTCAATAGTGGAACACTCGACTCCCAATCCTTGCCACTTGCCCAGTTATGGAGTGCTGGCACTCATCGTCTTCCACTTGTAATATCAACGAGATAGGGGGGTCTCCTTCTTGAGGAAGATCTAGATCGTGTTTAGGGAACGCGGGTGGAGAAAGAAGATCGAGAGAGACGAGAGGGAGATTTCGGGTCTTGATATGATGCATGGATGTCGACAGACCAACGAAAAAGGAAATCCAGGAAACTTGATCTCTGAATTTGTTGCTTCCGATCGGCATATAGATATCTCTGTTCGGTATAAATATTTCAGTTGTCTGGTAAGGTTATTTTTTATTTATTTAGTACTTTTTATGTTATGAACTCCCTACTTTTCGTGTGATAAATTATACAAATATATGGATTTGATATGGATGCCCTGAGCATTTCAATGGTGCCCAAAATTGAGAACGTATTAGGTTTTTGCTTATGAAGCCGTCTGAAATTTCTATTTATAGGAATATTTCCTTATGAATCGAAATCGTATTTCGGGTTTTGCCTTTATGCTAGACTAAAGTCGTAACTTGGGTCTCTGCCTATTGTTTTATTTTTAGAAGCCTTTTTTTTTTGTCTGTGTGCCTTAGCTTGGCTTAAACTACTGTTTTGACCTCTATTTTGTTAGATCGGAGGTTGAATATCTCCATGAATGCTTGCGTAACTACTGTGAATAAGATTAGCGTTATGGTTGGTAGATCTCTGCAAGGGAAGTTAGTTTTACATTGATGTTGGTAATGTCTTCTTTTTAGACCAGCATTGATCTTGTATTGAACGGATCTCTACATGTACTTATCACTACCAATAAATCGTGGACTTTCTGGTATATCGGATGCTAGTTGATGGATATTTAAATGCATAACATCAACACATTGATCGACGTCACATTCCTGAATAGTTTTATCCCTGCGATATTAGAATAACCTAGGAAGGGTTAAACGCATAATCTAAAACTTGTTAAATTGTGTACATGTTTTTTACAGCCTCTTAAACCTTGACTCCTTACATGCAGTTGTTGAGATAGATATCTACCTTGAAAGATTCTATTTGTTTGAAACTTATATTTAATTTGTTTTCTCTCCGTATCGGATATATAGTTCCCTGCCTATCACTGCCTATATTCAATAGATCCTTAGTATTAAGGGTTCGATCTCAGTTTATTTTCACTATGGATATCAGTAACACATCTTCGGTATTTGAATTCCATTCACTTTTGATATAAGAAATCTTTCTACAAATAAATCTCAGAGTTTTGAAAACGGTATGGATATTTAATACTTTGTTAAAAAATATACGATTGGGATAGAAGGTCAATCACCAAGAGCTTCCTGTACATGTATCCTTTCTACTGTCTGCTCAAAAAAATCAAATCAAAAGAATGTATGGTGATTTTACTTTGAATCCTGTATAGAAGAATGATAAACTTTGAGCCTTATTTCCAAATCTGGGGTTGACTAAGAAAAACGCACCGATTTCTGCTTATATAAATGTAATCTCGTTAATCCATGATAGTCCTTACTTTTACAATACATATAAGGTTAAATCGCATTGATCCATGAGGATCTTTGCTTAATTATATTACCACGAATTTTCTTTGTTTGAGTATGCTACGATTTATGCGCAGAGTGAATGGCACGAGTATGTCGGTGAGTTCCTGTAAACCCTTGTGTTAAAGTATTATCATCGTGATTGGGAAGGAGTATATCCTAATATCTAAAGGTTACAATTACATCTTAAGTTATATTGTCTTTGCGAGAGTTTAATACATATAATTAATATGAAAATTCATATCATCGGGTCTAAGTGATTAGAATTCATATATTTTGATGATGGAGCTAAAAGTCGGTCCTTGGATATATATTAATAATACGAATATTCATATCATCGGAACTAAGCAAATTTAGTTTATGTATCTTTTGATGTAGAGTTAAAAGTTGAAAAGAAACTTGTTAAGCATTTGTTGATAAAGTAATAAATCTTGGTATTTAGGTTGAATGCTGGAAAGATCCCGGTCAAGTTATAAACTCATGTCATAGTTTGATGATAGGATTTTCTTATAATTATCCTCTTTGATAAAGGCCTTGAGAAAATGCATTTGTAACTATTGAAACACTTTTTGTTGTGGGTTGGAACACTAAGCTTGGATAATAATATATGATAGGACCTTTTTTTGAACCTAGCCCAAGTTGCGGGTGAACCACAATAAAATAGTGTACTTGATGTGTGTCTCTTATGTGTCCCTTATTTAGGTAATTATTGTGTTTTATATCAATGTGCCTCTTCATCATAATGGGTCTCCTATGTGGTATCGTTTATATGTTCTTAAGTGTTTTAATCTCTTGAGGCAAGGTTTCGTCATCTTCACCCACATGTAAGTACAGGTTTGATAAAAGCAAAGTTTTCTTTATTTTATATTGAATTTGAAATATATGTGCATACTTATGAAGATGTTAGTTTTTGAATTTTTGAAATTAAATAGTTATGCATGTTGATTAATTCTTTTATTAATTGTGGTTTATTTATGCAAGCACAAACAGATGGTGGTTCTCATCTTGCTTCACAACCACAACCACATTCTAGTACTAGTGTTGAGAAGGATGCTCTGGAATTGCACTAGCGTAACACCCATGTGAGAGTGTTCAGCCAAAGCTCTGAAGAGCACTCGGGGTTACTTGATCTTGAAAGTGTTGAGCCGAGAAGACTCTGAATAACACTACTACTCATCACAATTATTTAATTGGTTAAATGAATCATTTTTATCTCTCATGAAGGACCGCGGGAACTACCATGTTAAACGAGGGAATCCAACATGCAAGAAGGACCTAGAGTCACCTAGCCTAGCCAACTATCCAAACCCATCAAAAAGCCCTTGTCCAAAGTTTGGAACATGTATTAAATAATTATCAAAAAATTGTTATGTGATTTAATTAATTAAATAATCAAGTTGATTTTTTATAAAACGAGTCTTATTTATGTACAAACAATATGCATAAAATCTATGCATAAGATATTAATTATATTCCATATGAATTATGTATACATAGTATGCCGAAAATATATGCATAGGATAATTAATTATACTGAATAAAGAAAAGATTTGTGATCTAAATTAATAGTAACACATAGTTATAAATAAAGTACATAAAGATTCCTCTAAAACAAATCATAAAGGAACAAAGTTTAAAAGTCCTAGATAAACTAGGAGTGAAGAATTAATTATAATGAAAACTAAAATAAAACTGGAGTTAATATTAAATATTATTATTAACTCAACATCTATATTCCAAAAGCTCACCTATATAAGAAGGACAAATTTCCAAAGAAATGACATTTTTCTTTCTATCATTATTATATGGTAAAGAGATGAGAATTTTTCCACAGAACCTGAAGGAGCTTTTTATTTTCAAGAACTGAATTGCATCAACAATCTTCCCTAGGTCCTCTATTATCCTATTGCATGTTGAAACTAGCTCGGAGGGATCCATTAGTGAACAAGGAATGGTTCAGGGTCAAGGTTGAGAGGAACGTGGTAGTCCCAAAGTCATTCGGTTCAATTAGCCTACATGTCATCCAGATCAATACATACTTGTTTTCAATAACTCGTGTTTGAAAGTGTGCAGGTCTGTATCAGCAACAAGACCAAGCTGCAACTATCTAGGTATGTGTTATTCTTATGTTTGTTTTCCTTTTAAATTTGTTTCAGGCTATTAAATCTAGGATTTAATTCCATCAAGAAATTTCTTCATAAGTAAGGTGGTAGCATTTATTTTTTTTAGAGCAAGGGCTTATGGCATTGTCTCTCCTTGGTAAACCTTGTTAATTCGAAAGTTTAATTTCTATTTGTAGACCGTAAACCCTAACTAGATGAAACAGTAAAAGATTCTTAAATAAATTCCAAAATATTAATTACAGCAAAAGTCATCCCCTGTAGGAGATCAATTGACTCACCTCAAGCTCTAACTTAAAGTCTCAAATCGAAATCCTAATAATAATAATCAATTCATGCTGAGTCAATAATTCAAGATCTCTGCTCAGCATTGGCGCAGAGGTTATTTCCAACGCTAGGGTTGGGTCAGGGTTGGGTCATCGATACCCTCATAATTAAATTAATCAAGGAATCAATTCATACAATTTCTGTGTCTCCTAATCAACGAACTCATACATATTCTTTAGCATTATTTCCAGAACTTAGAATCCTTAAAATAAAATCCAAACTCAGATTGAATCCTTTGCGCCTTAGCCTAGCTATGAAAAAAAAAAACAAGCCACGATTTGGTATACAAGGGATTCACGCTACAACATAAGCCTTTTCCCATTATTTTACATCAATTAAACCATAATACAAAATGAATATGATTTCCACAAATGAATACTTAAAATAAATTAAATCATTCATGCTTAGCCAGTACAGGATAGACGCCTTCACCAATTAAAAATATTTCAGCTTAAAACGAAAACCTATATCATTGTAACTCCCCCAAGGGTGTAGTAGGGTTGAGTCAAAAGGGAAAAAATCAAGCACGGAGACTTTATTACCGAGGTTACATTTTATTCTAGGTAGGATATACAAAGGAGATAATCCAAAATATATAGACAAACTCCCTACAGAAGATATTTTTTTCGCTACTCAAAACGACTATGCAAGCAATCTGGGTTTGCCCATTTTCCTTTCTAAATTAAAAATAATGTTCTAATTTCACACAATGGGAGAATTAAATTCTACAGTTTAAATATTTAAAATTAAATCAAGTAAAGAAAACGCAATAGACCTCAAAATGTTGCAGGTAGGGTCACTGCCCAGGATTCGATAGGTAGACCCTTCACCAAAGTTACCAAAGATAAATTATCAAACCCTGGACTCACCAGGTCACATGACTTCTGGAAAACATGTAACCAAGTTGCATTATACCCATGAAAATAATAGCATTTCATTATTAAAAACGATAGTATTAAAATCAAAACCCATCAACATGGTATGTTCAAGTATCCAAATAGGGTCTTCTCCAGTCTTAACAATAACAAACGAAAGCAGTCCATTACATAATTCGTATCTGCCATTAAAAAGGCCCATTTTAAACCATGAAAAGAATATACATTTCCAGGAGTACTGAAAGCACAATTCAAGTATAGGAGGCAAGTAAAGACCATCTCCTTCAACACTAAAATCTCCATACAAGCTACAACACAGTCAACGCTGTGGTCCTTTACATTTTAGAGCATGCCTCAGCTCTGGCCACAACTCATTATTCAAAACCCAACCATTTTTTTAATTTAAATCCAGATTTAAGAACATTACATTACAGGGTATACGAACCAGTAGGAAAACACCATTCTTGAAGGGAAGAGAGGGCTATCAAAAGACCATACTTACACAATCTCCTTAGCTACGAGTATCACCATGCCCAACATGAAATATTTACAAACCCCAAAGGAACTAAGTTATATTTTCGAACCAAAGAAATGATAATGGAAATAAGTAAAGAAAAAAGACAAGTTTGATATGGGCACAGAGTTTACCTCATAAGCTCGTGCAGCTAGCAAGGAGTAGGTCGAGACCTTCCATGGATGCCTCCAAGGCCGGGAGAGCTTCGCTCCCCTTGTAACATACCCCTTTTTGTTGAAAAAACATTTTATGTTGGAAACATTATCTTAACTTTTATTATAAAGTTTTATATTGGCCAAGTGTCCAAGGATGACTGTAATTTGCACAATATTTTATTATTAAATAAATTAAATAGGAGACAAACACCTAAGGGGACTGTTGAAAGAGTTTTTACTGACCCACTAGGTGGAATGGAATCTGGGGTAGAAGGCAATGGACAAATGGAAGCTTCATGAGGCAACTAACTAGCTGTTGGTATGGGACAACTCCCTTGAATTGTGGTCTTAGTTCCCTAAAAGATGGGACTAGAGCTTGAGGCTCATTTATTGAAAACTGACCACTAAAGACCTAGGCAATATTTTTAAGAACCATCGAAGTTTGGACTGAGGTTCATCACTTTTCCTGATGAGGAAATTTACCTTGGGGTTTTGCTGCTTGCACCCAAGAGATTCGATGAGGGGATATGCTAGTTTTTTATCATGGTGTAAGTCTGCATATTATACTGTTGAGTGCACAGTCCTAAAAGCTAAGGAGCAAGTCCTAATAGTTTGTTGCTTGTACAATTTATGAGTGCCTCGCTTCTACACAGATTCCATCTACCTGGTGGTTCAGTAAACTGGCTCGGGGGTCCAAAGGAGGCAAGTAGATTGGCTGCTTCTTCTGGAGAAGGTTGGGAGGAACAATCCTCCTTGGGTGTTTGTCCACCCTATCTATAGTTTTCAGGTTCTACTTGTTATTTCAAATCCTAAGTAGTTAAATTATTTTTTTTGTAATCACTGATTTAGTATCTCATTAGTTTAAAACTATTAGTTTACATTATGTAGAAGTAAAATGTCATTTTCTGAGTTTAGGAATTTTTTTACTGTTGAATAAATAGATGAATTAATAAAATACCTCTATTGTATTTTTCCCATACTATTTTCTGTATAGTACTCTAGTACAGAGAGAAAGAATCAAGATAGATAAATGATAGACGAAATATAGAATGAATTATATGAATGAATATGATGGATGGAAGAACTAACTCTCTTCACTTCCCTTAAATATTTCCTCTATGTTATTTTGTTCTTTTAAAACCCTTCTCCTATTTGTTATATTCTGCTAATCAAATCTTAGAAAAATCAATAACATTTAATATTATTAGCATGGTAATATTTCTTTATTTCTAGCCACCGAAGTAAGATTTATGATTTTGCTCAAACCTAAGGTTACTGAAAAATCAACTGTCATCCTACCATAGATAAACACTATGTATTTCATTTCATTTCTAATATTATAATATACAAACTTCATTCTAGGCTATCATCATTATCTTTTGAAATGTAAATAGATGTTAGACGAACATAGAAATAATGATAGTATTTGTGCACTTAGTAATGCTATTTTTGCAGTATCAAGTTTTAAAATAAGGGTTTATTATTTCCATGTTTTGTTTCCAAACCCTCTGCAAAAGATTTCTAATATTTTGTTATACATTTATACTATAACAGAACGAATGCCTTTACTCATGTTTGAAAAACCATTTCTTCTAACATTCTGAGTAAAAGAATAATTCTAATTGTGGACAGATGTCCCACTGGACATAGTCCTAAAATCCTAGCTACATATTCTACCACATTTAGTAAACAAGCAACTCTTAACAATAGAAATTTCGAAAACCGAGTTCAACTATAGCATTTCTCCTACTTTCATCTACAGGTTTCAATCGGAAACAAACTTAGCATTTAAACTAAAAACAAGAGAGCTTTCTCAGTATCACTAACAAGTAGGGTTTTTAAAACCCGAATGAAAAACCATCATCTGCATAAAAACCAAATAGATGAACAAGACTAAGTCTCATTTTTACAAGTATCAAATTCTCAAAATTTCCAAAACTATCTTTTAAACTAAATAGGTCCAGGGTTCGAATGCACAGGGTAATACTTAAAACATTCGACTCTCGGCCAATCTTTGCACACAGTAATTCATAAACAAAAACATCACATTATCATATAACCTGGAGCATCGCTCACAGACTTCAAACACATGTAAACATCATCAAGTTAATGAAGCAAAATCCTTGTTAAAATAGAACAGCCGAGGGCAAACTCCCTCGACTATGTCATTTTCAATACAACATATTTACATAGAAAGACACTATGGGATTAACACCGAAATGGGTTGAGGTTTTTCATCCTCCCCACACTGCCAGTCAGCTCACAAATAATGGTGTTCATTTTCCGCATTCTTAAAATCAAAACGAAGTCTCGGCTCAGAACCTAAGAACGACCAACAGTCACCAAACCGAAGCCACCAAGGAAACCACCGAAGCTTACCAAGTCCATTGCAGCTGCCAGCTATCAGAACTTAAGCTTGGGAACCGAATGTCGAAGGAACCTTCCACACAAATAGGGTATGGTCAAACAAGTATCATTAAAGAATTTTTAGTAAGGCAAAATAACAATGACTGCAACTCTTAAGCAAATTAGAAGGAGACAAGTTTCAAACCTGAAACATTACCTTTAAATAGTTATATCTGGAGCAGTGACGTCATAGCCATTGTGAAACCGTAACCACCACCTCACTACCTAGTACAACGAAGGTTGAAAACAACTCAGAGAACTACCATTTCAACATACACAAAAAACCGACCACTGGTTCAACCTACACATGAGATTACCATCATCCCTGGAACCCTTCAACATCTTTTTAATTGTTGTCAACTCTCACAGAAGGTTCGGCCCTTAAAACTATCAACTGGTATCAGAAAATACCCACAGGTCACGGTTTTGAATCGTGAGAGAAGCTCGGCAAAACCTTCTAATGAAACCCTAGAATTTTTCAGGCCTATCGGCCTCTCCTCCAAGCCACTCTCTCACACAATGAATGCCAAAGGAAACAACAACTACGAGGTTTGGTGGAGGATTAGTGTTGAGTCCCAAATCCTGAGAGTAATGTAGGATCAACGGTGGAGATCAAACCATCACAGCACCTCGTATTCCCAAACAACCACTGCAGTTATGACTTCATTAAAAACCATTGCCACCATGGAGACCAGCTCGGATAACTTTCAAACTAAAGCACATACAGCTCATCACGTTGACTATTTTATCACAATGCCTTCACGTGTCAAGCACCATGATGGTAGCCACAGAGACATTCCACTGAGCTGGTAGATGGGAGTATTAAATGCCAAGCTTGGTTTACGAACACCTGCTAGCACATATCCACTATACCATTATTACCCTGTCCACATCACGCGTTGGTTCAATAGTTAGGTTGGCAACCCTGTCATATATATATTTCAATATAAGTCATAGTTTACTTAGGATAATGCATCAACTAGGCATCGATTTTATATTCTAAAATTTTCACATGGACGCTCATATATTCATGTTATTTTATATTGAACCAAGACATAACTTTATACATACAGAAATTGCATATAGCTTCTATGCTATAAGATTTACATAGATGTTGCATATAGTTTGCACGCAATAAGAGACTATATGGTAATTTGGCATACACTATAGGAATTCCATGTAATTTGCATATAGTCCATACTACAGGAAAAGTATAATCTATGCATATAGGGAAATTTGCATAGCATTTTGCATATTATATGAATGCATAGTATCCTTGCATGTTAGCCCATGTTTTCATAAAATAATATTATATTAATTCCTAGAGTATGCTAAGGACCTACAAACTGAGTAATTCTATCCTATACAAAAAGCATGGAAGAGAGTTACATATAGTAAGGTGATGCCTTCCTTGATCTTTCTAATATTGGACTAATAACCTAAGCATTGCATAGTTTAACTTAATGACATTTGCATGGAAGTGGGTGAAATGTATAATATGAGACTACAAGTCAGCTTCCTTAAACTAGTTCTCATAAGATGGTGCTTCTATTATTGTAGTTGATTACTGTAGGTAGATCCTCAAAACTTTATTTAAAATAAGAACCAACTTGGCTGATAATAGATGAAATTCCCAAGGTACCTGACTTGACAAAGGAAAGTTAATCCTTTATACAATTTATAACACAAGACGGGAAGTAGAACATTACTGTAGAATAACTTTAATTTGTCGGTCTTACCTGTATTCTCCAAACATCAAGCTTCCAATGCTTTAGCATAAATGCTAAGTAAGCCTCAGGGTACCCATACACTAGTACAAAATGAGAGATAAGTGACTAGGTGACTAAAACATTTAGTCACCACTATTTTTTCAAGGCATAAATGACTAAAATTGGGCAATTTTAAGTAGACCAACTAAAAACGACTAAGATAAATGACTAATTTAGTCATGGGATAAAATATATGACTGGATAAAAAGTGACTAAAGTAAAAATGACTAACATAAATGACTAATTTAGTCACGGGAATATAAATATGACTAGCTAACAACGATTAATGTGAATTAGTCGATTATGTTAGTCATTTTTAGTTGTGTCACACTAACAATGGAAAATTGCAATTTTGATAATGAATTTGTACAATATTTTACTAAATTTTAGCAATGCAAATGGATTTAGAGATCTTACTATGGGGGTCATGGTCCATGTGTGTGGTCCCAAACCACCATATTATCCCTCCACAGGGGATATTTGTCCTGGAAGTGCAATGTGGTGCTCATTTTGAAGTTTAAAACACTAGATATGGTTTCTAGCACCACATAAACCTATGGCCTTAATAGAATCTTCTAGCCATCCAAGGCTAAGAAGATCACCTCATGAATCAACCATATATGGCCTCTTGAGGGTATCATTGGCCAATGATTGAGGATATTCATGCTATTATGTGGTTTTCAGAAGTATGTAGGTGTCTTAGGTCCTTAGGAATGATGCTCTAGTCTATTCATATTGTCTATATTGAACAATGTACACAAATTCCCAAAGTGGAAGAGACAAACAAGGAAGATGATTCATCTTGAATATTGGCCTTCCATGCACAAAATATTGAGCTCCTGAACTACATCAATATGTCATGTCTACAACAAGAATAATTGCACTATGTTATGAAATGCATATCACATGATTGAAATTTATGCCTATGCGACTAGGTCACAACACCACAAGTGTGTGACAAAGAATATCAGTGTTTTTATAACACACCGTTAATTTCCAAGTTTAATTTGTGTATAATATTCACCATTGCAATGTGCATCGAGCACCAATACCTTTATACTAACATGCATATCAAAGACAACAACCAAATCCACAAGTATGTGCTTAAACAAATTCTTAATGAACCTCTCTCATCAATTAAGGTTGTTGGTACTTTAATTAATTAATTTGAGATACACTTTTCTACATAATTAAGGTTGTTGGGACTTTAATTAATTGAGATGCACTTTTCTACATAATTAAGGTTGTTGAGACTTTATGATTTCGGTGTGCCTATTTAGTCAAATTCAACCATGACTTGCACTTGGGCTTGTCGGTTGAGTTGCTTCATCATTGAGGGGAACCATTGATTAGGGCTTCATCATTAGGGCTACATTTATGCTCTTTGGGATTATTTGGCATTGTATATCCTCCTTAATGTTATAGGTTTATCCCCCTTTGGGATTATTAGGCATTGTATTAGCATCCTTATTTCATGGACTATCACTCTTGATAGAGCGCACATTAAAAAACCAAAGCATGCCTTTAATATGTTTAAATCAAAAGAACTACAATCTAGACTTTTCTTATTATTTGTATGCACGCATTGCTATCATTGCATTCGAACCTTGGATCTAATTTTTGTCATATGTGCGACGTTGGGATTCATATTATAGGAAAAGGGTTTTAGTGTGTTTTTTTGGGGGGAGAAGAAGAGTCTCTAGGACTTTAAGATGTTGGATTGTACTCGTTGATTTCAAACCATGTACCTAATTTCTATTGTCTGCGTAGCATTAGGGCTTCATATTACAAGAAAAGGGTTTTAGCACGTATTTTTGGGGGGAAGAAAAAGAGTCTCCAGGGATTCGATATGTTAGACTACATTCATGGTCTATACAGATCTCATGTGTGCACACCACAATAGCACTGGCTGAGGAGATAGAAGTGGTTGCCCCTCTAATTTCTCAACCCATCATGCCCAAGGAATAACTCACCCAACATGATGATGTTGTATATATACATTTGTTATGGAAATAACTATGCAAATATACATATATACATTTTTTTAATATGTTTTTTATTATTTATATATAATATTAATTGTTAGGTATTTTGGGATATATATATAGTGTTGAAATTTATTATAATATGTAAAATAAAAAAAATAAAAAAAGTTAAAAAACAAAACAAATTAAAAAAAACAAATCTTCATTCTACCAAACCACACCATAGTGCAGACTGCAATTAGACAATTTGGGTTTTGGCGCCAAAGTGAAGTAGAGGGGATTTGGGTGCCAATGTTGAACTACTTCCAAAATCCTCCATCTTCGAGGGTTCGAACAATTCTCCATCTACCTTTTTACTTGTCTTTTGCATTTACATTTTCTTGTCATTCAATTTTTTGTTCTTTGCAGGTTGAGAAATTCTTACCATTCATCTTTGAGGGTGCCAAAAATCCACCATATGCAGGTGATCACTATCGAAGAAATGGGGTGCACATTTATTCTCAGCAACAGTGGCACTTCCCCATGCATGGACTCTTTCACCGATAGCATTGCCTTCCCAATACCGAAGAATCACCCATCAGTGACAGGTCTTAGTAACAGGGCCTAACCCATTAGTATGTTTTTTGGTTGTTTGATTTTCTAATTTGATATTGGTTAAGGATGTATGAACTGCTTTATTATGCATATATTCAATTTGAATAAGAGGTTGTAGGTTTATTTCCAAATGTGGCATTTTGAATGATACATGACAACTGTTTGACGAAATTCCTGAGTGAGATATGATCTCATGGAATGCTCTAATCTCAAGATAGGACAATCATGGGTTTTGCAAGGAGACCCTAAAATAGTTTTGCAATATGGGAATCGAAGGCATGAGACTGGATTTAATTTTGCTAGCATTCTAAGCACATGTGCCAAAATTGGAGACTTCGAAAATGACAACAAGTCCATGGTTGGGTTATAAATATGGATTGGAGTCTCATATATTTGTGAGAGTGTCAAACTTGTTGATGCCAAAGTAGGCAGCCCATCAGATTAGGAAAATGATTAGACATAATCTCATATCAGGAAACAGATAATAGCGCAAGTGATGCATGGAGAAACCTTCAGTTATTTCATTCACGAGCTACAGGATTCAAGTTAGCAAAATGTAAAAGAACAGGTTTTAAGAAGCTAGAGAACTAATTTGTCAAATTTGGCCAATTTATTCAAAGAATTTGTGTCCAAGTCTGGGGCAGCTAGTGCAACATGGGTTCAATTCTATGAACCGTTTCTTCTAATGGACCTTGATGCTCATCAATTGGAGGATTTTATGAAGGTGTACTCTTAATTGGAAAGAGCATCCTTCAGTGTCAAGCTACTTGTAGAAACTTATTTTGTTGATATACCTGTTGAGACTTACAAGTAAGAGCCTGCCTTATTTGTTTTTGTGATTTTTTTTAAGCTATTCTTGTATTTTAATATTAGAAGAATGGATTTCATATCTGCTCTACATATTATGCTATGAAACTTTTCTTTTTGCATGACCATTGTTGCCTTTAAAAGTATCTCTTCTATTGGGCTTCCTCTTGTGCATGCAACACAGACTCTTGGCCTCATCAAGGAGGTAATCTTCCCAACTAACAAAGTAGTTGACGATTGAAATATTTGGGCCACTAATTTGGCTACATGATTGAGTGTTTTGGAAATCCTTGAGATCATAGTTGGGAAAGGTATATATGCATGCATTTTCCCTTTTCTCAAAATAGTAGATGTGTCAAGAAAAATGACACATATAACCTATGTAACATGTACAAACCCCATGAAACTATATAACCACAATATTAATAAAAGAAAATCATAAATGATGAAAAACTCACAACACTTAGATATTCAAAGGCTACATTGTTACCATCTTTAAGGCTACGTTGTCACCATCCTTTTATAAATCCATAGGTCATGAAGGTGCAATTATCTCTCTTCCTTGGACCTCCCAAATCTCATGAAAACTAACCTAGCCTAATTAGGAATTTATTCACTACTACCAATTGGCATTGACTTGATTTATATGAACCATGGAAATGGTTATAATTATATGAATGATCGGCCTATGGTCATGCATTGGTGCTAATTAAAAAGTTATGTAAATATTATAAGCAAGTTCGAATTCATGTAATCACCCTAAAATATCTTTCCTAGAATTACCCTATAATGACTTTCACAATCACGAGGTCCATGGAGGCACCGTGAAACATGCAAGGGTGTAGTTGGTTCCGAGTGTTTGGATTTGGTGGGAAGGCGGGAGTTTTGGGGTTTGAGAGGAAATTAGGGGAAATTTAATATGTTTTCTTTTGTTGTGATTTGGTTGTGGGGAGGTTTTTTGGGGGAATTTAAGCAACTCTATGGTTGAGGTGAGGATTTTTTCAGGAATTTATACAACTCTTCATGTCGTCAGGGATTTGAAAATTTGAGTATATGTTGTAGGTTCGATTTTGAAGGTTTGCGAATTTGATTAAAAATTGAGTATATGTTGCACGTTCGATTTTGAAGGTTTGAAAATTTGAATAAAAATTAAGTATATGTTGCAGGTTCGATTTTGAAGGTTTGAAAATTTGAGTATATACTGCAGGTTCAATTTTCAAGATACCCAACTGGATGTTCATTGTAATTTTGAAGAAGAAGACCACTGCAAGGATCTATCATTTGAATTTCTTGAAGGTCAAATATCTATTGAATCTTATGAATCATGTTCTTCTGCTTCTTACTGAGCAGTTCACAGCTTCTTTCCTCAGGTAGTTGTGGGGTTATCTTCTACAATGCGTGCAAGTGGTGTTTTCCTCTTGTATGAGCCCTGAACTAGAGGAATTTTTATTAGTTTTTCTTTTTCACAAGCACCCGCCTCGAAGCTCCATAAATAGAGTGAAAAGGGGTCTTAGGTGGATTGGTATTGGATGGCACTCACTTTATACAACCATCATGAAGGAGAAATGCTAGATACGATACTCATGATAACAGAATGAAATAGAGAGGTCTGTGCTCTCACTCGCATCGATCAAATCCCCTCTATAAATCCCGAAGATCAAATATCTAATGAGTAAGTCATTTCCAATTTACTCTTTTTTTTGCTTGCTATGAATTTAATTAAAGCATTTTTTTAATATCTAGACGTTCTGGTTACTTTCAATTCTCGTTGAAAACTAAACATTTTATCGAGGGTTCATGGCTGAAGATTACAAAATCCTGCATTTTCATAATTGTCATCTATATTTTATTTTTATTATAGTTTGTTGTCATTATAGATTTTAGGTTAGGTTAGGCTAGGATTTGCTCTATTTTATAATCAATCAGCTTACTATTAAGCAGGGTTGGAACACAGTTTTTTTTTTCTATGAAGAACAAAGGATAAGGGAAATATAAATAAAATAATACATTTCCCTCATGGGACCAGAGAACACTTGATCATAAACTCAATCAGCTTATCGTTATCTATACAGCATAGCCTTCATAATCCTACTTCTGTTTTACATTTCTATTATTGTTAGGCCTTATTGAACTCTGTCCTCTTATATATATATATATGGACATGCAGGAAACACTAGAAATTACAGTAATCTCTATTTTATATCTAAAAAAGGTGAGAATATTTGAGAGAAGGATGTGCATTTATGTAGTTGTAGGTAGCACCTCTTCCTTTTCTTTTAAAAGGATGAATTGACACACAGGGTAGGAGCTACCCTACTTGGAATTACAATCTACAATTGCAATTGGGGTTCAACGAGAGCATATTAATCCATAGAAAATCCTTGGCTAGTGTAACAATACATGCTTATTGCAAAATACCCTTTGGTAAAAGGCTATTTGGATGGAGTAGGGTACCCTTCTTTATATTGTGGAGGGCTATAGAGACCCATTCTTTGCATTTTCTCAACTGTTGTTTGAAGACAAGAAAAGGAAACCCTCAGGATAGAAATATCAATCTATGCATAGTCCTTCAAATAAGGTGGACACAATAATTCTGACCATGGGGAATACACCTTATTGTAGGAAACTTGTAACAGTTTCCTAAGTTTATGCAAATTCAATATGATTTAACACCCATGCTGTTGGGAGCATGGAGCAGGAGCTGGAAGCGCGGAGCGGGAGCGAAGTGAAAGGCGAAATTTTCAGAAGCTCCCGTTTTGGGACTGTTTTTTATATAGTATATATTTTAATAAATTTGGATGGATTTATATTTAAAAAACATCTAGGATGTTCAATTAGTTATAGAAAACATGGATTAAACCATATAACATCAATCATCTAGTAGTTATAACTTATAAGATTATCATCAAATGATCAACCATAACAACTTTTATAGGAGCTTGGCAAAGAAGGGAGGTACCATAACATTGTCATCAGATGATCAACCTAGTAAAGGAGCTTTTAGTATAGGAGAGGTAGGGAGCTCCTCGGGAGTGCCATGGGAGCGTGCTCTGAAAATTGGGAGCGCTTTGGGAGCGAGAAGCGAGCTTTGGGAGCGCTTTGGGAGCGAGAAGCGAGCTTCGGGAGCGGGAGCGAAGGGGGTAGGGGGCAATCCCACGCAGCATAGGTTACAACTCGTCCAATTATCAGTTATGGTACATGAACTCTCTTTTTTGGCAATAAATTATAGTTCTACTCTTGTGTTTCATAAATAGTTTTGATTCTTCACTCTATTTTTATTTATTATATAAATATTTTTATAATTTTTTGTACTTGTCGTTTCCTGCCGTATCTGGATCTTGGGTTTTAAAAAATCTGGCGAATATGGATCCAGATCCGGGTAACTTAGATTTTCATGTGTAAATAATGCATTTGCATGGTTAATTTAAGTTAATTTAGGTCTGCAATCTTATGTTTCAGAAAACCCTAAAAAAACCGAAAGTTTTCCAAAAATCCCAAAAAATATATAATTATTTTCAAATTTCGGCCTGCCATTTTAGACCTGCAAAACCCTAAAATGAATTAGTTGGAAGGCCCTAAAAAAATTCATAAAATTCAAAATTCCAAAAATATTAAAATTTTCAAAGTTCTGAGCCTTCCTACAATTGCGTCCTGCTATTTAAGCCCTAGAACCTCAAGGGCGTCATCATTGCCTCTGTTCTCTGACCCCTAAAATCCTAAAACGAAATTTATGTAGATTGTCAACCTGTTAGGGTTTCTTCGTTTCTAGGTTTGAGTGGCTAAATGTGTTTGGCCTCCCTTGAGAGGTCTCTCCTTGGCTTAAACGAAGTACCCTGAGCATTTTGATCACCTCTTGTGGACTGTCTAACCCTGGTCTTATGCTGCACCTTTGTTGACAAGCCAAGGCAGCTCCACTGTTAGCATTTTCAGACCTCCCTACATTCCTTAATGGATGGTGTAATTGGGTCTTCTTGGCTTACCTAATAGACTCCTAACCTCTGTGAATCTGAGGTAGCTTGCTACAGAAGTATTTGGGTTGTTATTGGTACAAATTACAGCTGTTATTTCAATTTGTGGTGTGCAATAATATCCTATTCAAGTGACTGTCCTAAAGTGTTTATTCAAGTAATTGTGTGCCTATTTTGAAATTGATGGAAAGCTACTGTTGAATGGTAACTTATGATAGATGAATCATGAATTATATGAGTATACTGAACTATGAATTTTATGCTCACACTGTTTATGCTTAAGGAGACTTTGTAAAGTGCAAGACTGATGATCACTGCTGATATATGTCTTTAGTCACAGCTTCAATTCCAAAGGTTAAATGCTATTGTTTTAGGTCTTTTCTGCTTGATAATCACATTGTTCAGATCTTATTTATAGTGGCACATTTACTGTGGAGAAGCAATATTCCCCTTGCCTATTTACTGATAAAGTGCAGTCTTTCAATATTCATACACAGCGAATGCAATTGTACTGATGACATGTTATAGAGTCATATTGTCAAACTAGGGCTGCTAACTGTTAGAGATTATCACTACGTTGCAAGATGGAGTTGGTATATTCTTTGACATATCATTGACACTATGAAGCTATAGTAATTTACTCTATAATCCTATGCTTGTATTCAAGGATTGAAGAGTGAATCTTATAGCCAAACAATTGTATTTGAATGCTGCTTATGCTACAATAATCAAGTTGAACAAGCATTTAATTGGTCCAACTCTCATTCATATGTCTTCTTCATTCACTATCAAACTCCATTGAAGGCACTGATCTTTGCTATAAGGTGGTTGGAGGTATTGGTATAATTGCTTGGAAGGTACATCAAAGGTTTCTCCCCTTGGGACAACACTAGATACCGAAGAAGTTGAGAGATTGAGCTGAGGTGACAGTGGTTCAAACCTCTTATATGATTTCCATTCACGAGCAAGCCTGCTAGATTGAAGGGTAACACCCTGGAATCAGAGTCACTTGACAGGGAAAAACTGTAGGTGGGCCTTCAGACAATGTGAGGGTCTTCTTATGGTTGTTGATCTATTAGGGATTACCTTGAGTGAAAAGATTGTCAAGAACTGGGTTTACTAATGCCATGTGCCTTCACTATGGGAGGGTAGAAAATGTTTACCTCATTTTTTTGGAACTACAAGTGTTCCGTTAGGTGTTGGGATATGGTATGGGGTACATCACAGGATATCATGTATAAAAAGTTTCATTGGAAATCCACCCTCTTAGGGGATGTTGATTATGTTGCTCCTCCTCACTTTCAAGGAATGTAGCATTGTATTAAAATTTTTAGATTCTATATAATCTGGAAGATCAGATGTGACATTGTTTTTGGTGGATCGAGGTTCTCTATTTTAGTGTTTCGAGAAAATATTTTTGATGAATTGTTGTACAGTTCATAGCCAAAGGAAATCTCATTGGAATACAATGATACATGCAAGAGACTAGGATCCCAAAGCTCAATGTATCCTAAGGGGATTCGTAGTGTCCTCTAGGTAGACACAAGCTTCTTTCTATTGTACTCTATCATTGTATTATGTTTTATGTAGAATTAATATGAGTCACTTTTCCTCCAAAAAAGTATTTATGAATCTAATATGTTTAAGTGGGTTGGTTAGTGTAATGATTTGTATGATGCTTGGTGAGTTTAAATAACCATCCTAGTTTGGGTTCCCACTCTAATCACACTTCAGATCTAGTAATGTCGTGTGAGTTGATCGAGTCCACCATCTTTTATTGTGACAGAAGCTAAAGGGTGATAAGAATAAGAAGACTTATAATTGGAGCTTCTGGTGTTATCAACATTTCTGTTTTGTGCATGCTTTCCAAAGCTCTAACTTACCTTGACTTTTTGGAAACTTCAAAATTCTTCTTGGGCTTAACTTCACTAACCCCATTTCTAGCTTCTCATTTCCTCATTAATTCATGCAACTTCAATCAAACATAATGTCAACTGATAGAGCTCTCAATGTGGAAACCATGTCCTTTATTAACTAGATTTTTAAAATCAAGCTTCATTCATTTCATTTAGAAGAAAGAAAAAAGTACCATCTTATAAGAAATTCCAAAGGATCTCCACCACTCAAAGTTGGAGCAAGCCCAAGAATAGCAGCATCCCAAATAAGAAATGCTGCTAAAGATATTATACTTCCCAGAATGATAGATATCCTGATACGTGATATGTCCCCTCCCAAATATGCACAAAGCACTGGAAAGTAGAACTGCACCAGAATTGACACCATGGGTATAACTGTTATTACTAGTATAAAATTTTCCAAAAATTTAAACAGTTTTGAAGCATTTTTGAAAATTTTGTTGTCAGTATTAAAATGTGAGTGCACTTTGACACTATACCTAGTGGCAGGTTAATCAATCTCACTTTATTTTGTTTATAGAAAATTGTTCATCTATGTTATTGCTTATGATGAATAGTAAAGATCTTCCCCAGGAGGTCAATCATCTTTTTTATTCTGTGATAACTTTACAATGTCACAAATATTAAAACACATCCATTAAATATCACCAGAAAATTTTCTTTAAATATTGTAAAAATGTCTCAAGGTTTATAAATCGTTTCTTTCACACGAATTCCATTTTTTAAATTATGATATCCAAGCACGAATTCTGATTTTTAGTATTGCTTGATGAAGGTTTACTTGATTTCTGATTTTCCAAAATTGTTTTAGGAAGGTTGATTCTTCCCATCCATGTTATAGCTAAATTTTAATAATGAAGGTTGTTTCCACAAATTCAGTTGGCTATGGACATGTTAAAATCAAAGCACAAGCAAGATAAATTGCACATATTATGAGTAGTAGGTAAAAGTGCTAGTGCAATTTTCCTTGTGGAATCCTTAAATGACTAACCTATTGCTTTTGCCTCTTTAAAAAAAATTGGTTGAAGATCAATTGCTGATGAAATAAAGTCAAGAATAAAATAAATGGACAAAATGATAGGGGGACGACAAGATTTGATCGTTTTTGCCTCTTTGCTAGGATGCATTCCTCATCTTGCAAGATTGGCACGAACTTGTGAGGTGAAGTGTAAAATACAGTGACTTGGATGGATATTTTTTAATATGTTCATGATTGTCATATTGAAAATGTGTGTGATATCTCTTTTACCCAATTATGTGTCTTTTACTCTTCTTCTTGCGGGTCTTTAAAGAAGCAAGCTTAATTATTGTTGATGCAAGTATAATACAGATAAACAATTCCAGTTAATCAGGTACAAAATCATTTTTTTTCTATCTTAATTTGGAATTGATTTCATTATTTGGTGACTGGATTCCAAGAAAATAATTAGGAAAGAAACAACCACATTTTCAGATTGATGATATTAAATCATGTCTACTTTACAACATCACTGCAGAGAAGTGGATTCTAATATAAGAAGTACTTGAATTGAACCTTAAATAATACTTCAATACAAAGAAGAGGGAAGGGTACTTAGTTTTGGGATTGGAGCAAGTGGCAAACAATATACCACTTAATAAGTATTCATTCCCACAAAAAATAGTATGCTTAGTTTTCATATCTTGTAGATTCAGAAAATGGGAAGTTAAAGCACTTGAATTTAACCAAGGTGTTAGTTGCAAAGATAGAATTCATGTTGAAAGAGGGAAAAAGGGAATTAGGTCTTTGTACTTGAAAGAGAGAAAGAGGGAATTCCGGTTGATATCATCCATGTACTGGATGCATGTGTGGAAATTCCTCAATATAGTGTTGTTATATCTCTAAATGTTCATGTTAGTTGTGTCATTGCAATATGGGAATATACTCGGCATCATCATCAGGAGTAGATATATATTTTATTCCAATAGCTTTACTTGAGAGAATCATAAGGCAAGAAACAAGGCATGAAAAAATGGATTTATTCTTGCAGAGGTTAATTATCACCCTTTATGAAAAGGTTACAATTCTATTTTCCCTTCATTTCTATTTTATCAGTGAAAATTCCTTCTCCAAAACTCTTTTTAGTCCCCAAAACTCTCGATGAGTGAGGAGTGAAAGGAAGATTTGCAGTCTTTCAAACCACTAGTTTAATTATAGGATGGTAAAGAGATGGAGAACAATAGTCATCCTTTAGATTGGCTTTGGATTTTGGATCAATTGAAAATTTGAAAGTCTTTCACATGGTCAAACCTGCTTGGAATAGTTCATTCAAAAATCACCATCAAAAGATGGGAAGAGTCTTTCACTAGAGTGGTATTTTACATTTTGGGAGTCAATAAATCTAGAAAATATTTTGAAAAGGCATGCCTCATTCCTATGATGCGTGGGAGTGCCCCCTACCCCCTCGCTCCTGCTCCCGAAGCTCACTTCCTTCAGAAGCTCGCTCCCAAAATGCTCCCAATTTTGAGAGCACGCTCCCATGGCACTCCCGAGGCGCTCCCTACCTCTCTTATACTAAAATCTCCTTTACTAGGTTGATCATCTGATGACAATGTTATGGTACCTCCCTTCTTTGCCAAGCTCCTATAAAAGTTGTTATGGTTGATCATTTGATGATAATATTATAAGTTATAACTACTAGATGATTGATGTTATATGGTTTAATCCATGTTTTCTATAACTAATTGAACATCCTAGATGTTTTTTAAATATAAATCCATCCAAATTTATTAAAATATATACTATATAAAAAACGCTCTTGAAATGCTCCCAAAACGGGAGCTTTTGAAAATTTCGCTTTTTGCTTCGCTCCTGCTCCACGCTCCCAACAGCATAGCCTCATTCCTCACAGACTTGGAAATGGAGTTTAAAATAGACAACAACACAATATCACTACTTTCCTGTAATTGTCATGCATGTGGAAACTGAAGTTGCACTCTATGATGATGTGACCTGTTTGTTGCTAGATAAGTCGCAAAGGCACCTTCTTTTAATATTCATTATGTTGGATTACACCTGCGTGGAAATTTGAGAACCACTTGATGCTGTTGTGATCCTCATCAAGGATGAGGCTGATTTTTCAATATGCAATAACATCACATCGATCACATAAGGAAGGGACAAAAGGAAATTCAGTTGTCTTATTTAGAACTACAAGGCCACTAATATGTTTTGACAACATCTTTTGATGATATTTATGCAAGCATGTATGATGGGTTGGTAGTTCCTCGAGGAAGGGAACTTGAGTACTTAGCTCTAAATGAATCTATTCTTAAGTTGGTCAAGCAATTTTATTGATTCAAACAAGCCCATTGCTTCCATCTATCATGGGCAGTTGATTATTGTTGGTGCATATGTATTGAAAGAAAAAAACATGTAGTTCATACCCCGCTATAAAGATGTTATTGTTGTTGCAGAAGGAGAGTTGAAAGATCCAGAGCTGATATCAACCTACTTTGTTGATGGAAATTTAACCATTGGTGCAACTTGGCCTGGGCACACTGAGTTTCAATCCTTTTGGACAAAGCTTAGGCAAACACATTATTTTTCTCTATGGTTCCCTCATGAAGGATTATGAGGTAATGGTACCATTTCCAACTCTAGAAGCCCTATGTTACAGTGTAGATGTTGTTTTCCCAAGAAAGAACATTGGAGATAAATGCCCAACTGCTATCCATGAATTTGAAGGTGGTCACACAATTGAAATTTTTCAAGTGCATTTTCAATGCTCTGGAGCCAAGTTCTCTCCTACAAACTGTATATCCAATTTTATCTTTGTATTCAACTCTAGATAGGTGCACTGCACACTACCAGCACTAGTTAAAGTTGCATTAGATAAAATAGTTGGCATGCTTTGGGGTTGTAAACTAATGTCTTATCTAGTCGAACTTTCAATAGACGACACAGGTGGATGGCACACCCAAAAGAACCTTATCTCAACTATTTTAATGAAGCATGCAGAAGTTGAGTTTAAGGTCTATTTTTATGTCATGTGCGTTTAAAACTTCAATTAGCATTGAGTTATATTCGACATATGAACAACAACCATAAAAATAGGGCACATCTAATGTGTTGGAAATAGTGCAACTTCGGAAGTTATTCTTTTAGTGATCCTGGTTATGATTCTATAAAATTTAACATAATGAAGGGATAGATCATTGTTGTTGCATGCAAGTAGCCTTAAAAGGGATTTTGATATGATGTTGCAATACACATTAGTATTATAACATAATATATTTGGAAATTGTGTTTTTGGAAAGGGAAAACAGAAGTATGCCATCGCTGAGGTCTCATGCAAACAGTGAGTGGGAAGCATGCATGCTAACATAGTATACTTCAGCAATTGCTTAGTCTTACAACACTTTTCAACCATTCAATTGAATATTATTAGAAAGTTGAGGGTGCGGCCATGGTAGTAATAGATATGTGGTTGATTACATGCATGACACGTCCTTTATGACACTTGGTACCATTCACATAGAGATAATAAGTGAAAATGAAATGCACATAGATGATGCAATTGGTAAGGATAATTACATCTTTTGAAGATGTAAAAACAGGCACATGAATCAATGTATTCAGATAAATGTAAGTAGAATTATTTAATTTATGACAAGGTTACAATTCTCTTTTCCCTCCAATTCTATTTTATCAATGAAAATTGCTTCCCTAAAACTCTTTTTAGTCACCAAAACTCTTGGAGAGTGAGGAGTCAAAGGAAGATTTCCAGTGTTTCAAAGCAATGGTTTAATTATAGGATGGTAAAGAGATGGAGCACTATAGTTCATCCTATGGAGTGGCTTTGGATTTTGGATCAATTAAAATTCTATCACATGGTCAGAATTGGAATAGTTCTTTCAAAAATCGCCATTAAAATATAGGAACAGTCTTTCACTAGAGTGATATATTACATTTTGGGAGTCAACAAATCTGGAAAATCATTTGAAAAGGCATGCCCTCATTGTTCCCAGATCTGGAAATAGAGTTTAAACTAGACAACAACACAATATCACCACTTTCCAATAGTTTTCATGCATGTAGAAACTGAAGTGGAACCCCTATGATGATGTGACCTGTTTGTTGCTAGATAAATACCAAAGGCACCTTCCTTTAATATTCATTATGTTGAAATTATACCTATGGAAATTCGAGAACCACTTGATGTTGATGTGGTCCTTGTCAAGGATGAGGCTGATTCTTCAATCTCCAATAACAACATATCAATCATAGAAGGGAGGGCCAAAAGGAAATTCAACTAACATATTTAGAACTACAAGGCCACGAATTTGTTTTGACAACATCTTTTGATGATATTGATGGAAGCATGTATGATGGGTTGGTAGTTCCTCTAGGAAGGGCACCTGAGTACCTAGCTCTAAATGAATATGTTCTTAAATTGGCCAAGCAGTTTTTTTATTCAAACACGCCCATTACTTCTATCTTCCATGAGAAGTTGATTCTTGTTGGTGCAGGTATATTGAAAAAAAAATCATGTAGTGCATACCCTGATGTAAAGCTTTTCATTGATGCTGCAGGTGGAGTGTTGAAAGATCCAGATCTAATATGAGCTTTCTTTGTTGATGGCAATTTGATCATTGGTGCAGCTTGGGCTAGACACCTTAAATTTACAAGCAAGAAAGTTAAGTAGTGAATTAATTTTTTTCTTCTTTAATTTTCACCCACAATATAAAGCACATGGCAGAAGAAGAAAAAAAAATTGTATTTGTTTTCTTACTTTTTATTAATTGAATTTTGTAAACCTGTGCCGCCATATCCTAATGAATCTGATTGAGATTCTACTTTTTCTATGATCCTGTTGTTTTATGATAAAGTTAAGTGGTGATAAAGTAATCTATAGGAAGCCACTTACTGAACCTTCATCTCTGTCAACAAAATAAAGAGTGTTGGATGTCATAATAATTGATTTTAGCCTCATTTGAAGCAAACACGACCTAAAAATATTTGTGGAAATATTTCATGCACCTAGATGTTGCTGCGTTTTTCCAGAGGAGACAATTTCCTACAGGTAGAGGGTTACTGCATTTTATATCAGATTGTATTTGACTTCTTTAGACTATTGAAAGATTGAAATACTTTCAATATTTCTTAGCCTAAATCTCTAAACTAGTGGTGTCTTCTACAACACTCAAGGGATCACTTATTTTAGACAAGAGGTGTGCAAAAAGAACTCAGATCTGCTTCTCAGGTTTATCCAACTCTTGTTTGAAGAAGTAGCAACAATTTACATCAGTTAGAAGGATGTTAGCATCAACATCTTCTATAAAGGGACAAGTCTACTTATCTCAGTAAAAAGAAACACTTCCAGGCATGTAATAGAGTGAATTCTTTTTATATATCCGTCCTTGTATTGTTGCTTCTCATTTTCTGTTTCAGTTTGTGTATTTGTGTTTTCTTGTTAATATATGAATATTTAAATTATCTCTATATCATACATGGCCTTAACCTTGAAACCACAAGTTACTAAGCCTTGAAAACACAATTCGAAGCTTTAAAGGAGAGTGCAAGAATCATATTTGAACTAAGTTGTGAAGAAGTTAGTGGGTAGAGGAAGTGTTTAATGAAATATCAAAACCAAAATATTCCATACAATATATCTTCAAGCCTCTAGACTCCAATAGTATGCTACAGTAGATGGAAAGTGAAGTGTTTGACCAAAACGGGATTTAAATAACCCTTACAGTAAGCCTAACCATTATCAGTTGGCAAGAGAAAAAAAAGTAGCAGTAGTTTAAAGGAGGAGTAGTGGTATAAACAAGTCTGCCCTAACAACAATTGAGTTAAAAGTCCAGGGTAGTATTGGCAAGGGTTATTACAAAATCAAGAATAGAAATTTGTGTTTTGAAAACAATTCAGAGTTTTGTTGTATTGGTCTCTTGCTATGGCTTTCTCTGTTCTATTATTTTGAGAAAGCAAATATTTTATAAGATATAGATCATTGAATATGATTTTCTAATCGATTATGTTGAGCAAGTTCAATGATGAGGCATTGAGATTCACTTCTAAAAGGGTCTCCTTGGTTGGTTGGCTTAGTTAATTTTTTTTTTTTTATGTTTTTCATTATATACACTTGGTGGTGGAGAATATCCAATTTTAGACATCATTGCATATGGGGTATATTATTTTGTAGGCATATCTCTTTCTGTTTTGGCATGGATTCTCTAGAGTTATTCATACTATGCTGTGATGCCTTAGACATGCCTATGCATGGGAATTTTCATAACAATTTTGGTCAGGCTCCAGGCTTCTAGGCTATAAAATCTTGCAAGCATCTTGAGCATATCTATCAATATGCTCAAGATATTCATGCCCAAGTGAATTGTATCCAGAAGTTTGCATGTTGCAAGCATATAAAATTATAAATAATCATGCCCATCATTTATTTATTTGAAATTTTTGTTTCATATGGATTGAACCTTCAACCATATTCTATTATTGTTTGCCTCTTTACCTGTGCTGGCATTACCATATGACATGTCCCTATTCGAGTGACTCAGATATTTTAACATCAAAAATTTAAATATCAAATTTGATTAACCTCTCATTCATTGCATTTGATCCACGACATCAAAGAACTATATCCCACACTTTATTTGTTGTTTATAAACAATTTCTTAGAGTCAACAGTGCCAATGATAATTCCATTTTCAGTTAAGCTTTTGCCTGGGCCTGGACATTTGTAATCTCTGGATTGCATGCATTCGCATCACTAACCCCTCTTTGTGACAATTTTGTTGAGGCTCCAGGCTTTAAAATCTTAACAGCATCTTAAGCATATTTATCGAGCAAAGCCTTGTTTTCACGAAATTGTTGAACCACAGAGAGATTGATATGTTTCTCTTTTTACATGGAATTCTTTCCTAAGATGCATCGTAGAATTGAAAGAGGGTTTTCGACAAAACGACTTCCCCTACACTCCAGAATAGAGCATCCTAGATAGAGTCCTCATTGTGACATATTTCTTTTAAGGAGATTATATTTTCTATTTTCTATGAAATACTATTGACTTAACTCCATTTATTTTGTATTGTAGGATGGCAAGTTAGCCTGCCATGAATAGCAGCAGACCTGCTACTGTACAAATGAAAGGGAAGCCTGCTGTTAAAAAATGTGGTTGTTGCTCATAAGACAATTCCTAGAATAATTTTTATTGCAACTGGTTTTGAAGAAGTGAAGTTGAAGATAATTGTATGTATTTTGGATCTCAGACATGGAAACGTCTCTAGCTGTCGAGAGATCAACAATTGATAGACAATTAAAACAAATCTATTGGAAGTTGGATCTTGTATTCTTTTCTGTCTGTGAAGGGCAACAGATTGCTTTTGTTCCTGATAATTTGTACAGTCATGGATTATTGTACTCATACATAGTTTGTAGTATCATTATTTTTTGAATTTTCATCATTGTCACAGTTGAACTACTATATCTTAGAATTCTTTTAGTACTTGAAGCATTATTCTTGAATATGTTTGACATTCATTTTGTTCCCATGCAAAATTTGTTTGAATATCATCATTTTCAATCAATAACAACTTCTTAAAGGGTGCTAGCTCAATGGTAGAGCACTTGCCTAATTATATGTAGGAGATTGGTGGTTCGATTCCTCCGTACCCTATCATAAATTAGTGACTAAGAAAATGACTAAATTCGCATATATATGACTATTAGTAGCTAATTTCCAGTATCTTATACCGCGACTAACGTTTAGTCGTATTTAGCTTAGTCATTAATATGTTGTCATCTAGTAGTTTATTTAGTCGTATATTTGGTCATTAATTGTGACAATCCATAACTAAATCAATGACTAAATCAGTGAGTATCAATGACTAAATCAATGAGTATCAATGACTAAATCAATGACTTAATCAATAACTATCAATGACTAATAAGTCATCCAATTAATGACTAGTGAAATATGACTAGAGATAAGATAGTGGAAATCGGATACTATTAGTCACCGACTCAAAAATAGTCGTTTATAATCGAATTTTAGTCATTTTTTTATTCGTTAATTTCTCATTTTGTACTAGTGATAGGACCGCTTTCATCATCAAAAGAAGAACAATAGTTAGCACTTATAAACTTTAAATATTGTTGAGCATCGATATAAGTAATATAAGAATACAATTGAGACAAGGAAACATTCAATGACATCCTAATGTAGACTTTAATTTAATTTCATAACAAGGCGACAAACATTACACTGTATGATAGTTACAAACATTTATTCTAGCATGATGACATAGAAGCATTAATTATAATTTCGCACAGCTAGTACATGCATTAAATGTTATATAGAAAAAATTTAAATTTTGTGAAATTTTGGGGTGTTACACCCCTCCTCTCCCAAAAGAAAACCAACAAATGCCATTTTTGCATAGGGTCATCAAACCCTTAGGTTCAACCCTAAGTGCCTTCCATCTTTCTCCCATTATCACTTTGGACTCTATTGAATACGATACCAACTCCTTAAACATTAGTTGATACCCCCTTTGGTATAATTAAGTGATTTTTTCTACCTTGAACTGAATTACTTTTAATTTGTGACTAAAGCTATGATAATACATCCACATATGGTGACATCAATTCTAGGAATCAAATCCTAGGTAGTCTTATGCATACCTACAAAGACCAGAAAGAAATAAGCTTTAGCATGATTGCTAAGTAAGTCTGGCCTACACTGCCAGATCCATCCCTTCGAACATAAGAATGTCTATTTCATACAGTGACGTAAATATATAACAGACTAACCCCTTAAAATAAATCACATAGTTACAACATGTAAGGGAACAACATAAAGAATTCATTTAGATACCCAGCTGATCAATCAAGTGAGATGTAGCCATCAACCAAAGAGATTCGTGTAGACATAAAACCAATTACATCGCTTTCACAAAATCGTAAAGTAATACCAATCATAATGAATGAATCCAATAGATGTTCATGTACAGAAGTACCACACATCATACATTGTACATTATATCATTAAAATTCTCTAAGTACTTTCCTAGTGCTGAAGTTAATTTACTAAACATCTACATAAAAGGCAGTATTATGACGTACAGGAAAATTTTTAAAATTTTACAATTTTAGGGACATTACACGGGGCCTAGGTGAAATAATCAAAGTTGATCGATAGAAGAAGTTCGACCAGGGGGCATTTCCGACAACCATTGGTGCGAAGGAGACTAGCAGTTGAAGCAAGGTAGTCGAGTAGAAAGATGTCAAAGTAGGATCAACAGAATTAAATATCGGGGGTAGACGAAGTATAGTGTCGATAGCGAAAAAGTCAGAAGTCGACAAGGTCGAGAAACGACATCGACGAAGGCACGATAGAGGCCAAGCGAGGGGGATGGGGCGGATCGACAACCGTGAAGACCAAGTGAAGACTATGGGATAAGCCAAGGATCGATGAGTCGAAGCGCGAACCAGTCAATACTAGATGTCGACAGGGACAACAACAACTGCGACAAAGTCAAAGTAGCAGAGAGACAGAGGAGTGCAGTAGTTGAGGAGACAAACCTGCAGTCGTTTTGTGTTTTTGAGGAATTTAATGGCAGTTAAGAAGGTGGTTGAGACCATGCCAGGTGTTACCACAGGAGGAGGTTGTGCAGGACGGTCAGTGGGCACTGACAACTGCAGGATCCGTGAGAACATGAGTAGAACAACAAACATAGAAGGACGTCTCGGGGAATCCAGGCGGAGTGGACCTCGGGAACAACGACAGATCAAAGTATAAGACTGGTGCAGAGGCACAGAGGAAGGGATCAATCATTCTTTTGTTCAACAGAAGATCAAAAGGAGGAGAGGATCACAAACAGGGAGAAACACATTGAGAAATAGAGATTTACTTATGTATATTGTAACAACTTAAGGCCGACTAGTTTATTTGCTTTGTATGTAACATTGTAATCTATTCAAGTAATAGAAGCCAACTTCTTGGCATTCCAGTTAATGTCTAGTCTATGTGAACATTTGTGTGATTGACAGTGTGTTATAGTTAAGCAAGATGGTCCGAACGACCCGCCCTTGCGCCAGAATGTTTATACCATTTCCTCTAATTTAATTTATTTAGAAATAAGAATAATAGTAAAAGAAAGATAAGATTGGGAAAATAGTGGGGTGATGACCCTAATTCAAATTTCCACAAAACCATGTACTTCTCTAATTTAGAAAATGATAAGATTTGACATCTAAACATCTTTTCAATATAATAGCACATTTCACTTGGTTCTCATATTCATTTCACCTTTTGTTATCTCATTGAATAATAGGTTGATTTTTATAATTAGGATGACAATAACAATCCTTGCAACTTGTGTCTTGTTACAGGATATTTTCTAAGGATTAAATTTAGTCAATTAGTTATTTTTTTGCTCTTATTTTTCAAAAAATAAATTTGCTAATTAGACATTTTCACTCTAGAAAAACACTTTTTTTCCATATATTATGCTTATATTGATAATATTTACCAAAAATTAAAAATGTTTTAAAAGTTATATGTGTGTGTGTGTGTTTTCAAAAATAAATTCACTAATTGATCATTTTCACTTTTAAAATGATATATTAAAAAAAACTATATTTATATTAATAATATTAATAAAAAAATACATGTTTTAAGAATAATATATATGATTTTCTTTTATATAAAATAATATATTTAAATATAAAATTTGAATCCTTAAAAAAATACTTTACTATTTACTACTCACTAAATTTTATGTTGTTTTATTCCAAAACATTTTTAAAAATACCTTGAAGCTTTTTTCTTAGAGATACAAAGTAAAAGAATCCCACTTTTTCAATATAAAATTGAATAATGTAATAATAACTCTGGTTGACTTCCACTTTACCATGAATTATATATGACCAATTTCTTTAATAAAATTATAATTAAAAAGATAATAATTAAATTTTTCGTAATATGTTTATATTTTCTTGATCAACTTATATAGTACTTTAACAAGTGGAATTAACAACACGTTGCTAAGTACATGCCACTTAAGATGAACATAACTAGTTGAAATAAGTATAAATTCAATTAGTAGAAATAGTGTAAATGTAGCATTATTGCTATAAAAATAAACAGAAAATTCTACCATTATTCAAATCTTGGGTCTATATCAATTAATTGCAATGATTTTTCTACAACATTAATATAAAAAGTAAGAGAGTCCAAAATTTATCAAAGATAAAAATGTGGATTAGCTAATACTTTTAATAATAGAAATAATGGTATAGAATAATAATAATAGCAATAATCAAAATACTATATGATATGGCATCCAAATAGAGTAATTATAGTAGGCACAAGGAGAGTAGAGATAGATATAAATTGGTTATCATATGTAGATCCAAGTGAGGTATTATGAGGAGGCTATATGCTAGAGAGAGTAAATTGACATAATGTTAGATAGGAGGTTATGCTTATTAAAATCGTCGGTGAAGCTCTTCAGTGAAAACCCTCGGTGAGTGAAAACCCTCTGTGAAGGTCTTCAATGAAAGTTAATATTTGCGGTTAAACCTTCAGTGAAATTGTGGTGAGGTGAAAACCTTTGTAAACTTTATGGGAATTGTGCGATGAAACCATTGGTGAAAATAACCCTTGTTGAAACTTGGGGTGAAACATTTGGTGAAGCTCTAAGGTGAAAACCCTCGGTGAATCTCTGCCATGAAAGTTAAAGTAAATTAGCATCTGTGGCTAGGGCATCTTCATAAATTATTTGTGATCTCTAATTCAGGTGCATACGTTCCTTGCCTCTCCACTTTTTTTTTGGTATACATATCTACATTTTCACATAAATATGAATAATTCACCACATTTACCAAAAACTATTAAAGGAAGACCTAGCACAGTTACCCTACAGAGCCTGTATGAATATATGGAGTCAATAGAGAAACGTTGGGAAGAAGGAGAGGCTAAAATTTATGAATATATATAATCCTTAGATAATGTAGGGAAGAAAGAGAAGCTAAAATCAAGATAGAGTTAAAATCAAAGCTCGATAATAATTTACATCCTTTCAAGAAGAGATAAAAAATAGACGATAACCTAAAAAAATTAGCGAACAAGGTAGAGACAATGGAGATCAAATGCAAAAAACGCCCAAACAAGGAGATAGAACTACAGTAGAAAATATTAAGTTAAAAGATAGGCCCTTAAAGAATTAGAGGAAAAAGTAAATCACAACCTAGTAACCCTAAATAATATAGAAGGTAAATTAGATATCAAACCCGTTAAGGAGGAAATGAATAAACTGATAGCTTTAGACCATGAGCGTAACAAAATATATGTAAACCTCATAATTTTTTTTTTTAAAGAGGAGGTAGAAGAGGATACATTAGCCATTGTCAAGACAAAACTTCACAATAGATTACAAATCGAAACTATTGGTCTCACCGAAGCAACAAAGCTAGGGAAATTAATTGAGAATAAAGAAAAACTAATATGGATTAAGATTAGCTCCACCAAACAATAATATGACATACTTAGTAAGACCTCAAGTTTAAAAGGCTCGGTAATATTTCTAAATGAAGACCTCATTCCAGAGCATCAAGCCGAACTAAGAAAGGAGGTCCAAAAGGTAAAAGAAGCTAGGAAGGAGGGAAAATGGGCAATAATTATAAACAAGAAAGCTGTTATTCGAGATAGAAACAAAAATAGTAATAAATAGCAATTTGACACACTCTGGATCCTCTCCCCGAACTATCGAGGATTCCCATAGAGCAAAGACCCCAAGTTAAGTTGGATCCCGAGTGAAATTGATATTATATTATTGGTTGAAACTTTGGAGCACGAAGAATCCAAGGTTTCTAATATAGATGGATATGTCCTTTGGTCGATATGGAATAAACGTTCATGTCATAGAGGCATTGGGGGTATAGCCTGTTACATTAGGAAGAACATGTCCCCTCATGTTAGGCTTTATAAGAAAGACCCTTACAACCAATTTATTTGGATAGAGATCATAGACATTAATGATGAAAAAACCTACATAGCCATTTTTTATTTTGCCCCTATTAATTCCAACTTCTATAAAGAAAACAAATTAGATAAAAATTGTCCTTATAATGGTTTAGAACATGATATTTCTAGTCTAACGAAGGAAGGCAATATCCTTTTGATGGGTGACTTCAATGTCCGAACTTCGAGTAACCAAGCTATTCTTTTAAGCAATTATTCCAATCCTAATACTCTTTGGTTAGAAAAAGACCTTGAGCTAGCTATTCGGTACAAAAGAAGTTCTTAAGATCTAGGTGAAAATTTATTCGATTCTGAGCTATTCAATTTTTGTAGTACTCAAGATCTTATCATTTGCAATGGACTAACAAAATGGAGAAATTCTATCTGGATGACTTGTATTCATGGGCTTGGAAGTAGTGTGGTAGATTATGCTATTTTTGATATTCCTTTATGCAACAAGTTAATAGATTTCAACATCTTAAATGACCATGAGCTTGAATTTTATCATAGGCCTTTAATTATAACTCTCAATATTGCCATGCATAGCGATCCCAAAGAGGAAAACTATCATTTCCAAAAGCACCTGATCATCAATAAAAATAAAACCAAGCTTTTTCTCCATGATTTACAAAATGATTTTCTTTCTTTATCTAGTACGAAGAATATAGAAAATATCTACCATAATTTTAGTACATCCCTCTTGTCGTCCATTAGCAAGTTCTCTATGATCAAGAGTGTAATAATGCAAGAAAATAAATTAAGAAAGCTACTGCAGAATTGATAAAAATGGACAAGATAAATCACTACAAAACCCTAATTAAAAGAAAAAAAACCACTATCTTAGTAAACGACAAGAAAATCTCTTACACTTCTCCAAGGTGGCACCTAATAAATTCTGGAGGAAAATTCCAACTCGCAAAACAAAAGAAGATAATAAGATTTCTTTAAAAGATTGGAATTCCTATCTTAAAAAGATTTATGAATCCTGAGAAGTTAGAGATAAAATTCAAACCCTTCATACAACAAAAGAAGTTTTCTCATTAGAAAACATAGATTTCAGGGTTTAATGCTTAGCAAATGGAAAATCCAAATACATTGAAGGCTACCAAGTAGAAATCTTAAAAATTGGGGGGCCTGTCCTCATCCCACACATCCACAAACTCTTTAATCTAGCAGTCAAGCAAGGGTTCCCTACACCTTGGACTGAGAACCTCATTATTCCTATTTTCAAAAGTGGCGATAAAAATAACCCCTCTAATTATGAGACCATTATGATTATCCCTCTCCTAGCCAATTTATACGGTATTATATTAGAAAAGAAGATCAACAAATGGTTAGAAATTGAAGGTAAGTAGGCTAAAGGCCAAGTAGGTTTTAGAAGGAATCATTCAACCATAGACCACCTCGTTATGCTTAGGATCATTGCAGAGAAATGTCGTAGTAATAAGTTTGGCCTTTTTTGTTGCTTTGTGGACTTTAGGAAAGCTTTTGATATAGTGCCTAGAAATAACCTGTGGAATAGGCTAGAGGAGATTAATGTTCCTTTTGAGTTGAGAGTTGTCGCGATAAGGTTATATGAAAAGGTCATTTCCAAATTTAATAACAATGAGGACTGGTCAACATATATAAAATGTAATATTGGATTTAAGCAAGGTTGCCCCCTCTCCCCTATCCTTTTGGCAATTACATCGATAAACTAGAAATACATTTAGAAGAAGTAGGTTGTGCCGGCACGATCTTAGCTAGGATATTTATCATCCTCCTTCTTTATATTGATGATATTGTTCTTATGGCAAGGTGTCCCTTTGATCTCGATAAACAATTAAGAATTCTCAAAGATTTATGCTCTAACATGGGTATGACTGTTAACACAGACAAGACAAAAGTTATGATTATAAAATCTAAGAAAGACACCTATGCAAATTTGATTTATGATAACAGTAAACTGGAGGAAGTGACTTCTTACAAATATCTTGGAATTGCTATTCATCACAAGCTCAATTGGAACCATAGCATTGAGAAAAGGATTAATGGAGGATGGAAATCTTATTTTGGTCTTGAAAATAATTGTAAATCAGCCAACCTGGTCATGTGGGATAAAAAAAAGTTCCTTTTTGAAACTCTTTTCATCCCTGTTATCTTATATGGTTTTGAAGTATTGGGGTGTATCATTTCTAGAGAATATTGGAGAAAGATTGAGCAAATCCAGAAGTGGTTTATAACTTATAACCTAAAAATTAAAATCAATACGCTTTATCCTATTCTCCTCATAGAGGTGTGTCTTTCCCCCACCAAGAGCATGGCTATGACTAGGTACCTGATGTATAAGCACAAGATAAATAACATGGGGAACAAGAGACTTCCTAAAATTTCTTTAAATTCAAGTCAAAACCAACTACGCCTCAAGCGAAGTTGGTGTAAAGATATGATGGCTTGGTTAGACAATTTGGGAATTGATGAAAATGACACTTTATAGAATATCGATAATGTCAAAAATATTATTACCATTAAGTTTAAAGATAAATTGTGGTGCAAGGAAACATTAGCGGTTAAGAGAAAACTAAGATACTATAAGGAGGTCATTAACCCTAATTTAGAAGATGAGAAATATCTCTTGATAGTAACTAGTTCAAAGAAGAAAATTAATATAGCCAAGATTAGAATGAACTCCCATGAGCTTCATAGCGAAACAAAGCATTGGTCTATTCCCAAAACTCTATGGGCAGAAAGGGTCTTCCATCTTTGTAAGTCTATGAGTGTTGAGGATGAAAATTACTTTCTCTTAGAGTGCACTGCTTACACCCACATTAGATATGAGTTTCATAGTATTTGCTACAATGCAAACCTTGCTAACCTCCTAACTTGCCAAAAATATAGTGAACTTGGAAAGCTTCTTACCAAGCTTTTTGAGCATAGGAACACAAGTTTAAAGCAAACCAAGAAATAACCTTTTTAAGGTCCGATAGACCAAAGTTGGTCTCACTGGACATTAATCATCATCATCATCATCATCAAAATACTCATCCTTATAGCAATTACTTGGTTACATTAGGGACTATGTTAATATAGAGATATGTAGGTATATAGAGTAGATATAGATCTTAGAGTAACCTAAGATATTTTTTTTGGTTAAATGTTAAATTTTTTTATAAAATTTATAAAAGATATGTAAAGTTTAATATTATATTAAATATTTGAAAAATATTTTAAGTATTTTTGAAAAGTAATTTACTTTTTATTTTTCAATAGTAAAAGTATATAATTTTATTAATTTTATACTTTTTTATAAAATTATCAAAGATAAGAAAATTATTTAAAAATTAAAAAAAAAAATAATATTGATAATTGTTCTAGATATTTACAATAAAATTCTTCTTTTACAATAAAATGGGTTCACAATGAATATCAATGCATCCATTTCACTAATCTTTATGCTCCCCTAGCCAAAGAGGTATCAAATTCTCTTTTTACAATAAAATGAGTTCACAATGAAGCTCAATGCATCCATTTCACTAATCTTCCTACTCCCCTGGTAGCAAAATTGAGTGAAAACAACACACTAGAAGGAGCTTCAGTGAAATGCACAGATCATGACCTATTTGTATGAAAAAATCTGGATCAATCTCATAAATGATCAATGAGATAGACACATGGTGTTTGTGACATAGATGCAATTAAGAATAGAATAGTTGACTTGAATGTTGAAAAATTGTCCTTAATGAATAAAGTGCAGCAGTAATGAACGACGAACACTATTCAGCCTGTTGTAGGCCATTTAATGCAGTTGCAGTAGGCTTGTTGATCGTTGGATCTCAAGTAGCTTGAGATGCAACGATCAACATGCTTGCTGCAGCTGCATTAAATGGCCTGCGACAAGATGAATAGTGTTTTCCATAATGAATTACGTGGCCGGGATGGGTTTGTCATCAATGCAAAGAGACAGAATAATTGCTCAGATGGACTAATTGCTTTGGAATATTTAACGAACATGGCCCAGATGGGTTTGTAATGATTGCAAAGAGAGTAGTGGCTCAGATTGGTTAATTGCTTTGGATCCTTTACCTCTTCCATCAAAATACAGTGGAAAAATTACTCAAATCTCCTCTTCATCCTAAAATTTTTTGCTTTAATCCAATGCTAACATGTTTTGAAAATAGTGGCACATAGTTTTTGTACGACGTATCCTTCACTAAGTTAGTTTATGGGTGTTGCCTAATCAGTACCAAAATGCATCTTTCCGTCCATTTTTAATGGAAATCCTGACAAAAAAAAAACTTTTTCTAGATTGGATGTGTTTCAATATTTTTAATTTTGGATAGAATCGGACACCTCAAAATCGAAGTTTTCTATCAATTAAGTTATTAACTAAGTCACTTCATTTATGATTGTTTTGGTCAGCATCGACCAAACAATGGTATTTTTCGGTTTGGGCCCTCCAGGCTCGCTAGAATCAGTGAAAATGTGGGATTTTGGGTGACGTATCTCTTGTTGGAGATAATTCCTCCCTCCATCTGTCTATATCCACCAACCACCGTACATGGAGTTAGTGCAATTAGGTGGACAAGTAAATGAGCCTCGGGTGAAGAGGCATCGGATGATTCAATGTATTTCTGGGGTGTTCATTTCAGTTCTAGAAGGTGGTAGAAGAGCCGAGAGCTCCATTCAGAAATTCTGCTCCTCAAACCCTGTTTTTTTTTGCCTCTCAGTCGCATACTCTGTTTTGGGGTTATGCTCTGCCTCCATAAACTCTGTCATGGTATCAGAGCCCAGAGTCACGAATCCCCTTTCACCAGCCATGTGAAGGATAGACGCCGTCAGAGATTGGGGAGCCACGCCGTCGAGTAATATACCCTTCCGTAGAGCAATATAGATGCCCGTCGATCTGAAGCAGCCGAGCCAAAGAGTTTGCAGAGCCACCAGTCTGGGTTGTGTTTGGTGAAGAAGGCGCGTCCTGGAAAGGCCAATCGTGAACTGCCATTCCTTCCCAAGCACAAACACCGTCTCGACATGAAATGACTGGTGAAATGACCTTGAGGGGTCTTGTACTGCCTGTTGGAGGAGTCAAGCATAAGATATTGGCTGCACACCGATGTGGTATCAAAAGAATTATTTTGCCAGAAAGAAATGTTAAGGATTTGGTGGAAGTTCCAGCTGCTGTTCTTCTCGACGTTGAGATTTTGCTTGCAAAGAGAATGGAGGATGTACTGACCGAAGCCTTTGAAGGCAGATGCCCATGGATGCAACTTTCAAAGTTGTAAGAAGCTTAACTTGGCAAGGGCAGTTGATTTGTAGAATATGGAGGCAACATACCAGGTTGCAGGTAACTTACTGAGGTCATAAATATCTATTGGTTATGTATGATAGCTTCTTCTGTATAAATTGGAATTAGAATCTAAGGTTGTTTCTCTGCTGTGAGTGAACACAGTAGTTAAGAATGCCATGAAACTTGTAAATTAGGATTCTTTTGTATAATTGACAAAGGTGTTTGTTCCAAGGTTGTGTTTTGAAGAATCTTTTCAGATGTTTGCCATCAGGCACTGTAGAAGCTGAGGTAAAATAAATGATAAAATATACTTGTTATGAATGCGGGATTTGTGCACCTATTTTTTCCAAGAGCTGGAAACTGTTTTGAGTGACCAAGAGGGGTATGGCCTAGTGCAGTTAAATATTAGTCAATGCACATTTTTATCTGCTCCTGCTATTCAAGCTGTTTGTGATACTTTCCCAGCACTGCATACTTGTCCGGAGAAGCATTCTCTCATCATAATTGGCTGCCTAAACCTTACCTCAGTGCATTGTGTATGCGCAATTGAAGCCCTGAGAGAACGAAGAAGCAGAGCTGCAGTTTCTGATCATTCTGCAGGGATTCTAAATGCAAGGGCAATACGGTGAAGTTAGCAAAGACAGGGGGAGCTAGGACTGTAATTAAAAAGAACAGCATAGTAAAGACATTCAGTCACAGCCACAGAGCAAAAATGGGCAGAAAGTCCAGGCCTCGACAAGCCAAGAAGAAAGAAAATCAGTGGAGCGGAGTGGATCTGCCATCACCTCCACAGTTTAATGGCACGAATTTTGCCATGTGGACAAGTAGAATGAGGGTATATCTACGGTATGTAGATACACATGTTGAATTAAATGATGAAGCCAAAGATGCTTTGGCATTGCATCTCATCCAACTAGCTGTGGATGACAGATTGATGCAAATGATTGCAGCAGCAAAGACTTCCAAGGAAGCATGGAGAATCTTGGAAGAAGAGTTCAACAAAAGGGGGAGTAACATGTGCAAGCAGCCAACAATGTCACAGCATGTTGAAGAACCTGCTATACCAGCATAAGCACTTTCACATGAAATGGTTGAGGACTCTGTCAGCCAAGCAAATCCAAATATGTTTGAGAACAACGAAGCCCACTGTGCAGAGCCACAAGTGGATGAAGATGATGTTGAAGAGGAAGCTGCCATAGCTGCAGCAGAAAATGATGAATCAGCAACTCAAGAAGTTGCAGGACAGCCAGTAGAGGCTGAAAAAGAAGCTGAAGCAGTAGAACAAATCGAAGAAGAAGAGCTCATGAAGAGCATGACCATGAGGGCATAAATTTTTCCTAACAGTTTAGATGTGTGTGAGTGTGCAGGTATTGAGAGCAAGAATCAGCCTACAATAGCTGAAGAAAAAGAGCATGCAGTCAATGTACCAAGAAATTTTGATGAAGATTTGAAATTTATTGAAGAATGGCTAGCAAAGCCCAAGCACAATGATGTCTGTAATTTTATTGACAAGTTTGACAAGATTATCGAAAGTTGCATGGAAGATGAAGCATTTGAATTCTGTAAGGATGGGCATTGTGACATGCCAAGAGTGCTTAGCAGCACCATTCATGAAGAAATCTGCATTGAAGATGCAGAGGAAGAAGATAAACCTGGAGTGCAGATAGAGGAAGATACGTTGGTGAAGGAATCAGAAGTTAATGTGAAGGAAGAAAAGATGACAGTGCAGGAACCAAAAGTTCATGTGCAAGAATATAAGATAGGGAAGAGGACTGTTGTCATGGCCTCTGCACTGTGTTCCTCAGACGCCACTCAAGCACTCTCAGTGAGGGATAAAGTGAATACATTATTGAATGCCGCAAGAGACGGGAGCCTTGAACTTTTGAACAAAGCAGCGTAAGCCATTGGTGAAGGGAAAAGTCTAGCAGAGACGATCACTACAGTGAAGGACTCAAATGGACGTGGTGCACTTCATTTTGCTGCGCGAGATGGGAGGACTGAGATCTGCAAATATCTGCTGGAGGACTTGAATTTATGTGTAGATTCAAGGGACGACAATGGTGAGACTCCTCTGATTCATGCAACTCGACAAGGACACTTACAGACAGCTAAATACCTTTTGGAGCATGGTGCAGATCCTGCAACAACTTCTAATGAGTTGGGAACTACAGCTTTGCATCATGCAGCTGGGGCAGGTAGTGTGGAGTTACTAAATTTATTACTGTCAAAAGATGTGCCAGTGGATGCTCCAAGTGATGCTGGCCTGCCATTAATATGGGCTGCAGGAACTGATAGACCGGCAGCTGTGAAAATGTTATTGGATCATGGGGTAGATCCAAATGCCGAGACAGATGATAATGTCACTGCACTAATATCAGTTGTAGCTGCCAGTTCTCTTGAGAGTGTGGAACTTTTGGTGAAGAGAGGTGCCAAGGTCAACATCAATGCAGGTGGAGTGACACCCTTGCATATTGCAGCGGATAATGGAAGTGAGAAAATGATCTCTTGCTTGCTTGAGGTAGGGGCTGATCCAAATACTAGAGATGAGGAAGATTTAAAACCTATTCAGGTTGCTGCTACCAAGGGAAATCGTGTAGATGTAGAAATGTTATTTCCTGTAACTTCTCCTGACCCAACCATACCAGATTGGACTGTTGATGGACTTCTTGCATATGCACAACATCAAACAGCAAAAGCACAGGAGGTGCATGATGGACTCAATGACAAGTCAAAAAATATTAAAGAATTTGCAGACATTGATGGAAGATTCAAGCCCAAGGAGCTTGAAGAAAGCATGAAGAAGAAGGTGAGAATGAAGAAGAAGGTGAAGAAGAATGCTGAGTTCAAAGTCTGGAGCAAACGAAAGAAAAAGAAGCCGCTGCATCAGCATGCAGCAGACAAGAATGGTAAGATATTTTTGAGTTTTGACATGAATTAATGTAAGCCTAGCTGAGACTTAGACCAGCAGGCATTAATGTTTCAACGTTTTTTGTTGAAATCCCATGAAGGCATTGCATGTATGCTTTAGATGTTAGTAGTATGATTATGGTCGGAATTATGGGGGAGTGTTGGAGATAATTCCTCCCTCCATCTGTCTATATCCACCAACCACCGTACACAGAGTTAATGCAATTAGGTGGACAAGTAAATGAGCCTCGGGTGAAGAGGCATCGGATGATTCAATGTATTTCTGGGGTGTTCATTTCAGTTCTAGAAGGTGGTAGAAGAGCCGAGAGCTCCATTCAGAAATTCTGCTCCTCAAACCTTGTTTTGTTTTGCCTCTTAGTTGCATACTCTGTTTTGGGGTTATGCTCTGCCTCCATAAACTCTGTCATCTCTTGAGTTCGAAGCCCTAGACATTAGTATGGCATTGAAATCACTTGTCGTTAATGGTCATAAACTCGAAACCCTAATCCTCTATTTTATGCAGTGGTATTTGGGCAAAATATCATTGTATCATTCTCTCATATGCTTGCATACAGAGGCAATGATGTAGATATTTTGATAACAAACATTGCTGCGACAAACATAAAATAGAAATAATTTAGCTATGTTAACCAGTTTGGAAACCCTTGGTGACTCTACTGCTGTAACCATTATGCATATTGTCCATATATCGAACACCTGTGTTTCCATAGCAGCGGCTGGTCACTCAGTGTTGTGGCTGAAATGGGGATCCATCGGAAGGAGATTAATGTGATATACAACCGAGGAATTAGTACATGGTCAACTTTGACTATGAAGATGTGTATCATGCATAAATAAAAGTGCAGCACCAAGAGCAAAGATTACCTACACTCCAAATACAAGGGAACCAATGAGTACACCTAATAATGTTTACACACCAAATAAGTTACAAATGTGTAAGCATCATAGGGAAACCGAGAGAAATCATCTCCCTTAGTGAGCCATTAGTTTATATCTTCACACAAGTTCCATAATCTAGCTTGGTGTTGAGCTGCCTCCTAACCTCTTCAACCATTTTAGGGCTTCACCACCCACACTTTTTGTTGTCATGGAAGAGAGAAAATAAAGAAGCATCGCCCCAACTATTAAACCAAGGAAAATTTTTGGAGTCAATACATCCATTATTTGAATTGCAACATGGTTGATAAAGGCTCCAAACAATGAGAGTTATATCAATGTAACTGAACCTACTAAAAATTGTGAAAATTGGTGTACCCATTTTTTATTTCAAATCCTTCATATTAAGATTGGGAAAATATAAAACATATAAAAAATCATACATTCACTCAAGCTGTCTAATGAAGAATAAAGACACACATCTTACTTTACCAATGGTAGTGCTATTGTTTCTACCTTTACATTTAGGGAGTCAATTATTTCATGAATCACATGACTCATGCTAGCCAACCCAACAATTCCTCATATAAAACAATACATGTTATTGTTGCATTGAACAATCAAGTGACTATATAAATGAATTTATACTTGGTGGAAAAACTTGCCACAAAAACTTTCAAATAAATTACACCCTATCATGAGCATTGATATATAGCTAGGGTTATAGAAAACAACCACCGCCACCAAAGGGTTAACATATTTATATCGGTTATTATGCATCACACCAGTGAACCCTGTGGTGGTAGTGGTGAACCATCACATTATATATATATATATATATATATATATATATATATATATATATATATATATATATATATATATATCAAACTTCAACTCAAAACCCCAAATTTTTTATTTAGGCAAACAAGGTATCCAACAAACCCATACCTAAATATGGAAAACACCTAGCAACAAGAAGAAAAAATTAAACGAAAATGCAAGAATTAAAAAATATACCTATTCATGTTTTGTTGACTCACTTAAGGATTTGAACATGTACATGGAGAATGATTTGGCATAGGCCTCCACACAACCAAGTTCCAAAGGGATAGTTCATGATCGATCCAAAGGCATAGTTCACAATGCATGCATGCACAATGGGAAACAAAGACATGGGTTGTCTAGAACACTGTGCACAACCAACACTCAACAATAAACCAAGGTGCATGTTCTACAAATACCTCTACACAAATATAATTATATCATTCAATACCATCAAAACATATTATATAGATAATGATATATAAATAAATAAATAGATAAAAAATTTCAATACAAAATACAAAATAAAATAGAAAATAGAAAATTTTCGTATTTTGTATCATTAGATTTTATAATAAAAATCATTAGTATCATCACTATTGGTGTTCAAACACTATGCTCCCTCTTCCTTCAACTTAACTCAACCAAAGTGTATCATTAGTTGTCAAGTCACTCTCCTCTCTAAATGTGTGTTTGAAACACTCAACTAAAACCATAAATGTAGATTTATGTCATTCACTGTTGTACATGTTACAATATGCATGAAATGTGTGTTTGACATATACATGAAATGTTCCTTATCAAGGCATGTGTCTCATGTTTATAGGTCCTATGTGCAGAAGACAAGGTAGTGGATTTTATGTTTCTTGAGTTACTCAAATGACGCACTTCGTCACTGCCAGTGAGAAGACTTAACAACTTGAAAACCAACCTAGGCCGAGAAGAATCAAACAATTAACTCACAGCTTCAAGCCCTTCCATTCCTGTTTTATTCAGATCGACATGCATTTCGACCTTGGTTCCATCAAGACCGAATTTAACAATCTTATTCTGCCAGCTTTATAATATATCAGTGGACAAATTACATACACTCAAACTTGGCTCGTCGTCGGACTGCAATGATCATCACCAAGACCACACAAACACATAGACTATAGTCCTGAACACAAAGTACAGAGGCCGTTTATGCTTCAATTCCAGCTGTTGCTGTAACTTATCACAAGGCTACCTGGGCGTCTCTGCATATGCTCACTAGACTATCACATTGGGAACCCAACAGCGCCGAAGCCACTATCTGCTCTTTTCCCACACTCTGACTCTTTACAGACACTTGCAGAGCTCAAACTACTTGAATGCTCAGACTTGAATGCTCTTAGAATGATCTAAGGTCTCTTATTTATACAAATGTCAACCAGTTACCCGGTGACTTAGGACCGGCACTAAGTGGTCAAAAGAAAGATTCAAGGTGACACATGGGGACTACCATTGTCATTATCTCACCCCTTGATGGTATTTCGACATATGGGGACCTGAACCAACAAATTGCCAACAAACTTTAAATAAAGTAAATGTACAAAGTGGAGCCATTAAAGGCGGCCCACCACGCCTTTCAATTATGCGGATCCCATCCGCATCGGAAAATACAACGAAGACATCCATCTCCAAGATCTTGTCCTCCACAAGGACAATCAAAATCGGGAAAGTCATATGATAATCGGAATCTACATAATCTCCAGTGGGGTCCACTAGCTCTTCAAAATTGACAGGTGGATACAAGTTGTAGTCGAAACACCTTTCGACATCAGATCCGAACAAAAATGGATTTGACCCACACATAAAAGTACCTTGGTACAACGATTCCACATGGAGATTTAAAGGTATTCTCCAGGTATAGATTTTGGCATCTATACGATTGCCATCTTTATCGCGCTTGATGAAATTTTGGGAGGTATAAACCGTTTGTCCTAACGGTGTGTAGCGGCCTCCTTGGTGACACAATTTGAACTTGAACCACATGTGGTTCTAATCAACAACCATCATATCTTAATGTAGATGAAGAATGAAGTTGGCGCAGCGCTGTACCCAATCAACTCTAGGACATAACTTATCCAAAACACTTCTGTCCATCCAGACCATTTCAAATTTAGCAGATTCGAAGGATCTACATAGATGACTATTGATCTCTGCTCTATGCAAAATTGCAGAATCAAATTATAAGTTGTCCACGAGAGATCACCGTGATCGATGTCAACATACCAAACTGGACCTTATGTTTCTTCATTGCAATCAATCCAGACTTCCCTGCATCTTAATAATTTTTCTTGAGCATTCTCAAAACTGTGAAATGCATCACGTTCCCATCTTTCAAGGATTTGCAGCTTCAAAGGGTATTCTTGTATTTGTTTGATGAGGGTAACAACCATGAACCTTTCAGATTGCATTCTATTGGCATGTTCTAAAGTGGACTGCCTTTCTTCTTCAGTCAGAGATTCGTCCCATGGCTTAAGGAACAAGCCTGCCTGAGACGGGATGCTGGTGGCAGGTGGTTGGTCTGAGAATTTCTCCATTCCTTTATTTTGGGAGGTGGAGGCTCCTGCTGAAAACATATTTAATTGCGGTTGTGGTGAAGAATGCAATTCTTCCTTGGACAGCATGTCAGCCACACAATTCAAATGACCTGGTTTATATACAATATTGAAATCAAAATTCTGAAGCCATAAAAACTATTTAAGAATTTTGGAGCTATTCTCCGCCATTAAATTTGCATTCTTGAAGATACCAAGCATAATCTTCAAATCTGTCCTAATAACAAAATTAACAGGCTTCAAAAACAATCTAAAATGATTTACAGTCTTTTTTACAGCTAAAATCTCCCTATGGCTCGAAGGATAATTTAACTCTGCTGCCTTGAAAGAACCAGAAGCATAGCCACATATATTTTCTTTACCATCTAGCAGCTCAATCAAAATTCCACCCCATGAATGGGCAGATGCATCTGTTTCAATTATGAGATTGCCAGTTCCCTGTGGGAGAGACAGAGCTGGTAACTGCTGCACTTTGGCCTTAATCTTTTTTACTGCCAAAGTCATCTCAATAGACCATTTTGGTGGGTTTTTCTTTAGACGTTGCTGCAAGATATGGATATCTTCAGCTTGCCCCTTGTAAAACGGTCTAATGTAGTTCAGGCTTCCAAGAAACCTCTGCAACTGGACTTTCTCCAGAATCTGATCAGGAAAATGAGCAAACACTTGCAGCACATGCTGTTGAAGAACAACTTATCCTTTATTGATCTCGAAACCGAGGAATTCGATTTCTGTTTTTCCAATCTCCATCTTACTTTGTGAGAGAACTAGTCCATGCTTGAAAACCAATTTATAAAATTCTTGCAAGTGCTTTAAATGTTCTTGCAGGTTCCTGGAACAAATCAGAATGTCATCTATAAATACCAGTTCCCAATGCATTTCTCGAAAGATGTCTTCCATCCTTTTCTGAAATTCGGACAGAGCATTGTTTATTCCAAAGGGAAAAAATTTCCACTGGTATTGTCCATGTGGAACCACAAAGGCAGTTTTAAACCTACCTTTAGCTTCTATGCCTATTTGGTAAAAGCCAGACTTCAAATCAAACTTGCTAAAGATGTTGCATCCCGTTATCTTCTGTAACAAACTGGCTTTATCCGGAAGTGGGTATCGGACTTTCTAAAGAATCGCATTCAGAGGTTTATAATTAACCATGAAACGTGGTTTGCCTCTTTTGATATCAGAATGCTTATTGACCACGAAGGCTCGGCAAGCCCACGGGATTTTAGATGGCTCTATTAGACCTTTTCATAGAAGCTCCTTAATCTCTTTAGCACAAAATTCTTTCTCAGAAGGAGACATGAGTCGTGCAGATGCTTTCATTGGTTTTTGCTTGACTAAAGGATCAAATGGGAGTGAGACGAAATACTTTTCTCTCATCCAAAAGGCATTTGGACTTTCAGAGCAACACTCCTTTATTAGTTTCTCAGAAATCTGAGCAAGGTCCTTTTCCTTGTGAATTTCTGCAAATCCAATACATCTCTCCATCTTGAATAATTCTGCAAGCTCAGGCTTTGGCTAGGACGGCTTTGCAAGATTCTTAGCTTTTGATTTAGACTCAAAGGAGAGCGGAAAGGAGAGTGTCTTACCATTAATGGTGCAACTGAACAACATTTTCTGAGTATCTACAGTAATTGGACTTACTCTTTGCAAAAACTCAGAACCAAGAATACAGTCATCCTTAATACTGTCTAATCGATTTAGAGAGAGGGTAGTTAGACAAGTTCCAAACTGAATTGGAAAATCTGTAGCTTTTCCTGTAAGTGCTACTGGTGTTCCTTCTATGGCAATTCCATGATCAGAAGTTTGCTCCCAGTAAAAAGAAGGAATGGTTCCACCTTTTTCTAAATTCATCTGGCAACATGAATCTATCATGCAGTCTATTTTGTAGGCTTTAAATTCAGGTGGACAAAAGGAAAGCTGGATAAAGATTTTAGGACCTATGAAAAGTACTAAGAAGGGTTCAGGTTCAGGTGAAGAAGGTAACGAGTCAGATTTATGATTGGTACTTTTCAGAGCTTCTTCAAACTGTCTACTCATCTCTTCATCAGAGGAGAAATCTCTTTCTTGATGAACTGTTCTCAAAACATTTTTGAGATCCTCTATTTCTCTGACCAATTTATTTAGAGATTCTTGTTTGTATTTTATTTGTAGTCTAACTAGAACTTCTTTCTCTTTCCTGAACTACTTCCTATCTGCATGGTCAACTGGATAATTAACAAATAATTCTGCAAGGTTGTAAATAGATAGCCGACTCTCTTTAGCTTTAGCTTTACCTTTATCGAGCGCTACTTGGACACGCTTCTTTTCTTCTCTCAAATCCCTTTGAATTATATATTCAAAGACTGGTGTTTGGGAAAGCTTAAGATCTATTTCAACAAGCTGTTGCTGAGGAGAATGTTTAGCAGGCTTAGCAACTACAAAAAACATATAGCAGGAAAAATCAAACTCGGGAGGAGATTGTGGAAGGCCATCACACCCCCCAAAATTTGGGTCTGACTCTGAATCAGAAGATGAGGAGGAAGGCTCAAATTTGTGTAAATGGATAGGGGAGCCGAAGTCAGATTCATCCTCAGAGCAATCTGAGGGAAAAAATATGATTTCTCCATTAGGAGATTCATTAGCAGAACATGTACAAAGATCCCACCAATCGGGATCCAATGTGGTAAAAAATGCTGCAAGCCATGGCTTGCTTTTTCTATTTGGACACTTGCTTGCCCAGTGTCCTTTTTTCCCGCAGATAATGCATGTTTCTTTATCTCTATATTATGATCTTCTGTGGACAAATTTTCGCTTACCAGGAGGATGGTTGAACTGTCTTTTATCTTTCCTTTGGAAAGATATGTCCTTATACTTGTAGGATTTTGCTGTGTGATATCGAGGTTCACTACTATAGAATTGCTTTTTCTTTTTGCAATGGCAGGATTGACTTAAGTGACCTCGGTTATGAGAACCACATCCCCAATCAGGCATCTGAGCAATGGATTTGCAGAATCCCAGGGAATACATTGATTGGTGTCTCTTAAAATCCTTACTAACCCTTTTCTCAAGGAAATTCTCCTGCCATGTTTCCATAATATACCCATGTAACTATGCAAGAGAGAGTCCTCGGATTTTAATTCTTTTGTCCTTCATGAATTGTTCCATCTGGAACATGTCCTGGAAAACTTCTTAGGTAATGCTTCAAGTAAGCAGATTCTCCTGATTTTCCAGAAGAAATCAGAAGCTTTTGCATATAGAAAAAATATTTTTCACTCTGCCCTAAATCACAGAGTCTTGCAAACATAAATAATGAGGCAAGATGTTCAGAATCATTTGCACCATCTGGGCCATAGAACTCTCTACCTAGAGCTCTAAGAATTTTCTGATCAACATCATTAGCTTGTGATAATTCATCTCTGGTTTCTTGAGGGAGCCAGGGCCACCATTCATGGGCTAAACCAGAAAGTCCAACAATTAACTGGAGACCAAGGTGTTGACTTGTGATAGTTGCATCTTGGGTTTTCTTGAAGAGAACCCATTGTCCTAAAAGTTGGATGGCGGTATTAACTTCTTCTCTTGTCTGACACTAGATGTTGAGGATAGGTTGGTCAAGCATTTGGGAGAGAAGACGGTTCATACCATTTATTCCAAAAGAAAAGGAATGAGAGGGAATGGTAGATGCATTTTGTTGCTCTCGCATTGGTGTGTCAAAATCAGGGGGAGGGGTACCTGCTACAGAGGATTGGGCTTCATGCTGAATAGCCATCATAGCTAGATATTTTGAGGGAAGCGTTGGGGGCATTTTCTAGAATACAAAAAGGTACTCACCAATTTCCTCAAATTCTGCTTCATCTTGATCGAATGAAAATTCCGGTCTCTGGTCTTCATCCTCTTCCTGAATGCGGAAAGCTCCAAAAGAGAAACTCTTGGAATGAGTGAGCTTTCGCTAATGACCTTTAGTTGCGAGGGATAAAGCTGATTGACTAACTGGAGAGGTCTTTTTCTTAAGATATTTTGTTCTTGTCAGAAGTTGTTTTACTACTTCCAGTCGTTTCTCAGTTTTCAACTGAGCAGCTTCAACTGCAAACTTGATTGTTGTTGTGTCATGAAGAAGGTGATCCAGTGGTTCAAGTTTAGTAGCTAGCAGGGCAATTTTATCCTACTCTTCGCTCATTGTCTTTTTCACTTGAATAATATCAGCTGCCATATCATCAATATTTTGAGCGGTTAATCTGTGCTGCAAATTACCCCAATTTGCAAGCTTAACTTCATCAAAAATTGTCTCTATGGGAGTAGACGATTTCTGAGGTAAGAATTCTTTCTTAAGCTGGCCGTTTGTGGAATACTACCAGAAAGGTGTGTCTGGAAGATTCTTTCCAGGAATGAAAGATCTGTTTCCTTGAGAAACAATTTCCATACCAGGGCCACTTCTAGGTAGTGCAGAGAACATACCTAAGCTTGGAGGAGCACACGATTTATGGTGCTAAAGTTTTTGAACAATTTTTTGACATGCAGGACATTTGACATGCTGTCCTCTATGCTCAATATCATGTAGACTAGTGTAAGAAGGTTGGAAAGCACTGGTACTGAATGAATTTGATTCATCCTGTCGTCTGGCATTTTGATACGAAGCTTGTGAAGTTGATCTTATTAATGGAGGTGTAAACCTAGGTGTAGGAGTACCCTATGGCAATCTAAATGAATTTGAGGACCTATCAAATGTTATGAGATGAGTGGTAAAGGAATGTCCTTGATGCTCAGAGTTTCTCAGCTCCTTATATTTAACTTCCCATTAAATCCTAGGCTAGTTAATACCTGTCCAGTCAAATGTGACAGGGGTTGACTTCTTATATTTTTCACTTTCCACCACACTGTCCAAGTATGAGCTCTGATGAACGTGAGACCGTGGAGGTGGAAGAGTGTCGTTCCCAAAACAAGTAACCACACAACCTTTAAGCTGTATGATTTTCGAACCAGTGTCCATATTAAATCCTTTGGGAAGGATATAGGCTTTCATAAGATCATAAATGTATGGATCTTCGAGACTAACATAATACTTGGGATAAATTGTCCCAAAAGTAGGACCATCATGCAAAGGTGTAGTAAATCCACCAATAATAGCATCAACAAAGTTACGGTGTCATGTATCAATTGCTACACAAAGAGAAGATACAGGAAGATAAGGTCTGACAAGACGACTAGACCTAACTTAATTGCACCAAGGTGCACATATTTATATCCTTGGGACTTTGCCCAATCAATTTGAGCTTTATCTATTAGGTTTATATGTACAGGCTCATCTTTGTCTATGAATGAGACATCAATTGAACTAACTTTAATTTGAGTTGAAGTATGATATTGCCACCAAGATAATTTATAAACATCTTTAGGAAGAATGGCTGGGAGTTTCCAGTTTTCAGAGGGATTCAGATAATTTATATTAATGATAGAAGAAGATGATGAAGGTTCATTCAGAAAGGATGACCTGCGATCGGCCAAAGAAACTTCAGTGTCATTCTCAGACTGACAATCTAGGGTGTGGAGCGAAACTGCATCCATTGATGGATCCATGTTTATAAGGGATTATAGCTCACACAAGTCTCCGTTACTTAAGAGGATTTACAGTGCCTCACTCTCGGCTGTGACCTCAACTTCGGACAACCTCTAATTCATATCCCACACGTCCAACAATTAACATCAACTAACATTTCCTCAGTTTACTGGAGTAGCTTGAAAGATTGTAAGCAGATAGAACACTAAAATATTTGACAGATAAACAGATATATCAAAGCATAGAACAAATCATCATAAATGCATACAATCTGAATATTTTACCAAGAAAAACTGAAACTGATACTGGCTCTGATACCAATGGAACCAAGACCGAATTTAACAATCTTATTTTGCCAGATGTATAATATATCAGTGGACAAATTACATACACTCAAACTTGGCTCGTCATCGGACTGCGACGATCATCACCAAGACCACACAGACACACAGACTATAGTCCTTGACAAGTAACAAGTTGTTTAGAGGAAGATTGGATACTCATCCATTAGTGAGAATGGAATCAATTTTTGAATGCAACTGTTTAAGTATATAACACATATTTCATTAAAATTGGAAACATTTTATTCCAAGGACAACACCAAAATTGATTTTTTTAGTTATTTTGGAATTCTATATCCACTGTTTAATTCCAAATTTAATGAAATATGTGTTATATGCTCCTTGCTCTCCTTATTTGAGGAACCCTGAAAATAAAGCTAAAGTGAGTGGAAAGGAAAATTGATATGTTTTCTGTATTATATGTTTGACAATATAAACATTGGAAAGTGAAGTGTAATATAGGAAAATAAACATGTTTAAAAATGGGGATGATGGATATTCTGATCACCTTCCCCGTAAACATGGCAAAAGACCATGAATTATGGCCTTGTCTTTGAATTTCTTCCCATCTCTCCTCCAACATCGGGCTTCTTCTGATTTGCACAATTTGTAGTGTTTTCATATTTACCATGCTCTCCATCCATTTCCCTTCCAACATATGGCAATCACGTAGATCCAGAAATTTTATCGAGGTCAATGAAAATCCTCACGGAGCTTCTTTGTTGGAAATATTGTAATTAATGAGCTGATAACGTATCTGATATGTGTCAGCTCTGTCAGACACTCAGTCAGTCTGCAATGTCAGAAGTCAGTTAGTCAATTTGCAGCCAATCTGACTCATGGCAAGTTAGTATTTAAGTAGCCGTTTGTATTTCAAAGGCTCATAACTTCTTAGGTAGAATTTATTACAGTCTTTAATGTAACCCTAAAATCTTCCAAGAGAAGCGATCTTGAGTCGGTGATAATGAAACTCTATAAAAATAAATATCACTCAAAGAATATTGGGTTTGAGATGAAAAATAGAGAAATGTAAGAGAAGAAGAAAAGAAGTGAAAACCCATGAAGTGTATGAAGAGCCCAAGCTCAATGTAAAATTGTGAAAGATTGAAGTAAATCTCATCTCTTTGTAAGTGCGGTAATATATAATTCTTTAGTTTTATGTATTCATTCTCAAGAATGTTGGTTTATGCATCCCGCACATCTACTTCATATTGACCTGCGTAAATGTTGTTTACATTTACGGTCTGTAAATCAAATCAAGATACCAAGTATTTCACGGTGGTAAAAGCCCTAGTTCAACTGGGCAGTAACTTCTACATATGTTTTGATTCCTATGTTTTAGCATGAAATACACTTATACAAAGTTTGTTTAAGTTTGGGTTGTGCGCAGCTAAATAGGTATTTGAAGATTAACTTGTGCGTAGTTAATCTTGGTAAAGTTAAAGAAGTCTACAAAAGTAATTTGCATGAAGTACAAAGATTATGCAAAGTTAAGTATTCCGCAAAGTATTTTGTGAAGTTAAGAATTTCCACGAAGGTAGTGAACTGCACAGCAAAGTTCACCTGTGCAATAGAAATAACCTTCGCAGTAAAAAGTCGAAATCGCGCAGGTAGTCACGGTGCAGTAAAAGGGTAAATTGCGCAGCTAATTTACTGCGCAAGTAATTTATGAAGAAAAGTAAAGTGTTCAAAAATATTTAAAGAAAAGTATTTTCTTGGAAGTGGAGCGCAGGTCCTATATCAAATAAAAGAAATTCATTCATGGCGTGGGTGAGTGAATGATATTAACCACGCGGGTCAATTTTTTTTGACTGCGTAGGTTCCCTCTTTTCCCTTGATTCTTTAGCATTTTGCAGCCATTGAATAATAGAACTCGCAGTGATGAGAGACCGTTGAAGCCTATACATAATTCCTCAAGAATCGTGCACTCTGATAAATCCAATTGCTCCAAGTAGTTGAGTTGGCCGAAACTTTCTAGAATCTTCTTTAGACTCTTACAATTCGTCAGCCATAGATATCTTAAACCTGTTACTTCTCCAAATCGACCTGCAAGCTTCTCTAAGTAATCACAGTCTTCCATTCGAAGATTTGTTATAAAGGAGAGGTTGCAAAACCCATTGGGTAGTTCTTTTAAACCTGTATTTCTTAAGCATATTGAGGAATCTAACGACTTCAACTGCCCCATGCTTTCAAGAATACTACTTAGTTCCTTGCAACCATATAACTCAAGATGACGAAGGGATGATAACTTTCCCATGTCATAAGGGAGATCTTTCAAGCTTTCACAATCCCCTAAGAGCAATGATCTCAATGACGAAAGTTTCCCAATACTGCTAGGAAGCGCTTTTAGATGATCACACACGCGCAAACTGAGTTCTTGCAAGGATGAAAGGTTCCCAAGAGAGCTAGGAAGCGCTTCTAGATTTGAGTAGCTGTTCAAATTGACAAAGTGCAGAGGTAGAGCACAGAATAGAGTATCTTTTGAGGCTTACGAAAAACAACACAGGAGCTTAGGCTCTTCAGCATATTAACAAGAACAGTTAAAAAATACCGGATACATCATCGATCAAGGAGATAAGTTTAGCATTAACTGCATTACAAAATATCCTACCTACATGAATTAAGTGTAGCGACTAACCTGACACCTACCTACTGCATTTAATGTCAGCTGACAGCAAGCTACAACAAGGAGAAATTACTCTTCAACACTCCCTCTTAATTTCAACTTTACATTTATCATATTCAGCAACACACGTAATTCCTAGGTGTTGTCTTTGAAATTCAAAATTTTCTTTGCCCAATGGCTTTGTGAAGATGTCTGCAAGCCGGTCTTTAGAACCACAAAAATGAAGATTGACTTCTCCATTGTTGACAATCTCTCGTATGAAATGAAAACGAGTGTCAATGTGTTTACTCTTGTGGTGAAACACATGATTTTTTGATAAAGCAATTGCTGAATTGTTGTCGCAGAAGATTGGAGTTGGCTTGATCTCTTCATGTGCAAGATCACTTAACATTGTTCTCATCCACACTGCATGACATGTTTGTTGATGTCACTGCTACATATTCTGCTTCTGCTGAAGAAATAGTGACTATGGGTTGCTTCTTAGATGCCCAAGAAATAATACCCGTGCCTAGATGGAAAGCATAGCCTGATGTGCTTTTTCGGTCATCAATACTTCCTACAAAGTCACTATCTGTGTATCCAACTAGATGATTTTCTTTAGAAGCTTCATACAAGATTCCATATTCAATTGTACCTGCAATATACCTCAAAATTCTTTTTCCAACTTTCCAATGTGAATCCTTGGGAGACTCCATGAATTTAGAAATTAAGCTGACTACAAACATTATATCTGGTCTTGTTGTTGTAAGATACATCAAACTACCAACAAGTTGTTTGTACAATGTAGGATTGACTTCTAGACCGTTATCTTGTTTGCTTAGTTTTTTGCCTATAGCAATTGGTGTATTTGTTGGTTTACATTTGGTCATTCTGAACCTTGCCAAAATATCTTTGACATACTTCTTTTGGCAGATAAAAATTCCTTTTTCAGTTTGCTCAACTTCGATCCCAAGAAAATATTTCATGAGACCAAGATCAGTCATTTTGAATTCCTTCTTCATTGCAGATTGAAAATCTTAAAGTTTTAAGTTTCTTGTATATATCATGTCATCTACATAAAGACAAACAATTAACAAATTACCTTGCTGATTTGATTTTGTGTACAAGGTGGGTTCATTGCTACTTCTTTTGAATCCATTGTTGAGCAGATATGTATCAATTCTGCTCTACCATGCTCTTGGTGCTTGCTTTAAGCCATACAAGGCCTTTTTCATTTTGTAGACCTTCAATTCTGGACCCTTCACTTCAAATCCCGGTGGCTGATTTACATAAACTTCTTCTTTCAAAAAGCTATTTAAAAACGTTGATTTAACATCCAATTGATAAACTGGCAAATGCTTTTGGGTTGCAACAGCTAAAATTGTCCTAACTGTGTCTAATCTGGAAACTGGGGCAAATGTTTCCCCATAATCAATACCAGGCTATTGTGCAAATCCTTTTGCAACTAGCCTTGCTTTGTGTTTATCCACTTTGCCTTTCTCATTGTATTTGGATTTATAAACCCATTTGACTCCAATGCTGGTTTTTTCTGCTGGCAAATTCACAAGATCCCAAGTGTCATTCTTTTCTATTGATTCAATCTCTTCATTCATTGCATCAACACATTTCTTCTCCTTGACTGCTTCCTCAAAATAAATTGGCTAAGAGGATAATAGAGACTTGCTCATCTACATTTTCATGCTGCTCATAAATTTCACTTAGCTTCCTTGTTTTTTGTCTTCTAAGCGAGGCCAATGTGGGATTTGATTCATTAGTTGATGTTGGACTATGTGTGACTTGTTCTTCTTGTCTTGAGACTTCTCCTTGAACCTATAATCGACGAAGTCTATGTGTAGATTCATGTTGTTCTATGCTGTCCATTGATTCACTTGCATGTGGGAAAGGATTACTCCCTATTGTTCCCTCATCTTCTTCACTCCAAGCCTGGTCTTCAAGAAATTTAGTGTCTCTAGTTATTATGGTTTTCTTAGTGACCAGATCATATAGTTTGTATGCCTTTGAATGTTCACTGTATCCCACAAAGATACATTTTTCACTTCTATCGTCCAATTTTCTATTTATTTCTGTTGGGACATCTGCATAAGCAACGCAGCCAAAAACTCTTAAATGAGAAATATTTGCCTTCATTCCACTCCATGCTTCAAATGGAACTTTATCTTTTATACTATATGTTGGAGACCTATTCAGAATATAAACTGAGCATCTAACTGCTTTTGCCCAGTATTCATTGGGTAAATTTTTTGATTTTAACATACTTCTGGCCATGTTCATGATGATCTGATTTTTCCTTTCAGCTACTCCATTTTGCTGTGGGGTGTATCTTGTTGTAAACTGTCTGTGGATACCTTGTTCTCTGCAATATCTTGCAAAATCCTTGGAATCATATTCACCTCCTCCATCTGATCTCAACACTTTGATGTACATGCCAATCTGTTTTTCTGTTGTAGCTTTGAATTCTCTGAATTTTGCAAATGTTTCAGATTTGTTCTTGATAAAGAACACCCACGTCATTATGCTAAAATAATCAATAAATGTTAGAAGGTAAAAACTTCCTCCTATAGACTCTATTTGCATAGGACCACATAGGTTTGTATGGATTAACTCAAGAGGTGCTTTGGCTCTATAGGTGGCAGCATTCAGAAATCTGTCCCTTTTGTGTTTAGACAAGATACAACTTTCACAAGGATTGTGATGAACATCTATCATGGGTAAACCTTCGACTATAGACTTCTTTTGCAAATCATTTAAACCTTTAAAAGACAAGTGACCATACCTACAATGCCATAGCCAAGTTTCATCTGAACTAGTAGTTGTATGGGCATAAGATTGTGATAGATATGCACTTTTCATGACTAATGGGAACATCCTATTTTTGGTCATTATAATTCTAGCTACAACCCTTTGACTAGGTGGTTTGTCCAAGATTGTGCATGATGGTCCTTTAAATATGACCTCATAACCATTTTGACTCAGCTGACCAACACTTAAGAGATTATGTTTTAGATCCTGGAAAAAGTAAACATTTGGAATGTCTTTCTTTTCATTCTGCTTGGTTATGACTGATACTATGCCTTTTCCTAAAGCATTTACATGATGATCATCACCCAATTTGATTTCAGTCTTAATGGAGTTATCTAAGCTTAAAAAAAGTTCTTCATTACCTATCATGTGATTGTTGCAACCACTGTCTAGCAGCCATATATCTTTGTTGTTGAATTCTTCTATAGCTTGGCAGGAAAGGAACATGGATTGTGATGTCCCTTCTTCTGTATTGGTGACATTGGCTCTGCCTTTGTTCAAATTTGATTGCTTCTTTCTGCATTCACTCTCAAAATGGCCATACTTCTTGTAGTAAAAGCATTGAACATTTGATTTGTCAAACCTCCTTGGTTGACTGTTGCTTCGACCTATTCCTCTTGTGTTATAAGAGAAATTGTGTGGTTTCTCTATTTGTTTTGTAGCTATTGGTCTGTTTCCTGTCTGAAAACGACCTCTTCCTCTTGTGCCTCTACTTCTACTTCCACATCCTCTACCTCTGTTGAATGGGGTCTGAGACTGGAATGCATTCTCATAAGAGTCACTATGCCTGTTGATTCTTGTTTCATGGGTCAGCAATGATCCAATGAGCTCTTCAATAGACAATTGTTTTAAATCTTTGCATTCTTCAATGGTTGTCACAACCATAACAAATTTTTCTGGAAGACTTCTGAGCACTTTCTCAACTACCTTTTGAGTTGGAACAGATTCTCCATGTGCTCAAAGTTGATTCACAACATTCATGGTTTGTGTCATGAATTTGTCCACTGATTCTGTGTCCTTCATCTAAAGAGTCTCAAGGCTTTTCCTGAGTGTTTGTAGCTTTGCATTTTTGACCTTATATATGCCTTGATAGGCTGTTTCAAGAGTTACCCATGCTTCAATTGCATGCTCAGCTGCTGCAATTTTTGGAAATATTGCATCTTCTACTCCATTGTGCAAAAACCACAATGCCCTTGAGTCCTTTTTTCTATTTTCTGCAACTGCATTTCTCTGATTGTTTGTCATAGCTTGCAGATCTGCTGGATCTGGCTCAGTAAACCTATTTACTACAGCTTCCCAACAATCTTGTGATCGTAGAAAACTTCTCATCTTAATTCCCCACATCTCATAATTTGTTCCTATTAGAATTGTTCCTTGAGTCTGATTTTGATTGTTGGTTGATGCCATCTTCTTGTTTCTGCTTGGACTTCCCTCACTTGTCCTCCAGGCTCCCGATCGCTGCTTGAGGGTTTCCTTGGTTGTGACAGAGCTCGTTTCCTTGGTTGTGACAGAGCTCTATGCTGATTCCTTGGCTGATTCCTTTGACACTGAAGCCCTTGAGAGACGTGCCAAGGCTCTGCGTGAGATTATGCACAAGCAGGAACACGAAAGGCCGAGTATCAAGCAGTGCAAGCTCAGCACGAAACTAAGAGACAACGTGTGATTTAAATCAAGAATTAGTAAAGATGCAAGAGGACTCCTCTGTACGCCAAGAACAAGCCAGCCATTCTACAGAAGAGAAAATACAAGCTCAGCGACGTCAAACAAAGTGGCTGCATTTTTTCTTTTTTCAAGGTCAATGAGTATTAGCAAGAATACTGTGTATGCAAGGTATCTGTGTATTTGTTTAATTGCAGAATCAGAGGACCAGATCAAGCAGAAGATGCCTGTGTAGAACTGAGGCATAAGCAATCCTTAGCATAAGGATTATAGACAAGACGAATTCACTGTGGGAGAACAAGACAAGTTTGAAACCGAAGGAACGGCGTTCATGGGCACTTCGTCAGAATCGAACAAGATAGGGTTCCCGTCAAAATATTTTCGAGGGAAATTTGGGTTCTCTACACAAGGAATGGGGCTATGAGTCGATTTTAATCTTTGAAGGAAACGCTCAAGCCAAGTCAAGTCAAGTCAGAGAGCACAGCAAGTAGCTTCTCTTGCCGCTCTATTAATCTTCACGAGGCTGGTGAAGGAGGACTCGCCTTAGTGCTCTCATACCATGACAAAGTGTAGAGGCAGAGCACAGAACAGAGTATCTTTTGAGCCTTACAAAAAACAACACAGGAGCTTAGGCTCTTCAGCATATTAACAAGAACAGTAAAAAAAGACCGAATACATCATCGATCAAGGAGATAAGTTTAACATTAACTACATTACAAAATATTCTACCTACATGCATTAGGTGTAGCGACTAACCTGACACCTACCTACTGCATTTAATGTCAGCTGACAGCAAGCTACAACAAGGAGAAATTACTCTTCAACACAAATTGAGCTTTTGCAAAGAATTCAATGGTCCAAAATCTTTTGGCAGCTGCCTCAAATTCTTACATTCATCTAGTTCAAACACTCTTAAATATTGAAGCTTTGAAATTGATCCAAGTAATTCTTCTACATATTTGCACCTTGAAAGTGTTAGTTCCTGCAAACCATTTACGACATAATTATCCACTAATCTACTTGTAGTTTAGTGTTGGAGGGCACCTCGCAATAATCATTTAAAATGATACTGGAATGATTAATCATAAAACGAGATCGATTTAAAGATGTTCAAGTAGATTTAGAAGAGAAGTGAGGTTGAACTTGCCTAATTTAAATCTCCTGGTGTCCAGTGTAAATATTCCAACTCCTTTGACCTGGACACATCAAAGGGAAACTCGGAAATTTCGGCTGTAAGAGAAACCAACTTTTGAAATGTCTTTTTACATTTTCCCTCCACTTTTGTGGATCTTCCAAGTTGAAGAAATCTCAGAGAACTAGGCACCAAGTCTAATTTTGAGGCAGATATATACAAAGAATCCTCATTATGCCTTTGATTTTCCTCCACAAACGGCAACATTATGCCTTTGATTTTCCGAATGTCCTGCATGCCATTATTCAATATAAGTGTGTGAGACAAAATAAACATGGTATGTAATAACATGGTATGGTATGAAATAAACACACTATGGTATATGGCCTTTGGTCTGTATTTAACAAAGTGAATATATTGGGTACCTCATCTTCCATCTCATTTAAAAACTCTTGAATTTGATTTGCATTGGTTAATCTTAATCTGGTTCTGCATGCTTGTTGCCGACCCATTGCCAAAATGACATCGTGTACCCATACAAAATAACTTTTCATAAAAAGTGCTCTCTTTTCTAGACTGTTCAGTTCACCATCACCAACTTTGTCTGCAACTTCACTCCAGCAACTTTGTTGTGCATTAAGCACACATACATCATAAATATGTAACTACAGAAAACAACAGAATAGGTAACACACAGCAATCACACAAGAGACATAGAAATATACGTGGTTCACCCACTGAGTGTGGGCTACATCCACAGGACAAGGGCAGGCATTCTTTATTCATCATCAACATAGTTTACAAACTATCCTGGAGAGGGCTTAAAGCCCCAGCTCAATATCTGCCTCAATGGGCCACATATTTAAGATCCTTCTTCTTCAGTTACACATAACCAATAACCGATTATACCGTTGGTGAAACCTCTGTGAACCAATTTGACCTCAACCGTCAATTGGTTGTCACATTCCAACAATCTCCACCTTGACAACAATTTACCTGATGCCCTACCCTTGTCCATTTGTGCTTCTAAATACCAAAGCACCCATTTCACTGCTTCACCTGGATTTGTCATGTATCCACTGACAACACCAACCGCATGTGAAAAAATCTCATCGCATACATCACACCAACATACCATACATGAGACATATAACCCTTTTCTTCATTACATGGACATCAACCTGAAGAAAGCTTATGATGTTTACCAGTCTCATCCCTGAGTATCATTATCATGTACTCATCCTATGATAACCAAATCTTACCATCAATCCGTCTCTTGTACATTTACGCTCAAGATTGCTTTGTTGCTCCCTGATCCTTCATCTTGAATGTCCATCCGAACCAACATGTTGAATGTATCGATGTTTGTGCTTGTTTCAAGCATAACGCCAACAATCCAAAAGACCAAGATAGTGAATACCATAAACCCAATGGTTACACCCACTTCTTGTAAAACCTGGTTCACCATGAAGAAATCAAAACATCTTGTACCAAATGCTTGAGCTTGCTCTTCAAGCCATACAATTATTACCTTGAGCTTGCAAACAAAATATTCCTATGCAATCCTAAGCACCTTCTATGCTCCACCTCGAACTTTACATCCGAAGACCTTAGCCAAATCCGGCCAAGACAACCAAATGAGCCTTTACTGCTCACCTTCAGGTCTATTACATTGGAGTTAACCAAGACTTTGAAATAGGCTTCATTACATGTAATCTCATGAGCAAAATGAGCACAACAACCAATTCATGCCCTACCCTTTTAGTTTACCTAAATCTACGTCTAGATTTTTCATAGGTAACTAAACAACCTAGGGTATGCATGCCATTCCAGGTCTTACAGACATATGCCCAATTACATGTAAAAAACTAAATTTTTACAACTCCAAAAATAATAATAATTTTTCTACCATTTTTTTTATTATTATTACCCCCACCCTTACAAATATCGAGAACACTTTCACTCTCTCTCAAAACTGCTTGACCTTTCCACCACAGGCTCCTGCTGGCCGCTCGACCTTCATGCCAGCGTCCTCTACCTCTGCACGGCGGCTGAGCTCGTTCCTCCACAACGTTCCTCCACGCTCGGGACACAGCACAACGTGTGACCTCCACCACGGACTCCTACGAGTTTCTCTCTCCCTCAAAAGACTCATAGCAACGATCACGAGCTTCTCCACGATGGCTAGCTACAACAGTGCGTCTCTCTGCATCTAGACGGACTCCTCTCAGGCTTCTACGGCTCTTGGATGGGCAGGCGACTCCTCTACTCCACGAGGGTCCTTCCTCTCGAATGGTGGCTCCTCCAAAAACTTGGACAAGCAATCTCCTCCCTCGAATGATGGCTCAGTGGCTCCTCTCTGCCAATGGATCTTCTCCTTACTATGGGTCTCCACGACTCGTGCTGGCTGTGATCTCCACCACTGCTGGTTGCTACAATGCCGATTAGCAACTCCACTGCACCGGCTACCTCAGCTCCTATGCACTCCTCTCCACGGCAGCTACATCCCAAAGAATTGGCCCTCATGCTGGCTGGTGCTGGCTCCTCTCGGCGGCTACTCCAATTCTCGAGGGGCTCCTCTAGGCGTGCTTGGATCCCACTGCTGATGGATCAGCTCTGCAGACTCCTCCTTCGAGCGCGGCAGACTCCAAGGGACCCTTCTTCCAATACGGCTGGCTCACCAGTGGACCGGATCTTCTGCTCTCTGGCGGCTGCTCTCTGCCAGCGGATCTATAGCTCCTCTCTGCCAATGCTGCAATGGTTGGATCCTCCCTCAGAGGTCTGAGGCTCTCTTGTTATCTGAAACTTTATGCTCTTCACCTGAGCTCTGATACCACTTGTTGTGCATTAAGCACACATACATCATAAATATGTAACTACAGAAAACAACAGAATAGGTAGCACATAGCAATCACACAAGAGACATAGAAATATACGTGGTTCACCCACTGAGTGTGGGCTACATCCACGAGACAAGGGCAGGCATTCTTTATTCATCATCAACATAGTTTACAAACTATCCTGGAGAGGGCTTAAAGCCCCGGCTCAATATCTACCTCAATGGGCCACATATTTAAGATCCTCCTTCTTCAGTTACACATAACCGATAACCGATTATACCGTTGGTGAAACCTCCGTGAACCAACTTGACCTCAACCGTCAATTGGTTGTCACATTCCAACAATCTCCACCTTGACAACAATTTACCTGATGCCCTACCCTTGTCCATTTTTGCTTCTAAATATCAAAGTACCCATTTCACTGCTTCACCTGGATTTGTCATGTATCCACTGACAACACCAACCGCATGCGAAAAGATCTCATCGCATACATCACACCAGCGTACCATACACGAGACATATAACCCTTTTCTTCATTACATGGACATCAACCTAAAGAAAGCTTATGATCTTTACCAGTTTCACATTTCTTGAGTCTGCACGCGACTTGTCCAAAGGCGGATGGTCCACAGACTCTTCCAACGATGGCCCTTTACAGCCTCACGATTCCCTATTTCTCGGACAATGGATCTCCATGATGGGCTGGCTCTCCACACAGCTCTTCTCCTACTACGAATTGCAGCTACTTCCCGATCAACTCAGCGTTGCTCCCTCCACCACCGCACAGCTCTTGGTTCCTCTCTACCGGCGGTTCTCCAGGGCAGGTGACTGTCCTTCTTGCGGGCTCTCCCTCATAGGCCTATGCAGGCTCTTTGACTATCAGCGACGGCTCGGCTCTGCTCTCCTAACGGCTCTCCTCCATGAGCGACACCTCTCCACAGACTTCAGCCTCTTCCTCTGGGATGGCGACTCTGGATGGCGGCTAGTCTCCACTGCTCCCGAAATGCGGTTCTGGCAGCGACCGCTGCGCATAAGCTGCTCAACGGCTTCACCTCCTCTTCACACACAGGCCGACGGGACTCCTCTTGGGCCTCTTTCCACAGCAAGCCTCCTCCTCCATGTCCGACTGCTGCTCTTTTCCTTCTCTGCAACTTGATGCTCTTCACCTGAGCTCTGATACCACTTGTTGTGCATTAAGCACACATACATCATAAATATGTAACTACAGAAAACAACAGAATAGGTAGCACACAACAATCACACAAGAGACATAGAAATATATGTGGTTCACCCACTGAGTGTGGGCTACATCCACGGGACAAGGGCAGGCATTCTTTATTCATCATCAACATAGTTTACAAACTATCCTGGAGAGGGCTTAAAGCCCCGGCTCAATATCTGCCTCAATGGACCACATATTTAAGATCCTCCTTCTTCAGTTCCACATAACCAATAACCGATTATACCGTTGGTGAACCTCCGTGAACCAACTTAACCTCAACCGTCAATTGGTTGTCGCATTCCAATAGGCTTCCATTATAAAATGAGCAAATGTCAAGGAAGGGATCTTTCAACCTCTCTTCAAGAGTTTGGTAGGCAAAGACATAATGGGCTATATCGTCCCCGATTTCTCCCTTCCAGTTCTTTTCCCTCTCTTCCTTCAATCTACTATAAGCCTTTTGCTTGTCATCTTCGCATCTTATGAATCCTACTACCGCTGTCAAAAGTTTTGGAATATAACCACACATCTCCACTATGTGGTCCATCTGGCTAGAACTTAATTGGTTCTCCATGTTATGTGTATCATTGTCCATTTCTTTTTCGAACAGAGTCTTCGCTTCTATATGGGGAAGCCCTTTCATACGGTAGATTTTAATTTCCAGTTTCTTAAACCCTCTACACACATCACTATCTCGGGTAGTGATAAGAAGCCTCAACCTTTTTACCTTATCCATAGACGTGGGCAAAAGCTTCTCGAAATGACGTTGATCCACAACGTTGTGAACATAGATAAAGGCTTCTTCTTTCTGTAAGATGTGATCAATTTCTCGTTGTCCATCCTCAAACTTTCTAATATCTGGCATTCCCATTCCCATTTTCTAGTCTTCTAAAATATATTCTTGCAACTTTATTATATTTGGGGTTGATGTTACATCATCATATAGTCTAACAGTCGAATATTTACATCCTTCTCTATCATGCAGTGCAAACAACGCATCAACCACCGAAGCCATGCACAATAACTGCTACTGCGTTTTCCTCACTATGCCATTCCAGAAGTTCAAGAACTTCTTCCAATGGTTTCTGAATTCCAACTGTTTTCATAAAATATTAAAAATAAAGCTTGTTACATGGAATTGCAGCTTTTTGAAAAATAATAAAATATTTTCACCGTATATTACAGTTTACCTGCATAATCAGGATATGGTCGCTCTCGTGGCTTCTGGGGACGCGCCTTCCTAGAGTCAATAGCATCATAAAGACAAATAGTTACTTAGCTATCCATATGCCTATACATCCTTTTCAAGCTTTGCTGCAAATCTTCCACTTTTTCTTATTCCCGGAGGCTGCCAAAAACCTGCATTAAAAGATATCGATTACGAAACTTATTCATAAAATGGGCAGAGAATGACAACTGACATAAACAGTGCAGGGTGTAAACAGAGGAATCATCAGCATTAGATTGGTGTATGTAGCAGTACTCACCCCCGACCTGTTGAAGACCCAATTTGAGTGGAGCACATAATGGAGGCTTCTACAATCAACCCCATTGCTTCTTTGATTGAATGCTCCATGCCTTCCCTCAACCCATCTCGTCGTCTAAGCTTCTTGACATGTTGGGCTACATTACAAATTTCATCCAAAACACGCAGGCAGTTGTCTCTATTACTAGAAACGGTTTTAAATCTCTCCAACACATGTGCCGCGATAAGAAAACCAGTAGTAGTCAAGTGTGCCGTCCCCATACCTTTTAATAGACCCTGAGTTACTGGTTTTTGCTTCTCCAGGAAAACATCTTTCTTAATGTCATTAATAACAACACAGAATAATTTAGATTTAGCATTTGTCATGCAGGACGCGTTAACTTTTTATTTAGAAAGGTGTTCATGCCTCTGAAACTACGGAAGAGGGTTAATACGCACAAAGACAGTTATCGCCTCTGATATGACCACCCTGAATTTTTTTAGGCTTTCTGAAGAGCTATGCCATGAGTGTTTAGCGCCCTCCGTCTTTGACGGTTTTTTCACCGTCTTTTTCTCTTAAATAAAAAAGAAAACGAAAAAGCATTCTGTTAGCTGTTATTATTAACTACTATCAAATATGTGGATGTAATTGTAGCATAATTCAGATTGAGGATAGATGTGAAAGATAGTAATGAACCTTGATGTGTTCCAAAAGATAAATTATGTAATCGATCAGGCGATCGACATCGGCATCAACATCTTTTGTGTCAACTGCATGAGCGGCTGTGAGTATGTTGTTAGTAAGATTTGAAGAGGAGGGCATCCCTTGAAGCTAATCATCTGCAACATTGTTGATAATAGGAGCAGCATTTGAAAAAGAGGGCTGGCCTACTTCGGAGACATTATCATGAGCAGTAAACGCAACTGGAGAAGTATTGGGTTGAGAAGAGGAGGGCAGATCTGGGTGACCAACGGGTTGGGAGCCATGATGAGAATGGGTTGTGTTCTCCAAGAAGTGGGAGCGGAGAGTTTTCTTTTCCATTGCTAGTTGGAACTGCTCAGGACTCTCTGAACCTCAACTTGGAATTGCTCAGGGCTCAGGACTCGAACCTCACTGATGCAAGCCCTGACTCGAACCTCAATTGATGCAAGCAGAGGAAATGGAGAGTGTGAAATGTCACTTTATTATTTTTTTTTTCACACCATAAAACATACTATACTTTACTATTAAGTATATGATGAAAATTATAACCAAGAGATGCCAATCATGACATAGAACAAGGAATACACACACGCCAACCAAAAACAAAAATTATAACCAAGAGATGCCAATCATGACATAGAACGAGGAATACAAATACGCCAACCAAAAACAAATACTCAAAACAGCCACCATGGCAAAGCAGAAAATACCACCATCAGGGAAATAAGTCTACAACCAATAGACCAAGAGTCCAAAATTCCAAAATAACAACCTACCACCACATAAAAATATAATCACCAGCAAATAGCCAATGCAGAGAGCAACAAATAACCAGGGATCCAACCACAACAATCAGACACTATACATGTAGCGTCCCCTCCCGTCATCCCAATGCAGGGGAGAGAACAAGACCAAACATACGGGCTTCGTTCTACAATCTCAGCCCCATACGTTACTCAAAAATGCATAATAGTTAAAAGCTTAATGTGTGCAGGTTCAAATTAACTAAGCACAGCGGAATTAACTCATATTTGCACACACACAAATAATAATGCATAACATATATATATATATATATCACAGTAGAGGATGTTTCAACATGTAGAGACTCAATCTCGTTCCAAAACCATGCATAAATCCCATATTAAGATCATCATTTCATTTCATTAAACATGGACAATTAACATACTGCAGAACACAAAATGCATATAATTTATAATACAAAGAACACTTATCTTGAAGATGAATTTGTCCAAACAACTGGCTATATGAGAACAACGTTCCACCCAACCATAGAACTCTATCCGGGTTGTATTCTTTCAGCTGAGAGATCACCCCCCAGCTGAGTTGTGTATCCACTAAGGAGTAACTAGCTGGGCACACTCATAGCCATGGTTTCACTTAACAACTATGCTAAGCCAACACACAGTTGGGTTTATCGAGCATACAAGAAGATAGATGAGGGTAATGCTAAGCCAGTGAGATCAACCGCAGAGCTATAGGAATCTCAAATGAACTCAACACTCAGGCACCCACATTACTTGCCACATCCAACACAAGGAAGGTCCCCTTCTCTTCTACACAGTCCCTCAGGGAACTCTTCCCTCCAGTGCTCTTCAGGATGGGCATAAAAAGGTCCAACTACTAGCTTCCTGAGATTTTAGCCTTCACTGGGTTTATCAAGCAAACCCAACCTCTGTTCAATTGTTCATAATTGAATTTCTCCCAATTCAGTCATTCAATAACTCAAATCCGTCACTGGTTTTCTGGGCTGCAAAAACTGGGTTTTCCTTTGGATTTCGGGGTAGCTAATACTCTCAATTTTGCCCCAAGATTCATATCTATGGATCCCCCATTGGTTTTCACTGTCCAATACCAAATCTGGGCATCTTTGGCTCTTCAAAACGTAGGTTCTTGCAAAGTTGCGATTTCTGGTTTTTCTCTCTACTGGCAATTCGTGGGTGATGAAAAAATTGATGCTAGTCCTCAACAATGGAATGGGAGTGAGATTGGAAGGATTCACAAGAGGTAGAGTGACTTGTGGGTCAAGCAAAACAGAGTCCATACCCTGCCATACGAATTTTTGGGCTACCCATGCTCCATTGAAGCCATGGACTCAATTCTTCAACAACTTCCCCACACAGAAATAAATGTCAGCAAGGAAAGTCAAAAGGGTTCAGAAGATAACATTTGGCAGCATAAGGTTCAATCCCACTACTCCCTCACCACTCCCTAGTGGATACACATGGCCCCTTCTCATTCGTTGCTCCCATAACCAGTTCTGGTATTTTATTGCAATATTAATATTTACATCAATTTACAATTTTACATGGCTTAATAGCACATGGGTAACAAAATGTTAAATGCTTGTCCATTTTAAATAAATTCCAAACATACACTAGTGGGGCCTTGGCCTTGAGCTCCACGCTAGCAAAAACATACATCGCATATATACAATATTACATAAAATCCAATTTAACATAAGGGTCAAAATGGGGTATTACAATACAAAAAAAGGCTGCCAGACTCCCGGAGAACATCATCCGCCCAATATTCAAAAAATAAACGGTCTTTCAACGCTGAAAGAGCACGCTTCGACAGAGAATCTGCTTGAGAGTTCTCCTCCCTAAGAATATGGATGAACTGAATGTCATTAAAAACCTCACGAAGAGCTTGAATCTTCTCCAACCAGAGCCTAAGAGAGATAACATTAATCAGACCCAAACCATTAACCCAGTTCACCACCACAATTGCATCCCCAACAATCTGCGACAGCTACAACTGCATTAACCCACATTCAGCCAAATGTTAAAATAAGCCTGTTCATTAAGTTGAATAAATACACCGAATCCACAAGAAGTAATAAAGTAAATGGCACTTTATTACTTTATTCTAAGGATGAAGAAGGATCATCGTATTTCACTAATGATTTCCAGCACACTGCTCTCTTGGACCATTGAAATCTGGAGTTACCTACCGAGATAGTCCGTAACATGCTCATACCATTGAAAATAGGTTTATTATCAATAAAATAATACCATGGTACTTTCAACTTTGAAGCTTTATTCCTTGTAACATAATAAAAATAGCTGTAATTCCACTCACAGATTAGCGTATGTAGAAATTCTCCGAGTTACCTGCCCCACCAATTGTCCTTAACACATGCTGATACCTTTGAGAATAGTTTTTAATCATTTAAATACAACCATCTTATCATAGCTGCCGAAAGGCAGGTTATATAGTAATTGATTTTAAGTACTACCATGTTATTTTTAGTTGGAAGTGTTATGTAACATTAATATAGTTGTAATTCTGTTCATAGATTATTTATCATAGCTACAAGCAGAGAAATTTTTAGGGGTGAAATTTCGCCAATTGACTATATTTTGAGGTTTTTTTCGAAAAATAAATTTGCTATTTGGTCATTTTTAGGTTCTAATATCGCCTATATTTACATAAAATATTTTTTTTATCATAATATTGGCCAAAATTTACAATTTTTTGTATTAAACTGTATGTTTCATATTTAATATTCGCCTACTAATCTATATATATGTTTTTTTCAATCTAAAATAATTGCCTAGAATACTATACTTAAGTATATTTTTATAATCTTTAAAAATTACCCTAGCTATAAGCTGTAAAGCTAATTAGAAATTCTTGGAGTTACTTGCACCACCGACTATCCGTGATATCATCTAAAATAATTTTATGGAACATCAAAAGAGCTGTAATTCCACTCAGAAATTATTTTCTATTAAAAGTGTTAAAGTTGCTATTTAGAAATTCTTCATGTTACTTTTTTATGTTTTTTATCTGAGGCTTATTAATTGGATGTAACCTTGCTGCCCTCCTGAATGATTGTTGTTCTATCTTTGACATTTATGGCCATCAGTTTACTTTCCTTCAAGGAGTTGAGGATATCAATTATTCAATTTGCTATCTCTACATGATCCCCGAGCTTATTTAAGGATTGTAAAATTTCATATTATTTCTTTCAAGGTAGGAATATACTAACCATTCCTTACTGTATTAGTTAATTTTTTTATTAAAATTTCTTACAATGTTGTGTAATATTTGGTAAATTTTTATATTAATTATAACATTTTGAAATTTTTAATTATATTAATGTAATGTTTGGACTGATTTTTTTCTTAAATTTAAAAAGATTTACAAAACAAAAATTTCGAACTAATATCTACTCCATTAAATATAATTAATATAAAATTACATAGCATAGATTTTTGAATTTGGAATTTGTACACAAACGTGGGCCATATAACTGGAAGTTGTATGCTTCCCCTCTTTTCAAATATGGTGTGCATCTGGTCCATCCTTGAAGCTTTCGGAGATAAGCCCTGGGGCACTATTAGACAATGCTCCAATGAGTAAATTGGAGAAAGTTAAAAAACCTCCAGAGCATTATCTAATAGTGCATCGTCATTTACGTTTATATGACCCATGTATGTCATATCTAACCAAAATTAATCCTTCGGCAGTACTTTAAATGACATGACCTCTACCTATGACACTAATGGGTTGTGGATGCACTTTACCAAAGTTTTGGGAATTAACACTATTAGTTGCGTTGCAGTACTTTATCTAATTGGCAGGGAGTTAGTTTCCTTACAGCCTGTGTTTACTCGAATCATACAACACATTAATGAATTTACCTGAATCATACAGCTTGAATACATTAATAGAGAGGGTTCATTGTTTTTTTGTCTCTATCATATATAACTTACCTTATTCATGTTGCTTGAATACATTAGCTTAGCTCCTCCAACAATGATGTATACGAAGTCACACAACATTGGAAAAACTGCTTGAATACATTACCCCAGCTCAAAATCTCAGCAATGATGCATGCATCAACGGCAAAAGATATTTTAATGGTGGGTAAAGCCCCTGACAATTGAAAATTTGATTTTGAGCTCATGATCCCGATATTATGGGGTAACTACCTCCTCCACAACTATCTGTTTATGTTATATTAAGTTTTTTCTTGCTACTACGTTACATTTCGTGGTGGAAAATTGGAATTAGAATTGTTATGATGTCTTTAATCGTTGTCCTGCGATTGTTTGCAAAGTCCTCTTCCTCCTACATCAATTCAATTTCTATTTCCCCCGAGCTTTTAAATGCTCCATTATCATTACCAGGTCTATGGTACTACAACTTCTGAGCTTGTAAACATAATAATCAAGGCTTTAATGTTGGCAAGTAGCAACATTACAGTTCCTTTAATTCTCCCTCGTTCAGAAATCTTCAATGGTTGTACAATCTACAAGCATGGATTGTATGCAAACCAACGAAGAGGAAATTATAATAGACTTGGAAAAAGAAGCAAGGAGAAAGATTAAGAGACTATAGACTAGGCCAGACGTATGAGCCATCACAATGGAGGGTGGACAATATCGGGAAGTTAATCTTACTCCCATTGCAGTCTAATGCATTGCCGAGGCCTTCGGAGAATGGGTGGGAAATAAGTTAGGGAAGGCCTAACAAGGGTCCAAGATTTTAATCTCCTTAGGGAGAGATCCTTGTATTGTCGGTCCTTCATTGATGGCGGCGGACATGGAGGGACTTATGAATGTTGAGTGTTGTGTTTACGACATGAGACTCACCACTACTCCTGCCTCTTCATGAGCACTACTTTCCCTAGATTCACTTATGATGCCTCCATTATGGTATATCTATAGCTTTCCAAGGTATTTTTGTAGTAAATATAATCTCTTTTGTCACAATTTGGATAGAAATTTCATAAATAAATAGAGGTTCATAGTGAAAAGTATTTTTATGAAAATAAGATTTGATCGAATTCATGAACTAACTTTCTATAAAGATGAGTGACTGAAATTCTAACAATTGAAAATAACATCCTTTGCTGCAAGATTAACTCTTCTTTGTTGCAAGATTAACTCCCATTTTTCTTAATAAGATTGGAGAATTCATGGTATGCTGCAGCTATTTCATTTTGCATTTGATTTTTATTTGTGGGCAGTTAACAACATCCCACTTTCCTTTGTACATGGGTTGATCTATGAAGGTGGTTCACAATTTTGGCAAGCGAAGTGCCAAAAATTTGTGTTGCCAACTCTCGATCGAGGTCTTTTAAAGCCCTTAATCGAAGTATTAAAACCTCAATCGAGGATTTTAAAAGACCTCGATCGAGGTTTGAAACAAGAAACTTAGTCCCATGTTCTATGAATGAATATGCAAACATGATTGTAGAGACTAATTCAAGTACTATAGCTCCAAGTAGTGAAATAAGTGTTCACTACATATGCAGCTTAGTCCTTGCCTAATAAAATATTAAAAATATATATAATTAAAAGTAAATATTAATAAATTAATATTTATATTAAACAATCAACAATAATGTTATTAAAATCTGAATTAATAAAATTAATATTAATTTTAAAACAACAAATAATAATAATAATGTTAGTGTTAAATATCTTTAATTATTTAATATACAAATTAATAAATCAAGTTATATTTTTTCAACCGAAATAAATCAAGTTATATATATCTCATACTTTTAAATTAATAATTCAAATTATATATTTCTGATACTTTTAAATGTCTACTATAAAACCATATTAAATAATCAATTTATATTCAATAAACAATAAACATTTAATTATAAAAAAATATTATTTATAAAGTATTCATTACACTATATGCATAAATAACAAAAATTACATTAACACATAAATCTCACTAATACACTACCTTAATTGTAATAACATAAATACATATCCCAATGGAAATCCCATGAATGTTGGACTAGAAAAAAATCCCATTAGTTTTGGACTAGAAATAATTAGTAAAGATAAAGTGAAAACTTTTATATATAAAATTCATATACAAAGTAAACATTAAATGGAATGAATACCATTACAGAAACATTTAATAATAACGAATTGAAAGCAATTCTTTCACTTATATTTTATTAAAATATTTGCCTTCATATGGCCTTTCCAGGGTTTTGGTAGGAAAGGGCCATCTAACAATTCCAAAGCTCACATGTGCATATGGTATATTTTGAGTTTATAGAATGAAAAAAGATTTTGTAGGAAGAGTTTGGTAAAGAGAGGACGACCTTCCCAATCTAATATTAACATGTGCATATTGTATATGTTAAGTTTATGGATTGATGAAAGATTTTGAATGACACTTAAAAAGTTGTTGATGAATATTTTTGTTAAGTTGTTTTCTTTGTTTTGGGAAATGTAATTTTTATGTCATAATGTATATATTACTACTATTTTATAGAATCAAGGTATGGCGAGATCACATAATTTACTCAATTATTATATAAAGTTGAAAAAGAGCATTATATAAAGCTCAACAAGAACATCATGTCACTGATAAGAATTAAGAGCTTAACAAGAGCATCATGTCACTGACAAGAATTGAATGGACAATAATGATTCCTTTCAACCACCCAAACTACGTGGCCAAAATTAACAAACACACAATTAAATTGTCAAATAATAAAGTGTAATGTCAATCCTACACAACCATAAACTACAAAAGTAGATTGAACAAAAATGCCTAAATATTGAAATGCAATTACTGCAGTAAGCAAAAATCGGGAATTGTCTGAATAATTTCATTGTGTTTCATATAGAGTGGGCACCGTATCTCGTTATATTTTTGCTCCACCTCCAGTACTTTGTCGCTAGCTTCTACATTGGCCTGTTAAAGAATCTAGGAAATCGGCCAAATAAAGTGCAACAAGAAATATGTCTGGAATGAACATTGAGTTATCCCATGTTCGAAAACAAAAACATTTTGCAAATTTACACCAAGTACAAAATAATTAAAATTAAAGGACAAAAAATTCACTCGCATTTCAATAATATTTCAAGGACTACTATCACTAATTGGCAGGTTTTCAAATTGATTGAATTATTGAGTATACAAATAGATATAATTCATAAACTGAGAATAAATCTTCATAATTCAAATCTTGTAAGTTGTCTAATACCCTATCTATTTTGTTGGGACAATCTATGAAGTAGTGGGGCCCTTTGCATTTCCAACAACTAACTGGTAGCGAGGCAGCCTTGGCTCCTCTATTTATTGTTGGTTTGTTGGTATTTGGTGCGGGCACATTTGGCTATGCACCAGGTCTATTGAAATTTATGTTTGGTGGTAAACTATTATTTTGTTTCATGTATGGTGGTGGCCTAAACCCTAGTCTTTGGTTGTCAGAAAAAAGGACCTGAATCTATCTTGACTTCTGTTTATGTTTTAATTTGTCGGTTTCCCATGTTCATAACAGAGTCTAGCTTTGCGCAATGTTATGTCTAGAGTCTTGGGCATGTCGAACTCAATTTTGTCTCGAAAAATGGTAGGAAGACATCCCAAAACTATTGTATCTTGACCTTTTCATCTTTTTATGTATGGCACATAGTGTAGAAGATCCAAAAATCTATTGATAAAGGCATCCATGGTTAGGGAGCCCATCCTTAGTTTGTGAAATTATTTTATATTTTTGTTAAAGAACCTTTCTGACATATAATTTTCTTGAAATAACTTGCTAAAAGTACTCCATCTCATATCTTTTACTTCGTGCTTTTTAGTATGCTTCAGGTCTCTCCACCACCTTGTTGCCTTTCCTTTTAAGTTATAAATGGCCATTCGTGCCTTCATCTCAATAGATTAATTGTGCACTCGAAAATATTTATTCATTCCCAACAGCCACTCTTCAGCCTTTTCCCCTGTATTCATTTCTCCTTCATAGGTTGGGTCTTTGATCTTCCAGAATTCTCCCTGTAGACTATCATAATTTTTCTTCCTTTTCTTGCAAGGGAAGGGTCATCCATCACTGGAAGAGATTTTATAGTCCTCTTCCACGAAGTCAGGTGTGTGTTCTTCCCATCCCTCCTCTTTAGGACTGCTGGACCTTTTTGTATGATGATAGTTTTCTTTGGATTTGTTTGTTGAGTAGGTGGACTGTGTATGGGGGTTTACCCCTGTCAAGCTCTGAAGTAGAGCTTCGTTTATTGCTTGTTTTTCTTGTCTTTCATTCATGTTGTCATCTTTAAAAATCTATAAATATACTTGTAAACTCTGTATTGTCTTCATTAAGTCAGAATTCAGTTCCACCATGAGTATCAGGAGGATACCAAGATTAATTGTAAAAGAATAACCTTTTTTCCTTAGGTTCTCTAGATTTTCTTGCATGCTCGAATCAACTCGGGGGTGATCCAAGTAAGAACCAGGAACGATTTTGGATCAAAGATTGGGAGGAACGTGGCAGTTCTGAGGTTATCCGATCAAAATCCCACAAGTCAGCTAAGGATAATTTTCTATTAACTAGTGTCTGAAGTGTGCAGGTTATAAAGGAAATCCGATTAGTACAGTCCAGGTAAGAATTTAAATATGTTGTACATCAAGCTTCTGTAGAACTATAGGATGAAATTCATCAGTATGGAAATTTCCAATATTACGTTGTAAATTCCTCCATTCCAGACTTTCGTTAAAATTATCTACTTCTTGAAAAAAGGTAGAAGTGATGGCATCATTGGGTTTAAAACAATTATTTTCTTACAGTTAGAGTTAACAAAATAAACTATATTTTACCCTAGGTTTAACTGAGAGTAGTTCTCTCCCTTTGATCAATCTTACAAACCCCAAGTCACCACTACATAAATCAATACGTAAACAAATCTACGAAATTACCATAAGTAAACAAGCACTTCTAGTTAAATTTACTATGCAGTCCCTAGTCCTTTTTAAGCATAGGAAGTTTAGCTCCAGTAGAGCTAGCCAAGATAGCTTGTGCTAGAGCCTTTCTTTTTTATTACTCTAAACATTAATTGGGTGAATCCATGAATGTGGTTCACCATTTTTGGCGGATCGCATGAAGAAAATTTGTTTTTCGGACCCTCGATCGAGGTATTTTAGAGCCCTCGATCGAGGTTTTAAATGCTCGATCGAGGGTTTAAAAATACCTCGATCGAGGGCTCTAACATACCTCGATCGAGGTTGTTTTAAACCCTCTATCGAGGGTTTGCTCGATTGAGGGTATGCGACAGGGAGAAAAAAACAAAACAGGGCCCGGCCGGCCCGACCGACCCTATTTTGTGCAGTGGCTTGACAGAGATGGACACAATAGCGACCGGTGACCTCGACCGAGCTCACGCTCGACGCCACCTCCCCATAGCAACGCCACCTCCCCACACAGACGCCATCATGTCATCTATTCCACCAAGTGGGTAGAATTCCACCATTTTTTTTGTTATTTAAAATATATATATATATATATTGTATTTGTTGTATAATTTTATGTTTTTGATCAAATCTAGTTTTAATTTGGTTTTCTAGAGATGGTTAGGATGTAGGCATTGAAACTAAACCAAGATTGAAACCGAAAACCACGATTGAAACCAAACTAATTGAAAAAAAAAAACCATTTGATTTAACTAAAACAAAAACCCATTTCAAACCAAAACCATTTGAAATTTGAAATAGATTTAGGGTTTTAAATATTTTGCAGTTATTTGTTTAAATTATTTGATTTATTTTTATTTATATATCAACTGGTAGCCTTTCATCGCATAAATGCTACCGGTTTGATTTTAAAATGTGTTTTTACAAGCAGAAATGCTGCCCATTTTTTTTCAATCCTCCGAGAACGCCAAGAGGATTGAAAAAAAAAACCATTTGAACCTAAAACAAAAAACCATTTCAAAACAAAAACCAAAACTATTTGAAATTTGAAATAGGTTTAGGATTTTAAATTTATTTTTCATTTATTTGTTTAAAAATTATTTAGTATGTAAATTTGTTTATATATCAATCGGTAGCATTTCACCGCATAAATGCTACCGGTTTTATTTTAAAATGTGTTTTTACAAGTAAAAATGCTGCCAATTTTTTTTCAATCCTCCGAGAACGCCGAGAAGATTGAAAAAAAAATCATATATTAATATTAATATTATAATATAAAAAAATAAAAAATGAATATTAATAATATATATAATAATATATTATTTATTAATTTTTGCTTAATTTATTTAAAAATAATAATATTTAATATTAATAATATAATATAAAAAATTTAAAAAATGAATATTAATAATATATAATCATAACCATAACCAACTTGCCAGATTGTCCTAAATAGTATCCCCTCTTAGGCCATGAAAAGTATGTCCACAATGTGAGCATTAATGAAGATAAATTGGCCTAGAACCATAATGGATAGCTTGGAAAAATTCCCAACATCAGGTGGCCTAACATCATTAGATGATGTCTCTGAATGATATAAACCACTACAAATGCATTTTGCTGGACTAGACTACATGTGTTTGGATTGGATTTTTCCACCATCTTTGTGGAATACAAACTACAATTCAACAATAAAAACACCTTTTTCAAAATATGGACATTTCTAAAATGTAAAAATTATAAAAATGGCTAGACAAATAAAACTTATGGAAATGCTCCTTGGAAATTGGCAATGGATGACTATAGGTCCTCTTAGAACAAGCTCATATTACCTAACATTACTTTGTCAACCTTATTATTTATAAGGAAAATACAATGAAAGAATATTATTTTATTTCTATCCTTTAAGTCCCTTGACCATAGCTTTATGATTGTTATTAAAAAATATTGGGACTAGTGGTCAAAGAGGGATACATGGATTTCTGACGAAGGCATGTGGTCTATCCTTTGCAAGAAAATAAAATTCCTGAATTTTGGGCATGCACATGATTATTTCAAATTCATTCTTACTAGATTTGGGATCATAGCCTAGGCCGCCATAGTTTTTACAAACATAGAAATTATTCAAACAAGTACAATCATTATGAGAAAATTATGCAGAAAAAAATGGTCATGAACAATACAAAATAATTCCTCCATTATTTAGTGAACTAGAAAATAATTATTGCTAGAACTACAAACTTTTTCCATTCGATCCATCCAAAATGGTGAACTACATTCATGGATTCACCCAAATCTTCTTATTGCTAGAACTACTCTATTGGTGTTGAACTCTAGATGTGGATCTTGATTTAGTGGAACATTGTTGCAAGTTGGTGTTAGTGATATGAAACCATGCAGTCTTCATTCATATCCGAACCTTTGGTACAATTCTATCCATGTGAATGATTTTGTTAAATTTGAGCATGGGAAGAAATCATGGATTACTGGCCATTGACGTATGATGTTAACCAACGTGAGACAACTAACCAATAATGAAAATGAGTGTCAAGGTACCTTATTGCATTTTGACAGGTATGAAATGATATATTGAAATCGATTACCTCGTAGAATATGATAGTCAAAATTTAAAAATTACAATGTTCTCCCTAAATCTGATCTAGGTATGTGATATTCTTTGTGAGTGTATCTGTGGTGAATTTATGAGTTCACCCCACTAAAAATATTCTATACCTATCTCTTAGATCTTAAATATGGTTTTTAAACAACTTGTGGCGATTTATAAAAAAATATTGTAGATGGTCAAGTCAAAGTAGACATTACAAGCTTTTGAGCTCACTACCTTGCAAGGGGTAAGCTTATCACCTTCTCCATAATGTGTTAGAACTAGATGTTATAAACATGTCCCATCAAGATATCATGCACTCATGAATTGCAAACAGATTTAATTTTTCAGAAAAGCCCAACAGTAGAATTACAACTTGATATAAAGACTTGTATCCATATTTTTCTTTTCTAATCTTCCAAATCACAACTAGATATAGGAAGAGAGCATACTCATGAATATGGTGACTCTCTATATTTTGAAAACTACAACTTTAAAATCATAGTAGAAAAAAATTCACCTTGTATGCAAACCTCAAACTTTTAGCTCCTGAAACTCTACTTGTTTTTCCTCCTTCATATGCATCCCTTCATAATTTATCCTTCCAATGGTTAGTGGATGGGGTGGTTCTTACTACACCACCAGATGAAATTGAAATAATTAAAGACTACTCTACCATTTATATTCAAATGAAATAAATCTATAGAAAACACACCCTACTTAGAAAATTCCAATGCAAAACTAATCATGTATTTGTATGACTTCATTCTACTAAGACCATGTTGTCACCATGTTCTCTATTGACACGAGTTAGATTTGTACTTTCCATGAATCAAACCAAAATAAAGAAAAATATACTAGCATTCTTCAGATCTTGCGTGATAGCATACTCACAATAGTGAAAGCATAGGTTCTTACCTCCCATCTTACCATCACTATCTCACTGCATCTGGAACGTTAGCACAACCACAAATCATATGCATATACATAAAGGAAAAATGAAAGAACTAAAACCAAATTACCAATGCCTAATCCCTTAGCATCTCCCCAACAACATCATCAAAATGTTGGTCAATTTAATTACTTAAATTGGTAACATAAATTATCAATCTGGGGTGTCTGTAAAATTATGAGATGCCTACAAAATATATGCAGAACTAGGCATCTAAACTAATGCAACTTTCTTAATAGATCATTTCCAGAAGTCAATATTGAACATTGAGGCTATATTCATTCAGTTCACTCAACAATTCAAATAACTCGCTTAGCTCTATCAAACATCAAATCCAAAAAAATAAATCTTGCAAAATTGAATCCAAAAATCTAAAACAATGATTGTAGGAACCTTCCTCTCACTCGATGGTTGAGGATCAATAGGAGCAAACTCTAGTCCAGTGGTGGCCTTGAATTTGAATTGGAATTGAAATTGAATTTGGAATTGAATTTGAAATTTAAATTTGAAATCTTAAATTGAAATTGAAATTGAAATTTGAATTTGAATTGAATTTGAATTTGAAATGTGAAATTTGAAATAGACTTTGAAATTTGAATTGAATTTGAATTTGAAATTGAAATGTGAAATTTGGAATAGAATTTGAAATTGAAATGAGAAAATTTGAAATTGAAATGTGAAATTTGGAATAGAATTTGAAAGAAAATTAGAATTAGAAATTGAAATGTGATGCAGATAGTCCTGAAGAGAGAGATTCAGTGCTTCATGCTCCGTGAAGCATGAGAGGATCTGACGTCGCCCGACAAGGCGGCCATTGGCAACGCTCCCGTTCATGGAGGAGTGATGCTAGGCCGGGGTCAGCTGTCACTAGTGGCGGTAACAAGAGAGATAGTGTGTCGGTTCATCCCAACGACTACATGTGGATCCCTAGGCAGAGGATGTGCAACAAGACACGAGTGCATCAGGTGCATATTTTTTGTTAGCACATTTTCAGTCAATTTTTAGTATATAATGCATTGAATTTCAGCTGCAAGTTGTAATATAGATTTTTAGTAACATTTGTGTTTTGGTTTGGATCGTAGGTGCCCCATCAGGGGGATCGTACGATGATGAGGTCGCACATATCACTCTCGCTGATATCATTTCCCAGCGAGAGTGGGTGAGCTCATGTGTGTGCACTTTGAGGGAGGATTATCCCACATGATGATCTTTGTCAATGATGTTATCAACAATTGATGAGATGTTGGCCCTCTACAAGAGGGTAGGACCTCTCGGTGACATTTCGCGACATTCATTCTAGAGAAGGAGACATGGTGTCATTGGGATCCACAAATGGGAGGATGTCGAAGTCGACATAAGAGGGCATGACATCAAGGGTGCTTTATTCGACATCCCTCATGACCACGCCCTCGGTCAATCGCTTAGACTCAGGGAGTTTAAGTTGGAGTTCGTTGCACCACATCTATATGATAGATTCATGGGAGCGTGGGGCATGTTCCCCCACCACGACCAGGTTCCATTGTACTTTGAAAAACATGTTTATGCAGAGTTTGTTTTGGACATGCACCCGGATTACACTAGCACAAGGTCCCAATTCTATGGGGCTGGTTGGGGATGCTCCTACCAACGTCCTGGAGCTCGGAGAGACCCTGCCTGCATGACACCCACTCCGAGGTTGGTACCATTTCCAGATAGGATTGTTATCAGGTTGGGGGATGTGGCACAATCATCCCACCTTGCTGTAGATTCTAGACAGGATCTTGCAGAGTCGTTGTTCACTACCATGGGTAGTGCTATTGTTGCTGTGCATGGAGAGGAATCTAGACCACCCCCTCCACCTACAGAGCCAGAGATAGAGTATGTCTCTAGTGACATGCTCAGGAGTTTCGATGAAAAGACCCTACTGCGGCATACTGAGTCAGCGCAAGATGCATAGTTTCAGTTATATCGTAGAGGCATCACTATAGGACAGGTATACTTTTGTACAATTATGTATATATGTTCTTCATGTTACATCATATCAATGTCGCAAATTGAATGGTCAATAATACTTAAGGGAGTTGTATTCTATTGATCCATGCAGGGGACCCCATTCATGGATCAACTCTTTGGTAGCGAGCCATCGGTTGGTCCATCCGCTCATCCCCACTCGCAGACAACAGTAGTCGAGGTAAGTTATAATTTATGTTCCAATTTAATTTGTGTTTGAATATTATTTCACAGTTTAAATAACTTGTGTTTTATTTCTTAATTTTCGAGATTTTATGTTGTAGATCTTAACTTCAAATGAATTACAAATTGTACAGGGAAAAGGAAAGGAGGTAGATCCTGATTATGGACATGAGTACCGCGAAGGTCCTGACGAGCCGGGTTCAGACACACATGTGAGTTTTAATTTATGTTCCAATTCATGTTATTTAGTCACATTTAGTAATTGATTTTTGTACTTTATGTTTCAATTTTTTACGGATAACTTTTAAATTATGTTAAATTTAGTTTTAATTTTTAATAAATCTAACTTATTACATGTAATGGCATATTACACAGGCATTGCTACAGGCAGGTGTCAATGCTGCAATGGATTTCACACATGGTTGGGATGTAGCTTGAGTACATGGTCGTGATGAAGGGCCATCTACCCGTATTCCTGCCCAGATCCCAGATATCACCATTGACATGATGGATATGGAGGAATTCCTTGAGGGTTTAGAGTCTCAGAGATAGCAGCGGGATGCTGCACACAGGGGCAGTCAGAGGGACGATCATAGGCCTCGCGGGGGTAGTTACAATTTAGTTCAATTTAAAATGCAAATTTTGACTACATTACAGAACATCTTCGAAAATTTAGAATTGAATACATACATTACGTTTTAAGATTGAAATTACAATTCCAATTCAATTACAATGTGAAATTTCAAATTTAATGTGTAATTTCAATTCCAAATCAATTACAATTTAAAAGCTCGTTTTCAACTACATTACAATTGCATAAATGAAATCAAAATGTAAAATTAGAATACATTTGAAATTAAAAATTGAAATTGCAATTACATTATGTTGTCTACACATCACAATTCAATTACAATTTAAGATTAAAACCTCAAATTTAATGTGTAATTTCAATTGAAAATTCAATGTGTTGTTCCATTTTAGAAGTTCAATTTCAATTACATTACAATTGTACAAGTTCAAAAACAAAGGCATGTACAAGTTGTGTTTTGGTTTGATAATTGAGGTTTTTTACTCAAGTAAGGCCATATAATACTATCTAATTTCTCTCAAAGAGGTTCCATGCCTATGCATGCAAAACTGCATGATAAAGATGGTTTTTGATGCATGTAATCCAAAAATTGAGGAGGTCTGATGGTTAGAAATTATAGTGACTATTTGTGAAGTTCATATACTTTTATTATACAAAATGTGAAGTTCATATACTTTTATTATACAAAATGTGAAGTTCATATACTTTGATTTATACGAAGAAAGGTAAGATAAACCATTATGACAATTTATATGTCTCACAAAATAAATACTTAGGCAACAAAAGTAATGAAATTTTTATTAAAAGCAAGCATGTAAAGTAATGAATGTTCACATCAACATACAAAATAACGTTTTATTGAATGCGAGTATGTAAAGTTCATGAATGCTTACATCAACAAACAAAATAATGTTTTGTGAGACTATGCTTCCCAACTACTTATGACAAAACCTTACAAATCATTTTGATGATATGGACGATGTAATCCTCATCTCATCATGGCTTGCACTTGATGCCATCAAGGACATAGTTCACCAGGATACAAGATTATAACAAATGAAGTCAAGAATTATGTGGATGCCATACAAGTGTCAAGCAAAGGGATTTTCAACCACCAAATCACCATAACTAAATGTCACCCACGAATGTAAAAATTCTACTAGCAAGGTCAATCTAATTATTAATCAATTGCTTTGGAAGGAAATCAAATTGAAGGAGTGTTTTGGTGCCCTTCATTTCCCTTAGTAAGCAAAATTAAAAACTATGGATTGATTGCAGTCACGTCCCAAAAAATATAGCAAAGGAAGAGTCACATATATACCACACATGGGTATGTATGAGACCTCTGGTTGAAGCTTCAATGATAGACTATGAACAATCAAGGGAAACACAATAGTCCTAAATAGTAAAAATTCTAGGTTATCAATACAAGAATGTGTGGTCCAAACAATAATTATAATGCCCAAAATTTTCTAAATTCATATATTAAAGAATGTTGCACAAAATGGTAATCGGTCACCAAATTCAAGTTCAATGTAGGTGACAACATTGAGTATCTATTATATAGAGCATTGTCACATATGAATACAAGGGACATAGAAGAGTCTAGAGGTTTAAGGATCAAGTCTAGAGCCATATAAATTTCCATGAAGGTGTGGGGACTCTCAATTGCATAAACAATGTATGCCTTAATCATCATACTCCTAAATTGAATTAAGTGGGCATGCATTGCATGCTAACCACAGTAGTTATCTCTCAATTCCTTTTTGCTTGAGTTTCAATTCCTTTATGCTTGTGTTTCGGTTGTAGAGATGCAAGCACCAATAAAGTAGTGACTTAAGTTATATATTAAAGATTGTATATGAATTTATATATAGCATTCTACAACACCCAAACCTTTTGTATGGAATTTTATATATCACTCTAAATTATGATACTTATGTGTTTTCAAGGTACCCAAACTCATTTCAAATGATTTCCATACTTATAAATATGAAAATACAAATTAAGTTTTGGCCATCATGAATTTTACTTAGTTGAAGCAATTATTTAGTGACCTAAAACCTAAAATACATAAGTTTATTGATTTTGGTTTAACCTGGATTATAATGTATAAAATTTTGCAAGTTTGGAATCAAAATTTAAAATTAGAATACATTGTACAATTCAAAATTTAAATTTTACAATTCCACACTGTATAGATGTATTTTAAATTCTCAATTACATTACAATTGTATTTGAAATCCAAATTTAAAACTAGAACATGTACATGTTCAAGTGTATTCACATTGGAGCACCATGACCCAAATTTCACAAAAGCCTCCCATCTAGTATTTGAATTCTTGACATTAAAGCATCTACAAAAATACATTTATAAAACAACCTCCACAAAAATCTCCAAAAAAATATTACACAAGACAACATGAAACTATGCCAATGATGCAAGTGGCATACATGTAACTCATTCATATGGCCAATGGGTTATAGGAATGCAAGTCTCCATAATACGATCATGGTCAGCTTCTGTCATCTTTCATTTCTTTGGATCACATCTCTTCACCTTGATTTCTGTTAGAGGTATCCGAGCGGCATCCACCAAATGACTGTATTGACATGATATATATTCATGCATAAAATCTCTGTAAATTATGTGAGCACCCTATTTTTTCACTTTTTCAAAAAAGTGTCCCATTAGAACCATGTCTCCATTCTGGTATGTGAAGTCCCCATCTTGGTAGGGTCGCACCAACCTACTCTTTATTTCCGTGCATCGCATCAAATAGTATGCAACATTTTATTGGCTGTGGAGGGGTGCAATGACAACGAATACATCACCTGCAAGATACATTACAAATATTATTCAAATGTCCTACATGCAAATTTATACAACATTTGTATATGTGTAATATATAATGAACTAATTAACTTAATGAAGACTCTTGTACCTTCCCTAACCATATTAGAAACTCGATCATGATCTAATGAGACCATTGCCTCTTCAGTGTGCATCTCTTGCCGTGTTGGAATTGGATCTGGGCCCTTTCAATTAAGAGAGACATATTTCCATGGTTTCACATATACATCATTTTAACAATGATCAAGCCCGCATCCATTGCATCAATGCAAAAATCGCAAAAATAGGCATACTTCCTCATTTCAATGGAAAATATGTCACCAATGTCTTTACTTTGAACAAAATGTAATTCCCTCATACCAGGGATGGTCTCACAATACCACAGAATGGATCTATTAACATCTCCAAGGGAAACATCCCAAAAGAACCTACATGGAATTCATTTTGTCATATGTAAATTCCTATCGAGTATGTGTTCTTTTGGAAATAATGATATTGAATGTTATTAGCTTATTAATTGAGTTTGGAGTTTATTACCTACACACCAACCTTGCATGTTCGCGACCTTGATGTCCCAAATGATGTATGCACCAATCAACTACTTTAGTGGAGCATTTGAGTCAGGTTGCACTGTGACTCATCTGGTACCTCCGAAGTGCTCATTTCACACATGCACCTATGCCATCATGTTCACCCTTTCCATGCCCTGTCTCAAAAAATCTCCAGGTGTGTCGGATTCCTGTCTCTTTGTGAAGGCGACTCAACCAATAAAATGAGCGTGCCGATTTGAATTGCCCTGCACACCCATCTAACCAAATCCAGTGTTCAATAAATGATACACCTTTCTGTCTTAATGAATCATAAATCAACCTAAAGCAATGTTGAACGAACAATGTGTCATGCTCATGATCATCACTAACATAAAAATGGTACTCCTTGATCACTTCACGTGACTGAGGAGTGCTATCCCTACCATCAATGTTTTCTTAAGCATGTCTGTACAATACATGTACGAAGATAGACACCTGGTCGGAGTGATAGTACTCACTCTATATCTCTCTCTGAGGAGCAAAGGTGTAGTTCTTCGCAAAGTCTACCACTGATAAGATTGTGCTCAGCTCAAATACCTCACAGGAATGTTTGAATTCTGAAGCTTGTCACCTTGACCTATGGGAGTGCTTTATGTATTTATAAATCTGACTTTGAAACTTCTCCATGAAATCTGAAACAGGAATCTCATAATCGAGCAAGTCAATCCTCTTGGATGGCACAGATGAAGAATATGTTCGATTCATGGTGACATACTCGTACCTCTTCCACCTAACGGTGATAACTGACAATCCATGGTGTGTTGGATCGATAGGAAAGTTCCTATGGAACAATGTCAAATCACCGCATTCATGGAATTTTCTCCCACCTACACACCTCTTATTGAAAAACACATGTTCAGGATTCCTATTTCATAGTATCATACAAATAAAATCTCACACTGTGTGAGGAGCTAGTACACCGTTCTAGTGCCTTTTGCAAAAATCTAGAAATGTGTCATAGTATAGTTGAAATTCAATGTGGTACCGACAACAACAAGTGCCATGAATCATATTCGACCTAATATACCACGGTTTCAATTTGTTGAACATGCTAAATGTTATTTGAACACCAGGATTGGTTTCTTGGAATTCCTCGTAAAGTGCAACTCCTGTCATCTCCATCACATGCTTATAATGCTCCTGATAAATGCCTCTAGATAAACGTTGTCGCAGGACATGATTTATATCTGGAATAGCACGAGAATGGCTATCCCAAAACTCTATCACCTTCTCTCTAATGCCTGCTGCCATCCTACCTCGATAGGGTTCCCTACAAATAAAATCCCAACAAGCAGCTTCATCATTTTCATCTATCCGGACCCTAAATTTAGTATATTTGAGCGATGTTCTTTTTGAAACATTGAGCAATGATGCCATTGTTGATACCATTCGATTTCTTGAGGTGCTTTGTGCAACAACAACCGTTGTAATTTCCCTATGAGCAGCTCGGGTATCATTGTTTCTTGATTTTCCAAATGAAGATAATGCAGTTCTTACATTTTCTATTGCATTCTCGCATGTCTTTTTTGTTTTAACATCTTGAAAACCCAACAACTTTGTGGCACGTTTCAATTTTTTGTGTTTTATCAACCCATGTAGGATTTGAGCTTGTGCCATCGTTGAATGTTGTTCAAAATATGACTTGACTATTTTATTGACGTGCTCTCTAACTCTCCGACCAGGGATCGAGTTCCCAATCTCTTCTTATGCAGAAACAACTGCACAATCATCTAGAAAATTTCCACCCCTTCCAACCCCACTGCAACTCCCAATTATATTTTCAATGTGAGAGGGAAAGGTGTCATGTGATGGCTGATCAGGATCATGAGGGGGAACAGGGTCATGTGATTCTTGATCACCATGATATGATGTCTGACCATAATCTCTCCCTACATAACATGTAAATTAACAAACTGAAAATTGGTTACTTGATAGTTGCGCATTGAACTTTAAAATTGCTAGTAACTTGAAATTTGATGTGGAAATTGAAAAATTGAAAAATTGAAAATTGCATGTGAATTGAATTTTCCAACTAATACATTTAACTTGAGAATTGTTCTAAGTAAAAATTGAAATTGCTAGTAACTTGAAATTTGAAATTGCCCAAGTGATACGAACCATTACACCAAAACCCCGAGGTGTTAGTGAAGACCGCCCACTAGGATCTTAACATCCCACCACGCTCCGCAGTCCAGACTCTGGGCTGGATGTGCGCTCGTACGTTGGTGTCCCCTCTACGTCGTACGAGCCCTGGACGAATACTGCAATGCCGACATTGGATCTGGAACGGCGCGGAAGTGATCGACAACAGTTTAGCTGAAAATAGATATGGACTCCGAGTATGTTCGGCTTCCTAACAGTTCCAGTGTTTCACTCGGCCACCAATGTTGTCTGACGACTTTCATATTGGGGTAAAACTCCTCACTCCACAGCTCAGGTAAAACTGATAACCGCTTGGCCACAAATGACAGCTGTTGGTTTACCTCACGGGAAAAAACTAGTCAATCAGGTAGGAGTCGTTGCCCTTTTCGCTGGCAGGTCCTCTCAATGGGCCAGCTACTTTGGGGTTCTTGTGGTACTCCTCACAATGAGTTTTAGGGATTATGCCCAAGTACTTCCCACAGTTAAGCGGACAGGAATTATTCTCAGATCCAAACTTGCAATAGATGCAAAAAAAAAAATGGCAGAAATTCCACCCAATGAGCCCAAGAAAGTGCTTTGATACCAAATGATACGAACCATTACACCAAAACCCCGAGGTGTTAGTGAAGGCCATCCACTAGGATCTTAACATCAAGTAACTTGAAATTGCTAGTAACTTGAAATTTGAAATTGCTCAAGTAACTTGAAATTGCTAACTTAATTAAACTTGAGAATTGTTCTAGGAGTAAAGTTTGAAATTCCTAGTAAAATTTGAAATTGCTTGTAACTTGAAATTGGTAGTAACTTATACATTTAACTTTAAAATTGCTAGTAACTTGAAAATCAACTATATATATTTAAGTCAAGATAATTATTAATAACTTGATAAAAATGATTGTGGGCATATAAATTAATATCATTTACAATCATCACATTATATAATTGTGGGAAAATTTTCTTTATGAAATTTAAGTCCATTTTACTAAATTACATTACAAGAAAAATGTTATTTAAACTTTATGGTATAATTTATAAATAAATAAATATTTAAAATACAAGTTGAAAATCATCATGCAAAGAATAAATTATTACAGCACTTCTACCCTAGAATTTCAAGGACAACATCATGCATCCCATGTTGTATATACGTGAAATAAAAATTTAAGATTGATTTTCTACCCATCATAACATACCTATTATACTCTAAATGTGGGGAAAAAAACATTGATTTAGAGATGAATACGATATTTAATTAAAAACATTGTAGTGATATGATTGAGGAGAAATTCATAATTTTTAATGCAAAATAACATTTTCATTAGTTGATGATTTTGCAATTTCAACAATAGACATTTAAATTGAAAATTGTAATTTTATCATAAATTGGAACTTACGGATTTTTTATCAATAATGCTTCACATATCAATGCAAGGTTACAAACATTGCAAATTTAATTATTTCCAATTTGTCCTAACAAAATATATGATTCTAATCATTAATCTTATCATGGTGATAATCATTAATCTTATCATGGTGATATGTCATATTATGCAAATAAAAATATATGTGATAGATATAATTTTTTTTAAAGTAAACATTATAATTAAATAGCTCTTTGAACATTCATTTGTTTTCAAATATTCATTACTATGAAAATATTGCCAACCACCATAACTATGAAAATATTCATTCATTTGTTTTGAAATCGAATTTTCTAACAAAACAAGAATTGAAATTACATTTAACTTGAAATTGTTAGTAACTTAAAAAATTGCAATTAGTTAAATATGTACAATTTAACTTGAAAATATAGTGTCTAACTGTACATTTAATTTGAAAATTATTCTAATAACATTGAAAATTGTTAGTAAAGTTTAGAAATTTGAAAATAGTTAATATGTACATACATTTTAACTTGAAAATAGAATCTAAGTGTACATTTCATTTGAAAATTATTGGACAATAAAATTGAAAATTGTTAGCAAACTTTGAAATAATTTGAAAATAGTTAAAAATATGTTCATATCTTAACATGAAAATAAAATCTAAATTTACATGTTTCATTTGAAAATTGTTCTAATTTAAGTTTTGCTTAAAGCCACTTGAAAATTGTTCATTTATCATAAAAATTGTTGCAAACTTTGAAATTTAAATAACAAATTGATGAAATAAATAAGAATATAATTACAAATGAATATGAAACAAATTAAATTATGAAATTTAGTTAAATTTATTGGAAAATTGTTACTAATTTTGTAAATTATGTAGCATGATATTTAAATTATGATAGCATGTAATTCAATAATTTACCTTGGTTGTCCTCCATTGGAATTTGTTGCACCAAATGTGTGTGCATATTCTTCTTCTCTCAACCTTGCTCTTGGTTGTCTCATTCGTTCTCTATTGTACTCACATTCTTCATTGGCATTTTGTTGTCTACCATGTTTTCTTTGTATTTTTTTTTATTCTCCATCAATGTACAATGAAAACAAACAATTTTTTTTCAAAATGTTATAAAAAACAACAATATGTTAGTATGAAATCTTGAAATATGCCTGTAGCCGCCTGGTTCCACACCTGGGGAAAACGCAGCAGAAGTCTTCAAGCTGTTGGTGTGGCCTTGGGGGCAAGTCAAAGTCAAGTGCTGTCACTTGCGACTTGACTCCTCCGTCTAGGCTTTCCTAGCGAAGCCAAGGGGGGTGGACCCTAAAAATAAAACTAAGGTATCTAATCTAGGAGTTAGAAAAATATTTTTGGCAACCAAGACAAAGCAGCATATACTTTTGTGAAATAAAACAATCATTCATCATTTACTCCCATTCACTGTAATCATCATTCATCTGCACATTTGTCAATAATATGAAATAACATTAACATAGACCAGTGCCTTATAATGGAGTCAAAAACAAATGCATGAGCAGAAAAGTAGATATTGTACGAGTGTTCTTGGTTTATTTTAAAATTAATGTGGAGGTGATCTTTTTATTATGGTAGGTGGGTTCCCAATATACGCAAGGTACAAGGGAACATGTCCGAAATTTTGAAGCGTGGATTCCCTCTCAGGCTTGGGCTGAATCGGAGTCTCAAAGAGGTGTTCAGATGCTGTACCAACGAGGGCAAGCCTAACGGTTTCCAAGAGGTCACTACTCAGTTTTGTCCCAACCTTCTGAGAAATTTCTCCACGACAACAAAATACGTGATGTGCCATATTTTCACATAAAGAGTTTTTATTTGGGGCAGTCTTGGCTCCGATTACTAGTCATCTCCCCCTTTCTGATGTGTACCAACTGGATCAGACTGAGCTGCAAGTCGGCCACAGAGCATACGGGAGAAGACCTTGGTATTTTTTAGAAAAATTTTATGAACCAAAATTTTATCTTTTTTAAACCCCAGGAGTCTCTTTTCAGGCACGTACTCAGGGAAGCCCTTATACCGAAATCCTACTTCGGGAAAGCAAGGGGGGCGTTTTGAGTTTGTAAAAAAAAATGGTAAATCTACATTTTGAGTGAACTTGTGGCCCGCGAGTGGAACGGACCAACAAGGTTGATTTTAATCCTAGTTAATTTTATTAAATGCTGAAAATAAAAGCAGTAAACTACTCTAAAAAATCACACCATGAAAAGAGACGACACAGGTCACCCCTGGGGGGATGGGGTGTGGGCGCTAGCTAGCCCACTTGCTCTCGTTTAATTATCTTTTACAATGATCAGAGAAGTTCCCCAGTCTAATTAAAGTGACTTGGCGGCTTACAATTTGTGAATGAAAAAGTAACCGGTTTTACAAAAATTTAAAAAAGGTCTTATGGATTGCCTGGATCCTTGAATTTTCGGCAGCACCTCCTCCTACCTGTTCATCTTTTGCTGCAAACCAGCGAGCAAATATTAGTATAAAATGCCCAAAAACACTTTAAGAGTGTCTTTGGAACACCTCCTAAAAACCCCAAAAAAATCTAAGTGTTAAGGCTACTTAAAAAATGCAAAATTTAACCAAGTAAAACAAGCAGTGATGCTTGTTTGCTTGGGGTCTTTGCAAGATTTATGAGCTGCAAATTATATGCTCTTGGACAGCCAAATAAACTTTTATATCAGATCTAACACTACATTCAAACTTTTCAAGACTTTAACAATTTTTAACCAGTTTAAAAAATTAAGTAATAATAGATAATGAAAGATCTAATCTAATGGAAGATAAAGCTTTAAACAACTAGATTAGAACTCTAAGAATGAATCAGATCTACTTAAGAATATATCAATCAAAAAATAATTCAAGAATCACTCTTCAATCGCAACCAATGATCAAGAAAATTTTGATTTTATAAGCTGAGGAAGAGAGAAGAGATAGAAGGGTCCTTGAAACCAAAGACTTTGGAAGCTTGAAAGTGGGAAACCAAGGGTGAGATCCACCAAAATGTGCACAGAAGAAGAAATGGAGAGCAAACAAGCTATCCTCCTCTTCACACCTGTCAACCTGTAGCAAACAAAACTCACAGAAAAACCATCAAACTAGAAATGCACATGGTTAGAAATCAAAATAGTATGAGCATAAACAAATGAAAACATATAAACTTTGAATCTCTAACCAATATGACAAATGCAAGAACAAATTAAAACAAACAAGATTAACTGTTCCTTCCCACAAAATCGTTACCAATCCTCCAAGCAAGCTAGTAGATGGCTGGAAATTACATGCACGGAACTTGAAATTGCTACAAAATACTCCACATAAAGAGACCATGAAACCACTCACAAAAGTATCACACATATGGACCTCCAAAGTCTTTTTATTGATCAACCAAATAGCATAAGCTTACAAAATTTTTTTCTCACTCTCCAACTAGAGAAAATGGAGTGGGCAACCATGCTTAAATAGCCAAAGATGGAGATAAATGGGTGGAATGAGTGGCATAACTCATGGAGAAAGTGGGGCTTCCCACTCCCATGTAATGGGCTGCCAAAATTAGCCCCAAATCAACTAAAAATCAGCCATGTGACAGCCCATAAACATAGCTACAAATTCCATGATTGAAGGGGCCCAATTTTGGAAAATATGCCCCCCTCAAATGGGGAAGTAATCCCACTAATATAGCTGCCCGGAATCTTTCCAAAATCAACTCTTACAACTCCTAAAACATAGCTGAAAAAATCAGTCCATAAATCACTCAGAAAATTTAATACTTTTACGCGTCATTTTTTCACCTTTTTTATTTTTCATGACTTTTTTGGGTTTTTGGGGTTTTTTGGCCATAGGTAAAAATTTAAGCACCCAAACATTAGGAAAAGTGGGTTTGGGGGTTAAGGGGGTGCTCTGAGTTAGAAAACGAGCACCCCTAAGGCAGAAAAGACCTCCAGACGCTACTTCAAGAATAATTAATTTTTTTTTTATTTGAACCATAAAAAATGGCTCAATTTACGGAAAAAAATAAACTTTGCCGAAAATTAAAAAAAAACCTAGGGGGACTTAGCACATGTCCATATGACTCAAAAATAACACCTAGCATGTTCATATACATTGACCCATAGACTTTAACAACCCCCGAAGGCTCGTCAACCTCCCCAGGCATTCCAACTTTGGAGGAGCAGGAGAAAAATCCAAAAATTATGTTATGCACTAATGAAAGACATAATAACTAGGTGAAAAAACTCCTTGGAATACCTGACTTAGCCAAAAAGTCCTAGGGAACCAAGTCTTTTACAAAACACCATGCTAGTACGTTTTATTACAAACCCCGCAGGGCCATGGACATGTGGAAGAAAGTTAAAACGGGGGCCCTTTAAAAGGCCAGCTGGATATCAAATCATCGAAAAAAAGAACATTGAAATGTTCAACTTTGCCCACTCGTTTGATAGTCCATCTAAGTACAACTTAGCTGGCAACATCTGGCTCCAACTGTGAGACGTGTGCTCGATCTGGTCTTCAAGTAAGGAGAGCATACGAGAATACCAGAATCTCCGATTTCTATGACCTGTAAAAACATCTCAACTTGACAAGAAACCTTTCAGTAGCACAAGTTCTTATAAGAGAAAAATGAACCATAAGTTACTTTATTCAAAAACAAAATTAACTAAAAAATTATAAGTACAAAAAATGAAAGTACTGAAAAATAAATGTTGAAAGTAAATGCTCACATGATGAACTTATTTTCCTACTCTAAGCATATAATAAAATGCTAAGTAAAATGATAAATCCAATGCAACCATCTTAACATTTTATCAATATAAAATCTTTTAACCTTGTGTTTGGTTACCATCCAAAACAAGGGTACCTTGTTTAGAAAATGCAAACCTGCATGATAATTCTGGATTGAAAGATTGGATGGTAGATCATAGGTATATGATAAATCTTTGAAGTGCTTCTCCCAATGGTAAGTCCTCATGCATGCCTCTTCTACCCATGACTGGATAGGGCTGAGAAAAAACTTGGAATGATAAAGCAGACCAACTACCTCATCATATTGGTCCGAAGGGATCTTCTGATAGTTTATTTCTATGAAAGTATAATCCCCAAGCTGCTCCAAATCATAAGGAACCTCAGAATGTGCTGATGAAGGTTGAAACTGACATTCCACTGATTCCATCCTATCCAACTCTTCGTTATACTGTTGATCCAAGTCTTCATTACTAATACTTATGCATGGCTCTGATTGATCATGAGAAGTATCTGTATGTTCCTCTTCCATGTCAAGATTCCCCAAGGTCTCAAAATCAACACTCCCCTCTCTTGATATATCAAAGATGGGGTTTTCTAAATCCGTCCAATAATCATCATACCCATCCTTGTAAATGAAAGGGGAGTCTTTTTCTATTGCATCACAATCCTGGCCATAGCATCCTCATCTTCGAAAAGAGTGCTTTCGAAGATATCACAAGGAAGCCAACTTTCACAATTTTCATGAGCATGATACTCATCCTCAGAAGGCTTGGTTTGAAAGATATTACAAGGTGTAAAGATGTCCAAGACTTCACCATTATGTGGAGAAAATGGAGGAGTGTCATCATAAACCATACAAAATTCATTACAAGTTTCTTTAGAGGCTTTTGTAATGGTTTCTTCCTGAGGTGAATCTAAAGTACTAACATCATCATTTACACTGAAGTAATCTCGAGATCCCAAATCTTCAATGGCAAATTGAGGGAGCTCTTTTGAAAAATCTTCAATTGGAAATGGAGACCCTTCATGAATTTCTTTGTCAACTTCTATAATGGCTTCCTCTTTAGGTAAATTAGGAATACATATGTGATCATCTTCATAAGTTTGAGAACACTCCACATCTTCTATGTTTTCAGTTATGGTGACAAGGGGATGGTTTTCCACAAAATTTTCAATTGAGGGTGCTTCATGGAACTCTTCGATAGGGTCATGCTGAATCTTCTCTTTAAATCCATACTGTGCTATAGGGAGATCAACACGATTGATATAACTTAGAGGCACCTCCCAATATTTATCATTTTCTATCATGATGATACGAGGAAAGTTGGGATCTTCCTTATGATACTTAATCCAAGGTATGAACAAGAGAAAGTACCTTCTAAGGATCCTGTCCAAGTGTTCCATACTAGCTCCTTTATCATGCCATTGCCTTATAAACATTCTAAGGAGGCTCGAAAGAGAATTAATATATTTATTTGGAAGCTCTTTAGAATACCATTGATAAGCAGGTCCTTGTAATGTACTAACAAACATCTCCATTATGTTATCTTCATATAAGACTTTGAAGTTAGCCACAACTTTAAGAAAAGAAAAGACATGCCGGGTTTCTACATCATCATCATCTCCCCAAAATACCGGTACATAATCAGATACATTTTCACCATCATGATAATTAGGGAAACCAGGGATGTCTGAGAAGTCAATGGGAGGATGTACATCGGAAATTTGCTCACTAGACTCTTTATCATCCATTTTCAAAGATCAATAGGCCGCATTTGAAATGACCATGGGATATATCTGGTACTGAATCAATGGAGTTGTCAAAAGGTGAGTCTTTATAGATTTTACTGTAATGCATGGAATCATCTACACACAAGCAGTCTCAACAAACTATATGAGAAACAAAGGGTTTTATCCCTTCAATGGAGTCAGCATGTGAGAATAAAAATATACATATAAAACAATCTCACAAAGAATTCTATCTTTTTGTTTTTCTTTGAAAATTTATAAAAGGAAAAAAGGTTAGTGGAGTCGCCAGATGAAAAATTAAAAATCTAATCTAAAGATTCATCAAAAAAAGCAAAAACAAAAAGGAAAACTCAAAAGTCATATTCCGGGAATAAAAAGACTTATCCCTAGCAACGGTGCCAAAATGTTACCGCCTGGTTCCACACCTGGGGAAAACGCAGTAGAAGTCTTCAAGCTGCTGGTGTGGCCTTGGGGGCAAGTCAAAGTCAAGTGCTGTCACTTGGGACTTGACTCCTCCGTCTAGGCTTTCCTAGCGAAGCCAAGGGGGGTGGACCCTAAAAATAAAACTAAAGTATCTAATCTAGGAGTTAGAAAAATATTTTTGGCAACCAAGACAAAGCAGCATATACTTTTGTGAAATAAAACAACCATTCATCATTTACTCCCATTCACTATAATCATCATTCATCTGCACATTTGTCAATAATATGAAATAACATTAACATAGACCAGTGCCTTATAATGGAGTCAAAAACAAATGCATGAGCAGAAAAGTAGATGTTGTGCGAGTGTTCTTGGTTTATTTTAAAATTAATGTGGAGGTGATCTTTTTATTATGGCAGGTGGGTTCCCAATATACGCAAGGTACAGGGGAACATGTCCAGAATTTTGAAGCATGGATTCCCTCTCAGGCTTGGGCTGAATCGGAGTCTCAAGGAGGTGTTCAATGATGTACCAACGAGGGCAAGCCTAATGGTTTCCAAGAGGTCACTACTCAGTTTTGTCCCAAGCCTTCTGATAAATTTCCCCATGACAACAAAATACGTGATGTGCCGGATTTTCACATAAAGGGTTTTTATTTGGGGCGGTGTTAGCTCCTATTACTAGTCATCTCCCCCTTTCTAATGTGTACCAACTGGATCAGACTGAGCTACAAGTCGGCCACAGAGCATACGGGAGAAGACCTTGGTATTTTTTAGAAAATTTTTATGAACCAAAATTTTATCTTTTTTAAACCCCAGGAGTCTCTTTTCAGGCACGTACTCGGGCAAGCCCTTATACAGAAACCCTACTTCGGGAAAGCAAGGGGGGCATTTTGAGTTTGTAAAAAAAAATGGTAAATCTACGTTTTGAGTGAACTTGTGGCCCGCAAGTGGAATGGACCAACAAGGTTGATTTTAATCCTAGTTAATTTTATTAAATGCCGAAAATAAAAGTAGTAAACTACTCTAAAAAATCACACCATGAAAAGAGACGACACAGGTCACCCCTGGGGGGATGGGGTGTGGGCGCTGGCTAGCCCACTTTCTCTCATTTAATTATCTTTTACAATGATCAGAGAAGTGCCCCAGTCTACTTAAAGTGACTTGGCGGCTTACAATTTGTCAATGAAAAAGTAACCGGTTTTACAAAAATTTAAAAAAGGTCTTCTAGATTGCCTGGATCCTTGAATTTTTGGCAGCACCTCCTCCTACCTGTTCGTCTTTTGCTGCAAACCAGCGAGCAAATATTAGTATAAAATTCCCAAAAACACTTTAAGAGTGTCTTTGGAACACCTACTAAAAACCCAAAAAAAATCTAAATGTTAAGACTACTTAAAAAATGAAAAATTTAACCAAGTAAAACAAGCAGTGATGCTTGTTTGCTTGGGGTCTTTGCAAGCTTTATGAGCTGCAAATTATATGCTCTTGGACAGCCAAATAAATTTTTATATCAGATCTAACACTACTTTCAAACTTTTCAAGACTTTAACAATTTTTAACCAGTTTAAAAAATTAAGTAATGATAGATAATGAAAGATCTAATCTAATGGAAGATAAAGCTTCAAACAACTAGATTAGAACTTTAAGAATGAATCAGATCTACTTAAGAATATATCAATCAAAAAATAAATCAAGAATCACTCTTCAATCGCAACCAATGATCAAGAAAATTTTGATTTTATAAGCTGAGGAAGAGAGAAGAGATAGAATGGTCCTTGAAACCAAAGACTTTGGAAGCTTGAAAGTGGGAAACCGAGGGTGAGATCCACCAAAATGTGTACAGAAGAAGAAATGGAGAGCAAACAAGCTATCCTCCTCTTCACACCTGTCAACCTGTAGCAAACAAAATTCACAGAAAAACCATCAAACTAGAAATGCACATGGTTAGAAATCAAAATAGTATGAGCATAAACAAATGAAAACATATAAACTTTGAATCTCTAACCAATATGACAAATGCAAGAACAAATTAAAACAAACAAGATTAATTGTTCCTTCCCACAAAATCGTTACCAATCCTCCAAGCAAGCTACTAGATGGCTGGAAATTACATGCACGGAACTTGAAATTGCTACAAAATTCTCCGCATCAAGAGACCATGAAACCACTCACAAAAGTATCACACATATGGACCTCCAAAGTCTTTTTATTGATCAACCAAATAGCATAAGCTTACAAAAATTTTTGCTCACTCTCCAACTAGAGAAAATGGAGTGGGCAGCCATGCTTAGATAGCCAAAGATGGAGAGAAATGGGTGGAATGAGTGGCATAACTCGTGGAGAAAATGGGGCTTCCCACTCCCATATAATGGGATCCCAAAATCAACCCCAAATCAGCTAAAAATCAGCCATGTGACAGCCCATAAACATAGCTGCAAATTCCATGATTGAAGGGGCCCAATTTTGGGAAATATGTCCCCCTCAAATGGGGAAGTAATCCCACTAATATAGATGCCCGGAATCTTTCCAAAATCAGCTCTTACAACTCCTAAAACATAGCTGAAAAATCAGTCCATAAATCACTCCCAAAATTTAATACTTTTATGAGTCATTTTTTCACCTTTTTTATTTTTTCATGACTTTTTTGGGTTTTGGGGGTTTTTTGGCCATAGGTAAAAATTTAAGCACCCAAACATTAGGAAAAGTGGGTTTAGGGGTTAAGGGGGTGCTCTGAGTTAGAAAACGAGCACCCCTAAGGCAGAAAAGACCTCCAGATGCCACTTCAAGACCAATTAATTTTTATTTTTTTATTTGAACCATAAAAAAATGGCTCAATTTACGAAAAAAATAAACTTCTCCAAAAATTAAAAAACAACCTAGGGGGACTTAGCACATGTCCATATGACTCAAAAATAACACCTATCATGTTCATATACATTGACCCATAGAATTTAACAACCCCCTAAGGCTCGTCAGCCTCCCTAGGCATTCCAGCTTTGGAGGAGTAGGAGAAAAACCCAAAAAATTATGTTATGCACTAATGCAAGACATAATAACTAGGTGAAAAAATTCCTTGGAATACCTGACTTAGCCAAAAAGTCCTAGGGAACCAAGTCTTTTACAAAACACCATGCTAGTACGTTTTATTACAAACCCCGCAGGGCCATGGACATGTGGAAAAAAGTTAAAACGGGGGCCCTTTAAAAGGCCAGCTAGATATCAAATCATCGAAAAAAAGAACATTGAAATGTTCAACTTTTCCTGGTTGCTTGATAGTCCATCTAAGTACAACTTAGCTGGCAACAATGCCTATAAAGAAATCTTACATGAATCAATCTACAATGAAAACAAACAATTTTTTTTTCAAAATGTTAGTATGAAATCTTGAATTATGCCTACAAAAGAATCTTACATGTCTGATGCGGTCTAATTCAGCAATATGAAAATGACAAATATCTAATTCAACAAGATCAAATTAACAAATCTCTAATTCAACAAGATCAAATTGACAAAGCTCTAATGGAAGAAAAAAAAACTAGAAATGAGGTAAATTGTTGTTTGAGAATCCTTGTTTGCTAGTTATATACAGGTTCGTTGATGTTTTTACGAGGGAAGTGTAGTTGGAAACATTAATTGTTGCCAACTCCTTTCGTGGTTTCGCCCCGGTTGGTTTATATATATATTTTTTACACAGATGAACCCTCGATCGAGGTATTGTTAAACCCTCGATCGAGGTTCTGTTAATCCCTAGATCAAGGTATTTAAAAAAGCTCGATCGAGGGCTTAAAATACAGACCGAGAGCCCTTTTCCCTGTAGAATGGAATGTTTGTCTGCCTTCCACAGAGTTAAACCATGTCATTAAATATTCATTAATGAGCGTACTTGATACCATTGGATTCGTTAATGAATCCTCTATCTAGATATATAAAATTTACGAATTTTTCTCTTGATATGTCTTTTGTTTTTAAATTTATACTAAAACTTGCCCTAAAAAACCATGCCGACAAATTCGATTGAGCTCAAAGATAAATCCACAAAATTCAAAATACACATCCAAAAAATTTGAAAAAATACACACGCCCTAGATAAACGCGTCCTCTTTAAAATGGTATTTTTAGTTTTTCAAATTATGTAAAAAATCTAAATATTTCATGCACGCACACACATGTGTGCAAAATACGACTTAAATATTCATTGGTCATTTTCAAAAAATAATAATAAATATATTTTTTCGAGAAAAATTAAAAGAAAATTACGTAAACCCTAGTGCATTCGGTCTAGATCATGTTCACATATTTCATTTTTTTAAATTATTACTTTAACATTAAATTATTGTGCATGCACACAAACTACTTGTTAATTGCTCTTCAAATTTTTAAGTACACACGTTTCATTAAATGAAAATTCGACATGATATATGACATTGGTATATTTCAAAAAAAATATCATTGGAAAGCCAACATAATTCTCTACATTTTGTTTTTCAACCACATGTCAAAATTCATGTGGCAAGTATGAGTTTCGAGAGCTTCAATTTAATACATGGGTAAAATTTATGTTTTTCACCGTCATATTTGGAAAAAAAGAGTTACCCATCTTCATGGAATCACCCAATTACAAAACCTTATATCCCCACAGGAGTATTGAAATCAACGACAGAGGTATGGGTGGTTATGAAACCCTAGATCCATCCACCAAGATCGAACTATAGTGTTCATTTAGGAATTATACACACCCATATTTACATCTTTAAACAAGTCTTTTAACACAGGAACCAGGGATCGAGACCCTTTATAACAATTATCCTAGGTCATTAAGCACAACGAGATTAACGTTTCACCAAGGATTGAATTTACTTGCCGTTCCATACAAAAGTTAAACGATAGACAAACAAAACCACAAGTTTACAGAACCTTTATAACCCAAGCTTCATGACTTAAAACATTTCTTTCACAGCTGTCAAAAAAATCAAATTTTACCATTTGGATAGGCGACTAAATGTCTAGTTCAAAATACCAGATTTCAAAAGTAACAAATACATCATTTTGCGGTAACTTCTCATAATAACAAAAAAAGAGTCTTGTAGCTACCTTTCCAAAACAAGAATTTAAAACAAAGGTAGGTTTCAGACATCTATTTATCTACTCATTCCTAAACAAAAGATTGGACAAACAACGTTTTCTATCTCTCAAAATATCAATATCAAACCCAAAATTCCATTTATGAAATACATTGAAATGACTGGAGTTATGTTACAACTGAAAATCACAATCAACCGAAAACATAGCATATTTTGTCTCATAAGTTCTCCTCTCATATAAAAAGAAAACCAAAATTATACACTCAAGTAGTAAATGCAACAACAACGCCAAGTTTGATAACTATAGAGGCCGAGAGTCGACTCCCCTATCTCCAACAAAAACGCCTATACAAGCTTATAAAGTTTATTTACACAATTTATGGGCATAGTAGCCATACAAATAAAATTACCTATGAAGCCTTTAAACAGAGTATGCCTAGTAATGCTTGAGGGCTATACTTTTACCTCCTTGTACCTCCCAAGAGAAAAATACCTTTAAACAAAAAACGTAGTACAACCCATACGTGTACACCCAAAACTATGAGCAAACCATTATTCGTATGAGAAGGAGAAAATGGTATCCATGGAACCGGACTTACCAGGGTCAATCATGCCACTTCTCACTTCTCCCAACACTGTGCATTTTAATCTCGAAACGTTAAACAAAGACCATCTTCCAAGCATTCACGAACAAAGAGTTTAGTAAATAACTAGTATTTTAAATTCTACAAACTATGGTGATGCTTAAAACCAAAAATAATGACTGTTTATCACCGTCGTTTTCCAAACATTATAGAGTTAAGCAAAGTCATACCTTTCCAAAATTTAAATTGGTTCTTGCGCCATCCTGTAGCTTGGGTAAGCACATACCATGATCTTTGCTCAGGTCAAGCGCAAGGTTCCTCCATAACCAGGGATCGACTGAGAGCTCTACTCTCGCACTCATAAGACAAAACATAAAACCATGGAGGCACGTTGAAAAGGGTAGGGTTTTACCCACTCCCCCAACATGGCACATTCACCATGTGGAAATCACATGGGCTGAATTAATGCCCAACCACCTCCACCGAGGGAGAATTTTCCCTTACCCAATATCTATAGTAGAAGGCATAGAATTCATTACCTTTGAGATAGCTAGCTTATAATGCTTGGAACTTTAGCATAGGGTAGGTTGCACCATCATGTGCACTTAGGATCCTTTTAATCCTTAAAGGGATAACCTAAGTGTTGTTGAAAGGTACCTGCAACCACATCCAACATGTCTTAGCTCCTAGAGAGCTATGTAAGCTCGGGTTCGATGAGAACCCCCCCTACATCACATGTAGTATCAACATATAAAATATTTTTTTACGCACAGTCCTTTCAACTAGAAGGACGAGGTTTTAGATGCAAAAAGTATACCTCAAACCAGTAAACAAAACATCATAATATATACAAAAATAAATGTCGCAGCTTAATGATAATAATTATTAGGATAGGTAAAACTTTCATCATATAAAATTTTATCCATATTTCCCTACCCTTGAAACATGAACGTAATCATCATTATAAGTTCTAGACGATACATCAAACGTGCATACATTTATGAAACATTTAAACACAGTAGAGTAGCCATACAAATAAACTTCATGAAACAAATTCTATACTACAGTAATAATAAAAGCTACTATGCAACCAAAACCATGAAAGTAAACCAGACAATATACAAGTATCATTCTCAGCATTGCCATTCAATATGGGAGTATATTCTACATTATTATTTCGGGTCTTACTTGTATTTAGGTCCTCTACAATTTTTATTTTATTTTGTATTTTTAGGGACATTACAAGTGGTATCAGATCCCAGATTCAAACACTCAGAGACCTTTTGGGCTCACTACTTAAAAAGACTTTCGCTGCAGAAAAATGTTTTCAAAACTTTACTTATGACTTTTACAAAATTAACAAAATATTGTTTGTACAAACTGACTAAATGTTGCAAATATAAGTGAAAACTGAATCATGAATACAGAGAGAAACAAAAATCGACACAAAAACTTAGATTCACCTCCTCCAGAAGAGGAGTTGGTGTTGGGATTAAATGAAAGTATCAGAACAGACAAGCCACCAAGCTAATGAAAAACAAAATACGGAGTTGAGTTGCAACACTACGGCATATGGACTCGCAAACAAGCGAGTGTGTTATGTACTATGTATAGTATATAAATACATGACTTCTTTGGTAGTAAATTACCTAATCAAAATTTATTTATCTTATTGACATGCATGATATATCAAGTATCAACTAAACTAGGAAAGAAAAAGGTTTTAAAACCCTATGATGGAATTCAGTCCCATTTAAAAATGATAGGGTTTAAATCCTTTAGTAAAATAAACCTAAGGATAAAGATAGACATGTTCACCTCTTGTATGAACATGAAGTCATGAAGTATTCATGCATAAACGTAGTAATCATTTTCTATATATAAATTTAGAAACAAACATCAAATAACATTAAGTGGGAATACCACACAGCCATAGAGTGCATATACAAAAATAGTATGGTATAAGTGACTATACTTAAGGAAGCGGGACGTAATTCGTTTATAAGAAACACATTAAACCTAGAATAAAGGTCATGGCTAATAATGACATGAAAAGAGTTCCAAAAGAAAACTTAGCAAGACTAATTAGATGCATCAGAGGTGCATTGGCCATTAGTAATTGAACAACAAATGCTCAAGAACATTATCACATGGGTTGCATCATAAATCGTAAGTACTAAAGAAGCATAAAATGAGCTTCAAGATTCGAATATATGATAAATAAGTTGTTGGAAATGTCTGCTTAGGAAAGGTATGCAATATTTTGGTAGAAATAACTACCTTCTTGTATAAAGTAAGGACATGCATCTAACCTACATTATAGAAAGTTATAGAAAAGAAAAAGTATAAACCATTTGAATACATGGTTTCTGAAGCACGATAAAAAGTTAATATATTAAAAGTACTAGTAAAACATAAAAAAACAGGTAGCATGAGAAGAGTTTGAGAAACTCAACAGGAGTAGTTGAATTCATGAAAGTTGTTAGATGTTGTACTTGGTTGTAAAACTTTGTTCAAGCGATTGATATGTTTATTAATACATATGTGGTTACCTTATGCTATGGATATCTCTATCGTATGTTATGAGTAATAAAAGCATGCAAAAAAGACTAAATGAATTATAGACTCTATAATCCCATCACCAAGAAGTATGTCATCAACAGAGATGTGGTGTTTAAGGAAGAAGAAGCATGGGATGGAAGCATAGATAATTTGGTTGCAGAGTATGGTACATCAGGATTGATGAATATTTGAATACTGAAGGATTCAGCAGAAGTCCAAGTGAGCCAACCTTGTATACAAAGGTGTTAAACCAAGAAGGTAAAATACTGATTGTTTGCTTATATGTTGATGATTTGATCTTCACTAGAGATCTTTCAATAGATGAGTTTAAGAAAGCCATGAAAACTAAATTTGAGATGACTGATTTAGGAAGGATGAAATATTTTCTTGGTATTGAAGTAACTCAATATGAGGATGGTATTTTTATCAATCAATCTTAGTATGCAAATGATATACTGAAAAGATTCGAAATGTTGAATTGTAAGCCAGCTGTAACTCCAATTGCAACTAGTACAAAAATCAGTAAGGAGGATGATGGGTCAAAAGTTGATCCAACGTTGTATAAGAGTTTGGTAAGAAGCCTCATGTACTTGACTGCAACAAGACCTGATATAGTGTTTGCAGTAAGTATGATTTCAAGATTTATGGAGTCCCCAAATAACACCCACTAGCAAGATGGAAAGAGGATCCTGAGATATATTACTGGAACAACAAAGTTTGGTATCCAGTATACATCAAACTCAAATTTTAAGTTGATTGGATATACTAACAGTGATTTTGCAGGTTCTATAGATAATAGAAGAAGCACATCTGGATATGTATTCCATTTTGGATCGAGATCAGTAGCATGGGCTTCAAAGAAGAAACCCATAGTGACATTATCCTCTGTTGAGACAGAGTATGTTGCAGCAACAACAGCTGCATGTCAAATTGTGTGGATGAGAACAACTATTTCTGAGTTGTAGCATGGACAAGATGGACCAACTCAGATTTTCTGTGACAATAAATCAGGCATTGCACTATCAATAAATCACGTATTTCATAAAATAAGTAAGCATATTGATACAAGGTATCACTTCATTCGAGAATTCATAAACAATAATGAAATTAGTATGGAATTTTGCAGATGAGTAAATCAGTTTGCATACCTATTTACAAAACCTCTGGGGAAAGAGTTGTTTGAGTTTCATAGGAAAAACATTGGGGTTTGTAAGCTGTAACAAAAATGTAGTATTTCAAAGTTTTGTTTTGAGTGTAGTAATTAAGGGGGAGAATGTTAGAAGCAGATTAATTACTCCACCGCTTAATAGATGGCGCCGCGATTTGTAAAAGGAAACACTGCCCAGATTTGTAACCGCCAAGTTTTGAAGAGCCTCCACCGCCACACCGCCTTACCCATTTAAATATTTGAAGAGACAGTCACCGCCTTGGTTCAGATTATTAAGATTGTGAAGAGCCATTATCATTAATATATTTTGACACTGCAGAACATGAAGAACTGTGCCAGCAATCACATCACATCCATTACATTTTTGAAGGGCCAACACAGTCTTCATTTTTCAGCTTGTAGAATTTCAATGAAACACAGAATTCATTTCTACAGAGATAATTGTAGCGAAGGGTCAATTAGCTTTTAATATCTGATCATTCTGAAGCACTATATATACCCACTCTTCTAATATTGATTAATATACAGAGTTGAATACGATTTTCAATTGAAGCTAAACTCAGAATTTTTACTGTGTACTATGTTATTTGAGTTTGTAAAATTATATTCGTTTTGGAGTTATTTTTCGGTGTAGCAAGTTAAGAGATTAGAGTTATTTTTTAGTATAGAGATGTTAAATGGGTTTGATTGTTGAAATAAGGTATTAGTCAAATTTTATGAACGCAAGGGTTATCAAAACATAGCTGAAACAGTCAGGTGCAACAGTCCTATAGATTACTGTTAGCTGAAACAGTCATATAGATTAGTGTTAGCTGAAACAGTTAGCTGCAACAATCATGTAGATTAGTGTTAGCTGAAACAGTTAGCTGCAACAGTCCTGTAGATTACTGTAGATTACTCTTAGCTGAACAGTAAGCTGAAACAGTCATGTAGGTGAAAATTTATGAGCTTGGAAATCTGTGTGTGTTGTTGTGAGTAAAAGCAACACTCCTCTGCCTTCCCACAAACTGGTTATCATCCACTATTCATTTTTGCAATCAAAGTTGTGTTTTTTTTCTTCATATTTAGAAATATGGAAATTTGTAGTTGTTGTTTTAAATCCTTCATGCGGTGATCAAATGCATATAAGTAACGATCTATTGGTTCTTTACCCCTGCTAAAGGGATCTAACTCAGAAGTAGCATATGAAGCCTCATGCTAACCATACACTACTATCTGGTGTAATATTTTCATCGATCTAGCAGCGGTCTCTCTGCAACCTTAAAAATCAATTTGGTGTAATATTTTCATCGATCTAGCAGTGGTCTCCGTGTAACCTTAAAAATCAATCTAGTGTTGAGATCTGAAGACCATGTTCTGGGATTAAAGATAGTGATTTGGTGCCAGGAAATCCCAACAATTTCAATAGCTGCGTTTTTGGTGTTGAAGTCTTCTATCTATCTCCACCCGATCAACAGTCACCTAACTGTTGCAACACAAGCCTAGCTAAAGACCTATCCAAATATATGCCTATTTAGACACATTAATATTATTAATGTGATTGTTGTTAGTTTAACAATGATTTTAAATCATATCTGCCTCTCTCACAGTTATCTTAATGTTTTTTGAAGTGATTAGATCTTTACAAGTGCCTCCTTAACTAAATTTAGGATCTGATAAGCCTGCAGTCTGGTGTATCTGCCCATATTATTTCTGATCTGGATGCCCGTCTTTGCGAGTACAATATTGTTGCAGCATTGTTTAAAAGCATTAAAGATGCTCCAAATGTTATAGATAAGGTTTATGGTGTTATATATTTTATTTCCCATGGATTGAGCAGGTAAGTGCTGTCTCCTGTCCTATATCACCCTTCCTTCCAAATATAATTGGTTCTCTTATTTCAACAACAGAGAGGAACAATGTTGCGGACTCAGAACTGCTTATGAGACTCTGAATGAAATTGTGAGATGCTCGACTCCTGATACTGCAAATGTAATAATGCAACTTCTCCCTTTAATAATGACAAAGTTGGGCCATACTATGGAATTGTAAATAATGTCTTCAGATGATAGAACACTACTCTTTGGCCTCTACAATATGGTGCTTCCACGCTAACAAATATATGAATCTTGGTTTTTAGATCACCATTGCATTTTTTTCAAAGATTCCAGTCGCCTTCAGATAAGCTGGACCAACGATTTGCTGACATATTAAGCAGTTCTTTCTTGTGACATCAAATCTCTGCGTGATATGGAAACTCTCCAACAAGTAAAGTAGAACTACTGTTCAAGACAGAGAATCAATTTCCTCAACGATAACAGTAAATTGGGATTGATTCTTCAGCAGCTCTACTGAAAATTCAATTTCAACACTTGTTGCTCCATTCAAATTGACTGAGTGCCTTCGTTGTGAAATCTATACTACTTATTGGATGGCATTCTACTAGAAATTCAACCCATATTAAAAGACTTGACCTGAGTGCTAATCCTGTATCCTGTATGTTATTAATTTGAAAGAATCATCAGGAGGTATTAATGTTATAGTCCTGTCATTTTCAAAGCGAGCCAAACGAAAACACTCATGAAACTTTATATCATCCAAGTCAATTGCTTTGCCCTTTGTTGATTGATCTTGAGCTTCTAGGAGTACCCTGTAATTGAGGCCAAGCTTGTGGGCGCAACAACTTTCTTTGAAGCAGATCCATCTCCCCACGTTTTATCATACTTCTGGATTGAGAGTCTCTCTCACAAGATTGATCCTTGGACCCATTAAACTTTCCCTACCAGTAGAGCAAGATCACAAGTAGCGTATCCACATCTGAATATTCCCCAATTAGTTTAAGCGATTCTACTCAGCATTCAAAACCAATATTAATTGAAGCATTTGGTAGCTACGATTCTCTCATCTATATCTCTTTAACGTGTTGACAAAATCATCATTTTGATCCATGACTTATTTTCGGTAAAGCTATTACAAAGTATTTACTTTCCCAAAACAAATTGTTATTATTTTAATCTTTTCAAACCAAACATTACTTTTTTCAACGAAAAAAATGTAACTTGTGAAAATCAAAGTTACAAAACACCAGCCATAATAGCATGCGCGTTCTTTACAAAGTAAAATTGACCATTTCCATTTCTTCGTATCCTAATAACATAATGCATAATTCCTCTATCTAATATATTAATGTTAGATAGATAAGGTAAATTATTGTTTTTTTAATTCATTAATTTCAACTAAGTCTGAATAGTCATATATCTTATTTCTTATTTATTCCACTTCCACATATCTCTTTGTTATATTTTTATGAGTTTTAATTAAACCTCTAATTATGGGTGAAGTGCCTAATCTAAACATTGGGACTACTAAAATCTAACAAAATATGAAGCTTCTGAACTGCTATCCAACTTATCTTATAGTCATCCTTTGAATAAGAAATACGTATTAATAATTTTTTACTTTTTTCGCAAAAAAAATCGTAATTTTATTTCTCATGGAGTATAAAATTACATTGTGCATATATATTCCTAGCATATTTTCCTAATAATTTGTCCTGAATACAACAAAAAAGAAAGACATATCACAAATCTATACAAGATATATCCACTTAGTCCCTATTGTAGATGACCGCAAAAAATATCTATTGTGGATCATGGTGAAAATCTAAAGAAATACCTATGAAAGGACTATTATAATATTGGAACATTTGGTCTTGATTATGATCTTCTATGTTAAACCGTCCCACAACCATCCAAAAGATCTCTTTACAAAGGGCATCTGCATTCTATTCTTTTCCCTATAGACATGTGTGCACGAGAAAAAATTAAAATTTGATTTAATGTCCAATATGTATTCAAGCAGTGGGATTAGTCATGTGTGTGTGCATCTCTGTGCACCTTTCATCCAATTGAAAACTAACATTCAATCACCATAAACTTTCAAATTCTGAACACCATTTTCCACAACAAAAAGAAAAAGTATTTTAAGAGTTAATAACTCAACATTATTGTTTGTTCCCTCCCAAAAACATAAAGAAATCTTGAATAAATGTGTTTCTCATAGATTCAGGGTGGCACCTCCACCACACATGGATTGTTCATTCTACAAGGCACCGTTGAAAAATTCCCATAGCATGGATTTATTAATCTATGCCTCCCTAATTCTTTGAATTGTTGCCACCCCTTTACCTTGAGGAAAGTTGTACAAAATTCCTATGCTAGTGGTTGCTACAAGATCTGGGATTCTAATATTTTCCTAGAAAATAGAGTTGTTCCTAGCAATCTAGATGCCCCAGGAAATCATTAGAGGTGGAGATTTATATTGATTATTATCTCTATTAGATGACCAACCTTGGAGGGCTGATTCCATTGAATCTACAATCCAAGAATTATCTCATCATATTCCTCTGTTAATCTCTCTTGACACCATATTAGTAAAAGAACATTTCAAAAAAAGGTGTTAGACAGTGCCCTAATCCGATGTACACACAGTACACCAACTCGAACCTTCCAATATTATTTTTTGTATATTATCCCAAGTTGGAACTTTGTTTTCCAAATCATTTCATCCTTAGTTTATATGATGCATACATGTGCATTCTTTAAGGATATTATATATGTATCCCACATAATCATGTCTACAGTCTCAAGCCCAATTAACCTAACCGAAATCCATCCCTGACTCCAAAGAGTGGAAGAAAATAGATTTGGCACCTGGTTTAAGGTAAAGAATCCAAACCCCTGAAGTATTTCCACTAACTCTAGCAAAAGAAGATTACTATCCCTGATCTTGGGCCATGGATCCAAACCAATCCAAGTACTATTCCCATTTATGATTCTCCAAGCAAGACCATTCCCAATAAGTTCGAATGAACTTACCATAGATTTCCATGTGATATAAGCATTATTCATTTTCTTAGTTGGAGATTGAACCAAATCAGTAATGAATCATGGAGCAATATACTTTTGTTTAACATCCATCCACAAGCTCTTCGTTGTCAAAATTCTCCAAACACATTTGGAAGCCAAATATTTTGAGAAAATAAAGACATTTTTTAGCCCTCATCCACCAAGAGATTTCAGAATTCCAATATTTTCCCATCTTACCCATGGCACAACGTAATGTTCCCTGTGACCACTCCATAAAAGCTAGGAACAAAATCTTCTCGCTTTTTCTAATATTCCTTTTAGAATCTATGCTAATGACATCCAATAGACTGGAATTTATTCCAACACTAATTTAATGAGCACAAGTCTTCTAGTCCTGGATAAATGTTTATCACATCATACCTAAATTATGTCCTCTAATTTTGTGATTAACCACATCCAATCCTTTTTTGGATAGTTATTTGGTTTAAAGTGAAATCTAAGGTATTTTAACCCACCATCTAGATCAGCTATAGGAAAATAAAAATGAGCTTTGTAAAAAATCACCTCATCCTCTTCCATATTGATACATGACAAAGTAGACTTTCGGACATTGATAATCATCCAAGTCACTTGACAAAACAAATAAAGAATTCCTACAAGTTTTTTTGCATCCCATCTAGATCCATAAAAATAAATTAGGATGTCATATACAAAAGGAAGGTGTGTGATATGAAGCAAATGAGAAATCCAAATTTCTTTTAAGCAACATGTTCTTATGGCGTCATCCAAAGATCTACTTAGTACTTTAGCTACCTACATAAATAATAGCGGAGATAGTGGATATCCTTGACATAGCCCTCTTTCAACTCTAAAAAACCGTGAGGATGATCCATTGATTAAAACTACAAAGGAGACCGAGGTGACACAACTCATAATCCAATTTATAAAAGGAACCTCAAACCCAAAATGAGTGAGGAGTAGATTGATGTAGAGCCAGTTCACTCTATTGTATGCCTTAGACAAATCAATTTTGATGACAACACCTTCTTCTTTTCTAGGTTTTATGCTATGCAATACCTCTTGTGAGACACCTAAAGCTTCATGGATTTGTCTTCCTTCTAAAACCCCAAATTGATCCTTTGAAATGTTCCTTCACAAAATTTCATTTAACCTTTTTGCAATGATTTTAGCCACTATTTTATAAATACCATTGGATAAAGAGATTGGCCTAAAATCATCAAAAGTGATATGATTGTCAACTTTAGGTATGAGAGCAATGAAAGTAGAGTTAAAAGAACTTAAAATTCTCTTTGTTCTTCAAGTCTCTTCCATCATCCATAGTAGATAAGCCCCTAGAATATCAAAAGTTTCTAGAAATAATTCTACTGGCCACACATATGTCCTTGGGATCTCGTATCTTTGAAAAATATGAAGAATCCAAGTAAATTTATCCACTAAAATTTCCTTCATTAAACCCTATTGTCATTTTCATTGACAAAACTTGGTAAAACTAGGAAATCTGAATAACTTTTGCAATTGAAGCTCTAAAGGGACTAAAAGTGATTCTTTCCCATATTTTCAAACCCTCAAAAGTGGATGTCTCCCATCCATCTTGATTTGGCATAATCCAAATGGTATTTCTCAACTTGGGTTCTTTTGTAAATGCTTGGAATTTTTTAAAATTTTCATCCCCAAATTTTAGTGATAAATCACAACTTTTCAACTGCCATGCCTCTTCCTAATGTTCAATTAGTTTCTTATGTTTAGTCTCCAATTGATAGAGGAGATTCTTTGATTCATTGTTTATAAACCTTTCTCCTTCATAATCATACATATTTTTATAGATTCTTCCATTGATCTAAGCTCTTGATCATCATAGAGATTCTTCTAATGAGCCCATTTTATTGTCGCCTATTTCAGATTTTAATATTAATAGCAAAGCGAACCAATGCTAAATTTTTTGAATTAGGTTAAAGGGGCTAGAAAACATCTTTCATCAAATTTACATATATTCTTCCTCCTTTAACCATCCAAAGTTGAATTTGAAGGGACTAGGGAGTTTCTTTCCCTTTCCATTTATTTTCCAAGAAGATGGGGTTGTGGTCAGATTTCCCCCCATTACCAACTTATTGCTGCACACTTATTAGATGTATTTCCACTAATTGGGAGGCCAATGCAAATTTGTCCAATCTTTTTGCAGTTATGTCCTCTCCAAATCTCACATTTCTTCAACTTGGTTTTATATTAATAGTTAAATATCTTTGATTCCAGCATATGCAGAAAATAACTCGCCAGGGGATCCAAAGTAACCTTTTCTCCCCACACCTCCAAAGCACCTAGAGTAAAAATTAGATCCCCACTAATGAAGAGATTAGGGGACAGAAAAATAATTTACTCAAAAGACCATCCCAGAAATTGTTCCATTCACCATAAGTCCCATAGATGTTTAAGACCTTAAGCTTCGTCCCTAGAGATTCAACTTGCACTTCAATAGTCAATCTTGCTTCAAAACCCCAACAATTGGTAACCTTAATGTTTGATGGATTCCATCCAGTTGCTAGACCTCTTGAACTTGTTCCCCTTGACCCAATGTTTCCTAAAGAAGTAAAATATCTAGAACACGAGTAATAACTAGTCTCCTTAGTGATCATTTTTTGGACTTATTCGACAAACCTCTACAATTAAAAGAGAGAACCTTCATTTACAAACCCTTTCAAGGGTTCTTCCTACTCTAAGAGTCCCTACTATGGAATTTTTTTTTTTCTGAAAGCTAAGTCGAGCCTAGCTTTGTCCTAATATTTTGATAGATTTGATTTCCTTCCCTACTTGTTACCAACACTAAGGCTCTCAGAGCCGACTCTCAGGAAAATAATACCCGGGTCTCAAATTGTACCAAAAAAATCCTCCTCCATGTCCTTTGAGAGTTCATGTTCCATGGTGATAAAAAGTTATGATTCCATACAATACACCCAAATGATAGGATAAGAAATAGTGCTAGTTGGTGGTCTTAGAGTCAGTGTTGCCAAAGAATCCACAATTGAAATTGAAGAGTGCTAATGTGAATTGATTTCATCTTGTTAAGGAGAACAAGAAGAAAATAGCAATGAGGAGGGTCATTCATACATATATCATCCCTATCCAAAGAACCCACATTATCTAAGGCTTGTTCATCCTTCAAAAGCACCTCCTCTCTAATAGATGCTGGAAGACTTGAGCCCAAAAATTGATCAAGATCTTATGGAACTTCGATCTGAGTCAGTTGTACCGGTATACTACCAAGCACCCAATATTTCTGATTACCCCGTTTTAATTTGCCACTCTTTGTTGCAAACTTGCCTAGCTCTACTATACATGAGGCCAAAAATCACTTATTTGAGTCATTTGAAACCTTAGATTATTTCTCGAGAAAAAAGGGAGATAATAGGAATCAACAAGATGACCATATTGATGGTATCACCTACAATGGAAAGGAAACACTTCATAATCCAACTTTTGAATAAGGGTGACTAAACGCCTCTCAATTTTTAAATACTCCTACATCCCTTCTTGAGTATCAATTCTAAACCATAATCCTTGGCACTTACATTTCAATTGTGTCTTCAAGGGACATATAAACCTCAAGGAACTCACCCAATAAATTTCCATTGCTTCTAAACATATCCAAAGACCAATAATCCAGGGGCAATCCTGGGATCCAAACTCATAATGTAGATATCCAATTTATGACTACAAGCATTGAAAGAGGGGACTAGAGCTTCAAAGCCAAGGGAGCCACACATATACACCAATTCTTTTGTAGAATACACTGCACATCCTCTACTTTCTAAAGGAGAAAATCAAACAAACCTTTTCCAAGAACTAGGACTTTTGGGGTATAGCCAAATTGTTTCCCACATTGATTTGTGACCCAATATATGAGTGTTTTAAAATTTAAAAACTGACCATGCACCAATCTAGTGATATTTATCTCCGTGATATTAAAAAAAATATGAAGATGAATATCTTCTTCGACTACAAGTTTTTTACTTCGGGATTTTTTTCTAAAACCCATTGCTTCTTCTAAGACCTTCGATCACCTTAATTAAAACCAAAGACTAAAATATGCTCATGTACTTTGATGCAACCCCAACTCTCATAAGCCAAAGGGTCCTGATCCCTTTCGATATTGTTGGAGGAGCCTAAGTCGTCCTGTCGGCTAGGCTCCTCGCCCAACCTATTGTAATGTATGTCGACAGTTGTGTCGAGCAGTCGGGTTATGTCAGCTGGTTGAACCGATAAGAAAATTACATAACTGAATGTAAACCCATATATATAGGTTGTTGAGCTGATGTACTGGGTTAACTTAGATCTATTATGTGTACTATTCTGCATATTTCCGAGTAATAAAGGATTTCTCTTCTCTCCATATCTTGTCTACTTGTATCTGTGTCTTATGCATGCTTGTATAATATATAATGTATCACTGGTAACAATGCAACTCCCTCGACTACAACATTGATTCCATTGTCGGGACAAAACAAGGACACTAAAATACAAGGAAAGGGGAAAATAAATATGATTATCAAAGAGCCGACTGATGAGGAAAAAGTTGAACTGTTTGATAGTGCTACACAAATCCTGAATGAGGCAACGAAGAATAAAGTATCTTTTGAGGAACAATTCAAGAAATGTGTGGAAACATAACAACCTCGTAACCAACAACCATCTCAAAATAAAATCAAGCTAACAGTCGAACCTGATGTCGACCTGACAGAAAGCACTCCTCCACCATCTCTGACTATTGTGATGGAGGATACAAATCTCCCCACATCCCTAGCATCCACTCCACCTACACCATCAGCATCACTCTAGATTGCAAATATTGTGCAGACCCTTCCCCTCCCCATCCGACAAAAGATCCAAGCCGACAATGACCTTAATCAGTTTATATCCCAACTCCCTACTATTTTTCTACAATGGAGAGAGTTAGTCACTAAGAAACCAGTCCTCACCGACACTAGTCTGTCGACTAACTCTGCCCCTTCCGGTGTTATCTTAACCAATGTACCATCCCCTCCAAAAGTCATAAAACCAAAATTGGTCGGCATTCACATCACTCAACTCCAAAGAAACCCTGACCCAAACAGTCCTATTGTTTCCCAACAAACTTCATCTTTTATTTATTTTCTAGTTAAACCATCAGTGGAAGACCCCCCACCTGCTCGACATGTCGTCGAACCATCAAAGAGTCCATCAGAACTTGAAGTCCTTGATGAAATTGAATCAATGATCCCTAAAGTCGTGTCACCCTTAGTTAGTTTGGATCCATCTGGCATCCCCATTCCTCCCACTTCATCCCCAGTCGTTGAAACCCCTCGTCGCCACCAGTCATTCAAGTTGTCAGTAGTATGGAATCCTCGTCCCCTGTCAATGGAGTTGTTACAAATTCAGCAGTACTACTAATTCAAGAACAAGCAGCGCTAGTTGAAGAAGCCACAATAGCAGAAACTGAGTTACTCATGCTAGAACGAATCAATGCAGCATCGGTCGAGGAAGCACACATAGCAAGCCAATAAGCCGAACTAGTCAGACAAGTACAAGCAGAACAAGCCACCACCGTAATACAAGAATATGTAGAACACCCACCAGAAACAACCGAGCCACAGAAATAAATAGTACAACAGACCAAGGCTAGAAACAAATCACAGAACCAAAACAAGAAGCAATGCAAAGAAAAATGCCAACAGGAAAAAGAGCAGTAGCAATAGAGACAACAGATGCACCTTGACTACATTCACCAAGAGAGTCTCCTATCCATGCATCTTGATCAGTTTGGGCCTATTTCCACATACAATCCACAGTAGGCAACGCAAGTAGAACTCTACCTTCTTGCCGACGCAGTCCATAGAGAAAAAAGGCATAAACGACTAGAAGCAGAAGAACGTGCCCACAAACTACAGGAGGATCAAGTATTATTTTTGGCTAACTGTCAAGACTTAGCCCAACAAGTTGTCCCACCCCCAGTGAGTTTCAACACAACCAGTACTCTTGACAAAGCATTCCCACGATTCCAATCTGTCGTGTCAACACTACAGGATGAACTCAACAAGGACTGACAAGAATAGGTTGCAGAGACATCTTCCCTGCTATCAGCACAATATGAAGCATTCACCTCAGTGCATAACCTGTTAATCAAATATAATGATTAGGGATCTACAATCACCGATGTCCTTCGCCACTGGTATACGCATTATGGTAATGTCTTTAGAGAAATGCAGGAGACACATGAGCTACTCAATGATCTCCATCAGCAATGACAAGTCGCCAACAATACCTTGACTCAATCTATTGAATATCAAATTGTCATGGAAAATAGAAAGTTTGAGAAATTAGAAAAAAGGGAAGAACAATGGATGAGTCAGGCTCGACCTAGCCTCCTTAAAGTTGAACAACTCTGACCACATCTTCAAATATTGCTTGCAACTGCTAATGACAAGATCAACCTGTTTGGCCCTGATTTGATTCATTTACAACACAAGTGGACACAAGAGAAAATATCAAATCTATTGAGCCTCACCACACTTACTATTGCAATTCAAAATACGTTGTTCACATGGGAAGAATTCCAACACCATTTATCCATTTCAGCCGAAGCCATTGTTGAGGTCTGCGCCTAGCAGCAAACCACACCCAGTCCCAGTCACGCATCACAGTAACAATTATATATAATTTTGTACAGTAATTTTACATCTCCTCGTTTCTTCGGGACAAAGAAATATTTTGAGGTGGGGGAGATGTTGGAGGAGCCTAAGTCGGCCTATCAGCTAGGCTTCCCACTCGACCTATTTTAATGTATGTCGACAGTTGTGTATACAAGTTGGGTTATGTCAGTCGGTTGAACCCACAAGAAAGTTGCATAACTGAATGTAAATGCATATATATAGGCTGTTGAGCCAATGTAGTGGGTTAACTTAGATCTATTCTGTGTATTGTTCTGCATATTGCCAAGTAATAAAGGCTTACTCTTCTCTCCATATCTTTTCTACTTGTATATGTGTCTTGTGCATGCTTGTATAATATATAATGTATCACTTGTAACAATGCAACCCCCTCGAGTACAACAGGTATCCACCTTCGGAGTATGGAAAACCCTAACTAAAGAATGATTTCCAGAAACCCTAATTGATTCAATAGAAGAGTCGCTGAAGAATGTTAAAATACCATTTGGATCTATAGGAATATCAGCCATAGAGCCTGAAATATGAGGATATGGAGATGAGAACCCCCTCAGGAAATGAAATGCTTCAAGAACCTCACCTCCCTCTAACATGGTAACCTTGAATACAGTATAAATATCCACATCCACCTATCTTATAACCGAACCGAGGGCACCAACCAAAATATTATATGGTTGGGAACTCTCCATACCTTCTATGGCCCATGCCTGAATCTAGGTGTTAGGGGGAGTTTCCACGATTAGCCTTGTCGGCTTCTGAACGATCAGGACAATGCTACCCATTACCATCAACATTACTTTTTTGAAAGAGTTTCCTTCATAATAACAGATCCTATCTCCACACCTAGACACACCTCTACCTTCTCTTTGTTAACTGGCACATCCAAGGTAATTTATCCCTCATAAATATCAGAGGAATAATTTAAAATCTCTTCTTCTTCCCCATGTTGTTTTTTTATCCTGAGAAAGACATTTTACCCCATTTGATTGACTACGGTTCCATCTCATCACCTAGTTATTGAGAATGTTTTACTTATTGATGAAATTTTTCATTTTTAAATGTACATATGTAAATTAAAATAGTTAGAATAAACAAAACTACCAATATGATAACTTGTGTTATTGACAAAAGTTTAAATGAAAACAATTTAATCTCATCCAATTTTAAAGATAAAATAAGTAAATTAAAAATAGATAATTCCACAAATAGGGTGGGTTTATTTATATGTAATTTTAAATCAAGAAGAATTTTATGAAAGGAAACTAAAAGCTTAAATTGTTATTGTCTACTTTATTTTAAGGATAATATAATATATATTACAATCTTTTGATAACCATTTTTAATGTTGCATATGGGTAATAATATGCTACTTAGGATAAATAGTATATCCCAAGGAAATCATAAGGTGATTTAGAACTTAATTATTATGAGTGAAATCACCAACAATATTTTGTTATTCATATGTCCATACAAGAGTACTAGAAAAGAAACACAGACTAGTGCAAATACTGGTAACATGTCCAAGTCTTCAAATTGATATCCAGGGTTTTAAATCGAGCATGATTCTTGATAAAGATATTCTTCAAAAAACATCAAAAGTGAATTCTAAATACCTAGTCTAGATAAATCATTGTGCAACAAATGATCAAGATATCCTGCAATTTTTCACTGATGTGAACCCAAAAGCAATGAGACAAAACCTTGATGAGATGTGAATTGGTTGCAATTCCAACAAATCTCAAATCCTAAAAATGCTAGATTATCAAATATGACAAGTGAAAGTATGAAAGAGTCATTTATCCCTTTCAAGGTTTGAAGGCTATCCTTGTCAAGTTTAAACACTAAGTCCAAATATTATTGAGTGAACAAATTTGTTCACTACTCGCAGAAAATGACACAAAAAATGGGGGTTCAAACTTTTCCATGACACGTTTCTGTTTGGTTATTCTTCATTTATATGTGCTCTTGTTTATTGTTTTATAACTATCTTTGCAACTTGTGGGATCGTAAGTGGTTAACGAAAATCTCCTAACATGTCATGTTTGGAACATGGGTTCTTGATAAGCTATAGGGTTATGCTTAAGCCCTATGTTTAGAGTTTTGTCAATATTTAATTATTGACATTTTATTTCACATCATGGACTTGTACATCTATTTTTCTAAATATAAATCAAATTCAAATTATATTGAAAAATATATTTATTTCTTAATTTCCATGATCCAAATTTTGGCAATTTTGATGTTATGTATTATAGTGTTGGTGCAAATGAGACTTTTTTCAATGTCACTATGCTTGCTGGTACAAACGATACTTTCTCCAATGACATTGTACTTGACAATGTGATAATCCCTTTGGATAAGACAAATTCTACTATCTTAAATATTTCTCCATATGACTATAGTTCTAGGTTCGTCACGTGTTTTTTTTTCTAATGTTCTTCCCATATTACTTCGAAATAGATATATCGATTATGTAGGACAAAAAAAGCTATGTTATTAATATATCTTTGAAAAGAACAAAACTACTTTGTTATATTTTATTGAAAAATATGGCATTAGTAACATACAAATAGAAAAGAAAGAGTTACAAAGTATCTGAACAATGATATATATATTATATAATTGATATATCTTTGAAAAGAACAGAGACTACTTTATTATAAAATATGATTTTTTTAATTGTTATATCATAAATAAAAATAAGAATTACCAAGTCTTTGAACAATGCTATATGCATATCTTAGATAACAAGTAATGACTTGGTTTGGGCTATATGCATATTTTAGATAACAAGTAATGACTTGGTTTGGAGAGGAGAAAGAAATGACAAATCTTGGTTAGCTAGTATCATAACCAAGAAATATAGTTATACACTTTATCTTATCTTGACAAGCTTCAAAATCTAAGAAGTTAGCTAAATAAAGCTATGGAAAATGATAAAAAATGAATTAAGTTTTTTCCTATGTTAATTAGCAATTACTATAATAACATTATTTATATTATTTGTTTACTTGTTTATTATTTCTAAAAACATTCTAGTTTTTTATACTTATTTTTCATAATTACAATACAATTTTGATAAAATAATATGTAATGATTGTATATTTTAATTATTATAACTAAACTTACAAAATGCTTTACTTTTATAAAATCAATTTTAAGTATCAATTTAAGAAATCTAGCTTTTGTGTAACTCAAGTACTTCATGAAATTTAATTCAATTCGCATTAATCATTATGTATATTTAAAATAAACATGATATGTTTATCTAATATTATTAGTACTAATAAAAATGATATATATATATATATATATATAGTTTTGATTAATTAGTATAATACATATAATAAAATGATATATATATATAATAAATTATATATATATATAGTTTTGATTAATTAATATAATACATATAATAAAAGCTAGTATTAATGATGTTAGAATATATATATATATATATATATATATATATATAACATCATATTATTATTATTATTATTATTATTATCATCGATAATATTATATTAATACATTAATAATATTGTAGATACTAATTTTATATGTATATATATAATATTAATGTTAGATAGGGTAAGGTAAATGGTTCCTCTGTGTGCCTGTGTAGCTAAGTTTTAATGGTCATATATCTTATCTCTCATTTATTCTACCTATGAGCTATCTTTCTATGAGTTTTAATTAGATCTCTCAACTACTTTCCAACATATCTTATAGTCATGCTTCGAATTTAAGAAGTAGGGATTAAGCATATTTGACTTATTGAAGAAAGTTTTCATTTTTAAAGATCTACATATGTAAATTAAAATAGTTAGAATAAATGGAAATTTGAATATGATAACTTTTCTTGTTTTATTGAGAAAAGTTTAAATGAAAACAATTTAATCTCATTCATTTTTAAGGATAAATTAAGTAAATTAAAAATAGATAGTTGTACAAATGGGGTGGGGTTATGTATATTATAATTTATCTTTAAAATAATGAATAATAAGAAAATCAAGAATTATCTAAAATGCAAATCAACGCCTAAATTGTTATTGTCAATTTTATTTCAATGATAATATAATATATAGTACAATCTTTTGATAACCATTTTTAATGGTCCAGATAGATAATAATATGCTACTTCGGATAAATAATATATCGTCGGGTAATCATAGGGTGATTTAAAACTTAATTATTATGAGTGAAATCACTAGCAATCCTCCCTTAATCACGTGTCCATACAAGAGTGCTAGCAAAGAAACACAGACTAGTGCAAATACCGGTAACATATCCAAGTCTTCAACTTTATATTCATGGTTTTAAACCTCATGATTCTTGTTAAAGATATTTTTGAAAACCCATCGAAAGTCGATGCTAAATACCTAGTATAGGGAAATCAATATGCAACAAATGAACTTAAATATACTGCAGGTTTTCACTGATGTGAACCCAAAACCAATGAGACAAAACTTTGATGAGATGTTAATTAGTTGTAATTCCAATAAATCTAAAATCCTAAAAATGTTGGATTATCAACTATGCTGAGTAAAAGTATGAAAGAGTCATATATCCCTTGTAAGGTATGAACACCATCCTTGTAAAGTTCAAAGAATAAGTCCAAAGACTATTAAGTGAACAAATTTTTTCACTGCTCGTAGAAAATGAAACATAAAAAAATTGCCAATATTCCAACTGAAAAATAAAAAAAGAAGAAGTTTATCAATATCCCAATCATGTATCCTATAAACCCTATATAGAAAAACCTTGTGAATGACTCAACAATGACTTATCATAATTTTACCAAAATATATTGAGATTTAAAATAAGTAAATTGCTCATATTGCTCCAAATCCTAAAAGCAAATTGTCGAACAGTCATGCAAGTCACAAAAATGCAAGTGATGGAATATCCAAAGGCCAAGATATGGAGAACTATCAATCCATACTAATATCCCAAAAATCCATAAAAATGTCATAAGCTCCTAAAATTGCAAAAAAACGCAAGGATTAAACTGTCTTGGTGAATATCCTTTGATGTTAAACTAACCAATCCAAGATTCTACATGAGTGATATGTGTCAATGTCATCAAATTATAAATCCATAATCTTGTCAAATTGATCTCCCATTAGAGGAGATCTAACCTCCTCTTAGACCAAAGCTGCACATATTAGAGCTGCTCTAGAAAAACCAGTCAGGAGCGCACTGCCCAGGTGTGGTGCCCCTCTTTGTTCTATGGGAAAATATTCTTGGAAATTGGTGATGTCAGGTAGTTTGGATAGCCCACGGGTTTAGCTAACGCAATGAGGTGGAGTTACAAAAAGGGAGACATAGCGCAGATCATGAGGAAGGGCGCACTGATTTTTCAGAGAGAGCGTTAATGCTGGCCAAGGATGGAAACGTAGTGCAGATCATGACGAATGGTGCACTGATTTTTCAGAGAGAGCAAACTAATGTTGGAAAGGGATGGAAACGCAGTGCAGATCATGAGGAAGGCCACAATGATTTCTTAGAGAGAGCGTTAATGTTGGGCCAGGGATGGAAACGCATCGTGGATCATGAGGAAGGGTGCAATGTATTCCAGATGGCATTAATGTTGAGTGTTGGAGTTGAAAAAATGTAAGGGGAGGCACATACAGATAGAGGGCAGGAAGAGAGGATCCTCCAAGAGGTCTATCATTTAGGAAGGAGGCTTCAAAACCTAAAACCTAGAAGCAAAGAGAAACAGATGCAGAAAAGTACCTTTCTCAATAAGCTTGTTTGTAGTAGATGAGAGGATCACCTTTGATAATAAGGGACCTAATTATTTACATAATAGATGTTTTAATACACTTTAAGATAACTTAGGCTAAGCTTATTACATGATCCCCTATTTCTACTATGGGTTGCAAAGAAGACTAGCGGCTTTGTGGCCCAATTTCTCCCTATTTAGATCTGGAAGCGTCCCTACTTCCATGAGAAGATGAGGAAACATACGTTGCACAATCTCAGATGTCATCCACTTTGCTTGAGCTAGAGTTCATCCTTTGCATTCCAAGAGTTAGGAGGTGTAAGACCAGTGGCAAGTAGAATGGGTCTTGGTGTCAAGTATAGTATCCCTGGACAAAGGAAGTTGGAAGTCTAGAATATTGTCCACAGGATGTGTAATTGTGATTGGTTCATCCAATAGAGGAGGCTCGAATAATTTCATATGATTGACATTGATGACATTGTGTATGTCGAGCTAAGGAGGGAGGTCCAATCGATAGGCATTTTCCCCAATATTTTATATAATTGTGTAGGGGCCATATCGAATTGGATGTAGTTTATGATGATGTCCTTTGAATCGTTTCTTATCCAAATGTAACCAGACTCAGTCTCTAGGTTGAAAGGAAATGGATTTCCTATGTTTTTCATGCCTTTGCTTTGCGTGTGCTTGAGCAGCTTTCAGAGCTTGTGTTACCCGAGTGTGGCGATGTGCAATTTGTTGAAGAAACCTTTGAGCTTAGTGTTGTTCTCTTTGCTGATGATTTGTACCCTAGGGGTGCAATGTGAGGGGAAGCTCAGCCGGAGAAGCTGGTTGGAAGCCTAAACATACTTCTAAAGGAGAAAAACCGATAGCAGAGTGTGTGGCCCTGTTGTAGCTATGTTGAATAATATGTAAATAATTGTTCCACTGTTTGCTACATCCAAAATGAGTATGAAGAGCATGTACCAGCAAGAGGTTGACTACCTCTATTTGTCCATCCATTTGAGGGTGGAAAGTTGTGGAGAATTTAAGCTGACATCTGAGCAATGCCCAGAGTGTCTTCCAAAAGGAACTCAGGAAGCGTGAGTCTCAATCTGAAATGATGTTGCTTGGGAGGCCAAAATGAGGCCACACATGTTGGAAATACAATTATATTGTTTGAGAGTCTGTAGTGGTCTTTGTGAAAGGCATGAAGAGGGTTGTTTTGCTAAAACGACATACTACCACCCAAATTGCATCATGTTTTCATTGGGTGGTGGTTAGTTGACTTAAGAAATCCATAGAAATTGACTCCCAAGGCCTAGAAGGTAGTGGGAATGGTTGATATAAGCCATGCTTTCGATTTGATGGTTTCAACTGAGAACATAAGGCACTGGCTCTTAAGAATCTCTCTACTTGAATTTGAAGAGTAGGCCAATAGAAATGGAATTGGATATGTTGAATGGTATTAGTGGTACCAAAGTGGCCTCCACATGTAGATGCATGAGCTTCTTTAATGAGAAGCAAACAATCGTCGGAGTGTGGGACACAGAGCAAATTTAATTTGTAGAGCCACCCATCATAGATGGTGTAGTCTAAGAATGGAGTCTGATTGATGACTGTAGGGTCCTATAATGTAGCCCATATTTCTTGAAAGTCAGGGTCAATATGATACTTATATTTCGATGTATCATAGGTAGAACAACGAACCTCTAGTAGTTGGAGCACTAGAGTGGGTGGCCTACTGAGCAGATCGACCATCTTGTTAGAGCTTCCCTTCTTGTATCTAATAACTAGATGGAATTGTTGAATGTAGGATTCCCATTTAAGATGCCTTTGTTCCTGTAACTTGGACTGTGAATTAATGAAAATTAGTGGATGGTGGTCAGTATGTAGAATAGTCTCCTTTCCCAACAGATAATGGTGCCATTGCCTGAGATCTTGCACTAGGATGTAGAATTCCTTGTCATAGGTTCTATAGTTTCTCTTGGCATCTGAAAGAGATTATGAGTGGTAAGCAATAGAATGTCCTTCATGTTTAAGCATTGCGCCAATAGCATATTGGGAGGCATCTAACTCAATCTCAAATAGTTGAGAGAGGTCTGGAAAACGCAGTACTGGGGACAAACATAGAGCTTCATTGAGATGAAAAAAGTTACGGGTGGCTTATTCATTCCAAACAAAGGTGGAATTTCTATTGGATATCTGATGCAAAGGACAAGAAATCTGAGAGAAATGTAGGACAAAATTACGATAAAAAATTATGCCACCGAGGAATGTTTTTAACTCACTAGAAGAAGAAGGTGTTGGCCATTGTTTCAATGCTTTCATGCGAGAAGGATCAAGCTAAATAACTTTTGAGTCAACAAGAAATCCTAGGTAAGGAACTGAGTGCTAGTCAAAATATGTCTTCTTTTCTTTAACTTGAAACTTGTGTTCTCTGAGTATTTCAAGAACTTGACAAACATGCTGAAGGTATGTTTCCCACAAATTACTAAAGATCAGAATGTCATCTAAGTAGATAATCACAATTTGACCCAAGTGCTTCCTGAAAATATCATTGATGAGCCTCATGAAGGTGGCGGGTGCATTAGTCAGGCCAAAAGGCATGACCTTCCACTTGAAAAGGCGGAACTTGGTCTTGAATGTTGTCTTCCAAACATCTACTGGGTTCATTCGAACATGATGGTATCCTGCTATCAAATCCAACTTAGTGAACCATTTATCACCTTGTAGGGTGTCAATTAATTCCTCAACCTGGGGTAGGGGGTATAGGTTCTTCACCGTGGCCTTGTTAAGGGCCCAATAATCAATGACAAGGTGCATTTCTGGGGTGTATTTCTTGGGGATTACGAAGGCTGGGGAAGCACAAGGAGAAGATGATGGTTGAATGTGTCCTGAGTTGATTAGTTCAGTCAACTACTTTTCAATTTCCTCTGTTTCCCATGGGGCAAGGCAGTATGTAGGTGCATTGGGTAAAGAAACACCCAGTATGAGGTTAATAGAATGGTCTATGTGGCGAGATGGGGGGAGTCCAGTAGGGGTTGGAATAAATCGACAAATTCTTGGAAGAGAGGATACATGGATTTTGGGATGGGATGGGTGGTTTTGTTTGGTTGAATGGTGCATACCAGACAAAGAGATACACACTGGTTGAGATGGACATGAGGGAGTTTTTCTTTTGTTGGCTTGGGTTTGGGTGGGCCTGCGATAAGAAAACAGGTGTGGCCATCCCTAGTAATTTTATACTGGAGATATTTGGTTGTATAAATGGAATTTCGTTGGTCTTGGTAAGGGAGGCCAAGCAGTAGGTCAACACAATCTAATGGTAATACATCATAGAGTATAGAATCTTTAAATTGAACGATGGAAAATGTTACCAGGCAGCGATGAGAAACCAATAGATGGGGACCATCTTTTTGGACCCATCCTACATTATATTGTTTTAGGTGAGGAGTAGTGGGTAGATGGAGGTGTTGCACTAGCTCTTGTGAAACCAAATTTTTCTGGATGTCGTTGTCCATGATGAGCAAGGCCAAAGAATTTTTGATTTGGCAGTTATGAGTAAAGAGGAGTAGGGTAGACAAGTTGGAATATTCAAATGTCATTAAGATCAATGAGGGATCTACTTCAGTAGGATTCTCAAGAGAAACCTAATCAATATCCTCTACAGGTTGTGATGAAGTAGATTCTATGAAGAGAGTTTTTTTGGTCTTGAGAGATTTTAAAACTCAATAATCTGAACTATTGTAGGAGTTAGTCTTGTGGAAGGAACACCACAATGTATTGGCAGTTTGGTTGGTAGGATGAGTGGAGGGAAAGTGAGATGAAGTATTGGGTGTGGGAGTTTGGGAAGCAGAGGGATTCTAGTTGGGACGAGATTGAGGAGTATGACCCTGAGGAGCTACCTTCCTTTCGACTACCAATGCTCTTTGAAAAGATTTATCTAATGTAGAATTTTCAAATAACTCAACTTCTCTACAGAAATGAACCAATAAAACAGAATTAAATTTAAGGATTAATACCTCTTCTGGGTCTGGAATGTAGAGCAATAGTCGAAGCTTGGAGAAGTATTCAATATAGGCTCCTACCCCTTGTGCAGGTAGTTGGCGGAGCTGGTGCCATGGGATCCATAAATACTAAAGATACCCAGGTGGCTAAAAATGATCTCTCAATGCTTCACACATGCGATCCCAAGTGTTGATCGGTTGAGAAGAAGAAGACTCTGTTGAGGCTCCAATGTCTATTACCAAGGTGGTCTTTTCCTGCTCTATGTTCCACTGAGTTTGAGCAAGTCCTTCCAACTGTAACACTGCAATCTGTAGTTTTATCTCTTCGGTAAGGCCTATGCAAGTCCTGAAATAGGTGGAAAGGCTGTGGATCCATGAATCCACAACCTATCCATTGGTTTTTCCAGCGAACTTAGGGAGCTAGAATAGAGTATCTAACCTGAATGGATCTGGGTTGGTCTATTGTTGCGTCCTCATTAACTCATTGAGAGCATATGCGAGGTACTATACTGGATTAGAGGCATTTGAATCGGAATCAGTGGCAAATGGATCTCTTCTAGGAGGCATCTTGTGGAGTATGAAGGATTGGAGGCCAAATTTTGAGATAAATCTGGTTTATGCTCTGTGTTGAGTACAGAGGGTGCAATGCACTAGTGGCTGTGAGCTTAAGAAACAAAGGCTTTACTAGAGTGAGAGATGTGTGGGCATGAATATCTGTGAATCTCCTCTCTATGGTGGAGATATGTGAGCGCCCTGGGAAATAAGATATGTGAATCCACCATCAACTGTAGTAACCCTGAGAAGGGTGTGAGATCTACTGCAAATCATGAAAAACCCAGGAAAAAAAAAAAACTTGCTCTTATGTTGCTTCTCCTTCGGATCTTGGAGCTCTGATACCAATTGATCTCCCATTATAGGAGAGCTAACCTCCTCTCGTCCAAAGCTGCACATACTGGAGTTGCTCCAGAAAAACTAGACAGGAGCTCACTGCCCAAGTGTAGCGCCCCTCTTTGTTCTATGGGAAAATCTTATTGAAAATTGGTGTTGTCAAGTAGTTTGGATAGCCCACGGGTTTAGCTAACACAATGAGGTGTAGGTGTCCCAAAAAGGGAGAAACAAAGCAAATCATGAGGAAGGGTGCACTGATTTTTCAAACAGAGCGTTAATACTGTCAAGAGATGGAAGCACAATGCAGATCATGAGGAATGGCACACTGATTTTTTAGAAAGAGAGTTAATGTTGTCCAGGGATGGAAATGCAATTCAGATCATGAGGAAGGGCGCACTGATTTTTCAGAGAGAGCGTTAATGCTGGGCTAGGGATGGAAATGCAATGCACATCATGAGGAAGGGCACAATGGCTTCCAGAGGATGCTAATGCTGAGTGTTGGATTTGATAAAATGTAAGCCGGGCAGACACATGCATACAGAGGACAGGAAGAGAGGAGCCTCTAGGAGGTCTATCATTCAGGAAGGAGGCTTCAAAACCTAAAACCTAGAAGCAAAGAGAAACGGGAGCAGAAAAGTACCTTTCTCAATAAGCATGTTTGTATTAGATGAGAGGATCACCTTTTATAATAAGGGACCTACTTATTTACATAATAGATGTTCTAATACACGTTAAGAAAACTTAGGCTAAGCTTATTACATGATCCCTTATTTCTACTATGGGTTGCAAAGAAGACTGGCATCTTTGTGGCCCACAAATCAATCCACAATCAATAATAATCCTAAAAATAGCAATGTAAAAATCTCAATTCATCGTCCCGAATAAATCATGGTTAATTTGTAAAATGGGATATTTCAATGGAAATAATTCATCACAACATATCTTCTAATTTACTACAATCATCCCGAATAAATCATGGTTAATTTGTAAAATGGGATATTTCTATGGAGCATTTTACTTTATATTGTATATTTAATATACTATCTCAATGCTCAAATGAATTGAAATTAAAACAAAACAAACAAAGAAATAACACACCATCTAGAAGAATTAAATAATACACCTTTTAGATATGGATGCAATGATACTTCTCTTTTAGGAATGGCCACATATGTGCTTCTATTTTAGGAATAGGTGCATCAAAGATCTTATATGATATATGTAATACGAGGCTTCTCTTTTAGAAATGGGTGCACTAGTGCTCCACTTTCGTCTTTTAGGAATGGTTGCATTAGTGCTCCTATGTCTTTAGAGTGCCAACAATCTCTAATTTATAACACATGCCAATGGATATTATAAAATCGTGTAATTGTGCACCTTAATTTTTTAAGTGAACTAACAAAAAAACCTCAAGTTGCTCAAAATTTCTATTTATAGGGAAAATCTATTAAATGCTCCACTAAAACCTCAGTTACCATTTACAGAGATTTTAGTGGAGTTTTTTTCTATAATTGTTGCCAATCTTATAAAACTAAAAACTTAAGGAGACATCCACTAGAAAGTGTTTTCCTTGAAATCCTAAATGCTAAGCATTGGTGCACCCACACTAATGTGGAGCATCTATGTTAGTGCTTGTGTTGGAATATATTAATTATATTCCTTGGAAGGTAATAATGTCTTTGTATTATGTCAGAATTTATCCACAATCTTATGTAAAAGAGTAATACATTATATCCCATATTCATTATGGTAAAGTATACTCTTGATATCCCTCATTATATAAAGAGATGTTATTATGGAGAATTATATTATCCCACAGGCAATATGTGAGAGTAATTCCTCCACATCTCTTGGTATATAATAGGTTCAAGGGAGTTACATTATATATAACAAGTGATAAAGTGGTATATGCTCATAGATAGTATTGACACATGGTATTGTGATCTCAAGCTCTGCTATATTGTATTGGGGTTATTTGTAGTTTCTCTCTTGTAAGAATGAAGGAGATTTATGGAGATAATAAGAAGACAACCTTCCTGTGGACGTAGCCTAATTGGGTGAACCATGTATATTCGGTGTATTATTTTCCTTGTTCTCTTTATGTTCTTATTTACTTTGATATGTTATTGATTGCTAAGATAGGTAAGCTAGTTTAGCTAGATCCATATCGCTGACATAGTATCAAAGCTAGTTGTTATGATCTAACACATTCTATAGCTTTCAATCAATAAATATTATCATATGGGCATTTTTATCTTCTAAATTTTCTTTCTATCAGGTAGCCATTAGGATTCTCTTCAAATCTGGGCATATTTATGCAGTTTTTTTTCTAACCCTAACCTTGATGTGTAGATTTTTGCAGAAAAATTTCAAGGGTTTCTTGATTTTTTTTTGTATATCTATATATTTTTTGGATTCTCCTCAAGGAGATCTATCTTCTGGTTGTCAGATCGGCAGTTTTCATCCAAGTTTGGTAGACTTTGTGTAGGTTTCCATGTTCGGCTTAATCGACACTATTTTCGGCCTAAAACTAGACATTCACAACTTTTCCTTTGCAGAGAGTGCAGTTAACCGTGAATTTCCCAATTGCAAACCCACGAGTATACTGCAAACCTATGAATTTCAATGTATAGACCCGTGTGTGCTACAACATACTCACGCCTGTTCTAACTGTAAACTCGCACTTTCTTGAGTATACCTGCAACCCTCTTATGCACAGACCCGCGAGTGCTTCAGCATAACCACGACTTTACTGCACAACAACCTGTGGGTAGCCGTGACTCCACTATACAGAAACCCATGAGTATCAGATCAAAACCACGACTTTCGATTTTACAAACCCATGGACCCACAGCTAGATCTAATGTAAATCCACGAGTAACTGCAATAGTTGCTTTGCAAAACTCGCGAGTATTAGTATTATTCGCGAGTTTACTGTTGTAAGACCCGCGAGTAACTTTTCTTGGCACTTTTTAAGGGCTGTAGGTATAGTTTCTTTTTTTACTGTTTTTTAAGTGAGAACGGTAAAAGCGTCTCAGTTTTCTGTTATTCATCTTTTTAGGCATTTAGGTTTTGCTTCTAATCATGTTTCTTAAGAGATTATTTCTTGTTCTTGGTATATATTTGTCTCACATTCCTATATGGAAGCATTGGCATTTTTTGAGGGCATGGATCTCTAGTATTTGTTCATGATGATAGCTATAAACCATCTAATGCTTAATATTTTAACAAGATACTTAATAACTAATTTGTTCTTTCTTTATCATATTTAATCATGTTGATTTCTAATCATGTCATGTTTATATAAGCAATTTTATAAGAGCAATCTCATATTTGTAAATCTTCTGTAAGCTATTTTATTGTTCACTATTTATATGTTGTGGTTGACACTTAATGTGTAAAAGTAACATCATTGTGAGTAAGTCAAGTTAATATTTTATTTGATCATATTATGTTGCCATATTTGTATATGATGTTTGCTAACCTTTGGTGTGTAAGCATTTTAATTTATGTATGAGCAATTTTGTTTTATGATCTTTGTATGTCTTAATCTTGGAAGTTCTTGTGTGCAGATAAGTTCTTTCCTGAGCATATTAATCTTGGAAGCACCATCTTCTACTGTTAAATTCATGATGTTCATTTGTATGATATCATTTTCGATGTATAGACCATTGGGGTCTTGTTTCTTCGATGTTTGAGGTCTTCTACAAATATTTATATTGCACCTTAATTGGAAGAATGTCTGCTATTCGCATGTGTATTGGCCATATGGGTATTTTGTACACTGTTGTGGTGTTCTTAGCTACATGTTATGTTGTATCAGTTGTCAGAAGGTATCTGTACATTGGTGTGGATGTTATATCAGATTTCTTCAGCTATCAGTTATGGTTGTGATGATTCTTGTGGTTATCTGGGCACCTTGCTGTTGGATTGCATCACATGTTCTAGGCATCTTGTTGTTGGTATTTCATCGTACAACCTGGTTCGTGTGCAATTTCATGATTCAATGAGAAGCGGTTGTTCTTCATCAAATTCCATTTAGCCGAAGTGTTCTTAATAACTCCTTCCTTCCTTAGTGTTAGAGAGGGATTTTTCTCCCAGCCATTATTAAGGGGGATTGTTGGAATATATTAATTATATTCCTTGGAGGGTAATAATGTCTTTGTATTATGTCAGAATTTATCCACAATCTTATGTAAAAAAGTAATACAATATATCCCATATTCATTATGGTAAAGTATACTCTTGATATCCATCATTATATAAATAGATGTTATTATGGATAATTATATCATCCCACATGCAATATGTGAGAGTAATTCCTCCACATCTCTTGGTATATAATAGGTTCAAGGGAGTCACATTATATACAACAAGTGATAAAGTGGCGATACTCGCGGGTTGTGCAGAACCCACGAGTATCAATATCAAATAGGAGCACCAATTTGCCCAATCCAAAGTGAAACACCAATATTAGTGCTCTAGAATTAAAGAGGGGCATTAATTCCCCAGTGATAAAATACAACACTGCTTATATCATACAATAACTAAATTATTAGTTAATTATAAAAATATTTATAACCAATAATTTATGAATAGTTTAGTTAAATTATACATATAAATTGTTTTGTATTTGGTGGATTAAAGTCTATAGGAGTTTGGGTTCTGGGCTACTACATGCACAACCCTTACCTGTTTCGAGCTTTTGGGGTTTAGAGAAAATTCTAGGTGGTAGGTCACAACAAGCAAAAGGCCCTTTAGCGGAGTTTATAATGGATGATCCTCTAAAAAGAGCCCAAATATCCCTTTATAGGTAATGTCACTAGAAGAGGCAAGCGTATAGAGTTTTTACGATTATTCAGTTCTTTTGAGCATAACAACATCAGTTCCCTAAATCACCTACTTAGACACCTTGACATATGTGCTCAATGTGGAGACATTGCTCGCTCCCATTGGTTGCTGACTGCAGTTTGAATTTTTCCAAACAATAGGAAAATTTTCAAATTTTACATACATTGCCACGATGCCTCCCTGACACACAAGTGACCTATTAAATTTATTGTTACTTCGCTATTTAATTATTTAGTGGATTAGATTTGAGAATTCATCTTTTTTTTGCCTAAATTAAAAAAAACTCTACACAATGTATTCAAACTGTTAGGCTTGCACCGCTACATGGAGTAGCCTGTAAATTTACAAGGTGCACCAGTAGCGGTTCATTTATGTCAAGGGCACACTGCATACATGGTGCACTATTATTTTAAGCACACTGATTAACATAATTTTTAATAAAAAAAATATAAATGTAATACCAGTATGCAATATAAATACAACAAATTAACGGTGCGTAATGTTCGCAATGTCTTGGCCATTTAAATCCTATCTCATTCACTAAAAATAACAAATCTCAAACAAAACAAAAAAATTTAATCAAAATTTAATACCGGTGCATAATGTGGGAAGCATCTCGGTCATTTAAATCCCATCTCATTCACAACAAATAACAAATCTCAAACAAAATTTATCTTGTAATTTACTTTTTTTCATTTACCTTTTTTTAACTTTAGAAGCTTATTATAATGATATTATAGAAAGAACCTCTTAACGAATAACCCTTGCAAAATGACATGAGAGAAAGAGGCAAGTCAAAGGGAATATGTTTCTATTAGCGCGATGGGCTCATTCACGCTAAGGGAAAAGAGAGTTCGAGGTAATTTGATTTGTCTCGAAATAACTTAATTGGAAATAATCCATATAAAATAAGCGTAGGCCTAGCAAGATAAGTAATTGTAGGCCTACCAATAAGGCAATAATGAGGTAAGAAATATAACCATTAAATGGTGATAGGTCTTATATGAGCATACGATGAAAAGGTACTTGATTGAATGAATGCAATTATTTGAATACACACAGCAAAGTAACCACTCGAGGGTATTTTTATTTTTATACCAACTTACATGTCTTTGTCAATCAAACTCCTTCATGGGTAAATGCCTTCCTGAAATTCCTCAAATATTTCAACTTGTGTCATCTCTAGAATGTGTTTACAATTCTCATTGTACATGCCTCTAGATAAACATTGTTGCAAAAAAATATTATGATCTGGTATAGCATGAGAATGGGTTTCCAAAAAACTCTACCACTTTCTTTCTAATGCCTTCTAGAAGTCTATCTCAGTAGGGTTTCCTACAAATAATATCCCAATAAGTAACTTCATTATTTTCATTTATCCAGGCCTTGAATCTAGTATGACTCCACAATTTTCTTGAAATATGAAAAATTTTGACATCACTGTCAGAAATTGACTTATTGAAGTCCTTGGTGCAACAACAATTATTGTAATTTCCCTATGACCAACTTGAATACCGGTTTTTCTTGATTTTTCAAACAAAGGGAATGATTTCAATACATTTTTTTATATATTCTCATGTGTTTTTGTGTGTTTATCATCTAGAAAACCCAATACATTTGTTTTCTTTTTCTTTTTCTTTTCTTTTTCCTTTTCTTATTTAAATTTTGTGTGATTTATCAATCCATGTAGGATTTGAGCTAGCGTAATAATTGATTTTTCTCAACAAATGACTTGATTATGTTACTAATGTGTTCCTTGACTATTCTATCAAGACAAGGGTTCTCAAATTCTTCTCTTATGTTTTTATCTAAACTATCTAAAAAGTTTGAATCATCCCTTTGAGAACTAGTACAACTCCCAAATATTCTTGAAACTCAAGACATGGCACGATCCTAAGGCGGTTCATTATATTCTATCCATAAATAGTCCAATTAGTTTGTAAGTATCATGTCAAAAAATTCCAAAGACTCTAGACTCTCAATCTAGCTACAATACAAGTAAATTTGAGTTATGTCACATGGGAAAGAATGCATTGATAGTTACACATGGTAAACATACACCTAATAAAGAGTATGCCATAATTATCATGCAATAAACATCAAGGATACTAGCATGATATTAGGACACATAGGATACTAGGGAAGCTTTGGACTAAAGGTTCTAAGATATAGTGGTGACTTCAAGTTTTGGAGCACAAAGGATGATTCTTGGAGGAAACATTTGGTCCAAAATAAAAATACAATGTCTAAGTCCATATAAATGGTCTCTAAGGCTCATGATTCATGCATAGTGCTCCAAGAAAACACACAACCCCTACATACGGAATCTCTAGTCTACATGTGAGGTATGGTAATCATTTTTAGGATTACTGCATGATGATGGTCCTTGGCATGGTATTTTTTAAGGATTCTAATAGTATACCTAAATATGGAATTCTAGGCGATTATTTTGGGTTGAAAAAATCATATATAGAGAGGTAGGCGAATGTTAAATATGAAACATACAATTTACTATGAAAATTTATAAATTTTGGCGAATATTACAATAAAAAAAAAAACATTTTATGTAAATATAGGCGATATTAGAGAATAAAAATGACCAAATAGCGATTTTATTTTTTGAAAAAATGCTCGTAAAATAGCCAATTAGTGAAATTTCGCCCCTAAAAATTTCCATGGTCCTTGGTGCCCATGTAATGGTTCAATATCACAAATTTTGGCATTATAACAAAACAAATTATCTCAAAGGCTCATGCACCATGTACAAGCTCCCTAGCCATCAAATAGACATTTAATAGGGAACCCATCTCCCATGAGTTCAATGTGGTGGATATTTTAAGGTTAGGTGCACTTGGGATAGTTCTTGTGATTAAGCCATGGTATCAAGGATCAAGGGCCATGTGTGGGCCCCTAGATCATCCAATTATTCCCTAATTTACACTAACTCTTAGTATGCAAGTTTGGAAAGAGAAACATAGAATTTTTGGAGCTAAAAATTAGAAACTTAGAAACATAAGTTAATGTTGCATCAATTCATTGTAAAATAAGTTAGTGCACCAATCAAGTCAACCTAAAAAATGGCCTACAAATTTCTCATCTAGACAATGTGTTATAGGAATGTATGTATCTATAATACATTTATGGTCAGTTTTTTTTATCCTCCATCTCCTTAGTTGACCTCTCTTCACTCTCATTTCTATGATTTGTACCAAGATGCTTTGACCAAATGACCATATTGTCATAGCATCTTGGATACACCTATAAACTTGGGGCTTAAGCATAAGAAGTAGTCTAATAATATTTTATTATGTTTTTATATTTTTCTCATTTTCTAATATGGTAACATATCTTTCATTTAAATATTTAAAATTTATAATAGATCAAATTATATTTTATTTTCCTGTGGGGGGCAGCTCAAGTGGTAAAGATGAGAAGTTGTAAATGGAAGGTCACATGTTTGAATCCCCCCAATCTTACCCGTGCGCCATGGTTTGGGCCATGTGGATGCACCTGGGGGTATAGTGGTAGCGAGATTAGATCCCTGGACCCCATGTCATGCGAGTACCCACCCAACTCTAGTTACCAATTACCCTAGTACAAATATACAAATATATATATAGTTACCAATTACCCGTGTACCACATCCTCCTTTAATTTTCATAAAGTACAAATTTATCATGTTTTACAAATCCTCCATTAATTTTCATAAATTAAAAATTTATTATCTTTGATATGTTGATCTTAATATTTCCACTTTATTTTTTTTCACATTGAAAATACTTGCTTCTTGTTATTCTTCGGAATCAAAGAAAGCAATATGTTGTTACAATTATCATCCTCATACTGATAAAAAATGATGATCTATGCTTGAATTTTCAACCAATATTTCAATAGTGATTATAATCCCTCACCCAAAAGAACATAAAACACCCATAAACTACTATTGTTTATCAATACATATTCAAAAAATAAAATTGTTTTGCAAGTATCAAGTAAGCTATACTAGGACAGCCTTATATAAATTATACAATCATCCATAAATAAAGGTGAGAACCTCAAAACCTATAGAGGAACCCTAAGAAAAGATGGAGTTATGTTAATACTGCTCATATAGTAGTGTACCAGGAGAAAGGCCAATGCCTTTCTTAGATAATCCATCAACAACAATATTCAATTCTCTGTAAATATGATATAAAGATATTTCATTAAAAGTTCCAATAAGTGACCATAACCTTGAACACCAGTGCTGCAAAGATAGAATCTAGATACTTATGCCCCTAGAATCCCAATCTAGGATGACTTTGGAATCTCCACGTAGCTATATAACATCAAGATCAATGTTAGAGGAAAAATTCAATAAGCCCCATAATGTTGGTACCTGACCCACACCCCATCCATAGATGAAACTAATGAAATTGACTGATTTTTAAAAATATTCCACTCCCACATTGCCCCACTTGGGGAACACTTTAAAAGAAACCCACACTTTTATACAAGACAAGGAAAGTGAAATGCATGATTCTACACACCTTAAGTTTCTCTTCTTTGTAATAGTGTTTATAAAGCCCTGGGATTTTGGACCAAGCGAAGCAACCTATTTCTTGTTATCAAAGATGGAAGAATTTCTTCAGCGCCAAATTCCCCAACATAAAAATAGATAGTTCATTGCACCAGATTTTCTACAACTGTCAAATCTCCCCAAGTATTTGAAATGTGCAATAAACCAATGAATTTTCTCCAAACTCCAATATAGAATGTGCCTTTTAAAAATAGGTGAACAATAGACTCATCATCAGCTTGACATAGAGGACAAATATTAGGACCCCTCTAACCTCACCTAATCACATGATCCCATGTAGAAATTCTATTTTCTAGACCTAGCCATGAAACATTTTAATTTTGTGGGAAGCTTCCATTTCCAAATTTTCTTAGACCACCATGAACCCATAGAAAAATGATTTGAGTTTGCGATTGCATCATAAGCATATTTGGCACATACCTATCCATTTTTTTTTACATGTCCATACAAGTTTATATTCATTTTCTTCTAGTTTGATACTTGCTTGTTTGATACTATCAATGTATTTTTTTCATTCTGCAGCCAAAGTTCCAACGAGTCATATCTCCTCTTCATTCTTCCAATATTCTCTATTGTTATTATACCAACCAAAATTCCCGATGTTTGCAAGATTCATATACCCTTTATAATGTAAAATTGACTTCAAATTTTTAGAGAGATTATATTTTCTTCTCCCCCATTGAAAAGATCAATCCAGAATAGTACATGTTTTGTATTTCCCAATCTCCAGGAAAACCATCTTCCAATCCAATGAAAAGATTTAACAAAGCCTTTCCAAAAAACTGAAGCACACTCAACATCTTTTTTTGAAGACTTGATCCACTCCACACCTATATCATTTTTAAAGTATTTTGCTTTTAGAATTTCACACCATAGACTACCAAATAGTCCCCTCTAACAACATTTTAATTTCAAAGCAAGGTTAAACCTTGAAGCAAGTTTTTGATACCCCACCCTCCCATAATATTTGGGAGGAAATTCTTATTCTATTTTTCAATATGGTATCCGATTTTGCAATATGGACTTTCATCTCATTTGTAGTACATGATTCCTAATAATTTGCAAGATAGAAACAGGAAACATTGTCATAAAAAACCAATATACACATACAGACTTCGCGAAAGTGAACCTACCACCCAAAGAATGCCATCTATAACACCCATTACCAATTGTTTTTTCAACTTTTGTGGCAATCGACATCCAATCAACTTTTAAATAATTATTAGGTTTCAATTGCTATCTAAGATATTTAAAGCCTTATTCCGCGCGTACAATCTACACATAGCTCATATCATCCACTCCATTTCTATAAAAAAAAAAAAATTGTTGATACTCACTTCCATATCATTAATATTTTTTGTTTTGTATAATATTATGAATATATATCATTATCAAATATATACCATTATCATCTTTATGAAAATATTAAAAACTTTAATTTTTTTCATTATTCAATACTATAAAATATATTTAGAGAAAACAACTTTATGAAAATATAAAAAACTTTGATTTTTTTCATTATTCAATACTATAAAATATATTTAAAGAAACCATGTAATATTAATGTAAAAAAAAACAAAAACAAAAAACAACTGAAACATATCACTTATCACTATAAAATATACTTATCCTTATATGTTGGTCTAAGCTGGTCTGCTTACCCGTCACTTTTTCTCTAGCTGCTTCCTGTCCCCTCTATGTTTTATTAATCTTTCTTCCCTTTTTTGTTTTTGGTTCCGCCTCTTCCTTCGTACATTCATAGGTGTCTTCCATGTTTTCCTTGGCCCTCAATCTAGTTACCGAAACCCCCGAGCTGAGGGTAGTTTCATTTATTGTTTCACCATGTGGTTGTGTGATTATGAATGGTGCACCTGTCTCTTCTTGTTCCTTTTCTTTTATTTCTGATGGAGGCTCATCTTCCTTGTTGTCTACATTCCCTTGTCATGGTCCTTGTTCATCCTCATTATCTTCATTGGAGAGGGCTTGGAAGCTATTTGAGGCCATCTTCCTTTTATCGGGAGAATGAGGGGGGTTAGTATTAGGGTTTGGCTTGACTCCTTTTTTCATGGATACCTTGTTCCATTCCCCTCCTTGACCTTCCTCCATCTCCTGTTGCTTCTTTTTAGGGCATAAATTTGCAAAGTGCCCATACTCATGGCAGACTTTGCATTTGAAGGGGATTTGTTCATAGTCCACCATTTGCAAGTAATTCCATCCTTCCATGAAAATATTTATAGCTTCCGACAATCCTTTCCCTAAATCTACTTCAACGCAAATTCTTGCACATGAGAACATGGGAGGTCTAGGATCCGATTTATCTATGTAATTCCCTAAGGAGTTCCCTATTTCTCTTAGGTCTTCATCGTTCTAACAGTGTAAAGGAAGATGATGGAGCTTAACCCATAACGGAATAGCTGAGGGGATGTCTTTTTCTGGGTCGAAAGAGACATCCCATTTATTGATGTACATGCCTCTGGGTCCCATGAAGTAGGTCCCAATCCTAAAGATCAAGTCCCTATCTTCTTTTTTTTCAAACAGAAAGACAATGAAACCTTTGCACAGAAGATTTGTTGAAATTCACCCTGTATCAAGGGCCTCCAATTCTTGTTCAGCCAAACTTTGATGGCCCGAGGGAGAGGTCAAAGTCCTGTGAAATGGCCCACTAAGACTTTTTTCAGATAGAGCTACCGCTTTGCATTTCGAGGCAGTGGAACAGATTTTTACTTCCAATATTGTTGGTTTCTTAACAAACTTAAAGTCGTTTGCGGAAGCAGACTTGGAAGAAGCTGGTTAAGAATCTACGAACCGATGGAAGCGCTCATTCAGTAGGTGACACCGCTCATCAGGATCGGGATCCGATGGGGTAGGAGAGTCCATGGAATCCGAGCGCAAAATGATGAAACCCTAGGTTTGTTGCTGCAGAGCTGGAACTAGGTTCATCTGTAGTTTAGGGCCGTTCATAATTATTGATCTCTTTTTTCATATGTTATTAATGGCATAGTATTCAATGAAATATAACAAAGCAATCTTTGTTATTTTCAAAGATACATTAATAACATAGTTCTTTTGTCTTACATGATCGATAGATCTATTCCAAAGTAATATAGGAAGGGAATTTAGAAGAAAAAAAACATCTGAAACCTAGAAATACTATCACATGGAGAACTATTTAAATAAGTATTATTTGTCTCATTCAAAGGGAATGCCACATTTCCAAGTACAATGTCATTCAAAAAAGTCTAATTTGCACTAGCAAGCATAGTGACATTGAAATTAGTGTCATTTGAATCATCACTACAATACTATTAGATTTTAAGCATCAATTCAATATGATCTAGGATCTTATCTGAGAGAATAACATGTACAGCATATCAATCACATGAAGCAATCACAAGAGACAATAGACACACAAAGTTTCCTTGGGGAAAACCAAGAAGGTGAAAAACCCCAATAACTTCCTCAGAGATAGATAGAGCAATGATACAAAACCCAAGTACAAGAGATAGTCTCCTTATCATCTTCTCCTCCTCCACTAGTGCACATCACTCAATGAGAGAGATAGATGAGTATGTGAATGATCAAATAGAGTGACACCCTCACTCTATTTATACACAACTTGACTTGCCTTTTAACTCTAACTAGGTCGGCCCCAACTTAACCACTTAACATAATACTAACTGGGCCGAGCCCACTAGGGTAGTCTAATAACCCTTTAACCCACAGGACTCATACAGGGCCGACCCCATCAAGGTGGTCTAATAACCCATCAAGTATAAGTTACGACACTTGCGACATTTGTAAATACAAATGACGACACTTTCGTACAGAGGAATAATAACCTCTCTGTAGGGATACAATATACATATATGAAATACATTCCGAAGTTACATATACATCAACACTCCCTCTTAACTAGGAAGGTATTTCTCAACACAGGTCTTCATGTAGATCTCCATGTAGGTCTTCATCATCTTGTGAGCAAGCCATCAAGTAGGTACAACTCAAGACTGATTACACTGCCTCTCCAGAACCTGCAAGAACTCTCAGGACTAATCATATGCCACCGCAAAACCTGCAAGAGCATCTAAGGACTAATTATATGCCTATACAAAACCTGTGTACCCTACTGTCACATCATCATCTTCAGATCACCTCATAGTCCATGGAGCACAACCCAGATGCACATCACACAACACTTACACTCACCGGCATGGGAAGACACACCTCAACCATCCGTAAAAGGCTCAGCACTTATATCTACGCCATGGGAAGACACACTTCAACCATGCGAGAATGGTATCGCACTTATATCCATAGCCATGGGAATACGCACTTCAACCATGCTAGGAATGGCACATCACTTATATCGCAGCCATGGGAAGCCACACTTCAACCATGCTCGAATGGCACAACACTTATATCACAGCCATGGGAAGATACACTTCAACCATGCTTGCATGGCACAACTCTTACATCAACGACCATGGGAAGACACACTTCAACCATGTCGGAATGGCGCCAGCCCTTATATCTGCACCATGGGAGGACACACCTACCACCATGTGAGAATGGCTCATGTGCATCTGTGTCTCTAGACTCATCACTTCCCCTTGGAAGGAATCTCGATCTGAAGTGCACCAAGCCTCTCTCTGAAGTACACAAACTTCACTCTGGCCAGTGTCTTAGTCAACACATCGGCTATCTGCTCATCCATTGCAACATACAGAAGCTTCACTTCTCCTCTCCGCACCATATCCCTAATATAGTGGAACTTGATCTCAATGTGCTTCAACTTGTCATGGAACACTGGGTTCTCTGACAACTTCACACAACTCTGGTTGTCACAATATATACAAGTAGCACTCAGCTAGAGATCAAACAAATCAGACAGTAGCTTCCTAAGCCATACTGCCTCACAACTAGCCAAACAAGCTATGACATACTCTACTTCGGTTGTACTCAGTGCCACACAGGACTGCTTCCTGCTAAACCAAGAGATCATACCAGATCCCATACTGAAGTAGCACCCCGAAGTGCTCTTCCGATCAATGGCACTTCTTGCCTAATCTAAATCAACATAACCCTCCAGGTTAAACTTTGGATTTACATCATACTTGAGCCCATAGTCAACTATACCCTACAGGTACCTCAAAATATGCTTCGCAGCTATCAGGTGAACATGTCTCAGATTTGTTAGATACTGGCTCAAGGTGTTCACCGCAAAGCAGATGTCTGGTCTCGTATTCGTCAGGTACATCAAGGACCCAATCATTTGATGATACATCATAGCATCAACTGGCTCAGATGAATCATCACATAGAAGATTCAAGTTTGATGCCATAGGTGCGTCCATGGCCTTACAGTCCATCATCCCGAACCTCTTCAGGATCTCTACTGCATACTTCCCTTGTCTAAGGAAGATTCCATATGTGCTTTTCCACACCTCCATACCTAGAAAGTAGTGCATCATACCCCAGTCCTTCATCTCAAACTCAGTGGCAAGCTTCCTCTTCGTATCGGCAATCAATTTATCCTCACCTGTAACAAACAGGTCATCCACATATAGAAGTAGTATCATTGGATTTCCTTCCTCAACCTTGTAGTAAAGGTTGGAGTCCGCTTTACTTTTAGTAAATCCCAAACTGAATATGAAGTTATCTAACCTTCCATACCAGGTCCTGGGTGCCTGTTTCAAACCATACAAGGTTTTCTTCAGTTTGCACAAATGAGTCCCTTTGTCATGTGTCTCAAACCCAAGTGGTTGCTCCACATACAATTTCCTCTTCGACTACACCATTCAAGAAAGTTGTCTTGACATCCATCTGGTGTATCTTCCACCTAATCACTACAGCCAGAGCAAGTACTAATCTAATGGAAGTGTACCTGGCCATAGGTGCAAAGGTCTCTTCATAATCAATCCCTTCTTTCTGGGAGAAGCCACGAGATACAAACCTTGCTTTGTATTTTTCTATGCTACCATCTGCAGCATGCTTGATCTTATAGATCCACTTGGAAGTCACAACAGACTTCCCTTCAGGTCTTGGGAACACATCCCAAACATCATTCTTCATGATCGACTGGTATTCCTCGACCATGGCATCCATATTGTATCCTGTATCTTGGGAACTTCAGATTCTTCAATATCTTCAATAGATAGTTTGAACTTCGTTGCTAGAACAAATGTTGTAGTCCTTCTTTTGTAGGTGATTGTACACAATCTTTCCTACAAGTCAAATTCAATTGCATGATTAGAAACTTTTCATGGTTTATAGAACAAAGTATTACACATAAAGGCATATGTCATACAGTCATGCAATTACTTTATCCAATGCTTTAATACAACATTTATCCATATCTCGTAACTTTCTAGATGCCTTCCATCTCTACCAGAACATTGTTAAGAGTGTGCACAACTCCCAACATGTCAGCAAAGAGGTTTCATTCTAAATAAGTAGCAATGGAATGTTGTACAGTGCCATAGGCCACTTACCCATCACATGCATATTAGTAGTATACTGTTCATTAATGCAATTATTCTATTATGCCTAAGTCTAGAAACATAAGTATACACATCATTGAACAATATCATTAAACAATTAGATATACAAGAAATGACAATTCAAATACTTATGTTTGTTTGTTTGTTGGGTGGACTCCTTTGAATCTTTGCTTCCTTGCAGGAGCTACTAGAGTCCTATTCTGAAGTAGCTTCTTCTACTCCTTTCTGTTGTGAATTGTAAGGAGTGGTCAACTCCCTCTTAATCGCTGAATTACTGCATAACTTCTTGAAGTCCCTTGAAGTGAATTCTCTGCCATTGTTGGATCTAAAGATCTTGATCTTCTTATTAGTTTGATTTTCTATCAAGGCTTTGAATGATCAAAACACTTCATCTTTGACTGGATTTCAGGAAGACCTTCTATTGCTTTGCTTGCAATTGGTAGTCCATATGTGCAAGCCTTTTGTGCCAAAGTTCATTTGGCTCCATGGATTCATGGACCATGGCTCGTTCAGTTTATCCCTTCAGCTTGTATAATCCTCCCTCTTGCTCTCCAATCACCACTGCATCATCTATAGTTTTACCCTTTGGTCACATAAGGACTTGGCCATCTATAAATGCAACCCTCATGCCTTTTGCATCCAATGCAGATATGGAGAGTAGGTTCCTCTTAAGACCTGGAACGTATAGTACATCTTTCATTTTCATAGACTTTCCAGAGTCTAGCTTATAGGAGGCTTCACCACTTCCTTTTATGGGATATTGGTAGTCATCCCTAAGTTTCACCTTGTGGGGTGATTCATGTTCAGATAGATTCATAAAGGATTCCTTGAATCCTGTCATATGTTTGAAAGCCCCACTGTCTATAAGCCAATAATTGCTCCCATTAGTAATGGTACCAATGAGAGCATAAATTAAAACATACTCTTCATCACTTGAAGAGTCTTCACTTTCTTCTCTAGTCTTCTTCCTAGGAGGTTCATCATCCTCAGTAGTATGAGCATGATGTCTTTTCTTGTTGTTCGTCTTTTTGTTCCTAGGAAAATTTCTGGAAATGTGTCCCCTTTCATCACAAGTATAGCAACAGACATAGGACATGTGTTCCTTTGATGTTTGAAATCACCCTTCTAATGGTGATGTCTTTCTTTCTTATCATGGTGCTGAGTCTTCTTGTCACCATGCCTCTTGGAGTGTGCTGTGAGAGCTTGGTATTCATTCCCCAACTTATCTTCTCGAGCTACAATTCGAGCTTCTTCTTGTGAGCATTCTTCCCACAGCCTACTAAATGTGAAAAGTTTCCTCCTAGCACAAATTCCTTGGATGAAGGAATCTCATGACCTAGGGAGGCCATTAAGAGTGGTCATTACCACTTCTCCATTCTCTATATCTTCTCCCACAGCTTCAAGTTGTTCTTTTATCTGGGAGACCCTTGAGAAATAAGACTGCATGGTCTCTACATTCTAGATCTTGATATTCTTCAATTGATTTCTCAAGGTCATCTTCTGATTTATTTTCTTCCCTTCAAATAGCTTGGTCAAGGAATCAAACATCTCCTTGGGTGTCTTCAGAGATGACACATGTGGTATGAGATGGTCTTTGATAGAATCAACAATGATCCTCTTAGCCTTGACCAAGTTCCTCTTCTGTAAGGCCTTAGCCTCTTCTCCCTCTGGGACAGGGATCTCTTAACTTATGTAAGTGTCCAACTCATTCTCTTCCAGGATTAAACCTATCCTATACTTCCATGCTTGGAAGTTATCAGCCTCTTCAAGCTCATCCTCAAGCTTGGTGTGGTGAGACATCTTAAAGAGTACTTCAAATGGAAATAGAAAAGATTTAGGTCTTACCACTTGATTTGCTGAAAACTGGACCTGGTGTTAGATTAGGGGTTGTTAGAGAAACCCTAAAAATTCAAACTTTGACTTTCAAACTTATGAAAGGATAGAAAGATGTGCCTTGATGAGATGATCAAGTTGGAATACTCATAATTTGAAAACTGCAAAGTTTCACCCCTCAAAATTGCCTTTTAGATTTTCGGATTCATTCGAGAGGACCCTGAATTAGGGTTTGACTTTCTCGAAGCTTCACCCAACCAAAACGTTTGATCCAAAGCTCTAAACTTCGATTTTTCCAAGAAGCTTCCAGTTGTGGTCTCAGATTTCAGAAATTCCAACTTTTGCAGAAACCCTAATTTCCGAATTCACTACAGAGGATCCCAAACTAGGGTTTGATTTTCCCGTAGTTTTACCCAACAAAAAATTTCAATCCAAATCTCTAAACTTTGATTTTTCTAAGGAGCTTCCAATCGTGGTCTCGGAATTCAGAAATTCCAATTTTTGCAGAAACCGTAATTTTTAGGTCAAAAACTGAAAGTGCTTAGAATTGAATTATGTTTCGACAGAAAGATGCGCCTTGCTGAGGAGATTCAATCTAACCTCATGCATTTCAATATATTTGGAGAGAAACCCAAAAAACAAGAATCCCTAGCTTCCTCAACTGCATAGTGTCTTCTTCTCAGGTTAGCTCTGATACCATGTTAGATTTTAAGCATCGATTCAATATGATCTAGGATCTTATCCGAGAGTAACATGTACAACATATCAATCACATGAAGCAATCACAAGAGACAATAGACACACAAAGTTTCCTTGGGGAAAACCAAGAAGGTGAAAAACCCCAATAACTTCCTCAGAGATAGATAAAGCAATGATACAAAACCCAAGTATAGGAGATAGTATCCTTAGCAGCTTCTCCTCCTCCACTAGTGCGCATCACTCAATGAGAGAGATAGATGAGTAAGTGAATGATCAAATAGAGTGACACCCTCACTCTATTTATACACAACTTGACTTGCCTTTTAACTCTAACTAGGTCGGCCCCAACTTAACCACTTAACATAATACTAACTGGGCCAACCCCACTAGGGTGGTCTAATAACCCTTTAACCCACAAGACTCATACAGGGACGACCCCATCAAGGTGGTCTAATAACCCATCAAGTATAAGTTACGACACTTGCGAACTTTGTAAATACAAATGACGACACTTCCGTACAGAGGAATAATAACCTCTCTATAGGGATACAATATACATATATGAAATACATTCCGAACTTACATATACATCAACAAATACATAACATCAAAATTGCTAAATTTATATCATGGCAATTAAGAAATAAATATCTTTGTCAGTATTATTTGAATTTGAATTATACTTAGAAAAATAGATGTACAAGTCTATGTGAAATACGATGTCAACAATTAAATGCTCACAAAATTCTAAACATGGGGCTTAAGCATAACTCTATAGCTTATTAGGCACCCATCTTCTAACCATGATCTATTAGGAGATTTGCATTAACCACTTACTATCCCACAAATTCCGAAGATAGTTATAAAATATCAAACAAGAACACATATAAATGCAGATGAAGAATAACCAAACATAAAAGTGTCATGGAAAATTTTGCACCCACATTTTCCCAAAAATATTTTATGTGCATTTTACAAGACCATTAAGGGAGAAAACATTACTAAGAGAACCAATTTTTCACTTTATGCAACCTATGGGCTATGGGCATTGATATGGCTATGGATAAAGGTTGTGGAGGAATTTAAAAGTTTCTGTTATGAATCCTTGTTCTCTTGAGCATGGAGAAGAGAAGGCTTTCTTATGCCATGTCCGAGCCCATGTGACTATTCATTCAACCAAGGCTTGACAACTTATCTAATAGTTGGAAGAGAATGCTACAAATCATTATGATGCCCCTTTAACATCCATATCTATGGTTGGGGCCATGCCCACCATGTGAATGTTTTAGAGCCACCTTATCTCTCACAAAAAATCAAATCTTGTTAACACATATGCATGGGTTCTATTATGAAAGTGTGTTTGAAGAAGTAGGAATCAAAACACCCATACCTTATTAGAAAGCATGTTGTAGAGAAATGGTAACTACCAAGTGATCTAACAGATAGGTGGGGAATCACCACAACTTAAATGGAAAATTACCATAATTTAGATGGTATATCAAATGAGTGAATTCCACCAAATTGAAACCTAGGTTTTAAAATATTCCCTTTGTTGCTTTAGGCTTTTATTAGAGCACTAGCCTCCAATTGTTAGAGGAGAGCAATATTACTTGTTTCTAGGAAACTATAATTAATCTTGGACTTTGCAACCCATCCTTTCTTCACAAAATATTTACCCTATAAAAAAAATTGTATGTGGTGGATGTCATTCTCTAGGAAATGAGAAATCTTACCACTAATTGATTTTACCAAAACTATGGTGGAAAATTTTAGAGGCACAGCAAACTAGATATGTTATTTGCAAAAATTGACTTGAATTTTCACTAGTGCTCTCTCTTGGTGAAAATTGGCATACTAGGCACAACAATAATGGTCTAAGGTAGGGCACAAAGCAATATGATGGAGCGTAAGGGGATTTCTCACTTGCCTCCAAATCTATCACATGGAGTCGAAGCACAATACCATGGAAAACTTCAAGGAAAGGCAAGGAAAACATATTCGCCATGATTGGTAGAAGCAACTTCTTAGCTTTGGTATAGTTTTTGAGCTCTAATTCACCGTGGATTTAGGAAAAGGTGGCCACAACCATATGTTGTCTCAATGTGGCCCAAATTGTGATCCACCTTTGGTACTTAAAGGCTCTCTTACACCTTTGGTGTGATCGGAATTAAAAAATCCGTTGGCAAATGAGAAGTCAACCTTGTCTCTTCAACTTTTGAGAGTAGAGGTAATTTCAATCATAGTTGGCCATGACATAATCCCTGATTAAGATATGCCACCAAACCATTGTGGCAAAGGCCTTGACGAATCAATCAATGATGCCAAGATTACATAGATTTTGAAAAATTACTTGCCATTTATCTCGGACAAAAGATGCATTATATACCTTGTCATGTACATGAACACTAACTCTTATAGAAACCCATGTAAATAGACATTGCTAGTTACACCCACAAAATATTTTTCTACACTAGGCCAAGTACATACACTTTTCTATACAAATCCATGCAATAATTATGGTACAGTGATATGATTGGAAACTCTATTGCTTTAAATGATTTCCAAAATTAGATGGTATATATATATATATATATAAACAAACTAATATGATTAATAAGAATTATTGTGACACTAAATAATAATTTTGATTTTGGATGCTATGCATAGATTTATCATTTTATAATATATAAATTAAAAATTAAAAAAAAAAAAAATAGTAATTAAGAGGATGTGATAAATGTGGAGGCACATTAAGTACTTTCTTTGCATACACTAACCCAAAATGGTCAACATTATCCACCTTATTGCCCAAATGTTATATGGAATGATGTATAACATATTCGAGTGCCCAGCCCAAGTAGCATTTTCAGCTATGCAGAAGGTAGATAGCCCCCCTCCAAACTAATGCGAAGTGTCGTTGGAGTGGCTCACAATCCATGTATAGATATTGCACCATTTAATAAATTCGTGTATCCGAAAAACATGGTTGAAGCCGTCATGAGAGCCATGGTTCGTGCGATAGATATGAAAAAGTAAGGACCTTTTGGGAACAAGGAAACCCAACATCATTCAAGCGTGTACATGGAAAAGGCCGACCCTAAAAACGGTAGCCAATCGTGATTATATATAGAGGCCGGGGCTATATATGTACACACAATTTGGCTTGTTTTCATCCATAAATCAATTCGTTTGTTTTCATTCACACTCGCATATTGTCTTTTGGTTATTTTCATTCACTCTCGCATATTGTCTGATCTGAAAGAGATAGGAAGTCGAAGGTGGTTGAATAAGAGAAGAATACTCTTCTACGTTCTACGTTGCAGGAATAAACGCATACCCAGGAATACTCTACTACTTTGTTTGAGAGCTTCACATGGCAAACGATGGGCATGCAGGTGAAGGTGAATATAACGTCAATGTTCCAGGAATCAACTCATACCCGGTAAACAGTGCAAACCCAAATACTCAAAATAGTAATATGGTGATACAGGGGTGGCAGGGACAATATCAAAATCAAGGGCGAGGCCCATATGGATATAATCAGGCATGGTACCCTGGTGCAGGGGGTAATATGATGTATGTCCAGCCTGTCGCATATCCCAGTCCACCGCCTGCAACGAATATGAACATGAATATGAATGGGTATAATGACGGCTATTATAACCATAACTATTATTATCATCCACCCACTGATGGCTTTTATCCATTGCAAGCACAACCCCAATTCCCAGTACAACCCCAACCCGGACCACAACCAGTATTCGACGCAGGAACAAGAGGAAGCTCCAGCAGCAGACATTCCGGTGGAAGGAATAGTAATACTCTTCAAGAAGCAGTCAGAGGGAGAGGCAGAGGAAGAGTGTTCAGGGACAATAATTATAACAATAATACATCATTGCCACAAGTTATGGGCAACATCGGAGAGCAATCGATGAGAATGAGAATCAATGAGAGCGAAAGGTCCACCCAAGTTCAAGGCCAAGGCCGTGTAGAACCGGACGAGCATGCAAATGCAGCTGTAGTTAGCAGAGAGTATTCGAATGCCAAGTTTTTTGTTATAAAGTCTTATAGTAGGGAGAACGTGGTAAATAGTATTAAACACGCAGTGTGGACGAGCACCCGCAGGGGAAATAGAATACTAAATGCAGCTTTCAGAGAATCCCGTCATAAGGACAGTGGAAATGCTATTTTCTTATTCTTCTCGGTAATCTTAAAACTTTCCTCCTGAATACCTATTTTCTTAATAAATTTATCCGATATCCAGTCTTTCAATTCCTTGTGTATTGCATTAATTAATGTGATCAAATTCTGAGTAAAATAGCTAAATGTGGTTGCGAGGACATGCAGGTGGAAGGAAGCGGGAATTTCTGTGGCGTGGCTGAAATGGTCGGGCCCGTAGATTTTGAAGCGTCCGCAGATTGTTGGGATCGCGATTGGAAGGGAAAATTTCCAGTGACATGGCACACAATTAAGGATGTGCCCTACAGCCATTTCCAGCATATTACTTTTAATGCTTCGGAAAACCCTAACCAGATTTCGATTGTATATAGCCGAGACACCCAACAAGTAAATATTGTCTTAGAATATTTTTTTAGTTTACCTTCCATCTTTCGAAAAGTATTTTGCTTCTCACATTCGAATTAGATAAAAAAAATGGACGGATGCAGGCTGGTTCCAGGATAGAGTATATTCGATTGCATTGATGAATGATTATGTGATTAATGATATTTGTCGATTGTGAATTTGGTTGCATTCAGGTGGAATTTGAGAAAGGCATGGAAATGCTCGACATATTTAACAACTACGTTTCGACAGCATCTCTGTTGGATGATGTATCCAAATCGACTGCATCACCGCAACAACAGCAGTCACAACCTCCATCGCCAGCACGTCAACAACAAAATGGACAACCAGAGGGGAAAGAAAAAGAGAAAGAAAAGGGAGGAGAGAACGGGTGTGAACAGTACTGCACTCGAACTGGCAGTGTAAGCTGTGACATTAATACCAATCAGATAAAGCTGCAAGACACTATTGAAGACAGCCCCAATGATATGCAATTGCAAGAGATTCTGAACATATTTGAGAAAGGCATGGGAATGCTGGACATAATGTTTTCGACAAAATCTCTGTTGGATGATGTATCCAAGTCAACTGCATCACCGAAACAACAGCAGTCACAACCTCCATCGCCAGCACGTCAACAACAACAAGAACAACCAGAGGGGAAGGAAAATGAGAAAGAAAAGGGAGGAAAGAATGGCTGTGAACTGTACTGCACTGGAACTGGCAGTGCCAGCTATGACATATATACCAATCAGATAAAGCTACAAGACACGATTGAAGACAGCCCCAATGACATGCAATTGCAAGAGATTCTGAACATATTTGAGAAAGGCATGGACATATTTGACAAGTACATTCCAACAGCATCTCTGTTGGATGATGTATCCAAATCGACTGCATCAGCAGAACATGAACAACAGTCAACACCTCCATCGGCAGCACGTCAAGAACAACCAGAGGGGAAGGAAAAAGAGAAAGAAAAGGGAGAGAATGGGTGTGAACTGTACTGCAATGGAACTGTCAGTGCTAGATGTGACATAAATACCAATCAGATAAAGCTGCAAGACACGATTGAAGGCAGCCCCAATGATATGCAAATGCAAGAGATTCTGAACACCAATGAGAGTACTCACTTGACTACGCTGCAAGAGATTGTGAACACCGATCATGAGAGTAGTGAATTGATTAAGATAATGGTGGACACCAATTGTGACACTGATGAGGCGCAACAGACTCATTTGGACACCTGCATGAAGCCACCTGCAAAGACTACTGTGGACAAAGAGGAGACGCACCAGTCTCATGTAGAAACGAGTTATGAGCCAGAAAAGTTTGCTGTAGACACCGATGGCACTACGAGTGAATGAGGACAACACTGGTGATAGCAACCAAAATATGACGCCATAACTTTCCTTTTGTTTTGTTTGTTATTGTACATACCTTTCCTTTTGTTTTGTTTGTTGCTGTCGCTCTACTGATATTTCAGTTTGTTTTGTTTGTTGCTGTCGCTCTACTGATATTTCAGTTTGTTTTGTTTTTGTACATAACTTTCTTTTGTTTTGTTTGTAGTTGTCGCTCTACTGATATCTCAGATATCAGCTGAAAATATCATTTTCGAGTCATATTAACCTTGTTTTTTAAAAAGAAGAGTCGTATCAATCTATGTTTTTCCTACTTCTGTTATTCTATATTCTATATGTCTTAACTGTTTCTGTTATTCTATATTCTATATTTCTTATCTGTTTATTTGTTTTGATTGAGAAATATGTTTGATTAATATTAATGTAAATTCGAAGATCTAGTTATTAAAATATTAATGCAATGAATTTTTTTTATCTCGAAATCAAAGTGTTGAATAACATTTTTTTCCTTATTTTAAGTTATAAGTAATATGTCTTATTTTAAGTTATAAGTAATATGTGTTAGTTGCTTTTTGTTTTCCCTTTTTTAATGGTATATATTCGATCATGATATATATTCATAAAATTATACAAATTTTTAAGAAGTGGAGTGGATGATATGAGCTATGTGTAGGTTGTACTTTGTTAAAATTCAATATGCTAAGACAGAAAATAGCAGCACTACATTTCATTTTACAATAATAGCATATACAGGATCACTGAAGAAACAACAAGCATAGCATAAACACAAGAGACAGAGATTTATCCTGGGAAACCCTCATGGGGTAGAAAACCCAGCAAAGCTTCCTCAATATAGATGACCAGCAATATACAAAGATGCAAACCCTTAGCATAAGCTCCTTCTCCTCCATAGCAGACCTCTCCTCCACAAATGCGCCTTTCTCAAGTGAGTGAGTGTGTATAATGAGGAATACACCTCCTCTATTTATACACTACTCTGATATGTATTTTACACAAGTACACGTAGGCACGTATTTAACCAATAGGTTAAATACCCCACTACAACTAACTGGGCCGACCCCTCTAGGGTGGTCTAATAACCCTTTGACCCACATAACACATACAGGGCCGACCCCTACTAGGGAAGTCTAATAACCCGAGTTACCACATTCCGACGGAGGAATAAACATCTCCGGATATACAATAAGATCTTCACGGAGGAATGAAACATCTCCGGAATAATAAAGTACAAATATAATATTCTTTGAAGTTACAATATCTCAACACTCCCCCTTAATGAGAAGGATATTATAACAACATCTGCACGAGCAAGGAGTCATCAACATCATACATGATACATCTATAAATCATTGGAAGCTTTCTTCAATTCATCATCATCAGTAACTTGACTAGTTACTGGAACATCAACATCGTCATCAGCATCGTCATACGATCATCAGCATCGTCATCACACGATCATCATCATTATCGTCACACGATCATCAACATCGTCATCACACGATCATAAGCATCGTCATCACACGATCATCAGCATCGTCATCATACGATCATAAGCATCGTCATCACACGATCATCAGCATCGTCATCATACGATCATCATCATCATCGTCACACGATCATCAACATCGTCATCACACGATCATAAGCATCATCATCACACGATCATCAGCATCGTCATCATACGATCATCAGCATCGTCATCACACGATCAGCAGCATCGTCATCACATGATTAGCAGCATCGTCATCACACGATCAGCAGCATCGTCATCACACGATAATATTTACAGGATGATCAATCCTGCTCTCTTTAGGACATGAGTCCATGGATGATACAATCCAGATCAAGTTCCAGGATGATCAATCCTTATCACAACTACAGAGCCAGCCCTGTTTCATGCTGGATGTATCACAACTACAGAGCCAGCCCTTTTTCATGCTGGATGTATCACAACTACAGAGCCAGCCCTTTTTCATGCTGGATGTATCACAACTACAGAGCCAGCCCTTTTTCATGCTGGATGTATCACAACTACAGAGCCAGCCCTTTTTCATGCTGGATGTATCACAACTACAGAGCCAGCCCTTTTTCATGCTGGATGTAACACAACTACAGAGCCAGCCCTTTTTCATGCTGGATGTATCACAACTACAGAGCCAGCCCTTTTTCATGCTGGATGTAACACAACTACAGAGCCAGCCCTTTTTCATGCTGGATGTATCACAACTACATAGCCAGCCCTTTTTCATGCTGGATGTAACACAACTACAGAGCCAGCCCTTTTTCATGCTGGATGTATCACAACTACAGAGCCAGCCCTTTTTCATGCTGGATGTATCACAACTACAGAGCCAGCCCTTTTTCATGCTGGATGTATCACAACTACAGAGCCAGCCCTTTTTCATGCTGGATGTAACACAACTACAGAGCCAGCCCTTTTTCATGCTGGATGTATCACAACTACAGAGCCAGCCCTTTTTCATGCTGGATGTATCACAACTACAGAGCCAGCCCTTTTTCATGCTGGATGTATCACAACTACATAGCCAGCCCTTTTTCATGCTGGATGTATCACAACTACAGAGCCAGCCCTTTTTCATGCTGGATGTATCACAACTACAGAGCCAACCCTTTTTCATGCTGGATGTAACCTAGAGTAATTCTAGGATTTGTCACGTACATTTTGAACCGAGGTCCAGGGACGATTCAGTCCTGTCATTCAGTTATCGGAGACCTCATGTCTACGGCTCTTCTTTAGGACTGAAGTCCGGGAATGATCCAATCCCCTCAACTGTCCACTAAGGACTTCATTCTCGGAGACCTCACGTCTACGGCTCTCTTTAGGACTGAAAGTCCAGGGATGATCCAATCCCCTAAACTGTCCACTAAGGACTTCATTCTCGGAGACCTCACGTCTACGGCTCTCTTTAGGACTGAAAGTCCAGGGATGATCCAATCCCCTCAACTGTCCACTAAGGACTTCATTCTCGGAGACCTCACGTCTACGGCTCTCTTTAGGACTGAAAGTCCAGGGATGATCCAATCCCCTCAACTGTCCACTAAGGACTTCATTCTCGGAGACCTCACGTCTACGGCTCTCTTTAGGACTGAAAGTCCAGGGATGATCCAATCCCTTCACATGTTCACCAAAGCAGAACATGTATCCTCATCATCAAAACATGTATAACCACAACATGTATCATCATCATCAAAACATGTATAACCACAACATGTATCATCATCATCACAACATGTATAACCACAACATGTATCATCATCATCACAACATGTATAACCACAACATGTATCATCATCATCACAACATGTATAACCACAACATGTATCAACATCATCAAAACATGTATAACCACAACATGTATCAACATCATCAAAACATGTATAAACACAACATGTATCAACATCATCAAAACATGTATACATCTATCATCTATCATCAAAAGCATGTATACATCTATCATCAAAACCATGTATACATCTATCATCAAAAGTATGTATACATCTAATCAGTATCTAGCATGTATACATCTATCATCAAAAGCATGTATACATCTAATCATCAAAAGTATCTAGCATGTATACATCTATCATCAAAAGCATGTATACATCTAATCATCAAAAGTATCTAACATGTATACATCTATCATCAAAAGCATGTATACATCTAATCATCAAAATAAATAATGTAAGAGTCCTAAATCTAAATATTTCTAAGTAACTGGGTGTAGAGAACAGGTTACCTCATCAACGACCTTGTTATTTGATGAGACAATCTCATCAGTAGTGACTATACTACTCCCCCTTTCGAGGAGGGTCCTTTTGAACTACACCAAGCTTGTCTCGGAAGTATTCAAACTTCACTCGAGACAGAGGTTTGGTTGGTAACTTCTTCACTTGACGTAGAGGCTTGGTTAGTACAATGGTAACCTGTTACAAATTCAAAATTTTTAGAGTTCCTTTCTGTGTCATATCTTGTTAGTTCCCTATGTTCTTTGACTTATCATGGAACACTAGATTCTATGTCATCTTGATACAACTCTAATTATCACATAGGATCTCAGTTGGTTCTATCTCTAAGTCAAACAATCCTAAAGTCAAACTTCTTCACAACTAGCAGAGCAAGCAGCCATATATTCCGCTTGTGCTGAGAGTCACACTAGACAGCTTCGAGCTAAACCACGAGATCATGGCTAATCCCAGACAATAACATCCTCTCGATGTGTTCTTCTTGTCTGATACACTTCCTGCCCAAACAGAATCTGAATAGCCATCTGAAGTCATGATCTTCAAGATAGCATAGATCAAATTCTCCTTTATGTGCCTCATCACATACTTTGCAACTATCAGGTAAACACATCTAGATTCCACTAGATACTCACTCAAGGTGTTCATAACAAAGCATATATCTAACCTAGTATATGTTAGATATATCAAAGACCCAATAAATTGATTGTACAGAGTTATATCCACTAACTCTGATGAGTTATCCCCTAACAGCTTCAAGTTGGAATCCATAAGAGTGGCCATTCCAACACCTCAAGTCATATTTCTCATCATACTTTCCCTGGTTGAGAAATATTCCTTCTGAGCCTTGCGATACTTCCAGACTTAGGAAGTAAAGCATCAAATTGAGAATGATCTTCTGCATATCTATCTGTGCCATCTCTCGTTAGATGGGTCTACTGATATGAGCCTCAATATCATTCGAACTCTGTGGTGAGTTCCTTCTTGCATCCATGTCATATGTGTATCATATTCAACCTTGTAGCAAAGGGTTGAGATCCACATCACCCATGGTGATCATTAAGCTTATCAAATTATTATCGATCCTAGGTACCTATACAGAACCTGATTCATACTTCTTCTTTAATTACACCATACTTGGAGCAAACATCTTGTCGTGATTCTCTTCCCCTTTCTAAGAGAATCTTCTAGCCACGAGCCTTCTATATTTTGTTTGATTTGTAAAACTTCTTGTTTGAACATCCACCACTTGTACGATGTCCATCATTCTTCATGACCTTTCCTACAAATCAAAATTAAGTACATGATTAGTAATACTTCATAATCATCAAAAGATAACTCATTATGCATACAGGTATCATTTACATAGTGATGCAACTATTTTGACCAATACTTTGGCACAACACTTTCCCATATCCTATATGCATACAGTGGCTATCTAGATGCCTTCCATCTCTACCAGAACATACTATCGAGAGTGTGCACAACTCTCAGCATGTCAGCAAGGAGGTTTCAAGCAACAATGGAATGTTTGTCCAAACATATGCACATTAGTTGTATACTGTTCAATGCTCTATGAATGTTTACGCTCAGCATTATATATTCTAGGAATACAAATATGCATGCAGGCAATATCATTACTATTTCAAATAGCAACTCAAATACTTATCTTTTATGTTTGTGTGGCTGCCTCCTGCTTGATCTTCTGTATGTCTTTTGAACTTCTATTCATTCTGTACCACTGTGCATGCTCAAGAGTCATCCTCATGATCTCATACACAAACATACACTCATTAGTATATTCTAAATGCTATCAAAACTAAATAATCTTGAAAACATATAGTCATGATTATAGTTAATAAACATTAGTATTCAAGATTTCAGGGAAGTCTTCTTTTACTCATGCATATCATTGATAAAAGATATAATATGCATAATCCCTTGATTACTAACTTTATGAATAAGCATAACCAATCATTCCAAGTATACTTATATAAGGGATCCTAACACAAGGTAAGATTCATGGGAAACATACCTGGATTAGTATACCTACTTGGTTATGTACAACATACCTAAACAATCTCTTCAATGATTTAGAGATCCTGAGCTAGAACCTGCATGTCTCATAGGTTAAGCATAATATAACAAAGTCATACATACCTCGTAAGTAGAACAAAGATTATGGATGAGTCTTTGTCTTCATGTTTTCATGGTCATGGAACCTGATTTGTCTTTTGTGATGTACCTGTATCTTGTTAGTAGACAACCTCAACCTTACACAACACCATAATGCATTAGTACAATCATAAGTGTCAATACCCTAACCAATGAATATCTTCTATCATGCATTCAAAATTTTGTTAAGGTGATACAACAAATCTAGAATCAAGATTGTACTAACTGTAATAACATGAAGACAAACATACCATAAACTTAATTATGAACAAATCTCAAAACATACCTCGATGAGTCATACCTGTCGAGATCGCTTGTAATCTCCTTATGTAAAGCCTTAGCCTCATCTCCCTCTGAAACATGAACTCTTTCTCTTATGTAGGTGACCAATCTATCTTCTTCTAGGATTAACCCTATCCACTTGATTTGCAAGAACTGGACCTGGAACTAGATATGGGTTTGTCAGAGAAACCCCAAAAATTCAAACTTTGAATTTCAAACTTCCGAAAGGATAGAGATATGCGCCTTGATGAGCTGATCAAACTGATATATTCAGAATTTGAAAATTGCAAAGTTTTACTCCTCAATTTTGCCTTTGAAACTTTCGGATTCACTGGACGTGACCCTGAACTGGGGTTTGATGAAGCCCACTCTTTTGCCCCATCAAAAAGTTTGATCCAAAGCTCTAAGCTTTTATTATTCTGAGGAGCTTCCAGCCGTGGTCACAGATTTCAAAAATTTCCATTTTTACAGAAGCCCTAATTTTCCGCTTTTCTGATCAAAGTCCCGAACTAGGGTCTAATCAAGCCCGGTCTTCTGCCCAACCAAAAATTTTGATCTTGGTCTCTAAATTTCTATTTTGATGAGTAGCATCTAGCCGTGGTCTCCGATTACAAAAATTTCAACTTTCTTCAAAGCCCTAAATTCCGGAAGCCGTGAATGAAGGTACCAAAAATAATTCTGTTTTTGACAGAAATATGTACCTGATTGTTTCTGGTGTAACTCCGAAATTTTTGATCCACAGGGTCTGAAAACGTTTTCTGAGATAGCCTGACCTGTTAGCTTTCCATCCTGATAGGTATGACCTCAATTGGATTCTCTGAGAGAGAGTTATGCCAAATGTCGCAACGTGACCTGTTTTGGGAAAATACAGGAGAGTGAACTTGTACGGAGTGCCACGTGTCACTGTTTGACCTTCGGCCTCTAAAAAAGTTTTCTGATATAGCTCGGCCTGTTATCTTTCCATCCTGATAGGTTTTACCTCAATTGGATTTTCTGAGAGAGAGTTATGCCAAGTGTCGCAACGTGACCTGTTTATGGGATAATACAGGAGAGCGCACTTGTACGGCGTGCCACATGTCAGTGGTTCAACTTCGGCCTCTGAAAAAGTTTTCTGAGATAGTGCAGACTGTGTACTACCTGTCACTTTTTACAAAATTTCATTTGGAGCTTCCTAGCCCAAGATATGACCTTTTTCCCAAGGTCACCTGATTTTGACTCAGATCTGGAAGAGGCAGAAACCCTATATTGTACAGATCATAAATCACAAAGTACAACGAATTAGAGGTTGTCCTTTGGACACAAGGTACCTGGAGATCTTATCTTCGTCCTGTAACAATTTCAGATCCGAAAACTTCGCCAAAACGGATTTATAGCGAAAGTGCTACGATGACTGGTTTTTGCTATGTAAAACCCTAACCTTCAAAATGTCGTAAGTAAAGCAAGTGTCTTTAGTGCCATACCTTGTCTTCCTTCAGGTTAGCTCTGATACCATGTTAAAATTCAATATGCTAAGACAGAAAATAGCAGCATTACATTCCATTTCACAATAATAGCATATACGGGATCACTGAAGAAACAACAAGCATAGCATAAACACAAGAGACAGAGATTTATCCTTGGAAACCCTCATGGGGTAGAAAACCCAGCAAAGCTTCCTCAATATAGATGACCAGCAATATACAAAGATGCAAACCCTGAGCATAAGCTCCTTCTCCTCCATAGCAGACCTCTCCTCCACAAATGCGCCTTTCTCAAGTGAGTGAGTGTGTATAATGAGGAACACACCTCCTCTATTTATACACTACTCTGATATGTATTTTACACAAGTACACGTAGGCTCGTATTTAACCAATAGGTTAAATACCCCACTACAACTAACTGGGCCGACCCCTCTAGGGTGGTCTAATAACCCTTTGACCCACATAACACATACAGGGCCGACCCCTACTAGGGAAGTCTAATAACCCGAGTTACCACATTCCGACGGAGGAATAAACATCTCCGGATATACAATAAGATCTTCACGGAGGAATGAAACATCTCCGGAATAATAAAGTACAAATATAATATTCTTTGAAGTTACAATATCTCAACATACTTATGGAATAAGGCTTTAAATATTTTAGATAACAATTGAAACCTAATAATTATTTAAAAGCTGATGGGATGTGGATTGTTACAAAAAAGAATTGGTAATTGGTGCTATAGATGGCATTCTTTGGGTGGTAGGCTCACTTTGGTGAAGTGTATATGTGTAAATTGGTTTGTTTCTGTATTGCAAATTATTAGGAACTAAATTATTAATGTGCTACAAATGGGATGAAAGTGCATCTTGCAAAATAGGATAAGATTTCCCTTCCAAAGATTATGGGAGAGTGGGGTATCAAAAAATTGCTTCAAGGTTTAACCTTGTTTTGATATTAAAACATTGTTAAAAAATGATATAAGTATGGAGTGGATCAAGTCTTCAAAAAAAAATGTTAGAGTGTGCTTCAGTTTTCTCAAAAGGCTTTGTTAAGGCTTTGTTAAATCATTTCATTGGATTGTTTTCCTGGAAAGTGGGAAATGCAAAACATGTGTTATTGTGGATTGATCCTTTCAATGGGGGAGAAGAAATGATAATCTCTGTGAAATTTGAAGTCAATTTTACATGATAGAAGGTATATGAATCTCGTAAACATTAGGAATTTTGGTTGGTATAATAATAATACAGAATATTGGAAGAATGCAGAAAATATAGGACTCATTAGAACTTTGGCTGTGGAATGAAAAAATTACATTGATAATATCAAACAAGCAAGTATCAAACTAGAAGAAAATGAAGATAAACTTGTATGTACATGTAAAACAAAAAAAACGGATAGGTATGTGCCAAATATGCTTATGATGCAATCGCAAACTTAAATCATTTTTCTATGGGTTCATGGTAATGTAAGAAAAATTGGGAATGGAACCTTCCTACAAAATTAAAATGTTTCATGGCTAAGTCTAGAAAATAGAATTTTGACATGGGATAACCTGATTAGGTGAGGTTAGAGGGGTCCTAATATTTGTCCTATGTCAAGTTGATGGTGATTCTATTGTTCACCTATTTGTAAAATGCACATTCTATATTGAAGTTTGGAGAAAAGTCATTGGTTTATTGCACATTTCAAATACTTGGAGAGATTTGACACTTGTATAAAATCCGGTGCAATGGGTAAATAATATCTCCAAGCATAAAGAATTGCCTATTTTTATGTTGGGGAATTTGGTGCTGAAGCGATTCTTCCATCTTTGATAACAAGAAACAGGTTGCTTCTCTTTCTCCAAAATCTTGGGGCTTTACAAATACTATCACAAAGAAGAGAAACTTAAGGTGTGTAGAATCATGCATTTCACTTTCCTTGTCTCGTATACAATTGTGGGTTTCTTTTATGGTGTTTCCCAAGCGGGGAAATGTGGGAGTGGAATATTTTTAAAAATCAATCAATTGAACATTATTTTTGTCTATGCATGGGGTGTGGGTCAGGTACCAACATTATGGGGCTTATTGAATTTTGCCTCTAACATTGATCTTAATGTTATACAAGTACTTGGAGATTCCAAAGTCATCCTAGATTGGGATTATGGGGGCACAAGTATCCAGATTCTATCTTTGCAGTACTGGTGTTCAAGGTTACTGTCACTTATTAGAACTTTTAATGAAATATATTTATATCATATTTAGAGAGAATTGAATATTGTCGTTGATGGATTATCTAAGAAAGGCATTGGCCTTTCTCCTGGTACACTGCTATATGAGGAGTACTAGGGTTCCATCTACAAGTTTTGAGGTTCTCACCCTTATCTATGGATGATTGTATAATTTATATGCTTCTTTGATACTGGCAAAATAGATTTATTTTTTTAATATGTATTGATAAACAATAGTAGTTTTAACCACTTATACTATGAAATGAGAACTCGGTCTAGTTTTTCTCTCCTAATTTTAGTAGCTATTTTTACCTCAGTTTCAAAAAGGGTTGATACCAGTATCACACATTTTCATTTTGAGGCATTTTTTGGAGCCTTTGAATTATCTTTGTCATAAAATATATTTAATTTCTATTTTCAAGTGTGTTTTTAGAAATTTAACAAAATAACATACATTTATAAGCAATTTATAATAAAAAACATATAAATTTTGCAATTTTTTCTATAAAATACGACATTTTTATGGACAAAATAAGACATTTTTATTGACAGAATTGTAAAATATTCTAGAAAATAAAGACATTTAAAATTATTTTCAATGAATTTTGAGATATTTTTTGTATAAAAATGATACTTTTTCATATTATTTTCCGAAAAGTGACGAATCACATAAATTCAAGAAAAACTGTACCATATATTTTTAAAAAACATATTAAAAGTATTATATATAGAAATTTGATTTCTAAAATAAAGTCTGAAAATCAAAACATTATTAATATATCTTATCAAAAAATTGTCAAATTTAACATTTTCTTCTAGACATGAAACTAATCAGCAATATCATGCATGCCAAATTCTTCATCAAAATTGGAATTTCTGGAGCTTGGTTTTCTTCAGGGACATCAATGTCCTCTTTCATTGGGTCTTCTCTATCTCCAAGATGCCCAAAGTGCTCTTTTCTAAACAACCCTCCTAAACCCCCCCTAAACTATATAATAAAAAAATAAACAAATTAAAACCTACCCCTTAAACAAATGACCATTTTATATGAGTTAGTCAAAATGAATATGGCATATAATTATGTTCTGTCCACCTTTTTCCTATAATGCATTAGGCCTATGCCTTTTTCCTCTCCTTAAAATTATTGTTTCTTTATTGGAAAAATTCATCTATAACAAAAATATCTATTATTATGCAATTATATTTCTTATCATATATAAAAAAAATTAATACAATCATGGTAGGGAAGGAAGTGCTACACAACCTCACTTGTCAAAGCAAAATTGAAAAACCACAAAAATCAAACAAAGTATAAATCCATAAATTAATGTTCTAATAATAACAATTAACAATATATGATGTAACAATACTAATAATGTATATGGTCAATGTAATGTAATAATATATAATGTAACAATGTTAGGTATTGCAATATTAATGATGTATGTGATGTTAGGTATTGCAATATTAATGGTGTAATTGATTGATGTTGGGTATTGAGAATTAAGTGGTTGAGCCACAAAAGCATCTTGAAAGCATTTTAAGTATGTATCTTGGAATTGAAGAAAATGTAATACATTTTTATTTATTATGATCAAAGTTCATCTTCTCATACATGTAGGTTGGGTTGATAATTTAAAGAGTTTGATAATATGGTATTTTAGAAATGATTTTGTATTGGAAATCATCCATTTTATTTTTAAAAAATCTAAATTTTATGTTATTTAAATTATGGTTTTAATGGATTCACAAATTTCAAATCCATTGAAATGGTACCCAAAATCCTATCGTGGCCCCTTTAGAATACTGGTAATAAGAATAATAATTTTATATGACCATAAAATATGATCCCTATTTGATAGTTTTTAGGTGGTTTTTCCTTGCCTTCAACTTTCAGCCATTCACCCCTTCAAGAATCGACACCAACACCTGTAGACATTACAAGTATCGTTTTATCTCACGCAAAGCTAAAGCTACGCACTCTAATTTTTTTTCTTTTAACCGGATTCGACACCAACACCTATGTCAACATTGTTTTATTGTTCGGGTGAACGCTACAACCAACCATTATAAAAAGTTTCATTGGTTCCTTTCAAAATTGACATAAAATCAAACAAATTTTACAAACCGTCACAAAAGATCTTTCTCTCAGATTGATCAATGAGAATCAAGAACTCGTAAAGCTTAAATAACTGATAATCAAGCTTTATTTTCATTATTGCAAAGATAATTTCTGTTTTTTTGTTAGAGTAAATTAAAATAACTATCAAATCAAGTTGTTCATGGATCTCTTGCGAGTCTCATATTCATCTTTGGGAAGATTAAATTATTATTATTTTTAAAAGAGATTTATAATGAGTTTGCACTGAAACAATATGTTTGATCTGATCTGCAGGACATGTTTAAAATTTCAATTCATAATGTTTTTGTTTCTTCTACTGATCTGCATCTGCAGGACACGTGCACTGAGGATAAAGACGAGGATACATTTCAGAAATTTAATGCAACGGAAATACTACACTTATTCCAAAGAGCATAATTACTAATTAAAAAATATTTAACAGAGATCATAAGTGATTAATGGACTTTGACGTACAATGCATTAATTTCATTTAGAATCGCGTGTGTGAATCCTTAGAGAAGTTAATCACGGTCAGATTTAGCAGAGTGGGATTGAAATCCTACTTCAATTTTATAATAACAGGCGGCCGTTTGGCGCCCAAGTGAGTGGAAGAGTGTGACCTCCGCTCACAATTCGTAGATTGATTCTCTTCCATTCTGATTGCAAGTGTCACGCAGGCGATACCCAGGACCTGTATATGAGTATCGTTTGTAACAGTCCCTTTAGACAAGAATCTGTCCAGTAAATTCCTGCTTAAGAAGAGTGTTTCCCACTAAAGCTGATACGAGGTTGTGTACTGCGCCACAGCAGAAGTTACGAATTAATTATTGAAACATCCACGGACTTTTTCAAAATTGCAATTCAATTCTAGAACAACAAAGCAAGCTTCTGCAATCGGCCACAACTTGAGCAAGTTTTGGAAGGAAATCCAGAGTCAGTCTGTAGAATACGTAGCTGCTGTCAACCCCGATCCACAAGTCGTTGAGAGTCGATATCGACTGTTTATATGAGTGATCCAGCATGTACACAATAAGAAATGCGGGAGTGCTACAAAAGACTAAGGTGGACGTTAAAGTTTTGAACTCTCAGGACTGAAAAAATTCATTCCACCTTTTACACACAGCGCGAAACCTCAAAACCTCACGATGGATTTGACAGGAAGTCTTGCCAGAATTTGAAACAACAAGTCTTCCGACAATCTCTTCCATACTTGTTCTTCAATTTCCATCTTGTTTGTAATTAGTTTGGATTCATCAGGATTGCAGGCAATCCGAGAGTCCGGCCGATGGTATTTCTCATCTCTCAATCAAACTCAACTTCAATGCAATTTATGTGGTTCAGTGGATGCAGTTATTATAAAATTGAAGTAGGATTTCAATCCCACTCTGCTATATTTCACACAGGCGATTCTAAATGAAATTAATGCATTGTACGTCAAAGTCCATTAATCACTTATGATCTCTGTTAAATATTTTTTAATTAGTAATTCTGCTCTTTGGAATAAGTGTAGTATTTCCGTTGCATTAAATGTCTGAAATGTGTCCTCGTCTTCACGCTTCAAATTTGAAGCCTTCGGAGCCAGGCCATTTTACACGTCATAGAAGGCCACTTCAAATTTTACCATGCAAAAAAAAATTAATTTCATGGTAAGCTCTTCAATAATTAAATTAACCACTACTGTTTAAAATTGCAACAGAAGGGTAGCTTCAAATTTCACCCATGGACAGTTTTCAATAGGAAATTGGGAATGTGGCTACTAGCTAGGTTACTTGGGAGTGGGACTCCATTACTCTCCAATATCCACGTGTTCGATCATCCATGGATCATGGACCATTGTGCCTCTAATAATATCATTGACCAAATTACGTGGACGAGCTTACACTGAGCATCCCATGGCTTGAACGCTTCTAAGCTCTCGTGTTTGCAGGGAGCGCTTACGTGTTTAACACATTTAATGGAAGCAAAAAATTTATTAAACCTTGTTGGTGGCTCATACGTGTTGTTGGCTATGGGATTACCAAGTTACCAGTTATCACATACCAATTCGCAATATCACATACCAATTCGTGAATTCTGATTCCGTGAGTTAATTCAATGTGTAATATATTATGTTAATGTGCCTCGAATTTGGCATTTCAGACAAAATCCACAATCTAGAAAATTCTTGTAATGTTGCAGGATGTTGCTCCTGCCTATGGCCCCTACCCACAGCCCTGCGTTTTCTTTGTTGTATCAAGTTAATCCTACCATCTACAGCTCCGATCCTCCGATCCTCACAGCCTATGTTTTCTTTGTTGTATCAAGTCAATCATGCGGCTCCCGAGTCCCACCTTGTGTTTTTTTTGTATCAATTCAATGATCAAATTCCATGCTTCCATGGCTCCAACCATCAATATATAATATTATAGGAATACAAACAAGATTTTTCTTATACCCCAACTCCACTGTGGTTGAGCTACTTCCAAGTTCCACCTACCCTATCTCGTCCAGTTCTCCAGAAGAGTTTGCGGAGCGAAGTTGCCAATGTCAGCCTGCCATAAACATATATAAAGAAATTTGTTTTCTTTGAGGAGCTCAACTTCAAGGCTGGCTAGATTGCCGACATCCTATAAATTTACAGGTATGTACATCATTTTATTCATTCATGATCCCATCAATTATTTAAAAAAAAAATTATTTGATTAAAATTCTGTAACTTCAAAGCTCAAACACAATATTATTATTTGACTGAAATTTTGTTACTTCAAATGGGCCTTGAAGGCTTCAGATTTGAATTGTGGACCCGAGACTGGGTTTGTCACAAATCTCCGTCAAAGGCTATTTAGAACGACATTTATCAATTCCCAATTGTAGCAACAATAACAATTGATTCTTTCTTCATATGTCCTATGTATACGCATATCATTCCATGTGCTCATTCCCTTTCCCTATTTTCCATTGTCACTTGATCGAAGCTCTTGAGAATTTAGTTTCCCTTTAACTTTCTTGAAATGGAGGGGACAAGGAAGACCATTGTTTTCACTCTGAAACCGAGTTCTTCCATGTTCAGCTTCCACTGGCCACGGTTGCATCCCTACGGGAAATAGGTGTGCGTAGTGCACCCCCCCAGCTTTACCAAAAAGCATGGGGATTTGGGGGTGATTCCACGAAGGTGGTTCACCATTTTTGGCAGATAGAATGGAAAAAAATTGTTTTTCGGATCCTCGATCGAGATTTTAAAATATCGATCGAGGGTTTTAAAAGCTCGATCGAGGGCTCTAAAATACCTCAATCGAGGGTTTTAAAAACCTCGATCGAGGGTTTAAACAAGACCTCGATGTAGCTTTTGAAAAGCTCGATCTAGCTTTTCAAAAGCTCGATCTAGCTTTTGCTCGATCGAGCTTTTGAAAAGCTCGATCTAGCTTTTCAAAAGCTCGATCTAGCTTTTGAAAAGCTAGATCTAGCTTTTCAAAAACATAAAAAGGCTCGTTTTAGGCCCTCAATCGAGAAAATACCTAGATCGAGGGTTTTAAAATACCTCGATCGAGATGTTGTTAAACCCTTGATCAAGGTGTTGTCAAACCCTCGATCGAGGTATGTTAAAACCCTCGATTGGGGTATTTTAAAACCCTCAATCGAGCAAATAGCTCGATCGAGGGCTTAAAAAACAGGCCGAGAGCCCTTTTCACTGTAGAATGAAAGTTTTGTCTACCTTCCACATAGATAAACCATGTCATTAAATGCTCATTAATGAGCGGGCTTGATACCATTGGATTCGTCAACGAATCCTCTATCTAGATATATAAAATTTATGAATTTTTATCTTCATATGTCTTTTGTTTTTAAATTTCTACTAAAACTTGCCCTAAAAAACCCTGCCGACAACTTCGATTGAGCTCAAAAATAAATTCACAACATTCAAAATACACATCCAAAAAATTTGAAAAAATACACAAGCCCTAGATAAACACATCCTCTTCAAAAGGGTATTTTTAGTTTTGCAAATTATGTAAACAATCAAAAGATTTCGTGCACGAACACACATGTGTGCAAAATGAGACTGAAATATTCATTGGTTAGTTTCAAAAAATAATAATAAATATAATTTTTCGAAAAAAATAAAAGAAAAATATGTAATACCTAGTGCATTCTGTCTAGATCATGTCCACATATTTCATTTTTTTAAATTATTACTTTAACGTTAAATTATCATGCACGAACACAAACTACTTGTTAATTGCTCTTCAAATTTTTAAGTACACACGTTTCATTAAATGAAAATTCGACATGATAAATGACATTGGTATATTTCGAAAAAAATATCAATGGAAAGCCAACATAATTCTCTACATTTCGTTTTTCAACCGCATGTCAAAATGCATTTGGCAAATTTGAGTTTCGAGGGCTTCAATTTAATACATGGATAAAATTTCCATTTTTCACCGTCATATTTGGCCAAAAAGAGTTACCCATCTTCATGGAATCACCCTTGGGGAAGTTCCCACTCTGCCAACCTCCATGCATCTAGTTAATTAGTTAATCAAGAATCCATACTTTGTATCTAAAACTGTATTATGTGAGCTATTTTCCCCAATTGCTCAGTCGTCAAATCAACACCTTCCCCTTGTACATGGTTTAAGATTCTTGGTATTTATTAATATGAAGACCACCAATGCTACTACACTTACAATCCACGTTCAATTGTACGAACTGGGACAAAAATGTTTTTCTAATCTTGATTTTTAGAACGACAATTCTACTTTACCTTTTGATTTTGTTTCCCTTATCAGCTGATCTGGAATAAAACAAGAACTTCAACCATATAACAAGAACTTCAACCATCTATGCATCTCCTCTCTACTTGGTCTACCTACGTTTTACTTATGCTTCACAAGTTACAACCTATCCTCTACTCCATCATACCATATATTTAGAATGTATAACGAGATCTAGGGGGAGGGCCATAGAGAAGAAGCATCTAGGGTCCTTAATCAGCTATTGAGCACAAAAGTTTCCTATAGTCGGATAGTTCTCTTCGTTCAAACCATAACATAGCATGTAACATGTAAGGAGTGCTTAAACTTATTCTATCCCAAGTACGTGTGGAATTCATAGTGTTGAATGAAAAATTAAAACATATATTATTGTCATTGTCATTCAATTCTGCCGTAGGATACACAATTAGAGTGACAAAGAAACTTGCTATTATTTTTCAATCCAATCCAACTTCTTTGTTGAACTATTCTCTCTAATATACTTGCGTGAAGGAGGATTATAAATGGAAACGCAATTGTTTGATAGAGGTGCATGAAAGTGAATTATGGTCCTCAATTCAACAAAGTAAAAAAAAGTTACCATTCAGATTCTTTCCCTTCACCTTTTTTACTGCCTTTCTGCATACATCTCTATTGTTCACTAATTTAGTAATGGATACAGACCAAACTCAACGTCCAATGTTTTTGGTTTATGAAACAATTTCTTCCTTTTTTTTTCTTGCATTATCATTTTTTCGATTGTTAAGTAGGCTATATTTTATGTAGGCTAGAATTTATATTAGTTTGAAGAACACTAGTGATTTACAAAGATTGAACTTTTCCAAGAATAAGAGTCATGTTGCTTTTAGAAGAGTTTAAGAACCCAAATCTTCATCCAGCTTGTAGTGTTTGAAGTAGCCTAGGAACCATTTTAAGAGGTATTAAATATTATTATACTGGTTAAAAGTTGGATTGGAATTGGGCTAGCAAGCTAACTGTAGCTGATGCAGAAAAAAAAAGATCTATAAATTTAACTATGGCAATTCACACTGGAAAGTGGATTTTCTATGTGTCCCCTAAGTTATGTTTCACTAATAAATTCCTCATGTTCAAGCAGATCATGAAAGAGTAAAATAGTATTAATTTTGGTTGTAAGGAAGAAAGTTGGATTGGAATGGGGTTAGCAAGTTAACTATATTATTATAGTAGTTAAAAGTTTAAGAGGTAAGATCGATTTGGGAAATTGCTAAGATGGAAAAGGTGGCATAGTGGCCTAGAGACCAAGTCGCTAGATCGGGGTGAAATATGGTTGTGTTATATGACACATATAACGTTCAATGCTTCTATATCCACTGCAAAATAAAGCCTCTCAACTTTACTACATAAGTAAACATTGAAATTTTGATCTACTAGTACATTTTCAAATGAAAAGAATGACTTAGTTTTACATGGCAGCATTGAAGGGTTCAACATCTCATAGCCCTTCAAAGTGAAATGGGACCCCACCCTTCAAATTTGATCCCTACTCGTCTTCATTTGTCTTCATCCTCAGTGCACGTGTCCTGTAGATCAGTAGAAGAATGAAGAAACAAAAGCATTATGAATTGAAATTTCAAACATATTGTTTCATTGCAAACTCATTACAAATCTCCTTTAAAAATAGTAATAATTTATTTTTCCCCAAAGATAAATATGAGACTCGCAATAGATCAATGAACAACTTGATTTGCTAGTTATTTTAATTTACTATAACAAAACGCAAAACAAAAACTGTCTCTATAGTAAATGAAAATAAAACCTAATGATCAATGATTTAAGCTTTACGAGTTCTTGATTCTTGTTTTTAAGTGTAGACAAGAGAATTATTAACCTCAAAGTAGTCCTTGATTCAATGAAATGTCATTTTTTTATTGCTTGTATGAAACTTCAATTAGTTTTGGTGGTATCCTTTTATGAACATGTCATTTTTTTATTGTTTGTATGAAACTTCAATTAGTTTTGGTGGTATCTTTTTATGAACATGTCATTTTTTTATTGTTTGTATGAAACTTCAATTAGTTTTGGTGGTATCTTTTTATGAACATGTCCCTGAAAGTATATTTACTATATTTACCTTTGTTTTTCTATTATGTAGTGAAGACTATGATTGTAAGATAACATTGTTTTTTTAAGCATTTAATATAGTAGCATAGATAAGTTGCAAGAATGAAGTGTATAAACAATTTTGACTTCTAGAATTCTTTGCACTTGCAATATAAAATAGATGTATTTATTTAGTTTCTTTTGTATTGATTGTAAAAAATGAATCAAAACACATAGAATTATAAAACTTGTATGTTTGTCAAAAAAGAAAGCAACAACAAAGTACTAAAAGTATCTAACATTTAATCTTTTAAAAAATGAGCATTGAGTGAAATTACTTTCTTGGAGATTGGACTATGAAAGACATTGCCAAAAAAAGTGGGCATTCCAAGATAAAGGTTTCCAAATCTATTTGAGCCATTTCTAGTGACATTTTTAGATAAATACATGAGTATGGATCTTGAGCTAAGTTGATATCGGACTTAAAAGGAATAAATCCTTAAAAACCTAGTCCACTTATAATTGAGACCCCTAAATGTTATGTTTGTTTTCATTTTATACTAATCGATAGTTTGCATTTGGACTTGCATATATTTTGATAGAAAGAAATTCAAGCAACATGTTTGAAAGGGTCAATAGTGAAGGAATATAGAAGATGCAAATGTAAACATACTCACAATTGCAGTGTCGTATGTAGACTCTTCATATTTTATGTTCAATTCATAGATACTATTGTTTTGTTGGCAACTCGTTACAATTGCAGCAATGGAACCAACATAATATCGATTGTTAGTTACCTGCAAACTCTATATTGTAGTATTCAATTCTAGTATAAGATGATAACAAACAAGTGACATATTCTCGACAATTGTCTTTCCAATAATATGTATACAAAATTACACATCTCCTCTTTCATAGACAATTTTCTATTTAAGTGCAAAGTTTGTGATATGTACACTTGAGCCACATAAGAATTATGGCATAAGGAATCCTATGAGGTCATTTGCAATGATAATATTATTGAAATTGAGTAAAGTATATGGATTTAACAATAAGCATCTCATTTCATTTCAAAGACCATGAATCGAAGTTTAAATTCTAACGCTGTAAACCTTGCTTTGCTCTCACGAGGTGTTATTCTTTTTAAGTGTGGAAAATTCTTTGTCAACTTAAGTAGTTTTTAATTTTTTAATATATAGTTTAGGGGGGTTGGGGGTAATTTTAATGTTTTTTTAATTTTTATTTTTAATATATAGTTTAGGGGGGTTGGGGGTAGTTATTAATATTTTTTTTTTTAATTTTTCACATGGATGAATTTGAATAATTTAACATGAAGCATTTTAGATGTTTTTTATTAGTATGATGTTTCTAATTGAAACTCTAAATGAGTTTTTGAATATTTATATGAATCATTTGTTCTTTTATGGTCTAATATATTATTTCATTATGAATCGCATCATAATTTCTTTGTTTTTTATGGTTAGAGTGGTGAAACTATTTATGAATTTTTTTTATTTGTTTAATATGCAAGTTTCAAAAAAATTGTAATTTATCTCTTAAGGAAAAAAAACTTTTTCCAATTTAGGGGTTGATTTTAAAGTTTTTGTAAACAACAATATAGTATGTTTAGGCCATGGCTCTATTTTTTACCAAAAAAAAAATCTTGTATACTGATATCAACACTTTTCTATTTGGGGGGTGTTTTGGGTGTTTTTCTGCAAAAATCATCGTTTTTATGTCTAGAGTTCTCGTTCATAGTATAAAGTTCTCGTTTCATAGTATAAGTGGTTTTTTATGGGTCTTTTATGTTCTTTTGGGTGAGGGATCATAATAAGTACTGAAATATTGGCTAAAAATTCAAGCATAGGTCATCATTTTTTATCAGTATGAGGATGATAATTGTAACCACATATTGCTTTCTTTGATTATGAAGAATAACAAGAAGCAATTATTTGCAATGTGAAAAAAAAATAAAGTGGAAATATTAAGTTCAACATATCAAAGATGATAAATTTTTAATTTATGAAAATTAATGGAGGATTTGTAAAACATTATAAATTTTTAATTTATGAAAATTCAAGGAGGATTTGTAAAAAATACATTGGATAATCATTTGGATATGATTTTGGAATGAAAAAACAATTTGGAAAAAGTAAAAGGAAAATAAAAAATAATTTAATGTATTATAAATGTTAAAGATTTAAATGAAAGAGATGTTACCATATTAGAAAATGAGAATAATATAAAAAACATAATAAAATATTATTACACTTCTTCTTCTGCTTAAGCCCCAAGTTTAGAGTTGTATCGAAGATGCTATGCCAATATGGTGATTTGGTCAAAGAATCTTGGATACAACTCATAGAAATGAGATTGAGGAAAGGTCACCTACAGAGATGGAGGATAGAAAAAACTAACCATGAATGTATTATGGATACACATATTCTTAGAACACATTGTTTAGATGAGCAATTTGTAGGCCTTTTTTTAGGTTGACTTGTGTAATATCCCTAGTTTTGACTTGGAATGTATTTATCCAAAATTATGTAAATGATTTAAATATGCTAGTGTGAATTCCTAGTGCGGAGCTCAAGGTGAAGGCCGGACTAGTGAATGGATAGGCATGTGTGATGTATATATTTTATTTGGACAGTTTGGTTGGATTTTATGTTGATTTAGAATATATGTAAATATTATGTGCACATAAATAATAAAATGGTCCAAGTCTGGTTGTGTAAAGAGCACCAAAGGGGCTATGATTCCACCAAAGGGGAAGAGGAAAGAGGGTCTATGGGTGACTAAATCCTTGTTTCCAAGTGTCAACCTTAGAACTCACACCTAAATTCTGTCATGTGCCTTGAATAAGCGAATTATCTCCTTTTTTGACCATTTTCCAATCATTAATGCATGTGTGTGGTTGGTGGGAGAAGTCACCTCATGTAGTTATTGAAGCATGGGACTGATTGCACTTTTGTGACAGTTCTATCATGACAGAAGTTAGTCTGCATATTCCAGGAGTCCTTTCTTCTACTGGCAGAAGTTATGTCAGTTGTCTTTTCATCATTTTCTCATATCCTTTGGAGTCAACCATCCTGCAAATTTAGAGCATGCAGAGCTCTCCATTGTTGTCCATGAACTTACCATGTTGTTTTGAACCCAGAAATTTGAATTTGGAGACCATGTTGCAGATTTGGAAGTGAAATTTTGGTTGTAGGTGAGTAGAGAGGTTGGGCAAGCTAGGAACCCTTACCCATGCAATTTTGTTGCTCCTAGGTGCTTGAGAAGCCACGAATTGAGGCTACAGGTGGTTCTATATAAACCAATATTAGATTGGACTTCTTCTATGCACACACTAGAAGCACTCAACGAGATGGATCGCCTAAGAGAACCGTGGATCTGTGAAGGGGATTCCTGAGCCAGAAAGGTGTTGTGTGGGGCAGGTATTGTGGAAGCCATGGCTGTGAGGGCTGAGTGATACCCCTGTAGAGCTCGGTATGAGCATTTGGTTAAGCATAGAGAGCAGAATGGGTTGTGGGCTAAGAGAGAGAAGCCTGTAGGTGTTTCCTTCGCCCAGGTGGCCTCATAGCCTAGCTTGGCGGTGGCCTCTCGGCAAAAAGAGTATATGCTGGATGGAGTGCCTATGGTTGGGTGGAAAATCGCTCTTACATAGCTAGTTGCTTGGGTTTGCGTTGGATAAAGATAAGTATTCTTATGGGCGGGTGCACAAAGATGGTCCCCATTTTCATTGCAATGGGGGCACGCTAGCAGAAAATCAAAATGGTGCGTACGCACCTAAGGCAGTGCGCACGTGCCGCTAGGTTTGGTACCAAACCGAGGCGCATGCGTGTGATTAGAGCATGCATGTCCCTGGAGCATGCGTGCAACGGTGGCGCACACGCGACTCTGTTAAAAAATAAAATAGAACACAATTTCTCATTCTTCCATTTGGTCGAGCACTTCCTCCTCCTCTATGTGCGTGTCGATTCAACCACCAAAGGAGGCCAAATCAACTCCAAAACCACCCAACAACACCCACAAACTCATCAACACTTCGATTAATAGGTAAATATCACGTTTTTTTTTTCATTTTATCCATTATTTGTGTCAATTTTTGTATTTTTTTTGTTTATTTAATTGTAAATAATTCCCAAATTTTGAAAACAATGAACCAATTTTCTATTGCAGATTGTAAACTGAGACAATGAGTGAACAAGATGTTAACCCCGAGTCCAATGGAACACAAGAAAACCCAAACCTTGGACCCAATGCCAAAGAAAACCGTGAACACAATCCAAATGCCAAACAAAACCAAAACCCCCAACCCAATTTTGAACAAGATGACCTTAACCATTATGTAAATGAAATGCAAGTGGACACTCACGAACATAGAAACTCGGGAGAACCATCTCGATTGTCTGTTGCCACGTCAATTGAGAACTCAATTGACTCCCTCATCCATGCACACCGGCAATTGACCGACATGACTCAATTTAGAGCTAGGATGCGGGATTACTACTCCACAAGCATCTCCAAGGAAGCAATAAAAGATTTGAACATTACAAAAGCCCAATTATATAGTATGTTCACCGATCCAAAAACAGGCCAACCACCGATCATTACAAAGCCATCTGTCTGCATGGATTGGTGTCATTACCAACTATGGAGGGACAATTGGATGCAGAGGTGGTTCATGGTGTACGATAAACATCCCTGCAACTGCAATAATAGGGAGGTTCCACAGTACTTCCTTCACCAACTGTGGGTTGAGTTTTGCCTCGGTTTACATGTCAACTATTTTGACATAGCCGAGTTCCACGGTGTTGGGCATGGCTCTGCCCAAGATCGACCTGCTTCCAGGAGGAACCCACTGAGAGCACCAACAAATTCGAGGCGCGACCCCAACCCCTCTCCCCAGCCACCTCAGTTGCCCCACAAGCTTGATCAAATTGAGGTGGCAATGAGGAATGTTGCACGTGGACTCCTCAAACACACCTCCTTTGTAGCAGTGACTACAGTGGAGAGGTCGGGTGACCTTGATATAGATCTAGGTGCAGGGCCTTCACGACAGGGCCAGGATAGACCTGTGACCGATGGTAGCCATGCTGGGCATTCCAGTTCCATGGGGACAATGCCACATCTTTGTCCCCATTGCGGGCACACTTGCCCTGGCCCGATCGAGGGCTGTTATATGGATTAGGTCAGCAATTTTTTTAATGTGTTTTCAACCATCCCTTGATAACTTGTAAAGTATTTTTAAAGTATTTTTGTTTGACTTAAACTATTATTTCAATGTACAGTTACTCAGAGCTGATACACCAAGATGGGAGAACAAAGGATCTCCCAACCTAGATGTAGTAATGGCAGCTGCATATGAAATTGTGGCACCCCACATGGAGGTATTTGCAGCACCCCACATAGAGGTATTGATCTGAGCCATGGTCTGAAGGATTCCATGCCCCCGGCAGGTATCCAGCAGGTGTCCCTGAAGGCCTTCTGGATGCGATACAGAACGAGCCATAGAATGAAGACGGTGGCTCGAATCGATGAACCATCGACTCCGTTGGATTCAGGACACCGGGATTGTGCTAGGGGTGCCCCTCCCCTCGGGTCCAGTGTCCCTGGTGTCATCTTGTATGCCCATCTTGAAAACTAGGGTTTTGCTCAATGAGGGAGTGTGCAATTTTTGCAAACATAGGCCAACTTTGGAAAATCATACATCGGGCACCTGTGGCTAGTATTCTCAGCCGGAACCCACCTAGACACACTTGCATGACTCCCTGGAACCCGATTTTGTTGCATGGTTGGAGTTCCATGCCCCCGGTAGGTATCCAGCAGGTGTCCCCGAAGGCCTTCTGGATGCGAGACGGAATGAGCCATAGAATGAAGACTGTGGCTCGGATCAACGAACCGTCAACTCTGTTGGATTCAGGATGCCGGGATAGTGCTAGGGGTACCCCTTCCCTCCGATTTGGTGGCCCCGGTGTCATCTTGTATGTCCATCTTGGAAACTAGGGCTTTGCTCAGTGAGGGATTGTGCAATTTTTGCACACGAGGGGCAACTTTGGAAAATCATCCACCAAGCACCTGTGGCTAGTGTTCCCAGCTAGAGCCCACCTAGACACACTTGCATGACTGCCCGGAACCCAGTTTTGTTACACGGTTGGAGTTCCATGCCCCCGGCAGGTATCCAGCAGGTGTCCATGAAGGCCTTCTGGACGCAAGACGGAACGAGCCATTGAATGAAGACCATGGCTCGGATCGATGAACTGTTAACTCCATTGGACACCGATATTGTGCTAGGGGTGCCCCTCCCCTCTGGTCCGGTGGCCCCGGTGTCATCTTGTATGTCCATCTTGGAAACTAGGGTTTTGCTCAGTGAGGGAGTGTGCAATTTTTGCACACGGGGGCCAACTTTGGAAAATCATCCACCATGCACCTGTGGCCAGCGTTCCCGGCTAGAGCCCACCTAAGCACACTTTCCTGACTCCCCAGAACCCGATTTTGTTGCACGATTGGAGTTCCATGCCCCCGGAAGGTATCCAACAGGTGTCCCTGAAGGCCTCCTAGATGCAAGACGGAACGAGCCATAGAATGAAAACTGTGGCTCGGATCAATGAACCGTTGAATTTGTTGGATTCAGGATGCTAGTATTGTGCTAGGGGTGCCCCTCCCCTCCGGTCCAGTGGCCCCTTGTACGTCCATCTTGGAAACTAGGGTTTTGCTCAGTGAGGGATTGTGCAAGTTTTGCACACGAGAGGCAACTTTGGAAAATCATCCACTGGGCACCTGTGGTTAGCATTCCCGGCTGGAGCCCACCTATACACACTTGCATGACTCCCTGAAACTTGGTTTTGTTGCACGGATGGAGTTCCATGCCCCCGACAGGTATGCAGCAGGTGTCCCTGGAGGCCTTCTGGATGCAAGATGGAACAAGCCATAGAATGAAGACCATGGCTCAAATCGATGAACCATCAACTTTGTTGGATTCAAGACACCGATATTGTGCTAGGGGTTCCCCTCCCCTCTGATCCGGTGGCCCCGGTGTCATCTTGTATGTCCATCTTGGAAACTAGGGTTTTGCTCAGTCAGAGAGTGTGCAATTTTTGCACACGGGGGCCAACTTTGGAAAATCATCCACCGTGCACTTGTAACTAGCATTCCTGGCCAGATCCTGCCTTAACACACTTTCCTGACTCCCCGTAACCCAGTTTTGTTGCATGGTTGGATTTCCATGCCCCCGGCAAGTATCCAGCAAGTGTCCCTAAAGGCCTTCTAGATGTGAAACAGAATGAGCCATAGAATGAAGACCATGGCTCGGATCGATGAACCATCGACTCCATTGGATTCAGGACGTCGGGATTGTGCTAGGGGTTTCCCTCCCCTCTAGTCACGTGTCCCCGATGTCATCTTGTATGTCCATCTTGGAAACTAGGGTTTTGCTCAATGAGGGAGTGTGCAATTTTTGCACATGGGGGCCAACTTTGGGAAATCATCCACCGGGCACTTGTGGTGATGATGATGATGATGGTGATGATGATGAAGACGTTGATGATGATAGTGATGGTGATGGTGATGATGAAGATGGTGATGATGATGGACACGGTGATGAGGGACCTACAAATGATAGTGATGATGAAGATGGTGATGATGATGACGAAGATGGTGATGATGATGGAGATGGTGATGGTGATGATGAAGATGATGATGGAGATGGTGATGAGGGACCTCCAAAAAATCAAGCATTAACATGGGTGAGGTAGGTATAAAGCCTCCCTGAAGGACATTTCCAACCATTGGGTGGCAATGATGAACATGTTAGTGCTACTCAATCATAGCTCCCAAATGATCCTCATATTCATCCAAGTACTAGACCAATATTGAAACAATTCCTAAAGCTCCAAATGGAGAGAGTGGTAGAGAAAATGGGGGCAATATCCATATTTGGGTGTTGCGGGCATCTTGGTAAGACCTAGGGTTTGAGGATCGAAATTCCAAGATAGACATGTAGACTTGGATTCTATAAGTTGATTTCTCTAGTGGTTTACTTGTGTGACATGGCAAACCCTTCTAATAGTGATCCTATCCCACTTGGAGTCCAAATACCCCCTATTGAGGGTACGTGTGGTGGGTCACGGATTCTAGGGCTAGATTAGGTTAATAGGGCTACATTAGGTTTCTAGGATTCTAGATTAGTTTCTGAGGGTTAGCTTAGTATTTCTAGGGTTAGTTTAGCTTTCTAGGATTTCTAGGGCTAGATTATGTTTCTAGGAGTCTAGATTAGTTTCTGAGGGTTAGATTAGTGTTTCTAGGGTTAGTTTAGCTTTCTAGCCTTTCTAGGGCTAGATTATGTTTGTAGGGTTATATTAGTGCTTCTAGGGTTAATCATGCATGAATAAACAATCACATGGCTATACTATGTGCCTCAGTCAATTAGGCCTTCTGGATCCTCTCGGTTTTTTATTGTCTCGAACAACCTCTCATGCTCCGCATGAGGTAGTAAATAGTGTACCTTGTTTAATGACTTCATTGACATTGTCTGTAGTTGGATGTTTGTACTCACGATCAAATGCATAAAGTTATACACCCGCGAACCTGGTCTATAATCTGTGTATGTGTGGCCATTGCTCTTTGGTCCCTTTCCATCCACTGTAAGATATTCCCCCTGAACAACCATCGAGCCAGTCAGAAAGGTAATGCCTTCACGATCTGTTAATGATGCGAGGAGGGTTTGCTTCCCCTAGATGCATCGTGCCAACCAATAATTCGTCCCAATTGCACTATCTGTCAGGGCGACAACTGCATAGATGTGTCCTGCAAAAATGCATTTTAAGGTCATATTCCAACAAGTAGTGGTTTGATAACTTGGATAATTACAAAAACAAGGAGGGAAACGGGATATGCATGCAGAAATGTTTACTTGGCTGTACAAGATTAGATATATGATCATATTCATTTGAAATATAAGACTGGCCTTCCTCTAATTGGATCGTTTCAGCAACTGCACGTGGGTCCACTGTAAGTGATACATGATCCCATTCATCAACCCAATCCATTGATTCACACTCATCCCACTCACAACTACTGCAAGACCCACAAAAGCAAGCAAGTTTGCGTGTCCATATTTCAAATAAGGGGTTGTTTGAGCTTTGAACCGAATGAAATCCACGAGTGCCTTGCACAGTACTGCAACTATAAGAACGCGATCGATCTATATCAACTACATTCCAAAAATTTCTGACAACATGTCCTCTACCTGTTGGTATATGTTGCTCCGTGGTTCGATCTAACATTTTTTCTTTGCACCATCGAACTGTGGATTTGGCATTCCAAATATGAGGTCCTCCCATGCACCTCATCTCCTCCCTTCGTAGGGCAGTTTTGAGACATGCTCCAGCCCCGTCGTGATCTACCTTTCCATGCCCTGTCTCAAAATAGTTACATACATGTAGCACATCATAAGTCTTGTGCAAAATACTCAACCACTGGAAAACACGTGCATTTTTGAACTGGCCTACACAACCATCTGACCATATCCAATGCTGATCCATCTATATACCTCTCTCCTTCAGCTGATCATAGAAAATTTTGAAGCAATGCTACACATAATGCAGGTTGTGGCACCTATCGTCACTGATGTAGAAGTTGGTCTCTTTCAATATTATCCTCATGTCATTGCTGCTCTTTGGCATGTGCCTGTACATGATATGGACCATTATTCTAACTTGGTCTAAATGGTAGTATTGAATTTGAATCTCATTTTGTGGCTATAGGGTGAAGTTTTCTGCAAAGTCCACACCCAACAATATTTTTCCCTTGGGAAAGGTGTCTGTGCACTGTATGTACTGTTCATCCTTCCATCGTGCTACATGGATGTGCTGTACATAATGCTCGGTCTTTTCATAGAATTCCTTCATGAATTTGCAAATTTGTACCTGGTGCCACAAAACCAAGGGCATTAATACAATGTGACATTTTCAATCTGAACATATATGTACAAATTCAACATATACAGTATGAAAGCATGCAAACTTAGATTACCTGTGACTTCACCAATGCAATTTTTTTGCTTTCCTTCGAACTATCTACTTGATATGTTATGTACTCGAAGTTCTGCATTTCTACTGACATCCTCCCAAATTTGTGCTCCGTGGTTGTATGGATGTAGAGGCTCAATAATGCAAATCCACTGCAACTGGAACATGTCCCATATAAACATGATCTTTTATAATATTTTTGTCCTTCAGGCCTTCGACACATTATGCTATGTATAAATTCTCTGGATGCAATCGGTGGTTGTAATGAAGGAAAATCCTGCATAATTTTAGTATGCAAACCACAAAATATATGTCTATATGTATCATAATAGTACTCAAATTCTACATGGTATCTACAACAACATGTATTTCGATCAATGCAAATTCTAACATACCAGGGTTTGCATTTTTCGAAGGACCTTTGGCCCAAGTTCAATTGTGTGTGCTCATTCTTGAACCTCTCATAGAGTTCTGTTTGTGTCACGTCAAGGAAGTGCTTGACATGGGGTTCACCCCCCCTAACACCTTTTCGCAACTTTAAAACATCTCTTTGATTTGATGATGGTCTAGTGTTATCATGCCAAAACTTTTGCACTAGTTCTTTAACAGCATCAATGAGCTTCATGTCTGAATGAGGTAACCTACCAACAAAGGCCCAACAATGTTTTTGGCTTGGGGTCTCAAGTTTTTCTCTAATGGCAGAATACTTTTGAATAGTCTTTCTATCTAATTTAAAGATTTTACATGTGTGTGATAGTAGGCGACGTTGCCTTGTGGATTTTTCTACAATGGATTATGACAGTACACGACGGGCCACATTAAAATATTTTGTACGAGAAGTTTTTCCAATCAAATTAAATGCAGATTGTAGATTTCTAACAACATGATTGTTGGCCTCTGAACTTCTAACTACCTTTATGGCCAAAATTCTCCTAACATAAGCTAGACAATGTTATTTTAACAAAGCAAGAAACAATTGACATTTTGATGCATCGCTTTTGGATTCAAAAAAATCTTTGATTATCTTGCTAGAATTGAAATCAATAGTGCATTTGGGCATCTTACCTTCAAGTCCTGAAAATGAACTTTCATCCACATGAATACGTCTAGGAGTTCTTCGTCGTCCGGTTGATAGTCGAGGCAAGGGAGTCAGCAAGGAAGTACGACTCTCGTCAATGTTTTGTTGTGGCCCTTCGTTCACAAATTGGTCCTGCAATGGAGTGTGTTCACCAGGTGGGTGCTCTTCTTGGGGTGGTTTCCAGTTAAGAACTTGTTCAACATCAATCCCTTCATACTCGACATCAAGCAAGATTTGATTGACTTCAACCACTTCGTCATTGCTTGTTGATGGATCTAAGGCACTAACATTTTGATTTCTATGGTTTTGCATTTACAACCTGGCATTTTTTCTTATCTCATGGATATTTTCGGGGGGCAGCTGGGTCCTTCTAGACTTTCTTTTATTATTATGTTTGTTTCCCATATTCAATGCATTTTTTGGAAAAGCGAAAATATGACCCCTGCAAGAATGAACAACAAACAAGACATTAAAACTCGATGTGCATGATTATTAAAGCTCGATGTAGCAATTGATTATGTACAACAACATAGATAGTGAGAATGTTTTCATATATAATCTTAAAAACTATTGGGAATGCCCTACATATAAAGTTACAACATCACCTCTAGGAACTCAGTAGGATGGTATTGGATGGTGGTATGGGATGTTAGTAGGAGCAAATTCCCTACAAGGGAGAAGCTCATATCACTTCATTTTCATGGTATGGATGAGGGAAAATAGCCCCAAAAGACTAAGAGTTTTCAATTGTTTAGGTGTTTGTGTGAGTTGTTGTAGTGAAACCATGAGGAATTCAACAAATGTTTATCTACTAGATGGAGGAATGTGATTATGAAATGTTATTGGTGGTGATGCAAGTAATTTTTTTTTATTATCTTCATGAAAGGTTTGAAAGCATTGATTGGTGCATGTTGTAGTTTTTTTTTTGGTAAGATGTTTTTATTGTCTATATTGAAGATTAAGAAGACCAAAATAGATCTATCATACAATTCATGAGGAAAAACCGAAATAGATGCCATTCAAACAAGTGAATGAAGACTAAATTACATTTAACAAGATAAAATTATCACCATACCTCAAGGATTATTATTGCTCTTTGCTTCAAATGTCAAATGCTCTTTTGCTGTGTCCACTATATGTAAGAAGACTTCATGTGTGTCCAAGTAGCATGATAATTCAATCCAAGGTGCCAAATAGAGTCCAACTGTTGTGTATTCACTCAATTGATCCAAATAGAGCCCAATAGGTGTGTAATCAATACAAAGAGCCAAATAGAGCCCCAAATGTTGTGTATTTTATCCAAATGGTGAAGGAAGCACCAAATGGTGTATGAATTCAATCTACCATGTAAATGCTTGTCGGACTATGTGTGAAACCAATGAAGAGAATGCGACGAATGAGGAAAAAAATGTGGAAGAAAGAACGCGGGTGATTTTCTAAATTTTATGTTCAACAGAGATGCGCACGCGCCAAAGGCGTGTGCACATCCTTGCTGAACGTTATAATGTTTGGTGGGTAACGTTCACTATATTTATTGCCCAACAGATATAAATGTGTTGGGTTATGCATACAACCCCTCTCCATAAAGATTCCCTCCCCATAAAGAGCCCCTCCCCCATAAAGGCCTTTAGGACCTCTTCTAACCCATAAGCCCTAAGTGCATTTAAGTGCTTCTAGGTGTTTAGGGGTTTAAGGGTATATTTACAAATTTGTGTATTTTGATTTCAAAACATTAATTGAATTTTCAATTAGAAACATATGTATTACATTAAGAATAATTAAATACATAGTAGATATATTAATGTTGTATAAAGTGATGATGTATACAGTGATGATAATGATGATGATGTATATAGCGATGATAATGATGATGATCATCATCATCTTCATCATCATAAACACCATGATCATCATCAACAACTTCATCATCATCATCATCATTGTTAGGACGAGGATGATGATGATGATGATGATGACGATGGTGGATGATGATGAATATGAGTACGATGATGAAGGTGATGATGATGACGAATATGATCATCATCAAAATCATCATATTCGTCATCATCATCTTCATTAGTCACCATCATCACCATCTTCATCGTCATCATATGATCATGGTCATGATCATCACTATCTTCGTCATCATAGTAATCATCTTCGTCTTCATCATCATACTCGTCATCGCCATCTTCCTCATAATCATCACCATCATTGACATCTTCATCATCATCTTCATATCATCATCATCATCTTCATGATGATGATGATGATGATGATGATGACGATGATGAAGATGTTGTTGGAGATGATGACAAATATGCAACACATCATCATCATCATCATCATGGGCATCATCATCGTCTTCGTTGTGATGATATGATGATGATGATGAATATGAGTACGATGATGATGATGACTAATTTGGAGTTGACGGTGATGATGATGATGATGAAGATAAGGAGGAATATGCAGCACGTCATCATCATCTTCATCATCATCATCAACTTCCTCATCATCATCATCATCATCATTGTGAGAACGCGGATGATGATGATGACGATCATATGATGATGATGATGATGATGATGATGATGATGATGATGATGATGATAGTAATCATAATAGGCTTCTTCATCATCCTCATCATACTCATCATCACCATCATCCTTATCATCATCATCATCATCATCATCTTCGTCATGATGATCTGATGATGATGATGATGAAGATCATGATGAAGATGATGATGATGATGAAGACTAATGGAGATGATAATGATGATGATGTTGATGATGATGTCGATGATGAAGATGATGACGAATATGCAGCATATCATCCTCATCATCATCATCATCATCATCATCATCATCATCATCATCTTTTTCATCATCGTCGTCATCATCATCATCATCATCATCATCATCATTGTGAGGATGAGGATGATGATGATGATGATATGATGATGATGATGATGAGTATGATGATGAAGATGATGATGATGATGACGAATATGATAATCATCATCAAAATCATCATATTCATCGTCATGGTCTTCATTATTCATCATCATCGCCATCTTCATCATCCTCACCATCATCATCATCATCATCATCATCATATGATCATGGTCACGATGATCATTGACTTCGTCATCATAATCGACATCTTCATCATCCTCATCATACTCGTCATAGCCATCTTCATCGTCATCATCATCATCATCATCGTGGTGATGAAATCGATGAAGATGATCATGATGATGAGGATGATGTGCAGCGTATTGGTCATCATCTTCATGATCAACATCATCTCCATTAGTCATCATCATCATCATCATCATCATCACCATTTTCATCATCGTCGTCATCATCATCATCATCATCTTCGTCATGATGATGATGATGATGATGATGATGATGAAGATCATGATGATGATGAAGATGATGATGATGATGATGATGATGATGAAGATGGTGATAATGATGATGATGATCACTAATGGAGATGATGATGATGATGATGATGATGTTGATGTTGAATATGAAGATGATGACGAATATGCAGCACATCATCATCATCTTCATCATCGTCGTCATCATCATCATTGTGAGGACGATAATGCGGATGATGATGATGATGATGATGATGACGATGATGATGAAGATGGTGATGATGATGACGATGATGATGAAGATGGTGATGATGATGATGATTAATGGAGATGATGATGATGATGATGATGATGTTGATGATGAAGATGATAATGAATATGCAGCAAATCATCCTCTTCATCATCATCATCTTCATCATCATCAACAACATGATCATCATCATCACCATCATCATCGTCATCATCATCATCATCATCATCATCATTGTGAGGAGGATGATGATGACGATGATGATGGTGGTGGTGGATGATGATGAATATGAGTATGATAATGAATATAATGATGATGATGACGAATATGATCATCATCATAAAAATCATCATATCCATAATCATCATCTTCATTAGTCATCATCATCGCCATCTTCATCATCACCATCTTCATCATTAGTCATGATGATATGATGATGATGATGATGATGATGATGATGCTGGTGGTAGTGGTGGTGGTGGATGATGATGAATATGAGTACGATGATGATGATGAATAATTTGAGATGATGATGATGATGGTGGTGATGATGATGATGATGAAGATGATGAGGAATATGCAGCACATCATCAACATCTTCATCATCATCATCAACTTCCTCATCATCATCATCATCATCATTGTGAGGATGCGGATGATGATGAGGATGATGAATATGATGATCATATGATGATGATGATGATGATGATGATGATAGTCATCATAATAGTCATCTTCATCATCCTCATCATACTTGTCATCACCATCATCCTTATCATCATCATCATCATCTTTGTCATGATGATGATGATGATGATGATGATGATGATGATGATGATGATGACGACGATAATGATGAAGACGATGATGATGATGATGATGACGAATATGCAGCACATCATCCTCATCATCTTCATCATCATCAACAACATGATCATCATCATCACCATCATCATCGTCATCATCTTCATCATCATAATCATTGTGAGGATGAGGATGATGATGATGATGATGATATGATGATGATGATGGTGGTGGTGGATTATGATGAATATGAGTACGATGATGAAGATGATGATGATGATGATGAATATGATCATCATCATCAAAATCATCATATTCATCATCATCATCTTCATTAGTCATCATCATCACCATCTTCATCATCCTCACCATCATCATAATCATCATCATATGATCATGGCCACGATGATCATTGTCTTTGTCATCATAATCGTCGTCTTCATCATCGTTATCATACTCGTTATCGCCATCTTCTTCATCATCATCATCATCATCATCATGGTGTTAATGATGATGAAGATGATCATGATGATGAGGATGATGTGCTGCATATTCGTCATCATTTTCATTATCAGCATCATCATCATCTCCATTAGTCATCATCATCATCATCACCATCTTCATCGTCATCATCATCATCATCATCATCATCATCATCATCATCATCATCGTCATGATGATGATGATGATGATGATGATGATGAAGATCATGATGGAGATCATGATGATGATGAAGATGGTGGTGATGATGATGATGATGATGATGATGATGATGATGAAGATGATGGCGAATATGCAACACATCATCATCATCATCCACAACATGAACCACGACATGATCCTCATCATCATCATCATCATCATCATTGTGAGGACGAGCATGAGGATGATGATGATGACGATGATGATGATGATGATGATGATGACGATGATGATGACGAATATGATCATGATGATGATGATGACGATGACGATGATGACAAAGATGATCATGATGATCATGATGAATTTAATGGAGATGATGATGATGATGAGGTTGATGATGTTGATGATGACGAATATGCAGCACATCATCCTCATCATCAGCAGCATCTTCATCATCATCAACAAAATTATCATCATCATCATCATCATCATCATCATCATTATCATTGTGAGGACGAGGATGATGATGATGATGATGGTGGTGGTGGATGATGATGAATATGAGTACGGTGATGAAGATGATGATGATGATGACGAATACGATCATCATCATCAAAATCATCATATTCGTCATCATCATCGCCATCTTCATGAACCTCACCATCATCATCATCATCGTCATCATATGATAATGGTCACGATGATCATTGTCTTCGTCATCATAATCATCATCTTCATCGTCCTCATCATACTCGTCATCGTCATCTTCTTCATCATCATCATCTTCGTATCGTCATCTTCGTCATCATCAATGATGACGAAGATGACGATACGAAGATGATGATGATGATGATGATGACAAAGATGTTGTTGATGATGATGATGAAGAAGAGGGTGATGATGAAGATGATGATGATGATGGTGGTGGTGGTGGATGATGATGGATATGAGTATGATGATGAAGATGATGATGATGTTGATGATCATCGTACTCATCATCAACATCATCATCATCATCTTCATCATCATCACCATCAATGTTGATGATGAGGATGATAATGATGATGATGATGACGTTGACGATGAAGATGATGACCTAGATGTTGATGAAGATGAGGAAGAAGGACGATGATGATGATGGTGTCGATGATGATGACGATGATGACGAAGATGATGATGACGATGGTGATGAGGATGAAGAAGATGATGATGATGGAGATGAAGATGTTGATGCTGATGACGATGGTGATGAAGATGATGATGATAATGATGATGAAGAAGGTGGTGATGATGAAGAAGATGACGATGGTGGATATGTTGATGAGGAAGGGGGAGATGACAATGATGATGAAGATGTTGATGATGATGGTGATGGTGATGATGATGATTATGATCATCATCATCATCATCATCATCATATTCATCATGATCATCATCATCTTCATCATCCTCGTCACAATCATCCTCGTCACCATCATCCTCATCACCATCATCATCATCGTCATCATCATCACCATCATCCTCATCATCCTCATCGGCATCTTCGTCACCATTGTCATAATCATCAAAATCTTCATCATCATCACCATCATCATCATCTCATCATCATCATCATCAACATATTCAACATCATTGTCATCTCCCCCTTCCTCATCAACATCTCCATCATCGTCATCTTCTTCATCATCACATCTTCATCAACTTCATGTATACCCTTGACAAAGGAAATTAAATAAACCATACAAAGGTATACAATAGCGCATATGCACAAGGATGCGTGCGCACTATTATTAACGTGTGCACGCACTTACACGTGCATGCTGTCAGTCACGCGTGTGCGTGCTTGCACATGCACGTAGTTGCACACACACGTGCCTGAATTCAAATTGTTTTTGGTGTCCTTGCAGGCTTGGAATTAGCTTCGGATTGCACCTTGAGGCTCGGTCTGATTTATGCCTAATTTATGGCAGAAAACATCAAATGATGTAACTTTCGGTTTTTCACAACTAGTTCAACATAAGCTCCACGAGTACACTGCAAATGAAATTGCACATGATTTTCTAGCTCTGTGCGCAGATTCTAAATATATAATTTTTGAATAGATCTGTTGTTGTTTTCTATTTTTAATTCATTTTTAACTGCACTCATGTCAAATTTGAAAAAACAAAGGTCATTTATTTGGCCTATAACTTTTGATTGGCTTACCTATTTGTAAAACGGAAGAGAACCCACACAAGAGCACGAAAATACATACAACCTAAAAAAAAAAAAAAAATTGATTATTTTTAGACCATGATATGCTGGCCTAACACTTGACCATGTTGTTTTAGGGCTTCACTGACTTCGGTAATTTAAAAAAAATATAAAATTGACTTTTAAAATTTTGGAAAAATAGCCCCGCACAAGATTCTTCTGTTGTCTACGCCTCTAAATATTTTGTTTCTTGTAAATTGAAAATTTACATAGCAAACGGGTGGCTCAACAAAAACATGTGCATTATTTTTGAAAAAAAAATAACATACCAATCTTCGAATAATGACATTTTGGGGTGGTTATACCACTTTTCCATAAATAAAAGTTATATATTCCGGAAGGTCATTCGTTTTTCTACGTTTCATCTATTTACACCTAATCCAAAAAAAATTTGAGGTACCTCTAATAATTCATTTTAATGATAATATTTATGTTTTTCCATAATGTCATTGCAACTAACGTGTCATAATTGGGTATCATTACCTTGCACCAGCCCTTATGCATTTGATTCTGAGATGTTTTTATTTCATGTCTGTAATGTTTATGCTTATGTATTTGCATGATAGATGTGTGTGGATATATTTTAATTCTGTTGTGCATGTTTATTTAAGTTCTGCACACATTTTAATTGTTGAAAATCGTATTATGGTTTGGGGAGAAATTTGAGAGCCCAGATTTGGCTAGCGTCCCCTCCCGATGGTCGGATTGGGCGAGGGGTATGTTACAACTTGATTGGTGCACTAACTTATTTTAAAATGAATTGATGCAACATTAACTTAAATGTTTCTAAGTTTCTAATTTTTAGCTCCAAAAATTCTATGTTTCTCTTTCCAAACTTGCATACTAAGAGTTAGTGTGCATTGGGAAATAATTGGATGATCTCGGGGGACACACATAGCCCTTGATCCTTGATACCATGGCTTAAATCACAAAAACTATCCCAAGTGCACCTAACCTTAAAATATCCACCACATTCAACTCATGGGAGATGGGTTCTCTATTAAATGCCTATTTGATGGCTATGGAGCTTGTACATGGTGCATGAACCTTTGAGATAATTTGTTTTCTTATAATGCATAAAATTGTGATATTGAACCATTACATGGGCGCCAAGGACCATCATCGATGCACTAATCCTAAAAATGATTACGATGCCTCACATGTAGACTAGAGATTCCTTATGTAGGGGTTGTGTGTTTATCTGGAGCACTATGCATGAATCATGAGCCTTAGAGGCCATTTATATGGACTTAGACGTTGTCTTTTTATTCTGGGCCATATGTTGCCTCCAAGAATCATCCTTTGTGCTCCAAAACTTGAAGTCACCACCATATCTTAGAACCTTTAGTCCAAATATTCCCTAGTATCCTATGTGTCCTAATATCATGCTAGTATCCTCGATGTTTATTGCATTACAATGATGGAATACTCTTTATGAGGTATATGTTTACCATGTGTACCTATCATTGCATTCTTTCCCATGTGACATAACTCTAATTTACTTGTATTGTAGCTAAATTGAGATTCTAGATTCTATGGAATTTTTTTGACATGATACATACAAACTAATTGGACTATTTATTGATAGAATATAATGAACCACCTTAGGTCGTGCCATGTCTTGAGATTCAAGAATATTTGGGAGTTGCACTAGTTTTGAAAGGGATGATTCAAACGTTTTAGATAGTTTAGATGAAAACAAAAGAGAAGAATTTGAGAACCCGTGTCTTGATAGAATAGTAAAAGAACACATTAGTAACATAATCAAGTCATTTGTTGAGAAAAAATCAATGATTACACTAGCTCAAATCCTACATGGATTGATAAATCATACAAAATTCAAATAAAAAAAGGAAAAAAGAAAAAGAAAAAAGATCTATTGGGTTTTGAAGATGATAAACACACAAAAACACATGAGAATATATCAAAAAATGTTTCGAAATCATTCCCTTTCTTTGGAAATTCAAGAAAACCCGATATTTAAGCTAGTTATAGGGAAATTACAATAATTGTTGTTGCACTAGGGACTTCAATAAGTCAATTTGTGACAGAGATGTCATTTTTTTCATATTTCAAGAAAATTGTGGAGTCATACTAGATTGAAGGCCTGTATAAATTAAAATAATGAAACTACATATTGAGATCTTATTTGTAGGAAACACTATTGAGTTAGACTTCTAGAAGGCATTAGAAAGAAAGTGGTAAAAAAATTTGGAAACCCATTCTCATGCTATACCAGATCAGAATATGTTTTTGCGACAATGTTTATCTAGAAGCATGTACGATGAGAATTGTAAACACATTTGGAGATGACACAAGAGGAAATTATCTCAAAAAGGCATTTACCCATAAAGGAGTTTGATTGACAAAGACATTGAGTTGGTATAAAAATAAAAATCCCCTTGAGTGGTTACTTTGTTGTGTGTATTAAGATAAGTACTTGCATTCATTCAATCAAAGTACCTTTACATTGTATGCCCATATAAAATATCACCATTTAATGGTTATATTGCTTACCTCATTACTGCCTTATCGGTGGGCCTACAATTAATTATTTTTATAGGCCTATGTTTATTATGTCTATGACATCTTGTATCCATTTTGGATATATTACTTAGATGCACAAAATTCAAGAAATGGATTTCTCATTTTAACAATGTGAAACTTTGGTTTAATGAATTGTTTTGTGCCTTGAAGTTTGAAGCGGGGGTTTTGCTCTACACTTGTCCCCTATGACATCAGTAACGATTAGGCTTTAAATTTGAAGCCTTCAGGGCCCTTCAGAGGCCATTTTACACATCATAGAAGGCCACTTCAAATTTTACCATGCAAAAAAAATTTAATTTCATGGTAAGCCCTTCAATAATTAAATTAACCACTACTGTTTAAAATTGCAACAGAAGGGTAGCTTCAAATTTCACCCATCGACAGTTTTCAATGGGAAATTGGGAATGTGGATACTACCTAGGTTACTTGGGAGTGGGACTCGGTTACTCTCCAATATCCATGTGTTCGATCATCCATGGATCATGGACCATTGGGCCTCTAATAATATCATTGACCAAATTATGTGGACGAGATTACACTGAGCATCCCATGGCTTGAATGCTTCTAAGCTCCCGTGTTTGCAACGAGCACTTACGTGTTTAACACATTTAATGGAAGCAAAAAATTTATTAAACCTGGTTGGTGGCCCATACATGTTGGCAGTGGGATTACCAAGTTACCAGTTATCACATACCAATTTGTGAATTCTGACTCCATGAGTTAATTCAATGTATAATATATTATGTTAATGTGCCCCGAATTTGGCATTTCAGACAAAATCCACAATCCAGAAAATTCTTGTAATGTTGCAGGATGCTGCTCCTGCCTATGGCCCCTACCCACAACCCTGCATTTTCTTTTTTGTATCAAGTTAATCCTATTGTCTACGGCTCCCAGCCTTACACCCTATGTTTTCTTTGTTGTATCAAGTCAATCATGCGGCTCCTGAGTCCCACCTTGTGTTTTCTTTGTTGTATCAATTCAATGCTCGAATTCCATGCTTCCATGGCTCCGACCATCAATATATAATATTACAGGAATACAAACAAGATTTTTCTTATACCCCTACTCCATTATGGTTGAGCTACTTCCAAGTTCCACCTACCCTATCTCCTCTAGTCCTCTAGGAGAGTTTGCGGAGCGAAGCTGCCAATGCCAGCCTGCCATAAACATATATAAAGAAATTTGTTTTCTTTGAGGAGCTCAACTTCAAGGCTGGCTAGATTTCCGACATCCTATAAATTTACAGGTATGTACATCATTTTATCCATTCATGATCCCATCAATTATTTTTTTTTTAAAATTATTTGATTAAAATTCTGTAACTTCAAAGCTCAAACACAATATTATTATTTGAGTAAAATTTTGTTACTTCAAATGGGCCTTGAAGGCTTCAGATTTGAATCCTGGAACCGAGAGTGGGTTTGTCACAAATCTCCGTCAAAGGCCATTTAGAACAACATTTATCAATTCCCAATTGTAGAAACAATAACAATTGATTCTTTCTTCATATGTCCTATGTATACGCATATGATTCCATGTGCTCCTTGCCTTTCCCTATTTTCCATTGTCGCTTGATCGAAGCTCTTGAGAATTTAGTTGCCCTTTAACTTTCCAGAAATGGAGGGGACAAGGAAGACCACTGTTTTCACTCTGAAATCGAGTTCTTCCCTGTTCAGCTTCCACTGGCCACGGTTGCATCCCTACGGGAAATAGGTTTGCGCAGTGCACCCCCCAGCTTTACCAAAAAGCATGGGGATTTGGGGAAGTTCCCACTCTGCCAACCTCCATGCATCTAGTTAATTAGTTCATCAAGAATCCATACTTTGTATCTAAAACTGTATTACATGAGTTATTTTCCCCAATTGCTTAGTCGTCGAATCGACACCTTCCCCTTGTACATGGTCTAAGATTCTTGGTATCTATTAATATGAAGACCACCGATGCTACTACACTTACAATCCGCGTTCGACTGTACGAATTGGGACAAAAATGTTTTTGTAATCTTGATTTTTAGAACGACAGTTCTACTTTACCTTTTGATTTTGTTTCCCTTATCGGCTAGTCTTGAATAAAACAAGAACTTCAACCATCTATGCATCTCCTCTCTACTTGGTCTACCTACGTTTTACTTATGCTTCACAAGTTACAACCCATCCTCTACTCCATCATACCATAGATTTAGAATGTGTAACGAGATCTAGGGGGAGGGCTATAGAGAAGAAGCATCCAAGGTCCTTAATCAGCTATTGAGCACAAAAGTGTCCTACAATCGGATAGTTCTCTTTGCTCAAACCATAACATAGCATGTAACATGTAAGGAGTGCTTAAAATTATTCTATCCAAAGTACGTGTGGCATTCATAGTGTTGAATGAAAAATTAAAACATATATTGTTGTCATTGTCATTCAATTCTGCCGTAGGGTACACAATTAGAGTGACAAATAAACTTGCTATTATTTTTCAATCCAATCCAACTTCTTTGTTGAACTGTTGTCTCTAATATACTTGCATGAAGGAGGATTATAAATGGAAACGCAATTGTTTGATAGAGGTGCATGAAAGTGAATTATGGTCCTCAATTCAACAAAGTAAAAAAAAGTTACCATTCAGATTCTTTCCCTTCACCTTTTTTACTGCCTTTCTGCGTACATCTCTATTGTTCACTAATTTAGTAACGGATACAAACCAAACTCAACGTCCAATTTTTTTGGCTTATAAAACAATTTCTTCCTTTTTTTTTCTTGCATTATCATTTTTTCCATTGTTAAGTAGGCTAGAATTTATATTAGTTTGAAGAACACTAGTGATTTACAAAGATTGAACTTTTCCAATAATAAGAATCACGTTGCTTTTAGAAGAGTTTAAGAACCCAATTCTTCATCGAGCTTGTAGTGTTCGAAGTAGCCTAGGAACCATTTTAAGAGGTATTAAATATTATTATACTGGTTAAAAGTTGGATTGGAATTGGGCTAGCAAGCTAACTATAGCTGATGCAAAAAAAAAGATCTATAAATTTAGTTATGGCAATTCACACTGAACATCTAGAAAGTGGATTTTCTATGTGTCTCCTAAGTTATGTTTCACTAATAAATTCCTCATGTTCAAGCAGATCATGAAAGAGTAAAATAGTATTAATTTTGGTTGTAAGGAAGAAAGTTGGATTGGAATGGGGTTAGCAAGTTAACTATATTATTACACTGGTTAAAAGTTTAAGAGGTAAGATCAATTTGGGAAATTGCTAAGATGGCAAAGGTGGCATAGTGGCCTAGAGACCGAGCCATTAGATCGGGGTGAAATATGGTTGTGTTATATGACATATATAACGTTCAATGCTTCTATATCCACTGCAAAATAAAGCTTCTAAACTTTACTACATAAGTAAACATTGAAATTTTGATGTACTAGTACATTTTCAAATGAAAAGAATGACTTATTTTTACATGGCAGCATTGAAGGGTTCAACATCTCATATCCCTTCAAAGTGAAATGGGACCCCACCCTTCAAATTTTATCCCTGGTAATGATTAGCTTTGTCATACATGTTGCTCGAGCCTGGCACTTCATATCCCCCGAAAACCAAAAACATATACACACCCTCTCACATCAACCCTGAGATTTTATGATTCATCGGACCGTTGTCGGGCAGATAACAAAATTTCGGTTTGGGGTTATATTTACTATGCCGGGTTTGGGTTTTTTTTTCTTGTTTTGGTTAACCGAGAGGGATTTGGTACTTTAGACTAATTCTTTGGGCTTCTACTTCTTTTTTTTCTTGGTCATCGTCCACAGGGTTTGAAGAGGACAAGGAGGAGGGGGTTTTGAAGAGGAAACGTGATTTGGATCTCCGGATCTTCTTGCGGCCTACTCTGGAATTGGTCTTGTAGCGTCTGGTAATGGCTTCGTTTGGATTTGTTTGTGAATTTCTGGGAAGAATCGGTTGCTAATTATTAAGACTGAGACTGAGCCCGTGTTTTGAATTGAAGGGTAAGTAGGGTTTATATTTTTGATGTATATGTTGATTTGTTATTGAAACTACCATGTGATCGAGCCCACCCTGCTTACCGAGCGGGCATTTGATGCGATTCCTGCACAATGAGAAGCTGTAGCAATGAGGAGGAGGATCAATTCTTTGAGTCATTGGATCGAATCGCGTCCACCTTCGGATCAGATACTGAAGAAGACGGAGATTGTTTGAACGCTGTAAAGAAATATCAGAAGTCGAACCTTGTTCACAATGGCTACACTCTCCCTCTTCCAATGGTAGTAGCAGCAGTGTTATTTTCAAAATACAAAGTATGGAAGGGAAAACCCGGTTCCATATGGAAGGGCGAACCCAGTTCCGTATGGAATGGCGAACCCAATTTCGTTCGGTAACACCGGCAATGGCTTCTCTGAGAGCTGGGATTGAGCAATGATAGAGAGCTCCAACAAGAATCCTCAGTGAATTTTACACAACAGGAGATTTCTAAATTAAACCCGATACTCAATGCTCAACCAGTGGTTCCAATGCGTTTTCCAAGAAGGGGGGGTTCTATGGGGATGTGAATCTTAGAAAGAGACACGGACCTTCCGTGGACATGTGGAGATCTGTTTCTTGTGATGATATTTCAAGAAGAATGCTTGCAGGATCATCCTGGAGCATAGCGAGGTCTCGGTCGGATGGTGCAAATCCAACACAAGTGTGCCATAAAGAAGGCGGTAAGTGCGATTGCTCTGGTAATTTATCCAAAGGCATTGTAATTCAGAGACTTGAATATAATTATGGGGTGGTTTTGATTAATCCACATTCTAATATTTTAGCTACCATACCAACCAAGCTGCCCCTTGGGGGCGGTGTCATGGCATCTTTGATTATTGCCATTGCAACGGCAGCAAAGGACCTCTTGCAATTGAGCAATGCCAAACAATCAAAGGAGGAAATATATTTGGGCAATGAATGGCAGTTCATGACGCCACACTTTGAAGTAACAAAAATAGTTGCAGTTCAAAAAGGCTTGTTCGACGTAGGAGGACAAGGGATTAGCAGAAACCTAATTTTATCCTCTAATAAACCATCATAGTTGAGTCTAAAATAAGGCATGTAGGGATCCCCCAGCTATTTGCTTGCCCGAGTGCTTAGATCCTCCCTTTCAACATACTATTTATAAGACTCCTACCTACCCGATACAACAAATACTAATATTAGTAGGTGCTACAGGGCTAACCAAGATAATGAAGTGCTTTAGGGTCCTTTTCTGAGCCCATTCACCCCACAGACGGCTGTCCTGCAGTTGAAGTTCCATATCCAATTGGAGTTAAAGCATATGGAATTATATAGCTCCTAGCATCGGTCTCTATGGGATATTAAGCTTTGCTTCGCTCGGTTTCAAATCCACCAGCACCTATAGCAGCAAGGGATAAAGTAGAAAATGTGATTGAAGTTGATCCAGCTAACCAAGTAGAATTAGCAGCTTACTTGCATGTACCACATCGATTGATAAAGTCAGTCAGTCCATTTGTTTACCCATTTATCTGTTTTTTGTCTTATGTTTTGGCATGGGAGGTAGTAACATGCATCCAGTTCAACCCAGTTGATGATAGATACTTTATTAGTGGTTCACTTGATAAAAAGGTGCGAATTTGGAGTATTCTTGACCGGCAAATTGTTGACTTGACTGATCTGCATGAAATGGTTACTGTTGCTTGCTATACTTCTGATGGCCAGGTTTTCCCACTTGTCCTTCCATTTATCCCTCTGAGTACTGAAAATTGAGTTGATTATGCATTCAATTATGTGAGGAAGTTGTGGATATGCTTTGAATGTATATTAATTTTACATTTTGGCTTGGGAAGCAGGGAGCACTTGTTGGTACAAATAAAGGAAATTGCCACCTATATAATACATCTGGTATGCCACTTTTATCAACATTCATATTTTAGACACATGGTTTAAAACTCCCAGTTTCTCTGCAATTTAGTGGTTCATAGTCTTTCCTCCATGTAGAAAACATGTAGATGGTTAAGAAGGTTTATATTTTCACAAAACTCTAAATTTTTCTTTCAACTTTAACCTTCTTTACTTGCTCGTATTAGTAGAGAAATATTTCAATTTTTTCCACACACAACTGATATGATTCAAAAATGATATTGTGCTAAAGAGTTGGGTCTATCTAGTGTTATATACTGTTCTATTTTAATGAATTTGTTCCTACAATGATATGGATCGTTATTGTTTGTTAACTTCCCCTTGTATCCAGTTGGTGCCTTTGATATAACAAATGATTATCTTTTAGTATTTACCTATTGTCTTGCACATGGATAAATCTAACAACTGTTTATTACAATTGTATTTTTCCATTTCAAACCATATTTTAACTCTCAATCTAATGATGAAAGTAGTAGGGGAGAAGGACTAGTGTATGAAAAACATGAGACACTATTCCCACATCAATTGCTCTTAATAATATATATTTCCCATTTTAGGTTGACAACAATTCTTACATCTTATATTATATAGAGAAGCTCACATGTTGTAATATTCTGATTTTGACCCCATTGCATTAAAATGTAAATGATGTAATATTGTTATAAAATTGTGGTTAGGAGCTCAAGGCCAAGACCCTGCCATCGATTTAGTGATGCATATGGTTTACGTGCTAGCCAGGCACGTTGGAATTGCAAATATTATGTAAATATGCATTTTAATAAAATACCCACAACTAGTTATGCAATGCAACAAGAGATGGGGCATGATCTTACAAGGAATTGGGAGGGAAAACATTCAAACCCTTGAGCCAATCAAGTCAAGCCAAGTGTCAATGAGAGAACCCATCAAACCCTCAACTACCCATTTTGACTTTTGTACCCAATCATTCATTCTCCCAAGAGTTGGTTGAGGTAGTTAATGCCTTGGGGAATGGGAAGTATGGCTATCCAAATTCGAGTATGGGCAAGCCACCCTTCATGGAAAAACGTGTTTTGCTTCTTGGGCAAGAAAACAGCCATGAATTGCTCCCCAAGCCATAACCCATCAAGCAATTTTGCTCTCCCACGAGTTTGGAGCTACCTAGGCATTTTTCTCCATGGATTTCCTGTGTTTTCCACCATCTTTCAAGCTGGGAAGGGCATTTTTGCTTTGGTTACCAGTGGGGAAGAGAACGGATTGATTTAGGGGTTTCCTGGAGGTCGTTGTGGCCATTGGAATGCCCATAATCTATGGGACAAATCATTTTCCTCCATGTGATCGAATTGCCCTTTCTCACAGTCCATTTTTGGTGTGCCCACGATTTGGGAAAGACCATGGCCATCGTGTTTGTAAATCCCATTGCTGAAAATGTGTATCCATGCCCAGTTCTTGAGTTTGCTGTGTGTAAGAGAATTTTGGGGTTGAGATGGGTATCCATTACTTTGGCTGTGTATGAGTTGGAATGTCCCCTTTCCTTGTAAGAATCATGCCCACCTCGAGGGTGGAAGTTGTGTTGAGAGAATTGATTAACACAACTGGCCTACGATTGGGTGGAACGTTGCAGCGACATAGCTAGTTGTTTGGGACAATTGCACAATGAAGATAAGTAATCTCTATGTGTATTTACTTCTGCAATGTTTAATTTAATGATTATTTTGATATGTTGGATGAGCATGAATTATGTGTGGATGTTGTTTTGATTCCACTGTGCATACTTGTTTGTTTTGCATCTGCACACTCTTGTTTTTAATTGCTGTGAATTTAATGAGCGGGCTTCATTTGTGTAAAAGCCCCAGATTGGCATCATATTCCCTTCTAGGAATTCGGTCCACGGGAGAGACTGTGACAGAGTGGTATCAGAGCTATTGGTTGCAGCATTGGGCCTTCATGGGCTACCTATCATAGTTGCAGAGGTAAGTATGCCTCCTGTCCAGCACTAAACATAAAAAAAAGAAGGAAATATTTCAGAAAATTTTTCTAAGTGTTGGAAATTTTGCTTAAGTCTCTGTCAACGATTTTAACCATAACTATTGCGCCATGGTCAGCAAAAATTTGGTTAAAATTTTCCACCGAAGCAGTTGTGGAGAAAATACTCTGTCGTCGATTTTAGTGTTAAATTCTGCGACTCCGCAGCGATTTTAAGCTTAAAATTTGCGACGCGGTCAGCAATTTTAGCCTTAAAATTTGCGACGCAGTCGGCGGAAATTAAGTTAAAATTTACGCGACGGAGGCTTGCGGGTAGCGAAGATAAGGCCAGGATCGCCACAATGGTCGTAGAAGTTAAGGCTAAAACCTGTGATGGTCGACAGCGACACTGGCGAAACGGTCGTAGAAGTTTGGGCTAAAATCTGTGATGCAGGCGGTAACTTTAAGGTTAAAACCTGCGATGTGACGACGATTTTAGGGTTAAATCCAGGGCCAAGGTCGGCGGAGTTAAGGTTAAATCCAGCGCCAAGGTCGACGGAGTTAAGGTTAAATCCAGCGACGGTTGCAGAGGTTGGGCCGTGACCAGCATTGGTAGGAGTGAAAAAAAAAAGTATAGAGCCCAAAACTTGATTTTTGGGTAGAGGGAGCAATCGGGCTCAGAATGGGATGATTCCTGTGAGGCTTGGAGGCCATTAACGAAGGACACGAAAGAACCAGAGAGGGTCCCAAACCCAGTATGCTCCAATTTGACAGAAAATGGAGAATAGTGACTTTTGTAAAACGGTGTCTCGAGGCTTGATGGAAGGTCGGATTGAGCTGAAATTGATATGGCGCAACCATGGAGCAAGCACAGTGTTAATTTTGGAATCTTGGAGCTGAAATCCAAAGGATGTGGAGTCGAGGTGAACCAGAAGGCCAAAAAGAACTGTTCCGAGCCACTTTTTCAGGATTTTGAAAAGCTTGTGGATAGTAAAAGTGACCCTAGATGTGGGAATCAAAATTTTTACTGAACTAGACATTTCATCTTCTCATTAAGACAGACAGTTTCCACTAGACAAAGATTTTCCAGAAATGCATAGATTGGGAGATAGCCATTTTTGGCCAAGTTTTGAGATTTGGGGGGAAAAGTGAAAAGTGAAAAGTAACCAAACCCTGAATTTTATATAAGTTGACTAGTGCATCGAAACAAAGATCTGAAGGTTGCTGAGTGTTCCTTGTTATATGGACTACCTTCTCCCGGTAGATAAGTTTTCATGATTCTTCGTAGATTTGCTTCTACAAGTAGCTGAAGTTGGCCTCCCAGAATAAATTGCAGCTGTGTAGAAGTGCAGAAATTTGGGCAAAGTTTGCATTTTTTAAAGAATGTAAATTTCATGTTCTGGATCGGAATGGATCACGGGGATAGGTGTTGGAAATCTTATCCAGGGGAGAATAGGGATGCATGAACAAAATTTGAATGAGGTCCGCATATATCATAGATATTTGGTGCAGGAAAGTGACAACAGCTGTTTTGACAAAAAAATTGTTGTCAATATAAGCAATTTCTAGAATTGCATGACTGGAAGGAAACCGAACCAGCTATGATATGGAAGAGGGATTCCATGCTATGATGAGGGATTGGAAAGGGAGAATTCCTTAACCCTTGTTTTGCTATCGTATTTATAATTATGAAATTGTCATGCATATAAACTATGGCAAAAGAATGTTGAAAATGCAAGAGATTACATAGATGAAATGAATATGCACCAAATAGCACATTAATAAACATTGCACAGTACATGTGAAAATGTTTGTTCATGAATAGGATATTGCATATTGGTAAACTAGTGAGGTTTTACATATGCAATGAGCCACTTGAGATAACTATGGTGGTTGCTAATAATTACTTGTGTCTGCATTGGTTGTAGGACAAAATACAATCAAATCATGGCTAAAGAAGTTGATGACGTTGTTGCATGAGACCAACAACCTTATGAAGAGAGGATGGTGCAACAAATCCGTGATCATGATGTTGGCAAAAAGACTGAGTAGCCTTGGTAAGAGGCCAACTGATTAGGTAGCATCAAGCGATGTTAATAACAACCATGCGGGTAAGGGTTAACTGTGCTTAATTACATGAATGCCGAAAGAGGATTTGGTGAGATCCCTTCAACTATGTTTAAACTATGTTGATTGATTTGCATGTGGTATTGAGTGCCTGAATGTGAATGTCAACCTACCAAGTATGGTGAGGTGTGGGTAAGTGAAGGCAATGATCCTTACACCCTATAATTGCTTAGAAATCTCAATGCATTCATACGAAATTATATCGTGCCATCTTTGTATGTCGATTGTGAGTTTAACAAGCAATGCAAGTGAGGACTTATGGTCCTGTTTTGGTAGTGCATGCTATGAGTGGCAGTCATGGCTATGCCATAATATGCATGAGTGCATAGTATGCATAGATGAATGCAAGGTTGTATTGGGGGGTTATGCATTGAGTGAATGCACATTAAAATATTATGAAAATGTTGTGAATGTGCATGCATATGTATGGGTGCACATGTCGAGATGCATTGTGTGAATGTATGGGTGTGACATATATATGTTTCAATGCAGTTAGATAATAAATGAAATGGTGGACTATTGTTAATCCTAAGACCATTTCATGAGCTGCTGTGAATGTAGGAGAATGATTGCATGAAGAAGATAGACATGTTGATGGGCTACCAGAGTGCTCTGTTGGAAGGACAGAGTTGCATAAAAATGATATGGCAATGAAGAAATGAGTATTTACAATTTATTTAAATTGCATGAACAATGTACCCATGTCTTGCAATTTTATTGTGATAATGATGCATATATAGAAATGTATATATTTCATTGCATTTCAAAAGTTAACAACTGAAGGTGTTTGAATTATTGAGTGTTATAATTATGAAATCACTTCAGTGACTGTTGTGGCAATGAAATGATCATATGCATAGATACTCACAACGTGATTGGCTGATTGAAGTTTCAGTTTTCAGGTGGAAAAGTCTTACGTATGGTAATGAGGATAAGTCCATAGTAAAGATCGGGATCTACCATGTGCAGAATCCAAAGGTTATGAGAAGGTTCTCATGGTCATAACTTATGCATGAAACAAATCTAAAAATTGTCTGATTTAAATTTATGAGAATAATGTCATGGTTGCAAATCTAATTTCTGTTGGAAAATAGATTTGTAGATTTCAGATTTGAGAATTTGCTTATGATTGCTAATCACTATTTGGCTTATATAAAATTGTGTCAAGAGGACATGTTGTAGGTGGATGTTCATGTATGGTATCAAGGGTGAAACCATAATGGACAAAGTGATACCACTTACAAGAGCCAAACGATATGAGGGCGGCCTCATGGTTAAACAAATCAATTTCTGTAGGAGACAAAATTGTAAATTCATGTTGAATTAATTATTAATGTTATTGATTGGTTATGGAACAATAATATTTGAATTTTATTGTTAAATGTTGCTAACTGTTTGGCTATTTGATAAGTGTTCCAGGATGACACATTGCAGGAAGACCATGTATGATGGCCTGCAGAAGCCAAACTAGATGGGAAGGATCCCATGCTTTGGAAATGGGTTTAGGGTGAAACGCCATTGTAAATTCTGATAACACCTCAGCTACACTGCATGTGAGTGAGATGGTAAAACTATGCCAAGAAGGCATGTATGGGTTATGGAACGTGAAAAGATTAGGGTGGAAAACCGAAGGACCGTTGACTCAAAGAAGGGAGCCCCCATTCTTCGCAAATGAAGAAAGGATACATATAATAAATGAATGAGTATTCCGTGACCCTAACTAAGAATATACATGTTTGGTTATTAGATTTAAAATGCAGAGCATGTTTTATTATTATTCCAGACTGCTTGAGTATGATTAGGGCCAACATGACTCACATTAGAAAGGGATGCATACCTTTCGGATGCTGGGTTTTGTTGGGGTTGTCAATATTGACTACACCCTAAGGGAATGGACACATTCCTGGTGTTTCAATACTTGATAGTGAATGTTATGAAATATGATTACAATTTTTGAGAAGCAATACTGATGAACCTGCTTATCCTTCTTGTGTTGTCAGCTTATATGAATGCAATTTGGTTTTGCACGTTAAGGGGCAATGTGAAGAGAAAGTACTCAAGAGGACTGTATGGGAAGTGGTAACCTTTCTACGCTCACACTAAAAGACACTAGAAGAGATGGATAGGCCCAAGGAGCTGTGTAGCAGAAAAGGGGTATCATTCTTGTGTAGTGTGAGTGGGTATTGTGGGGGCCATGCTAGCCTGCAGTCAAGTGAGTCACCTATGGAGTTCTTGGAGGGAACCACTGGTTGCATAAGAGAAGGAGCCACGTAATCATATTATGTTGTTCTTATTTCCTGATAAACCCAGTCGGTGTACTGGCTTGGAAATGGTTGTTTTATGCCTGATAAACCTAGTCGGTGTATTGGCTTGGCATTGGATATGTGGATGTTGTGGTGAATGGTTGTTGGATTCCTGACAAACCCAATTGGTGCACTGGCTTAGCATTAGCTATTTGCATGTTGTGGAGGTATTGGTGAAGGGTTTTACTTCCTGACAAACCCAGTCAGAGAACTGGCTTGGAAATGGTTGTTATATGCTTGATAAACCCAGTCGATGTATTGGCTTAGCATACTAATTTTTTAAATGCTTGATAAACCCATGAGTCGGCGTACTAGCTTAGCATACTGATTTTTGGGATGCCTGATAAACCCAGTCGGCGTATTGGCTTGGCATTGCCTATTCGGATGATGTTGTGGAAGCAACATGTGTGCTGGCCAAGCATCCACCCCACAAGTGATCCAAGGCTTGTAAAGCAGAGAAGGAAACCTATGGAGTAGCAAGGAAAATGCACAATACAGATAAGTATTCATTTTCATTTATTTTCTTGTTGGGAATAATGAAGATTTCAGGTATAAGTCTTCTAAGAGCTAAGCTAATACACTATTGTTTCTTTGTTGGAAACCTTGGTCATGGCAGGAAAGCAAGGACCCTAAAAGAACCATAATTCTTGGTTAAACCAGAGAGTAACTGGTCAGGCGCTATAAATTCTTAGTAAATCTAGAGAGTAACTGGTTGGACGCTACAAATGCTTGATAAATTCGGAGAGTAGTTGGTGGGGGCACTAAACCATTGATGTTGTGGAGTAGCCGGCGTGCTGGCCAAACATTCTTTAATTAATTAATAAAAGTAGTCAAAGCACTGGCCTAGCATATTGCTAAATGAGATGATTGATAAACCCAGTCGGCGTATTGGCCTGGCATTGCCTAATCGAATGGTTATGGAGTAGTCTACATGCTAACCCAACATTCATTATTGTGTCCACGAGAAATCCAATGCTTGTAAAGCAAAGAAGGATCCTGTGGAATAAAGTGAAGACATCCCATACAGATAAGTATTTGGTTATCTTGCAGCTTTTTGCTTATGAATATACATGTGTATATGAATTGTTTATGATTTCTTAAACTCTTGATTAGAAATAAACCCTATGAGAATAAATTGAACATGTGAAATGATTCAATGTTTGAGTGTAGGTAATGTTGGGAGCAAGGACTATGAAAGCATCTGGACGATGCATGTGGACATGTGACCTTCCTAAAGAGCTCAATATGAGCAGTAATGAAAGATGGTGCTAGTGAATATCTGTGGGTCCTAGCAGCCAAAGGTTCTGTAAGCAACAATGGGGAAGGGTTCCCTAGTTGAAAATCCTTACACCGACCTTAGACACTAAGTGTCATAGCGAAGAAGAGGCAAGTCAAGTGTTCACATTGAAGTGAAAGAGGCTAAGGAGCATGAAACCAGAGTTGTGGTGTGGCTCTAGATTGGAACAAGACTAAGAGGGGAAAAACTCTTACTCTTCTCTTTCCCTTTTTAACTGATGCATTTCAGAAACAGAGGATTGTTGAATGCATGTTGTGACTGAAAGTTGATTGTGTTAATTGCTTGAAATGAATTGTGAATGCTGAAATAGTAAAATTTCATGTGAAAGGATGAACATGAATGAGTTCATGTGTATGTTGGGAAAGCATGAAAAGTATGGAAGTCTCATGAGTAAAGCATGGACGTTCCATGTCAATCAAAAAAATAATTGACTAATTGTAATATTTTGTTATGCTTGTCCTAACAGGAATTGTCATGATGAATCTCATAGTTGAGGAATTGAAAGCCATATGTTCCAGCTTTTACTAGCCAAGTGTTGCTAGTGAGAAAAGTGTGGGCCAGTTGTGCATATTGATCATGGCAGTAGACCAAAAGATATTTGTTTTGACTAAATATCTTCCTCGAATAGTTGCCAGGACAACAAGGAAGATGAAATCCATGAAATTCTAGACTTGTAGATCAGCTGGAAGATAAATAAACAGAAGGGATTGCTATGGAGCGATGCCCACCTGCAGAACTAGAAGATCAAGCTAGTAGGAGTAGCTTGTGGAAACCAAAAGACTTGATCCTGAAATTTCAAAGTAAAGAGATGAACGCCGGACATACCTGCCACATTTTGTGAATTTTGTGACATGTGTAAAGTGGGTATATATTCCTAAGTGTTGGAACACCGGGGATGGTGTTATTCCAAGGGGGAGGGGATTGTAATATCCCGATTTTGACCCCATTGCATTAAAATGTAAATGATGTAATATTGTTATAAAATTGTGGTGAGGAGCTTAAGGCCAAATCCCCGCCATCGATTTAGTGATGCATATGGTTTATGTGCTAGCCAGGCATGTTGGAATTGCAAATATTATGTAAATATGTATTTTAATAAAATACCCACAACTAGCTATGCAATGCAACAAGAGATGGGGCGTGATCTTACAAGGAATTGGGAGGGAAAAAATTCAAACCCTTGAGCCAATCAAGTCAAGCCAAGTGTCAATGAGAGAACCCATCAAACCCTCAACTACCCATTTTGACTTTTGTACCCAATCATTCATTCTCCCAAGAGTTGGTTGACGTAGTTAATGCCTTGTGGAATGGGAAGTATGGCTGTCCAAATTCAAGTATGGGCAAGCCACCCTTCATGGAAAAACGTGTTTTGCTTCTTGGACAAGAAAACAACCATGAATTGCTCCCCAAGCCATAACCCACCAAGCAATTTTTCTCTCCCATGAGTTTGGAGCTACCTGGGTGTTTTTCTCCATGGATTTCCTATGTTTTCCATCATCTTTCAAGCTGGGAAGGGTGTTTTTTCTTTGGTTATCAGTGGGGAAGAGAACGGATCGATATGGGGGTTTCCTGGAGGTTGTTTTGGCCATTGGAATGCCCATAATATGTGGGATAAATCGTTTTCCTCCATGTGGTCGAATTGCCCTTTCTCACAGTCCATTTTTGGTGTGCCCACGATTTGGGAAAGACCATGGCCATCATGTTTATAAATCCCATTACTGAAAATGTGTATCCATGCCCAGTTCTTGAGTTTGATGTGTGTAAGAGAATGTTGGGGTTGAGATGGGTATCCATTACTTTGGCTGTGTATGAGATGGAATGTCCCCTTTCCTTGTAAGAATCATGCCTAGCTCGGGGGTGGCAGTTGTGTTGAGAGAATTGATTAACACAATTGGCCTACGGTTGGGTGGAACTTTGCAACGACATAGCTAGTTGTTTGGGACAATTGCACAATGAAGATAAGTAATCTCTATGTGTATTTACTTCTGCAATGTTTAATTTAATGATTATTTTGATATGCTCGATGAGCATGAATTATGTGTGGATGTTGTTTTGATTCCGCTGTGCATACTTGTTTGTTTTGCATCTGCACACTCTTGTTTTTAATTGCTGTGAATTTAATGAGTGGGATTCATTTGTGTAAAATCTCGAGATTGGCATCATATTCCCTTCCAGGAATTTGGTCCACGGGAGGGACTGTGACACATGTACAAAGGGGAAATTAAAATTAACTTGCCGCAAATATAATTACAATAAGGTCACGATTAATAGATTCAAAGATATTTTTTATTAAATCTTTGACCAATAAATATCCCTTGGTTCTAGTTTGGGGAGCAAGTTCATCAACAAGTCACATTCTATTCAATTGTGCTAAAATTTTCAGCGCAAATTGTCAAAATGCAAAGCCAATGTTAAATTCCTTTAACTGCATTTACAAGGTCTAAAGTCTATTTTCATGCTCTGTCATAGACATTGTCGCATGCGGCTCTTGTTTTATATGGATTCAATCAAGTACCTTTTCATTGTATGCCCATATAAGACATATCACCATTTAATAGTTATATTGCTCACTTCATTACTGCCTTATTGCCTTATTGGTGGGCCTACAATTACTTATTTTTTTATATGGATTATTTACAATTAAGTTATTTCGAGACAAAGCAAATTACCTCGAACTCTCTTTTCCCTTAGGGTGAATGAGCCCATCGCGCTAATAGAAACATATTCCCTTTGACTTGCTTCTTGCTCTTATGTCATTTTGCAAGGGTTCTTCATTAAGAGGTTCTTTATATAATAATCTTCTAAAGTTAAAAAAAGGTAAATGAAATAAAGGTAAATTTTGATTAAAAGATGAATTTTAGAAGATTGAAAAAAAGGTAAATGAAATAAAGGTTAATTTTTATTAAAAGATGAATTTTGTTTGAGATTTGTTGTTGTGAATGAGAAGAGATTTAAATGACCGAGATGCTGCCTGCATTATGCACCTATATTAAATTTTGATTAAAATAAATTTTTGGTTTGATCTTTTTTATTTGTTGTGAATGAGATGGGATTTAAATGGCCGAGATGTTGCCAACATTAAGTATTGGTAAATTGTTGTATTTATATTACGTATTGGTATTACATTTATATTTTTTTATTAAAAAATATGTTAATTGGTGTGCTTAAAATAATAGTGTACGATGTATGCAGTGCATTTTTGACATAAATGAACTGTTACCGGTGCACCTTATAAATTTACAGGTTACTTCATGTAGTGGTGCAAGCCTAATGGTTTGAATACATTTCGTAGAGTTTTTTTAACAATTTGGGCAAAAAAAGATGAATTCTCAAATTTAATCCACTAAATAATTAAATAGTGAAGCAACAATAAATTTACTTGGTCACTTGTGTGTCAGGGAGGCATCATGGCGATGTATGCAAAATTTGAAAATTTTCCTACCATTTGGAGAAATTCAAACTGCAGTGAGCAACCAATGGGAGCGAGCAATGCCTCCACATGGAGCATAGATGTCAAGGTGTCTAAATAGGTGATTTACGGAACCGATGTTGTTAGGCTCAAAAGCACTGTATAATCGTAAAACCTCTATACGCTCGCCTCTTCTAGTGGCATTAACTATAAAGGGATATTTGGGCTCTTTTTAGAGAACCATCCCTTATAACCTCCACTAAAGGGCCTTTTCCTTCTAGTGACCTACCACCTGGAAGTTTCTCTAAACCCAAAAAAATTGACACATGTAAGGGTTGTGCCCGTAGTATAGATCTTCGGGCCTGCTAATGTCCATAGCTATGTGGATGGGTATAGGGATATCCTCTCGCCCGGAACCCAAAGTCCTATAGACTTTAATCCACCAAATACAAAAGAAATTATATGTATAAGTTAAATAAACTATTAATAAATTATTGGTTATAACTATTTTTATAATTAACTAATGATTTAGTTATTGTATGATATAAGTAGTGTTGTATTTTATCATTGGGGAATTAATGACCCTCTTTAATTCTAGAGCACTAATATTGGTTTTTCATTTTGGATTGGGCACATTGGTGCTCCTATTTGATCCTCAAGCACCAACATAGGTACTTCACATTAGTGTGGGTGCACCAATGCTTAGCATTTAGAATTTCAAGGAAAACACTTTCTAGTGGATATCTCCATAAGTTTTAAATGGTTTTATAAGATTGGAAAAAATTATTGAAAAAAACTTCCACTAAACTCTCTGTAATTGCTAAGTGAGGTTTTAGTGGAGTGTTTAATAGATTTTCACTCTAAATAGAAATTCTAGGCAAATAAAGGCTTTAACTAGGGTTTTTTTTGTTAGTTCACCTAAAAACTTAAGGTGCACAATTACACGATTTTATAATATCCATTGGCATGTATTATAAATTAGATATTTTTGGCACTCTAAGGCCATAGGAGCACTAATGCACCCATTCCTAAAAGAAGAAAGTGGAGCACTAGTGCACACATTCCTAAAAGAGAAGCCTCCTGTTACATATATCTTATAGGATCATTGGTGAATGTATTCATAGAATAGAAGCACATATGTTCCCATTCCTAAAAGAAAAGTATCGTTGCATCCATATCTAAAAGGTGTATTATTTAATTCTTGTGGATGGTGTGTTATTTCTTCGTTGTTTTAGTTTTAATTTCAATTCATTTGAGCATTGAGATAGTATATTAAATCTACAATATAAAGTAAAATATTCTATAGAAATATATTGTAGTAAATTAGAAGATATGTCATGACGAAATATTTCCATTTAAATATCCCATTTTACAAATCAACTGAGATTTATTCGGGATGATGAATTGAGATTTTTATATTGTTATTTTTAGGATTATTATTGATTGTTGATTGATTCATGAAAAGATGATGGATTTAGAATTTGATGGCATTGATACATATCACTCATGTAGAGTTTTGGATTGGTTAGTTTAACATCAAAGGATATTCACTAAGACAATTTAACACTTGCGTTTTTGAGCAATTTTAGGAGCTTATGACATTTTTATGGATTTTGGGGATATTGGCATGGATGGATAGTTCTCCATATTTTGGACTTTGGATATTCCATCACTTGTGGTTTCGTGACTTGCATGACTGTTCGACAATTTGCTTTCATGATTTGGAGCAATACGGGAAATTTACTTAATTTAACTCTCAATATATTTTGGTAGCATTATGATTCAGTCATTGTTGAGTCATTCACAAGATTTTTCTATATACGGTTTATAGGATACATGATTGGGATATTGATCAACTTTTTTTGTCAGCTAGAATATTGGCAATTTTTTTATGTTTCATTTTCTAAGAGCAGTGAAAAAATTTGTTCACTTAATAGTATTTGGACTTAGTCTTTGAACTTTACAAGGATGGTCTTCATACCTTGTAACGGATAGATGACTCTTTCATACATTTCCTCGACATACTTGATAATCCAACATTTTTAGGATTTGAGATTTGTTGGAATTACAACCAATTAACATCTCATCAACGTTCTGTCTCATTGGTTTTGGGTTCACATCAGTGAAAACCTGCAGTATATCTAGTTCATTTGTTGCATATTGATTTCCCTATACTAGGTATTTAGCATCTAATTTTGATGGGTTTTCAAAAATATCTTTAACAAGAATCATGAGGTTTAAAATCATGAATATCAAGTTGAAGACTTGGATATGTTACAAGTATTTGCACTAGGTTATGTTTCTTTGCTAGCACTCTTCTATGAACATATGATTAAGGGAGGATTGTTAGTGATTTCACTCATAATAATTAAGTTCTAAATCACCTTATGATTACTTGGAGATATAATATTTATCCTAAGTAGCATATTATTATCTATGTGGACCACTAAAAATGGTTATCAAAACATTGTACTATATAGTATATTATCATTGAAATAAAATTGACAATAACAATTTAAGCTTTGATTTGCATTTTAGATAAATCTTGATTTTCCTATTATTCATTATTTTTTAAGATAAATTATAATATACATAACCCCACCCCATTTGTACAACTATCTATTTTTAATTTACTTAATTTATCGTTAAAAATGAATGAGATTAAATTGTTTTCATTTAAAATTTTCTCAATAACACAAAAAGAGTTATCATATTCAAAGTTCTATTTATTCTAACTATTTTAATTTACATATATAGATATTTAAAAATGAAAGTTTTCGTCAATAAGTCAAACATGCTTAATCCCTACTTCTTAAATTCTAAGCATGAATATAAGATATGTTGGAAAGTAGTTGAGAAATTTTATGTGATATATTCTATTGGAGTTTGGTAATCCCAACATTTGGAGCCGACACTCCACCCATTATCAAAGATTTAATTAAAACTCATATAAAGATAACTCAAAGGTGAAATAAATAAGAGATAAGATATATTACCATTGAGACTTAGATGGAATCAATGAATTAAGAACACACACATGCACAAACAAAGGAACCATTTACGTTACCCTATCTAACATTAATATTATATGTATACATATAAAATTAGTACCTATAATATTGTTAATGTCATTAATACTATATTATCAATAATAATGATATATATATATATATATAATATTAATTTTTTATTATATGTATTATATTAACTAATCATTCATATATATATATAATTTTTATTAATACTAATAATAGTAGATAAACTTATCTTAATTTTTTATTTGATGTTTGTTTTAAATATACATAAGGATTAATGTGAATTGAATTAAATTTGATGAAATACTTGAGTTACACAATTTAAAATTGATTTTATAAAAGTAAAACATTTTGTAAGTTTTATTTATAATACTTAAAATATATAAACATTACGTATTATTTAATTAAAATTGTATTGTAATTATGAAAAATAAGTATACAAAATTAAAATGTTTAAAAAAAAAAAAAACAAATAATATAAATAATGTTATCATAGTAATTACTAATTAACATAGAAAAAAGCTTAATTCACTTTTTGTCATTTTCCATAGCTTTATTTTCCTAACTTCTTAGATTTTAGATAGTAGAATTTTTCCTATCTTTCTCCTATACAAACTAAGTCATTTATCTAAACTATGCCTATAGCATTGTTCAAAGACTTGGTAATTCTTATTTTTATTTATACTCAAATAATTAAAAAAACATATATTTTATAATAAAACATAATAATTTATTCTTTGTTCTTTTTAGAGATATATCAATTATATAGTATCTATCTAATTGTTTAAAGACTTCATAATTCTTTCTTTTCTATGTGTAGGTTACTAATGCCATATTCTTTAATGAAATATAACAAGCAATCTTTGATCTTTTCAAATATATATTAATAGTTCTTTTCAAATATATATTAATAACGTAGCCTTTTTTGTCCTACATAATCGATATATCTATTTCGAAGTAATATGGGAAGAAAACTAGAGAACAAAAACACGTGACGAACCTAGAACTATAGTCACATGGGGAAATATTTAAGATAGTAGAATTTGTCTTATCCAAAGGGATCGTCACATTGCTAAGTACAATGTCATTGAAAAAAGTATCGTTTGCACCAGCAACGATAGTGACATTGAAAAATGTCTCATTTACACCAACACTACAATACATAACATCAAAATTGCCAAAATTTAGATCATGCCAATTAAGAAATAAAAATATTTGTCAATATAATTTGAATTTGATTTAAATTTAGAAAAATAGATCTACAAGTCCATGATGTGAAATAAGATGCCAACAATTAAATACTCACGAAACTCTAAACATGGGGCTTAAGCATAACCCTATAACTTATCAAGCACCCATGTTCCAACCATGACTTGTTAGGATATTTGCATTAACCACTTACTATCGCACAAGTTGCAAAGATAGTTATAAAAAAATAAACAAGAGAACATATAAATGCAGATGAAGAATAACCAAACAGAAACGTGTCATGGAAAAGTTTGAACCCGCATTTTTTGTGTTATTTTCTACGAGCAATGAACAAATTTTTTCACTCAATAATATTTAGACTTAGTCTTTAAATTGAAAAGGATGGACTTCAAACCTTGAAATGGATAGATTACTCTTCCGTACTTTCACTTGTCATATTTGATAATCTAGCATTTTTAGGATTTGAGATTTGTTGGAATTGCAACCAAATCACATCTCATCAAGGTTTTGTCTCATTGTTTTTGGGTTCACATCAGCGAAAAATTGCAGGATATCTGGATCATTTGTTGCACAATGATTTATCTGTGACTAGGTATTTAGAATCCACTTTTGATGGTTTTTCAAGAAGATCTTTATCAAGAATCATGCTCCGTTTAAAACCATAAATATCAACTTGAAGACTTGGACATGTTACCAGTATTTACTCTAGTCTGTGTTTGTTTTCTAGTACTCTTGTATGGACATATGAATATAATGGAATATTGTTAGTGATTTCACTCATAATAATTAAGTTCCAAATAATCTTATGATTACCTTGGGATATACTATTTATCCTATGTAGCATATTATTACCCATGTGGAACATTAAAAATGGTTATCAAAATATTGTAATATATATTATATTATCCTTTAAATAAAATAGACAATAAGAATTTAATCTTTGAGTTTCCTTTTAGAAAATTCTTTCAATTTAAAATATCATATAAATAAACCCACCCTATTTGTGCAACTATCTATTTTTAATTTACTTATTTTATCTTTAAAATTGAACGAGATTAATTGTTTTCATTTAAACTTTTGCCAATAACACAAGTTATCATATTGGTAGTTTTATTTATTCTAACTATTTTAATTTACATATGTATATTTAAAAATGAAAAATTTCATTAATAAGTAAAACATTCTTAATAAATAGGTGATGAGATGGAACCGTAGTCAATCAAATGGGGTAAAATTTCTTTCTCGGGATAAAAAACATGGGGGAGAAAGAGGAGATTTTACATTATTCCTCTGATCCCTATGAGGGATAAAATACCTTGGATGTGCCACTTAACAGGAAGAAGGTAGAGGTGAGTCTAGGTGTGTAGATAGGATTTGTTATTCTAAAGGAAACTCTTCCAAAAACGTAATCTTGATAGTAATGGGTAGGGTTGTCTCAATCGTTCAGAATCTGACAAGGCTAGTCATGGAAACTCTCCCTGACACCCAAATTCAGGCATGGGCCATAGTAGGTATGGAGACTTCCCAACCATATAATATATTTTTTGGTTCCCTTGGTTTGGTTCTAACACAGGTGAATTTGGATATGCATAGTGTATTCAAGGTTACCATGTTAGAGGGAGGTGAGGTTCTTGAAGCATTTCATTTTATAAGGGGGTTCTCATCTCCATATCCTCATATTACAGGCTCTATGGCCAATATTCCTATAGATCCAAATGGTATTTTAACAGTCTTCAGTGGCTCTTTTATTGAATCAATTAGGGTTTCTAGAATTCATTCTTTAGTTAGGGTTTTTCATACTCTGAAGCTAGATATCAAAATGGTTCAGGACCCTTTTTCTTATGAGAGTCGGGGTTCCATCAAAGTATGGGAGCATATTTCAGTATTTTTTTTAAATAAGGTGATCGAAGGTCTTAGAAGAAGCAATGGGTTTTAAAAAACAAAGCCTGAAGTAAAAAAACTTGTTGTCAGAGAACATATTCATCTTCATAGTTTTTTTAATATGGCGGAGACAACCATCACTAGATGGGTGCATGGCCAAAGTTTAAATTTTAAAACACTCATAGATTGGGTCACAACTCAATGGGGGAAATAATTTGGCTATACCCCAAAATTCCTTGTTCTTGGAAAAGGTTTGTTTGATTTTATCCTTTAGAAAGTAGAGGACGTGCAGTGGATTCTACAAAAGAATTGGTGTATATGTGTGCCCCCCTTGTATCTAAAGCTCTAGTCCCCTCTTTTCAATTCCTGTAGTCAGCAGTTGGATATAGCTCCATTATGAGTTTGGATCCTAGGATTTCCCTTGGATTATTGGTCTTTGGATATGTTTAGAATAAATGGAAATTTATTGGGTGAGTTACTTGAGGATGATATGTCCCTTGAAGAGACAAGTGAAATGTGAGTGCCAAGGATTATGGTTTATAATTGATACGCAAGAAGGGATGTAGGAATATTTAAAAATCGAGAGGCTTCTAGTCTCCCTCATTCAAAAGTTGGATTATGAAGGGTTTCCTTTCCATTGTAGGTGATACCATCAATATGGTCATCTTGTTTATTCATATTATCCCCCTTTTTTATCGAGAAATAATCTAAGGTTTCAAATGACTCAAATAAGTGATTTTTGGCCTCAGGTATAGTAGAGCTAGGCAATTTTGAAACAAAGAGTGGCAAATTCAAATGGGGTATTCAAAAAGAGGAGGTGCTTGGTAGTATACTGGTACAACTGAATCAAATTGAAAACCCATCATATCTTGATCAATTTTTGAGAACAAGTCTTCCAGCATCTATTGGAGGGGAGGTGCTTTCGAAGGATGAACAAGCCTTAGATAATGTGGGTTCTATGGATAGGGTCGATATATGTATGAATGACCCTCTTGCATTTCCATTTTCTTCTTGTTCTTGTTCTCCTTTACAAGATGAAATCAATTCACATCAACACTCTTCAATTTCAATTGTGGATTATTTGGAAACACTCACTCTAAGACCCCCAACTAACACTATTTCTTGTCATATCATTTGGGTGTATTGTATGAAATCATAACTTTTAATCACCATGGAACATGAACTCTCAAAGGACTCAAAGGAGGATTGTTTTTGGTACAATTTGAGACCCGTGTATTATTTTCCTGAGAGTCGGCATGTTGAAGGGGGGCTGGCAAAAATTCTAAGAGCCTTAGTGGATGTAACAAATAGGGAATGAAATCAAAACTATCAAAATATTAGGACAAATCTAGGTTTGAATTAGCTTTTGGAAAACAAAAATTCTATAGTAGCAATGATTAGAGTAGCAAGAACCCTTTGAAGGGTTCCTAAATGAAGGTTCTCTCTTTTAATTGTAGAGGTTTGGTGAACCAATCCAAAAAATTATCGCTAAGGAGACTAGTTATTACTAGTGTTCCAGATATTTTACTTCTTTAGGAAACATTGGGTCAAGGGGAACACATTCAAGAGGTATAGCAATTGGATGGAATCCATCAAACATTAAGGTTACTAATTGTTGAGGTTTTGAAGTGAGATTGACTATTGAAGTGCAATTTGAAGCTCTAGGGATGGAGCTTAAGGTCCTTAACTTCTATGGGCCTTATGGTGAATGGAAGACTTTCTAGGACGGTCTGTTGAGTAAACCATTTTTTATGTCCCCTAATCTCATCATTGTTGGAGATCTAAATTTTACTCTAGGTGTTTTAGAGGTATGGGGAGAAAAGGCTACTTTGGATCCCCCGATGAGTTATTTTATCAATATGATGGAATCAAAGTATTTAATGGATATTCAACCTATTAATATAAAACCAAGTTGAAGAAATGTGAGATTGGGAGAGGACATAACTACAAAAAGATTAGACAAATTTATGTTGGCCTCCCAATTAGTGGAAAGGCATCTAATAAGTGTGCAACAATAAGTTGGTAATGAGGGGGAATATGACAACAACCCCATCTTCTTGGAACTAAATGGAATGGGAAAGAAACCCCCTAGTCCCTTCAAATTCAACTCTGGATGTTTAAAGGAGGAGGACTATGTAAATTTGATGAAAGATGTTATCCAGCCCCTTGAACCTAGTTCAAAACATTTAGCTTTGGTTCACTTTGCTAATAATCTTGAAATATTAAATAGGCGACAATAAAATGGCCTCATCAAAAGAATCTCCATGATGATGAAGAGCATAGATGGGTGGAAGAATTTATTGAATATGGTTGTCATTGATGTCAAAGGAGTTCAGTAATGACAAAAGAATAACCAAGGACATGATGGAAATGAAAAATCAGTGAAATACAAAGGAATAACAAAGAGAGTGATGACATAGCCTGTATGATGGTGTGGTAGATATGATGACATGACATGGCATGTAAAAGACACATGGTAAGTGCTATTATGAAGTCAATGTTGCAATATGGAACCATTATGAAGAGTATGGCTAGGGGGTGGCCAAATCAATGTAAACCAAGCTAGAGGAAGCGACCCTGTTTGTATCAAGATCCTATGTGAATAAAGAAAGCTAATTCATTTGTCTCAATGTGTATGCATGAATCTATGTATGAAGTGTTAACAGTTGAATATTTGTGTATCTTTGTATCAATGAATCAATTGATAGTTTGGGATATCTGTGTAAATGCTTGATTAATCACTGTGTGTATGCATAAGCCTGAAGCAAGGGATTTTGAGGATTGAATGTTGCAATGGATGTATGAATGATCTCTATGTGTGTAAAACCAAGGATTCGATGTCTAGATCCAGCAAGGGAATCAAGTCTTGTGATGATCGATTGAGTGATTGATTGATTCTTTGATCAATCAATGTAGAATCATAGAGTTGCAAAGATTGAAGTTTGTAAAGATTTGGATGATCTAGATTAAAGGAGAAAAGATGGATCAGTAATGGGAAAGAGATCATGAGATGAACGTGAACGCAAGATAATAAATCCGCAAGATTAAGTGAAGTTCCGCCGGATATGGCAGATCGACGGATGAGATCAAAGCCGCAAGAGATCTGACGCCCTAGAGAAATTCTGCAAGAGAAAGGTGTAAGGAAGATAATGGATCCGCAAAGATAAGGTGAGATCCACATCTGATCTCATATCGATGGTTGTAAAGAGTTGCAGAAAAGGAATTGCTAGAGGGAAATTGCAGAAGCCCATTTTGGGAAAAGTTGAAGGCACATCCACAATCCACAATTCGCAACCCAACTGCAGAAAGAGAATTGTGGAAAGATAAATTGCGGAAGACAATTTGTAAAAGTCAAAATACAGTTTTGCAATCCACAGTCTGCAAGTTGTAGAATGAGAATCCACCGTTGATCAAGATCCGATGGTCGACGATCACTATGGAAAGAACCTTGCAAAAAGAGACTTACAGAAGAAGTATTGCGGGAGACAAATTGCGGAAGCTAGTTTGTAAAAATCAAAATATAGTTCTGCAATCCGCAAGCTGTGGAAAGAGAATCCACTGTTGATCAAGATCAGACGGTCCATGATCATTGCGGAAAGAAGATTGTGGAAAAGTCGTTGTGGAAAGGAAATTGCAGAAAAACCACTGCAGAAAGGAAATTGCGGAAAGGTCACTATGGAAAGGTAATTGTGGAAAGATCGTTGCGAAAAGGCAATTGCGGAATTATTTTTGTTGCAGAAATATCATTGCGGAAAAAGGAAAATTCGGAAGGAATTCTAGTGCAGAATTATCATCACGGAGAGGCAATTTTGGAAAGATTTTTGTTGCGGAAAGTCATGACTGATAAACCTAAATAGAGTTAAATAATTATTAAATTGAAGAATTTTGTTTTCATGAAGAAGCACGATCTAAGAATGAAAAGGCGCAACTGTGAGAAGATGCATTCGTAGAAAACGTGTTAGAAGGTATTTATAGACAGAGTGTTGAGTGAAAGAATCCATCATTGTGATCCAAATCTATGTAGCAATAGCTATAGACAGAGACCAAAGAAGGAAAACCAGTGACAGGTTTAAAAACATAAAGAAGATCTGGAAGTCTGATGAATTCAAATTAGGGTGGCAGGGTGGTGCTAGGGTAGGCTACAGGCCTACAAGGGGGTTGTAGCCTCCTTCCAGTGGTAGCTAGTAAATAGGGTGTCGAAGCATCCTTTCAGAAGTGTCTGACAAACCAGGGGGTCGTAGCCTCCTTCCAGTAGTCGCTAGTAAATAGGGCATTGTAGCATCCTTTTCTATTGTAGCAAACAGAAACCAGGGTGTTGTAGCATCCTTTAGTTGTAGCTGAGAAACTTGGGGATTTTTGTCTCCAGCAAGTGGTAGCTTGCAAAAACTATTGTAAATATAATTTTGCAGTATAGAAGGAGTTGGTGGTTTTCCCAATTGGGCTTGCATGATAAAAATCTGTGTTCTGTGTATCTTGTTGATTCCATGTTTTAATTAAGGTTAATAAGTGGTTTAAAATGGTAAAAAGTTAACAATATTGATTCCCCCCCCCTCAGTATTGACCAATATTCCAACAATTGGTATCAGAGCAGGTTTCTTCACTATAGTCTAATCACTGGAAGGAAGATCCTAATTAAGACCACAATGGATCAGCAGAAAGGATTAGCTACCAACAGACCTCCACTGTTCACATGAATTAATTATGCATACTGGAGTGCAAGAATGAAGTGTCATTTAATGTCTCTTGGATGGAATGTTTGAAGAGCAGTTGAAAAGAAGTATAATATAGGATACAACCTACCTACAAACAAAGAAAAACTTGACCAACATGAGGCCAATGCAAAATCCCTGAATACAATTTTGAGTGGGTTAACAAATTTAGTTTTTGTGAAAGTCATGCAATGCAAGATGGCCAAGGAGGCTTGGGATAAATTAAAAGTTGTCTATGAAGGAGCATCAAAGGTCAAACAATCAAAACTTCAGACATACAAGGGATAGTTTGAAAGCCTAAAAATGAAAGAGGAAGAAAATATTGCAGAATATCTTCTAAGAGTAGATGACATTGTCAATGCTATTCGAGGCCTTGGAGGAGAATGAAGGGAGAAATAAGTAGTTGACAAAGTACTAAGAACCTTGCCAATTAAGTATGACTCAAAGGTATCTTCTCTAGAAGAATGAGATGATCTTGAAGACATGACAGTAGATGAACTACATGGGATTTTCACTGCCTACGAGATGAGAAAAGGAGAAGATGGTCAATCAAGGAAAGAAGCAGCCTTTAAAGCCTTATCCAATAACCAATTAGAAAACTCAAATGATGAAGAATCCTTTTTCATTAGGAAGCTTGAGAGAGGTATTGGCAAGTAGAGGGGAAAGCTACCTCTAAAGTTCTTTAACTGTGGAAGAATTGGCCACTTTGCTTTAAAATGTCCTTATCCTAAGCAAAATGGAAGTGATGAGAAAGAAGCTTCAAAGAAGTTCAAAAAGGACAAAAAAGTAAACAAAAAGAAGTTCAATGAAAAGAAAAAAATCTCTTACACCATGGAAGATAGTGAAGATAAAGACACAAGTGATGATGAGGAAACAGAGATTCTATTCATGGGAATATAAGCTCAAGATGATAAATCAATGGAAGAAGGAGAAGTAGGTCTAAGAGCTGAATTAATCAGTGCTCTTGAAGAACTTGATAAATGCAGGAAAAAGAACAAACAGTCAAACCAAATCATTAGTAACTTGAAAACCCAGCTTGAAGAGGCCAAGAAGATTGAAGAGGATCTAGTTTTACAGCTCAAAAGGAGAATGCAAAAATCATAGAAGCTTGAAGAAGAGATTATTCAGCTTAGAAAGAAGCTCGATGAATAATCTATTAAGTCAAAATATGAAAGCAATTCAAAGATTTTAGATGAGATCTTGAGTAGCCAAAGACCATTAAATGGTAAAATTGGATTAGGCTATGACAAAGAAAAGAATTCAAAATATTTGACTTCTACACTCCAAGATAGAAATGAAACAAGCCATGCTACTGCACTCAAAATCTTGATTAAGAAGGATAGTCAGAATTTTGCTCCCTCATCTCATAATAAAGACAGAACGGATATGATACCTAAAGGACCAATGACAAGTAGAATCCAACATATCTTTTTTGGTCAATGCTACAGATTTCATAATTTTGGACATATGACTAGAGAATGTAAGTTGCGGAAGAATGCTTCAATAAAAGGTCAAGAACAAAGTAAGAGATGGAAAAAGATAGAAGATATGAAGCAGGAAGATTCTATGGATATTGTCACTACTGTCACAATCTTGGTCACAAGGTTGTTGATTGCAGAACCAAGAGAAAATATCGAAGTAGGGAATCCAAGAAACAACAAAGGTCAGTAAGTATGGTACCTCATGGAAAGATGTGGAGAAGAAAGGAAGACTACAAAGAGTCAGAGGAAACAAATACCCCAAGCCACAATGAAGTTTCCGAAGATGATGTTAAGCATAATAGTGTTGTAGATAAGAATGACATCCATTATGATGGGAAGCAAGATGAAGATGTAAAAGAACACATTGATGGAGATAAAGATGATAAAGAAGAGTCATAAGAGTACTTGGTAAAAAGCTATATTCCTAAAAGACAAGAAATGATCATACTACTAGTATATGGTTGGAAAAGAACATAGTGTAAGTTACATGAAATATTAAAATGTGTGATCCATGAGATACATGAATACCATAAAAACCGTAAACCAAGATGAATATTATCCTATTATTCAGGTCAGCTGGTTCATGAAAGTTCATCTAAAGTTCTCTGGAATGATGAATGGTTGCAATTTGCTGGTGCTATATGATTCTACAAAATATGAAGCCATGACACATTAATTGAAAAGTTTATCCATCCTGAAAGTACTCATTTGATTACATTAGTTTGGGATGACCTTCCACATTCTACACTTGAAAAATTCGATAAGCATGTCTTCATAGTTGATGAGCACATGTAAAGATTAATACAAGAGCAAATTTAGACAATTTTAAGGACTGTATGATGGGGTAGTTATAAACAGCCATTCTTTTTATTGGAAAGTGCCAGGATGAGTAAAAGTAGCAGTAAGATTACATCCTAGAAATCAAGAGGAGAAGGATGCAGATTCAAAATTTGCAGATTATGTGGAACTTCATCCAGAGCTTCAAGAATTGAATATTGCGAAGGAACAATTGGTATCCAGACACATATCAATTTGATAAATTTCTCTCTGAATTTGTTTTTTTTGAAGCTGTAGCAAAGACTAAGGAATCATGGTGAAGGCTATAAAAGAAAGTGTTGGAAGAAGAGTATAACTGGGAATGAAGCTAGTGCATATCATTTTGATATTTGGTCAAAAGGGGGAGCAAAAACATAAATTTGAGAAGTTGCTTGTACGGCATTGAAGACTCCTTAAAAAGAACAAGTTATATGATGTATCTTTAAAGAGAAATATATGGAAAAAAAATAAGGGTTGAATGAAATAAATCAAAGATAAACCAATAAGTATAAAATTTGTCACAAAAGAAGAATGTGTTGGAAAGAGAAGGAGCACTGTGGTAGGGGGAGTCTATGAACTTATCAAAGACTCACTACAAGAAGGTAAAGAAGGATGCTAATTAGATGATCAGCACCAAGACCAAGTTAATTGGAGGAAGAGAAGAAAAAGAAGGGAAATTGTTTAAAAGGAGAATGATTGGAAATTCTATGTCAAGATAGTTGCAGCAAGGGAATAACAAGTTATCCTTTGCCATTATTGTCAAACGGGGAGAATGTTTAGATGTTGCCATCAATTCCAAAGGGGAATAATGTTGAATATGGTTTTCATTGATGTCAAAGGAGTTCAGTGATGACAAAGGAATAACAAATGACATGATGGAAAGGAAAACTTAGTGAAAGACAAAGGAATAACAAAGACAGTGATGGCATGGCCTGTATGATGATGTGGAAGATATGATGACATGACATGGCATGTATGATGATGTGGCATGTAAAAGACACATGGTAAGTGCTATTATGAATTCATTGTTTCAATATGGTATCATTATGAAGAGTATGGCTAGTGGGTGGCCAAATCAACGTAAACCAGGCCAGAGGAAGTGACCCTGTTTGTATCAGGTTCCTGTGTGAATAAAGAAAGCTAATTAAGTTGTCTTTGTGTGTAAGCATGAATATATGTCTAAAGTGTTAACAGTTGAATATTTGTGTATCTTTGTATCAATGAATCAATTGATAGTTTGGGATATCTACGTAAATGCTTGATTAATCACTGTGTATATGTGTAATCCTAAAGTAAGGGATTTTGAGGATTGAATGTTGCAGCAGATGTATGAATGATCTTCGTGTGTGTAAAACCATGGAGTTTATGTGCAGATCCAACAAGGGAATCAAGTCCGGTGATGTTAAATTGAGTGATTTATTGATTCTCTGATCAATTAATGTAGAATCGTAGAGTTGCAAAGATTGAAGTTTGCATAGATTTGGACGATCCAGATTAAAGGAGAAAAGATGGATCAACGATGGGAAAGAGATCACGAGGTGAAATTGAACGGAAGATAAGAAATCTGCAATATTAAGTGAAGTTCCACTAGAGACAACAAATCGACGGACGAGATGAAAGCCGCAAGAGATCAAACGCCCCATAGAAATTCCACAAGAGAAAGGTGTAAGGAAGATAACGGATCCACAAAGATAAGGTGAGATCCGCATCTGATCTCAGATTGATGGTCAGGAAAGAACCCGCAAGAAATCGATGATTGTAAAGAGTTGCGGAAAAGGATTTGCGGGAGGGAAATTGCTGAAACCCATTTTGAGAAAATTTAAAGGCACGTTCGCAATCTGCAATCAGCAACCCGACTGCAGAAAGAGAATTGCAAAAAGATAAATTGCGGAAGACAATTTGTAAAAGTCGAAATATAGTTCTGCAGTCCACAATCCGCAAGCTATGGAAAGAGAATCGACCATTGATCAAGATCCGACGATCCACGATCACTTCGGAAAGAACCTTGCAGAAAGAGACTTGCGGAAGAAGTCTTGCGGGAGAAAAATTATGGAAGATAGTTTGTAAAAATAAAAATATAGTTCCGCAATCCGCAAGCTGCAGAAAGAGAATCCACCATTGATCAAGATCAGACGGTACACGATCACTGTGGAAAGGAGATTGTGAAAACATCATTGCGAAAAGGAAATTGCCGAAAAACCACTGCGGAAAGGAAATTGCGGAAAGGTCACTGTGGAAAGGTAATTTTGGAAAAATTGTTGCGGAAAGGAAATTGCGGAATTATTTTTGTTGCGAAAATATCATTGTGGAAAAAGGAAAATTCAGAAGGAATTCTGGTGCATAATTATCATTGTGGAGAGGCAATTTTGGAAAAAAAATTGTTGCAAAGAGTCATGACTGATAAAACCTAAATAGAGTTAAAGAATTATTAAAATGAAGAATTGTTTTTTCATGAAGAGGCACGATCTAAGAATGAAAAGGCGCAACTATGAGAAGATGCATTCATAGAAAACATGTTAGAAGGTATTTATAGACATAGTGCTGAGTGAAAGAAGTCGTCTCTGTGATCCAGATCTATGTAGTAGCAGTTGTAGATAGAGACCAAAGAAGGAAAACAATGACAAGTTTGAAAACATAAAGAAGATATGGAAGTCTGATGAATTAAAATTAGGGTGGCAGTGTGGTGCTAGGGCAGGCTACATGCCTACAAGGGGGTTGTATCCTCCTTCCAGTGGTAGCTGGTAAATAGGGTTTCAAAGCATCCTTTCAAAAGTGTCTGATAAACCAGGGGGTCATAGCCTTCTTCCAGTACTCCCTGGTAAATAGGGTGTTGTATCGTCCTTGTCTTTTGTAGCAGACAGAAACTAGGGTATTGTAGCATCCTTTAGTTGTAGCTAAGAAACTTGGGGACTGTTGTCTCTAGCAAGTGGTAGCTTGCAAAAACTATTGTAAATATAATTTTGCAATATAGAAAGAGTTGGTGGTTTTCCCAATTGGGATTCCAGGATAAAAATATGTGTTCTGTGTATCTTGTTGATTCCATGTTTTAATTAATTTTAATAAGTGGTTTAAAATGGTTAAAAGTTAACAATACTGATTCGCCCCCCCCACCTCTCAGTATTGACCAATATTCCAATAGAATCTATAAAAATGTGTATGGTTATGAAGGAGAAATTTTTATAAACAATGAATCAAAGAATCTCCTCTATCAATTGGAGACTAAGCATAAGAAACTTTTTGCACATTAGGAATAGGCATGGTGGTTGAAAAGATGTGATTTATCCCTAAACTTTGGGGATGAAAATAAAATAAAAAATTCCAAGTATTTACAAAATCACCGAAGTTGAGAAATACCATTTGGAGGATGGGAGATATCCACTTTTGAGGGTTTGAAAATATAGGCAAGAATCACTTTCAGTCCCTTTTTAAGGCGCAAGAAAGAGCTTCAATTGCAAAATTTATTCAAATTTCCTAGTTTTGACAATAGGGTTTTAATGAAGGAAGTTTCAGTGGATGAATTTACTTGGTTTCTTCATATTCTTCAAAGAGACAAGAGCCCAAGGAAAGATGTGTGGCCAGTACAATTATTTCTATAAAATTTTAATATTCTAGGGGTTGATCTACTATGGGTGGTGGAAGAGACTCGAAGAACAAGGAGGATTTTAAGTTCTTTTAACTCTAGTTTCATCACTCTCATACCCAAAGTTGACAATCCTGTCACTTTCGATGATTTTAGGCCAATCTCCTTATCCAATGGTATTTCCAAAATAGTGGCTAAAATCATTACAAAAAGGTTAAAGGAAATATTGTCAAGGCATATTTCAAGGGATCGATTTGGGGTTTTAGAAGGAAGACAAATCCATGAAGCTTTAGGTGTGGCACAAGAGGTATTGCATAGCCTAAAAAACATAAAAGAAGAAGGTGTTGTCACCAAAATTGATTTTTCTAAGGCATACGATAGAGTGAACTGGCTTTACATCAATCTACTCCTCACTCATTTTGGGTTTGAGGTGCCTTTTATAAATTGGATTATGAGTTGTATCACCTCAGTCTCCTTTGTAGTTGTAATCAATGGATCATCCTCACATTTTTTTGGAGATGAAAGAGGGTTATGCCAAGGATATACACTCTCTCCACTATTATTTGTGTAGGTAGCTAAAGTACTAAGTAGATATTTGGATGAGGCAAGAAGGATAGGTTGCTTAAAAGGAATTTTTATTTCTGAGTTGCTTCATATCACACACCTTCCTATTGTATATGATATCGTAATTTTTTTTATGGATCTAGACGGGATGCATAAAAACTTGTAGGAATTATTCATTTGTTTTTTCAAGCTACTTGGATGATTATCAATGTCCGAAAGTATACTTTTTCATGTATCAATATGGAAGATGATGAGGTGAGTTTTTACAAAGCTTATTTTTATTTTCCTATAGCTAATCTCAATGCTGGGTTAAAATACCTTGGATTTCACTTTAAACCAAATAACTCTCCGAAAAAGGATTGGATGTGGTTAATCACAAAATTAGAGGACATAACTTAGGTATGATGTCATAAGCAATTATCCGAGGAAAGAATACTTGTGCTTGTTAAATTAGTGTTGGGATCCATTCCAGTCTATTAGATGTCATTAGAATGGATTCTGAAAGGAATATTGGAAAAAGCCAGAAGACTGTGTTCCTAGTTTTTTTGGAGTGATCACAAGGAACATTGTGTTATTCCATGGGTAGGAGGGGAAAAGATTGCAATTCTAAAACATCTTGGTGGATTAGGGTTAAAAAAAGGATTTCTTTTCTCAAAACATTTGGCTTCCAAATGTGTTTGGAGAATTTTGACAACCAAGATATTGTGGACGGATGTTGTTGAACAAAAGTATATTGCTCCAGGATCCATTATTGATTGGGTTCGGTATCTGACTAAGAAAATGAATAATGATTATATCACATGGAAATCTATGGTAAGTTCATTTGAAATTATTGGTAATGGTCTTTCTTGGAGAATCAGAAATGGGAATAGTGTTCGGATTGGTTTGGATCCTATTGATGGAATTGTTGCTCAACTTCTATCAAATCTATGAGGTGCCTCAACTTTAGTCAAATCTATGATATAGCCTTGCATATTCTCTTTTGATTATTTTTTTGTTGCTTATTGGCATGGGATAGATTTTTATTTTTAAATTATATTTTCTAATAGCTTTAGGGTCATTTTAGTATATACATAAGTTTTTTCTTATTATGCTCTAGGTGACATAATTAAGGGGACCATTTTTTATCTCACATTTATTGTGGCACTCAAGAAGTGTATTTTGAATTTTCTCTTTAAATAAAAATCATCTTTTTTAGAAAAAAAAATAAACATTAATTTGTTATCAATAGTGGTCCATGATATTTGGGAAAATTTACTTCATGTAGTAAGGAAAATATAAAATAATATGATATTAATTAACAAAATGTTCATATAAAATTTCAAAGCTGAATTGAAAATGAAAGTACAATGGAAGTGGATATGTATTAAGGAATACTATACAAAGGAGCCTTAAAAAATTTATATTTATTTTATAATTCATTTGTTAAAATGTGAAGAGTAATGTTTATATTGTACATATAAAACCATCATATAAAGTGTTTGAATGGAAAGAAAAATTTAAATGGAATTCAAAAATAAAATTTAATAATGATTTATGAAGTCAAAACTAAATTATCATATAGCATGTATATTATCTATATGTAAATAAAAGTAATATGGAAGTATAAATAAATAAATTAAGAGTCCCCACAACTTATATAATCAATTTATTTGTAAATAAAAGTAATATGGAAGTAGTCATAAATGATGTAAGAGTCTCCACAACTTATATATACTATGTATTTGTAAATGAAAGTAACATGAAATAGACATAAATAATGTACTTGAGTCCCCAGAATGGGTGTAAGGGAGTTGAGGTAGGGAAAGATTTCACACTTGTCTTCTTAGTTTGCAATTATCACTTACATCTTATAATGGAAAAATAAGTGAGGAGGGAGAGAGGGACAAGGGTAGTTACTTCCAATTGCTCCCTCAGTTTTTAGACGATTTATGACATTACCAGTGCATATCATGACTATTCATGGGAAAGGAGATGGATTCATGTATCAATATTTTTCAGTCGTGATTTCAGAAGAATATCTGATAAAGTCTTACCAAATGGATATGCCCTTGCTTGTTTACGTAACTGGCTCTTCATATGTGTTCCTCTAGTTCTTTCAGAAATATATTTGGTTGTATGGCATAGATTTAGCTTAGAGAGATCTAGAATTCTCTTCTCCATTGCAAGGAAACTTGTAGAAAAGATATAGAAGAAGGATTAGGCTCACTTACAACCTACATGTAGAGGGAAATAGGGGTTCTACCTATTGTTTTTCTCTATTTTTTTCCTTCCCCATGGGAAGAATTCAGTCTTTGGTCTTCTCCTTGTACCCTTGGAAACAAGAAACCTCCTTTTCAAATAATAGGCAATGAGATAGACAAAGTTGAAAGGGCTATGGGAGATAACCAACCTTCTAGTCCTAGTTGAAGATGTAGACACAAGAAGAGGAACCTTAGTAAATATTTCTCCTTCAGCATGCCTACCAATAATTGGAGGATAAGGAAGTAATGCCATAATATCACATGAGGTTTTCTTGTAATAAAGTTGAGCTAGATAAAATAAAGTAGAAGGTCTCAAATAATCAAGAAGCATTCCTTGAAATGAAATTGATGTTGAGCTTGTGAAGTGGATTCTAGATATTGGCTTCTCACAAAGCAAGGATACTATGTATTTTTAGAAAATTAGTGTTTATTAGCATATTGAGTCTATTATTGCACAACTTATTGAAGAAGTAAGATTTCAACATAAAGCAATACTTGACAAGATAGAGTTCTTATGTCATAAATATGAAGCTCTAGTAAAAAATTTGTGGGACATGGAGGTAATGAGATGGGGGCGTAAGAAGAAACAAAAATACCATATCCCTGGTCTTAGAGGACCTTTATGAATCCAACCCATCACTTATATATGTGGATTCAAAGTATACAATTTTATTTACAGATGGATTACCTTTCTCAATAGTATTTTGGGATGAATTATCTGGTTTTTTTTTGTACATCAATTTGAGATTTTTATTTCTTCTTTGGATCAAAGGATTTTGGAATTTATTTCCTACATAAAGCCTTGCATCAAGGCATACTTATGATTTCCTTAAACTTTCAATGTGTTAATGAATAACCTAATAGAAGAAATGTTACAAAGGATAAAGACAAAATCCCATCATCATCATAAAACAACAATGATTTATGATTGTGTTACAACAGTGAGACCAACTCCCTCAAGTATAACTGGGATAGGAAATTAGGGGAATGTTCAACAACTCATGAAAATGTCAATTCTCCTATCACTTCCACTTTCCTAAAAAATATTATGGAGAACTAAGGGTCCAACAAAGGGACTACTAATTTTACTCATTAATAGAAATTTCAATATATGGTCATGGAAGCATTTCTAATGATTATCAATCCTATGGATTTCATTCATCAATCTATGAGTATGTCTAGACTTGCATGGGATCATCCCAACTTCCAACATAGTCATGAGTGACATGAAAGATGAAGGAAATGAGTTAAGGTCTCAAAAGAAGGAGTGACACCTATCTATATATGGATATGGCTCCCATTTTGAAACAAACAAATGTTATGGTTCCTTCACATCGAGTGAATCCTTTTCTCCCAACTCATAGGGCTGAAGCTGACTTGAGGAAAACAAGTAGGTGGCTTTTCAATTGATTGATGTTTGGAACATATTACATATGTATATAAGATCTAGAGAGAACAAGTGGAAACATAAGTTTCAATAATCAAGTTGAGGTCATCCGATCAAGAGAGCGTAGTATCTTGATGCTTAGTTATCAATGTAACAAATATAAAATAATATATTATAAACAATAATGTACTAATTACTAAATTGAAAGGGCATAACCCTTCACTATGCATGCTCAAACCTATAAAGGTGAGCCTCATTATAATATCTTATCATCAACTATAATTCATACTTTTATCAATATTTATATTATCAGATTGAAGATGGATTATCTTCCCCCTTAATATCCGGATACAGATCTTCCATAACACCGTATTCGGTGTTACATTGGTATCAAAGTCCCTTGGTGGGAATCCTCGATACTGTCTTTTGGCCAATACTCTTAGAGCTTCTCTGAAAATAGGACTTTGGCCATTTTTCAAGCAGATTTTATCTGCATCATGCTCCCACTTCCTACAGTGCCTTCCTCCCAACTTCTTTTGCATTTTACCACTCCATTCTCCACTACCCGTCACGCCCACTTGTTATAGCTCTGCGTCCACCTACAACCGTCACTGCCTCACTCTCCTCATGCTCTCGTCCACGTTGAGCCCCAACCAATGCCTCATCCCTCATCCTCTGCACGTGGATCTCGCTCGGCTATTCCATTGCGTTCTGCTCGCCACCCCCACTACGTACTTCTCCATACATGCCCCCCCAACCTCTATTTTTGCTTCCACCATAGCGCCCTTCCTGCTGCACCCTTCCACTGCAATGTCCCATTTCCTCTTTCCTCTCCACGTTCTCCTTCCTGCCATTTCTCACGGCTCCCTCCACATCCTCCTTTTTCCCCACCATTTATGTCTCCTCCATAGCCACCTACGCGCCCCATCTTCCATCTCGTGCCTCCACCTCCTATGACGTGCTTCCATCTCCCTATCAGCTCCTGCACACTCCCCTCCTCGACTACTCGCATCCCCTTCCCTTTATCTGCCTGGAACTCCTCCCGTGTCCGTCCTTTCTTCTCCAACGCTCACCACATCTCTTGCGTCCAGCCCTCTCCCTCACATCACCGCTGCCTCCACTTCAACGCACCACATCATTTTCCTCCCTCCCAACCACTCCAGGAGCCACCCTACTCATCCTCTCTCCCACAACACTCCGTGTGCCATCCTCCCTTCACACCCACACTACCTTGCAGCCTTCCATCTCATGGCTCACCATTGCATACTCCAGGACCGTCCGCCACCGACTGTGCATGCCAATCTCACACTCATGCCATTCCCTGCTAACTTATGCCTCACACCATTCTCCCCCACCATCCTTCCTCCATTAACCAAAACCCTAATTCTAATCAAATTCAATATTAAAACAATAAAATTCATATTGTTAATATTGGATTTTTATTAAAATTCTAATTTTGTAAACCTCATGTATATAAGTTTATAATAATAACATTTATTATTATAAAAATTACTCAAATCCCAAGTTTTTAAAATATTGTTATTATTTATAATAACATATATTATTATTATTATAGATATAGTTATTATTCTTAATAATAACTATTGGGGAAACAAAACAAAAAAATTATTATTATTATTTTGAAATAATAATTACTTTTGGAAAAAAAAGGGTTATTTAACCTAATAAGAAGAAGACTAGAAAGTAGTCAAAGGAAGACAATTATCACTGAGAATTCAAATCAGCTATCATCAAAGAAGTCAAGAATTATGGCGAATTCAAAATCAGAAAGGAAGTCGCAGTTACAAGCAACATTGGATGAATTAGAGCAATATAAACCAACCAGTAAATATCTTCAATTCGAGATTAGGAAGCAAATTTTTTTTTCTCATTTAGAAGAACGAGAGAATCAACACTTGAAAGATGAAAAATATGAGTCAGAAAAAACTAATAAAGAATTCAAGAGAATGTTATCAAATAAATATGAGAAAATAACACATTTAGAAACTCATAATCAAAAGCTTGAAGACCAAATCAGAAAGTCAAAAAATGATGAAGAATCACCATATACAAGCAATAACAATCTAAGAGAAGAAATTGTTAACACCCAAAAAAGTGCTCACAACCTCATCTACCCCACTACATGACTCATTTGTCCATATTTCCCACCATATTTGCCTTAAAAACCTTAAAATCCCACTAAAAATCCTCCAAAAGGCCAAAAATGCCTCCAAAAGGCCACAAAACCATAAAAAAAGCCTCAAAAAGGCTAAAAAAACCCCTTTTTTCCTCCAAAAATATCCAAAATTCCTCCAAAATAGCAAAAACCCTCTAAAAGGGGAATAAAAAATATAAAATAATGAGGAAAAAGAGGGAAAAGGAGGGAAAAAACCCTATATAGCTGACCTAAACCATATGGTTCCCAAAACCATGGGCAAGCACTCCGCCACCAAAAACCTATAAATAGGTGATGGAGACCCCTCATTTCATATCCACAATCAAGTATACCCTTAGTCTGCCAAAATCTCTCTTGAAACCCTAGCTCACCCTTGAGCTACTTTCACCATTGAGAGCCCCTTTTGGCCCATTTCCACCGTTGGAGAAAGAGAAGGAGCAAAGTTGGAGTTTGGAGCAACCCTCTTGGATCATTGCAAGAACTTCACCAACCTCTACACTTGAAGTAAAATTTTAATACAAAGAAAACCATTTATTATTTCTTGTCTCTTATGTTTCATGCACATGTTTAGAATAATTTCCATTTCAATGTATTGTCTTTTAATTACTGTTTATTGAACTGCCACTAAGGAGTCCCTTCTCCTTAGTAGGTGCTCATTTGCACAAGCTAGGGTGAAAACCCTAGCTACAGTTTTGGCGACTCCCCTTGGTTTGAATTTCTGGTTACAATTTTTAAATATTTTTCTGTTCGACTGTCCCTTTCGACCGCCGTAAACCGCATCTCTTACCACCTACAGTTGCATTCCGACTGCGTCTTTCAAGCACTTACCTGCGATCCGACTGCGGCTCTTAGAGTGTTTCCGGTGACCTGCCGGCCGTTTTCAGTTTGTTACCTGCGATCCGACCGCGGCTATTAGCCAATTTGGGACGGTCCGACTGCAGCTATTAACCCTTTTTCTGCGTCCCGCTTGCGGCTTTCGTCCATTTTCCTGCAACCTGCCGGTGCCTTTCGGCATTTTTCCTGCATCCTGCCTGCGGCTTTCGGCCATTTTACTGCAACCCGCTTGCGACTTTCAGCGTTTTTCCTGCGTCCCGACTGCGTTTTTCAGCCTAAAACCCGCAACCCGACTGCGACTGTTGAGCTGTTTTCCCCGGTCCGACCGCCCAGATTTGCCAAAAACCTGCAGTTTGTTTTCTATTTTTTTCCCTGTTTTGAACCCAGCACTTTGCTGCACTATTTTCTGCATTAGTACAGCCATCTGTCCTACCTGCAACCATACTTCCTTACAGCCTTTTTTGCAGTTTTTATTTCTGTTTCATTTATAGAATCGTTTTTAAATTTTCAGCATTTTAAATTGAAAAAAGAAAATTGTGCATTTCAAAGGTTAATTTCTGTCTTGTTATTGCTAGTTAGAAAGTTGCCCCCCTTGTGGCACTTTTATTTGGGTTCATCACCTCACGCGCACACACTCTGTCACCTAATTCAAGTGAGCCTTAAAAAACTACTTAACACAACCAACATTCTAACCCCACTTGGGGAACACATAAGAATTTTTGTAGTTAGGTAGGATCGGGGGGATAGGCATCCAAATAACACCCCTTGGTTGCTTACACTTGAGACATAGCTGTTGTCCATTAGGGAACCAAAATCCCCTAGTATTTTTTGGCATGGTCACAACCAGTTTATCATAGGGCCTCTCCCCTAGGAGGGTTGAATTCGCCAGACTGGTTCCGGAGGCTTGAGTGGAATACCGCACTCCATTCAGTAATCGAAGGGCTACCTTTCGCAGTTCTTGGAGTATCCCTGTATGGGGGTACTGCGGTAAAAGGACCAAACGACAGATTCACCTTTCTAGACGTGTCATGAATGGGGTATCTTAGTTGCTTTTCTTCTAGGATTGACTACCCGGTGTCCCTCCCGATAGGGGGATATCTTTAGCCACTTGGCTCTCCTATCCATATTGTCTGACTTGGATTTCATCACCTTGCAGAGGATATGTCTAGTTGAGTCAGAATAATATTTAGTTAGGTGTTTGCATGCTCCCTTACCTCCTTTTGGTCTAGTGAGTCCACTATTTTTATTTTTTAGGAAACCTGCTGCTTGTTGGTATTCTGACCATTTCTGTTGATACTCCACTTATTGTAGCACAGCTATTACAGTAGGTGTTTTGAGTTGGCTGTTGGCCTGAGTGCCATATTTTTTGAGCTCTCCTTCTGCACACTCGATTGCATTAGGGTTTTTGAGCTGTTTTTCACTCAACACAACCCCCAGATTTTTGACACCATTTGTCACCATTGAGTCTCCGAGACATTCTTGGCGCCTCCGAGGTGAGCCCCCGTAGCACGGTTCACTTGACACCACTCGTCATAGACATAGATCTTCATCACTTGATACCACTCATCATAGATCTCGAGCTTTGTCCCTTGAATCCACTCGTCAACGGCATAGAACTTCGTCACCCGATCTAGACGCCCCTTACTTTACCTCTGATTCTGACGCAGAGTCCGAGAACTCCATTTACACTACACCAACCAGCCCCATGGCTGGCATGAATTCCACCCCTTTCCTTGTAGGGACCATTGGTGGAACATCCACCACCACACTAGTTACCACACCTGCTTTGGGTATGCCCTTGATAGGGCCCACATCTACCATTCCGATCACTACACCCATCCCAGTAGCTGGAATACCTATTCCCACTCCATCAGTGACTCACACTACTCTTGGCGGTGCAGGACCGTCCCATACCATGTTCGTCCCTACACTTGGGGGCAACCTTCCAAACCCTGCCCCTACACTTGGGGGCATTGGCCCCACCATGGCCCAACCCACTAGTATGTCACATCCTTCTACTAGTTTTCCATTCATGGCTAGCCTCAACCTTCCTGACCTAGCTAGACTGACTAACTATCCCATTAGAGATGACCCTGCATGGCCTCACATGCCCACCAAGCTCCCCTTTGACATCCCTAAGTTTGAGGGAAAGGCAGGTGAGGACCCCCAGAACCATATTATGTCCTTCCATCTTTGGTGTTCCTCCAACTCCATAGTGGACGACTCTGTCCACCTCCGTCTGTTACAGCGCACCTTCACTGGCTCTGCAGCTAAGTGGTACATTGAGCAGCCCCATGGGACCCATGCTACCTTTACCTCCCTTGCCTCCACTTTCCTGCAGTTCTTTCAGTTACCTGTCCGCTATGACGTGGAAGTTGAGATCCTACTGTCTTGCAGACAGAATACGGCTACCCACATCACTGACCACATTCATGAGTGGCATCGACGCTGAAGCCTCTGCAAAATCAAGTTAGATGACTGTATCTTCTTAGATTGGTTTCTAAAATCCCTCCTCCCTGTCATTACCAAGGATGTGGCATCCGAACGACCCCAATCTGAAGAAGAGGCCATCCTCAAAGCCCAGCAATTTGACCTCATTTACGCCCAGTCGGGTTATCTGTATACCATTATACATGACGCCCCTCAGGGCGAGTCCTCCCAACACGATGCGTCAGGGGCATCCCACGCCGTAGATGGCATCATTGGTCGTATTGCCTCGCATCCCCAACCATTTTCCATAGCACGTCCTAGCCCTGACCCCGATCTTTTGCGGGCTACATCTCAATCCAGAGCAACCAATTCGTATGCTCCTATGACACATCATCACCATTCTCACGGACCCTCATGTCCACCTTAGTGCTTTGGACACGCATCCCCTGCTTATGCTCCCCCGGCCGCACCTCAGCCGTATTACCATCCACAGGCTGCACCAGCTCCTGTGTCATCTCAAGCCCAACCTACTTATTACCCACCACAGGCAGCCCCTACAGCAAACCCACAGCCCGCTCCGTAGACATATCAGCAACCCCCACAAGGTTCAATGCTTTCTCAGCCTCCACCTACTTATTATCCACTGCAGCCTGCTCCCGCACCTGCACAACCCCAGAACCCCTCTGCTGCCCAAGGGCAAGTCTATGCCCAACAAAATCCGCAGCATAACCAAAACAACCAGTGCCAATAGGGCCAATAGAACCATGGCAAAGGCCGTAATCGTGGGAACAACCCTCCTCCAGACCAAGGTGGTCAACCTCCCAATCCCCCAGACAACAATAATGCGGCACCTGCCAACCAAAACCTTGATCGGCCACCCAAGCAGGACAAAAACCCTAACTTGCGAACTAACCATCCTTGTTCTATTTGCGGGGGTCTATGGCCACTACACACATGCTTGCCCACATTTGGAGCAAGCTCGACAACTCTGGGTTGATGATTCCCATCACCAAGGGCATGCAACTCCTCAAGCACCGCCCAACCCCCCCACCCCCTCAGCAGCCACCTTTGGTACTGCAAAACCCCTTACCAACCCAAGGCCTAGTGAACACTCATCTGTTGGCTCCCCGTCAAGGCAATGCGCAACCACAACAACAGATCACTTATGCCGCTCCTGACCAGCCCATGTTCGACTCAGGTACTCACCACTTGTTGATGATGTCATCCGCTGATGTCAACCTCCAAACCCGTCGGAACCAATATGGATCCACCCCTGAAGCCCCTCCCTCCGACAAAAACACTAACGCTCATCCCAGCGATCAGACGTTACATATACCTCTGGCTCCCCTCGATGGCGCCTCCAAAGCACCTCGCTTTCCACTTCGTCGTCTTCATAATAACCCCAATGCTCGTGCTGCGTCAAATTACAACATTGTAGATGACTTAGCCCAATCTCCCGCAGCCATGTCTATGTTAGAAGTCTTGAAAAACTGTCCTTCACAGCGCAAGACTTTGCTCTCCACCATTGGTGCTATTGACCCAAATGATTCACAACTAATGGCATTCGACTTGGACCAATCCGAACCACGCCTGCCTTCCATTTTAGCATTCCAAGTTTCTGTTTCCGTTCGGAATCTTGTCATCCATCGGTGCATCATCGATGAAGGTGCCTCTACATGCATCATGTCCACATTCGTTTGGCAAAAGTTGGGATCTCCTACTCTTCAGCAGTCCACTACTACGTTGCGAGCCTACGATGACCGTTCAGCTCAACCCCAAGGCCTATTAGCTAACGTTCCCATCCAGCTGGCTGGTAAAACCATTCTCATTGACATAGAGGTCATCAATTCCCAACTTGATTATAACCTCTTACTTGGCCGCAGCTACATGTATGCCATGAAGGCAGTTGCCTCCTCTGTTTTTCGTACCATGATGTTCCCCCATGACGGATGCGTGGTCAAGGTCGACCAACTCACCTACTATAATCCAAATTCCCCTGCTGCACCCGAAAATGTTCTCCCCATGGTTGAAAAACCTATTAGTGGTGCCTCTACCTCATTTGTTTCCTCCGTGGGACCTAGAGTTTACTCAGATCCGTCGATGACAGCAACCTTCCAATCCATTCCTCCCCCGTCATCTGCACCTGAAGTATCTGACCTATGTACCCTTTCCCACAATACACAAACACCTAACAATCAACCGCCCTTGTTGCCTAAACCACCGTTGGTACCTAGTCACATTGGTGTTACACCCATCCACACAATCCCCTTCCTAGTCCCTCCCTCGAGATTAGTAAGTGCCCCGGTTATGGATACCCTTAGCCTCCCTGGGTTAACCTTGGGATTACTCGTGTGGTATCTTTCACCTCCCATTCCCCCGCCGACACTAAACGTCGTCCTACAACCGGTGCAACCCATGGCTACTACTAGTCAACCACCTCCCGGTGTCACTACCCCTTCGTCCTCTACGAATCCCCCCCCTCTTATCAAGAACACTGGGAGCAGAGGCCCACAACCATACACTGCTGTACCTCCTCCCAAGGCAGTCAAACCCCCCCCCCGTGTTTCGTGCTCCCCCCAAATGCTCGTTGTGCGATGAGTTAGGCCATCCGACTCACCAATGTCCACAGTTACCTACATTACAGGAACACATGCAGATGCTTGACGATGACCCCAACATCCCGGTTGTTGAACTCGACCCAACCACCAAGCCTCATAATAAATCCCTGCGCACCAACCACCCTTGTGCCATATGCGGTATTTACGGCCACTACTCACATCACTATCATGATCTCCCAGATTACAGAGCAGCTCTCTACGAGATGAATAATTTGGAACTTGAGACGGCGCCCCCCACAATTGAGGAGATCCACCCACCAGTCTCCCCCCCATCCGGCAAGATTAATACCATTTATATGATCTCTTCGACTACCACTCCCTCGTCAACCGATTTGAAAACTAAAACGTTCCGCAATGATGAGGATATTCTTGAGGATCTTACTGCCCCGGATTATCCCTGGGAAGACATGCACCATCGTTCCTGTTTCCTCACAGAGGAATCCTCCTCTACCATAGCTACCCAACTCGTGGTTGAGTCCAAAGATTTTCTTCCCATTAAAGTCGACTGGTTTAAGGATCCTATTCCCGCTCCTGATGCTTTTGAGTAAGGTAACATGGCCAACATCTCACCCGTCATCCACATAGATATCTCTGACCCACCTGGTGCTCTTGAAATCATTACCTTAGGAGCCTCCTGCAATGAGTATGATATTGACGCATACAAAAAACTTTTCCAAGAGTTCCACGATGTCTTTCCCTGGTCCTATACCGAAATGCCTCGTCTTGACCCTGCTATCATAGAGCACCACCTTCACACCTCTGAGTCAAGGGGAATAATAGATTACCTCGACCCTAGGATAGGGGGCATGATCAATCATTTTGAACCTTCCCTATCACATCTATCTCAGCACGTCAATGATCCCATTGTTCAAACCAACACATACGTGATCCACAATCACAAACCCCCTGCACATAGCATGGGGGCGGGTCATTAACCCTGCTCACTTTTTCACATACGTGATCTCAACCATTTTTGAGGTCACATATCACTTCTATATATGATTTGATTTGATACACCTAGTATTTTTCCCCCGCAGGTCATCATTTCTCCCCACCACTGCATCCTTGGCTTGGTGGGCTCACATTTATCTGCAACCATTTTTTAACCTAGTTATTTCCTTTAACCATTCCGGATTCCTTACAACCTCCGTTTTTTGCATCATTTACACTGCTGAATTCATATTTCCGTGCCCGTGATGACGCTTGAGATCATTTCTCGCTCTCACCAGGACCAATATCAACATTGTGTCCTGACACCTTGTCGCCTTAGTTTGCGTGCCACATTGGCCGTAGCCCGTTTTTTATATACTTTATATCATCAGATTCATTTTTCCGAGCCAATGATGATGCTTAAGATCATTTCTCGCTCTCACCCCCATATTTTTTGGGTATTTTTCCAAAAACACCCCCCGTCGCCTCGGTTTGCGTGCCACATCGGTCGTTATCCATTTTTGACACTCTTTATATCGCCGGATTCATTTTTCCGAGCTCGTGATGATGCTTGAGATCATTTCTCACTCTCACTTGCTACAGTTTCAACATTGTGTCTCGAAACCTTGCTGCCTCGATTTGCACACCACATCGGCTACCATCAGATTGTTCCACTTTTTTACATGAGCCATTCATTCCTGTCATACTGCAACTATTTCGTTATTTTTCCACCATTCATTATCCCGCAAGGAGGCCCACCAGTGTTCCCCCCTACCCTCATTCTTAGTCATCATTAATGTTCCTTGATTGAGCACTTCCTCCTTGCCTGGCCATTCCTTTTGTTTGGTATAATTTTATCCCTTTTTCGGGCCAGACAAGTCCTTTACGAAAAAGGCACTTAGGGAGTTTCTGTTAAGCTCTTTTCTGACTCCTAAAACAATGAAAATATCGTCGAGCAATCTTGCTTCCTTTCATGCTCGTTAAGGTACCTGAAAGGGCATATATCTGGTATAAGTTTAACCCTTTTTCGGACCTGGTAGACTAATTACGAAAAAGGAATACTCTAGTCACACCGGCTAGAAGAGTTCTTCATTGCATCCTTTTATGCTTCTTTGGGCCTTGGAGACTAACACACGAAAAAGCAACCCCCTGGAGTCTTCTTATCGCTTTCAGACTCTCTAAAATTGAAAGCAACCACGAGCATGAACTATCCTGGGCTCGTACAAATCCACACGACAGTACCATTCCATTATTTCAGAGTCTTCTTATCGCTTTCAGATTCCTTAAAATTGAAAGCAATCATGAGCATGAACTGTTGTGGGCTCGTATAAATCCACATGACAACACCATTTTTCACCCACTTCTTCTAGTTCCTTAACCCATGAAGAAGTCCCCCCGTGCCTCCTGGCACTATGATCGATCATCTCGGCAGCACCCCTAATCAGGTCGCCTTTGTTCAGAGTAGTCTGCAGTCTCCTTCCCTTTTACACCAGCTTGAGTCTCCCTCATCCCAGTCACTATCCTTGATCCATTACAACTATGATCCCTTTCCCATCAGTTAGTTTCATATGTTGCCCGATCATCCCCGCCATCATACTCTGAACGAAGGAAGTTTGAGTCCACCCACTCCACTTGCCCAGTTATCCCCCACAATTTGTCAGTCCTACCATCAATATTATCACACTTCGGTTCTCCACCTCGTGCTCCTATCAAGGAAACATCATTGCCTTGCTAGTTGCAGGTCTCCCTCTGTCGACGACAGCCCCTCTATTCCAGAGGATAGACCCAGAGGTCCCTGCGCCTTGGACCCATCACCATCTGTGGTGAGTGCCTACGGATCATTTTGAGAGGAGTCATCATTGCCTCTCCGAATGGTTGTTTCTCACATGCTCGACTTCAACACCTTGATCGCATCGTTGAGAATCGCGCAAGGTTTATGTCCCTTCAGTTATTGGTCAAAGACCCCAGATCTCCCCCGACTCTAGCACATTGGTGAGTCACTTCGGAACGCCCAGTTATATGTTCTCGTGGATGTCCGAGTTGCGTTGGTGATTGTATTCGGAAGCCATCCAGTTATATGCTTCCTTGAGTACCCAGTTCAGTTCCAGTTCAGTGTACCCTTGAGAGTATGACCCCTTGTCACTATGACCCAGTAGCTCATCAGTTCCTCTGGTACCACACTCAGTAGCATTGTTGTTATTCCAGTGTATCAGTTCTTTAGATTAGACATGGTCAACCCAGCAGTATGTCCCAGATTTGTGTCCCCTTTGGACCCTTATGATGTACACAATGGTTCTCTATGTATCCTACAAGTCCCCCTTTTCGGGCCTCCCAGTTATTTTTTATGTATCTTGATACGAGCATGGGTATGCCCGCCTCGTCCATATATTGAGATTCTTCCTCATTCATTATTTGAGGCTAGGTATATGTCAAGTCCCCATCTTTTGGACCCCATTGTTATTATTGTTCTATCTCTTGATACGAGCATGGGAATGCCCGCCTCGTCCATATTATCAGATTATTCCTCATCCATTATTGAGGTTATGTACTTTTAGTTTTTGCAGTTGTTTGGGATCGTTGTTTCGGGCTCCAGTTTGTTTCTTCTCTACTCCAAACCCCAAGAAAACCATCAGGGACAAAGATGTTGAATTGGCGCAAGTCCATAGAAAGTTATAAACTCAAGAAACTGAGAATTGCCGCCTTCAGCAACGAATTAGTGAACTCCAGCAGAAAGAGAACGACACTAAAAAGACATACAAATTGGAGATTACAGCTGTCAAAAGCACATTATCAAATAACACCAAAGAAATCTTCAGATTAAATAACCATAAAAATATGTTAGTCACAAAAATTAGGAAGTTGAAAAATAGTCAGGAGGAAGAACACTCTACTGAAGACATTGAAGGAAAAATTTCAGACAAGCAGGAAGAAAATAGCTTCATCAGAAACCATAATGGAGATCTTAAGGAGCAACGTAAGAAGTCTGAAGATGACAGAAAATCGCAAGTAGAATTGATTAAAAAGTTTAAAAATGATAACATACAGTTAGAAAACAAGTTGGAAAAGATACAGAATGAAACGTTAAAAACTCAAGGGATGGAAATACAACGTCCAACACAGATCAATGCTAAAAGAATGACGCTTGTAAAAGAAAATAACATTGTGAAAATTCCCTATCGACACCCCAACCATATAAACCGGTATCCTAAAAAGTGGGAATTGTCAAAAGATAATGGTATTAATGTGATCAAAGCTCCTGACAACATATCAGTAGGGAATCCCAACAATCAGCAACAAATCAATTTGGGATGGATTGATCCGTCAACATATTGAAATTTATGCTCTACACTTAGAAGTTCGTATCAACATGTTTCGTCAACTACGACGTCACAAGGAATGGTGCGACAACATTATAAGGCTTTGAGGACAAAACCTTTCTAAGAGAGAGGCAATGTAACAAATATAAAGTAATATATTATAAACAATAATGTAGTAATTACTAAAGTGAAAGGGCGTAACCCTTCACTATGCATGCTCAAGCCTATAAAGGCGAGCCTCATTGTAATATCTTATCATCAACTATAATTCATACTTTTATCAATATTTATATTATCAGATTAAAGATGGAGCATATTCTCCCTTAGTATCCGGATATGGATCTTCCATAAATTAATTCCTCACATACCTAAAATAGGCTTACTTGAAATATCATTCGGAGATTGTGATGGGAGGAAATGTAGGGTAAATTATTAAACTTATGGATCCATATTCAAAATGAAATTTTCCTAATTAAATTTAAAAAAAGGATTTAAACATTTTTCCCAAATGAATATAATTTGTCCCAAGGGTTTAATACATGTTTTTTATGGTAAAAATGTAAATTAGTTACTAAATGGACAGATATTCTGAGGTCAAAATTTGTCCCCTTGGGGTTGATATTTCTCTCCTTTATCTCGATTGGTCCCTTCTCCAACTTAGTCGGTCTCTTCTCCCTCGTCGGTCTCCTCTAGTTGGTCGATTTGTCTCCTTGGGGTTCAAATTTCTCTCATTTTATCCCGGTTGGTCTCTTCTCCCTCATCGGTCTCCTATGGATGGTCAGTAAATATGATTTGTAGAATGTCTACTATGTGCTCAAGATGGATGCAGTTGAGCATGAGATATCTATGGTCAGACTAGACACAGTTGATAACAATATCTGTGTGGTTGGGATAGACGCAGTTGAGTGCAATATCAATCAATATGTGGTCAATGGTTAAACTAGTGTTTTGGGAACGATATCATGGTTGGGACGATGGAAAATGGTGGGTTTGTGTGGTTAGATGTGTGTGTGTGTGTGTGTTAGATTATATAACATATATGTGTCTTTGTTATATGTACTATATAACAGATGTGTGTGTGTGTGTGTTAGATTATATAACATATATGTGTCTTTGTTATATGTACTATATAACATATGTGTGTGTGTGTGTTATATCATATATGGTGCTTTGTATTTTTTAATGGTGCAATGTTAAGGGCTTGGTGCTAGGGGTTAACAGTATAGGAATTAGATTTTTAAGGGTTAGAGGGTTTTAGGGGTTAGGGTTTTAGAGGTTACAAGGTTTAGGGTTCATCATCATTTCCATCGTCACCATCATCAACATCTTCATTCTCATGATCGGCATCATCTTAGACATCATCATCATCAATGTAATAATCATCAACATCATCCCCATAATTATCATCCCCATCATCATTGTTGGTCATCATCATTTTCCCCATCATCATCATCCCCATCAACATCATCATTCTCATGATCCTTGTCATTTTATATATCATCGTCATCAACATAAGCATCATTATCAACATCATCCCCATCATTTTCATTTCCATCATCATCGTTATCATCCCCATCATCATCGTTGTCATCGTTAGGGGTTAAGGTTTTAAGTGTTATCTTGGGGTTAGGGGTTTAGGACTATAGGGTTTATAAAACCCCTCATCATCATCACCACCATTAACATCAATGTCATTTCAATCATCAACATCATCATTATCATGATCATTTCCATCTTCGGCATCATCATCATCATCATGATCGTCATAATTGTCTTTTCCATCCCCGTTGTCATCATCTACATCGCCATCATCACCTTCATCAGCATCACCATCCCCATCATCATTGTTAGGGTTTATAGGGCCAACGGATAGGGATTAAGGATTAGAAGGGTTGGACATTAGGGATGTAGGGGTTATAGGTTTAGAGGTTTAGGATAAATCTAAGGGTTATAAAACCCCTCATTGTTGTCATCATCCCCATCAACATCAATTTCGTCATCATCATCACCATCATTGTAATATTTGACATCATCATCATCGGAATAATAATCATCATCGTCATGATTATCACCATCATCGACATAATCATCATCACCATAATAATTATCATCATCATGATTGTCGTCCTCTTCAACATATCATCGTCATCATAACATCATGACATGGTTTCTAGGGTATCACAAGTTACTCAAATAACTATCGTTCAATGTGGTTTCCAAGGTCTCATGAACTACTCAAATAACACCATGTTATGTGTGCAAAATATGTGGACCCATAATGGTTTCTAGTTGGATCGTCCCATAACATTTGAAATAGTGTTGTATTTAACTTTAATGCTCAAATGTAAGTTGTTATAATGGGAAAATTTTGAAATGTGAAAGATGTTTTTTTTAAGTCATTTTTTGCAGTTTTTATAGATTTAATAGAAACACATGATTAGTAATATGTACAAGCAACTAGACAATGTGGTCTTTAATTCCATGAAATATCATATGTGGTGATGTAACGTTCACACTATACCAATGTAGAGATGTTGAAATTCCAGCGTATATACTTGATAATTGGAATTGAGACATATGTACGAGTTAAATTGAAAAATTGAAAGGAATTTCTGGCAACATATTTGATTTCTGCCATCATTTAAAAAAAAAGTCAAAATTTGCATCGAAATATAGTATTGCTTAGACAACAAGAAGCTCAATGGGCGATCCACTAAGGGTTACTCAGTCAAATTAACTGTAACAAAAAAATGATATTCAATTAGGAAGTGATGGATCGCCATTAATGGACCAGTTAGCTATTACTAATTTGATTATCATGAATTAGAGTATTGCACAATAGGACGTGATGGAAATTTGAAATATACAGTACAATACTGGTTAAGAGTGATGAAGTAGAGTGTAGGGAATTCACGCTTAAGCTGTTGCAATTTAGTAAATCATTGTTGTAAATGTTGGTTAAGAGTGTTGCTAATAGATGAGTGGTTAAGCTCACTGGTTTGTTGGTTTTTCCTTGCAAAGGGTTTTCTAGGATAAACTTATGTGTATTATTTGAATGTGTTTGTTCCATTGTTAAATTATGTTATATATAACTATTAGAATTGTTTTACATAATCATTGTCAAAGGTATTGAAATCCTTAAAGCACTGAAGAATCTAGTTTATTCTCTTATATTAACATTGGAGAGGATACAGTGACAAGATATTCTCGTTTCTTTTTTTTATAGGAATAGGTAAATTTTTATTGATATATAAAAGTTATGGTCTAATCGTTCATCATTAAGGAGTAATTAATGTCCAAAATATTCAAAAAACGACGAGGAAAAATTGCTAATTATCATTCAAAGAAAACATCTAGCCATTGGATTTTCTTGCTATTTGTTGACTGTAACCTATGGGTTTGATATATTATATATACTCTTAGCAAGCTTACCACACAAGAAAAGAATGTGAGAATACAAATAAAAAATTTTGTTCAACTATGCAAAACCATGGTTGTTGTGGGCTTCTTCCAATTTTGCTTCTCTCTTGCATTACCTACTTCTTCTTAATACTCTAGTACACTCCATTCCCCTCATCTTTCTGTTTCATTTGCAAGTCCTCCATGCATGTCTCCTTGGTTGACCTAATGGAAAGTGAATTCCTATTCACCATTGACTATGAGCTTCTACTGAAACTAGGTATCATATTGTAATGCATAGCCACATTTGAGACTAATTTATCCATCTATATATTCCAAGATTGAATTTGTGCTTCCATGCATTCATATCAAGGACCTATTGGGAATCAATCTAGTCCCCAATGCTCTAATTTATATGTATAATCACTTCTTGTAATGCATCTAGTGGCCTTACCAATGGCCTTATAATATTTATTAGAGGGATAAGATCATACACAACACACTTCCCATTGTGATTGTGCTTTTCTATAACATCGTCTAGAAGATGTTGAATGCTTTCTTATAGAGTGAACCTTCTCCCTAATTCACCTATGTTATAAATTCTCAAACAAATAGGCTCTCTATGTAAAATACATGAATCCATAGGAGAATTAGAAATTGGACCCCACATTCACAAACCACATGAAAACAAGGATTATATTAGGTCAAATCTTCCCATTTTTTATCCCAACCTGAATCTATATTGCTCAAAAACATTCCCAGAAGTGAAGAGGGATCGCCTGGTAAACCTAGATTCACTAAACTAATTTTAGATCCTCCACAACAACAAAAAAACAACAAAAATACGCCCCTGGGGAATCAAAAATACCCCACTGACATCGCATGAATCCATTGTATCCACAACCACTCTTCCCTAGCAACAACTTGAATGCAATTGTGTGAGGGTTACAAGCGTTGAGTGTAGCATGAACTCCTATTTTCAAAATCCATGTTTTTCCAATTATCCAACATCAACCAATATGAAATATGTATGAGGTTGCAATTCATCAATCTCAATTAATTAAATAATGGGTTGGTTCACCCCTATTTTGGACCAATACTCATTTTGTCAGGTTAATTGCCAAATTTGCCATGGCATCTTCTTGGATGTTACAACTTCAAAGGATATGATAAAATTCATTACATCCAAAGAAAGTGATCGTGTCCTCATTAATTCAATTTGTACACTTGACAAGTGGTGATGAGAGATCTAATCCTTCTTTTCTAACTTATCCAATGACAATTGATGAATTGCCAAAGAATGAGGTAAATTTTTCTTTCTTGTCCTGTAATATCAATAAACATTAATTCAATGCAAGAACTTATACTTGATTTTTAGTTGTCATTCCTAGAACCCATGCATTTCTTTTTCTTATTTCCCATTGGGGTTAACAATAACCCGCCCCTCCCATTCATAATTGCATTAGGGTGGTTGGATTTTTTTCCATCCTTGAGAGAAGGGTATGGTGTGTATTTTCTTCATTCATTTAGCATGTTTATATGATATTTTCAGTTGTCCACACATTGTCTATATCAGTGATTAAATATTGAGATGTTTTATTTTCTTGGTATTGTTATTTCCAACTCTTATTTATCTTGTTAATTTGTCACACTTATAAGAAAATTGTTAAGGGACTTAACATTGAGATTGAAGGTAATAGTATAACCATATTTTTTTTGTTTTTTTTTATGTTATCTGTTGTATAAGAAGAGTTTTCATATCTAGTTTATTCATGTGAAGTTGACCTAGAGGAGTGGAAACTCATTGGAACCTTTGGTATCTCTTCTTCTTGAATTACAATGAATTTTGGGACTATTACAAGTGATGTATTGTGATTGTTCCACTTATGTTTTACACATTAATTTTCATCAGTCCTAAAGGATAAAAATTCTAGGGTTGTGATCCAATGAACCTTTTCGAAAGAAAGTGAATTTTTTTATTTGCATTAATTGCCAATAGAATGTAGATCACAAGTAGGAAATTTTGATCTAGATTTCTATTATGATGATGAAATCAATATAAATGTGGATAAGTTGATGAAAAGAGTAGTATTTATGAAAAATATTGAGAGGTCGATGAAAAAGGACATTTGCAGATAACATGCCAACAACTAGGAAACAATAGGCTGAAAATTAGAGTCTTTGTTAGGGAAAGGAAATGTGTAGTTCTTGACTAAGAAGAATTGATCTAATGCATATTTTTTAGTGGAGTATGAATGAGTACATGAGCCTCTTCTTATGTACAAAATTTGTATGAACACTTTGACCTCAATGTTTGCTAAGCTTGGTTAGTTTTCCCAATGGACTCCAAATGTTATTCATTATACACCCTTGGTGATCGATTATGAACAGATTAGTGATAGTGGGTTCCCTTAGTGATATTTTGTGGACTACATTAGTGTTAGTGGGAACCCACTAACACTAATGTGGTCCATAAATGATCACTAAGGTTGTACATTGAATAGTATATAAAATCCATTGGATTCATAAGTTATGTTTAGTTTCCATATATCGAAGAAGTAATAAGGTGAGGAGAGTTAAAAAAGCACTAAAGGGGATTTGAAGGGGTGGCAAGTGAAGTCTTAAAAAAATATCCAAGTACAAAATCAAGCATGCACTGTAAGAAACAAAATATCACGATGAGGAGAAATGCAGGTGTATTGTCAAAAAAACAAAGAGAATCAATCAATCTCTCACCATAGTTGATGAACTCTCAAAAAATGGAAAACACATACATGAAACAATGTTGTAAAACTTGTCTCAAGTTAGTGAACCATAAGGATACACTCAATTGTATAACAAAATGTTGTCATGTCATTGGAATATCCACATTTGTTTTCAACAATCCCCAATAGTGTCAAGTTTTATAATGAGTTATAGCCCTAGTACAAGTGCTTGATGAAAGATTCCCATGAAATCGAACCTTTCACCTTCGACTGTTAGGGGATTATTTGGGTATATAACCTAGATAATTGTTAGGGTATTCATCCCCAACCTACTAGATTTGGTTCGCTTATCAGAATTCAAAATCACCAACTTATATTTACAAGCCTTAACAAATATATGTTGGACTATATAATACATACAGACAAGCCATGATGAAGATAAAGGAAGTGTAGTGTAGCATCTAGATTATCCCCTTTTATTGATAGATGAGAGGATACAATGTCAAGATATGCTCATTTCTTTCATGAATAGGTAACGTTTTATTGATATATAAAATATGTGGTCTAACCTATCATCATTAAGGAGTAAGTAATGTCTAAGAACTTCAAAATATGACAAAGAAAAATTGCTAATTCTCATTCAAAACAAACATATATCCATTGGTTTTTCTTGTTATTTGTTGAATATAACTTATGGACTTAATATGTTATATATACTCTTAATAAACTGACAACACAAGAAAAGAATTTGAGAATACATATAGAAATTTTATTCCACTATGCAAAAATGTGCTCATTGTGGGGTTCCTCTATTTCTACTTCTCCATTGTCCAACAATCCCTACTTATTCTTAGTATTCCATTCCACTTCATGCATGTATGCTTCCTAGTGCATTTTCAAGTCCTCCATTCAAGCATCCTTGGTTGACCCAATGGAATTTGAAGCCCTATCCACCATTGACTATGAACTTCTTGTGAAACCAACTATTATATTGCAATGCATAACCACATCAGATACCAATTTATCCATTCATTTATTTTGGTATTTAATTTTTTCTTGTAGGACATCATATTTAGTTTGGTTGGCATCAATCTGGTCCCCAATTCTTTGCTTCAGGTGTAGAATCACTTCCTATAATGCATCTAGTTTCCTAACTAATGGCCTTATAATATTTCTCAAATGGGGAACTTCACACACAACATCATTCTCAGTGTGATTGTGCAATTCCATAGCACCCTTTTGCCCAATTCACATTTGTCAACAATTCTCAAACAAATAATCTCTTTATGTAATATATAGGAATCCATAGGAGAATTAGCAATTGGACCACATAGTGCGAAATCAATGAAAACAATGATTATATTAGGTTGAATGCTTCCATTTTATGCAAACCATAACCTATATTTCTCAATAGCATTCCTAGAATTGAAGAGGGCCCACTTGGTAAACCTAAATTCACTAAACTAATCTGAGAGCCACTACCATGGAATAAACAATAAACATCCACCCACTAGGAAATCAAAAGCACGCCATAGACATCACATGAATCCATTGCACCCACCATCACTCTTCACATGTAGTAGCTTGAATGATATTGTGTGATGGGTGAGGGGGTTGAGTGTAGCATTAACTTCCATCCTTTAAATTCATCCTTTGCCAATTTTCTATCATCTTCCAACATGAAATATGTCTAAGGTTTTAGTTCATCAACATCATGGAATTAAATAAGGGTTTGGGTCACCCTTATTTTGGACCAATACTCATTTTTCTAGGTTAATTGTCGAATTAGTCATAGCATCTACTTGGATGTTACTGCCTCGAATGATATGAGAAAATAAAATACTTTCAATATGAGTGATCATGCCCCTAATTCAAACTATATACGCAAGGGAAGATGAGAGATATAATCCTTGTTTCCTAATTTTTCCAATGACAAGTGATGAATCACCAAAGGTGGAGATTATTTTTGCTTCCTTGGCCTACTATATCAATAAACATTGATATAATGCAAGAACTTGTTGATTGTTCATTGTCACTACTAGGACCTATTGTCTCCTAATCTGCACCTAGGAAACATGAGAAACATATTAACTCGCTCGGTGCATCCTTGGGGATATTTTAAGTTGGGTGCAACTTTAATCACAACATTCAACCTCTCTATTTAGGCCAAATACTAAACAAAGCCAAGGGATATCGCCATAATAACATAATCCAAGGATGAGTACACTATAGGATTTAAATGAAGCTACAACCAACTACTTTGAAAATAAAGTACATAAAGAAGATCTATTCTAGGTATAGAAATAGCACAAGAAATTAGATCTGAAACTTTGGCAAGAACATATGATTCCCTACAAGTAAGATATTCTGAAATACCGGTGCCTAAATACATCTGTGGCTACAAAGATAAGTGATGACAAGGAATCTTAAATCTACAATATCATGAGACTTGCATGTATGAGACTTTGAAATACAAAGATTATTTCTATATGCTTATGCTTGAAAGATGATCAAATTAAGTAAATGCTTTGCAGTTCCTTTTAGTTGATTAGATTGTAGATGATGAAAGTCCTAAACTAGATTGTTGGTGTTCAGAAAAGGGATGGACAAAAATAAAAAAGTCTAATCTAGGAATGTAAGTCAATTAGTGACTAATCTAGAAATATAAAAGTGATTAGAAATTAGTCCTAAGCTAGATGAAATCAGAAGAATGAACAAAGAGATACACACTTACCCCATGGGAAAGCATGAGAACCGTTGATGCATAGCTAGTAAAATTGGGTTTCGGTTGACCCAAGGTCTCAATATCCAAGGTATCCCTCATCCAAAATAAGGGTGTATAGCTTGGTTATTTCTATTGGTAAATTTTGAAAATTTTAGTTAAGGTTACTTTTAGCTAATTTACTTTGAGTGACATCCACTTGTGGGGGACTGATAATTACAAATTCTATGTGTTCTAAGCTAGAATATTCAAATGAAATATGTAAAAGAAATCAAACTACAAAAACACAGCACTACGCGACTGAAACAAGGGGAAGGGGGGTGAGAAGGGACTAGTGTCTTGACTATTGTTCCCGAGTATTTACAATCATCCAAAGGAATTTATAAGAAGTGATTTTTGTTATGTTTGAAGGGATACAATCAAGCTTACAATTTCTTAGAAAAAGGAGAGAAATAGGGTGAAATTTTCCTCGTAAAGTGGGTAGCTTGAATTCCCTCCCTCCTAAGATTAGGATGATACTCTATGATACCTAATCAAGTTTTCTAAACCTGTAATTTCTTGCCAAAAATCAGTGATCATAAATCATGAAAACTGCAGGGGAGGACTAATGGGACAGCTTGCAAGTATTCTTGGTTGAATTACTCAACTATCCACTTACAAATCCACAATCAAATATGTTTATTAAACACAAATAAAACACACAGATTTATAAGTATATTAGGAAAAATATGAACAATATATGTTTATATTTGGCATGCGAGTTCAAAAATTTTCTTAAATATAGATTGGTAATGAAATATTAATGATAGATCTATTATGGGAAATCTACTTTTAATGATATTCCTTATTTGCAAATAGATTGAAACAAAGAACCAAGTAGATAGGAATATAGTTTCTTTTTTTAGCTTGCAAGGTTAAGAGGGAGAGAAGGAGAATAGTGCAAGAAAAATTGGCAATAGAGTCAATGAGGACTCACTAAGAGGCCTTGTCTAAAAAAAGTCCACCAAAGAAGGATGTTGCTCTAATCTAACCTTAGTCCTCTCAATGAACAGAAGAACATGCAATAAAAAAAAAATGTGAATGAGTTGGATCTCCTCTTTTTTCCTCTTAAGGGTGCAATCTAGAAGAAAATCATTGGTATGGCACAATCCAATTATGGTAAAGATGTTAAAAGTAGTAACCTTTCAAATAGACTAAACAAGCATGTTGTTAAAATATATCTTATCCAACTAGGTAGTAATACCCCTTCAATGGCCTAACAGAAGAAAGAAAGAATTTACAAATGTAAAGAGACAAATTACCTCCTTAGTAGCATAATACAAGATAACATCCACACATTGACAAGATGATCCTGAGTTGACCTCCAAAATATTTATTTATTAAATAATATTGCTCTCCAAAAGTATGATTACAATAGTGCTCCAAGTTTCAACCAAAATAAATAAAGAGGAGAGTGAAAATGATCTTTTCCAATAAATATATTTTATTAATAATTTGATAATCATGAATTTTCATTAAAAGATCACAATATATATGCAAATCCAACGTAAGGATTGCATCTCTTCAATATGAAACAAGATGACCCATTGACCTAATAATTAATAATTAATAAATTAATATCTAATTTAGACTCATTACAAGTCACCCCTTCTTGAAAAGCTTCATCCTCGAAGCTTCTGTAAAAGAAGGGTGCTTGACTTAAAATTCGCAATTGCTTATATGGTTGCAGCTTTAGAAAGGTTATTGTACTTGATGAGATACTTCTTGACAAATGAATCTTGTTCAATAGTTCTTCCAGAAACAAAATATAAAACTTATCTTTAGTGGTAATTTGGTTTAATGTCTCGTAGTAAACATAAATCTTATAAGAATCATCCTTGTCTCTTACAAGTGTGACCGATGCTGAAAAATAATTCTTTCTACCAGTAATAATACCATGATCCAATAATTGTTCAACTTATGTCTTAATTCTATGAGAATGCTTGTAAGATTGAATTCCAAATCGTGTTGAATCATGAATCCATTCTATGAAGTGATCTCTTGAATAAGATGGAGGAAAATCACTAAGTGGGTCTTGAGAATAAATACAATTTCTTATGGATCTTATCTATACCCTTGGGATCATCATTTTTAGAAACTACATCCATGGAATAATTGTGCAAAATATAAGGTTGGGATCCTTTCTTATTTATCTTCTCATCTATCGAACGAGACTATATAGGCATAAGGGAAAAATGATTCCATGCAACTTGTACTTCTTTCCATTTTCAAAAATATTATAAATTGTTTTTGTTAATGTAATCCCACTGTACCGAGTGTTTCCAACCACTGGGCTCCTAATACAACATTGACACCTCCAATTTCCATAGCATTTGATTTGTATTCATCAAGAGCTAACTCTACCATACATATGGCATTTTCTATCACATGGAGTAGTTTCATTCCCTAGAATGGTGACTTGAATGTCCAAAGTAGGGTAGATAAACAAGTTTAATTATCTTGCAATCCTTGTATCTATGAAATTATGTGAATTGTCACTATTTATAAGCATGTTCACCTTAGTATTCTTAATGTAGCTAGGGATTTTAAGAGTTTTAGGTTGAGAAATACCTAGCAGTGCAGCTATAGAAAGTGTTGGAGCATCGTCGAGCTTCCAGGTGTTGGATTGATCGGAGTCTATTTCTATATTAGAAGGGACATCCTTGGATGCATAGTCATTGTCATGGTAATTATTTTTATTATTGTCACACATGTAGAGATTAGTGTCTTTACATCTATGACTCCAAGTCCAATTAGGATCATTACCTTTAAAACATGGATTATTATCCTTCTTTTCATCTGATAATGAGATCCTTTGGTGAGAAATAATATATGCAAGTGGTCGATACGCTTTTTGTTTTTCTTCAGGAAGTTTATCTTTTTGATGTGCATGTTCAAAATCCTTGACATATAGTACTTTAATCTCATTCTGTATAGTACTTGGTTTCAACCCACCAATGGAAATTTGTAGAAGGCGCTCTTTAGATACGTCATTGAGGCGAGTAGTCAACACAAGTAGAATGTTAAAATATTTGTCCACTATCCCATTTTGTTGTAAACGAGTGATATTGGTGTAGAGTTTTTCCTCTTCCATGAGGATAATTTTAGGGTGTGAAATTTAGCCCATGGGCTATTTTTCCATGTTTTTTCCAAAAAGATATTCGCCGATTTGCATTTTTTGAAGCCCCATTTCACCCAATTTTGATGGGGTAAACTTTTTTCACTCTAAAATTTGTCAAATTATTATATAAACTATATGTAATCCTTAGAAATTGAAATAATTTTAGAAAAATATCGCCAAATATTTTATAGTTGACATTTTAAGAATTGGTAAGATTCTCCAAGGTTTATACACTTTTAAATAAGTATGGGTCCTTAAAATTATCCCTACTCTTCCATACCTTGAAATCGTTTTTAAAAAAAATTTCTTGAAGGTATCACAATCTCTCACCAGTCCTCCTCCACATTTAGAATCCCACCACAGAAACCAATCACAAGCTGATTTTGTCTAGGCACATTGTCACAATGTTTATTTTGTTGTCTTCATCATATATTCAATGCATAATGAAATATTTCTCAATTTTGTTGATCCATCATGTGCCATATCAATTGTGTTCATCATAAAACTTTGGTACGTGTATGCATTTGGTTACGAGGGATGAGTTTGGGATACTTGTTCCCTTACTTCTGTTTTTTAATGAGTCGAGTTCAAACTTGATTGCACTAACTTCTTAATCTGTTCGACCACATTTTTTATCGACTTCTTGTAGTAAGATTGGTAATATGCATTGAACAATCTTCTTAATTTTTTTATCTAGCTCATCATTAGCCTTTTTCATTGCATCCTTATCTTCGAGAGGATTCCTCTCCATGTTTCTTGTATTCATGATTAAAAAGGGTTTATAGGATATGAATAAATTAACCATTATAAAATAATAATTATAAGAATAATATTATTGTTATAAGAATAATAATTTTATTATTATAAGTGTTTATACTTTTAATAGATTTTTTAAGGGAATAAATATAATAATAATAATATTTTGAATTGGATAATTTAGGGCAACGTAAGGGTAGTGTAAAATGGTGAATTAATGAAGTATGAGGGAAATGCATTAATGGAGTGTGAGGGAGTGTGGGGAAATGAAGGAGGTGTGGTGTGTGGATAGGGTGGGAGGTAGCACGATGGGCATGATGGAGGAGGAATGGAACGTGAGGTGGGCGGGTTGGGTTGCAAAGTGCAGCAGTGGGGTGTGTAGGGTGTAGAGAAAATATGGATGCAAGTAGGAGAAGGGATGTATCTGTCAGTAAGAGAAGGGTTGCCATGAGTAGGACTTGAGGTATGGGGGAGATAGATAGATGGATAAACAAAAATGAGACGTAGATGTGTGAGGGGGCGTGACAGTGGAGAGAAGGCGTGGGAAGGGAGATGGAAAATCATGGGAGAAATGTGGGGCATAGAGAAAATAGGTAGGGAATGGGTGTTGAGGTAGGTGGGGGCATAGGGAGTTAGGGTAGGATTGCTACGAATGGAAGGAAAGGTTGTGTAATGAAGAGTGCAAGAGAGGAGAAGAAGGAATAATGGAGGATGTAGGGGCATGGATGGAGCTGGGAAAGAGTTGTAGATGGGGCTAGGGATGGATTTGCGGAGTGGAAGTGTGGAGTTGAATGGAAGTAAGAGAAATGTGGAAATGGTTGAGGGATGATGTAGGGAAGGTGAGTGAGGTTGGAGTAGTGGAGGACTTACTTCTTCACGAACCAAGAGTAGAATCAGAGCAAAACAAACCAAAGTTCTGATACCACTTGGAAAGGATCTTTTCCAATAAATATATTTTATTAATAATTTGATGATCATGAATTTACATTGAAAGATTACAATATATATGCAAATCCTACATAAGGATTGCATCTCTTCAATATGAAACGAGATGACCCATTTACCTAATCATTAATAAATTAATATCTAATTTAGTCTCATTACAGGGAGAGCTTGCTTAAATAGAAAAATAGGGAGAAGGAGCAAATTTTAGGAGGTAGAATGAACTAGAGTGTCATATGACACCTCGTGAAGTTAATTAGAGTGTAATTTGACTTCTAATGTGTAACAACCCAAAAATACTATTAATCTAACTAGAAATAAAAACATAGGAAAACTAATTTAAATATTAAATTAATAGATTAAATATTTAGTTAGATATTAAAGAAACACTTGTTACCACCAATAATAAGATAACTATGACTAGTAATATTAAAATAATAAATCAAAATTGTAAATTAAAAGTAATAAAATTGTACTTGGTTCAAATACCAAAGAAAAGAGAAGAAAAACTATAAAAGGAGGATTGGAGGAAAAGGTCATTCATTCTTCTTATATATTAAAGGGAGATAGGAATGGTTATGGAAGATACGAGAACAGATCTAGATATGGTTTATTGGTTGGGGGATTGGGGGGTCTTAGTGTCTCACTAAGGGGTTGACTGGGTGTAGATTCGTCCCCATACATTGTTTTCCCCCATTGCTTATGGAGGTCTAGAGGTAAAATATGCAACAACTCATTGGATTATAGGTATGCTTCCTCCTTTGTTTTATTTAATCGTTGTGATGATATATTATGTGTTATATCTACTTGCTCGTGAAATTTTTTTATTTATTTGTTATGAAATATTGATATTCTAATAAATTTTGTCCTTGAGGCCCATCAGGACCTTACATTTGGTATCAGAGCCTAGGTTTCTAACCCTAAACCTATGGACCCTTTGCATATTGATGGATCTATATAGATCTCAATTATTTATGTTAGATCTAGTAAACTTTCACTAATTAATAATATACTATTAATACTAATAATATATTATTTTAACCCTTATTATATTTAAATATGAATTTATAGGAACTCAACATTCAACATTTATATATATATATGTGTGTGTGTGTGTATTGTTATTATTTTAGATTTGTCAAATCCATAATTGAATTTTGAGATCTATTGTTATTCCATAATTAAATTTTGAGATCTATTGTTATTATCCCAAAGGCATAGTAAATTTGACTTTATCCTTTATAAAGCAATTCTGGTGAATTTGGTGTTTGTTCGTTGTTGCTATTTTTCACTAATGAGGAAGAAACTAAAATGACACAAAATAATGACAATTCAGAACTTTATCCAAAGCAAACACGAAAGCATTATTGAGCCTTGACATTTTTCTACGAGGCATGTAGATCCTCCTTTTCTATATTATTAAAAAAATATGTTTACATTCAGAGGCAAATGCTCCCCTCACAAATCATAGAACTTTATGGTTTCTCTAGTAAATTCCATAAAACGTTCTAATTATAGTAGATCTCTATAAGATGAAGATTATTTCAATTTTTACTTTGTACCATGAGCAAGGAATCTGAATGGTATAGGTTTGGTTTAGATCTAGTTTACCACTATGAATTGATTTCCCTATAATAGATCTCTGCAGCCACAAGGCTTGCCAATTTGATCTGCCTCAAGGCATCTACCTCCAATTTCAAGCGATCTATTGTTGGGATACATATAAAGGTACAATATGCATATGTTTAATTTATAATTTGATTGATGTTTGATTCAATCATATATTCTAGCATTATGGTCATTGTTATTTTTTATGAATTTGAATTAATTTCACAACCAAAATTGTAAGCTAAAAGTCCTTCCTGAGTGGCCTCATTCTTGGGAGTTATGTACATGTAGTCTCTAATTGTGGCTCATTGGATAGTTTTATCATCTTTTGCACTGCAGCATGAGTCTCAGTGTGCACTGGATAGACTGTATTGATTTATTTACCAAATTTGAAACTACCATGCATGAAATCGAATCACCTTCTGCATTCGAGGGTTTGATGGGAGCTTGAAGAAAACAATGTTAATTTCTAATAAACTCTAATTTTCTTCCTGTGATGCTGCCATATACAATTATTTTAAAACTACTAGTTGGACATGGAGATGAAGCTAATCTGTTAGATGAAAGGATCTCCTCTAGGATGAATATGCGACCTGAGTTTGTATGATTCTTGAGTGTTATGCAAACAAACTTAAGTTTAACAATGTGACCTTACAGAGATCAGTAAAAATAATGCAATTCTTGGCTTAAAGTAGTTGTGGACACCAGATATACAACATTGTCATAGTGATATCCTTGATTTTAGTCTATAGGATAAATTTAGCTACAAGATGCTAAGCATTTTTGTTAGTTTCCAATGGCCTTAGTAATCCAGTGAAAAGAAAATTATTAAGAAAGTTATCAGTTTTTTTGATGGTGCTCTCACGTAAAAGAGAAAAAATGGAGAAGGACGAGGTAAAACTTAAAAGGAAATATACTCTAACATGAAGCCTCTTTTGTAAAAAAAAATTGAATTGTTCATTGATGCTTTGTTCAAGGCATTTTCCTGTTTGTGTCATGAAATTGCAAGTAAAAGGAAGCATTTGTATGCCATTTACAAAAATCATTAATTGTTTTGCATACATCAATTTGACAAACATTTATACTCTCTTTTTAATTTCAGGAATTTATTCCACGAGATGATGATTCTCTTACAAAGAGAATTTTCTTGCATTATAGTAGTCTATTGCTTTCTTCCCTCATATGGAGAATTTCAAACAATTGGTGAACATTGGAGAATTCATGGTGCTTAAGTTCGGTCTTGCAGTGGAGAATTGGTCAAGCATGTTCAATTACATTGACATTCATTAGTATTTGTCAAATCGAGCCTAATAGAGAGGTTGTATTTATTGGTTTTGTGGTAGGGCCTCAAACAAACTTCTTTATAGTAGATTTATACCCAAGCATGTTGAATTTCATTTCATTTTTTAGTATTAGTAGATGTTACTAAGTCCTACCTAAACATTGTTGGAGTAATCGAACTTAACAGAGCAGGTGCAGTTCTTTGATTAATTGGTTTCCAATTGGATCACTTGTCATATAATGACATCAATTGTATATACACTGAAGTTCTTAGACTATATAGTGCAGTGGATGGAGATATTAAAAACATAAGTGAGGCATTCACTACTACATTTTTGGCCTTTAGGGGGGGGGGTGTCTTCCGCCCCCAAAAGTGACCTATGGGGGGGGTTTGTATTTGGGGTCGGTTTTTGAAAAACCGCCCCTAAAGGCACCAATGTTAATTTTTTTTCCCTTTAATGGCAACTTTTGACAAGATTGGAACCGCCCCCAAAAGTCACTTTTGGGGGCGGTTTGTGACCCCCATCGTAGAGGTCTACGGAGGTGGATTTAAACCCCCCTCGTAGACCCCTTCGTAGAGACCTACAGGGGCAGTTTTGAACCCCCTTCATAGAGACCTACGAGGGAAGTTGTGAACCCCCCTCATAAACCCCCTCATACAAACCTACAGGGGCAGTTTGGAACCCCCCTCATAGAGGACTATAGGGGTGGTTTCAAACCCCCCTCGTAGAGGCCTATAGGGGCGGTTGTGAACCCCCCTCGTATAGTCCTATAGGGGCGGTTCAGAACCCCACTTGTAGAGGCCTATAGGGGGAGTTTAGAACCCCCTTCGTAGAGGCTTATAGGAGCGGTTTTGAACCCCCCCTCATAGAGGCCTATAGTGGCAGTTTGAAACCCCCCTCGTAGAGACCTATAGATGCAGTTTGAAACCCCCCGCGTAGAGGCCTATAGAGGCAGTTTATGAACCCCCCTCATATAAACATATAGGGGAGTTTGAACCCCCCTCGTTGTAACATACAAGGGAAGTTTTGAACCCCCCTCGTAGTGACATATGAAGTCAATTTAGAACCCCCCTCGTAGCCATAATAAATCATAATAAAATATATTTTATTAAAAATATCAATATTGCAATATCATTAGGGCACAAAGGAATCAAACCTTCAACCTTCTGCCTGTAAAGTAGGTACTCTTCCATTGAGCTAGAACCCTTTAAGAATTGGGGAAAGGGGCAATGTTGACACCAATATTGCATCATTTGTAATTCTAAGAAAATACTAATAATCCCAACATTGTTTGTGACTTGAGAGACCTAAGAAAGTAGTCTAAATGGCTCCGACCTTCTTTAGATATATGAACACCATTCAAAATTCCATTTTCAAATTAGGAGATCTAGTTATGTGTCTCCAAAATACAATCAAACGGCTCTTGGGAAGAAAAGGTAAGAGCAAGATTTAACCCAAGTTTTATGGTCCCTATAGCCTACTACAAAATGTGGGTGATGTGGATTATTCAATGGACTTCTTAACCAAGGAATACTTGATGAATTTTTCCATGTTTCATGCTTAAATAACAAACTGGCCAACTATACAACTACCCAAATAGACTTTCCTCGATGATGAAGGGAAATTGATACTAGAAAAAGAGGGTATCCTTGGGAGTTGGGACAAAGGTGAAAATTCTCTGCAATAGGAAAATATGTCATTAAAAAATAAAATGGTAGGTCCCTCCAGCAAAATATGCAACACTGGAACCCTAACCAAAAAATATGCCTAGGAAACTAACCATATATGTGGACCTGTTGTTATAGAATGCTTTCGAAAATGTATGAATTCCATGAAACACTGACATCTATGCCACATGATTGTTAATGCTTATTTCTCTAGCTGGTAATTAATGCATTTCACAATCATCATCCATTTGATGTGGGTTCATAATTATGCCTAAGCTAGGGTCTATAAATTGAATTAAAGTGGATGAAAATGTCTCATTTAAGGCCTCTATATGTCAAATTTTAAATAAAAAAACACAGTTGAAGATTTAGGGTATCTATTGAATGCTCCCTTGACTTGGTATATATTGAATATGTTATAGATGGCAATAAGGGATAGCTTTGGATGGTCAAAAATGGAATCATCCTCTTCAAAAACCTTATATATCTATGACATGGATCTGCTCTAATTTAGAATGCATTTGAGCATGGGCATGCATCACCCTCTACATGGCATGTGGAATTCCAAAAAAAAAGATAAGCATACCTCTTTTGAATTTTATTGGCACATAATGAACTCCAAAACTAAGAAGTTTGTAGAAAAATGTGAAACTTGTCAACTGAACAAGGTGGAAATGATCCCTTATCCTGCTCTTGTCCAACCTATTTTCATCCCAAATTAGATGTGAGAAGAAGTATCTATGTACTTCATCATAGGTTTGCTAAATTCATAAGGTAAGGATGTTATTATGTGGTAGTTGATCATTTAAGTATGCCCATTTCATCCCTATGACTACCAATCTTACAACATCTAAAATTGTTGATGTATTCCTCAAGCATGAATTTTAAGCTTCATGGACTCCAGAACCACATCATTAGCAATAAGGATACCAAGTTTGTAAGTTACTTCTAGCAAGAGTTTTTCTAAGTAACAAGAATCACTTAAAAGATGAGCATTGACTAATACCCTCTAAGTTGTATTCTACAAACAATTCATAGTAATTCTATGTTTTGAGTTTGTGGTGACACTGGAATATTGAATTTTTTCATTGTGTTTCCAGATGAAGCTTGATGTTGAATGCATGTGAAGATTGTGCAATAACTATGTGACCGACTTAGGATGGTCTTATTGTCTGCAGAGAAACTTATGCTCTGTGGGTTTCAATGGATGTTCCTTCTACACATCATCATGGGCTGTATGAGGGGGAAATATTCATCACCGCTGTGAAGTCTGATGCAGAGTAATACTCTATCTTTTTCAATCACCTTCTAGAGGTTCGTTGGTATTGTAGGCAGTTAATGTTTGTCTATACAAGGATAGTGTTTAGGATTGCTTGTTTAGGATTTATTTTATAATTGTGCGCAAGTTCTTTCACAATCTTGGTATTGGAGATATACCTTGCAATCTGACTACTAGAGAAACATACAAACCTTTACAAATCATTTAAAAGTATTACATTTTCATTTACTTCACATTCCATTCTTATAAGCATTCATTAGGAAGGAGAAGTTAATCATCTTCTCTACTTTGTCAATGAGTTCCCAACCCTCTTATTGGGGATTATAAAAATTAGCCCATATTATTTCCCTCTGATAGTAGTGTAGGGTTATAGTATGTGACATTGGAACCACTTCTAAATGGGCATGAGGTAGGATTGTGGGTCGGGCCAATCACCCACTACCTTTATTCTTAGAATCTTTGTGTGGAGTCTCTTTTTGATAAAAGAAGGTGATTCAATTTCAAACCACTAGGTGAAATCCAAAGAACCTGGACACTTGCATGTGTTGATTCTATAAGATAGTTTATTTCCCTACTTAAGGTTTTCTTTTTTTGTTTTCTTTACCTGAATACCTTATGATAAATCTTGTTTCAGTTGTTTGCAATTTACAACTCTAGTGCACAAATATAAGCATTGAATTATCTCAAGGTGCTTTGTTTCCAACTTTTTCACTAGACAAGGCTCTAATTGTAAGATCAAGGTTGTTGGAACTATGGGGAAATTACATGAAGTTGGTTAATGGAAAAGATAATAGTATTGTTAAGGAAAAGTGAAACCCACTATTTGAAGGAACCATTGAGGATGCTTTGGAGAATGGAATCTTTATTTGTTATGAAAAGCGGTACACTAAGCAATATACATATAATTTACTACTTGTTGATAATGAAACAAAGTATAAAAAATACTATTATATACAATCTTTGGGAGTTTCAAGTAGAGTGAAATCAATATCTAAGTGTTGAGAAAAAAACTAGTATGTTAAGGTTTTGCTAAAATGACATTTGTCATGTTTTACCTAGGTTATGTGTCTAGTTAATTGTTTGAATACTTTGATCCAGAAGTCTTAACTTTGTTTTGAAATGGTGTTAAGATTTTGTGGCAAGAAATTTGAATACAAGGGAACAAAATGGCCTTGATGATCAATCTTCTAGAACTCATCCAGCATGCTCAAGAGGTTTGTCCACAACATTCAGAATGACCCAGTCACTTAATGGGAACTCACCAACTGTAGAGGTACGAAGATATGTTGAGCAACAAAATGCAGGTATTGGTGCTTCACTGGCTACAAATGCAATAAGAAGAGGGAGGAAAGGTCAAACATTGAATGGTAATCACTTGCTAAATTTTTATTCTGATCCAATTCCTCATGCTCCTCGTGCCCCACCTAGAAATCTACTTCCTAGGATACAACAACAAATAAAACCCTACAATAAGGATCTATTTTTGCAAGCAAACTTCATATTGTTGGTATCTGATATGGGGGACTATGTGTTGAATTCAAGCAATCCAAATAAAATGTTACAATGGGAAGATGTTGCTGCTGTAAATTTTTCCACTCCTAACCATGTGCAATGCCCGATTTGTTTGGACAACCCTCCATTATGTCCTCAAACAACAACTTGTGGTCACATCTTTTGTTTTCCTTGTATTATGCGGTATTTGATGATGGGAGAATTTTGTCACAAAGGTGACAACTGGAAGAAGTGTCCCCTCTGCTCTGTTATGATCTTATGTAAGGATCTTCATACTATTTGCATTGGCATTGTAAAGAAATATGATGTTGGGGAACACATTGACATCACACTTCTAACTCGGGCATGTATAGGAACTTTGATAGATATTCCTTCAAAGGATTTGAAAGCCCTCCTTGCCTCAACATAAGCCTTTTGGGATGAATATCTCATCCTTGAAATCATACAAAGTGGAAATTGAATACCTTGTTGTTAGTGTTAGTAAAATTTTATTAGCATAATAATCTATAAGAGAAATATATCATCTGCATAATAATTCAAAACCCGTTAGCCATAATAGACTATTATAGTTTTTTAAATGAATGGATATATCAGCATGAAGGGGAGGGATATACTCTTACCTTTGCTTCCTACTGTAATCTCCTTGGAAATCGAATCTATAAGTTCAAATTCGTCTAAATCAAGGATCACATCTTCATGCACATTTAATTGAGGATCATCTATCACACAGCTCACAGATTCATCATAAGTGATTTTCTTATTGCTTTTGGACAAGAAATCCTCACTAATTCCTGAATAGATAACCAATTGTTAAATAAATATAAGGCATATAGCAAAAGGAACATAAAAAAACACGCAAACAATAAGTCTCTACATACCAAGGCCATCATTATTGACCCTGTTAAATGTATTGGTAAAGGTACTATGAATTGCTTCACCAACTGCAATTTTCCCCTTAGAAATGTCTTCTTGTCAAGCACTTTGTAGAATCCATCTTGGACATTAATCTTGTGCAATAATGGTTGGCATTAAAGAAGGGATGTTTATACTTAGAATGCAATTTAACGAGTTGAAAATGGTTCTAACCAAGTCTTGTTCTGTGGGTGAAGATATGATATTTTATTTCTCTTTTTCTAGTGTAATGAGGAATTGGGAAAATGCAGAGCTAAATTAGCATTTGGGTTAAGTGGAGGATAATGAATGATAATAATAAGCTTAGTTCAAATGAGCTCCTGAAAATTAACTATGTGTTCTTTCTTTCATTCTTTTTGTAAAGTGAAGGGTTGATATGTAATATGTTGCACTGTACAGATATGCCTCAATCAGAGCAATTAAAACTCCTTCTTAGCTGGATGACCAACAATGGCTCACTTACTGGGCGTTGTACTCATTGATTACCCTTTTTTATCTTTCTTTCTATAAAATTCTTTCCTGGTAAGATACACTTATCATTGTTTAAACCAGTGTGAATAAGGAGTTTCTCTCCATTACAATCAATACTAGCTGCTCATAGTTTTTTCCCTTCTTTTTGAAATAATAGTTGTAATGTATATGCTACAAAATTCATGATGAATTTTAGATACCATTTATGTTTGACAGGATCCCAATATGGCCTTATCTAAAACTGATTCCGTTATTCAGGTTGGTCTTACCAATGTTCAATGGACTTACATATATGAGAACTATGTTAGAAAGTTTGTTATTGGCAAAGAGCAACCCAACATCACAGATATACCGAAAGGGGGAAAATAAGGTCTATCAAATGATGAGCCCTGCTGCAAGAGTTGGAGTTGAACGCTACATTGCAATACATGGGCACGAGTCACTTGAAAGGTTCATTAAAGAAGTAAGGACTAGGCTTGTTTTCTCTCCACTTGGGTCATGTGATTCTCTATTCCTCTAACAAATTAAAATGCATTTGAATGTCATGAAGGGTGAGGAATATTTTATTCATTTCTCAGAAGATTCTCTAAATCAAAAACATTCTTAGGGGTTGATAACGCAAGTAGAAAATTGATTTTTGGCTTAAGCCCCCAGTTTGGAAAGTTAATCGGTCACTATCTTACTTGGAATGCAAGACTTATTTTGCATTTTGATTTGGAGATTAATTTTCCATGTCAAAGGAATATTTCACATTTCAATGAGAAGTTTTGAAACATTTATGATCTAAGTATGTTGGGGGTATAATTTTAAATGGGTCACCAATGCCCCTTCCTCGTATTATATTTCAAGAATCCTATATGCAAAATATGTAAGTCATATAGTCCAGTATAAGCATTTCAATAAAAGGTCAGGCATGATGGTAAATTACCAACTTGCAATGCATGCCTGGAGAATATCCAAGTTAAACATGTAAATAACTACATGAAGCTTTACAACATTTATCCTTTGCTTAATTGTCAAAAATAGAATCTCAACATTTGTATTATTGTTGTTGTCGGATGAAAAGGAAGAAGCAAAGCAAGAAGGTCCTCGAGCTGGGGCTCACAAATGCGATTACAACTTCCTATTGTGTCAAAGAACACTAGAAGGCATCAACATAAACCTTGAATTTCATGGAAAGAAAAAAATGTCCTAGGCTTAGTGATACAAGACACTAAATGTACATAAGAAAACAAACATTGAATTAGGCAATAATGTACCCAAGCAACGTCAATAGTGGAAATTATGCAACTGCTATGAAAAGAAGAAGGTAGTGATACCTACTTGAATCTCTGTCATAACCCCTAGCCTCAGTAAACAAGATTCTCTTCATGGTCTTAACCAAGGAAATTCCCATACACAAGCACATCCAAGGAATCACGACATAGTATGAATAACTGTAGAGAATCTGTGCCAAAACAGAAAGAGATATGTCCTAAAAGTGCATCTAGGATGAGATGCCTAGAAGTGTAGCAAAAAATATTTGTGTAACAATAAATTAATATTAATATTATTTTTTATTTTAATGTAACAATAAAATAATAAATTAATATTAATATTAATTTATTATTTTATTGTTACAATTTGTTATGAGAGGCTAATTTGTAAACAAAAGCTACAAGTTTTGGCCAAAAGTTGTCATATGAAGTAAGGTTGTGTGATATAGAGGGTGAGGAAATCCATTGGAAAATTGGAGGCTTGTTATAACACATTGTTTATGCTTTCATTATGACATAACAATAACTAACATGCTCAATGGTTATGGCCATGGTAAATAGATAATGATTAATAGTTACCCCTCAGACCTTGCACCTAAGCTAAAGGAAGTATGTAACGTGCAGTGCAAACCTTGGGTCATTCTATTTTCATTTGCAATTTGGAGAGTGACACAGCACATTAAACAATGTTATTCCTTATCTAGTTGAGGTTATTGACAAATAATACCAAATAACAACATCTCGAAGATACCAAGATTCAAATGCACAGGAAAATTGGTTTACCTAAAGCATCATAATAGTCACTTGGATCATATCCATGTGGATCAAATATTTCCTTTCTGAAGCAACTACCAATTCGATCTATCCCCTGGTACTTAACAACACATTGTAAGAAATCTAGATTATGATATCCCTTGAATTATGCAATTCTTTGTTGAAACTTCTTCCAGCACTTTTCAAAGCAACATATTTGGTGATCTTATTCTGCATTCAAGAAAAATACAGTGAACACCAATTAGAATAGGAATAAATTGGAATGGAAAATGAGATCTCACTTCAAAAAAATGGGAAACTGACCTCCCTATTCAGTTGCAACAAGATACTCCTAAGGGATGAAAGGAGATCCTCAACCAACTCCACTCTCCCAAAAAGATCCTTTATCAAGGGTCATCCAACATGTTCTATCAATTGGCTTGGAACCCATCCATATTTCTTCTCATTTCCCCATCCCACATGTGCATATTTATCTTACTCAAATGATGTCCATCTTGAGCTACATGCTGCTGTATTGAATCTATTATCAACTTGATCTCCACAAAAAGGAGAATCCCACACACATTTCCAGAATATGTCCACCCCGTTTTAGTAGTCATTGTCAAATCCTTTGTTGGCTTAGTCTCATTTCCCCAACCTGTAGAGGTTTCCATAGAACTTTCACTAACATAGCAATTTGCATTACATGTATTATGAGTATTCCATCCAGATTCATGTTTCTTCTCTCGCCCTATTGAGTTTGCATTATTATTTTCATGGACTCCCCAATCTGACCCACCAGTAGGTTTGACACCCCATCCAGAACCAAATTGATCATCCCATCCTGTATGAACCATATTGGCATTTGCCTCATTTTGAGCACAATATTTAGACATTAATGTCACAGAAAAAGTTCCTTTTAATGGATGACATTTGATTATGTTTGAAATGACGATTGTTTGCTGGCTTTGGTGGCAATATCTTCCCCAATTTTCACAATATAGCACCAAACATAGGTTGTTGAACTAAACTTAGTATAAACTTGCTGCATCAAAGCTGAACAAGTGTGAGATTTTTCCCATGATTGCTCAGTCACTGTTCTTCCTCCAGCAGAGATGGTACGCTTCAGCAGAGATAGCAGGTGACCACAGATACTAGCCTCAGGATCTGTGCACAGCATAAGATGCACCTTAAGTGTGAACAACAACAGCTTAATGAGGTGCAGCAGTAGCACATTATATGGACAGAGAGGTAGAGGGTGGATGCATGTTGTAGGCATGTATGTGCTATACTTAAAGTAGTTCTAATTTTAGTTGTTGTTATAAAATTAAAAGTGATGCCCTTTCAGTGTTAGATTAGGTTTTTTTTTAGCAGTGAGTTAACTGTTGTTGCACATTCAGAAGTCTAAGTTTAGGCTTAGCTTTTGTTATTTTCAAAAGTTTGACTTTCAAATTTAGCAATTTGTTTTTTTCAAAATTAGATTAGGGTTTTTCTTTTCTAATTTGGGTACCCACAAAGATGGGGTATTTTGTATTTTTTTCCTATCCTTCTTCATCCATAAAAGAAAGGCAGGGATGCGATTGATCAATTAATTCCAGATTTGAGTGAGTTGTATTGTTTTATTTTCTGAGTTAATAAGAAAACAGAGATGTGTTTTTTAGTGCTGCAAATTCTACTGTTTTCTTTTTGTATTTTTAGTTAGCTATGTGTTCGTAGGTCTAGCATATAAACCAACAATTTTTTGAGTTTTTCTAGTTTGTTGCTTTCCAGGGTTTTAGGTTGCAAGTTTGCTTATCACATGAATTAATTTTGGATGATTATATAGACTTAAAAGTTATTTTTAGTGGATGACATTTGAAATGACCTTTTTTGTCTGTTATTAGTGCCAAATTGCCAATATCTTCTCCAATTTTCGCAATCCAACACCAAACATAGGTTGTTGAACTAAACTTGTTGCATCAAACCCGAACAAGTAAGCTTAACAAAGCCAAAGGGCATAATAATAGTGCAAGCAAAATTATACCACAAGAACTATGGATGAAGGCCAACAGAATTTACAATAAACTTAGACCCAATTAAAACCTAATATTGACATTCTATTAACTCTTGACTTTGCCCTGTGCTCTCCAATCACTGCTCAGTTTTAGTTGATTCTAAGTGTTTAACTACTCTTTTGTAGTTGCTGATAAAGCATAACTACATACCACATTGGCGACCTGAAAAAAAAATTGGTTTGTTAGAACCTCTGTCCTTAGTCAAATTCCACCACCTTTTATAATCTTAATCCTTCTACTCGTATATTGATGGCATAAACCATAAGGTACACTAGATATTTGATGATATTTGGTGCTTGGTTTTTCAACCAAGCATGTGCAAGGATGCACCTATTAACTTGTAATAGCAGTCTTCAATAAAAAGCAAATAACAATTATAAATCTGAATCTAACATTAACATAAGCATGTGTAAATAAACAAGAATTAAATCAATAACAAGAGATCTATGGAAGAACAAGAGTAAAAAATGAGTTTTGTATTATAATACCTCAAATGGTGAGAATGTTTGGTGTTGAGCAGCTCCAAGGTTGAGGTGCTCCAAGCTCCAATGGTCTCTTCTCCAAGATGCTGAAATGGGGGTCTTCAAACTCAAAATGGGAGGAATGGCTCTCAATGGGAATTTGGCAACATAAGGATAGGATGAAATGTGGATGGAAAACGAGAAGCCCCTATCACCTTTTTATAGTTTTCGGTGATGGGGAATACCATTATGGTTTTGAGGAAACCAATGGTATTAACCAACATGGTTTAGGTCTCTTTTTTCCTCTTTTTCCTTTTTTGAATATTTTGAATATTTTTATTCCCTTTTAATATTTTTTGGGGATTCTAGACCCTTTTTGAGGGTTTTTTTGTGTTTTTTGACGAAAAATATATATTTTGAGCGGGAAAAAGTTTATTATGGTCTTTGTTGGTGACCTTTTGATGGCTTTAGAGGCTCAAATGGTGGAAAAGTGGACAAATGGGTCAAGTGAATAAGGGAATGAGCTAGTGAGCACTTTTTGGGTGTTAACAAATTACCCCCTGATGTGTGAGGGCAGGAGCTCATCATATGGCCGATAGACATCATAGTTCTTTTGTGTTTTTCCTGGGGTTTGGAGTAGAGAAGAGACTGATTGGAGACTAGAACAATGGCCCCTTGGAAGCTGTAAAAAATGAAAAAATATTACATGGCCTCAAAATGAATGAGGAATAATATCTGACTATGGACTAGGCGGGCATACGCATGCTCGTATCAAGACGTATACATAACAATTAGGCCCATGAAGGTGGGACCATGAAGAAATACATAAAAATATGCCAGTACATCATAATGGTCCAGAGGGGACACAATGCTGGGACATTCTCATGGTCATATCATGACTGATCTGAATTACTGATACACTGGAAAAAATGTAACAACCGTTCTGAATAAGGTATCAGAAGGGTTGATGAACTGCAGAAATTGAAGGTGTCCAACATCTGAAAATTGTCACCAAGCGCAACCCGAATATCCATAGGAATATGTAACTAGTTGTATCCTTAATTAGACTCTCATATGTGGTAGAGTCGGATGATATCTGGGGTCTTCAACAAATAACTGAAAGGACTGATATCATGTACGAGTCTCAATGATGCGATCAAGGTGTTGAAGTCGAGCATGTGAGAAACAATCATTTCGAGAGGCACTGAGGACTCCTTTCAAAATGATCCGTAGGCACTCATCGCTAATGGTGATGAGTCCAAGGCACAGGGACCTCTGGGTCTATCCTCTGGAATAGATTTGGTTGGCGTCAACAGAGGGAGACCAGCAACTACCAAGGCAATGATGTTTCCTTGGTAGGAGCGCGAGGTGTAGAGCTAAAGTGTGATAGTATTGATGGTAGGACTAACATACTATGGGGATGGGAAATAATTGGGGTCATAGAGTGGGTGGACTCAAAATTCCTTTGTTCAGAGCATGATGGCATGGTTGACATAGCAGCGTAGGAAATTGACTTGTAGGTGCCGGGATCATAGCTTTAAGGACTGAAGGGTATGTATTGTAGATTGGAGTTCTCTGGGGGGGACAAACTAATGGATGTTGTAGAGGGACTCTCAGGGTGACATACTGCAGAATACTTTGAACAAAGGAAACCAAAATGGGGAAGCTGCCATATGAGTAGACATGATATGCCATGGCGCCGAGAAGAACCATTGGGTCCTTCTTCGTAGTTTTAATGAGCTCCAAGAAGGGATAAAAGTGTGCTCTAAAATGGTACTATCCTGTGGATTTTGTGAGCTCGGGACTGTTCGTGCTCATAAGTGCTTTCATTTTTAAGGAGTCTGAAAATGATAAGAAGAATCTGGAGTGGTGGTGGAGTATCGTCCTGTATTTATACGAGCCCAGGATGGTGATTGCTCATGGTCGATTTCATATTTAGAGAGTTTGAAAGTGGTAAGTGGACTCCATTGGTGTTTTTTTTCGTAATTTAGTCTCCAAGGCCCGAAAAAGCATAAAATGATGCAAATGGAGAACTCTTCTAGCAGATATGACTAGAGTATTCCTATTTCGTAATTAGTCTACAAGGTCCGAAAAAGGGGTAAACTTATACCAAGTAGATGCCCTTTCAGATACGTTTAGTGAGCATGAAAGGAAGCAAGGTTGCTCGGCGATCTTTTCATTGTTTTAGGAGTCAGAAAAGAGCTTAACAGAAACTCCCTAAGTGCCTTTTTCGTAAAGGAATTGCTCGGCCCGAAAAAGGGATAAAATTATACCGAACAAAAAGGTATTTGTGAGAGCGAGGAATGATCTCAAGCATCGTCACGAGCATGGAAAGTTGAATTTGGCGACATAAAGATCGTGTGTAACGGGCAACGATCGATGTGGCACACAAACCGAGGTGATAAGTGGCATTTTGAAAAAATGCCCAAAAATTATGGGGGTGAGAGCAAGAAATGGTCTTAAGCATCATCATGAGAGTGGAAAACTGAATCCGACAATATAAGACTTGTCAAAAATGGACGATGACCGATGTGGCACGCAAACCAAGGCGACGAGGGGGCATGTAAAAGATGCTCAAAAAATCTAGAGGTGAGAGCGAGAAATGATCTCAAGCATCATCACTAGCACAGAAAACTGAATCTGATGATATAAGACTCGTAAAAAATGGACGACGGCCGATGTGGCACGCAAATCAAGGCGACGAGGGGCATGGGGAAATGCCCGAAAAAGTTGGGCGTGAGAGCGAGAAATGATCTCAAGCATCATCACGAGCGCGGAAATATGAATCTGGCAGTGCAAATGGTGTGAACAACGGAGTTCATAAGGACTCCTGAATGGTCAAAGAAAATAACTAGGTTAAAAAATGGCTACAAATAAAGGTGAGCCCACTAAGCCAAGGATGCAGTGGTGGGGAGAAATGATGACCCGCGAGGGAAGAATACTAGGTGTATCAAATCAAATCAAATATACAAGTGATATGTGACCTCAAAAATGGTTGAGATCACGCATGTGAAAAAGTGAGCAGGGTTAATTACCTGCCCCCATGCTATGTGCATGGGGTTTATGATTGTGGATCACATATGTGTTGGTTTGAACAATGAGGTCATTGAAATAATGAGATAGATGTGATGGGGAAGGTTCAAAATTATTGATCATACCCCCTATCCCAGGGTCGAGGTAATCTATTATGCCACCTAAATCAGAGGTGTAAATGTGGTGTAGATGTTGTCTCAGAGAGGGATCAATAGGGCTTTCAACAACTGCTGGCAGGTGGGTATACCATGAGGCTGTGAGTTGTGGTGGCATACTGAAGTGATGATATGATGATGGGGGATTCCCCTTGTTGGGTGGATTCCCACAGTATCTCCAACGAGAATCACCATGATGATGAGTAGGCAAGGTTTTGGGCCTGCCCCCACGCTGTGGACATGTGGCTTCCTCTTTGATTTGAAAAGGTTGAATATGTGGGTCATAGGGATCAATGGAAGGGGTCGACTGGAAAAAGGGGTCTCCATTGGAAACCATGTAAATTTTGTTAATATCTTCTGAGGAGGAATATGGTGAGGGATGAATTTCCTCAATGAGAGGAGGGGATATCTCTAGGTCAGCATTATTCAGTTCATATAGTGCTACTGTATAATCTGGGAGATCAAGGCAGTGATGTGAATAATGGTCGTAGATGCCGCATATCGCACAAGGGTGGTTGGTATGCAAATATTTATCACGAGGCTGAGGGGGCAGCTCAAGTTTAACAACTGGAATGTTAATGTCATCATCCAACATTTGCATATGCTCTTGAAGTGCCGGTAATTGTGGACATTGATGGATAGCATGGCCTATATCGTCGCACAAAGAGCACTTGGGGGGAGCACAGATTGTTGGGGGATTCTTCGCCAAGTTGGGAGTCAGTGGGGGGGTGCAGGTTGTGGGTCCAGTGGTGTAGGTTGTGGGTCCAATGGTGTAGGTTTGTGGGCCTATGCTCCAATTGTAGTGGAGTTCAGGTGGAGCATTACTAGATGTTGATAAAGTGGCCCCTGTTGGAGGTGGTCGGTTCTAGATGTTTGCTACACCAGGGGGTGGATGGTTAGTAGTATTGATGGGTTGCACTGGTTGTAAAATAATGTTCGGTGTAGGGGGAGGGGTTGGGGCAGGTAGGTACCACACAGGTAGTCCTAATGTTAATCCTGGGAGATTAAGTGTAGCCATGACTGGTGTGCTGATGGTACCTAAAGGGGGAAATAAAAATGGGATAGTATGAATTGGTGTGGCTCCTATGTGAGTTGGCACTGAGGGTGGTTGCGGGAGTAAAGGGGGTTTTTGGTTTGGTACTTGTGTGTTATGCAAGAGGGTGCACAAATAAGATATCTCGGTTATCTTCAAAGGGGGTGGGATGGATTGGAATGTGGAAGTCATAGGTGATTCCGAGTATAATCCAGGTGTGACTGTGGAAGTCATAGGTGCATTCTGAACTAGTTGTTCAATCATAGGGAGAACATTTTTAGGTGCAGCGGGGGCATATTGATTTCGACGCGTTTGGGGATTCATGTCGAATGATGACATCATAAGGAGATGATGAGTACTTGAATCCATCGGTTGGTTTGTGTTTGCAGCGTATGTGATTTGCTATTGTGGTGTTGTGGTTCCTTGAGGAGGATCCAACGGATGAGTGTTTTCCACTCCTTGTGTGGGAAAAGGATTCTGCAGCACCATGGGTTGTGGTTGAGTAGGTCATGCTGGTTGTGCCGCGTGCCCTTGGCGTTGGGCATCATTATTCCACATTTGGTGCACTCACCCAAAATGGGGGGCAAGTGTGTGTTTAATAGCTGTATACCCCGCATATAGAACATGGGTGGTTTGTTCGTAAATTGGGTTTCTTACCCTGCTTCGGTGGTCGATCAGGGTTTTGGTTGGCGGGGGCAGCGTTGTTGTTGTTTGGTGGATAATTCTGAGTGACTGTAGGTTTTGGGGTAGCAAGCGTTTCCTATTGTGGGTAATAAGCAAGAGGGTTATGAGGTGGACCTGGTGCTTGTTGCGGTTGTGGGTAACCTTGAGCTGCTGGAAGTGTTGGAGCAAGAGGTGGTGCCTGTTGAGGATAATAAGCCACTTGGGCTTGTGGTTGAAACGGAGTCTGATGGGACTGCTAGTTATAATATGGAGTTGGCACATAATGTGATGGTGCTTTCCCATAACACTGTGGTAGACATTAGGGTCCATGAGTGTGGTGGGTGTGTGTTACTGGAGCGTACGCAATTGTAGCTCCAGAATTAGATGAAGCCCTAGAAAGGTCTGGGGTGTTGTTTGTACTCATCATTGTAAAAGGTTTGTTTTGCACCGTAACCTGGCCGATAATACCATCGACGGCATGGGATGCTCCCGGTGCGTCATGGCGGGATGGATCGTCATGCGGGGCGTCAGGTAAAATAGTGTATAGATATCCTGACTAGGCATATATGAGGTCGAATTGCTAAGCTTTTAAGATAGCTTCTTCTTATGACTGGGGTCGTTCGGAAGCTACATCTTTAGCTATGAGGGGGAGGAGTGATTTGAGGAACCAGTCCAAAAAGATTCGGTCATCAAGTTTTATCTTGCAGAGGCTACGGCGCTTACGCCACTCATGGATATGATCAGTGATGTGTGTAGCGGTGTTCTGTCTACAAGACAAAAGTATTTCCACTCCTGCATCATAGCGTATAGGTAGTTGAAAGAACTGAAGGAACGTTGAGGCAAGGGATGTAAAAGTGTTGTGAGTCCCATGTGGTTGTTCAATGTACCGCTTAGCTGCAAAGTCAGTGAAATTTCATTGTAAAAGTCTCAATCTAATGGAATCATCTACTATGGAGTTAGAGGAACACCATAGGTGAAATGACATGATGTGGTTTTGGAGATCTTTCCCAGCTTTTCCTTCAAATTTTGGTATATCTGAGGGAAGCTTTGTGGGCATGGGTGGCCATGTAGGGTTGTGTCTAATAGGGTCGTTGGTTAACCTTGCTAGGTCTGGTAGGTTTAGACTAGCCATGTATGGCAGATTGGCAGATGGGTGTGGTGTGGTTACTAGGACATAACTATTAATGGTAGCGTTATGGAGTGGTCCAGTGCCCCCTAAGGGTATGCTAGGTGTGAAAGGGATGTTTCCTCTAGCCGATGTGGTGTGGGAGGGGCCTGCACTTCCAAGTGCAACATGGGTTACAGATGGGTTAGGAATGGTTCCGGTAATCCCTGGGATCTAGGTGGTGGTAATGAGAGGGGGGGGTGGCCCCCATGTAGGGCATACCCAAAATAGGTGGTGGTCTTGTCTTGGGCATGCCTAGAGGGGGTGTGGCCCCTATGTTAGGCATTCCTAGAGGGGGTGTGGCTACCGTGGTTGTCACATTAGTGGTGGGGTTTGTTGATGTAGCTCCAATAGCACTGGTGAAAAGGGGGCATATTGTGATCCAGCCATGGGGTTGGTTGGTGATTTCTCGGTAGGGTGTTTGGATTCAGCCTCACAATCATATATGAAATGAGGCGTGTCAGAATCGGATGACTGGTTTCTATGCCAATAACGTGTTGAGTCAAGGGATAATGCTCTACATCTATGATGTGTAGAGTCAAGTGTACCGAACTGAGGGGGTTCACCCTAACAACGTCGGGATCGTCTTAAGTTCTCAATGGTGAGATATGTCTAGAAAAACAAATGGATGGTGGTGAGATAAAAAACTCAAGACCCTAGTGCAACAATGTGTGCAGGAGGGGAGTGTGAAAAAATAATGGCTCTCAGGCCAACAACCAACCTCAAAAGCACTTATTATAACAATTGTGCTATAATAAGTGGAGGAATCAAGAAAAGTGGTCAGAATACCAAAAATCAAACAGTTCCTAGAAAAAAGTGGTGCTTACTAGATCAAGGGGGGTAGCAGAGCATGCAAACGCCTAACTAAAAGTGGTATTATGACTCAACTAAACATATCCTCTGCAAGGTGATGAAATCCAAGTCAGACAATATAGGTAGTGGAATCAAACGCTAGATATCCCCCTACCGGGAGGGACACCGGGTAGTCAATCCTAAAAAATGGAAACTAGGATACCCTGTTCATAACACGTTCGGTTGGGTGAATCTGCAGTTTGGTTTTATCGCCGTTGTACTCCCATACGGGTGGTACACCGAGAACTGCGAAAGGTATCCTTCGGTTACTGAATGGATTGTGGTATTCCACTCAGGCTTCCAGAACCAGTCTGGCTACTTCAACCCTCCTAAGGGAGAGGCCTTCCCGATAAGTTGTTATATAACCATGTCAACAAATAATAAAGGATTTTTGGGACCCTAAAAGACAACCACTGTGTCTCAAATGTAAATAATTGAGGGCTGTTATTGGCACACCTATCCCCCCAATCCTACCTAGCTACAAGATTCTTTAAGTGTTCCCCAAGTGGGGTTAAAGTGTTGGTTTAGTTTAGGTAGATTTTAAGGCTCAGCTAAATAAAAATGTGGTAGATTGGGTGCACGTGTGATTATTTAACTGAAAATGAATTTGCCTCGCTTGGGCGATTGATTACAAATGAAAAATAAGACAATTCCAATTTCCAAAAAATAAAGGCTTTTTCTGAAATGTAAATTCTTTAACAAAAATAATTCAAAAACTATGGATTTTTGAAATAATTTTTAAAGGAAAGCAAATATCCGAAAAAAGTGGTATTCTAATGCTTTGGGCAAAAATATATAGCAAATTAAAAATTTGGTTTTAATTTTGCAAAAATGAAATTGCTTCACAATTTTTCTTTCACTAGACTGAATTTTTTTTAAAATGATGAAGTAAAGCAAAATAATAGTAAGAAATATCAATATTTAATGCTACAAAATGAAATAGTAGGCTGTTCAAAAGTGCAGGGAAGATGGCTAGAAAACATGGGCCAAAATGGGTGAATTGAAGTGATAAATAACACTAAAATAAAATATTAGAGAAATTTCTATGAAAAATTTCTTAAATCTAATAGGATATTTGGATTCCTTGTTCGAAAACACCCAATTTGAAAAAACAAATCATCTCAAATGGAGTTCGGGAGAGGGAGATATGGCCGTTTGAAAGTTGCGTCGCGCTGCTAGAAAATTACATTGCGGGTTTTGGGCTAAAAGTCGCGATGGTCATCGCGGGTTTCGGGCTAAAATTCGCGATGTTCATCGCAGGTTTCAGGCAAAAAGTCACGATGGGAATCGCGGAAAAAAGCCACGAAGCCGCGATGCTCAGCGCGGAAAAAGGCCGCGAGGTCGCGATGATCAGCGCGGAAAAATGTCGCGAGGTCACGATGATCCGCGCGACTGTCAGGCGAAAAGTCGCGATGCGAAAATGGAAAAATGGACGCCAAAAGCGAAACCGAAAAGTGAAATTTCGGGCTGTTAAAAGCTACAGAAAGGGCCAAAGGTTACGGCAGCAATGGATATGTTGTCTAGTATGGGAGATCTGTAAATTGGGATGGTAAAAACTAGTAAAAATGAAGATCTAAAGCAAAAATCTAAGATTCAAAAATTCAAATACCAGTGGAATCGCCAAAAAAACGGTTGCTTGGTTTTTCAACCAAGCATGTGCAAGGATGAACCTATTAACTTGTAATAGCAGTCTTCAATAAAAAGCAAATAACAATTATAAATCTGAATCTAACATTAACATAAGCATGTGTAAATAAACAAGAATTAAATCAATAACAAGAGATCTATGGAAGAACAAGAGTAAAAAATGACTTTTGTATTATAATACTTCAAATGGTGAGGATGTTTGGTGTTGAGTAGCTCCAAGGATGACGTGCTCCAAGCTCCAATGGTCTCTTCTCCAAGATGCTGAAATGGGGGTCTTCAAACTCAAAATGGGAGGCAATGGCTCTCAATGGGAATTTGGCAGCATAAGGATAGGATGAAATGTGGATGGAAAATGAGGAGCCCCTATCACCTTTTTATAGTTTTTGGTGATGGGGAATACCATTATGGTTTTGAGGAAACCAATGGTATTAACCAACATGGTTTAGGTCTCTTTTTCCCTCTTTTTCCTTTTTTTAATATTTTTATTCCCTTTTAATTTTTTTGGGGATTCTGGACCCTTTTTTAGGGTTTTTTCTGTTTTTTGAGGAAAAATATATATTTTGAGGGGAAAAAAGGTGTATTATGGTCTTTTTGGTAACCTTTTGATGGCTTTAGAGGCTCAAATGGTGGAAAAATGGACAAATGGGTCATGTGAATAAGGGAATGAGCTAGTGAGCACTTTTTGGGTGTTAACAATATTCCTTCTACCAGAAAAGCATACAAGCCTAAAAAATATTTTTAGACATATATGAGCATAATGCTAGTAAAATCAATGAAACAGGAGCACTATTAGTCATTTGAGTTCTGACATAATGCTTACCATACTACAATCGTTCAATAATGGCTGCATCGCTCCAAATCAAGAGTCAATTTCAGAAACCTAAGCTACCATCTCAAGCATGTGGTTTATGAGTTTTCTAACCATGAACATCAGAGTTCCAAGATGCTAGATCCCTAAGAGAAACAAGATGAGAGGTTCACCTACCCCCCTAGGCCCTCATATTGTTTTTCATAGACACAATCACACGGCCTCCACTCATCTGATATTTTTGGAATAAATTCCAAGACAATTGAAATGACTCCAAAGTCTTCTCCAAGTTCCTCTTTGTTCCTTATATTCCACCTCCTTTGATACAGATATTGAGCTTTTTCGAAGCTATAGGAAGCTTTGTTGGAGCCCATAGAAGAATATGCCATCACCCATATGCATATTGGTTTTAAAAGGATATTCATTCATGAGAAAAGACCACAATGTGCCATGATGGATTTAGGCAGGCATAAGAGAAATAGTTCCTATAATAATTAATTTCTTTTGCATTTAACAAACTTAGAAGAGTTAAATAATTCTTACCTCAAATGAAAAACCAATACTTACAAGGATGTCTTCTATTAATTGCAAATACCAGATTGAAAAGTGACATGCTGGATCTAGAGATTTGAAGAATGTGGATTCCACAGATATGATTTTGCAATCATTTTGAAGCCTACACATAAGGAGAAAGCAAATGTCAACCGTGCTGGTATATTTGAGAGCGGGTAGACTAGAGACTCAGTTCACGTGAACATTACAGATATATTTTCTGATTGGCCCAAAGAAGAAGCGTGTTGTATTGAAGGCAGCATGAGCATTATAATTAGCAGTTCAAGCAGCATTCTAATTCTCAGTATCATTAAAATCAGCAGTTTAACAAGCATAGCTCACAACATATATAGGATTTATAGAGAATGCAAATTTATGTGGCAACGCCTCTTAAACTGACAATGCTATGAAGTTCTAGTAACACGGTAGAGATATGAAAAACTAATATCTTCAACATTTGTGTTGCCTTAGGAATTGTTGTTCCTTGTTAGTCTTTAAACATAGGCTTTTTGATTTGCTTTCGCTGGTTCTTCACACAATCCAACATTAATTTCAAGAATACCCAACTATTTTTTTTTTATCCTGCTGAAAGTCATGATTGATTAATAAGAGTGTCAATATTAATAAGATTGATCTTCAAAATTTTCATTTGGATAGAATGACTGAACCTTGCAATTTTCAAACATAAACTCTTTCTTTGACCTAGATAAATACATGAACTTGCAAATCTTGAAGAATTACTATCCCCATGCTCAAAAAAATCGATACTTCGTGGTAACCCCTCAAATTTCATCACCTGGTCTACACTATATGGGATAGAAATCTCCAACATATATGATTTTGTAGTCATTGTTGTAAACAGCTTCTTTGAGGAGTTACCACTATGGCTTAAGAATGAACAACAAAAGAAGATATGTGATGGTTAAATTACCTAAAAATAAATGTTGTTGCTGCAAAATATTTGATTCGGAGGACTAGGCACACCGCTTTTGAAACTTGATCGGATGGCATGGACACACCAGCAAGGGGATCGTGCTCAACAACTTCTATCCCTTCTTTACATGAGAAATGAAAGAAAACCTTCCCAACAAAAAGAAATGTTGTATGTGTTTTCTAAAGAAGACTGACTTAAGGGGTATGGTCCCAATTGTTTATTGGCTATGGAAGCTAGATAATGGATGGTACTTGGTCATCTTGCCTGTCTTAGCTGCAAAAACAGGGAAGGCATCCAAACTCAACATAAAGGTGAGGCCTGACTCGATTCTTGATAAAATGACTATAGATGACCCCAATAAGTTGTCAAGCAGTTGAATATTGAATGGAATGGTTTATTCCCAACTATTCTACCATCCCCAATAGTGTGGGCAAGGAAGGATATAGGTTTGATTTAGGAGCATTAGCGACCTACAGAGTCCTTATGGTTCTCCGCTCCAAATCAAATGATTGTGGCATTGGTCCACCTCCACTTGCATGCTAGAATCTCGAAACATAGATGGAACGAATCCCCTTTGAGAGCCTGTATAATCTTGTTGTATATGGATGGAGCATATTCCTAGCTACGGAAGCCTGTGGAGATACAGAATAGAGGGAGCAGATCCCCTTTGAAATTCCTCCACCATAAACCACAATCCTTTGAATCTGCACAAAAATAACCACCTCAGGGTCTCCCACCATTTTTTTTGTTAAGGAACAAATGAAATCCCAGCATATTAGTTCTAGGGTTTTCCTTGTGATGGTTCCATTTGAACTTGTTTGGGATTTCTCGTTAGCAGCAAAAATCTATGAAGGTGGAAAATTTGCATATGAGAAATCTGCCCCGCCCAGAGCAGAAAATGAATTCAATATTCAGTTTTAGAGCATCAGTAATGATTTCAGCGATGTTTCTTCAGTACCCACTTGGATAGAATGGGATCTCTCGGCTTTCCTGGAAAACTCAAATGCAGAGCCATAAATCACAGTCGGTTGACAATCGGTAAGGTGGGCATAATAAAACCAAATTTGTGGCTCTTCTTCTGATCTCGGTGTTATGTCGGGAGAGATCTCAGGGTCAAACCTGCGGGCCTCTCCTCCCTCCACACGCTTTTGGTCGATCCTAAAAAAATCTTATCAGATATGGTTTTTTCTATCGAAGACCTTTGTGTTTCGGGGTTCGTAGGCATATGATCCAAAAGGGGTCCTGCCCTTTTTTTTGTCAATAGTTAAATCAATTGCTAAGTTAAAGCAGTACTCAAGGTTTCTCAAGCCCAATATAAAAAGGTGGTATGGAGGAATAACATATAAAAATACCAGGCATGAGTGTGGCTCGGCTTCATGAGAATTAAGATCCCAAAATAACATATTATATCTAAATATTAAAAATTCTCCGTGAACCACGTATTTTATAAAGGCACCTCGTGGTTTGACAGGGTTGGAAGGCATGCAATCTAACCATGTCATCCCTCAAAGAAGATAAGAACGAAGAGACACGTTGTATTATGGTTGATACGTTAATATATGTTTTGTAATGTAACATTTAATTCGTTGAAATTGTTTCCATATGGTTTAAGACATAGCGCATTTTTTATATGGATCGGTCCACGTTATGTTAAGGTCCTCCGATAAGACCGATCGATCCCTGTCACACATTTTATAGGGTTGTCATAGTTTAAAGTGCGGCGCTGCTGAGTTGTTTTGTCTTGTGTTGTGGGGCATTTGGAAGGCGAGAAATATGGCCATTTTTTAAGATAAACTTTTACAGCCGAGATGGGTGGCAGGGAATGCGTTGAAGGCCCAATTTGTTGCGGGGGTTAGGATGGATATTTCTGCTGATAAGATTAAGGCCATTGGCATGGCAGCCACATCTCCTTTTTCATCATTTTTTGGTTATTTTGATTGGGCTTCGTAGGAGGCTGGATTACTCTATGGGGCGGGTGGGCTCATTGCATTAAACAATGGTAAATTCTTTAATATCTAGATGAATTTTGGATCGGGGACAAACACCAAAAGTGAAATCTGTGTGCCCCAGATCATCCTTTATTTTGCGAGTGTACGTGACATGGAGCTACGAGAGATTTTGGGTGATTCACAAGTGGTAATCAGCTGGATCAACCACATTGGGAGTATCAATTCCATCTCTCTTTCTCCTTGGATTCACAATATCAAGTCTTTACAACATCTTTTTCAGGGAATCCAGTATATACATATCCCTCATGCTGAGAATGGACATGCAAACACCGTCTCGAAGCGTGCTCTCCATTCGTTGGAGGGTACTCTATTTTTTTAGTTTTGGGATGGCAATATTATGCGAGAAGATGGAAGCATCTTCTTATTTTGATCCTCATTTGTTTCTCCTTTTTTGAGCAGCTATTAGTAGTGTTCTTTCTTTTTGTTCTTTGGTTGGTTACCCTTCTTCTTGGTGCTCTTTTCCTTGGATTGGTCCTTGGGCCCTGCAGGTTGGGCTGGTTTTTTCTCTTTGTGGCTGGGGGAAGCTTGTCATTCGAAGGCTTAGGTGCCTTGGATCAGGGGTGTGGGTGTCTTTTATTTAGTCCGGTGGGATGTTTTCTTGTGTTTCTTCCTCATGCGATGGGTTGTAATTTGGTTCTATCTTTCATATACTTGTCAATAAAGTTTAGCTATTTTTCTAATTGAAAAAAAAAAAGATCCTCCGATAAGGTTGGTTGTGAGTATGGTTAGTGTTATGGTCCACCGCTCCACAATTGATATGGTTTCAATATATAATATGGTTATGATATATAATATGGCTCCACATTACACTATGGATAGGTTTCCATCGTTTGGCTTATCATATGGTTGATATTATATAGTTGCAATGGGGCCTTGGTGTTGGCATGGGGTCAAGGGCTATGCCTTGGACCCCATTTTACAATAACTTTCAACCTTAATAAAATTTAAAGCATGTTGTTTTGTTAAATGGAGCTTGTGGATACCTTATATAGGTTTTGGGTTCGATTCCCATAGCTCCAACCACCTTATAAACCATAAAAATTATAACCATATTTTGATCTTAGAAATTATTTTTTTAATCTTTTGGAGCATTTTTCACCACTTTTAACCATCCTTGACGAAACTTCATATGCTGACAACTTCTTCATCTGGAGTTTGTTTCACACGAAACAAGCGTCAACAGAAAGATGTCGACGAGCTCTTTACCATGGTAACCTTTGTTTTGTTGTTTGAAGACTTTAAATTTGATCGACGATGAGATGATCCTCCTGGATCATCTTCCCTCAAATTTTTCCCCGCTCCTGTTAGTTACTCTCTGACGAGCTTGAACCTTCAATCCCTTTTCAACCCCTTTTACTAACGCTCTTCAACCCCTTTTATAAGAATCTAACAAAACTCAATCACTATTCTTTATGTTCAGACTCCTATTTCATGTTTGGTTGAGCGGACCCCATGAATCCCTAGGGTTAGTGGGAGGAAGGGACGGCTTAAATCTTATTTTTAGCGAGTTGGAATCAAATGTCATTATCTACTCTTCAAATGCACATGCTTCAAGTAGTGGCTTTCCTTGTTTTGGGTGATGGTTATTAGTATTCAATGTGTCATGGGGTTGGGATTAATTCTTTCTTGAGAGTATGGTAGGTCCGTTATTATTAAGGTTGTACTTTTCTTAGAAATAAAAATAAAAATAAAAAACTCCATCATATTATCAATATGTTATTATTTAGTAATTTAATATATTTATTTTAAATTATTAAAAATGTATAAAAACATTATTTTCTAAAAAATATATAAAAATTCAAATAAAATAAATGATAAATATTAAGAAAAAATAATTGACTAGTAAAAAAGTAATCTTTTTTTTTTAAGTAAAAGTAAAATAAAGTATAGGGTGGCAATAGGAGTGGGGTACTTGTCCATTGGATGTAGCTTGGGTGGTTGGGAGGAATGGTTGTTACCCTCCCCACTCAAGTTCAATTCCTTGTAAGTGACATTTTGAGCCCTTAAATGGGAATACTCGATGCTCTCATTGAGCCAGATTCACAGTATCAATATCTAGCCTTACCACTTTCCTCACGGAATACCTTGGGGGTTATCTGTGGATGTGGTGAGCACCGATATCCGGTGTCATGAACCACGTGAAAAAATAAACAGGAGTGGGATACTTTATGACCCTAAAGGAAATGAAAATGTATGTTGCATACTCGTGGGGTGTAGGGATTTCTTTGAACAAAGAAGTAGAGACATGTGCTCTATATCAAGGATTCTTAGTCCTTCAAACCTATCAAGTTAAAAAGGAAATGATCTTTAGGTATTCTCTTATAATAGTGAATCTAGTTACGAAAAAAATTGCAAAAGGAGGAGCAAGATTGAGCAGAATAATCCAAAGGATCATTTGGCAATTAGACTCCATAGAAGAGGCAATGACCTTCAAGAAAATCGATCAAATGGAAAAATAGGACACCTACGTAGACAAAGGGATTCTCATCAACAAGCGAGATCCTCCAGGCATCAATTAGGTTCCATAACCATCTCTCATGGAAAAAACCATAAGTGCAAAGGGACTTAGGTCTAAAGACCCACCCTTAAGATTAATTAATTTAGAATCCAACTGGCATTCCAGCAAGCTCGAAGGACAGGAAAATCTATTTCACTTATGCGAGGGAGCACTCATGTCATATAGCATATTTGATCCTCAAACTTGCAAATGGATGCATTTGGTATAGGGTTTTAAATCCCATTTAATCGGGTTTGAGCATGCAGGTGAGATATATCCCATGCAAGTGATGGCGATGATCAAAAGAAACTACAACATTTACAATTACTGCTCTTGGAAAGGTGATAGGCATCTTCAATAGGCACACAAGGGTCTTATGGTTAGTGGTAAGATTGACATCTCATTTCAGTTTATCCACATGTGTTTTGAATTTGCCTTGATTGGAATTAGTGGTTATGTTTCTAGGCACTTTAGTGTATCTTGGGTCAAAGGAAATTTGTTAAATTGTGTTGAAATTCGCAACATAAACGACTAATTCAGATTAATCATTGTTAGCTAGTCATATTTATATTCCCATGACTAAATTAGTCATTTTTATTTTAGTCACTTGTTATCTAGTAATATATTTTATCCCGTGACTAAATTAGTAGTTTATCTTAGTTGTTGTTTGTTGGCTTCTTTAAAATTGCTCAATTTTAGTTGTTTATCCCTGGAAAAAACTATGGTGACTAAATTTTTTAGTCACCTAGTCACTTATCTCTCATTTTGTACTAGTGTTGCTACAATATTTGCAAGACTACAATCAAAGCCACATAGTGAAAACACTCACGACATAAGATAAATATTTAAATTCATTAAATACATATAGACATTGCACACGTAGCATGTTATCAAATTAAAGTATACCAAAGAAATTCAAAAAACCTATGTTTATTTTACTTATTCTATTGTCTAATGCTTTCAAAACTTAATGCATTCTCATATCCTATGCATAAGACTCTAGATCCCACAAAAACCAACACTACAAAATACAAAACAATGGAGAACCAAGGGCTCTTTCCTTTATCATGGTCTTATCATTTATACATAGGGTCAATATTGACTTAAGAAGTTGAGCAATTTAACCATTTCATTGTCAACAAATTAATTCAATTTGTTTAATTGTCTATTTTAATAACACGCCTTATATGTATAGTTGATGCGCTTGAAGGATTAATGTATTATTTAAAAGGAATCCCTAAACATGCCTTTAGGTTTGAGTACCGCCAAGGTAATCCAAATTTGGGTATTTCATATATGCCCCCCTTCCCTCTACATCATGCTCCTTGACATCCTTTTCATCTCATCTCATAGGTCTAGGTCTCAAGGGTGTGAAACCTTCCTTAAATTACTTTCCTCCACATCATGCCTATGTGGATCATATGTGCCAAATTGTCTTAGTTGAGATCTAATGCATGGTACATACCTCCCCTTTTCCTTTACATCCATTTTAAGGTGTTATAGAAAATCTATGTGTAGAATACAAAATGAGGAGGTCTAACCTTTCATTCTTCGACATCTCTCACTCTACATTACATACTTTTTCTTTGTTATTTGCTCCACATTTCATGCTCTGCAACCAATCTCTACTCTATTTCCAAATCTTTGCATTCATATAACTCTACATTCAATTTGCACTTTTCTTGGCTACACTACTTGCTTCCACTACTTATCCTTTCTATCCTTACAGAAATTTTCAAATATTTTCCAAAATATTCTCAAGCCTTAAGCCTTCATTCAATGGATTCTATATAGACATTCGAGGGTTTTGAGCATGGTTACTAACATATATTTTTCCTCTTATAGTGAAAATAAAAACTACAAATAACTTAGAACCAAGACACTAATGGTTTTTTGGGACTCTTCTCTAATCATTGGACAAACTAGAAAGGCCAAGGTCACCAATGGAACATCACTATCTAGAATGTTACAAAGAATGTATGCCCTTCTCATCTTCTTTGACACAATAGACCTCTTTCATATATGAAGGGCCAATAATTCTCACACCAATCATATGGCTTATCAAGAAACATACTTAGACAAAGGAGTTTTGATAATAAAAAAATGGGGGTACCCTTGAAATTTTAGTAATACCTTAGCACCATGAATGAAGAAGAATCACATTTCATGCATGGTATGGGAAGGGCAGCTTGTGAAAAGTGTAAAAGTGGAAGAGGCACCCTAATGGAGTTATAAATCCTTCACATGTTCTCGTAAGGCTCTTGAACTCTACAAGGCTCAAGAGGAGAATTAAACATGAATTAATGGGACTAGACAATGGATGTGGGTTTTTTCTTGGACGAAATGTTGGCTTTGGCATGTAGATTGGAGTAGATTTGTGAAAATTTTCAACTTAGTACACCTTGTTTTCCTAATGCTGGGTTTTTGGGAGGTTACAGTATTAACGGATTTCATTGTGGAAGTCATGAAAATGTAACAATTAATGCACATAGTAATAAAAACTTGTACTGTGATAATCTCGAACACCTCACCAAACCTTCAACGTAGGAATCTACGAGTTGTTAACATCTAATTTGTTGTGTGCATAGTTCAGTCATTTTCCATTCATTTCATTAATGTATCAACTCATAACATAATCAATACTATATTTCTCACGTTGTCCTCTAATTGCAACCTGGATTTGGATCGTATTTTTAACATTTAAAGCTATTTTGATGCATATTTTGATTATGATTTTGAAGGATTGTGTGGCATAGCTTGTTGTGGATATTTGTGGCATAGCTTGGACATATTTGAAAAACCCTAGACAAGTCGATTTGTGAAGGCAGTGAAAAGAGGCATTAGACATATTACTCACTGATTTTGGAGGCATTGTCTCCTTAGCTTCTGCACGAACCCTAGCTTCTGCACAAACTCGATATTTCTTCCCTAGGCCAACATGAACAACAAAATAAAAACCACAACATCGGCGCATCTAGGGATCTCCGTAGGCTAGGTTGCTCTGCTCATGGGCTGCCTTTCTCCACTTGGCCTCCCTCTCCCCTACACGTCCTCAATAATAACCCTTGGCATCATCCCAAGTCATTGAAAAAAACTAACAATCAAATAATGAAGTAGACAGAGCTGGCCATGAGCTTACCTTGGTTCCTTATCTCTGCATTAACCCTAGCTTCTGCAAGAACTCGATTTTGCTTCCCTAGGCCAACACAAACTCAAGATTTCTCTATTCACAAATGGAAAGAAAGATGATAAATGAGATATTTAATCCGGTATGATAAATGAAGCAACGTTTCGAATAGAAATCGTCACATTAGAAATTATGGAAACAAAGGGATGGGGAGTCTTTCGATACCTGCTTCTCCAATTGATTCGGAAAAGGATCTCTTCGGCTAATAATTGACGGATCAATTCTATCTGTTGGCTTACTCCGCTCGGCCAAGTCCGTAGAACCTCTTAGGATGGATGGGAGCCTTCAAAACCTACTGATGTTGAAACCCCAATTTGTTCTAGATGGGATCGACCTCCATTGAATGACTATGACCAAATGTATCTGCTAGTAACACTGCTTTCATACACTCTTCTGAACAACCCACAAAGAATTATCTAGCGTAGCAATTTTATGAATTTGAAAGTCCTTCCGCCTTATCGAGCCACGAGAAAGGAATGGAAACATAAACAATGGAATGGGAATGGGGACATACATCCCACTCCGGTTAACTAGATTAAATGGAAACCCGAACAGCTTACTAGGAATCGAGATAACAATACACTCATTTACTCATGTTTTTCGTTGATCATGCACTATGAAAATCAAGGATGGAACAAAACAAACTACTAATAGTGGCACACACAACTCAATAGTAAATGTGTTGACATTGTGCATTTGGCGTACATTAAGTGATAAACTTAGGAAACAAACAAAAGGTGGAACATAGAATCCTTTCCGGAGGTTAGTGTCAGGCCACATATAATGCAACATACAAAAAATTTCAAGGTTAACATGCTACATCAATGGTGTAATTGAAACTGTGACATTTTGTTCCAAAGGACTTGAGTTAAAAGGCCAGATAAATATAATATGCCATTTGTACAAGCGATTCATTAAAAAACACATTGCAATCGACATTGTACTATGATGTTCTCTCCTTCCTTTGTCAAAAAAAGAATAATAAGGTTGGTTTTCAAAGGTATGGATTGTTTCAGATTCATCAACTGTTATTGTACCCAAACTTGCACATACCAAGCTGCAGCGAATCCTTCACGAAATTGGAGTTTTCTATGTATTATCCATGATGCACTTTGAAGAGAATTTGATAAAAGTATGTAATTCATTTTATTTCAAGTTCCTAAAAATAAAACAATGTAAACATTTGAATATATAAAATTCTTCTAGTAACACTATTTTTTGGACACAAGTTCACTTAATATAGAGACAGCGAAGTGGTACATTTTTCAATTCCCAACCAATTCATGGTTCTTGCTTTCATTTGGCCATTCACTCTCCCTTGGCTATAAATGCATAATAATTCAATCTTGTTTAGAAGAGTTTTTTCCCATGAGTAATATCAAATAAATATTTTTCAAAAAAATGTGAATAGATACTTGAAAAGATTTTAGGAACGAGACCTATAAATTGTAACTTGGAAGTATTGGAAGTGTACAAAGTGGGATTGGGAGCCTCCCATAACAAAACCCTGTTTCCATGCCTTTGTCAGTCATGAGTCTAAACCCATTCCTTTACCATTCACAAGTGTTAAAACCTAGCTCAATATCAAAATATATATAAAAAAAAAAAAACAATTTCATGTTTATGAAAAAACACTAGAGAGTTTCATTAAAATTTGTTTCTAGATTATGATCAAATTTATGAAAAATTGAAAATAACATCTTACTAAAATTAGTGGCTCTAAGTCTCTGATAGCCAGATGAGAGCACTTTCAAATTGTCTAGAGAAATGGGTATCTAAATTCAGCACATGCTTCTAACTTCTGAGGCTAAAATGCCATAGGTGATGCTTGGTAAATTCGGTAGATGATAAATTGTTGATGGTAGGGAACCATTGAAGATGATCAATGATGACCTAAGTAGGTAGGGAGGAAAGAATGTTTACTTATTATATGTAGATAGAAGGATAAAGGAAAAACTCAATAGGGTGATCTAGAATTATAGATAGACTTAGGTTGAATCCAAATTTAGCCTTCAATGAGGGATGGAATTGCCAATTAGTATGGTACTTATATCTAGAATTAAAGAATAACTCTCAATCAAATCCTTTAGAATCCTCAATAACTTGGGAGCTAAGGACAAGGAGGAAAGAAATGTTGGTGTAGATAACTGATTTAGAGGTTTCCACTGTATACCCAGGTACTTTGCGGTTCAAGATACCAACAAAACCCCTATTCACTGGCCCTTTCAGCAACAGACTGCGAGCAGCCTGAGGTCTCACCTGAGGCGAAGATGAGGGGGTGGTTGTAGAATCAGGTTTCCACAACCTGGTGATGCGAGTGTCAAAGAGATGGATGGGCATCGCGGTAATGGACTCTTGCTGTGGACAAAAGACTACGCAAAGTCTCTACTTTGCATCGGCTACTTCGGCAAGCAGCGGCGCTTGTGCAAACAACACGTCCAAAGAATGCGCGGTATGGGATACTTCTGGCGTCACGACGATAAGCTATTAACAGCTTACCTTGCAGCACTCACAATGGGTCAGCACGTTAGCTAGACCACGCATGCATTTCAGGACTTGATCAACTCCAATCAACCTTACTTAACGATCTTTCTTCATTCAACAACACTTAGCTGGTTATTATCGTTATGGTATAAGCAAATGAATGAAATATACAATGCCGCGTGCTCCAACACTACTCTCAAATCCAGTGCTTAACTATGTGATTATTCAACAAATTCATGCATTCAAAGACTTAGAAATGTTGAATACTTAACATTCGCCCACACATTTATTACTTAATATATTATTCCCATCATTCTTGTGGTGAATACATATAAAAGCAATCACATAACAGATAACTACAGCATTAAGCATCCATACTAAGCAATTGAGCAGTTGCAAAACACAAAAAACAATCACACTACACAGAATTTAACGTGGTTCACCCCCCAGATGGAGGCTATGTCCACAAGAACTGCTGTTATATTGATATTTTGGGAAGGGTACAACAGTTCTTAGTCTGCGCACTCAGCTGCAGACTCTCTTCTCTCTCAGATAGGTCTCTGCGCACTCAGCTGCAGAGCCTTTACACTAGCTTTCAAGCTTAAAGATTCTAACAATGTTCAACAATGACCAAAATGAAGAGTAACCCTTCCCTTACAAAAATTCCCTTATTTATAGATCATGCCCATAGGTCATGTCTTTACAATCTGTAGGCAAAAACCCTTAGGTTTACAAAACTATCACGATTTCCCCCCAAAACTGGACTTCTGGCACCTGGTAGCTAATATTTCATCATGGCGGTATTCCACGCCTATTTCGCATCTCTATAGGCCTTCCTATTGTGTGCATGCCAATAGGTCACTTTCACCCAATCGTTCTTCCTCTAACGATCTTGTGCGACTAGTTCAGTTAGTGGCATCTTTCGTGTGTGCGACTAGTCGCTTTCTTCCCGACTTGCTCATGCCCGCCGCATAGCACTCCTGGAGCATCTTTACCAAAAATAGACCCCCGACGGTCTAACCAGAACACATGCCATCTTTCGTCCAACATTCTGCTTTGTTGGGTCTCCCAAAGATTGGACACTTCACAGCACTGCCTCCTTGCAGTGTTGATCTTCGCAACTCTTCCAACACTATGCTGTGCACAACTTCGCAGCATCCCAAAAACTTACACAAAATTGTTTAAACTGAACTATGCTTAGCTTCACAGTTCCAAACTCCTTCTTGCTCAAAATTGCCCCACTTGGGCCAGGCCCAACAAGCCCCTAACACTTACATGTGGCTCGCCCCCAAGCCACCTGCAACTTCAGCTTCCTTGAGCTATTCCGTCTCCTGCGGAGCTAGCTTCGCAACAAACGCATTATATGTAGCAATCAACTTCTAGACTACTTGCTTTGTGTTTTGCTAGATTTGGTTGACTGTATCCAACATTTCAAGTGTGCTCTCATCACCTATCTGTCCTTCAACCTATTCCTGATTCTCGCGAAGCTCCTTTAATTTCTCCTCGATTTCCTGTGAGATCATGCTGGCATCCTCCAGCAATGGTTGTGACTTGTCACCCATTGTGGTCTCTTTTTCCCGTAAGGCCTGCACTTCCTTCTTAAGCACATTGATTTCTCAGTACTTTGTGAGCCTTTCTCATGGCGGTAGGGCTTTCACTTCTGTATCCAACTGTTCGAGTGCTACTTGATTCTCTTTCACTGCATTCTTTTTTTGCAGCAATCCTGGGTCTTCTTTGAGGGCTGTGAATGCCTTCGACGCGTCATCTAATAAGATCTGGTACTTAGCCAATTCGGCAAAAATATTCTCTACTGCGGCCTTCACTGCTTCTGCTCTGAGATGTTTCTCATTCGGTGGGGTCTGTCAGTTTATCTGCTCCTTCAAAGTAGCAATGTTAGCCTCGTGTTCGATCTCCATATCCTCGATTTCTGTCTTAAGACTGGTAACCAGATCGCCAATCTTAGCAATAGTATCCACAAGATCTTCTTGGACTTCAAAGTCGTCTATATCATCTACTACCGCAATGATTGTGGACTCTAGTCTTTGCCAACGATCATGCTCATCCTGCAGCTGCATAGCTCTCCGCAAGATAGACTCTTCCAACTATCGATTAGTTGCTTGCAGCTCAGCTTGCCCTTTCAGCACCTCAGTGGTTTGCTCATGCATTTCTTCCACACATTGCAGATGTAAGTAATGTAGGCCCGACAGTGGTATTTTTTCCAAGTCAAGCTCCACACGCTCGACATCCTTTGTATCCAACATTAGCTGCTCTAGCATGGGTAAGCTTACTGTTATCAGGTCCAGGTGGACGATACGGGACTTCGTAGGAATGGTTATGGTTAACTACGATTTTCTCTGCTATGAAGTTCCTCTTGACTTCCCTTTAGACTCTGAGTCGCGCGGCGGAGGTAATCTCTTTTGTACTTCTTCAATTTTCAGGGTAATCCCCTGCAGTGCGGTCAGGTTCTTTTGCAAACTATCATGTATTGCCTTGTCCTTTTTCTCTTTTTCCAACATCATATCTTCTATCTGCTCTGTGAAATTTACCCCGATTAGTTCATAATCATCACTCTTGAGTACTGTATCCAACTTACCCTTATCAGCTTTCTGCTTCTTCTTGGCCCCCTTTTTCTATCCTGGGCTCTTAGGTTCCTTTCTTTTCCCTGTCTCCTTCTCTTCGGTAATAGGACATGGAATAGGCTCGTCCTCACCTGAGTCACTTGTGACATCTACAATTTCCACTTGGAACTCGACAGGCCATTCCTTCATGATAGTGTCAATATCCTCCTCGTACATGTGGTAGTTCCCTACGAACCATTCCCCCTTTTTTTTCTGTGCTTTGGCTGAAATATAAATACTACGCATGTCAGCATAAAAATTAACAATGCGAATGTACTTACTGGTAAGATGCTTTGTTATTCGCGGCGTCAGTATGATTGCTTCGTGCAACTGGTCATAATACTGGTAGAAGACCTCAACTGTCGCATGTTGTCTTTGTGAGTTTAGATTTGCCCAAAGATTTGAGTAACGTGGTCCTCTGCACTCGTTGGTATCAATGATTACACCAACGTAATCCTTTGGCTCCTTCTAGTCGACAAAAGCAATCAGCACTATGATCCAAGTATAATGGAAATACCCTTCGTTGAGTTGCGTGTGTTTCTTGGGATTTCTCCCAAGCATGTGCAAGGATGCACCTGCTAACTAGTAGCAGTAGTCTCAATAAAAATATGTAAAAACTAATGTAATCTAATTTAACATTAACATGTGCAAAGAAATAAAAAACTAGATTTAAAAACATAAGCAATAAGATCTATGAGAAAAACAAGAAATTAAAAAATTTGATCTTTGTATTACCTCAAATGGTGAGGATGGTGATTTTTGAGCAGCTCCAAAGTTGATATGCTCCAATGTCCAATGGTCTCTTCTTCTCCAATGCTTCAATGGGGATCTTCAAACTCGAAATGGAAGGCATGGGCTATTAAAGGGAATTTGGCAGCATAAGGATAGGACGAAATGTGGATGAATAATGAGGAGCCCCTATCACCTTTTTATAGTTTTTTGGTGATGGGGAATACCATTATGGTTTATGGAAACCAATTGTATTGACCAAAATGGTTTAGGTTTCTTTTTCCCTCTTTTTCCTTTTTTGAATATTTTTTGAATATTATTCCCTTTTAATTGATTTTTGGGAATTTTTGATCCAGGTGGATATCGGTGGCGGCCCACCTCTTCCAACTGGCTCAAAACAGTCTTCTGGCAATTTTGGCAAATTACTATTTTTAGCAGTTTTTCGGGTCCTGAACTTGCGGAGCCATTTTGACGCCCTAAACGACATTTTTTGGCGATTTGGGGGACCAAATGGTTGCCAACGGCATACATTTGGGCCCAGTCGAAAGTTGTAAATCTCGGTTAGACCTTTCCAACGGGCTACCGAGCGCCCTAAACGGAGATCGTATGCAAAAGTTATGACCCCGGGAAGTTGACTGTTCAACTAACCACCTTGGGGCCGCAAACTTTATGACGGTTCATCTTCTAGGGTTAGGTTTTTGGATGTTTGGGATTCTTTCCCTCATGCTTATGATAAATAGGCCCTTTCGGCCTCTCTTTGTATTCATCTTGGCACGAATGAGCATAGCAGCCACATCTCTTCTCAGAGATAGCTACCACCATTCTAGCTATTGTATTTTACAGTCTGTTCTATTTCCGCTATTTAATAGAATATGTGTTTACTGTATCACTGTGTTATTTGCAATATATCTCTGTGTATGATTCTGTATATGCTATCTTTTGTTTCGTTCCCACATAAATCCGGATCAATTTTGGACCCTTTTTTAGGGTTTTTTGTGTTTTTTGAGGAAAAATACATATTTTGAGGTGGAAAAGGTGTATTATGGTCTTTTTGGTGACCTTTTGAAGGTTTTAGAGGCTCAAATGGTGGAAAAAGTCAACAAATGGGTCATGTGAATGAGGGAATGAGCTAGTGAGCACTTTTTGGGTGTTAACAGATTGCTCGCTGATGTGTTAGGGCAGGAGCTCATCGTATGGCTGATAGACATCATAGTTCTTTTGTCTTTTTGTGGGGCTTGAAGAAGAGAAGAGGCCGATTAGAGACTGGAACAATGGCCCCTTGGAAGCTGCAAACAACTGAAAAAATACATGGCCTCAAAATGAATGAGGAATAATCTCTGATGATGGACGAGGCGGGCATACCCATGCTTGTATCAAGATATATACATAACAATGACGCCTAAGAAGGGGGACTTGAATAATACATAAAAATTTGTCGGTGCATCATAATGGTCCAGAGGGGACATAATGTTGGGATGTACTCATGGTCATACCATATTAGATTTCAATAACTGATACATTGGAAAAGAGCACCAACCATTCTGAATAAGGTTTCAGAAGGGTTGATGAACTGTTGGAGCTAAAGGTGTCCAACATCTGTAGGGACTCAATTAGACTCTAAAATGTGGTAGATTTAGTAAATGAGTCAACTTCTGAAAAGTATATGTAACTGTATACTTGAGGGAGTATAAAACTGGGGTACATCTGAAAACTGTCGCCAAGCGCAACCCAGATATCCATAGGAATGTGCAACTAGTTGTTTTCTCAATTAGACTCTCAAATGTGGTAGAGTCAGGTGATATCCGGGGTCTTCAACAAATAACTAAAAGGATCGATACTCTATACGAGTCTCAATGATGCGATCAAGGTGTTGAAGTCGAGCATGTGAGAAACAATCATTTTGAGAGGCACTGAGGACTCCTTTCAAAATGATCTGTAGGAACTCATCACTAATGGTGATGAGTCCAAGGTATAGGGACCTCTAGGTCTATCCTCTAGAATAGATTTGGTTGGCGTCAACAGAGGGAGACCAGCAACTACCAAGGCAATGATGTTTCCTTGATAGAAGCGCGAGGTGTACAACTGAAGTGTGATAATACTGATGGTAGGACTGACATACTGTGGGGATGGGGAATAACTAGGGTTATAGAGCGGGTGGACTCAAACTTCCTTTGTTTAGAGCATGATGACATGGTTGACCTGGAAGCATATGAAACTGACATTTAGGTGTGGGGTTCGTAGCTTAAGGGATTAGGGGTATGTATTGCAGACTGGAGTGACCTTGGGGGACAAGCTAATGGATGCTATTAGGAGACTCTCAGGGTGACATACTGTAGAATACTCTGAACAAAGGAGACCATAATAGGGAAGCTACCATATGAGTAGAGATGATCTGTTGTGGCGTCGAAAAGCACCGTTGGGTCTTTCTTCCTGGTTTTAATGAGCTCCAAGAAGGGATAAAAGTGTGCTCTAAAATGGTACTGTCCTGTGGATTTATGCGAGCTCGGGACTGTTCATGCTCGTGAGTGCTTTCATTTTTAAGGAGTCTGAAAACAATAAGAAGACTCTAAATTGGTGGAGGGGTACCATCCTATGGATTTGTACGAGCCCAAGACGGTGATTGATCGTGGTTGCTTTCAATTTTAGAGATTCTAAAAGCGGTAAGTAGACTCCATTGGTGTTCTTTTTCGTATGTTAGTCTCCAAGGCCCGAAAAAGCATAAAATGATGCAAATGGAGAACTCTTCTAGCCGATGTGACTAGAGTATTCCTTTTTCATAATTAGTCTACAAGGTCCGGAAAAGGAGTAAACTTATACCAGGTAGATGCACTTTCAGATACTTTTAGCGAGCATGAAGGGAAGCAAGATTGCTCGGCGATCTTTTCATTGTTTTAGGAGTCAGAAAAGAGCTTAATAGAAACTCCCTAAGTGCCTTTTTCGTAAAAGAGTTGTTCGGCCCAAAAAAGGGATAAAATAATACCGAACAATAAGATATTGGTGAGAGTGAGAAGTGATCTCAAGCATCGTCACGAACGCGGAAAACTGAATCCGGCGAGATAAAATTCGTCAAAAACGGATAATGGCTAATGTGGCACACAAACTGAGGCAATAAGGGGCATGGGAAAAATGCTCGAAATGTTTGGGGGTGAGAGCGAGAAATTATCTCAAGCATCGTCACAGGCACATAAAAATGAATTCGGCGATATCAAATTCGTTAAAAATGGATAACGATCGATGTTGCACGTAAACCGAGGCGACGAGGGGCATGGGAAAAATGCCCAAAAAATCTGGAGGTAAGAGTGAGAAATGATCTCAAGCATCGTCAGGAGCGTGGAAAAATGAATCTGGCGATATAAATTCGTCAAAAATGGATAACGGTCGATGTGGCACGTAAACCAAGGCGACAAGGGGCATGGGACCTGGTGGAAGTGAGAAAAGGAGTGGACTATCGTGAATTTCTTGTTGCAATGATTCCAACAGTACCAACGGTTTGAAAAATGAATGTCGTATGATGCCGAAATGGTTGATTGAAAATTGGTCAAATTTCTATAAATAGCAAGTGGACCCAATGTGACAAGTGTCATTTTCGCCGTTGAGTTTCACAGACTAATTTAGTTGGGTCACAGCATTTTCTTGATTTGTGGGAGATTCGACCGTCATTTTTTCATTCTGTGAGTTTCAAGTAAACCTATGCGCCTTAGCCTTTCCATTTATTTACTTTTTGTTGAGCATCGGGGTCTCAGAAGTGGCGAATATTCCATGTTGTCTTACCAACGTGGAATAACGCAGGTTCTAAGACCCCGACGCTCAACAAAAAGTAAATAAATGGAGAGGCTAAGGCACATAGGTTTACTTTTGGGGCTTTTCCCACGATGCACATCGCGGGTATGTGCAAGATAGCCGCGATGTGCATCGCGGCTGTGGTTGTGGGTTCCTACAGTTACGATGTTCATCGCGGCTATGTATTCTTACAGCCGTGATGCGCATCGCGGCTGTGGGTCCAAAAGTCGCGATGTTCATCGCGGTTGTGGGTGATTACAGCTGCAATGCACATCGCGGCTGTGAGGGATGAAAGCTGTGATGTTCATCGCGGCTGTGTGTCCGAAAGTCGCAATGGGGATCACTGCTTTAGGGAAAAAAAAATTGTGTTGTTTTGGCAGGATGTTGAGGATGCCACAGGTATCATGGACGGAGAGGGAGTTTGATGAAGGGCTGATGGACAGTATTCGGGAGATCCCACATGTGCGAGCGGCCTTGGCTTTGGGCAGACTACTGAAGTTCGCTCAGATCCCTCTCATGTGTTCAGTCAGGGAGCTGCTGAACAAGTTGATTGACTTTTGGGATCCAGAGGAGGTGGTTTTCATGGTGCAAGGCGAACGACTGGAGCTCACCTTGACTAATGTGTACTTTCTTACTGGCTTGCCCCGTATAGGTGAGATAGGGGACACCTAGCCGAGGATTTCAGCTGGTGGGTATATTGAGGATATCCTTGACAGATTTTGTGTTCGAGGGGCCCGTGTGCATAATAGTGCACTGAGTGTCTCGTATCTACGAGATCCAGAGATGCAGGTGGTGGCGGCTTATTTTTTGCAGGTGCTTGGTGCATAGGCCCCCCATCGTTTGTCAGGAGGGAAAACGATGATGGTTCACCGTGTCTTGACGGGGACCTATTTTGCTTGGGGACAGATGTTTCTGGGTTGTGTTCGGAAAGAGTTGAACAAGGTTAGGTGGGAGGGAGGAGAGTTTAGTTATGCCTCTTTCCTCTGTTGTTTCTTTTTTGAGCGAGTACCTACCTTGCAGCCACGTGTGTCGGTTCGAGATGGACTGAGGAGTGAGCCACGAATGGTGCGGTGGGGGGAGATGATGCCTCGGGGTGGTGGTGGCATTCGGTGGTTCTTCTCGTCGGAGATGTACGATCAGTGGGAGCAGATTCCCATTGTGATTGACGACTATCCATATCGGGGTATGGACTTTCGGGGAGACCCCGAGATGCCTCGAGCTCAGGGACAGGCTTGGGGGTTGGATGGTACGTCTTTGTTTTTATTTCTCTATTATACCATGTTTAGATGTTTTGTTATGAGTATAGCTAGAGATGTTTATATGATACTGACTTGTTTCAGTGTGGATCATGGAAGATGTTGGTTCGAGGCCTCCAGTGGATCATATGGGCCGTAGGGGGTGGGTGATGGTGGTGGTACCTCCACCGGTAGCGGCACCCCCGCCTCGTGCACAAGGAGTTGTGCGTCATCGATATGATGCCCTAGAGGACGTAAGTGATACCTTGGAGGCGCTGCTAGTGGATGTACCAGATGATGGTTGGAGGGATCTAGATCAGGGTATTTTCTAAGGATTCTAATATTATACTTAAGAATAGTATCACAGGCGATTATTTCAGATTGAAAAAATCATGTATATAGATAGGAAGACGAATATTAAATATGAAACATACAATTTACTACTGAAACGTGTAAATTTTGGCGAATATTACGATAAAAAAACATATTTTATGTAAATATAGGCGATATTTTGACTAAAAATGACCAAATAGCAAATTTATTTTTTGATAAAAAAGCCCAAAAAATAGCCAATTAGCGAAATTTAGCCCCTAAAAATTACCTTGATCTAGATCAGCATGTTCTCGATTGTTGTTTCGATGCTCCCCGTGAGTGGAGATTGATCCTGCGGAGAGTAGCTATAGTGATAGCTGAGAGGAGGGCTCGAGATCTATATGATCCGGAGGAGCCAGAGGAGGAGGAGCCAGAGGAACCGGGTGACCGTGATGATTAGGTTATCTTGTACCTGCCCCAAAATGTTGATGAGCATATGGGGATGTATTTTATTGATACATATTTTGTACAACTGGTGTACTTTTTGTATAGTTGGATGTTGAGAGAACTCATGACATTGTGACTCTTATGATGATATATATATATATGTATGCGTTTTTGATATATAGTCATGTATGCACGTGGATGCACGTCGTGTCTTTTCTTTTATGTTGTGTTGCACGTGGATGCAATGATATGTGTTTTGCTTGCCCGTGGAGACACATTTTATGCACATGGATGCAATACTTTTTGTTTCTGTATGCCCGTGGAGGCACATGTTATGCACATGGATGCAATACTTCTGTTTTTTGTATGCCCGTGGAGGCACATGTTATGCACATGGATGCAATACTTATGATGGCTAGTTTGTTTATTTGTTTTTTTGATGCTTATGTGATGCATGTTTTGGTACCTTACATTTTTTGGTTGGCGTGCCAATCTAGGATGTTGTTAGCCATTTGATCAGTGACACTGTTCAGATTTCTTGGGACATGAGTGAAGGAAATGGATTCAAACTGTCGAATTATTTGTTTAGTGCGCAAGAATTTTTTGAAGAGATAGGGATCGCGTACCTGGTACCAATTATTGAGCTGGGAAACAAGAATCTGGGAGTCTAAGAAGACGTTAAGGTAACTTATGCCCATTTGGAGAGCAGTGGTCAGGAGACCAGTTACGGCATCTACTGTGAATATTTAATTAATATTTTTATTTATATATTAAATAGATTATCAGGTTAATAAGCAAAAGGGTGTAACCCTTCGCTATTCTTGCTCAAGCCCTATAAAGACGAGCTTATTGTAACTTTATCATCATCTATCAATATAATATTATCTTTTATCTCAAATATGGAAGCCGGATTCGCTTCTTAACCTAGTGAACGGATACGCTCACTACATTTGGTATTAGAGCTCGGTTTTGGCTCTCCCTTCAAATCCAACCAGATACAGTTGCGTCAGTCTCGCTCCTCTGAGCTCGGTTTCGGATCTCAGCACGTTTTTTCTCTAGTACTCACTGTGTGAAGTTCTCTCAGCATAAATCTATTCCAGGGTTCTCCATTCCACACCAGCAATCTCCACCAGCCATTTCCATTTCCACTCCACTCTTTCCCACACTACAACACTCCACCGCCCAGCACCTTCCCCATCTCCCTTCCGCACTCATCCATCTCTTCTCTCCTTTGTGCGCCCATGCTCCCGCCACCTCCACCATCCGCTTCTTCAGCTCCCACACTACCTCCTCCACACCTCCTCTCTTCATCTGCTTGCCTTCACCTCATCCACGTCCGCCTCCCCCTGCTTCCTACCCTTCCACCCACCTCCTGCTTGCCCTCCCTGCTCCCTCACGCCGCGCCCTCCCTTCTCATGCTCTCCTGCTCCCTCACGCTGCGCCCTCCCTACTCGCACTCTCCTGCTCCCTCACACCGTGCCCTCCCTACTCGTGCTCTATTGCTCCCTCACGCCACGCTCTCCTACTCACCCTACCTCTCCCCAGATTCATCTCTTCACCCCCACCTTCCTTCCCTTCCACCTACCTCCTGCTCGCCCTCCTCTACTCCCTCACCACCGCCTCCCCACCATCACTTCCCGCCATCCCCAATGACCAACGACCTGCAAAAATTCAAACAAAAAAAAAAATTAATAATAAATTTTTTATTATTATATTTTTTTTCTTACATAATAAATTATTATAATTTAAAATAATAATTATTGTATTATTATTTTTAATATATATAATAAATTATGATTATAATTTAATAATATTTATTGTATTATTTTATCCCTAATCCTAACTCGTATCCTGATTCCAAGATTGATTCCAAATATTCACGTCCCCACACTAGGTCAAGAACCATGGCCGAGTTACGAGACCGACTAGAAAAATTAGAAAAAGACCAAATTAGAGATTTAAAAATCATCGAAGGTCTAAACTCTAGAATGGACGAACTTGAGAAAGAATTTCGAGAAGATTTAAAGGAAGAGATGAAAAATAACAATGCCGTGCTTAAAAAAGAAATCAAAGATGAAGTTGTTCTGGTACTAGAAAGAAGGTTGAGTGAAAAAATTGACACTCTGAACGAAAAACAAAAAGACTTGGATGACAAAATGAGTGCTATGACTCAAAACATAAACACCATAACCCAGAACTTGAGCACCATGGCACAGAACCATAATACATTAATGGAGGCGTTACAAAGATTAACGCCTAAGACAGACCAAGTCAGCGGTCCAGACATGCTAGATGCCTCATTTCATATTTTCACACAGGAAGCACTTGCCAAGAATCAAGAAGAATTGCAAAAAGAAATAAAGATTAACAATGCCACACTTAAGCAAGAGATAGAAACAAAATTACTGCCAGATATGGAGGCACGATTGAACAGCCAAATAGAAGCTATCAATAATATAGTAGAGAATAAAAAAGATAAAAATCACTGCCAACAATGAAGCAGTTCAAATACGTCACTTACATCGTCCAGTAGTTCCAATCCACCATCATACCATAAAGCAAAAGGGAATCAATATCACCCTTACATAGTGTACCCACCTAAGGAAAAAATAGAGTTGTCGAAATACAATGGAAGTGAAGACCAATGCATTGCTTGGCTAAACTAAGTGGAAGAATACTTCGACATTTACAATATTCAATGTAACAAGGAGAAGGTGAAATATGTGTCTATGCATATGGAAGGGTACGCCTATAATTGGTACTTATGGTGGAAGAGAGACAATTTTTCCTAAACCTGGAACTTGTTCAAAAATGATTTTTTAAATAGGTTTCAAGGAATCAAAGAAGATGATTTTTTCAATAAACTTACGAGATTACAACAAGTTGGAAGTGTTGAGGAATTCACACATTAGTGGGAATCCTTATCAACACGAGTAATTGGGTTGTCCGAAAAACAAAGACTCGAAACCTATTTAGGGGGTCTTAAACCATACCTCCAAAAAGAGTTAAAGTTACATGACATACATAACGTAGAGGTAGCAAGACATAAAGCAAAAGCTGCAGAACGCAAATTGGAAGGAATAAAAACAAGAGGTGATAACCATTATCGACAAGAAAAAGAGACATAATGTAGGTACTGTGTAGATACTTGGTCACCCGGCCATCAATGCCACAAACCTCAATCATATGCTTATGAAATGGAAAATAGATCAAAGTCATCTAACAGTTACTCTGATAATATAAAAAATAAGAAAAATATATGTCGTCGATGCGGTGATGATTGGATCCCAGGCCATAATGTAGGAACAATCAGACAATACAGTGCAAAATCATCAATGGAAAGGAAGTGCAAGTCTCTACACAAGAAATCATGTCCGATTCTAATACCGACACTGAATCTGAATGAAGGGCGACATTAGGAAAATACTCAAGCTTTGAGGACAAAGCTTTCCAAAAGGGGAAGGCAATGCTATGAATATTTAATTAATATTATTAGTTATATATTAAATAGATTATTAGGTTAATAAGCGAAAGGGTGTAACCCTTCGCTATTCTTACTCAAGCCCTATAAAGGCGAGCTTATTGTAACTTTATCATCATCTATCAATATAATATTATCTTTTATCTCAAATATGGAAGGCGGATTTGCTTCTTAACCTAGTGAATGGATACTTTCACTGCAGCGTCATATTTATCTTGGTTGTTTGTGGCAGCACCTATGCACACTCTGTCGAGGTAGATCAACTCATGTGAGGGGGAATAAAGTACCCAAGCTGTCGAGGTGAGATTTGGAGACCAGGGACTTGCACCGTCGAAAAAACCAACATAGTAGATTGGAATAGGATCCATCTGTGTTCATGCAGAAAAAAACAAAAATGAAGACTATGAATATTTACAGTGGGAAAAAATGAATTAAAACAAACTGTACAATCTGGACTGCGGTGTCCGGAATATTTTTTATGGGTAGAATCGTTTAAGGTACAACCCGTTACGGGGGTTACGCATGGGGTTACCTTCTGAGTCGGTCAAAATGTATGCCCTGTGTCCAAGGAAAGTCTATATGATATATGGGCCTTGCCACATGGATTCAAATTTTCCTTTCCCTGTTTTGTCGTGGGCTTGATCGTAAACGAGTACAAGGTATCCTTCACTGAATGTTCGTGGGTGAACATGTTTATCATAGTGGAGTTTTGATCTATTCTTTGTGGCTTCGATTGTTTGTAGGGTTGCACGGTGATCCTCATTGGCTTGTTCTAGAAGAAGTAAACGTTCTTCAATTGGTGAAGTATCTGGGAGGAGTTCTATGGAGATTTGTAATGTCGAGATCTGGCACTTGATAGGGAGGACGAATTCCATGCCGTGGACCAAATGGAAAGGGGTAAAACCGATGGCGGTTTTAGTGGATGTGCGGTAAGCCCATAATGTGGGAAAAAGCATGTGATGCCAATTGGACTTATGTCGATCAACAGGGCACTAGAGGATGATCTTCAAACTTTTGTTGATAGCTTCAACCTAGCCATTCCCTTGGGGGTAGTAGGCGGAGGAGAAATGATGTTCAAACTTAAGGAGGGTTGATAACTCTCGCTATAAGGAGTCCTCAAAGTGAGAACCATGGTCTGAGACTGGTTGCTTTGGTACTCCGAAACGAGCTATAACATGGTTGAGGAAAAAACGGGTTGCAATGTCGGCTTTGCAGTTATAAGTAGGCATAGATTCGGCCCATTTTGTATAGTAATTGACGGCCACAATGATGTGTTTATGGCCACCTGCTGATATGGGATTACAATCCACGAAGTCGATAGCCCATTTGCAGAAAGGTACTACGGTAACTACTGGATTTAGGGGAGCGGGGGATATTCTTGCCTTCGGGGCAAAGAGCTGGCAGTTTTGGCAATGTTTGACTGCTGTGATGCAATCTGTGAATAATGAGGGCCAAAAATAACCTGCGCGGATTATCTTTTGGGCAGTGGCCATTCCTAAAAAAATGGCCTCCATAGGCGTCATCGTGATAGTCATTAAGGACTTGTTCATCTTCTTCTCAAGAAAGGCAACGTCTTAGGATTGTGTCGATGCCAAGTCGATAGGGGACGTCACCTAAGAGGAGATAATGGGGGGCATGGTGACGAATGTGATGGCGTCCGTCACGGTCGACATTGGGTCGAAACTTTTGTGTACAAAGGTAAACCAAAATGTCACTGTACCAAGGGTCATCAGACGAAATGATGAATAAATGGTCGTCAGTAAGGTCTGTATGGATAGATGGTGATGATGATGAGGATGGTAGGTCTGTAATGAGCCGAGCGAGCGCTAAGGCTTTGATTCTCTTTGGAGTTTTAAAATTTAGGTCGTATTCTTGTAGGATAATCACCCATTTAGCTATGCAGCCTTGTAAAAGGCGACGTGTCAAGAGATAGACCATTGGGTTGGAATTTGCGACAACTATAGTGTGGCTAAGGAGAATGTAGTGGCGTAACTTCTATACTGAAAAGACGACGGAGAGGGCCATTTTCTCTTCATGTGGGTAACGTAGTGGTGGGCCTGATAAGGTTTGGCTTACATAGTAAATTACATGCTCTTGATGAGCAGAGTCTTCTGGGACGAGTACTCCAGAAACGGCATAGTCAGATGCCGAGACATAAAGGATGAAGTCTCTTGTGAAATCCAGAGGAGAAATCAAGGGGGCATTAGTGAGTGATTTCTTCAGGTATGTGAAAGCTCCTTCCGCTTGGTTATCCCATACAAAATGAGTATGTAGGCACAGTAATCAAAGGAAACCATGAACGGTCGTGGCATAATCGGGGACAAAACGGCAGAGGAAGTTGGACTTCCCCTAAAGCCTTTGTAGTTGTCTTAGTGTGCGAGGTGATGGTAGGTCCACGATTTCTTGGACTTTTAATGGGTCTACGGTGATCCCTTTTTTCTGAAATGACAAAACCCAACAGACGGCCTACTGGAACGCAAAAGACACACTTGAGTGGGTTCAAGCGGATTTTGTATTTTCGACAATGCAAGAAGACTTGTCGAAGATCGTCTAAATGGTCAAATAATTTCTTAGATCGAGTCGTGAGGTCGTCTAGATAAACCAATATGTCATGACTCGTTGGAAAGTGGCTCCAACGTTCTTGAGACCGAAAGGAATGATGCGATAGGAGAAGGTACCCCATCGGGTGGTAAAAGCGATCTTGTATTGATCTACTTTATGGATTTTTATTGAGTTGTATCCAGAGAAACCGTCCATAAAAGAAATTACCTCGTGCCCCGCACATGCATCGATTAGTTGGTCGATAAATGGTCTTGGGAAGTTGTCTTTGGGACAAGCTAGATTGACGTCGCGGAAGTTAGTACAGACGCGAATGGTGCCTACTTTTTTATTGACTGGTACTGGGTTCGAAACCCAGGTGGTATATGCAATCGGGTATACAAAACTTGTTTCCCGAAGCTTCTCAATCTCGGCCTTGACAGCCGGAAGCTTAGATGGGTGAATGGGGCGTTGTTTCTGGCAGACAGGTGGTACGTTGGGCCATGTGTCTATTGGATGTTCTACAATCTTAGGATCGAGACCAGGCATTTCAGTGTAAGACCAGGAAGAGACATCACGAAACTCTTGGAAGAGTTTCTTATAGGCTTGGGCTTCCTTTTCAGTGCATGATGCATCTAAGGAGATAAGCTCAGGTTTTCTAAGGGTGGTGGAGATGTCGATTTTAATAGGCGAAATGTTGGCCATATTACCCTCTTCAAAGGCGTCAGGTGCTGGGATTGGATCTTTAAACCAATCTACCTTGGTTGGTAAAAAATATTTTGATTCGATAGACAGTTGGTTTGCTGTGGTGGAGGTAGATGCCTCAGGGATGAAATATGACCAATGGTGCATATCATCCCAAGGGTATTCCGGTGCAGTAAGTGTTTCTAGAATCTCCTCATCGCTACAGAAGTAGTGTGTTATCAAATCAACCAATTCAGGCTTGTATGTGGTTGAAATCATATAAATGGTATTGATTTCTTCTAAAGGGGAAGATTCTGGGGGGAATATTTATTCAATGAGCGGGGGTGATATCTTGAGGTCAGCATTGTTCAATTCATATAGTGTTGCTCTATAATATGGGAGATTGAGGCAGTGATGTGAATAATGGTCGTAGATGTCGCATATCGCATAAGGGTGGTTTGTGTGCAATGATTTATCGCGAGACTGAGGGGGTAGTTCTAGTTTGACAACTGGAACGTTAGTGTCATCATCCAACATATTCATGTGTTCTTGAAGTGCTGGTAGTTGTGGACATTGATGGGTAGCATGGCCGATATCATCGCACAAAGAGCACTTGGGGAGCACATGGGTTGTTGGGGGATTCTTTGGCAACTTGGGAGTTGATGGGGTGGTGCAGGTTGTGGGTCCAGTGGTATAGGTTTGTGGGCTTCTTCCCCCATTGTAGCGAGATTGAGGGGGAACATAACTAGAGGTTGATGAAGTGGCCCCTGTTGGAGGTTTTCAGTTTTGGGGGTTTGGTACGCCAGGCGGTGGACGGTTGGAAGTATTGATGGGTTGCACCGGTTGTAAAATGACATTCGATGTCGGGGGAGGGGTTGGGTCAGGTAGGTACCACACAGGTATTCCTAATGTTAATCCTAGGAGATTAAGTGTAGCCATGACTGGCGTGCTGATGGCGCCTGAAGGGGGAAATAAAATTGGGATTGTATGAATTGGTGTGGCTCCTATGTGACTAGGTACTGTTGGAGGTTGTGGTAGTGGTTGATGTTGTTGAGTATGTTTTTTTTTTATTGTGCGAGAGGGTGCACAAATCATATATCTCAGTTATCCGAAGAGGGGGCGGGATAGATGGGAAAGTGGTGGTCATGGGAGTATCCGAGTATATCCCAGGTCCAACTGAGGAGACGAACAATGTGGGTGCACTCTGAACGGGTTGTTCGATCATGGGAAGAACATTTTTAGGTGCTACGGGGGCATTGGGATCATAGTATGTTATTTGGTCAATTTTGACTACGCGTCCTTCGTGGGGGAACATCATGAGGCGGAAAACTAAAGAAGCGACAACTTTAATTTTATACATGTAGCTTTGTCCCAAAAGGAGATTGTAATCAAGCTGGGTGTTGATGACCTCTATATCTATGAGAACCATTTTGCCCCCAAGCTGCACAGGTACGTTAACTAACAGGACCTGTGGTTGAGCTGAACAACCATCATAGGCTCATAATGTAGTAGTTGATGGTTGTAGTGTGGGGGATCCAAGCTTCTGCCAAACAAGAGTTGACATAACGCGATGGAGGCACCTTCATCGATGATGCATCGATGAACGACAAGGTTTCGAATGGATACAGAAACTTGAAAAGCCAATGTTGAAGGAAACCGAGGTTCTGCCTGGTCTAAGTCAAATGCCATCATATGGGAGTCATTAGGGTCTATGGTACCAATGGAAGACAACAACAATTTCTTCTGTGCAAGGCAGTTCTTTAGGACTTCGAGAGCGGACATAGCAGTAGGGGATTGTGCTAAGTCTTCTACAATGTTATAGTTTGAAGCTGCACATGCATTATGGTTGTTGTTTATTCGTCGTAGGGGGAAACGATGGGCTTTAGGACCCCCCTCCATTAGCATATTAGGTATGCGCAACGGCTGATCCGTTGGAAGAGTGCTTGTGGATGGATCAATGGGTGTGGTTTCAGGAGTTGAACCGTATTGGTTCCGGCGGGTCTAAAGGTTGATATCATTAGATGACATCATTAACCGATGGTGAGTGCTCGACTTTGTATTCTGGTAATCGTTTGCAATATAGGTGATCTGCTGTTGTGTGGCAACGAATCCTTGTGGGGGATTCATTGGGAGGGTGTTTACTACTCCTTGTTTGGGTAGAGGATTCTGCAATATCATGGGTTGCAGTTGAGGAGGTGGTGCCTACTGCACAGCATTTCCTTGTCATTAGGCGTCGTCGGTCCAGAGTAGACGTGCTCAGTCCAAATGGAGGCAATTGTGCGTGTAATGGCCGTACACTCCGCATATGGAACACTGGTGGTTTGTTCTCAAATTAGGATTTTTGCCCTATTTTGGTGGATGATCGGGGTTTTTATTTGCAGGAGTAGCATTATTGTTACTGGGAGGATTAGGTGGTTGTCCTCCTTGGTTTTGTTGTTCGTTATTTCCGTGGTTGCGTCCTCTTCCGTGATTCGGTTGACCTCCTTGATTTTGCTGGTTGTTCTAGTTTTGAGGTTGGTTTTGCTGTGCGTATACATGCCCTTGGGAAATAGGTGGGTTTTGAGTTCGTGCAAGCGCTGGAGTAGGCTACGGTGGTAGTAACTGGGAGGGTTCTAAGGTGGACCTGGTGCTTGTTGCGGTTGTGGGTAACCTTGAGCTACTGGAAGTGTTGGAGCAAGAGGTGCTGCCTGTTGAGGATAATAAGCTGATGGTGCTTGTGGGTGAACCGGAGTCTGATGGGCCTGCTGGTTATAATATGGATGTGGCACATAAGCTGATGGTGCTTTCCCATAACACTACGGTGGACATGAGGGTCCATGAGTGTGGTGGGTGTGCATTACTGGAGCATACAAAGTTGTAGCTCCAGAATGAGACATAGCCCCAGAAAGGCATGGGGCGTTGTTTGTACTCATCATTGTGAAAGGTTTGTTTTGTGCCATAACCTAGTCAATGATATCGTTAGCGGCATGGGATGCCCCCGGCACATCGCTCCAGGATGGATTGCCGCGAGGGGCATCTGGTAAGATTGTGTACAAATATCCAAACTGTGCATATATCAGGTCGAACTACTGAGCTTTTAAAATGGCTTCTTCTTCCGACTGGGGTCGTTCAGAAGATACATCCTTGGCTATGAGATGGAGGAGTGATTTCAAGAACCAATTCAAGAAGATACGGTCGTCAAGCTTTATCTTGCAGAGACTACGGCGCTTACGCCACTCGTGGATATGATTGGTGATGTGTGTAGCGGTGTTCTGTCTACAAGATAGTAGTATTTCCACTCCTGCATCATAGCGGATAGGTAATTGGAAGAACTATAGAAAATTCAAGGCAAGGGATGTAAACATAGGTTGTGTCCCATGGGGTTGCTCAATGTACCATTTGGTTTCTGAGCCAGTAAAATTTTGTTGTAATAAATGAAGATGAATGGAATCGTCTAATATGGAGTTTGAGGAACACCATAGGTGAAAGGACATGATGTGGTTTTGGGGGTCTTCCCCAACTTTTCCTTCAAACTTTGGGATGTTTGAGGGGAGCTTTGTGGGCATGGGGGGCCAAGTTGGTTTATGTCTAATGGGATCATTTGTTAGCCTTGCCAAGTCGAGTAGGTTAAGGCTAGCCATAAATGGAAAACTGGAGGAGGGGTATGACGTTGTTATAAGGACATAAGTGCTAGTGGTAGCACTATGTATTTGGCCACTACCCCCTAGGGGGATATGAGTCATGGGAGGTATGTTCCCTCCACCCATAGGAGTGTGGGAAGGACTTGTGCCACCAAGTGCAATGGCAGTCATAGATGGGTTGGGAAGATGTCCAAGAGGTGTTGGAATCTGAGTGGTAGTAGGGATAGTAGGTATAGTTCCCATAGTGAGCATGCCTAGGTTAGGTGGGGGTCCTGTATTGGGCAGGGATCCCATGTTAGGAATACTTAACGGAGGTGTGGTAGTTGTGGCGACCATGGTGGCCGTTGTGGTGGCAGGGGTGGATGATGTTCCACCAATAGCCCCTGTGAAAAAGTTGTCATAATGTGAACCAGCCATGGGGCTAGTGGGTGCGGTGTATGAGGGATTTTTGGATTCTGCCTCAGAGTCAGATGTGAAATGAGGCATGTCAGAATCAAATGACGGGGTTCCGTGCCGATGACATGTGGAGTCAAGGGAACCATACTGTGGGGGTTCACCCCGGAAACGTCGAGAACATCTCGGGGACTCAATGGTGATAGTTGTGATTTAAATCTACTATGTGATGATGAGTAAAAAGCTCGAAATCCCTAATGCAACCGTGTGTGCAAGAGGGGAGCGTAAAAAATAATGGCATTCAGGCCAAAAACCAAACTCAAAACACTTACTATAACAGTTGTTCTATAGTAAGTGGAGCAAAAAATGTGGTCAGAAAACCAACATGCCAACAACTCCTAAAAGTAGAAAAGGGTGTACTCACTGACCAAAGGGAGGTAATGGAGCATGTAAACACCTGACTAAAAAGTATTATGACTCAACAAGGTATATCCTCTGCAAGGTGATGAAATTCAAGTGAGACAATATAAATTGTAGAATCAAAGTCTAGATATCCCCCTACCAGTAGGGACACCGGGTAGACAATCCTATAAGTTTGGCCACTAAGATACCCCGTTCATGACACGTTCAATTGGGTGAATCTGCAAATCTTGTTCTATCACCGTTGTACTCCCATAAGGGTGGTACAATGAGAACAATGAGTAGGTATCCTTCGGTTACTGAATGGATTGCAGTATTCCACTCAGGCTTCCAGAACAGTCTGGCTACTTCAACCCTCCTACGGGAGAGGCCTTCCTGACGAATTGGTTTTAAACAGTGTCAACAAATAATAAGGGATTTTGGTACCCTAAATGTCAACCACTATGTCTCAACATGTAAGTGAGTGAGGGGTGTTATTTGGATACTTATCCCCTCAGTCCTACCTAGCTACAAAATTATTTTGGTGTTCCCCAAGTGGGGTTAGAATGTTTGTTTAGTTAAGAGGATTTTAAGGCTCACTTGTAATTATTGTGACAGATTGTGTGCTGGTGTGGGTGTATACCAAAACAATTTGCCTCACATGGGCGATTTAATCTCAAACTAAAATAATGATTCCAATTTGCGAAAAATGAAAGACGTTTCAAATGTAAATGCTTTAATAATCTTTTCAAAAAATATGGATTCTTTAAAAAGTTTTGTAAGGTAAATCAAATAACATATGTAAAAATAAATGGATTTCTAAAGTCTTTCTTGGGCAAAATATTGAGCAATTTAGAAATATGGTTCTAACCTTGCAATGTATGAAACTTACAACCTAAAAAATACTTAACAAATCTTTCTTTCAATTAACTGAAATTTTTCAAAAAGATAAGCGAATCATATAACCGAATATATATTAATAATGCTGCAATAATGACACACTAGGTTGTAAAAAATTGCACAAATTAATGCTGAAAAAATGGGCTAATTGGGAAAAAAATTCCGGAAAAATTTGGCCAAAGAGAAACAAGAAATATTGCGGCTGTGAGGTCAAAAGCCGCGATGAGCCGCGCGGCGATGTGGGTGAAAGCCGCGATGTGTATCACGGCACGGTGGCCAAAGACTGCAATGAACTTCGCGGAAAAATGCCGAAAAGTCACGATGGACCACGTGGGGAAAGGTCGCCCAGTCGTTATGGGCTGCGTGGAAAAAAGTCACACGGGCGCGATGGGCTGCCGAAAAACAGGCAAAAAGCCGCGATGGGATGCGCGGTTGTGGGTGCGAAAGTCACGATGTATGGATGAAAAAATGGCCGGAGAAAAACAAACCCAAAAATTGAAATTGTGGGTTGTTTTGGGCTGCAAAAAGTGCCAAAGGCTAGAACAGCAATGAAGAGGCTGACTAGTATGGTAGATCTACAACTTTAAATGGGAAAAACAACTAAAATATAGATCTAAAGCAAAGATTTAAAGTTTGAAAACCAGCGGAGTCACCAAAAACTGTTGCTTGGGATTTCTCCCAAGCATGTGCAAGGATGCACCTGCTAACTAGTAGCAGCAGTCTCAATAAAAATATGTAAAAACTAATGTAATCTGATCTAACATTAACATGTGCAAAGAAATAAAAAACTAGATTTAAAAACATAAGCAATAAGATCTATGAGAAAAACAAGAAATCAAAAAATTTGATCTTTGTATTACCTCAAATGGTGGGGATGGTGAGTTTTGAGCATCTCCAAGGTTGACATGCTCCAACGTCCAATGGTCGCTTCTTCTCCAATGCTTCAATGAGGATCTTCAAACTAGAAATGGGAGGCAAGGGCTCTCAAAGGGAATTTGGCATCATAAGGATAGGATGAAATGTGGATGAATAATGAGGAGCCCCTATCACCTTTTTATAGTTTTTTGGTGATGGGGAATACCATTATGGTTTATGGAAACCAATGGTATTGACCAAAATGGTTTAGGTTTCTTTTTCCCTCTTTTTCCTTTTCTGAATATTTTTTGAATATTATTCCCTTTTAATTGATTTCGGGGAATTTTGGACCCTTTTTTAGGGTTTTTTGAGGAAAAATACATATTTTGAGGGGGAAAAGGTGTATTATGGTCTTTTTGGTGACCTTTTGAAGGTTTTAGAGGCTCAAATGGTGGAAAAAGTGGACAAATGGGTCATGTGAATGAGGGAATGAGCTAGTGAGCACTTTTTGGGTGTTTATAGCGTGTCATTGAGCTCTTCCATGAACTCATTCAGTAAGTACTGAGACCAGTTAAATTGTTCTCCTTCCACGGTCGCGACACCAAGCAGTACTGCGCCTGCACTTACTTCGAGAGGCCTGCATGTGCAGAGAATCTTTCCCGCTAACAGTTGCATGACAAATCTTATTGCTTTATCATCTATTTCTTCTGTTTGGAAACCCCTCTTCCCTTTGATGACCGTCTGAGTTTTATTCATATTTGCCACAGCTTCTTTGTCCTTTCTCTTCCCTTGAAAAGATGTCTTGGGATCCTTACCCCTTTTACTCAACCCGGTAATGTAGTGGATGATGTCAATAGTTAGGTTAGTATTGTGATCGAGCCACAAATAACCCTGGTGAATGCGTGCCATTAGCGTGCGCACTACCACATTCAGCTTCAGTGACCTATCGAAATGCGGAAGTTTGAGCAGATTGAGCAACCTGGACTGGACTACTTCAGACAACCAACTTTGGGCAACCAGGTTAAGCTCACCCTTTGCATCTTTCTTCCAGCACATGTACTGGTTCGGTTGGAACTGTGGAAACTTCGGCATATTGGGCTCCTCCCTCTTCATTTCAAGCATATCATAATCCTCCCATCTACATTATGGGATTTTACCCAGCAAGTTTTTCTCCACCTTGACATGTTTGAGATTGGCGATAGCGGGATGTCGTATTTGGCATTCTTTAGCAACTTGAAAATCGGTGCGTTCAGAGCATGCGGTGAAATATAGTCTGGGGTTAATGTCAAAGGTATCTTCTTATCCGCCAGCGATGGTTTCTGCACTGTCGATGCCATCTTAGGTACCTTCGTTCGTGGTGCTACTGGAGTTTTACCCTTATCTTCCATCACGGGACCGTGTCTTGGTGATCATCTGGATGCCTGACCTAGTTCTAAGACAACCTTCTTGTTCGGGGTTCTCATTAACCCTTCAATCCCTCCATGCTTGAATATTCTCACAGTCTCCTGAATCGTAAATTCCTCTTCAATGTAAGAGTACTTGGACATTCACTGGCTAAACTTCACAGGTTTTCAAATAGCTTACTGAAAATAACTCACAGTGGCATGCGCAAGAAAATTGTAAGTGCATAGTAATGCCTGCGAGTCTGAATGTGGCATTACTTATAGGCACAGCTGACCTCCCCCGTGCTCCTCAATGGCTAGATAAGCATTAATTGTGGTATCTATTGGGAAATATGGAGGATCCTTCGGTCCTTTCCTTCATAAACTCATTCAGAACGAATATCTGTGTGTTAAATGTGCAAGTGATCACTAGCAACGGCTATATTCTCCAACCGACATTGTAACGGCTATTTTACTAAGTGTTGCGTCGAACTGCGTGGCAGGTCCTGAGCACCCCTGCGCAGTCTCTTCACGGTGCCTAATTTCTTGCTTATGAACTAAGTCTTTTTCTTATTTAACTTGATCTTCGCAATTGCCCTTGGTCTTTTCTTTTCTCTTTTCTTTCTTTCTTTCTTTCTTTTTTTTGCGCAACTTCAACAGTGTTGCACGGTACGTTTCCCTTGATCTTATAGGATTCTGCAAAGCAGGACTATGACGGTAAAGCTTTAATCTGCTTCCATTTATCAAACTTGGCAAAGTATCTCCGACTAAGGTAGCTATCTGGGTTGCACCACCATTAGTAACATGCATTACAATATACGGGCCTAGCCAATGCATCTTAAACTTTCCAGGAAATTTCATGAATTCGCTATCATACAAGAGGACTAGATCACCTACCTGGAAGGACTATTCTTGATGTGGCGATAGTGCCATGCTTTTTCCCTTTCCTTCTGCACTGGTTTGTGAAATCCTGCAATGAAGCGATCCTCCTCTAGACCAACCAAGTGTAAGAGTCGTTCTTCTAGTGCGTCGCGATCTGCCATTCTCAAACTCGGAATGATGTATTCCATGGGCATTATTGCATCTTTCCCATAAGCCAGTCTAAAAGGTGTATGGCTTGTCAGTTTCTTGTTGGTAGTCCTGTATTCCCATAATACAGAGGGAATGCGCAGGTCCCAATCATCTCAATTGACATTGCATATCTTGGTTAGCACATTCTCCAACACTTTGTTAAATTCTTCAACAGTTCCATTCGCCTGTGGATGATAAGGCGTGCTGCGCTGATGATGAACGTGGAACTCTTCAGTTAAATCTTCGATGGTTCTGTTCAAAAAATGAGTTCCTTCATCACTCATCAAAATCTTCGGGCATCCGAACCTTATAAGGATATTTTCAAAAATGAACTCCGCGGCTATAGCCGCACTACAATCTTTCACTGGCTTCGCTTCTTCCCATCTGGTGAGGTAATCAATAGAAGTAATAATGTACCTCGCACCAGTTCACTTCCCTCGTGGGTTAATAGGTCCCACAAAATCAATGGCCCACTTCTCAAATGCCTGTAAAGTTAACTATGGATTTAATGGCATTTCATCCCTTCGCGATGGCTTTCCAGTCCTCTAACACACATTGGAATTCTGGCAATGTGCCTTCACATCTTTATGGATTGTAGGCCACCATAGACCTGCGTGCAATATCTTCTACGCAGTAGCTCTCCCTGCATAGTGACCTCCTGCGACTCCTGAATGCGCATCAGCTAATATGAATGGGTTCTCATGCTCTAGTACACATCTGCGCAGTACTTCATCTGGTCCCAACTTGTATAGTTGGCCCGCAATAATGGTGAAGTCTACTACTCGTACTACCAGATGCTTCTTTTGCTGCATAGTGAACTCTGTAACTGCGAATCCTGTGGTTAAGAAGTCAATGATGTCCTGATAATAATCATCATCAACCTATATAGCAAACAACTGTGCATCAAGTAGATGATCTTCCATGTTCGTAGGTTCCTCTCCTGACTCAATCCTTGACAGATGATCAGGTCCTAAATTCAACATGCTTGGCTTAACAACAATTTCAAAGTCATACTCCTGAAAGAGTAGTAATCATCTACATATTCGCACCCCTAACACTATCTTATTGACTAGGTATTTCAAAGCAGAATGGTCAGTGAACATAGAGAAGTGCGCGTCGAGTAAGTAATGCCTGAACTTCTGCAGTGCATATACCATCGTGAGTCCTTCTCTCTCAGTAGTGGTATAATTCTTCTCAGCGGAGGATAACTTTCTGCTGGAAAAGGCAATGGGATGATCAATACCTCCCTCTCCTGGTTGAGCTAACACAATCCCCAATGCGATACATGACACATCCACATGGATGTGAAATGGCTTCTCCCAGTCTTGAAAAACTAGGATTGGCGCAGTGACCATCTTCTCTTTCAATGTGTCAAAGCCTTGTTCGCATTCTTCGTTCCAGATGAACGATACATCTTTCTTTAACAGTTTCTCCATAGCTGCGGTTATCTGCTTATACCCCTTTATGAAATTCCTATAATAACCGATATGCCCCAATGTAGTGCGCAATTGCTTAACTAAATTTGGTGTGGGCAAGTTTACAATGACCGCAATCTTCGTAGGGTCAAGCATCAAGCCCTGTTTGCACACAATGTGTCCCAACAAAGTTCCATAGGGAACACAGAAAACACATTTCTTCAGATTTAATGAAATTTGATTTGTATGCATTTTTTGAGCATCATCCTGAGGTTCGCGACGTGGTTCTTTAGTAGACCGAAAATAGTCCAATCATCAAAATAAACCTCTAAGAACTTATGTGTGAAATCTTTAAATGCTGCGACTACCACTCTAGAAAATATGGCAAGTGCGTTCTTCAGACCAAAAGGCATCACGGTGTACTGGAATGACCCCCATTCTATAGCAAAAGTAGTCTTGTGCCTATCTACGAGATCAATCCTGATCTGATGGTATCCAGAGAATCCATCAGTAAAAGAATATGCCTCATTCCCTCCAACATTATCAAGTACTTCATCTGTGAAAGGGGTAGGAAATGGGTCATGCATTGAAGCATCGTTCAGTTTTCGCAGATCCACACAAATCCTGATCTCACCCTTTGTTTTCATATCCTGGATAACCATCGGGCTTATCCACTCAAATTCTTTAACAGGATCAATGATCTCGGCATCAAGCATCTTATCGAGTTCTGCCTTAACGCGTTCTTTGTAGCACGGCTTTAGTCTATACGATCTTTGGTTTACAGGCTTCGTGCCAGGCTTAAGCAAAATTTTCATCACTCATAAATCTCCCATAATACCTTTCATTTCTATGAATTTTGTCGGGAATAATTCTCGATATTCCTGTAGTATGCCCATGACCTCTTCGACTGTGTCTTCATCCCAATAGTCTCCGATAGCTATGAACTTTGGCTCTTCACTAGTGCCAATGTTCACTTTTCTTATTTTCACAGGTCCACTTATATCTGGAATTTCCAGTGGAGGTCCTTCTACCTCACGCGCTCCCTCTGATTCAGGTATGTTTATGTTGCACGGGTCCCCCTCATCGCTTTCTGCTTTATCTTTGGGTTCTTCAACGAGGTTGTAACAATCAAGAGAATGCTCTAGTTGATCCTCCCATTTTGGTTGTAGGCGTACAGGTACATTGTCTACTCCAAAGAATTCTTCCAATGTCATGTTTCCCTATGTGTAGTCTGGTCTGAATATTCTTTCCTTAATGAGCCACAATGTGTCATTGATTCTTGTATTTTCGTCTTCAAAATTGAAGTTTGTCTAGAAGCTCACTGGTCAAGACATTTACCTCGGATCCATTTCGTAGTCCCCAATCTGTGCAGTGAACCTCATTTCCCTTCCTATTCTTTTGGGACTCCTAATGTTATGGACTACGCCATGGACATCCTCCTTCTCACTTCGTGGCTCATACTGATTGAGTAGTTTTTCAAACTCCACAAGAGCATATGCACTCTTCAATAGCTTCATACAGCTCCGTAAGAACTGCGCAAACAGAGGTGCCTGTGTCTAGTGCAGCACACGTCTAATCATGTGCCAGCAGCACATCCTCTATCTGTGGTACTTCACTACGCAGTGGGATTCTCGCTGACTCAGGTGCTGACTCTCTAAGTATATCCCGTGCTTCTATAAATGCTCCTTTATTTTTCTTTAAGTCCAAGCCAGGTGTTTTCCCAATAGCTTTTCTAATCCATACTGGTTCACCAGGAGTCTTCTTAGTGTCCATCGTTCTAGAAGTTGAAGCTTCTACACCTCTGTCTCTTCCTATATCAACGCTAGTGCGTGTTACCACGTTTATGCTTGGATCCGCAGTTCTTATCTCTGCTGCGATCAACTGAATATTGGGGTTCGGTGGTTCCGTCCTTCTTCATTTCTACATTTCTACCTCCAGCACGAGGTAGTCTTCGATAACATGATCAAATGATTTACAATAACTGCACGTAGTGCATGGGTTTATACAATCTCTAGATACATGACCTGGTTGGCCACAATTATAGCAGATCACCTGGCCTCAGACTCTCCCCTATGTTGGGCCGGCATTTCTTCCTCTTCCGCGGTATCCACCACCATGGCCTCTATATCCACCCTAATCATAGTGGGAATTCTCTTGTTTTGGCTGATTTTCTTCTTGGACGTGGTACATTCCAGGGCCTCTCATCGCTTACATATCTCACTTCCTTTCATTCATAAGCTCATATGCGCGACAGTTGGATTCATCATGTCCAACTGATTTACAGAAATTGCAATATAATTTTTTAGGGGTTTTTACATATTTCTATATTAGATAACAATCCTCAAGTCGGTGTCCTCTGGTTCTACAAATTTCACACCACAGCGCCTAATTCTGATTCATATTCATTGGGTTCGGTGCACCACTGTTGAGATAATATTGAAATAAGGGGCAATGTTCTCTAGTGTGACCTTCTCCCTTACATCCTGTACACTAGACCTCATGCCTATGTCCATATCTTTGTTCCTTTCCATTCTTCATACCTTTCAATTCTAATGTCAAGGTGGTTAACTAGTTCTGGATCTGAGACATGCCCGAGCTAGTCTCACTGATCGGCGAAGCCTCCAACTTCATTGTGATCTCTAAGGCCTTTGCCTATGATGCAACCTTCTGCTGCATCAATGGTTTTCAATTGTGGGGCAACAGCGCAGCAATCAACCATTCCTGGTGTTGTTGCAGAGCTATAACAAAGCTCACTTGGTCCAACAATGTCTTAAATTTTTTGTCAAATTCCTAGACCATTTCGGTAGGTTTCTACTTAATCTCTTTTAACTCTGTTATGCACTGGGACTCAGATTTTGGTTTCTTCAACTCTGCTGCAAACGCAGCCTTGATTTCTGCTAGGGTTCTGGGCTATGCCTGAGAATATTTCATAAGCCAATGCAACGCTCTGTCTCTGAAAGTAGTGATGAGTTGCGCTCTCTTCACAGCATCATTCTGAACTTGCTTTACACTCCATATGGATTCACATAGAAACCAATGCTGATCAGGGTCTTCTAGACCCGTTCTTTTGAATATTGGCAGTTTTATGTCATTATCTATCATTCTCCTTCTTGGTTGCGGAGCACCCTGAGTAGTGCTCTGATTCTGTGTAGGGTTCTGAGCAAAAAAAGTAAAGGGAATAGCCGAAATAGTGCTAGGGATATTACTCAGCGGAATATTCTGAGATGGAATGGCCTGGGCACCCGCTCCTGTGGTGTTACCAGTATTGATGTTCTGTTGAATGGGTTGCACGACTCTCGCAGCGGGTGGGTTCTGAGATAGGGGAGGCACGGTATTTACAACCAGCGGGTTCTGAGGTGTAATAGGGTGGATGGTAGCTAATGATGGCACGATCTAATTGGTAAGGTCACATGGGATTTCGGTATCCATGCGGATTCCATGTCCCCCGAGATTCTTTTCTTTATTAAACTTATATCTATTTCCACTTCTCATATTATGGGTTTCTTTGTCAGAATCACTATATATACTTTCTACCCTGACAGATTCAAAATTATTACTGCATTCTTAAAACGCCTTTCTCAGCTAAAAGCATTTTAATGTATAGACTAAGATTGTTTAGGTACTTACCTCTTAATCCTTCAAAAAAGTATGCTTCAGCTTGGCTATAGGATTTCAGCGTATCTACAGCAAATTCTGTTACAAATCCTTCAAGTATGCTATCAACCCAGAAGTCAACTGCTCACGACAGTGGGCTATCTATTGCTTTGAGCTGTGCCATGAGCTCTAGAGTCCACTCTGTAGGTACTCCTCCTTGAAAACAGGTTTTCCTCTCTACGAGTTGTGATATCCACTCGTGTAGCTCGTTTCCAAACGAGGCCCAGAATATCTCATGAATATCTTTCCACAAATATATGTTCAACCACTCTACGTGAGATAGACGTGGGTGTATGTTCTCTTTCTTTGCAAAAGCTCTTTCGGTCTTATCACACCAATCCCATATCTCCTTCTTTTCGGGACACCAATTGTCTGAACCCAATGGGAACTGATATTCTTTGTCACACATTACTTTCCAAGCACACTATTGCATCACTGAGTCTTAGTTGAGCAACGGAACCATTTGTTGTCGTAGATAATTGATCTAGAGGTTTCCACTGTAGACCCAAGTACTTTGCAGTTCAAGATACCAACAAAACCCCTATTCACCAGCCCTTTCGGCAACAGACTACGAGCAGCCTAAGGTCTCACCCGAGGCGAAGCTAAGGGGGTGGTTGCAGAATCAGGTTTCCACAACCTGGTGATGAGAGGGTCAAAGAGACGAATGGGAAACGTGGTAATAGACTCTTGCTGCAGACAAAAGACTGTGCAAAGTCTCTACTTCACGTCGGATACTTCGGCAAGTAGCAGTGCTTTCACAACTAGTGCGTCCAAAGTTTGCGCGGTATGGGATACTTCTGGTGTCATGACAATAAGCTATTAACAGCTTACCTCGCAGCACTCACAATGGGTCAGCGCATCAGCTAGACCGCGCATGCATTTTAGGACTTGATCAACTCTAATCAACCTTACTTAACGATCTTTCTTTGTTCAACAACGCTTAGGTTAGTACCGTTATGGTATAAGCAAATGAATGAAATATACAATGCCGCATGCTCCAACACTATGCTCAAATCCAGTGCTTAACTATGTGATTATCCAACAAATTCATGCATTCAATGACTTAGAAGTGCTAAATACTTAACATTCACCCACACATGTATTACTTAACATATTATTCCCATCATTCCTATGGCGAATACATATAAAAGCAATCACATAACAGATAACTGTAGCATTAAGCATCCATACTAACCAATTGAACAGTTGCAAAACACAAAAAACAATCACACTACACAAAATTTAACATGGTTCACCCCCCGGATGGAGGCTACGTCCACAAGAACTACTGTTATATTGATATTTTTGGAAGGGTACATCACTTCTTAGTCTGCGTACTCAGCTGCAAACTCTCTTCTCTCTCAGATAGGTCTCCGCACACTCAGCTGCAGAGCCTTTACACTAGCTTTCAAGCTTAAAGATTCTAACAATGTTCAACAATGACCAAAATGAAGAGTAACCCTTCCCTTACAAAAATGCCCTTATTTATAGATCATGCCCGTAGGTCATGTCTTTACAATCTGTAGGAAAAAACCCTTAGGTTTACAAAACTGTCACGATTTCCCCCAAAACCGGACTTCTGGCACCTGGTAGTGAATATTCCATCGTGGCGGTCTTCCAAGCCTGCTTCACATCATTATAGGCCTTCCTGTTGCGCGCATGCCAACAGGTCGCTTTCACCCAGTTGTTCTTCCTCTAATGGTCTCATGCGACTGGTTCAGGTAATGGCATCTTTCGCATGTGCGACCAGTCACTTTCTTCCCGATTTGCTCTTGCCCATCGCTTAGCACTCCTGGAGCATATTTACCAAAAATAGACCGCCAACGGTCTAACCGAAACACGTGCAATCTTCCATCCAACATTCTGCTTTGCTGGATATCCCGAATACTGGACACTTTGCAGCACTGCCTCCTTACAATGCTGATCTTCGCATCTCTTCCGACGTTGCACTGCACGCAACTTCGCAGCATCCCAAAAACATACACAAAATTGTTTAAACTGAACTGTACTTATCTTTTCAGTTCCAAACTCTACTTACTCAAAATTTCCCCACTTGGGCCAAGCCCAATAAGAAACCATCAAGATGAAGGGGGTGACCACCATCAACAAGAAGTAGTAGAGTGACATTTAGGATGAGGGATTCTTAAAGTTCAAAAGTGTACCTTTGAAGGAGACCACTTTCTCAAGTCGTGATCCAAAATCTAGACTATATGGACAATGGATGGGTCCAAAATCTAGACTATGAGAATATCCCTTTTCACTAACATAAAATGGAATTAGCATTGCCATTAACTATGGAAAACCCCCTTAATGTTAAACATGTTCAAGTGGAGGAGAATGGAAATAGGAACTATGAAATCCCACAAAGTTGACAAAATCTAAGTTGGGACGAGGCGAGAAACTTGTCAATGATAACTTGAAGGAGAAAAGGGAACAATTAAATAACCCAAGACAAACAACCTCACTTAAGGATACATTTCTTCAAACGCCTAGGCCTTCTAAATGAAATTCTCTTGTGGAACATAAGGGGCAATAATGCACCTAAGAAACAAATCATTTTGAAAAACAAAACAAGAGTAGAAAAACTAGACTTATTGTTTATTCAATAAACAAAATGCAAAATGTATAACATGCAGTATAAATTCACCAAAATGATATGGGGAGGATGCGATTGCTAGACTAGAGGATTGAGAGGATTTTCAAGAGTTATGGCAATGATGTAGGATCCAATAAACATGGATCTAGAAAACCAACTTACCACCTATTGATAGATGACTAGCAATTTATACTTTAGACTCAATGGTAAAGGGCAATATAACTAATGTATATGGGTTCATTGATCCCTGGAAAATTCTAGATTAATGTTTGGAAATTTTAAGTACAATTAAGGTCCTCCCCAATTAGGAACATTGAATCATTAGAGAATACGTCCTAACCACAACAAAGTCCCTCTTTGAAAAGAAAGGATTAGTGTAAAGGTTGGATGCGACAAGCTAGATTCTCCGGGACCTTTTAGAGTATTGATAATTTGTGGATGTATTTCCAAAAAATGCCATCTTCATTTGGAACAATTGGTGTGGAGGGTTGATTATAATATGCTCATCACGTGGCTTATGGAATGTCTCAATGAGACACTATTTTGTGGACTATAATGCTTATGAAATATGCCCATAATGGTAGGATGGACAAAGCTCAACAATGTTTAATAACATGCTTGAGAATAATGTTGTCTTGTGGAATGTTGTGATTTGGGATTGCATATAAAATGGGAAAATCAAGGAGGCTCACAAATTGTTTAAAAGAATGCTACAATGGAGATATGCATTGTTTCAAGCGTGGAGAGATCTTCTCACATTGGTCTTGTTCTTTCTTTATGTGGACCTAATAGATACTTGGAGTGGATTTGACACACCAGTTACAATTACCAACAAAAACTGCCAAACAGTGAGGGCATTCCATCATGGTACCTTTTAAGATTACCATCATAGTTTGGACATTAACCTTCATTTGTCGAAGACATGACTAGTGAGGAATTCGAGGGAGTGAAAGAACGTAATATGTAATTAATGTGTCAAGGAAAATGGACAAATAAAAGGCAAAAGCTGGCCATTTACAAGGTGGGAGGACACATTAATTAAACTCAAAACCTCACACATCCAAATATGCCATGTAAGTAAGGATAATTATTCTGCATCAACCTTACATTAGGCCATTTTGTCTCTAGGGATCATGTGACATTAATAGGCCTATGTCCCCCATAAAAGCCCTATAAAGGTAATCTTTATCATGTAAGTGGAATATAGTGTTCATTTCAAGTTTAGCACTCTAAGGATGGCTCTCATGGCCTAGTCCATGTTCTAGGGTAATCATATAAAGTCCTAGGCCATAACATTTTCCTCAAGGGATCGGATCCCACAAATGGGGCCCTAATCTATAACGTCATCTCTATGTGGGAAATATTTGGCTTATAAGAAAGAAATGACCATTTCAAGCTCTATGCGACCAAGAACGGTTATCATTGATTGGGCCATATTATCGAGTCAAAACATAATGTCTAAGGGTAAGGGGATCATGGGTCATGTGTGATGCCCTAGACCACCTCAAAGGCCCCATATACTACATAGGTAATATTTAGCCAATGAGTAAGATATGTTGGCCATTTTGAGGTTTTACACACCAAGTATGGATTTCAGTCCCTAAGCCATGGACCAAGGTTTTAGGGTACACGGCCATATGAATTACCTTGGGGATCATGGCCCAAGAATGGAGGCCTAGATTATAACACAAGGCCTACATGGGGAATCTTAGCCTATATGTGAGATATGTTCACCATTTTGAGGAAGGGCATGCCAGGGATGATTTTCAAGGCCCATGTTATGATATAAGGTTAAATAAGGGTCTTAGGTCATAACATTTTTCTCTAAGCTCCTGGTCCATTTTCAAGCCCTCAAACCGCCACACATACCCTCCATAGGAAATCATTATCCTACAAATGAGTTATGATAGACATTTTCCTCTTTCTAATACTAGACATGTTCTCAATGCATATGTCATGGTTCAATGCTAAAATCCCTAGGCATACTCATGAGTTCAATGCCAAAAAACAGCCTCGAAAAGTTCAATTCTCATGAGTTTTAAGGGGGGGTTCCAACAAAACCGCCTCCAAAATTTCAATTCTCATGACTTTTAGTGAGGGTTTTGACAAACAGCCCCCACAAGTTATGATAGTTGGGCTTTTAGGGGGGATTTTCAAACAACCTCCTCCAAAAGTTCAATTCTCATGACTTTTAAGGGGGATTCCAAACAAACCACCTCCCAAAGTTCAATTCTCATGACTTTTAGGGGGGGTTTGACAAACTTCCCGCAAAAGTTATGAGAATTGGGATTTTAGGGGGGGGGTTTGAAACAACCTCCTCCAAAAGTTCAATTCTCATGACTTTTTTACTTTTAACAGGAGTTCCAAAAAAAACACCTCCAAAAGTTCAATTCTCATGACTTTTAGGGGGGGTCTTGACAAACCACCCCCAAATGTTATGAGAACTGGTCTTTTAGGGGGGGTTTCCAAAAGCCGCCCCCAAAAGTCAAATTTCAAGACTTTTGGGGGAGGATTTAAAAAAACCGCCCCCAAAAGTCTAATTTCCATGACTTTTAGAGGCAGTTTTACAAGACCGCCTCCAAAGGTCTGAAAAAACTTTTAGTGGGGGTTTTACCAAGACCCTTGCAAGCCAAAACCTCCCCTAAAGGGCTATTTTGTTGTAGTGATTATTGATAATGGGAAAACCATAACGGTCCTTGTCGTGTTTTCTTATGTTCATAGATAACTTCAACTAAGTCCCTAAATACTTTTTAGGGAGCTATCCTCTACCAGAATGTACTATCAAACCATGTTAACTTGAGAAACTGGCCAACCTTAATCTACTGTAATTCTTTGACATGAGGTCACTCTGGGCCTACAACCATCTATTTTAAAGTGTAGCCTTAGCCACAGTTAGCGAATATCCATAGAGTAACATGGTTTAATCTGATCCATCTAAGCTAACTAAACAATGTGAATAAGAAAATTGAAGCTCATCCTTCAACAATGCATCTGCAACCCAATTCGTTTGTTGATCCTCAGCAAAGTCCTCCTGCAAGTTTCCACACACAAAGCTAATTTCTTTTTTGCCAAATGCTTAATAGCGAGGTAGTCTTTGGATTTTGTGAAAGGTTGTGTTGAATATTATACCCAATTAAAAGTTTTATTGGTACTTGTTATCCCACACATGAAGCATTGTTTTTAGGAAAGGATGTTTTAAAATAGTTCACCTAATGATTACCTATAAGTGATTCTCCCAAACCTGGCTAATGGTTTTTGTAACTGCCTTTGATTTTCCCAAACCTGAATTGCAAGCTAATGGTTTTTTGTAACTGACTTGGATCCTCCCAATCCTGAATTATAGGCTAATGGTTTTTGTAACTGGCTTGGATTCTCCCAAACCTAAATTACAGGCTAATGGTTTTTGTAACTGACTTGGATTCTCCCAAACCTGAATTACAAGCTAATGGTTTTTGTAACCCACTTGCAATAGTAGCCAATGCATTGTTCAACTAACCAGGAAACTCAACAATCTTTTCATGTGAAATTGAATGCAGATCCAATGGTTGCAAAGTTGCATCCTCAACATTACTGACTGTAGGATTACAAACAGAGGGATCTAAATGTGTACCATTTGTGAACCAATTTAAAATGTTGGCATTTAAATGTTTCTTAGTACCTGGTACAAGAGGTGAGCTATATCTCATCGCTTCCATTTGTTGTATTGGGATACTTGTATGCACAACTTAGATAGACCATTCATGCAATGAAAATCCATACAACCAAACTGGTCGCTTAAACATTGCTTTCTACTTGCCATTAGCTATTGGAGATGTTGTTGATCTATAGAATATATATTTACCTACTGAAACGGTTGCTTCCATTGAAGTTCTTACAACTGCTCCTATAAAAAAAAATATTTTTCCTTATCTTTGGGTTATCTACTGGATCATGTTGCTTCACAATAGCTCCATGAATGACTGAAATCATATCAGCAGAATATTCAATGTTTTCCAACCCTTCAGAACTACTCCCTCTTTGATTAGGTATTTGACCTATAATATGTTCCCACAATCCATTAGTAACACCAAATATTCTTGAACTAAGATGGTGCACATCAGATATGGGAACGACACCAACAAATGTTGATTGATTTGATTTACATCAAATGAAAGGAGGCCCATCATTCAACAACCCATCCAAATTCGGTAGTTGGTTGTTTGATTGGATTTGGTTGATGATTTAAACATACTTAGCAGGACCTACATAATATAAATAGTTACACAATTTATATTAGAGATTATGAAAGATTATCATTATTAAGTTTTAAATACTTATATAATTAGGAATCATAAATTTGAAACTGTGTAATTGTAAATTATAGGAATTAAATTTAAATGGATTATTAAATGTTATAAATAATAAGAGATACCTAAGCCACTACAAAGTAGCATAAGTAGTTATAAATATTATAAAAATTATAATATATAGATTAGGGTTTTAAATAAGATCAAAATATATTTTGAAATTGAAAATCCTTCTTCGAATTGTGTTATTTCATCAGATCTCGGATGGGACTTAAAGATGTCTATGAGGAGACCAGAAAGTAAGAGACCCTTCGGAAACAATTGCGGTATCACACCTCCATGACGATAGAAGGTAAGTCAGAGGTCGAAGGTAGATTCATTATAGTACCGGACAACTATTTTATGGGCTATGATTTGTGGTAATGTTGCTGAATTGGGAATCAACAACAAGTGAATCATATGTAACGATTGTCATGGCATCCAGTTTAGGTAGGAATGTGTGTTCCGTAGGGGTGAGTATTGTAGGAACTTCTGTTCCATAGAGGTAAGCGTCTTTCAGGTGCCGTAGTTATAAAAATTATAATATATAGATCGGGGTTATAAGTATGATGGTATACAAATATATTAGATATAGACATTTTTAGTTTAAAAAGATGATCAAGATAGAAATTATTTTAGTTTAAAAAGATGTAAATATTAAGAGAGAAATTTATATTTATTATGTCAAAACTTAACATCGTTATTATTTTATAGACGAGACTTATGCTAAAAATTGTATTTTAGATGTTTTTAAATATTTTATGTTTTTTTTATAGTATGTAAGATATGTCTAATTAGACACATAACATCATCTCGTACCTTGCCATCACTATGTGTTGAGATTATTATTGCATTCATAATGTTATATTGAAACATCTGTGTATTATACACACATACAAATTCTCAAGATATCTAATCATGGCATGATAAGTAATTTTTTTTTTAAAGATAGGTTATGATTGACATGTTTGAATATTTGGGTATCACATTGATATAATAACATGAATATTTTGTGATGACATGCATTATTTCATGATATGTTAATTCTTATGATAGCATGTAGTACATAGCTAGTGGATATTCTCTAATTCATAAAGATTTGATGCAGTCAAATGGAGTTGATTACATGTGGTTTATGTTTTTATATGATGACATATGTTCTTATAGTGATGATCATGTTATTATAATGTGTTTTTCCATGATAGCTTGGTAGAATTGCTTAATACTCATAATGATATGGTATGTTGACCATGTTATTATGAGATGGATGTCATACATAATTATATTCATCATACTTCATGAGTACCATTTAGTTTTATGTTAATGATTACCATCGTATGATGGCAAGAGTTAAAAAGAAAATGTTTACTATTCATGGTATTATTATGGATATAATGGTGTATGATGAAATCATGTTCTTTTGATGCAATGTGAATAATGATATATGAATAATGCATTGGTTGCATATTGTGAGGTAGTGATTGGTAGGAAATCCACCCTTGGGCCTAGAAGGCTGGTTCATTTAATGATTTCGTGGAATCCCATAACCACGAATGAGAATTCTTAAAAATATCATCTTAGGGGATGGGGAGAACTCAACCAATAAACATGTGCCAGTATTTCTTTTAATTTTCGAGAATTCTGGAAGTCCACGACTAGAGTTATACTTGTCGGTGGGAGGTATATGGGGAGGGACTTCCGATGCCAAGGGTTGGATGCCAGTGAAAGTTGTGCAGGAATTTTTAGGTTAGACTTTCAAGATTTCTAGGGTACACTAGGGTAGTGTAACAACAACCAGACGCCTAGCCTAACTCAGGTGATCCCTTTAAGGTCGACAAAACTGGAAGGGCGGGGTGGACAAGGGTGCAGTAACTTCCAATGCCTATTGTATGATCCATGAACATGTTACATTAGAGGGCCCATGCCATGGTGAGCAGGACCATCTGTAGTTTGATGTGGAGGGTTATGGAGGTTGATCAGATGGTATGATTCTCAAGGAGAGGGTGTATAAGGGAGGAAGTAGACCATATATAAAGATAATCATGATACCTAATAATTTGAAATAACTAATAAAAATTTCATGATGCATAATGGTATGAATTGATTGTGTATTAGGAATCTAATGAGAATAATCAAGAGTGTATAGTAATATAGGTTATTATTACATAACTAAGAATTACTCGTATTGGCCACATGAGTAACTCTCACCTGTATAAAATTACTAGTTACTTAGGTGCATGATGCTTGAGAATATTAGATACTACCTAAGTATAATGTAACTTCGAAACAAAGTTTCCTGAAGGAGGGAAGTATATAACAACCCAAAAATACTATTAATCTAACTATAAATAAAAACATAGTAGAACTAAATTAATAAATTAAATATTTAATTAGATATTAAATAAATATTTGTTACCACCAATAATAGGATATCTATGACTAATAATATTAAAATAATAAATAATCCCCCTGGGGTGTAGACCAATTGGAAACTGCAAGTTGTAAAGACTACGAAGGTCATAGGTTCAAACCTCGACTTACACATGGCCCATAGTTGGGAGCTCTTTGGGTTTACCAGAGGTTATAGTGGTAGTGAACGAGATTCACCCCATGCCACATGAGCATGATACTATCCCAACTCTGCTATAATATTCCAACATTCAAGCCCCCCAGGGTGTAGACCAATTGGAAACCACAAGTTGTAAAGAATACGGAGGTCATAGGTTCAAACCTCGACTTACCCATGGCCCATGGTTGGGATCTCTATGGGTCCACTAGAAGGTTATAGTGGTAGTAGAGGAGATTCATCCCCATGTCATGCGAGTGCAATATTGTACCAACTCCGCTATAATCATCCAATAAAAAGGCTCTCAAGGGTGTAGCTCAACTGGAAATTCACTTGGAAATGAGATGATATGTTGTAATAGAGGTCATGAGTTCAAAACACCTCGATTTACTCGTTCCCCATGCTTGTGGGCTATGTGGTGTTAGAAAAATAGGATCGCAGAGCAATAACAATAAATAGAAATGCAAATAGAATCACACATACACATTACAAGAGAGACACAGATATATCGTGGTTCACCCAAGATGGGATACATCCACACTGAAATTTCCAATCCTTATTATTATACCGTCCAACAAGATGAAGGGATACAACCTGCAGCACAGCCGCTGCACTTCCTGTTCACTGTATCACAGTCTCTCTTCACGATCTCAGAGATCTTTACAATGCATAAAACCTAATACATCAACACCAGCCATATTACAATGTCTTTCTTATAAAGGGGAAATACAATGGGAAAATACCATGGGTTACCCAAAACCATGGGCCTAAAATCTATTGGCAAAACAACCCAAAAATTTTCTTCGGGGGCTATGCCCCCGGACCCCCTGGGGATCATGCCGGTATCATAACCGAACCTGTGGTACAAACACAGCTGAATAATAATATCTCTGAATCTGGAGATCAGGATCCACAACCAACATGTGGGTGCACTAGGGGTATATTGGTAGCGATTAGGATTGGACCCCTGAACCCTATGTCATGCAATTACTATCCACATCCCAGTTGTCAATTACTTTAGTACAATATATATGTGTGTGTGTGTGTATAGAGAGAGAGAGAGAGAGAGAGAGAGGATCGCAGAACAATAGCATAAAATAAGATGCAAAAATAAAACACATGGACACATTGTACAAGAGAGACACGGATATACATGGTTCACCCAATATGAGCTATGTCCATAGATAAATCGTCAATCCTTTTATTATATCATCCATCAAATGAAGGGATACAAACCGCATCACATCTGTTGCAATTTCCTCTTCACTCTCTCATAATATCTTTCCCACAATCACAAATATCTTTTCACAATGCTATAGTACAATACACAGTCATATTACAATGCCTTCCTTTTAAAGAGGGATTACCATGGGAAAATACCATGGTCCTGTAAATCACCCATTATTGACCAAGTCATGAGTATGAAATTACAACATTTTACAAGGTTTTTTTTTTCTACGAGAGTGTTTATTGTTTGAATGGAACTCTGGTTGTCATTGTACAACCTTCTATTCTCTTGCTTCTTACCTAATTTAGAACCTTTGTAGCCAAATATTCTCTTTACTAGCCTCTATAGAGGCAACATATTATGTTTCTTTTGTTGAAAGTGCAATAACATTTTCCAGTTTCGAAATCCAACTTACTGGTGTTCCACCTACAGTAAAAACATACCATGTAGTGCTTCTCCTGCTATCTTTATCACCCACCATATATGCATCAACATATCTCTGTAGAACAGTGTTTGAACCTCTAAAACATAATGCATGAGTAGTAGTCCCTCTCAAATACCTAAGAATCCACTTTACTTCCTTCCAATGTTCTTTACCTGGATTTTTCATATATCTGCTCACAACTCCCACTGCATGTGCAATATCTAGTCTTATGCACATCATGGCATACACCAAGCTGTCAAATGCTAATGAATAAGGGACTTTGTACATGTATTATATTTCCTCTTATGTCTTGGGACACATATCCTTACTTAGTTTGAAATGGTTGACCAATGGTGTACTAACTAGTTTTGCATCCTGCATTCTAAACCTCTCCAACACCTTTTATGTGTACTCACCTTGAGACAATGTCAATTTGTGATTTTTCCTATATTTAGTTATTTTCATACCAAGGATTTTCTTTGCAACACTCAAATCCTTCATCGCAAATGAATTAGATAATTTCCTTTTGAGCACATTTATATCTTGCATGTTAGACCCTACAACCATTAGAGCAAATTTGGGGTCGAAAATGGGCCTCATAAGAATACGAGCCACCTCGTAATAAAATGGGCCACCTCATAAGAAAAAGAGGCATTGAATTCAAGAACCAATAGAATTTAAAGAAAAGGGTCAACCATAATGGTTGACACAACATATTTGACATTAAAGAAACTACTTTTTTAATTCATATTTTCAGCATATCTCCTTGTTGTTTTACTCAAATTTTGAGTGGGAGCACTTGTTGGATGCGGAATTAAATTCCACATCCAACGAGTACCCACACTACATACTTTTCAGCTACCCCACCCCACGAAAAAAGAGAAATGCATCAAAAAAACAGATTACTTTGATGTATTTCTCATTTTTCATGGGTGGGGTAGCTCAAAAGTATGCAGTGTGGTATTCGTTAGATGCAGAATTTAATTCCGTATCCAAAAAGTTCTCCCACTCGAAATTTGGGTAAAATGACAATGAGATATGTTGAAAACACGAAGAAGAAGAAAAGTTAGTTTTCTCTCTTTTCCTCCAAAATTCATAAATATTATTTAAGTAACACATTTTTTTGATGTATTTCTCATTTTTCATTGGGTTGGGTAACTCAATAATATGCAGTGTGGGTACTTGTTGGATGCAAAATTTAATTATGCATCCAACAAGTGCTTCTACTTGAAATTTGAGTAAAATGATAGGGAGATATATCGGGGAAAAAAAAGTAGTTTTTCCTCTTTTTCTCCATAATTCATTAATATCATTTTATAATTTTAACTATTATTTTATTATTTTTCTTAGGAGGCCCATTTTAGACCTCAAATTTTCTCTAATAAATCATATCATCAACATACAATAACAAGATAATATATCTTCCATTATCTAACCTCTTGAAATAAACATAATGGTCAGAATGACATCTACTATAACCTTGCTCTCTCATAAAATTGTCAAATTTCAAATACCACTACCTTGGAGCTTGCTTCAGGAATACAATCTCTTCTTCAATCTGCATACTAAATTCATCTTTCCTTTGACCTCATACCCAAGTGGTTGCTGCATATAAATCTCTTCCTCCAAATCTCCATGGAGAAATGTTGTTTTTACATCTAATTGTTCAAGATGCAAATATTCTACTACCACTAGACTTAAAATAATTCTAATTGAAATCATTTTAATAACAATAGAAAATATTTCATCAAAATATATACTTTTCTTGTGTGCAAACCCCTTTACAACAAGTCTGGCCTTGTACCGCTTATTTCCTCCATCTTCTTCCTTCAACCTTTAAACCCATTTATTCTGCAATGTTCTTTTACCTACACGAAACTGAACCAAATCCCGTGTCTTCTTTCTTACCAAGGAGTCCATATATCCATTCATGCCTTGCTCCCACTTCTTTCTAGTTTCCACCTGCATTGCATCTTCATAACATTCTAGTTCACCAGAATGAGTCATCAATAAATAATATAGTGAATGAGAGTATCCTTCAAAGAGTCTACTTAACCTTGTATATCTTCTTACACTTGCAAGAGTTTGAGGTAGCTATTGTTGTTCTTCATTTTCAGACACCTTTGGAGTTTCATTTTCTTTGATTTCATCAAGCACTGTGTATTCTTTGAGTTCCTTTTCATGTTTATTTCCTTGCAACTAATCTTTATACATGACCTTTTCGTTGAATACCACATCTCTACTCCTAAATATTTTTTGATATTCATAATCCCATAAGTGATAACCAAATTCATCAACCCTGTATCCAATAAAGGTACACTTCTTGGATTTAGCTTCAAGCTTTGTTCTATTTTCTTTAGGTAAATTCTTCACAACCAAATGTTCTCATAAATGAGTAGTTTACCTTTTTACCTGTCTATGCCTCCTATGGAATGCCATCATCCAAGGAGCTTGAAGGCCCTCTATTTATTAAGTAAACAACATTATCTATAACATCTTCCCAAAACTGTAAGGGAAACCCTACATGAAATCTCATACACCTTGCACGCTCCATGATTGTCATGTTCATCCTTTATGACACAACATTTTCTTATGGTGTTCCTGGAACTGACTTCTCTCTACGAATCCCATGGTATGAACAGTAACTCTCAAACTCGTTTCCTTAATATTCACCTCCATTATCATATATGAGACACTTCAACATTTTTCCTTTCGCATTCTCAACCAAAGCTTTCCATTTCTTAAAAGTAGCAAAAACATCATATTTTTGTCGAATATAATAAACACAAGTTTTTCTAGTTGCATCATCAATATAAATACCATAATAACGAGAGCCACAAGAGATTGTACCTAAGTTAGTCTCCATACATCTGTATGCACAAGCTCTAACTTTTCACTCTTCTTTTGCTTCCCAACCCTGAGAAATATGACTCTCTTCTGTTTTCCATAAACACAGTTCTCACAGAATTCCAAAATAACCTGCTTCAAATATGGAAGCAACTTCCTTGAATGGAGAATATGCATCCCCTTCTCACTCATGTGGCCAAGACTATGATGTCATAATGCTGTATATGTTCCTCTCGAAGCTAAAGACAGAGAACAATCAATATTATGAAGACCTAAATACAACGTACCTATCCTGTCTCATTTTGCTATCACTAGCAATCCTTTAGTGATCTTCCACCATGTTTCTCCAAACATAGATAAACAACCAGCATCCCCTAACCACCCAGTTGAGATTAGATTTATTTTCATGGTAAGAATATGCCTTACATATTTCAACAACCATTCATTTCCATTCTTTAACTTTATCCATAACTTATCCATTCTAACAATTTTACATGGTTCATCATCACCCAATAAAACATGTCCAAAATCACCTTGAACATAGTCGTAAAGAAATTTCCTATCGGGTGTAACATGATATGAAGCCATTGAATATACTACCCAATAATCACTAGTATTATCTAATGCAAGAAACAAATCATATTGTAACATGTCACCTGCTACATTTGCTTCATGAGTAGTCTCCTGTTGTCCATCTCTTTTTTTCTTTAGAGATATACAGTCTTTTTCAGATGTCCTTTCTTCCCACACTTCCAGCACTCTATATTTCATAGTCTAAACTTGGATCTTCCCTTCCTACTCTTCCCACGATTACCTGGACTCTTTCCTCTTTCCCTTTGTCTTCACATGCTCTTCATAGCCAACGCATTACTTGACGTATCACCTATGCTTTTCCTTCGCATTTCCTCACTAAAAATAACACCAACAACATCATCAAATTTCAGAGAGTTTGAACTAGATACAAAGTTACTTACAGCCATGACCAAGTCGTTCCAGATTTTTTGCAATGAGCACAAGATTAGAAGAGACCTAACCTCATCATCAAAGTTCACTCCTACAAAACTTATCTTATTAGTAACCGTATTAAATTCATTTAAATGGTCAGCAACAAACCCACCTTTGACATCTTCATATTAAATAAACGATTCATTAGAAATACCTTGTTGGAAGTTGAGGGTTTTTCATATATTTTATCCAAGGCATTCATCAAACCTTACGTTGTATTTTATTTCAAAATATTGAAAGCCACCAATGAATCCATGCACAACTGTATTGTTCCCAATGTCTTTCTGTCAAGAACCTCCCATTCTTCATCCTTCATAGATGTCAACTTACTTCATTTTCCTCCCAATGGTAGGAATAGATCCTTCTGATATAGATAGTATTCCATTTGCATCTTCCATAACTGGTAGCTTTTGGCATTAAATTTCTATACCCTCAACTTTCCTTCTTCTTCCATTGCTCCCACCCAAACCAAGAACCTTCCTTTCCTGCGAGTTTATGCGCCAAATAGACCTTTGGCTCTTATACCAATTGTTAGAGAAATAAGATCGCGAAAAAATAGCATAAAATAAGATGCGTAAATAAAACACATAGACACAATAAAAGAGAGACACCAATATACATGGTTCACTCAATATGATCTACATCCACAGAGAAATTGCCAGTCCTTTTATTATATCGTCTAGCAAATGAAGAGATAGAACCCACAACACATCCGCTGAAATTTCTTCTTCACTCTCTCACAGCCTCTCTCACACAATCACATAGACCTTTTTCACAATGCTACATTACAATACACAATTGTATTACAATGCATTCCTTATAAAGAGGGATTACCATGGAAAAATACCACAGGATACCCAATACCATGGGCTCGTAAATCACCCATTATTGGCCAAGTCATGACTATGAAATTACAACACTTTACAAGGCATTTTTTCTGAAATTTTTTCTATGTGAGCATTGCCCCTGAACCCCAACCAGGGGGAATCCCAAATTAGCCGCCCCCTGAACCCCCCATGGAGACTGTAGTGGGGGGGGAAAGCCCCCCACACCCCCCCATCATGGGATGAGATCTAAACATTGTTGAAACATGACCTCTAAATCTAGAAGATCAGGCTCCACAACCAACACACACACACACACATATATATATCAAATTTGTTAATGAAAATATAATAAAATATACTTGGTTCAAATACCAAAGAAAAGATAAGAAAATATATAAAAAGGAGGAGGATTGGAGGAGAAGGGAATTTATTCTTCTTAGATATTGAAGGGAGATAGGAATGGTTATGGAAGATAAGAGAACAAATTTGGCTATGATTTATTGCTTTGGGGATCGCGGGCTCTTAGTGTATCACTGAGGGGTTGTTTGGGTGGAAAGTCATCCCCCGCACATTGTTTTCCCTCATTAATTATGGATATCTAGAGGTAAAATATTCAATAACTCATTCTATTATGGGTACACTTCCTTCTTTGTTCTATTTAATTGTTGTGATGATACATTATGTGTTAGATCTACTTGCTCATGAAATTGTTTTAGTTAATTGTTATGAAATATTCATTTTCTAATAATTTTTTTCCTTAAGGACCATTAGAGACTTACATCATGAAGTTAACTAGAGCTCAAGGGCTCCTCATGTGTTGCATAGGAGATAAGGAGGAGACAAACAAGGATTGACTGAGACCAAATCCAATAAAAAATGACACCTCATTCAAGTTGCTCAAGGAGGGGAAATTAATGAAAAGGGAATATTCCCTTTCACCTACCTCCTAAAATCACTCAAACTTGTCTAAATCGTGCAAAAATCATGGGATTTTATCTCCAAGGGGTGCGTTAGGCTAAATGAGGATGTCAAAATGTTGGGAATGTTATATTATTTGCATGTAAATCGACTAGAAAATTTGATAGTTGACTGGTATTAGTCGACTAGGTTCAGAGGCAATAGACGGTGGAAATTTGGTCAACTGGAATAGTTGTATGGTCGAATCCAAATGACTAGTCGAGGGGAATCCAATGAAATGACCATAATCTCAACAGGAGATCAACCAAGGTTGAACTAGTTAATTCAACAGTAACATAATAAATGAAAGTGGTTAGTGTTGACGCCCAAGGTTATCCTTTGGTCAATGCAAAGGAAACAGTCTGATCTGAAGGTGTCAAACAACCCTACACAAGAGTTATCCTAATCCTCAATCGTTTGGTGTGACTGCTTCCGACAGATATAAGGCCTCTGTTGGCCATGAATAATGTTATGCTTCTTTGCGAGGAGAATTTAAGGTTAATAGGATTCTAATTCTACTAAATTAGTTTTAGCCTGATTAAAAGGCACTTAAAACAAATATTAGAAATAAGTTAAATTAAACAAGGAAACCAGTCTAATGGGTAAAATATCTCTTATTAGATTTGTTGATTATAATGAAGTGCATTGAGAATGATCAAAATAAATTCTTTACATTTCTAGGACAAATTGACTGTTTGTAAATAAATGAAAACACCATTAAATGATGAAAATACTTTATAAATGCAGAATCAAATATAGAGAAATTTTCTATTTAATTAAAATGCAATAATTTGAGCCCTAAACTATTCAAAGATGTCAATTACAGATCTATTATAGAGGTAATCATCATAAAGAAAGATATTTGAAAATATCCAAAATACCCTGCTCATGACAACTAAAACCAGTCAATGCATACACGCATTGTTACTAATTAACTTCTGTAAAAATAAAATTTAGTCACAATAACTAATATGTTAGTAAACAACAATTTGAAAATAAGGAAATAGTCTCAAGAAAATTAAGAAAAGTCAAACTTATATTAAGCAAAGAAACATCTACATAACCATCTCCGTCTTTCATTAATAGGCTTGCAAGTCATTACATAACTTGTTCCAAAAGACATAAAAAGTTCATTACAGTCTGGTATGATGGCATTCCACCAGAGGTCCCTCCCCCTCTTTCCTATGATTGATGGAAAATAAATACAACAAAGCGGATGAAGCAGATCCACAAAAAGAGGGAAGATCTCCTAAACCTAAGAAATGCTAACTACCCTAATTAGGATTAGTGAGATAATCCTTCCACTTGGCATAAACTTCCCATATTTCTATAAAATTGGGATAATTAGCATGCTCCAACTGTACATTAGCCTTGCATAGATAGGATCTGATCTCCTTGCTTTGGATTTCCGACCAACTGTCTAAGAATCCTTGCAAGGTAGATATCAAATAAATCGGAGTAGACATAAATGATCTAAAAAAAATTATCAATTTGAGTAGTGTCTCGAATTAGGTTCGCTGACTAATCTCATTGATTGTCCACTTCAGCAATCCATAGATTAGTTGGCACTAAATGAGCCATCTCAGAAAAAGAATACATGCCGAGGGTTTCCATGTAACGATCAGTCAACATCCATTGCCTTGCACAAATTTTCTGCCCCTTCTCAATCATGTGCAAAAATTCTTCGTAGACCAATTGCCATGACTTAATAGATATGTGAGTTCTCATAAGCTTTAGTGAATCCAAGTGATGAATAGTTTGAGGGGCGTTCTTTAAATGAACTTTCCATTCATAGAGTTATCCATAGGATATATGATCCTTCTTTCTCTTATCCACATGGTCTACCCAAAGGTTTTCTAGATGTTCAAAGGAGTTGAATTCATCTTGCAATTCATTCAAACCTTGAAAAAATAGGGCCTGCGTCTGCCTCAAACTTTCATTGGTAGTAGTAGCTTCATATTTAAACTCTTGCACTGTCAATTTGAAAAAGGAAGAGGACGCATTCTGATCCTTGCATTGTTCCATCTACAACTTAATATCTACAAGGCTAGTTGCTTCCTCAATCACTTTATTCTCAGTTATCGCTTTTTGTTGTGAAAGTTGTTGAATCTAATCCTATAAACTACGCAAATGCAACTGATGTTGATCTTTTAAATTTTCAATCTACTTGATGAAATTATCCTGGAGAGAATCCTTTTATGCTTGTAACACATAATTTTTTTCTTTTTCTTCATCAAGCATCTTGGTTAGAGTAGAGACAAAGTCATAATTTTCCCTAGCAAATGCTCCCATAGCTGCAGTAGTCTCTATAGATTCTCTTTTTGGATCATCGGTTTCATGTTTCCATATAACTTGATTTCTTATTGGCTCAACCAACACTTCTCCTTCCCTAGTTCTCTTATAGCTTTTCCTAAGTACAATCGTTTGTCTTTTGTTGAAGCAATAATATCCAAGCACAACTACAACATCTTCTCCAATGTCAGATAAATCTTCAACTATGGAAGCCAAAAGTTCTGCAATGTTGGTAATAGGCGATGGACGACAGAGAGTGGTGGAGGCTACCTAATATGGGTCTTAACGCATTGATGAAATGGCTTGGATAGTGTTAATTATAGGAAAATTTTATATTGGGGGCTCAGTAGGATGGGTAGAAGGGGACTCCACTTCATACTATATAAGGGTGCTAGAAATATTTCCTTTATCCAATTGAGTATCTTGTTGAATGGTTTGAGGTGTTGTGAGGCTAGTGGATCAACCGAAGTGTCTACCACATCCTCAGTGATTAGTGGAGTGCAATGATTGGGAGGCTATGTAACTAAATCAAGAGGATTGGTGGGAGAAGGTGAGTGTTGTGGTGAATCATGAGTAGACTGAGTGATAGGGTCTTTAACGAAAGGAATCTATAACAAATTACTATCTGGAGAGGAGTGATGGTTAGGGATAATTGAAGTACCAATAACAGCCTCAACATTTCCCATAGAAGATGGTTGAATATGTTCTTGGACTACTGGGGTTGAATGAATTAACTCTATAGGTTTTTCCTTCTCCAAATCAATAAAATGATAAGAGGATTGTTGTGAGGGAGGTTTAATAAATGGTTTTGTTTCATCCTCAATATTTATAGAGACTATAGATACTAACTTAGGAATGGAAACAGTGAGTATGGATAGATTCAAAACACGGGACAAATTTACCTTGAACAGATTGTGTTTGTTGGATCAAGGCATTGAGATTATGGATAGTGGTGGAGGATTGGCTAGGTAATATAGGTTTTTTTCCATGCTTATTGTCTAACAATTTTTGTGTTTTGGACTTAGGTGGAGCTAGGATTAACACTATGGATTTATTGGCTGCTTCCATTTTCTCCTTAGTAGCTTCTTCTTGTTGTTGAAAAAGCATGTTTCTTTCCTCAATCACCTTCACCTTTTTTTTTATTTTTGAGCTCCATGTACGAGGATCATCTGATATGCATTAGTTACCCTGCTCAAAACTTCTTCAAAACTAGATGCATCCCGATACAAGGATTCATCAGGTTGTTCCTCATAAGTTTTTTAAATGTTCCTACACAAAATGATCTACTATAAACCCCTTTGGGTCATGCACCCTCTTCACTACAAACCCTAACTTCAAATGATTCAACTCTTTTGCTAGGATGGATCCATGAGATGATTTTTTGGATAACTAGATATCCAATATATGAAGGAAATTTGGGTCATGCTCTTCTTTTTTGGGAATGGAATTGACTGTGGTCTCCATCAAAGACAATTTGAAAAGCTACTTCTGCAAGAACCAATATTTCGGGGACAAACCTGGGTAACAGGTGTACTAATTTTCTACCCCATATCCTGACATAGGTAAAGAAATATCTAGCATACTAGTCACCCATAGGTGCTACCAAAGAAATCGCATCTTATGAAATCCTAGGAACATTCTTCTTGAGAATAATGAAATAAACAACATTGAGGAAATTATCACATATATCATAAATGTAGGGTTTATAATTGTCCTCCCACATAATTGAACAATAGATATGGATTGGGGTTTTTTCTCTAGTCCAGCACCAGTTCATGAAAGGATAAGAAAAGGAGGCACACATGATGTCCACCGGGTCTGTCGATAAGTAAAATTTGGGATTCTTGGTAGTTGGAGCATTATGTGCTTGAGCAAGCGCATTACTAAGGGTTATGGAAAAAATTTGTGCCCAATTAAATATCTACCCAGTAGTTTCGATGTGATGAGCCAATGGGGGGAATTCCAATTTAAAATATGAGCAATTATCCACACCATAAAACCTACAAAACATAGCCACAAGCAATTTATAAGGCTCTCTAAGTAGGAAAATTGGGTACTTCCTATTACGTCTTAGTATAAAGTTGTCAGGATTGGCCATCCATGTTTTGACAAGAACTTATGTTTCATATTTGTCCTTATACGCTATTATGAAGTCCTACATCCAATGCTTTTGTGGATCTTCATTACATAGATTCTGGAAAATGTATTCAGATTGAAAGAAGCATATACATCCTAGTTGGATTCTCTTAAGGTACTAGTTGGGATGTCGACATAATAGATCATCCATTTGACCATGTCTGTGTAAGGCTTAATAGCAAGGCATGTAGAAATGGCATGGAATTGCGACCTACTGATGTTTTGATAAATGGGAGCCTCACCCTTAAACTCTGAGAAATCATCATTGTCGGAAATGTTGTAAATCCTGGCCCAGTCTAGACAAAGTGTATCAAATACCCAATGCATTAGTGTCCAATTAAATGCCAAAGTTGGGGTATTTTAGTTTTAATTCTTCCACCGCTGCCTTCGATCTAGTTCTCTTGGACATGGCATGTAGATTTAATCATGCAATGCATCATACAACAACATAAGCTACTTTAATTATGAAAAATCAAGACAAAAGCGAAGAAGCATAAAATACTTGGGATAAACTTGAAACAACACTGCAGAAATCAAATGCACTATTTGTGCTAAGAGCATAAATTGGTATTATTCGTAATAGCGAAGCTGGTTTCAAAATTTGATTAAGTGCATGTTCCATTAAGATCAAATCTAATTAATATTTATTATGAAAGGCTAGTCAAAGATTGGTGGTTAAATAATCATTAGCCATTAGTTGCATTAAATTTTACTAGTTCTTCGAGGTGTTTTGGTGTGTGCAATGAGAATATCAACTTTTGATCGAAACATAGAAACGCTGAGGTGAGACCACCAAAATTTCAAAAAAGTTGGGAGATGGGTGTTGGGAAAAAATTTGTAATGCAATAAACAATCCTATGACTCCCAAAGTTTGAAATCAATGTAGATAAGCAACATTGGCATCAGAGCATGGGGAGGGATTTTAAATATAAACAATGGATGTTGTTGACACAAACCCACTCGACAGGGGTTCCTCACTCTGTTGACATCCAACCCACCGCAATCTCCCTGAGCACTAGCCCAGACAAGTTTTACCCTGTCCAGCAACACCTGCGGAGCAGATGAAGTCTCACCCGAGATGTTCGAGGGAGAGCTAAAGGAACCACGTTTCCACCGAACGAAGAAGGACCATGTGTGGCTACTTATCGATTGAGCGCAGCATTCACTAACATATCATTCATTTCAACTTATGCATTTAAACATAACCGCATCATCATTCCATAGATCTCATTATCAATAAAATTGTCAATGCACAAACAGATCTAACATTATAACATCATTTAGAGGACAGAAACATCGCATCATTCACATATTCATATCATATCACATTCATAGCAGGAAAATAGAAAGAGACACAGTGATTTTGCTCAAAACTCCATCATGTCATATTAACCATCGCATTAAACCATAGATACAACAATATAGTTCTTCTATCACATACCCAGATTCAATAGACTTAGATCAATATCCAAAACATACCGCAATAACAATTCTCCGGATAAAGATTGGTATTTTAACACTTGTAATGCTACATCTATTTATAGGATTGTGCATTTACATTCATTGTCCACTTAGTCGACCACCTAACTACTTTCTAACAAGATTTACAACAGTATGACCCTTAACTCGCACAATGCAGTCCAAAATGACCAAAAAATACATAAAATACTAGTATTTTTTACTTGTGCGCAATTTTCCTCCTTGCGTGGTGTCTTTGACCTTGCGCAGCATCCGCGATGTTGCGCAGCTGACTCTTCCAAACCGCCTGCCAACAACCCCCCAACACAATCTTGTGGCTCTCCCTCAAGCCATATCAGCTGGACATGATGTACTATACTCATCTGTCGCAGGACTATTCGTCTAAAACTGTTCTTGCTATCTGGAGCTCGTTGTTGTGTACTTCTCAAACGAATACAACGATCTCAGGCTCGTTGTCATGTACTTCTCAAATTGATACGATGATCTCAGGCTCGCTATCATGTACTTCTCAAATTGATACGGCGATCTCGGGCTCGCTTTCATGTACTTCTCAAACTCATCCTCCAGTCTCTGGGAACCTTGATCATCGATCTTTCCGGCATCTACTGTCGCATTTTGCAAGTGTTCCAGACTGAGGAAAATTTCATTAACAATGTCGAGTTGCGAGACAGGCCAACTCCTCTGGCACATCTGTTTCGCACTCGGGATCACCAATTACCGGGGCCAGGGGGCCTCCGCCCCTGTCGTTCTGGTGGTCGCAGGGAACATGAATATTCGAACTACCACCACATACTTAGACATCTCACGTGAGACCTCATCTCCATTTCTCCTGAGTGTTTGCGCTGCTTCGTTCTCTAGGTGCTCATGCACACTCGTCGTTCGGTCCCTCAGTGCACCTAGTGTGCTGCCACATGAAATGAAATGGATCATTTCCATAGCCTCCTTGGAATTTCTAACTTATCTAGATTCTTGACCCACTCCCAGCATGGGTTCCTCTCGTCTAATAGATACCTCCTTACTCAGGTAACCTCCTGTGCCTGTATTTATGCATTTTCAGCGTGTCCTGGACGCCTGCCTCTGAAATCATTTTCAAATTCATTCGCATAAGTTTTTGATCCTGTCATCATACCATTCTGTCATCTTCTGGTGAGGCTGATCTGCATCACTCGTGCTGAGACTTGACCTCTTATGTGCGGAGCAGCGACCATGCTTCCATCGATTGTCATTCGCACCAAATGTCCGAAGCATCAACCATGGTGCCATCTTTTGTTAGGCGTGCGATACATGCAAAGCATCGACCATGCTTCCACTATGCCTAAATCCATCGTCAATCCTGTTAATCTAACGGTCAGAGCTTTTGGAAAGACCTATCACGTTAAAGAGTGTTGTTTGCTAACGATCTGTAATTATTGTTGATTTAACTAGGTCGTGACCCTACACTTGTCGTGGCATGGCTCCCTAACCACTCTATCATCATTCCTACTTGCGCATTATGTTCCTGTTGGTGCGCCATCCTGCCACCTAGCAACCTGTATATATATATATATATATATATATATTTACCCTCGCAGTGCGGTTAAGCATCGCGTGACTCTGGGCCCGTCCTGTAGGGATTCATCTTGCTACCATTCACCAACTTCAATAACATCACTCCATCTAACTGTTGCAGTTGTACTGCGCCGCCTAAAGTAATGAAGCTAACACAATATGGACCGATCCAATGCATCTGTAACTTCCCTGTATGCTTCATGAACTTGTTGTCATACAATAGCACCAAGTCACCTTGCTAACACTGTTTGTTTTTTATATGGCGATCATTCCAAGATTTTTGTCAATCCTTCTCCACGCACTAGTGAAAACCTACGATAAAGTGGTCTTCCTCAAGTCGTACCAGCTGCTCCAGTCGTTCTACCACCACTGCTTCATCATTCATGCCTGTTGCTGTCGTTATGTGCAGACTCGAAACAATGTACTCCATAGGCATAAACCTATGCTATCATGTTCACCCTTTCCATGCCCTGTCTCAAAAAATCTCTAGGTGTGTCGTATTCTTGTCTCTTTGTGAAGGCGACTCAACAAATAAAATGAGCGTGCCGATTTGAATTGCCCTGCACACCCATCTAACCAAATCTAGTGTTCAGTAAATGACACACCTCTCTGTCTGAATGAATCATAAATCAACCCAAAGCAGTGTTCAACGAACAATGTGTCATGCTCACGATCATCACTAACATAAAAATGGTACTCCTTGATCACTTCACGTGACTGAGGAGTGCTATCTCTACCATCAATGTTTTCCTGAGCATGTCTGTACAATACATGTATGAAGATAGACACCTGGTCGGAGTGATAGTACTCACTCTGTATCTCTCTCTGAGGAGCAAAGGTGTAGTTCTTCGCAAAGTCTACCACTGATAAGATTGTGCTCAGCTCAAATACCTCACAAGAATGTTTGAATTCTGAAGCTTGCCACCTAGACCTATGGGAGTGCTTTATGTATTTATAAATTTGACTTTGAAACTTCTCCATGAAATCTGAAACAGGAATCTCATCATCGAGCAAGTCGATCCTCTTGGATGGCACGGATGAAGAAGATGTTGGATTCATGGTGACGTACTCGTACCTCTTCCACCTAACGGTGATATCTGACAATCCATGGTGTGTTGGATCGATAGGAAAGTTCCTATGGAACAATGTCAAATCACCGCATTCATGGCATTTTCTCCCACCTACACACCTCTTATTGAAAAACACGTGTTCAGGATTCCTATTTCATAGTATCATACAAATAAAATCTCACACTATGTGAGGAGCTAGTACACCATTCCACTGCCTTTTGCAAAAATCTAGAAATGTGTCATAGTATAGTTGAAATTCAACATGGTACCGACAGCAACAAGTGCCGCGAATCATATTCAACCTAATATACCACAGTTTCAATTTGTTGAACATGCTAAATGATATTTGAACACCAGGATTGGTTTCTTGGAATTCCTCGTAAAGTGCAACTCCTGTCATCTCCATCACATGCTTACAATGCTCCTGATAAATGCCTCTAGATAAACGTTGTCACAGGACATGCTTTCGATCTGGAATAGCACGAGAATGGCTATCCCAAAACTCTATCACCTTCTCTCTAATGCCTGCTTTCATCCTACCTCGATAGGGTTCCCTACAAATAAGAGCCCATCAAGCAGCTTCATCATTTTCATCTATCCGGACCGTGAATTTAGTATATTTGAGCAATGTTCTTTTTGAAACATTGAGAAATGATGCCATTGTTGATACCATTCGATTTCTTGAGGTGCTTTGTGCCACAATAGCCGTTGTAATTTCCCTACGAGCAGCTTGGGTATCATTGTTTCTTGATTTTCCAAATGAAGATAATGTAGTTCTTACATTTTCTATTGCATTCTCGCATGTCTTTTTTGTTTTAACATCTTGAAAACCCAACAACGTTTTGGCACATTTCAATTTTTTTGTATTTTATCAACCCATGTAGGATTTGAGCTTGTGCCATCGTTGAATGTTGTTCAAAATATGACTTGATTATGTTATTGACATTCTCTCTAACTCTTCGACCAGGGATCGAGTTCCCAATCTCTTCTTGTGCAGAAACAACTGCACAATCCTCTAGAAAATTTCCACCCCTTCCAACCCCACTGCAACTCCCAATTATGTTTTCAATGTGAGAGGGAAAGGTGTCATGTGATGGTTGATCAGGATCATGAGGGGGCACAGGGTCATGTGATTCTTGATCACCATGATGTGATGTCTGACCATAATCTCTCCCTACATAACATGTAAATTAACAAACTGAAAATTGGTTACTTGATAGTTGCGCATTGAACTTTAAAATTGCTAATAACTTGAAATTTGATGTGGAAATTGAAAAATTGAAAATTGCATGTGAATTGAATTTTCCAACTCATACATTTAGCTTGACAATTGTTCATGAGTAAAAATTTAAATTGCTAGTAACTTGAAATTTAAAATTGCTCAAGTGATACGAACCATTACACCAAAACCCCGAGGTGTTAGTGAAGACCGCCCACTAGGATCTTAACATCCCACCACGCTCCACAGTCCAGACTCTGGGATGGATGTGCGCCCGTACGGTGGTGTCCCCTCTGCGTCGTACGAGCCCTGGATGAACACTACAATGCCGACGTTGGATCTGAAACAACGCGGAAGTGATCGACAATAGTTCAGCTGAAAATAAATATGGACACTGGGTATGTTCGGCTTCCTAAGAATTCAAGTGTTTCACTCGGCCACCAATGCTGTCTGACGGCTTGCATATTGGGATAATAGTCCTCACTCCATAGCTCAGGTAAAACTGATAACCGCTTGGCCACAAATGACAGCTCTTGGTTTACCTCACGAGGAAAAACTAGTCAATTAGGTGGGAGTCGTTGCCCTTTTCGCTGGCAGGTCCTCTCAATGGGCCAACTACTTTGGGGTTCCAGTGGTACTCCTCACAATGAGTTTTAGGGCTTATGCCCAAGTACTTCGCACAGTTAAGTGGACAGGAATTATTCCCAGATCCGAACTTGCAATAGATGCGAAAAAAAAATGGCAGAAATTCCACTCAACGAGCCCAAGAAAGTGCTCTGATACCAAATGATACGAACCGTTACACCAAAACCCCGAGGTGTTAGTGAAGGCCGTCCACTAGGATCTTAACATCAAGTAACTTGAAATTTGAAATTGCTAACTTAATTAAACTCGAGAATTGTTTTAGAAGTAAAGTTTGAAATTCCTAGTAAAATTTGAAATTGCTTGTAACTTGAAATTGGTAGTAACTTATACATTTAACTTTAAAATTGCTAGTAACTTGAAAATCAACTATATATATTGAAGTCAAGATAATTATTAATAACTTGATAAAACTTATTGTGGGCATAAAAATTAATATCATTTACAATCATCACATTATATAATTGTGGGCAAATTTTCTTTATGCAATTTATGTCTATTTTACTAAATTACATTACAAGAAAAATGTTATTTTAAAATACAAGTTGCAAATCACCATGCAAAGAATAAATGATTAGAACACTTCTACCCTAGAATTTCAAGGACAACATCATGCATCCCATGTTGTATATATGTGAAATAAAAATTTAAGATTGATTTTCTACCCATCATAACATACCTATTATACTCTAAATGTGGGGAAACAAATATTGATTTAGAGATGAATACGATATTTAATTAAAAACATTGTAGTGATATGATTGAGGAGAAATTCATAATTTTTAATGCAAAATAACATTTTCATTAGTTGATGATTTTGCAATTTCAACAATAGACATTTCAATGGAAATTGTAATTTTATCATAAATTGCAATTTAAGGATTTTTTATCAATAATGATTCACATATCAATGCAAGGTTACAAACATTGCAAATTTAATTATTTCCAATTTGTCCTAACAAAATATATGATTCTAATTATTAATCTTATCATGGTGATATGTCATATTATGCAAATAAAAATATATGTGATAAATGGAATTTTTTTTAAAGTAAACATTATAATTAAATAACTCTTTGAACATTCATTTGTATTCAAATATTCATTACTATGAAAATATTGTCAACCACCATAACTATGAAAATATTCATTCATTTGTTTTCAAATTGAATAAATTCTAACTAATACATAACTATCAAACATGTAAATTTCAAAATATTCATTCATTTGTTTTGAAATCGAATTTTCTAACAAAACAATAATTGAAATTACATTTAACTTGAAATTGTTAGTAACTTAAAAAATTGCAATTAGTTAAATATGTACAATTTAACTTGAAAATATAGTGTCTAAGTGTACATTTAATTTGAAAATTATTCTAATAATATTGAAAATTGTTAGTAAAGTTTATAAATTTGAAAATAGTTAATATGTACATACATTTTAACTTAAAAATAGAATCTAAGTGTACATCTCATTTGAAAATTGTTGGACAATAAAATTGAAAATTGTTAACAAACTTTGAAATAATTTAAAAATTGTTTTAAAGCAACTTTGAAGCATAATTTGAAAATTGTTAGCAACTTTGAAATAATTTGAAAATAGTTAAAAATATGTTCATATCTTAATATGAAAATAGAATCTAAATTTACATGTTTCATTTGAAAATTGTTCTAATTTAACTTTTGTTTAAAGCCACTTGAAAACTGTTCATTTATCATAAAAATTGTTGCAAACTTTGAAATTTAAATAACAAATTGATGAAATAAATAAGAACATAATTACAAATAAATATGAAACAAATTAAATTATGAAATTTAGTTAAATTTATTGAAAAATTGTTACTAATTTTGTAAATTATGTAGCATGATATTTAAATTATGATAGCATGTAATTCAATAATTTACCTTGGTTGTCCTCCATTGGAATTTGTTGCACCAAATGTGCATATTCTTCTTCTCTCAACCTTGCTCTTTGTTGTCTCATTCGTTCTCTATTGTACTCATGTCCTTCATTGGCATTTTGTCATCTAGCATGTTTTCTTTGTCTTTTTTTTTTATTTCCCATCAATCTACAATGAAAACAAACATTTTTTTTTCAAAATGTTATAAAAAACAACAATATGTTAGTATGAAATCTTGAAATATGCCTACAAAGAAATCTTACATGAATCAATCTACAATGAAAACAACAAACAATTTTTTTTTCAAATTGTTATAACAAAGAACAAAATGTTAGTATGAAATCTTGAATTATGCCTACAAAAGAATCTTACATGTCTAATGAGGTCAAATTCAGCAATATGAAAATGACAAATCTCTAATTCAACAAGATCAAATTGACAAAGCTCTAATGGAAGAAAAAAAAAACTAGAAATGAGGTAAATTGTTGTTTGAGAATCCTTGTTTGCTAGTTATATACAAGTTCGTTGATGTTTTTACAACGGAAGGGTAGTTGGCAACATTAATTGTTGCCAACTCCTTTCACGGTTTCGCCCCAATTGGTTTATATATATTTCTTTTACACAGACGAACCCTCAATCGAGCCTATTTGATAGACCCTCGATCGAGCAAATACCTCGATCGAGGGTTTAATAACACCTCGATCGAGGTCTTGTTAAACCCTCGATCAAGGTTAAGTTAATCCCTCGATCAAGGTATTTAAAAAAGCTCGATCGAGGGCTTAAAATACAGGCCGAGAGCCCTTTTCCCTATAGAATGGAATGTTTGTCTGCCTTCCACAGAGTTAAACCATGTCATTAAATGCTCATTAATGAGCGTACTTGATACCATTGGATTCGTTAATGAATCCTCTATCCAGATATATAAAATTTACGAATTTTTATCTTGATATGTCTTTTGTTTTTAAATTTCTACTAAAACTTGCCCTAAAAAACCATGCCAACAACTTCAATTGAGCTCAAAGATAAATCCACAAAATTCAAAATACACATCTAAAAAATTTGAAAAAATACACACGCCCTAGATAAACGCATCCTCTTTAAAATGGTATTTTTAGTTTTGCAAATTATGTAAAAAATCAAAATATTTCATGCACGCACACACATGTGTGCAAAATACGACTTAAATATTCATTGGTCATTTTCGAAAAATAATAATAAATATATTTTTTCGAGAAAAATTAAAAGAAAAATATGTAAACCCTAGTGCATTCTGTCTAGATCATGTTCACATATTTCATTTTTTAAAATTATTACTTTAAAATTAAATTATTGTGCACGCACACAAACTACTTGTTAATTGCTCTTCAAATTTTTAAGTACACACGTTTCATTGAATTAAAATTCGACATGATAAATGACATTGGTATATTTCGAAAAAAATATCATTGGAAAGCCAAAATAATTCTCTACATTTTGTTTTTCAACCGCATGTCAAAATTCATGTGGCAAGTATGAGTTTCGAGGGATTCAATTTAATACATGGGTAAAATTTATGTTTTTCACTGTCATATTTGGCCAAAAAGAGTTACCCATCTTCATGGAATCACCCAATTACAAAACCTTATATCCCCACAGGAGTATTGAAATCAACGAAAGAGGTATGGGTGGTTATGCAACCCTAGATCCATCCACCAAGATCGAATTATAGCGTTCATTTAGGAATTATACACACCCATATTTACATCTTTAAACAAGTCTTTTAACAAAGGAACCAGGGATCGAGACCCTTTATAACCATTATCCTTGGTGATTAAGCACAACGAGATTAACGTTTCACCAAGGATTGAGTTTACTTGTCGTTCCATACAAAAGTTAAACGATACACCAAAAAAACCACAAGTTTACAGAACCTTTATAACCCAAGCTTCATGACTTCAAACATTTCTTTCACAACCATCAAAAAAATCAAATTTTACCATTTGGATAGGCAACTAAATGACTAGTTCAAAATACCAGATTTCAAAAGTAACAAATACATCGTTTTGCGGTAACTTCTCATAATAACAAAAAAAGTGTCTTGTAGCTACCTTTTTAAAACAAGAATTTAAAATAGAGGCAAGCCTCATACATCTATTTATCTACTCATTCCTAGACAAAATATTGGACAAACAACGTTTTCTATCTCTGAAAATATCAATATCAATCCCAGAATTCCATTTATGAAATACATTGAAACGACTAAAGTTATGTTACAACTGAAAATCGGAATCAACCAAAAACAGAGCATATTTTGTCTCATAAGTTCTCCTCTCATATAAAAAGAAAACCAAAATTATACACTCAAGTAGTAAATGCAATAACAATGCCAAGTTTGATAACTATAGAGGCCGAGAGTCGACTCCCCTATCTCCAACAAAAACGCCTATACAAGCTTATAAAGTTTATTTACACAATTTATGGGCATAGTAGCCATACAAATAAAATTACCTATGAAGCCTTTAAACAAAGTATGCCCAGTAATGCTTGAGGGCTATAATTTTACCTCCTTGTAACTCCCAAGAGAAAAATACCTTTAAACAAAAAACATAGTACAACCAATACGTGTATACCCAAAACTGTGAGCAAACCATTATTCGTATGAGAAGGAGAAAATGGTATCCATGGAACCAGACTTACCAGGGTCAATCATTCCAGTGCTCACTTCCCCCAACACTATGCATTTTTAATCTCGAAACATTAAACAAAGAACACCTTCCAAGCATTCACGAATAAAGAGTTTAGTAAATAACTGCTATTTTAAATTCTATGAACTATGGTGATGCTTAAAACCAAAAAGAATGGCTATTTATCACCGTCGTTTTCCAAACATTACAGAGTTAAGCAGAGTCATACCTTTCAAAAATTTAAACTGGTTCTTGCGCCATCCTGTAGCTTGGGTAAGCACATACCATGATCTTTGCTCAGGTCAAGCACAAGGTTCCTCCATAACCAGGGATCGACTGAGAGCTTTGCTCTCCCACTCATAAGACAAAACATAAAACCATGGAGGCAAGTCGAAAAGGGTAGGGTTTTACCCACTCCCCCAACATGGCACATTCACCATGTGGAAATCACATGGGCTGAATTAATGCCCAACCACCTCCACCAAGGGAGAATTTTCCCTTACCCAATATCTATAGTAGAAGGAATAGAATTCATTACCTTTGGGATAGCTAGCTTATAATGCTTGGAACTTTAGCATAGGGTAGGTTGCTCCATCATGTGCACTTAGGATCCTTTTAATCCTTAAAGGGATAACCTGAGTGTTGTTGAAAGGCACCTGCAACCACATACAACATGTCTTAGCTCCTAGAGAGCTAAGTAAGCTCGGGTTTGATGAGAACCCCCCCTACATCACATGTAGTATCAACATATAAAATATTTTTTTACGCACGGTCCTTTAAACTAGAAGGACGAGCTTTTAGATGCAAAAAGTATACCTCAAACCAGTCAACAAAACATCATAATATATACAAAAATAAATTTCGCAACTTAATGATAATAATTATTAGGATAGGTAAAACTTTCATCATATAAAATTTTATCCATAATTTCCCTATCCTTGAAACATGAACGTAATTATCATTATAAGTTCTAGACGATACATCGAACTTGCATACATTTATGAAACATTTAAACATAGTAGAGTAGCCATACAAATAAACGTCATAAAACAAATTCTATACTACAGTAATAATACAAGCTACTATGCAACCAAAACCATGAAAGTAAACCAGACAAGATACAAGTATCATTCTTAGCATTACCATTCAATATGGGAGTATATTCTACATTATTATTTCGGGTCTTACCTGTATTGAGGTGATATAAAATTTTTATTTTATTTTGTATTTTTAGGGACATTACAAGTGGTATCAGATCCTATATTCAAACACTCAGAGACCTTTTGGGCTCACTACTTAAAAAGACTTTCGCTCCAGAAAAATGTTTTCAAAACTTTACTTATGACTTTTACAAAATTAACAAAATATTGTTTGTACAAACTGACTAAATTTTGCAAATATAATTGAAAACTGAATCATGAATACAGAGAGAAACAACAGTCGACACAAAAACTTAGATTCACCTCCTCCAGAAGAGGAGTTGGTGTTGGGATTAAATGAAAGTATCAGAACAGACAAAGCCACCAAGCTAATGAAAAACAAAATACAGAGTTGAGTTGCAACACTACGGCATATGGACTCGCAAACAAGCGAGTGTGCTATGTATTATGTATAGTATATAAATACATGACTTCTTCGGTAGTAAATTGCCTAATCAAAATTGATTTATCTTATTGACATGCATGATATATCAAGTATCAACTAAACTAGGAAAGAAAAATGTTTTAAAACTCTATGATGGAATTCAATCCCAATTAAAAATGATAGGGTTTAAATCCTTTAGTAAAATAAACTTAAGGATAAAGATAGACATGTTCACCTCCTGTATGAACATGAAGTCATGAAGTATTCATGCATAAACGTAGTAATCATTTTCTATATATAAATTTAGAAACAAGCATCAAATAACATTAAGTGGGAATACCACACAACCATAGAGTGCATATACAAAAATAGTATGGTATAAGTGACTATACTTAAGGAAGCGGGACGTAAGTCGTTTATAAGAAATACATTAAGCCTAGAATAAAGGTCATGGCTAATAATGACATGAAAAGAGTTCCAAAAAAAAACTTAGCAAGACTAGTTAGATGCATCAGAGGTGCATTGGCCATTAGTAATTGAACAACAAATGCTCGAGAACATTATCACATGGGTTGCATCATAAATCATAAGTATTGAAGAAGCATAAAATGAGCTTCAAGATTCGAATACATGATAAATAAGTTGTTGGAAATGTCTGCTTAGGAAAGGTATGCAATATTTTGGTAGAAATAATTACCTTCTTGTATAAAGTCAGGGCATGCATCTAACCTACAGTATAGAAAGTTATAGGAAAATAAAAAGTCTAAAACATTTGAATACATGGTTTCTGAAGCACGATAAAAAGTTGATATATTAAAAGTACTAGTAAAACATAAAAAAACAGGTAGCATGAGATGAGTCTGAGAAACTCGACAGGAGTAGTTGAATTCATGAAAGTTGTTAGATGTTGTACTTGGTTGTAAAACTTTGTTCAAGCGATTGATATGTTTATTAATACATATGTGGTTACCTTGTGCTATGGATATCTGTATCATGCGTTATGAGTAATAAAATCATGCAAAAAAGACTAAATGAATTATAGACTCTATAATCCCATCACCAAGAAGTATGTCATCAGCAGAGACGTGGTGTTTAAGGAAGAAGAAGCATGGGATGGAAGCATAGATAATTTGGTTCCAGAGAACGTTGTTACACCTCACACAGAAAACGAAGAAGATGGGCAGGGAATACATGGAGGACATTTAACTCCACAAGCATCTACACCAACAGTAAGAACACCTGTCAAATCACCCAAAACTCAAGAACATGGTGAACCATCAAGTGTTGGTGGACGGAAAGGAACGGGATCAGAGGTAAGTAATGAATCAAATCCTACATTAGCTTCATTAAGAAACAGAGTTAGAGGTCAGAAGAATAGAATTTTAAGAGAACTGTATGAGAAAAAGAAAGAAGTAGATCAAGTTTCAAATTTTGCATTGATAGCATGTGATCCTGTAAATTTTGATGAAGTCGTTAAAAATGATGTTTGAATAAAAGAAATGGATGAAGAAATTGATGCCATAGAAAGAAATAATACTTGGGATCTTGTAGATTTGCCTGATAATAAAAATTGTATTGGTGTCGAATGGATTTATAAGACTAAGTTAAATGTTGATGGTAAGTTGAAAAATATAAAGCAAGACTTATAGCTCAGGGGTTTAGTCAACAACCTGGTATCAATTATAATGAGACTTTTGCACTTGTAGCCAGACTTAATACGGTAAGGATGGTATTAGCTATTTCTGCTCATAATAAATGGTATGTACATCAAATGGATGTAATGTCTGCGTTTTTTAATGGATCTTTAGAAGAAGAGGTTTATGTGAGACAACTGCCTAGATATGAAATTGATGGACATGATGACAAAGTCTACAGATTAAAGAAAGCATTGTAAGGATTGAAGCAGGCACCTAGATTATGGTACATCAGGATTGATGAATATTTGAATAGTGAAGGATTCAGCAGAAGTCCAAGTGAGCCAACCTTGTATACAAAGGTATTAAACCAAGAAGGTAAAATACTGATTGTTTGCTTATATGTTGATGATTTGATCTTCACTGGAGATCTTTCAGTAGATGAGTTTAAGAAAGCCATGAAAACAGAATTTGAGATGACTAATTTAGGAATGATGAAATATTTTCTTGGTATTGAAGTAGCTCAATATGAGGATGGTATTTTTATCAATCAATCTTAGTATGCAAATGATATACTGAAAAGATTCGAAATGTTGAATTGTAAGCCAGCTGTAACTCCAATTGCAACTGGTACAAAAATCAATAAGGAGGATGATGGGTCAAAAGAAAAGTTGATCCAACGTTGTATAAGAGTTTGGTAAGAAGCCTCATGTACTTGACTGCAACAAGACCTGATATAGTGTTTGCAGTAAGTATGATTTCAAGATTTATGGAGTCCCCAAATAACACCCACTGGCAAGATGGAAAGAGGATCCTGAGATATATTGCTGGAACAACAAAGTTTGGAATCCACTATACATCAAACTCAAATTTTAAGTTGATTGGATATACTGACAGTGATTTTACAGGTTCTACAGATAATAGAAGAAGCGCATCTAGATATGTATTCCGTTTTGGATTGAGATCAGTAGCATGGGCTTCAAAAAAGCAACCCATAGTGGCATTATCCTCTGTTGAGACACAGTATGTTTCAGCAACAGCAGCTGCATGTCAAATTGTGTGGATGAGAAGAACTATTTCTGAGTTGTAGCATGGACAAGATGGACCAACTCTGATTTTCTGTAACAATAAATCAGCCATTGCACTATCAATAAATCACGTATTTCATAAAATAAGTAAGCATATTGATACAAGGTATCACTTCATTCGAGAATTCATAAACAAGAATGAAATTAGTATGGAATTTTGCAGATGAGTAAATCAGTTTGCATACCTATTTACAAAACCTATGGGGAAAGAGTTGTTTGAGTTTCATAGGAAAAACATTGGGGTTTGTAAGCTGTAACAAAAGTCTAGTATTTCAAAGTTTTGTTTTGAGTGTAGTAATTAAGGGGGAGAATGTCAGAAGTGGATTAATTACTCCACCGCTTAATAGATGGCGCCATGATTTGTAAAAGGCAACACCGCCCAGATTTGTAACCGCCAAGTTTTGAAGAGCCTCCACCGCCACACCGCCTTACCCATTTAAATATTTGAAGAGACAGTCACCGCCTTCGCTCAAATTATTCAGATTGTGAAGAGCCACTATCATTAATATATTTTGACGCTACAGAACATGAAGAACTGTCCCAGCAATCACATCACATCCATTACATTTATGAAGGGCCAACACAGTGTTCATTTTTCAGCTTGTAGAATTTCAATGAAACACAGAATTCATTTCTACAGAGATAATTGTAGCGAAGGGTCAATTAGCTTTTAATATCTGATCATTCTGAAGCACTATATATACCCACTCTTGTAATCTTGATTAATATACAAAGTTGAATATGATTTTCAGTTGAAGCTAAACTCAGAATTTTTACTCTCTACTATGTTATTTGAGTTTGTAAAATCATATTCGTTTTGGAGTTATTTTTCGGTGTAGCAAGTTAAGAGATTAGAGCTATTTTTTAGTATAGAGATGTTAAATGGGTTTGATTGTTGAAATAAGGTATTAGTCAAATTTTATGAATGCAAGGGTTATCAAAACATAGCTGAAACAGTCAGGTGCAATAGTCCTATAGATTACTGTTAGCTGAAACAGTCAGCTGCAATAGTCATGTAGATTAGTGTTAGCTGAAACAATTAGCTGCAACAGTCATGTAGATTAGTGTTAGCTGAAACAGTTAGTTGCAACAGTCATGTAGATTACTCTTAACTGAACAGTCAGCTGAAATAGTCATGTAGGTGAAAATTTATGAGCTTAGAAATCTGTGTGTGTTGCTGTGAGTAAAAGAAACACTCCTCTGCCTTCCCACAAACTGGTTATCATCCACTATTCATTTTTGCAATCAAAGTTGTGTTTTTTTTCTTCATATTTAGAAATATGGAAATTTGTAGTTGTTGTTTTAAATCCTTCACGCGGTGATCAAATGCATATAAGTAACGATCTATTGGTTCCTTACCCCTGCTAAAGGGATCTAACTCAGAAGTAGCATATGAAGCCTCATGCTAACCATACACTATTATCTGGTGTAATATTTTCATCGATCTAGCAGCGGTCTCTTTGCAACCTTAAAAATCAATCTGGTGTAATATTTTCATCGATCTAGCAGTGGTCTCTGTGTAACCTTAAAAATCAATCTAGTGTTGAGATCTGAAGACCATGTTCTGGGGTTAAAGATCGTGATTTGGTGCCAGGAATTCCCAACAATTTCAATAGCTGCGTTTTTGGTGTTGAAGTCTTCTATTTATCTCCACCCGATCAACATTCACCTAACTGGTGCAACACAAGCCTAGCTAAAGACCTATCCAAATATATGCCTATTTGGACACATTAATATTATTAATGTGGTTGTTGTTAGGTTAACAATGATTTTAAATCATATCTGCCTCTCTCATAGTTATCTCAATGTTTTTTGAAGTGATTAGATCTTTACAAGTGCCTCCTTAACTAAATTTAGGATCTGATAAGCCTGCAGTCTGGTGTATCTGCCCATTATTTCTGATCTGGATGCCCCTCTTTGCGAGTACAATATTGTTGCAGCATTGTTTAAAAGCATTAAAGATGCTCCAAATGTTATAGATAAGGTTTATAGTGCTATATATTTTATTTCACATGGATTGAGCAGGTAAGTGCTGTCTCCTGTCCTATATCACCCTTCCTTCCAAATATAATTGGTTCTCTTATTTCAACAACAGAGAGGAACGATGTTGCGGACTCAGAACTGCTTATGAGACTCTGAATGAAATTGTGAGATGCTCGACTCCGGATACTGCAAATGTAATAATGCAACTTCTCCCTTTAATAATGACAAAGTTGGGCCATACTATGGAATTGCAAATAATGTCTTCAGATGATAGAACACTACTCTTTGGCCTCTACAATATGGTGCTTCCACTCTAACATATATATGAATCATGGTTTTTAGATCACCATTGCATTTTTTTCAAAGATTCCAGTCGCCTTCAGATAAGCTGGACCAACGATTTGCTGACATATTAAGCAGTTCTTTCTTGTGACATCAAATCTCTGCATGATATGGAAACTCTCCAACAAGTAAAGTAGAACTACTGTTTAAGACAGAGAATCAATTTCCTCAACGATAACAGTAAATTGGGATTGATTCTTCAGCAGCTCTACTGAAAGTTCAATTTCAACACTTGTTGCTCCATTCAAATTGACTGAGTGCCTTCGTTGTGAAATCTATACTACTTATTGGATGGCATTCTACTAGAAATTCAACCCATATTAAAAGACTTGACCTGAGTGCTAATCCTGTAGCCTGTATGTTATTAAATTGAAAGAATCATCAGGAGGTATTAATGTTATAGTCCTGTCATTTTCAAAGCGAGCCAAACGAAAACATTCATGAAACTTTATATCATCCAAGTCAATTGCTTTGCCCTTTGTTGATTGATCTTGAGCTTCTAGGAGTACCCTGTAATTGAGGCCACGCTTGTGGGCGCAACAACTTTCTTTGAAGCAGATCCATCTAGCCACGTTTTATCATACTTCTGGATTGAGAGTCTCTCTCACAAGATTGATCCTTGGACCCATTAAACTTTCCCTACCAGTAGAGCAAGATCACAAGTAGCGTATCCACATCTGAATATTCCCCAATTAGTTTAAGCGATTCTACTCAGCATTCAAAACCAATATTAATTGAAGCATTTGGTAGCTACGATTCTCTCATCTATATCTCTTTAACGTGTGGTTGTTTATTCCTTAAGTTGACAAAATCATCATTTTGATCCATGACTTATTTTCCTTAAAGCTATTAAAAAGTATTTACTTTCCCAAAACAAATTGTTATTATTTTAATCTTTTCAAACCAAACATTACTTTTTTCAACGAAAAAAATGTAACTTGTGAAAATCAAAGTTACAAAACACCAGCCATAATAGCCATAATAGCATGCGCGTTCTTTACAAAGTAAAATTGTCCATTTCCATTTCTTCGTATCCTAATAACATAATGCATAATTCCTCTATCTAATATATTAGTGTTAGATAGATAAGGTAAATGGTTGTTTTTTTAATTTATTAATTTCAACTAAGTCTTATTAGTCATATATCTTATTTCTTATTTATTCCACCTCCACATATATCTTTGTTATATTTCTATGAGTTTTAATTAAACCTCTAATTATGGGTGAAGTGCTTAATCTAAACATTGGGACTACTAAACTCTAACAAAATATGAAGCTTCTTAACTGCTATCCAACTTATCTTATAGTCATCCTTTGAATAAGCAATACGTATTAATAATTTTTTACTTTTTTTCGCAAAAAAAATCGTAATTTTATTTCTCATGGAGTATAAAATTACATTGTGCACATATATTCTTAGCATATTTTCCTAATATTTTGTCTATCACAAATCTATACAAGATATATCCACTTAGTCCCTGTTGTAGATGACCGCAAAAAATATCTATTGTGGATCATGGTGAAAATCTAAAGAAATACCTATGCAGCATTCAAAATCCAGGGCCCTTCCATGAAAGGACTATTATAATATTGGAACATTTGGTCTTGATTATGATCTTCTATGCTAAACTGTCCCACAACCATCCAAAAGATCTCTTTACAAAGGGCATCTGCATTCTATTCTTTTCCGTGTAGACATGTGTGCAGGAGAAAAAATTAAAATTTGATTTATTGTCCAATATGTATTCAAGCAGTGGGATTAGTCATGTGTGTGTGCATCTTTGTGCACGTTTCATCCAATTAAAAACTAACATTCAATCACCATAAACTTGCAAATTCTGAACACCATTTTCCACAACAAAAAGAAAATGTATTTTAAGAGTTAATAACTCAACATTATTGTTTGTTCCCTCCCAAAAACATAAAGAAATCTTGAATAAGTGTGTTTCTCATAGATTCAGGGTGGCACCTCCACCACGCATGGATTGTTCATTCAACAAGGCACCGTTGAAAAATTCCCATAGCATGGATTTATTAATCTCTACCTCCCTAATTCTTTGAATTGTTGTCACCCCTTTACCTCGAGGAAAGTTGTACAAAATTCCTATGCTAGTGGTCGCTACAATATCTGGGATTCTAATATTTTCCTAGAAAATAGAGTTGTTCCTAGCAATCTAGATGCCCCAAGAAATCATTAGAGTTGGAGCTTTATATTGATTATTATCTCTATTAGATGACCAACCTTGGAGAACTAATTCCATTGAATCTACAATCCAAGAATTATCTCATCATATTCCTCTGTTAATCTCTCGTGACACCATATTAGTAAAAGAACATTTCAAAAAAAGGTGTTAGACAGTGCCCTAATCCAATGTACAAAGAGTACACCAACTCGAACCTTCCAATATTATTTTTTGTATATTATCCCAAGTTGGAACTTTGTTTTCCAAATCATTTCATCCTTAGTTTATATGATGCATACATGTGCATTCTTTAAGGATATTATATATGTATCCCACATAATCATGTCTACAGTCTCAAGCCCAATTAACCTAGCCGAAATCCATCCCTAACTCCAAAGAGTGGAAGAAAATAGATTTGGAACCTGGTTTAAGGTAAAGAATCCAAACCCCTGAAGTATTTCCACTAACTCTAGCAAAAGAAGATTCCTATCCCTGATCTTGGGCCATGGATGAAAACCAATCCAAGTACTATTCCCATTTATGATTCTCCAAGCAAGACCATTCCCAATAAGTTCGAATGAACTTACCATAGATTTCCATGTGATATAAGCATTATTCATTTTCTTAGTTGGAGATCAAACCAAATCTGTAATGAATCCTGGAGCAATATACTTTTGTTCAAAAACATCCATCCACAAGCTCTTCGTTGTCAAAATTCTCCAAACACATTTGGAAGCCAAATATTTTGAGAAAATAAAGACATTTTTTAGCCCTCATTCACCAAGAGATTTCAGAATTCCAATATTTTCCCATCTTACCCATGGCACAACGTAATGTTCCTTGTGACCACTCCATAAAAACTAGGAACAAAATCTTCTCGCTTTTTCTAATATTCCTTTTAGAATCCATGCTAATGACATCCAATAGACTTGAATGGATTCCAACACTAATTTAATGAGCACAAGTCTTCTAGTCCTGGATAAATGTTTATCACATCATACCTAAATTATGTCCTCTAATTTTGTGATTAACCACATCCAATCCTTTTTCAGATAGTTATTTGGTTTAAAGTGAAATCTAAGGTATTTTAACCCACCATCTAGATCACCTATAGGAAAATAAAAATGAGCTTTGTAAAAAATCACCTCATCCTCTTCCATACTCGTACATGACAAAGTAGACTTTCGGACATTGATAATCATCCAAGTCGCTTGACAAAACAAATAAAGAATTCCTACAAGTTTTTTTGCATCCCATCTAGATCCATAGAAAAAAATTAGGATGTCATATACAAAAGGAAGGTGTGTGATATGAAGCAAATGAGAAATCCAAAATTCTTTTAAGCAACATGCTCTTATGGCCTCATCCAAAGATCTACTTAGTACTTTAGCTACCTACATAAATAATAGCGGAGATAGTGGATATCCTTGACATAGCCCTCTTTCGGCTCTAAAAACCCGTGAGGATGATCCATTGATTAAAACTACAAAGGAGACCGAGGTGATACAACTCATAATCCAATTTATAAAAGGAACCTCAAACCCAAAATGAGTGAGGAGTAGATTGATGTAGAGCCAGTTCATTCTATTGTATGCCTTAGACAAATCAATTTTGATGACAACACCTTCTTCTTTTCTAGTTTTTATGCTATGCAATACCTCTTGTGAGACACCTAAAGCTTCATGGATTTGTCTTCCTTCTAAAACCCCAAATTGATCCTTTGAAATGTGCCTTGACAAAATTTCATTTAACCTTTTTGCAATGATTTTAGCCACTATTTTATAAATACCATTGGATAAAGAGATTGGCCTAAAATCATCAAAAGTGATAGGATTGTCAACTTTAGGTATGAGAGCAAAGAAATTAGAGTTAAAAGAACTTAAAATTCTCTTTGTTCTTCGAGTCTCTTCCATCACCCATAGTAGATAAGCCCCTAGAATATCAAAAGTTTCTAGAAATAATTCTACTGGCCACACATATGTCCTTGGGTTCTCGTCTCTTTGGAAAATATAAAGAACCCAAGTAAATTTATCCACTAAAATTTCCTTCATTAAAACCCTATTGTCATTTTCATTGACAAAACTTGGTAAAACTAGGAAATCTGAATAAATTTTGCAATTGAAGCTCTAAAGGGACTAAAAGTGATTCTTTCCCATATTTTCAAACCCTCAAAAGTGGATGTCTCCCATCCATCTTGATTTGGCATAATCCAAATGGTATTTCTCAACTTGGGTTCTTTTGTAAATGCTTGGAATTTTTTTAAATTTTCATCCCCAAATTTTAGTGATAAATCACAACTTTTCAACTGCCATGCCTCTTCTTAATGTTCAAGTAGTTTCTTATGCTTAGTCTCCAATTGATAGAGTAGATTCTTTGATTCATTGTTTATAAACCTTTCTCCTTCATAATCATACATATTTTTATTGATTCTTCCACCGATCTAAGCTCTTGATCATCATAGAGATTCTTCTAATGAGCCAATTTTATTGTCGCCTATTTCAGATTTTAAGATTATTAGCAAAGCGAACCAACGCTAAATTTTTTGAATTAGGTTAAAGGGGCTAGAAAACATCTTTCATCAAATTTACATATATTCTTCCTCCTTTAACCATCCAAAGTTGAATTTGAAGGGACTAGGGAGTTTCTTTCCCTTTCCATTTATTTTCCAAGAAGATGGGGTTGTGGTCAGATTTCCCCCCATTACCAACTTATTGCTACAAACTTATTAGATGTATTTCCACTAAATGGGAGGCCAACGCAAATTTGTCCAATATTTTTGCAGCTATGTCCTCTCCCAATATCACATTTCTTCAACTTGGTTTTATATTAATAGTTAAATATCTTTGATTCCAGCATATCCAGAAAATAACTCGCCAGGGGATCCAAAGTAGCTTTTTCTCCCCACACCTCAAAAGCACCTAGAGTAAAAATTAGATCTCCACTAATGATGAGATTAGGGGACAGAAAAATGATTTACTCAAAAGACCATCCCAGAAATTCTTCCATTCACCATAAGGCCCATAGATGTTTAATACCTTAAGCTTTGTCCCTAGAGCTTCAACTTGCATTTCAATAGTCAATATTGCTTCAAAACCGCAACAATTGGTAACCTTAATGTCTGATGGATTCCATCCAGTTTCTAGACCTCTTGAACTTGTTCCCCTTGACCCAATGTTTCGTAAAGAAGTAAATATCTAGAACACGAGCAATAACTAGTCTCCTTAATGATCATTTTTTGGACTGGTTTGGCAAACCTCTACAATTAAAAGAGAGAACCTTCATTTACAAACCCTTTCAAGGGCTCTTCCTACTCTAAGCGTCCCTACTATGGAAATTTTTTTCCAAAAGCTAAGTCGAGCCTCGCTTTGTCCTAATATTTTTATAGATTTGATTTCCTTCCCTACTTGTTACCAACATTAAGGCTCTCAGAGCCGACTCTTAGGAAAATAATACCCGGGTCTCAAATTGTACCCAAAAAATCCTCCTCCATGTCCTTTGAGAGTTCATGTTCCATGGTGATAAAAAGTTATGATTCCATACAATACACCCAAATGATAGGACAAGAAATAGTGCTAGTTGGTGGTCTTAGAGTCTGTGTTTCCAAAGAATCCACAATTGAAATTGAAGAGTGCTAATGTGAATTGATTTCATCTTGTTAAGGAGAACAAGAAGAAAATAGTAATGAGGAGGGTCATTCATACATATATCATCCCTATCCAAAGAACCCACATTATCTAAGGCTTTTTCATCCTTCAAAAGCACCTCCTCTCTAATAGATGCTCGAAGACTTGAGCCCAAAAATTGATCAAGATCTTATGGGCCTTCGATCTGAGTCAGTTGTACCGGTATGCTACCAAGCACCCAATATTTCTAATTACCCCGTTTGAATTTGCCACTCTTTGTTGCAAACTTGCCTAGCTCTACTATACATGAGGCCAAAAATCACTTATTTGAGTCATTTGAAACCTTAGATTATTTCTCGATAAAAAAGGGAGATAATAGGAATCAACAAGATGACCATATTGATGGTGTCACCTACAATGGAAAGGAAACCCTTCATAATCCAACTTTTGAATAAGGGTGACTAGACGCCTCTCGATTTTTAAATACTCCTACATCCCTTCTTGAGTATCAATTCCAAACCATAATCCTTGGCACTTACATTTCAGTTGTGTCTTCAAGGGACATATAAACCTCAAGGAACTCACCCAATAAATTTCCATTGCTTCTAAACATATCCAAAGACCAATAATCCAGGGGCAATCTTGGGATCCAAACTCATAATGGAGATATCCAACTGCTGACTACAAGCATTGAAAGAGGGGACTAGAGCTTCAAAGCCAAGGGGGGCACACATATACACCAATTCTTTTGTAGAATACACTGCACGTCCTCTACTTTCTAAAGGAGAAAATCAAACAAACCTTTTCCAAGAACTAGGACTTTTGGGGTATAGCCAAATTGTTTCCCACATTGATTTGTGACCCAATATATGAGTGTTTTAAAATTTAAAAATTGACCATGCACCGATCTAGTGATAGTTATCTCCATGATATTAAAAAAAATATGAAGATGAATATCTTCTTCGACTACAAGTTTTTTACTTCGGTATTTTTTTTAAAACCCATTGCTTCTTCTAAGACCTTCGATCACCTTAATTAAAACCAAAGACTAAAATATGCTCATGTACTTTGATGCAACCCCGACTCTCATAAGCCAAAGGGTCCTGAACCCTTTCGATATTGTTGGAGGAGCCTAAGTCATCCTATTGGCTAGGCTCCCTGCCTGACCTATTGTAATGTATGTCGACAGTTGTGTCGAGTAGTCGGGTTATGTCAGTCGATTGAATAGACAAGACAATTACATAACTGAATGTAAATGCATATATATATGTTGTTGAGCTGATGTACTGGGTTAACTTATATCTATTATGTGTACCATTCTGCATATTTCCGAGTAATAAAGGATTTCTCTTCTCTCCATATCTTGTCTACTTGTATCTGTTTCTTATGCATGCTTGTATAATATATAATGTATCACTGGTAACAATGCAACTCCCTCGACTACAAAATTGGTTCTGTTGTTAGAAATAGAGGTTGGACACGCTTCGCTCCTCATATTTTTTTTCCTCATAGGAACACTTTTTCTTTTATTAGCCTCTGAAACTTTTCCTTTTAGCGTCAGACCTTATAAGCCGGGACACTTCTTTTCTCTCTAGTCTTTTATCTCTGGGGAACCTTTACCTTAAAGCCCAAGGATTAGCCCAAGGAATGAATGAATGGGTGGAATGGGACACAGGCCGAACAAACACTGTCACTCTTTTACGATCTGAGCTATTTTAATGGTTATTAATTTGGCCCGTGCAAGTTGTGGGGGCAGACCCGGACCTGCGGATTATTTGTATGCAGGAGCATATTATAAAAAAATGGATAGGAGAAAAGAAATATGATTATCAAAGAGCTGACTGATGAGGAAAAAGTTGAACTGTTTGATAGCGCTACACAAATCCTGAATGAGGTGATGAAGAATAAAGTATCTGTTGAGGAACAATTCAAGAGATTTGTGGAAGCAGAACAACCTCGTAACCAACAACCATCTCAAAATAAAATCAAGCTAACAGTTGAACCTGATGTCAACCTGACAGAAAGCACTCCTCCACCATCTCCGACTATTGTGATGGAGGATACAGATCTCCCCACATCCCTAGCATCCACTCCACCTACACCATTAGCATCACTTCAGATTCCAAATATTATGCAAACCCTTCCCCTCCCCATCTGACAAAAGATCTGAGCCGACAATGACCTTAATCAATTTATATCCCAACTCCCTGCTATTTTTCTACAGTGGAGAGAGTTAGTCACTAAGAAACTAGCCCTCACCGACACTAGTCCGTCGACTAACTCTGCCCCTTCCGATGTTATCTTAATCGACATACCATCCCCTCCAGAAGTCATAAAACCAAAAGTGGTCGGAATTCACATCACTCAACTTCAAAGAAACCTTGACCCGAACAGTCCTATTGTTTCCCAACAAACTTCATCTTTTATTTATTTTCTAGTTAAACTGTCAATGGAAGACCCCCCACCTGCTCGACATGTCGTCAAACCACCAAAAAGTCCATCAGAAGTTAAATTCCATGATGAAATAGAATCAATGATCCCTGAAGTCGTGTCACCCTTAGTTAGTTTGGATCCATCTGGAAACCCCATTCCTCCCACTTCATCCCCAGTTGTTGAAAACCCCTCGTTGACACCAGTCATTCAAGTTGTCAGTAGTATGGAATCCTCGTCCCCTGCCGACGGAGCTGTTACAAATTCAGCAGTACCACTAATTCAAGAACAAGCAGTGCTATTTGAAGAAGCCGCAATAGCAAAAATTGAGTTACTCATGCCAGAACAAATCAATGCAGCATCGGTCGAGGAAGCACACACAACAAGCCAATAAGCCAAACTAGTCAGCCAAGTACAAGCAGAACAATCCAACGTCGTAATACAAAAAGATGTAGAACACCCACCAGAAACAACCGAGCCACAGAAATAAATAGTATAGCAGACCAAGGCTACAAACAAATCACAGAGCCATAACAAGAAGCAATGCAAAGAAAAACGCCAACAAGAAAAAGAGCAGCAACAACAGAGACAACATATTACCTTGACTACATTCACCAAGAGAGTCTCCTATCCATGCATCTTGATCAGTTTGGGCCTATTTCCACATACAATCCATACCAGGCAACGCAAGTAGAGCTCGACCTTTTTGCCGACGCAGTTAATAGAGAACAAAGGCATAAACGACTAGAAGTAGAAGAATGCGCCCACAAACTACAGGAGGATCAGGTATTATTTTTGGCTAACTGTCAAGACTTAGCCCAACAAGTCATCCCACTCCCAGTGATTTTCGACATGACCAGTACTCTTGACAAATACAATTTTAATCTATCGTGTCGACACTATAGAATGAACTCAATAAGGACCGACAAGAATAGGCTACAGAGACATCTTCCCTGCTATCAGCACAATATGAAGCATTCACCTCAGCACATAACCTGTTAATCAAATATAATGATTAGGCATCTACAGTCACCGATGTCCTTCGCCACTGGTATACCCACTATGGTAATGTCTTTAGAGAAATGCAGAAGACGCATGAGCTACTCAATGATCTCCATTAGCAACGACAAGTCACCAAAAGTACCTTGATTCAATCTATTGAATATCAAATTGTCATGGAAAATAGAAAGTTTGAGAAATTAGAAAAATGGGAAGAACAATGGATGATTCAGGCTCGACCTAGCCTCCTTAAAGTTGAACAACTCTGACTGCATCTTCAAATATTGCTTGCAACTGCTAATGACAAGATCAACCTGTTTGGCCCAAATTTGATTCATTTACAACACAAGTGGACACAAGAGAAAATATCAAATCTATCAAGCCTCACCACACTTACTATTGCAATTCAAAATACGTTGTTCACATGGGAAGAATTCCAGCACCATTTATCCATTTCGGCCGAAGCCATTGTTGAGGTCTGTGCCCAGCAAGAAACCACACCCAGTCCCAATCACGCATCACAATAACAATTATATATAATTTTGTACAGTAATTTTACATTTCCTCGTTTCTTCGGGACAAATAAATATTTTGAGGTGGGGGAGATGTTGGAGGAGCCTAAGTCGGATTATGTCGGTCGGTTGAACCAACAAGAAAGTTGCATAGCTGAATGTAAACGCATATATATAGGCTATTGATCCAATGTATTGGGTTAACTTAGATCTGTTCTGTGTATTGTTCTACATATTGCCGAGTAATAAAGGCTTACTCTTCTCTCCATATCTTTTCTACTTGTATCTGTGTCTTGTGCATGCTTGTATAATATATAATGTATCACTTGTAACAATGCAACCCTCTCGACTACAACAGATATCCACCTTCAGAGTATGGAAAACCCTAACTAAATAATGACTTCCAGAAACACTAATTGATTCAATAGAAGAGTCGTCGAAGAATGTTAAAATACCATTTGGATCTATAGGAATATCGGCCATAGATCCTGAAATATGAGGTTATGGAGATGAGAACTCCCTCAGGAAATGAAATGCTTCAAGAACCTCACCTCCCTCTAACCTGGTAACCTTGAATACACTATAAATATCCACATCCACCTGTGTTATAACCAAACCGAGGGCGCCAACCAAAAGATTATATGGTTGGGAACTCTCCATACCTTCTATGGCCCATGCCTGAATCTAGGCGTTAGGGGGAGTTTCCACGATTAGCCTTGTCGGCTTCTGAACGATCAGGAAAATGCTACCCATTACCATCAACATTACATTTTTGGAAGAGTTTCCTTCAGAATAACAGATCCTATCTCCACACCTAGACACACCTCTACCTTCTCTTTGTTAACTAGCACATCCAAGGTAATTTATCCCTCATAAATAACAGAGGAATAATTTAAAATCTCTTCTTCTTCACCATGTTTTTTTTTATCCTGAGAAAGACATTTTATCCCATTTGATTGACTACGGTTCCATCTCATCACCTAGTTATTAAGAATGTTTTACTTATTGATGAAATTTTTCATTTTTAAATGTACATATGTAAATTAAAATAGTTAGAATAAACAAAACTACCAATATGATAACTTGTGTTATTGACAAAAGTTTAAATGAAAACAATTTAATCTCATCCAATTTTAAAGATAAAATAAGTAAATTAAAAATAGATAATTGCACAAATAGGGTGGATTTATTTATATGTAATTTTAAATCAAGAAGAATTTTCTAAAAGGAAACTCAAAGCTTAAATTGTTATTGTCTACTTTATTTTAAGGATAATATAATATATATTACAATCTTTTGATAACCATTTTTAATGTTACACATGGGTAATAATATGCTACTTAGGATAAATAGTATATCCTAAGGTAATCATAAGGTGATTTAGAACTTAATTATTATGAGTGAAATCACTAACAATATTTTGTTATTCATATGTCCATACAAGAGTACTAGAAAAGAAACACAGGCTAGTGCAAATACTAGTAACATGTCCAAGACTTCAAATTGATATCCAGGGTTTTAAATCGAGCATGATTATTGATAAAGATATTATTCAAAAAACATCAAAAGTGAATTCTAAATACCTAGTCTAGATAAATCATTGTGCAACAAATGATCAAGATTTCCTGCAATTTTTCACTAATGTGAACCCAAAAGCAATGAGACAAAACCTTGATGAGATGTGAATTGGTTACAATTCCAACAAATCTCAAATCCTAAAAATGCTAGATTATCAAATATGAAAAGTGAAAGTATGAAAGAGTCATTTATCCCTTTCAAGGTTTGAAGGTCATCCTTGGCAAGTTTAAAGACTAAGTCCAAATATTATTGAGTGAACAAATTTGTTCACTGCTCGCAGAAAATGACACAAAAAAATGGGGGTTCAAACTTTTCCATGACACGTTTCTATTTGGTTATTCTTCATCTTCATTTATATGTGCTCTTGTTTATTGTTTTATAACTATCTTTGCAACTTGTAGGATCGTAAGTGGTTAATGAAAATCTCCTAACATGTCATGGTTGGAACATGGGTTCTTGATAAGCTATAGGGTTATGCTTAAGCCCTATGTTTAGAGTTTTGTCAATATTTAATTGTTGACATTTTATTTCACATCATGGACTTCTACATCTATTTTTCTAAATATAAATCAAATTCAAATTATATTGACAAATATATTTATTTCTTAATTTCCATGATCCAAATTTTGGTAATTTTGATGTTATGTATTATAGTGTTGATGCAAATGAGACTTTTTTCAATGTCACTATGCTTACTGGTACAAACGATACTTTTTCCAATGACATTGTACTTGACAATGTGATAATCCCTTTAGATAAGACAAATTCTACTATCTTAAATATTTCTCCATATGACTATAGTTCTAGGTTCGTCACGTGTTTTTTTTCTAATGTTCTTCCCATATTACTTCGAAATAGATATATCGATTATGTAGGACAAAAAAGGCTATGTTATTAATATATCTTTGAAAATAACAAAAACTACTTTGTTATATTTTATTGAAAAATATGGCATTAGTAACATACAAATAGAAAAGAAAGAGTTACAAAGTATCTAAACAATGATATATATACTATATAATTGATATATCTTTTAAAAGAACAAAGACTACTTTATTATGGTTTATTATAAAATATGATTTTTTTAATTGTTATATCATAAATAAAAATAAGAATTACCAAGTCTTTGAACAATGCTATATGCATATCTTGGATAACAAGTAATGACTTGGTTTGGGCTATATGCATATTTTAGATAACAAGTAATGACTTGGTTTGGAGAGGAGAAAGAAATGACAAATCTTGGTTAGCTAGTATCATAACCAAGAAATATAGTTATACACTTTATCTTATCTTGACGAGCTTCAAAATCTAAGAAGTTAGCTAAAGGTATGGAAAATGATAAAAAATGAATTAAGCTTTTTCTTATGTTAATTAGCAATTATTATAATAATATTATTTATATTATTTGTTTACTTGTTTATTTTTTCTAAAAACATTTTAGTTTTGTATACTTATTTTTCATAATTACAATACAATTTTGATAAAATAATATGTAATGTTTGTATTTTTTATTATTATAACTAAACTTACAAAATGTTTTATTTTTATAAAATCAATTTTAAGTATCAATTTAAGAAATCTCGCTTTTGTGTAACTCAAGTACTTTATGAAATTTAATTCACTTTATGAAATTTAATTCAATTTGCATTAATCATTATGTATATTTAAAATAAACATGATATGTTTATCTAATATTATTAGTACTAATAAAAATGATATATATATATATATATATATAACATCATATTATTATTATCATTATTATCGATAATATTGTATTAATACATTAACAATATTGTAGATACTAATTTTATATGTATATATATAATATTAATGTTAGATAGGGTAAGGTAAATGGTTCCTCTGTGTGCCTGTGTGTGTTCAACTAAGTTTTAATGGTCATATATCTTATCTCTGATTTATTCCATCTATGGGCTATCTTTCTATGAGTTTTAATTAGATCTCTCAAGTACTTTCCAACATATCTTATAGTCATGGGTTGAATTTAAGAAGTAGGGATTAAGCATATTTGACTTATTGAAGAAAGTTTTCATTTTTAAAGATCTACATATGTAAATTAAAATAGTTAGAATAAATGGAAATTTGAATATGATAACTTTTCTTGTTTTATTCAGAAAAGTTTAAATGAAAACAATTTAATCTCATTCATTTTTAAGGATAAATTAAGTAAATTAAAAATAGATAGTTGTACAAATGGGGTGGGGTTATGTATATTATAATTTATCTTAAAAATAATGAATAATAAGAAAATCAAGAATTATCTAAAATGCAAATCAAAGCCTAAATTGTTATTGTCAATTTTATTTCAATGATAATATAATATATAGTACAATATTTTGATAACCATTTTTAATAGTCCAAAGAGATAATAATATGCTACTTAGGATAAATAATATATCGTCGGGTAATCATAAGGTGATTTAGAACTTAATTATTATGAGTGAAATCACTAGCAATCCTCCCTTAATCATGTGTCCATACAAGAGTGCTAGCAAAGAAACACAAACAAGTGCAAATACCGGTAACATATCCAAGTCTTCAACTTGATATTCATGGTTTTAAACCTCATGATTCTTGTTAAAGATATTTTTGAAAACCCATCTAAACACAATGCTAAATACCTAGTATAGGGAAATCAATATGCAACAAATGAACTTAAATATACTGCAGGTTTTCACTGATGTGAACCCAAAACCAATGAGATAAAACTTTGATGAGATGTTAATTAGTTGTAATTCCAATAAATCTCAAATCCTAAAAATGTTGGATTATCAAGTATGCCGAGTAAAAGTATGAAAGAGTCATATATCCCTTGTAAGGTATGAACACCATCCTTGTAAAGTTCAAAGAATAAGTCCAAAGACTATTAAGTGAACAAATTTTTTCACTACTCGTAGAAAATGAAACATAAAAAAATTGCCAATATTCCAACTGATAAAAAAAAAAAAAATGTTTATCAATATCCCAATCATGTATCCTATAAACCCTATATAGAAAAACCTTGTGAATGACTCAACAATGACTTATCATAATTTTATCAATATATATTGAGAGTTAAAATAAGTAAGTTGCTCATATTGCTCCAAATCCTGAAAGCAAATTGTCGAACAGTCATGCAAGTCACAAAAATGCAAGTGATGGAATATCCAAAGGCCAAAATATGGAGAACTATCCATCCATACCAATATCCCAAAAATCCATAAAAATGTCATAAGCTCCTAAAATTGCTAAAAAAACGCAAGGATTAAATTGTCTTGGTGAATATCCTTTGATGTTAAACTAACCAATCCAAGATTCTACATGAGTGATATGTGTCAATGGCCGCACATGTTGGAAATACAATTCTTTTGTTTGAGAGTCTGTAGTGGTCTTTGTGCAAGCCATGAAGAGGGCCATTTTGCTAAAATGACATACTACCACCCAAATTGCATCATGTTTTCATTGGGTGGTGGGTAGTTGACTTAAGAAATCCATAGAAATTGACTCCCAAGGCCTGGAAGGTAGTGGGAATGGTTGATATAAGCCATGCTTTTGATTTGATGGTTTCAACTAAGAACATAATGTGCAGGCTCTTATGAATCTCTCTACTTGAGGTTGAAGAGTAGGCCAACAGAAATGGCATTGGATATGTTGAATGGTATTAGTGGTACCAAAGTGGCCTCCACATGTAGATGCATGAGCTTCTTTAATGATAAGAAGACAATCGTCGGAGTGTGGGACACAGAGAAAATTTAATTTGTAGAGCCACCCATCACAGATGGTGTAATCCAAGAATGGAGTCTGATTGATGACTGTAGGGTCCTGTAATGCAACCCATATTTCTTGAAAGTCAGGGTCAATATCATACTTATATTTCCATGTATCATAGGTAGCATAGAGAACCTCTAGTAGTTGGAGCACTAAAGTGGTGGCTTGCTGAGCAGATCGACCATCTTGTTAGAGGTTCCCTTCTTGTATCTAATAACTAGATGGAATTGTTGAATGTAGGATTCCCATTTAATATGCCTTTGTTCCTATAACTTGGACTGTGAATTAATGAAAATTAGTGGATGGTGGTCAATATGTAGAATAGTCTCCTTTCCCAACAGATAATGGCGCAATTTCCTGAGATCTTGCACTAGGATGTAGAATTCCTTGTCATAGGTTCTATAGTTTCTCTTAGCATCTGAAAGAGATTATGAGTGGTAAGCAATAGAATGTCCTTCATGTTTAAGCACTGCACCAAGAGCATATTGGGAGGCATCTGACTCAATCTCAAATAGTTGAGAGAGGTCTGGAAAACGCAGTACTGGGGACAAACATCAAGCTTCATTGAGACGAAAAATTTTACGGGTGGCTTATTCATTCCAAACAAAGGTGGAATTTCTATTGGATATCTGATGCAAAGGACGAGAAATCTAAGAGAAATGTAGGACAAAATTACGATAAAAAATTATGCCACCGAGGAATATTTTTAACTCACTAGCAGAAGAAGGTGTTGGACATTGTTTCAATGCTTTCATGCGAGAAGGATCAAGCTGAATACCTTTCGAGTCAACAAGAAATACTAGGTAAGGAACTGAGCGCTGGCCAAAATATGTCTTCTTTTCTTTAACTTGAAACTTGTGTTCTCTTAGTATTTCGAGAACTTGACAAACATGTTGAAGGTATGTTTCCCACAAATTACTAAAGATCAGAATGTCATCTAAGTAGATAATCACAATGTGACCCAAGTGCATCCTGAAAATATCATTGATGAGCCTCATGAAGGTGGCGGGTGCATTATTCAGGCCAAAAGGCATGACCTTCCACTCGAAAAGGCGGAACTTGGTCTTGAATGTTGTCTTCCAAACATCAACTGGGTTCATTTGAACCTGATGGTATCCTGCTGTCAAATCCAACTTAGTGAACCATTTATCACCTTCTAGGGTGTCAATTAATTCCTCAATCCAGGGTAGGGGGTAGAGGTTTTTCACTGTGGCCTTGTTAAGGGCCCAATAATCAGTGACAAGGTGCATTTCGGGGGCACATTTCTTGGGGATTACGAAGGCTGGGGAAGCACAAGGAGAAGATGATGGTTGAATGTGTCCTGAGTTGATTATTTCAGTCAACTAGTTTTCAATTTCCTCTGTTTCCCATGGGGCAAGGCGGTATGTAGGTGCATTGGGTAAAGCAGCACCCAGTATGAGGTTAATAGAATGGTCTATGTGGCGAGAGGGGGGGAGTCCAGTAGGGGTTGGAATAAATTGACAAATTCTTAGAGGAGAAGATACATGGATTTTGGGATGGGATGGGTGGTTTTGTTTGGTGAATGGTGCGTACCAGACAAAGAGAGACACACTGGTTGAGATGGACATGAGGGAGTTTTTATTTTGTTGGCTTGGGTTTGGGTGGGGCTGTGATAAGAAAACAAGTGTGTCCATCCCTAGTAATTTTATACTGGAGAGATTTGGTTGTATAAATGGCATTTCGTTGGTCTTGGTAAGGGAGGCCAAGCAGTAGGTCAACACAATCTAATGGTAATACATCATAGAGTATAGAGTCTTTAAATTGAACGATGGAAAATGTTACCAGGCAGTGATGAGAAACCAATAGACAGGGACCATCATTTTGGACCCATCCTATATTATATGGTTTTAGGTGAGGAGTAGTGGTTATATGGAGGTGTTGCACTAGCTCTTGTGAAACCAAATTTTTCTGGCTGTCGTTGTCCATGATGAGCAAGGCCAACGAATTTTTGATTTGGAAGTTATGAGTAAAGAGGAGTAGGGTAGACAAGTTGGAATATTCAAATGTCATTAAGATCAATGAGGGATCTACTTCAATAGGATTCTCAAGAGAAACCTCATCAATATCCTCTACAGGTTGTGATGAAGTAGCTTCTATGAAGAGAGTTTTTTTGGTCTTGAGAGATTTTAAAACTCAACAATCTGAAGTGTTGTGGGAATTTGTCTTGTGGAAGGAACACCACAGTGTATTGGCAGTTTGGTTGGTAGGACGAGTGGAGGGAAAGCGAGATGAAGTATTGGGTGTGGGAGTTTGTGAAGCAGAGGGATTCTGGTTGGGATGAGATTGAGGAGTATGACCCTGAGGAGCTACCTTCCTTTCGACTGTCAATGCTCTTTGAAAAGATTTATCTAATGTAGAATTTTCAAATAACTCAACTTCTCTACAGAACTAAACCAATAAAACAAAATTAAATTTAAGGATTAATACCTCTTTTGGGTCTGGAATGTGGAGCAATAGTCGAATCTTGGAGAAGTATTCAATATAGGCCCCTACCCCTTGTGCAGGTAGTTGGCGGAGTTGGTGCCATCGGATCCATAAATACTGAAGATACCCGGGTGGGTAAAAATGATCTCTCAATGCTTCACACATGCGATCCCAAGTGTTGATCAGTTGAGAAGAAGAAGACTCTGTTGAGGCTCCAATGTCTATTACCAAGGTGGTCTTTTCCTACTCTATGTTCCACTGAGTTTGAGCAAGTCCTTCCAACTGTAACGCTGCAATCTGTAATTTTATCTCTTCGGTAATGCTTATGCAAGCCCTGAAATAGGTGGAAAGGCTGTGGATCCATGAATCCACAACCTATCCATTGGTTTTTCCAGTGAACTTAGGGAACTAGAACCGAGTATCTAACCTGAATGGATCTGGTTTGGTTTGTTGTTGCATCCTCATTAACTCATTGAGAGCATATGCGAGGTCCTATATTGGATTAGAGGAATTTGAATCAGAATCAGTGGCAAATGGATTTTTTCTAAGAGGTACCTTGTGGAGTATGAAGGATTGGAGGCCAAATTTTTAGATAAACCTGGTTTATGCTATGTGTTGAGTATAGAGGGTGCAATGCACTAGTGGTTATGAGCTTAAGAAACAAAGGCTTTACTAGAGTGAGAGATGTGTGGGCATGAATATATGTGAATCTCCTCTCTATGGTGGAGATATGTGAGCGCCTTGGGAAATAAGATCTGTGAATCCACCATCAACTGTAGTAACCTTGAGAAGGGTGTGAGATCTACTACAAATCATGAAAAACTCAGAAAAGAAAAAAAAAGAAAAAAAAAGGATGTTTGAAAACCTTACTACAGATCTTGCTCTTATGTTGCCTCTCCTTCGGATCTTGGAGCTCTGATACCAATTGATCTCCCATTATAGGAGATCTAACCTCCTCTCAGCTAAAGCTGCACATATTGGAGCTGCTCCAGAAAAACTAGACAAGAGCGCACTCGCCAAGTGTAGCGCCCCTCTTTGTTCTATGGGAAAATCTTATTGAAAATTGGTGTTGTCAGGTAGTTTGGATAGCCAACGGGTTTAGTTAACGCAATGAGGTGTAGGTGTCCCAAAAAGGGAGAAACAAAGCAAATCATGAGGAAGGGTGCACTGATTTTTTAGAGAGAGCGTTAATACTGTCGAGAGATGGAAGCGCAATGCAGATCATGAGGAATGGTGCACTGATTTTTTAGAGAGAGAGTTAATGTTGTCTAGGGATGGAAACGCAATGCAGATCATGAGGAAGGGCACACTGATTTTTCAGAGAGAGCATTAATGCTGGGCCAGGGATGGAAATGTAACGCAGATCATGAGAAAGGGCACAATGGCTTCCAGAGGGTGCTAATGTTGAGTGTTGGATTTGATAAAATGTAAGCCGGGGAGACACATGCATACAGAGGATAGGAAGAGAGGAGCCTCTAGGAGTTCTATCATTCAGGAAGGAGGCTTCAAAACCTAAAACCTAGAAGCAAAGAGAAACGAGAGCAGAAAAGTACCTTTCTCAATAAGCATGTTTGTATTAGATGAGAGGATCACCTTTTATAATAAGGGACCTACTTATTTACATAATAGATGTTCTAATACACGTTAAGAAAACTTAGGCTAAGCTTATTACATAATCCCCTGTTTCTACTATGGGTTGCAAAGAAGACTAGCGTCTTTGTGGCCCACAAATCAATCCACAATCAATAATAATCCTAAAAATAAAAATTTAAAAATCTCAATTCATCATCCCAAATAAATCATGGTTAATTTGTAAAATGGGATATTTCAATGGAAATAATTCATCACAACATATCTTCTAATTTACTACAATCATCCCGAATAAATCACGGTTAATTTGTAAAATGGGATATTTCTATGGAGCATTTTACTTTATATTGTATATTTAATATACTATCTCAATGCTCAAATGAATTGAAATTAAAACTAAACAAACAAAGAAATAACACACCATCTAGAAGAATTAAATAATACACCTTTTAGATATGGATGCAATGATACTTCTCTTTTAGGAATGGCCACATATGTGCTTCTATTTTAGGAATAGGTGCATCAATGATCTTATAAGATATATGTAATACGAGGCTTCTCTTTTAGAAATGGGTGCACTAGTGCTCCACTTTCGTCTTTTAGGAATGGGTGCATTAGTGCTCCTATGTCTTTAGAGCACCAACAATCTCTAATTTATAACACATGCCAATGGATATTATAAAATCGTGTAATTGCGCACCTTAATTTTTTAAGTGAACTAACAAAAATAACTCAAGATGCTCAAAATTTCTATTTATAGTGAAAATCTATTAAACGCTCCACTAAAACCTCAATTACCATTTACAGAGATTTTAGTGGAGTTTTTTTTCTATAATTGTTGCCAACCTTATAAAACTAAAAACTTATGGAGACATCCACTAGAAAGTGTTTTCCTTGAAATCCTAAATGCTAAGCATTGGTGCACCCACACTAATGTGGAGCATCTATGTTAGTGCTTGTGTTGGAATATATTAATTTTATTCCTTGGAAGGTAATAATGTCTTTGTATTATGTCGGAATTTATCCACAATCTTATGTAAAAGAGTAATACATTATATCCCATATTCATTATGGTAAAGTATACTCTTGATATCCATCATTATATAAAGAGATGTTATTATGGAGAATTATATTATCCCACAAGCAATATGTGAGAGTAATTCCTCCACATCTCTTGGTATATAATAGGTTCAAGGGAGTCACATTATATATAACAAGTGATAAAGTGGTATATGCTCATAGATAGTATTGACACATGGTATTGTGATCTCAAGATTTGCTATATTGTATTGGGGTTATTTGTAGTTTCTCTCTTGTAAGAATGAAGGAGATTTATGGAGATAATAAGAAGACAACCTTCCCGTGGACATAGCCCAATTGGGTGAACCATGTATATTTGATGCATTCTTTTCCTTGTTCTCTTTATGTTTTTATTTACTTTGATATGTTATTGATTGCTAAGATAGGTAAGCTAGTTTAGCTAGATCCATATCTCTGACATAGTATCAGAGCTAGTTGCTATGATCTAACACATTCTATAGCTTTCAATCAATAAATATTATCATATGGGCATTGTTATCTTGTAAATTTTCTTTCTATCTAGTAGACATTAGGATTCTCTTCAGATCTGGGCATATTTATGCAGTTTTGTTTTCTAACCCTAACCTTGTTGTGTAGATTTTTGCAAAAAAAATTCAAAGGTTTCTTGATTTTTTTTGTATATCTATATATTTTCTGGATTCTCCTCAAGGAGATCTATCTTCTGGGTTTCAGATCAGCAGTTTTCGTCCAAGTTTGGTAGACTTTGTGTAGGTTTCCATGTTCGGCTTAATCGACACTGTTTTTGGCCTAAAACTAGACATTCACGACTTTTCCTTTGCAGAGAGCGCGGTTAACCTCTACTTTCCCAATTGCAAACCTGTGAGTATACTATGGACCTACAAATTTCAATGTACAGACCTGTGTGTGCTACAACATACTCACACCTGCTCTAACTGTAAACTCGCACTTTCTTCAGTATACTTGCAACCCTCTTATGCAGAGACCCGCGAGTGCTTCGGCATAACCGCGACTTTACTGCACAACAACCCGTGGGTAGCCGTGACTCCACTATACAGAAACCCATGAGTATCAGATCAAAACCGCAACTTTTGATTTTACAAACCCATGCACCCACAGCTGGATCTAATGTAAATCCACGAGTAACAGCAACAGTTGCTTTGCAAAACTCGCGAGTATTAATATTATTCGCGAGTTTACAGTTGTAAGACCTGCGAGTAACTTTTCTTGGCACTTTTTAAGGGTTGTAGGTATAGTTTCTTTTTTTACTGTTTTTTAAGTCAGAACGGTAAAAGCGTTTCAATTTTCTATTATCCATCTTTTTAGACATTTAGGTTTTGCTTCTAATCATGTCTCTTAAGAGATTATTTCTTGTTCTTGGTATATATTTGTCTCACATTCCTATATGGAAGCATTGGCATTTTTTGAGGGCATGGATCTCTAGTATTTGTTCATGATGATAGCTATAAACCATCTAATGCTTAATATTTTAACAAGATACTTAATAACTAATTTGTTCTTTCTTTATCATATTTAATCATGTTGAATTCTAATCATGTCATGTTTATATAAGCAATCTCATATTTGTAAATCTTCTGTAAGCTATTTTATTGCCCATTATTTATATGTTGTGGTTGACACTTAATGTGTAAAAGTAACTTCATTGTGAGTAAGTCAAGTTAATCTTTTATTTGATCATATTATGTTGTCATATTTGTATATGATGTTTGCTAACCTTTGGTGTATAAGCATTTTAATTTATGTATGAGCAATTTTGTTTTATGATCTTTGTATGTCTTAATCTTGGAAGTTCTTGTGTGCAAATAAGTTCTTTCCTGAGCATATTAATCTTGGAAGCACCATCTTCTACTGTTAAATTCATGATGTTCATTTGTATGATATCATTATTGATGTATAGACCATTGGGGTCTTGTTTCTTCGATGTTTGAGGTCTTCTACAGATATTTATATTGCACCTTAATTGGAAGAATGTCTGCTATCCGCATGTGTATTGTCCATATGGGTTTTTTTACATTGTTGTGGTGTTCTTAGCCACATGTTATGTGGTATCAGTTATCAGAAGGTATATGTACATTGGTGTGGATGTTATATCAGAGTTCTTCAACTATCAGTTATGGTTGTGATGATTCTTGTGGTTATCTGGGCACCTTGTTGTTGGATTGCGTCACATGTTCTAGGCATCTTGTTGTTGGTATTTCATCGTACAACCTAGTTCGTGTGCAATTTCATGATTCAGTGAGAAGCAGTTGTTCTTCATCAAATTCCAGTTAGCCGAAGTGTTCTTCTTATTTGCAGCTTATGGTATTCTAGAAGTTGTCATCAAGGGGGAGCAGTAATGACTCCTTCCTTTTTTAGTGTTAGAGAGGGATTTTCTCCCAGCCATTATTAAGGGGGATTGTTGGAATATATTAATTATATTCCTTGGAGGGTAATAATGTCTTTGTATTATGTCAGAATTTATCCACAATCTTATGTAAAAGAGTAATACAATATATCCCATATTCATTATGGTAAAGTATACTCTTGATATCCATCATTATATAAATAGATGTTATTATGTATAATTATATTATCCCACATGCAATATGTGAGAGTAATTCCTCCACATCTCTTGGTATATAATAGGGTCAAGGGAGTCACATTATATACAACAAATGATAAAGTGGCGATACTCGCGGGTTGTGCAGAACCCACGAGTATCAATATCAAATAGGAGCACCAATTTGCCCAATCCAAAGTGAAACACCAATATTAGTACTCTAGAATTAAAGAGGGGCATTAATGCCCCAGTGATAAAATACAACACTGCTTATATCATACAATAACTAAATTATTAGTTAATTATAAAAATATTTATAACCAATAATTTATGAATATTTTAGTTAACTTATACATATAATTTGTTTTGTATTTGGTGGATTAAAGTCTATAAGAGTTTGGGTTCTGGGACAGAGGTTATACCCATACCCATCAACATAGTTATGGACGTCAGTGGGCCCAGATATCTATACTACTACATGCATAACCCTTACTTGTTCCGAGCTTTTGGTCTTTAGAGAAAATTCCAGGTGGTAGGTCACTACAAGCAAAAGGCCCTTTAGAGGAGGTTATAATGGATGATCCTCTAAAAAGAGCCCAAATATCCCTTTATAGGTAATGTCACTAGAAGAGGCAAGTGTATAGATTTTTTACGATTATTCAGTGCTTTTGAGCATAACAACATCAGTTCCCTAAATCACCTACTTAGACACCTTGACATATGTGCTTAATGTGGAGACATTGCTTGCTCCCATTGGTTGTTGACTGTAGTTTGAATTTTTCCAAACAGTAGGAAAATTTTCAAATTTTACATACATTGCCACGATGCCTCCCTGACGCACAAGTGACCTATTAAATTTATTATTACTTCGCTATTTAATTATTTAGTGGATTAGATTTGAGAATTCATCTTTTTTTTGCCCAAATTAAAAAAAAAAAAAACTCTACACAATATATTCAAGCTGTTAGGCTTGCACCGCTACATGGAGTAGCCTGTAAATTTATAGGGTGCACCGGTAGCGGTTCATTTATGTCAAGGGCACACTGCATACATGGTGCAATATTATTTTAAGCACACTAATTAACATAATTTTTAATAAAAAAATATAAATGCAATACCAGTATGCGATATAAATACAACAAATTACCGGTACGTAATGTTGACAATGTCCTGGCCATTTAAATCCTATCTCATTCACAAAAAATAAAAAATCTCAAACAAAACAAAAAAATTTAATCAAAATTTAATACCGGTGCATAATGTGGGAAGCATCTCGGTCATTTAAATCCCATCTCATTCACAACAAATAACAAATCACAAACAAAATTTATCTTGTAATTTACTTTTTTTCACTTACCTTTTTATTAACTTTAGAAGCTGATTATAATGATCTTATAGAAAGAACCTCTTAACGAATAACCCTTGCAAAATGACATAAGAGAAAGAGGCAAGTCAAAGGGAATATGTTTCTATTAGCGTGATGGGCTCATTCACGCTACGGGAAAAGAGAGTTCGAGGTAATTTGATTTGTCTCGAAATAACTTAATTGGAAATAATCCATATAAAATAAGCGTAGGCCTAGCAATATTAGTAATTTTAGGCCTACCAATAAGGCAATAATGAGGTAAGAAATATAACCATTAAATGGTGATAGGTCTTATATGAGCAAGTAATTATTTGAATACACACAGCAAAGTAACCACTCAAGGGTATTTTTATTTTTATACCAACTTACATGTCTTTGTCAATCAAACTCCTTCATGGGTAAATGCTTTTCTGAAATTCCTAAAATATTTCAACTTGTGTCATCTCCAGAATGTGTTTACAATTCTCATTGTACATGCCTCTAGATAAACATTGTCGCAAAAAAATATTCTGATCTGGTATAGCATGAGAATGGGTTTCCAAAAAACTCTACCACTTTCTTTCTAATGCCTTCTAGTAGTCTATCTCAGTAGGGTTTCCTACAAGTAATATCTCAATAAGTAACTTAATTATTTTCATTTATCCAGGCCTTGAATCTAGTATGACTCCACAATTTTCTTGAAATATAAAATTTTTTGACATCACTGTAAAAAATTGACTTATTGAAGACCTTGGTGCAACAACAATTATTGTAATTTCCCTATGACCAACTTGAATACCGGTTTTTCTTGATTTTTCAAACAAAGGGAATGATTTCAATACATTTTTTTATATATTCTCATGTGTTTTTGTGTGTTTATCATCTAGAAAACCCAATACATTTGTTTTCTTTTTATTTTTCCTTTTTTTATTTAAATTTTGTGTGATTTATCAATCCATGTAGGATTTGAGCTAGTGTAATAATTGATTTTTCTCAACAAATGACTTGATTATGTTACTAATGTGTTCTTTGACTATTCTATCAAGACAAGGGTTCTCAAATTCTTCTCTTATGTTTTCATCTTAACTATCTAAAAAGTTTGAATCATCCCTTTGAGAACTAGTACAACTCCCAAATATTCTTGAAACTCAAGACATGGCACGATCCTAAGGTGGTTCATTATATTCTATCCATAAATAGTCCAATTAGTTTGTAAGTATCATGTCAAAAAATTCCAAAGACTCTATACTCTCAATTTAGCTACAATACAAGTAAATTAGAGTTATGTCACATGGGAAAGAATGCATTGATAGTTACACATGGTAAACATACACCTAATAAAGAGTATGCCATAATTATCATGCAATAAACATCGAGGATACTAGCATGATATTAGGACACATAGGATACCAAGGAAGCTTTGGAATAAAGGTTCTAAGATATAGTGTTGACTTCAAGTTTTGGAGCACAAAGGATGATTCTTGGAGGAAACATATGGTCCAAAATAAAAATACAACGTCTATGTCCATATAAATGGTCTCTAAGGCTCATTATTCATGCATAGTGCTCCAAGAAAACACACAACCCCTACATATGGAATCTCTAGTCTACATGTGAGGTATGGTAATCATTTTTAGGATTAGTGCATTGATGATGGTCCTTGGCACGGTATTTTTTAAGGATTCTAATAGTATACCTAAATATAGTATTCTAGGCGATTATTTTGGGTTGAAAAAATCATATATAGAGAGGTAGGCGAATGTTAAATATGAAACATACAATTTACTATGAAAATTTGTAAATTTTGGCAAATATTACAATAAAAAAAACACATTTTATGTAAATATAGGCGATATTAGAGAGTAAAAATGACCAAATAGCGAATTTATTTTTTGAAAAAATGCTCCAAAAATAGCCAATTAGTGAAATTTTGCCCCTAAAAATTTCCATGGTCCTTGGTGCCCATGTAATGGTTCAGTATCACAAATTTTGGCATTATAACAAAACAAATTATCTCAAAGGCTCATGCACCATGTACAAGCTCCCTAGCCATCAAATAGACATTTAATAGGGAACCCATCTCCCATGAGTTCAATGTGGTGGATATTTTAAGGTTATGTGCACTTGGGATAGTTCTTGTGATTAAGCCATGGTATCAAGGATCAAGTACCATTTGTGGCCCCCCCAGATCATCCAATTATTCCCTAATTTACACTACTCTTAGTATGCAAGTTTGGAAAGAGAAACATAGAATTTTTGGAGCTAAAAATTAGAAACTTAGAAACATAAGTTAATGTTGCATCAATTCATTGTAAAATAAGTTAGTGCACCAATCAAGTCAACCTAAAAAATGGCCTACAAATTTCTCATCTAGACAATGTGTTATAGAAATGAATGTATCTATAATACATTCATGGTTAGTTTTTTTTATCCTCCATCTCCTTAGTTGACCTCTCTTCACTCTCATTTCTATGATTTGTACCAAGATGCTTTGACCAAATGACCATATTGTCATAGCATCTTGGATACACCTATAAACTTGGGGCTTAAGCATAAGAAGTAGTCTAATAACATTTTATTATGTTTTTATATTTTTCTCATTTTCTAATATGGTAACATATCTTTCATTTAAATATTTAAAATTTATAATAGATCAAATTATATTTTATTTTCCTATGGGGGGCAGCTCAAGTGGTAAAGATGAGAAGTTGTAAATGGAAGGTCATGTGTTTGAATCCCCCCAATCTTACCCGTGCGCCAAGGTTTGGGCCATGTGGATGCACCTGGGGGTATAGTGGTAGCGAGATTAAATCCCTGGACCCCATGTCACGTGAGTACCCGCCCAACTCTAGTTACCAATTACCCTAGTACAAATATACAAATATATATATAGTTACCAATTACCCTTGTACCACATCCTCCTTTAATTTTCATAAAGTAAAAATTTATCATGTTTTACAAATCCTCCATTTATTTTCATAAATTAAAAATTTATTATCTTTGATATGTTGATCTTAATATTTCCACTTTATTTTTTTTCACATTGAAAATACCTGCTTCTTGTTATTCTTTGGAATCAAAGAAAGCAATATGTTGTTACAATTATCATCCTCATACTGATAAAAAATGATGATTTATGCTTGAATTTTCAACCAATATTTCAATAGTGATTATAATACCTCACCCAAAAGGACATAAAACACCCATAAACTACTACTGTTTATCAATACATATTCAAAAAATAAAATTGTTTTGCAAGTATCAAGTAAGCTATACTAGGACAGCCTTATATAAATTATACAATCATCCATAAATAAAGGTGAGAACCTCAAAACCTATAGAGGGAACCCTAAGAAAAGATGGAGTTATGTTAATACTCCTCATATAGTAGTGTACCAGGAGAAAGGCCAATGCCTTTCTTAGATAATCCATCAACAACAATATTCAATTCTCTGTAAATATGATATAAAGATATTTCATTAAAAGTTCCAATAAGTGACCATAACCTTGAACACCAGTGCTGCAAAGATAGAATCTGGATACTTGTGCCCCTAGAATCCCAATCTAGGATGACTTTGGAATCTCCAAGTACCTATATAACATCAAGATCAATGTCAGAGGAAAAATTCAATAAGCCCCATAATGTTGGTACCTGACCCACACCCCATCCATAGATGAAACTAATGAAATTGGCTTATTTTTAAAAATATTCCACTCCCACATTGCCTCACTTGGGGAACACCTTAAAAGAAACCCACACATTTATACAAGACAAGGAAAGTGAAATGCATGATTCTACACACCTTAAGTTTCTCTTCTTTGTAATAGTGTTTATAAAGCCCCGGGATTTTGGACCAAGTGAAGCAACCTATTTCTTGTTATCAAAGATGGAAGAATTTCTTCAACGCCAAATTCCCCAACATAAAAATAGATAGTTCATTGCACCAGATTTTCTACAACTGTCAAATCTCCCCAAGTATTTGAAATGTGCAATAAACCAATGAATTTTCTCCAAACTCCAATATAGAATGTGCCTTTTAAAAATAGGTGAACAATAGACTCATCATCATCTTGACATAGAGGACAAATATTAGGACCCTTCTAACCTCACCTAATCACGTGATCCCATGTAGAAATTCTATTTTCTAGACCTAGCCATGAAACATTTTAATTTTGTAGGAAGCTTCCATTTCCAAATTTTCTTAGACCACCATGAAGCCATAGAAAAATGATTTGAGTTTGTGATTGCATCATAAGCATATTTGGCACATACCTATCCATTTTGTTTTACATGTCCATACAAGTTTATCTTCATTTTCTTCTAGTTTGATACTTGCTTGTTTGATACTATCAATGTAATTTTTTCATTCCGCAGCCAAAGTTCCAATGAGTCATATCTCCTCTTCATTCTTCCAATATTCTCTATTGTTATTATTGTTAAAATTCAATATGCTAAGACAGAAAATAGCATCATTACATTCCATTTCACAATAATAGCATATACAGGATCACTGAAGAAACAACAAGCATAGCATAAACACAAGAGACAGAGATTTATCCTGGGAAACCCTCATGGGGTAGAAAACCCAGCAAAGCTTTCTCAATATAGATGACCAGCAATATACAAAGATGAAACCCTGAGACATGATCTCCTCCTCCACAATAACAGACCTCTTCTCCACAAGTGCGCTATCCTCAAGTGAGTGAGTGTATCAAATGAGGAACACACCTCCTCTATTTATACACTACTCTGATATGTATTTTACACAAGTACATGTAGGCTCGTATTTAAGCATTAGGTTAAATACCCCATTATAACTGACTGGGCCGACCCCCACATGGTGGGTCTAATAACCCTAGTTACCACAACCAACTTGGAGGAATAAACATCTCCGGATTTATAGTATAATCACATCGGAGGTATGGAACATCTCCGGAATAAATAATATACAAATATAATATTCTTTGAAGTTACAATATTTCAACACTCCCCCTTAATGAGAAGGATATTATAACAGTATCTGCACGAGCAAGGAGTCATCAACATCATACATGATACATCTATATATCATCGGAAGCTTTCTTCAGTTCATCATCATCAGTAACTTAACTAGTTACTGGAACATCGATATCACTCGATCATCAGCATCGATATCATCACTGTCATCAGTATCGTCATCACACGATCAACATCATCATCATACGATCAATAGCATCGTCATCACATGATCAGTAGCATCGTCACCACACGATCAGCATCATCATCATACGATCAGCATCATCATCACATGATCAGTCGCATCGTCATCACACGATTAGTAGCATCGTCACCACACGATCAGCATCATCATCGTACGATCAGCATCATCATCACACGATTAGTCGCATCGTCATCACATGATCAGTCGCATCGTCATCACACGATCAGCAGAATCGTTATCACACGATCATCAGCATCATCATCAAATGATTAGCAGCATCGTCATCACACGATCAGCAGCATCGTCATCACACGATCAGTAGCATCGTCACCACACGATCAGCATCATCATCATATGATCAGCATCGTCATCACACGATCAGTCGCATCGTCATCACACGATCAGCAGCATCGTTATCACATGATCATCAGCATCATCATCACACGATCAGCAGCATCGTCATCACACGATCAGCAGCATCGTCATCACACGATCAGCAGCATCATTATCACACGATCATCAGCATCATAATCACATGATCAGCAGCATCGTCATCACACGATCATATTACAGGATGATCAATCCTTATCTCTTTTAAGACAAGTCTCATGTCTAGGGACACTTCAATCCCGACCACAGTGCCAGTCCTCTTTCATGCTGGATGTGTCACATCTACAGAGCCAGCCCCGTTTCATGCTGGATGTATCACAACTACAGAGCCAGCCCTGTTTCATGCTGGATGTATCACAACTACAGAGCCAGCCCTGTTTCATGCTGGATGTATCACAACTACAGAGCCAGCCCTGTTTCATGCTGGATGTATCACAACTACAGAGCCAGCCCTGTTTCATGCTGGATGTATCACAACTACAGAGCCAGCCCTGTTTCATGCTGGATGTATCACAACTACAGAGCCAGCCCTGTTTCATGCTGGATGTATCACAACTACAGAGCCAGCCTTGTTTCATGCTGGATGTATCACAACTACAGAGTCAGCCCTGTTTCATGCTCGATGTATCACAACTACAGAGCCAGCCCTGTTTCATGCTGGATGTATCACAACTACAGAGCAAGCCCTGTTTCATGCTGGATGTATCACAACTACAGAGCCAGCCCTGTTTCATGCTAGATGTATCACAACTACAGAGCCAGCCCTGTTTCATGCTGGATGTATCACAACTACAGATCCAGCCCTGTTTCATGCTGGATGTAACCTAGAGCAATTCTAGGATTTGTCACGTACATTTTGAACCGAGGTCCAGGGACGATCCAGTCCTATCGTTCTGTTATCGGAGACCTCATGTCTACGGCTCTTCTTTAGGACTGAAGTCCGGGAATGATCCAATCCCCTCACATGTTCACTAAGAACTTCATTTTCGAAGACATGCGTCTATGGCTCTTCTTTCGGACTGAAGTCCAGGAATGATCCAATCCCTTCACATGTTCACCAAGAACTTCATTTTCGAAGACATACGTCTACGGCTCTTCTTTCGGACTGAAGTCCAGGAATGATCCAATCCCTTCAAGTCCACCAAGGACTTCATTCTCGGAGACCTCACGTCTACGGCTCTCTTTAGGACTGAAAGTCCAGGGATGATCCAATCCCCTCAAGTCCACCAAGGACTTCATTCTCGGAGACCTCACGTCTATGGCTCTCTTTAGGACTGAAATTCCAGGGATGATCCAATCCCCTTAACTGTCCATTAAGAACTTCATTCTCGGAGACCTCACGTCTACGGCTCTCTTTAGGACTGAAATTCCAGGGATGATCCAATCCCCTCAAGTCCACCAAGGACTTCATTCTCGGAGACCTCACGTCTACGGCTCATTTTAGGACTGAAAGTCCAGGGATGATCCAATCCCCTCAAGTCCACCAAGGACTTCATTCTCGGAGACCTCACTTCTACGGCTCTCTTTAGGACTGAAAGTCCAGGGATGATCCAATCCCCTCAAGTCCACCAAGGACTTCATTCTCGAAGACCTCACGTCTACGGCTCTTTTTAGGACTGAAAGTCCAGGGATGATCCAATCCCCTCAACTGTCCACCAAGGACTTCATTCTCGGAGACCTCACGTCTATGGCTCTTTTTAGGACTGAAAGTCCAGGGATGATCCAATCCCCTCAACTGTCCACTAAGGACTTCATTCTCGGAGACCTCACGTCTACGTCTCACTTTAGAACTTAAGTTCAAGGATGATCCAATCCTTATCTGTATTCTCATCTATACAGGTACAAATATCCAAGAGCATGTATCACATCAAAACATGTATACATCACTAATCAAAACATGTATACATCACATCAAAAACATGTATACATCTAGCATGTATTCTCACTAATACATCTAACATCAAAACATGTATACATCACATCAAAAACATGTATACATCTAAAATAAAAGATATATAAGAGTTCTAAATCTAAATAATTCTAAGTAGCTAAGTGCAGTAAATAGGTAACCTCATCATTGATGAGACAGACTTGTTATCAGATACTATGCTACTCCCCCTTTCGAGGAGGGTCCTTCTGGACTATACCAAGCTTGTCTCAGAAGTATTTAAACTTTACTCGAGACAGAGGTTTAGTCAAGATATTTGCAATCTGATCCTCAGTGCTTATATACTCGAGCTTGATAGCTCCTCTCTACACCATATCTCGTATATAGAAGTATCGGATCTCTATGTGTTATTGACTTATCGTGGAATACAAGATTTTCTATCTTGATTCATTTCTAAGTCAAACACTCCATATAATAGCTTCTGAAGCCACATTGCTTCACAGCTGGCAGAGCAGACAGCTATATATATATTCTGCTTCAGCAGTACTGAGAGCCACACTAGATTGTTCCTTGCTGAACCATGAGATCATGGCAGATTCAAGACTATAACATCCTCTCGATGTGTTCTTCCTATCTGATACACTTTCTTCCCAAACACCATCTGAGTAGCCATCTGAAGTCATGATCTCCAAGATAGCATAGATCAAAGTCTATCGTATCCTTTATGTACCTCATCACATGCTTTGCAACTAATTTGACCAATACTTTGGCACAACACTTTCCCATATCCTGCATGCATACAGTGGCTATCTAGATGCCTTCCATCTCTACCAGAACATACTATCGAGAGTGTGCACAACTCTCAGCATGTCAGCAAAGAGGTTTCATTCTAGACAAGCAACAATGGAATGTTTGTCCAATTTACCAATCATATGCATATTAGTAGTATACTATTCAATGTTCTATGAATATTTACACTCAGCATGATATATTATCGGAATACAAATATGCATACAACCTATTACAGGCAATATCATTTACTATTTCAAATAACAACTCAAATACTTATCTTTTATGTTTGTGTGGTTGCCTCCCGCTTGATCTTCTGTATGTCTTTTGAACTTCTATTCATTCTGTACCACTGTGCATGTTCAAGTGTCATCCTCATGATCTCATACACAAACATACACCCATTAGTATGTTCTAAATGTTATCAAAACATTATAGTTCTAAATAATCTTGAGAATGTATAGTCATGATTATAGTTAATAAACATTAGTATTCAAGATTTCAGGGAAGTCTTCTTTTACTCATGCATATCATCACTCAAGATAAAAGACATAATATGCATAATCCCTTGATTACTAACTTTATGAATAAGCATAACCAATCATACCAAGTATACTTATATAAGGGATCCTAACACAAGGTAAGATTCATGGGAAACATACCTGGGTTAGTATACCTACTTAGTTATGTACAACATACCTAAACAATCTCTTCAATGATTTAGAGATCCTGAGCTAGAACCTGCATGTCTCATAGGTTAAGCATAATATAACAAAGTCATACATACCTCGTAAGTAGAACAAAGATTATGGATGAGTCTTTGTCTTCATGTTTTCATGGTCATGGAACCTGATTTGTCTTTTGTGATGTACCTGTATCTTGTTAGCAGACAACATCAACCTCACACAACATCATAATGCATTAGTACAATCATAAGTGTCAACACCCTAACCAATGAATATCTTCTATCATGCATTCATAATTTTGTTAAGGTGATACAAAAAATCTAAAATCAAGATTGTACTAACCGTAATAACATGAAGAAAAACATACCATAAACTTAATCATGAACAAATCTCAAAACATACCTCGATGAGTCATACGTGTCGAGATCGCTTGTAATCTCCTTATGTAAAGCCTTAGCCTCATCTCCCTCTGAAACAGGAACTCCTTCACTTATGCAGGTGACCAATCCATCTTCTTCTAGGATTAACCCTATCCACTTGATTTGCAAAAACTAGACCTGGAGCTGGATATGGGTTTGTCAGAGAAACCACAAAAATTCAAACTTTGAATTTCAAACTTCCGAAAGGATAGAAATATGCACCTCGATGAGCTGATCAAACTGATATATTCAGAATTTGAAAACTGCAAAGTTTCACTCCTCAATTTTGCCTTTGAAACTTCTGGATTCACTCGACGTGACCCTGAACTGGGGTTTGATGAATCCCACTCTTCTGCCCAATCAAAATGTTTGATCCAAAGCTCTAAGCTTCTATTTTTCTGAGGAGCTTCCAGCCATGGTCACAGATTTCAAAAATTCCCATTTTTACAGAAGCCCTAATTTTCCACTTTTCTGATCAAAGTCCCGAACTAAGGTTTGATCAAGCCCGACCTTCTTCCCAACCAAAAAATCTGATCTTGGTCTCTAAATTTCTATTTTGATGAGTAGTATTTAGCCGTGGTCTCCGTTTACAAAAATTCCAACTTTCTTCAAAGCCCTAAATTTCGGAAGCCATGAATGAAGGTACTCAAAAAATAATTATGTTTTGACAGAAATATGTACCTGATTGTTTCTCGTGTAACTCCAAAATTTTCAATCCACAGGGTCTGAAAGAGTTTTCTAAGATAGCCTGACCTGTTATCTTTCCATCCTGACAGGTATGACCTCAATTGGATTCTCTGAGAGAGAGTTATGTCAAATGTCGCAACGTGACCTGTTTTGGGATAAAACAGAAGAGCTAACTTGTACGGCGTGCCACGTGTCACTGTTTGAACTCCGGCCTCTGAAAAAATTTCCTGAGGTAGCTCGGTCTGTTATGTTTACATCCTGACAGGTCTGACCTCAATTGGACTCTCTGAGAGAGAGTTATGCCAAGTGTCGCAACATGACCTGTTTATGGGATAATACAGGAGAGAGAACTTGTACGGAGTGCCACATGTCACTGGTTCAACTTCGGCCTCTGAAAAGGTTTTCTGAGATAGTACTAACTGTGTACTACCTGTCACTTTTTACGAAATTTCATTTGGAGCTTCCTAGCCTAAGATATGACCTTTTTACCAAGGTCACCTGATTTTGACTCATATCTGGAAGAGGCAGAAACCCTATATTGTACAGATCATAAATGACAAAGTACAATGAATTAGAGTTTTTCCTTTGGACACAAGGTACCTGGAGATATAATATTCGTCCTGTAACAATTTCAGATCCGAAAACTTCGCCAAAACGGATTTATAGCGAAAGTGCTACGATGACTGGTTTTTGCTATGTAAAACCCTAACCTTCAAATTGTCGTAAGTAAAGCAAGTGTCGTTAGTGCCATACCTTGTCTTCCTTCAGGTTAGCTCTGATACCATGTTAAAATTCAATATGCTAAGACAGAAAATAGCATCATTACATTCCATTTCACAATAATAGCATATACAGGATCACTGAAGAAACAACAAGCATAGCATAAACACAAGAGACAGAGATTTATCCTGGGAAACCCTCATGGGGTAGAAAACCTAGCAAAGCTTCCTCAATATAGATGACCAGCAATATACAAAGATGAAACCCTAAGACATGATATCCTCCTCCACAATAGCAGACCTCTTCTCCACAAGTGCGCTATCCTCAAGTGAGTGAGTGTATCAAATCAGGAACACACCTCCTCTATTTATACACTACTCTGATATGTATTTTACACAAGTACATGTAGGCTCGTATTTAACCATTAGGTTAAATACCCCATTATAACTGACTGGGCCGACCCCCACATGGTGGGTCTAATAACCCTATTTACCAAAACCAACTTGGAGGAATAAACATCTCCGGATTTATAGTATAATCACATCGGAGGTATGGAACATCTCCGGAATAAATAATATACAAATATAATATTCTTTGAAGTTACAATATTTCAACAATTATACCAACCAAAATTCCTGATGTTTGCAAGATTCATATACCCTTTATAATGTAAAATTGACTTCAAATTTTTAGAGAGATTATATTTTCTTCTCCCCCATTGAAAATATCAATCCACAATAGTACATGTTTTGCATTTCCCAATCTCCAGGAAAACCATCTTCCAATCCAATGAAAAGATTTAACAAATCCTTTCCAAAAACCTGAAGCACACTCAACATCTTTTTTTGAAGACTTGATCCACTCCACACCTATATCATTTTTTAAGTATTTTTCTTTTAGAATTTCACACCATAGACTACCAAATAGTCCCCTCTAACAACATTTTAATATCAAAACAAGGTGAAACCTTGAAGCAAGTTTTTGATACCCCACCCTTCCATAATATTTGGGAGGAAATTCTTATTCTATTTTTCAATATGGGTATCCTATTTTGCAATATGGACTTTCATCCCATTTGTAGTACATGATTCCTAATAATTTGCAAGACAGAAACAGGAAACATTGTCATAAAAAACCAATATACACATACAGACTTCACGAAAGTGAACCTACCACCCAAAGAATGCCATCTATAACACCCATTACCAATTGTTTTTTCAACTTTTGTGACAATCCACATCCAATCAGCTTTTAAATAATTATTAGGTTTCAATTGCTATCTAAGATATTTAAAGCCTTATTCCGCGCGTACAATCTACACATAGCTCATATCATCCACTCCATTTCTATAAAAAAAAAAAATTGTTGATACTCACTTCCATATCATTAATATTTTTTGTTTTGTATAATATTATGAATATATATCATTATCGAATATATACCATTATCATCTTTATGAAAATATAAAAAACTTTAATTTTTTTCATTATTCAATACTATAAAATATATTTAGAGAAAACAACTTTATGAAAATATAAAAAACTTTAATTTTTTCATTATTCAATACTATAAAATATATTTAAAGAAACCATGTAATATTAATGTAAAAAAAAACAAAAACAAAAAACAACTGAAACATATCACTTATCACTATAAAATATACTTATCCTTATATGAAACATATCACTTATCACTATAAAATATACGTATCCTTATATGTTGGTCTAAGCTAATTTGCTTACCCGCCTCTTTTTCTCTAGATACTTCCTGTTCCCTCGATGTTTTATTAATCTTTCTTCCCTTTTTTGTTTTTGGTTCCGCCTCTTCCTCCCTACTTTCATTGGTGTCTTCCATGTTTTCCTTGGCCCTCAATCTAGTTACCGAAACCCCCGAGATGAGGGGAGTTTCATTTATTGTTTCACCATGTGGTTGTGTGATTATGAATGGTCCACCTGTCTCTTCTTGTTCCTTTTCTTTTATTTATGATGGAGGCTCATCTTCCGTGTTGTCTACATTCCCTTGTGACGGTCCTTGTTTGTCCTCATTATCTTCATTAGAGAGGGCTTGGAAGCTATTTGAGGCCATCTTCCTTTTGTCGGGAGAATGAGGGGGGTTAGTATTAGGGGTTGGCTTGACTCCTTTTTTCATGGATACCTTGTTCCATTCCCCTCCTTGACCTTCCTCCGCCTCCTGTTGCTTCTTTTTAGGGCATAACTTTGCAAAGTGCCCATACTCATGGTAGACTTTGCATTTGAATGGGATTTGTTCATAGTCCACCGTTTGCAAGTAATTCCATCCTTCCATGAAAATATTTATAGCTTCCGACAATCCTTTCCCTAAATCTACTTCAATGCAAATTATTGCACATGAGAACATGGGAGGTCTAGGATCCGATTTATCTATGTACTTCCCTAAGGAGTTCCCTATTTCTCTTAGGTCTTCATCATTCCAATAGTGTAAAGGAATATGATGGAGCTTAACCCATAATGGAATAGCTGAGGGGATGTCTTTTTCTGGGTCGAAAGAGACATCCCATTTATTGATGTACATGCCTCTGGGTCCCATGAAGTAAGTCCCAATCCCGAAGATCAAGTCCCTATCTTCTTTTTTTTCAAACAGAAAGACAAAGAAACCTTTGCGCAGAAGATTTGTTGAAATTCACCCTGTATCAAGGGCCTCCAATTCTTGTTCATCCAAACTTCGATGGCCCGAGGGAGAGGTCAAAGTCCTGTGAAATGGCCCACTAAGACTTTTTTCAGATAGAGCTACCACTTTGCATTTCGAGGCAGTGGAAGATATTTTTACTTCCGGTATTGTTGGTTTCTTAACAAACTTAAAGTCGTTTGTGGAAGCAGACTTGGAAGAAGCTCGTTAAGACGCTACGAACTGATGGAAGTGTTCATTCAGTAGGTGACACCGCTCATCCTGATCGAGATCCGGCGGGGCAAGAGAGTCCATGGAATCCGAGCGCAAAATGATGAAACCCTAGGTTTGTTGCTCCAAAGATGGAACTAGGTTCATGTGTAGTTTAGGGCCATTCATAATTATTGATCTCTTTTTTCATATGTTATTAATGGCATATTATTCAATGAAATATAACAAAGCAATCTTTATTATTTTCAAAGATACATTAATAACATAGTTCTTTTGTCTTACATGATCGATAGATCTATTCCAAAGTAATATAGGAAGGGAATTTAGAAGAAAAAAAACATGTGAAACCTAGAAATAATATCACATGGAGAACTATTTAAATAAGTATTATTTGTCTCATTCAAAGGGAATGCCACATTTCCAAGTACATTGTCATTCAAGAAAGTCTAATTTGCACTAGCAAGCATAGTGACATTAAAATTAGTGTCATTTGAATCATCACTACAATACTATTAGATTTTAAGCATCAATTCAATATGATCTAGGATCTTATCTGAGAGAATAACATGTACATCATATCAATCACATGAAGCAATCACAAGAGACAATAGACACACAAAGTTTCCTTGGGGAAAACCAAGAAGGTGAAAAACCCCAATAACTTCCTCAGAGATAGATAGAGCAATGATACAAAACCCAAGTACAAGAGATAGTCTCCTTATCAGCTTCTCCTCCTCCACTAGTGCACATCACTCAATGAGAGAGAGAGATGAGTATGTGAATGATCAAATAGAGTGACACCCTCACTCTATTTATACACAACTCGACTTGCCTTTTAACTCTAACTAGGTCGACCCCAACTTAACCACTTAACATAATACTAACTGGGCCGACCCCACTAGGGTGGTCTAATAACCCTTTAACCCACAAGACTCATACAGGGCCGACCCCATCAAGGTGGTCTAATAACCCATCAAGTATAAGTTACGACACTTGCGACATTTGTAAATACAAATGAAGACACTTCCGTACAGAGGAATAATAACCTCTCTGTAGGGATACAATATACATATATGAAATACATTCTGAAGTTACATATACATCAACACTCCCTCTTAACTAGGAAGGTATTTCTCGACACAGGTCTTATACCACAAGTCTTCCTCTTTGGATCATCAGATCATCATCATTGTATCATCGTCATCGTCACTGCTACTATCTCAATCAATATCCAATCTACTCATCATAGGAAGTTCTACAAAGCCAACCCTTTTTCATGCTAGATGTAGGCCTAGTATCCATGTAGGTCTTCATCATCTCTGCGAGCAAGCCATCAAGTAGGTACAACTCAAGACTGATTACACTGCCTCTCCAGAACCTGCAAGAACTCTCAGGACTTATCATATGCCATTGCAAAACTTGCAAGAGAATCTTAGGACTAATTATATGCCTCTACAAAACCTGTGTACCCTACTGTCACATCATCATCTTCAGATCACCTCATAGTCCACAGAGCACAGCCCAGATGCACATCACACAACACTTACACTCACCGGCATGGGAAGACACTCCTCAACCATCCGTAAAAGGCTCAGCACTTATATCTACGCCATGGGAAGACACACTTCAACCATGCGAGAATGGTATCGCACTTATATCCATAGCCATGGGAAGACACACTTCAACCATGCTAGGAATGGCACATCACTTATATCACAGCCATGGGAAGACACACTTCAACCATGCTTGAATGGCACAACACTTATATCGCAATTATGGGAAGACACACTTCAACCATGCTTGCATGGCACAACTCTTACATCAACGACCATGGGAAGACACACTTCAACCATGTCAGAATGGCCCCAACCCTTATATCTACACCATGGGAGGACACACCTACCACCATGTGAGAATGGCTCATGTGCATTTGTGTCTCTAGACTCATCACTTCCCCTTGGAAGGAATCTCGATCTGAAGTACACCAAGCCTCTCTCTGAAGTACACAAACTTCACTCTGGCCAGTGGCTTGGTCAACACATCGGCTATCTACTCGTCCATTGCAACATACATGAGCTTCACTTCTCCTCTCTACACCATATCCCTAGTATAGTGGAGCTTGATCTCAATGTGCTTCGACTTGGCATGGAACACTGGGTCCTCTGACAACTTCACACAACTCTGGTTGTCGCAATATATACAAGTAGCACTCAGCTGGAGATCAAACAAATCAGACAGTATCTTCCTAAGCCATACTGCCTCACAACTAGCCAAACAAGCTATGACATACTTTGCTTCGACTGTACTCAGTGCCACACAGGACTACTTCGTGCTAAACCAAGAGATCATACCAGATCCCATACTGAAGTAGCACCCCGAAGTGCTCTTCCGATCAATGGCACTTCCTGCCTAATCTGAATCAACATAACCCTCCAGGTTGCAGTGAACATATCCGTTCACTAATTTAATAGTCGAATCCGACTCTCATATTGAATAATAGATAAGAATAATATATTGATTGATTGGTTAAAAGATACAATAAGATCGCCTTTTATAGGGCTTGATCCAACATTGTGAAGGGTTACGCCCTTTCACTAGTAACCTAATAATCTATTAATTTATAAATAATAATATTAAATAAATATTCACAACATTGCCACTCCCTTTTAAGGAGCTTTGTCCTCAAAGCTAATTTTTCTAGTATCAACTTTATCCTAGATTTGTGTTGTAATCCTTCATGCTTGAGTGGTGAATTTTTGAAACAATACAATTTGTAATTTTTTTTTTCCATATCGCCTTTTGGATTTCATGTATGAACACTTGTGGACCTTCATTACTTCCACTTTTTGCATTGGTTGTGGTTCCAACATTGAATGTCATAATGATGGAGGTATTTTTAAAAGATGTTCTTCGATCTTGGAAATTAGGACAATGGTCATCTTTAAGACTTTGAAGTTTGAAAATCTCCATATGAGTCTTCTCAATTTCCTGGAGCCATATTATTGTAGATGGATTCCATCTTACAATATTAGTATCTATGCACTTAAATTCCAACAATTTCAAAGATATGTGGTGGTTGTCTCAAGAAATATGCACATCTAAACTGGCATCAATCTGATTAGAAATCTTTAGGTCTTGTACTAGTTTCCTCTGAATCGTAGCCTTCATGGCTTCTTTCTTGGAAGGAACTTTAAGGACCTTCATTCTTGATTTCCATATGACTGTGTCCAAGGATCTAATTCTGGAACAATATAAATGTTGTTCACCTATAGTAACCTGCTCCACAGGGATTCCTAACGACGTGGATGAAATACCTTTTATGTCCTCTAGCTTACGGACATTATGCCGATTATCATATTCACCATCATTTGGAACATAAGTGACAGTGGGCAAAGAAACAATTTCTACATAACTATCTACACTTGTGTTTGTAGAACCATCGTTAGTTCTTCCAACATGTTTAAGTAGACATTTACTACTTCCATGGCTTCCAACTCTATCATTCATATCAATAGATTTATTTAATAAAACTAATTGGGAACAATGTTCAAGTGTCTTCTCCTGCTCAATGAGAACAATTGCATTTGAAATGTCACTTGGTATTGTAGACCTATAATCTACAACTTCATGATCCACAACTGGTGGATGTTGATCTAATGCACATACATGCTCTGTCGCTTTGATGTCATATTTTTCTTCAATTTCTATAATAGGTTTCCTTATTTTTTCTTCCTCAGCTTCTGTGTATATGTATTCTTTTGGATATTTATCAACAATGGCTTGACTCTTATCAATGTCATCTCTATATGTGCCAATTCCATGGGAGATATAGGTTTTAAATCTTTTTTCCTCAAAACTGTCATTGTCATCACCGAGAACGGACCAATCTTTTCGATACTTATCAACAACATCGGTTTGACTCTCCTTGGTATTGTGAACAATGTCATTTTTACTTCCACGAGAGATGATGGCTTTAAGTCTCTTCTGTTCATAGCTTTCATCTTCATTATTGAACCACTTCATGATTAAAAGTTTGAGACTTAATTAATAATAGGAATTAATAGTTTCCACAAATTTAAATTTTATAATAATTATTATTATTTTAGAATAATAATATTATTATAGATTAATTAAATAATAATAATGTCTTTTAATATTGTGGGATAAAATACTATAATAATAATTTTTTTTGGAATGGTGAATTAGGTTTGGAAGAGATGGATATGGTAGCCGTGGAAAAATCGTGGAGCCATGACAGGAGAAGGGATAGCGTGGGAAGTGCAGGCAACGTTGAGGCAATGACAGGAATAGCGCGATGGTGGAGGACCAGTGAGCACAAAGAGGAAGGAAGGGGCCGTGTTGGAGGGAAAGCGTGGGCTATGCGTGAGGTGTGGCGCAGGAGGTGTTAGGGTGCGGGAGTGGAAGGAGGAAGGAGGGTGTGGAGCGCGCAGGAGGGAGTGGAGGTGACATGTGGGAGGCAGAATGGTGGCTGGTAGGGTGAACGTGGGCGTGGAAGTTGGTGGGGCAAAGCAGAAGAGAGATGCAGAGGCTGAAGAGTGCAGGGGCGAGAAGGGAGCTGCAAAGGCAGCGTGGAGTGACGTAGGTGGAGAGGTAGCAGTGAGAGATAAGGTGGAGTATGCGGTGGATGAAGGAGGCGCGAGGGGGGTGTTGCGAGCAGCGAATAAGAGAGGAAGCAGGCACGAGAGAGTTGCAGGGAGACGACGGCTGGAGCAATGCAGGCAAGGTTTGGAGAGATTTTTGAATGGAGTGATAAGTGTATGGGTGGGCATGAAAAAGGAAGAGGAAGAGAGTGGCAGATGAGTGGATTAAGGAGCCGAATCCAAGCTCAGAGGAAGATAGAAGGGAGAGCGTGGAAGAGCATAAGTGATGGGAAGACTGCATGGAATAGATGCTGATGGGAAGGGTGGTACATGGAAGGAATGCGTGAGGGGATGAGGGGAGAGCTGCCAAGGAGGAGCGAGAGGAATGAACCAAGCTTGAGAACAAAGAGCCAAATCCGAGCTCTTAGGGTAGGAGCGAAATCTATGATACCAAATGCGGTGAACGTATTCGTTCACTAATTTAATAGTCGAATCCGACTCTCATATTGAATAATAGATAACAATAATATATTGATTGATTGGATAAAAGATACAATAAGATCGCCTTTTATAGGGCTTGATCCAACATTGTGAAGGGTTACGCCCTTTCACTAGTAACCTAATAATCTATTAATTTATAAATAATAATATTAAATAAATATTCATAGCACAGGTTAAACTTTGGATTTGCATCATACTTGAGCCCATAGTCAACTGTACCCTATAGGTACCTCAGAATATGATTTGCATATATCAGGTGAACATGTCTCGGATTTGTTAGATACTGGCTCAAGGTGTTCACCGCAAAGCAGATGTCTAGTCTCGTATTCGTCAAGTACATCAAGGACCCAATCATCTGATGATACATCATAGCATCAACCAGCTCAGATGAATCATCACATAGAAGCTTCAAGTTCAATGCCATAGGTGTGTCCATGGCCTTGCAGTCAATCATCCTAAACCTCTTCACGATCTCTACTGCATACTTCCCTTGTCTAAAGAAGATTCCATATGTGCTTTGCCACACCTCCATACCTATAAAGTAGTGCATCATACCCAATTCCTTCATCTTGAACTCAGCGACAAGCTTCCTCTTTGTATCGGCAATCAATTTATCCTCACCTGTAACAAACAGGTCATCCACATATAGAAGTAGTATCACTGGATTTCCTTCCTCAACCTTGTAGTAAAGGTTGGAGTCCGCTTTACTTTTAGTAAATCCCAAACTGAATATGAAGTTATCTAACCTTCCGTACCAGGTCCTGGGTTCCTATTTCAAACCATACAAGGATTTCTTCAGTTTGCACACATGAGTCCCTTTGTCATGTGTCTCAAACCCGACTGGTTGCTCCACATACACTTTCCTCTTCGACTACACCATTCAAGAAAGTTATCTTGACATCCATCTGGTGTATCTTCCACTTCATCACTGCAGCCAGAGCAAGTACTAATCTAATGGAAGTGTACCTGGCCATAGGTGCTAAGGTCTCTTCATAATCAATCCCTTCTTTTTGGGAGAAGACACGAGATACAAACCTTGCTTTCTATTTTTTTATGCTAGCATCTGCAGCATGCTTGATCTTATAGATCCACTTGGAAGTCACAACAGACTTCCCTTCAGGTCTTGGGACCACATCCCAAACATCATTCTTCATGATCGACTAGTATTCCTCGACCATGGAATCTATATTGTATCCTGTATCTTGGGAACTTTAGATTCTTCAATATCTTCAATAGATAGTTTGAAATTTGTTGCTGGAACAAATGTTGTAGTCCTTCTTTTATAGGTGATTGTACACGATCTTTCCTACAAGTCAAATTCAATTGCATGATTAAAAACTTTTCATGGTTTATAGAACAAAGTATTACACATAAAGGCATAGGTCATACAGTCATGCAATTACTTTATCCAATGGTTTAATACAACATTTATCCATATCTCGTAACTTTCTAGACTCCTTCCATCTCTACCAGAACATTGTTAAGAGTGTGCACAACTCCCAACATGTCAGCAAAGAGGTTTCATTCTAGATAAGTAACAATGGAATGTTGTACAACGCCATAGGCCACTTACCCATCACATGCATATGAGTAGTATACTGTTCATTAATGCAATTATTCTATTATGCCTAAGTATAGAAACATAAGTATACACATCATTGAACAATATCATTAAACAATTAGATATACAAGAAATGACAATTCAAATACTTATCTTTGTTTGTTTGTTGGGTGGATTCCTTCTGAATCTTTGCTTCCTTGCAGGAGCTGCTGGAGTCATATTCTGAAGTAGCTTCTTCTACTCCTTTCTGTTGTGAATTGTAAGGAGTGGTCAACTCCCTCTTAATCCCTGAATTATTGCATAACTTCTTGAAGTCCCTTGAAGTGAATTCTCTACCATTGTTGGATCTAAAGATCTTGATCTTCTTATTAGTTTGATTTTCTATCAAGGCTTTGAATTATCAAAACACTTCATCTTTGACTAGATTTCAGGAAGACCTTCTACTGCTTTGCTTGCAATTGGTAGTGCATATGTGCAAGCCTTTTGTGCCAAAGTTCATTTGGCTCCATAGATTCATGTACCATGGCTCATTCAGTTTATCCCTTCAGCTTGTCTAATACTCCCTCTTGCTCTCCAATCACCACTGAATCATCTATAGTTTTACCCTTTGGTCACATAAGGACTTGGCCATCTATAAATGCAACCCTCATGCCTTTTGCATCCAATGCAGATATGGAGAGTAGGTTCTTCTTCAGACCTGGAACATATAGTACATCTTTCATTTTCATAGACTTTCCAGAGTCTAGCTTATAGGAGGCTTCACCACTTCCTTTTATGGGATATTGGTAGTCATCCCCAAGTTTCACCTTGTGGGGTGATTCATGTTCAGATAGATTCATAAAGGATTCCTTCAATCCTATCATATGTTTGGAAGCCCTGGTGTCTATAAGCCAATCATTGCCCCCATTAATAATGGTACCAATGAGAGCATAAATTAAAACATACTCTTCATCACTTGAAGAGTCTTCACTTTCTTCTCTAGTATTCTTCCTATGAGGTTCATCATCCTCAGTAGTATGAGCATGATGTCTTTTCTTGTTGTTCTTCTTTTTGTTCCTAGGACAATTTCTGGAAATGTGTCCCCTTTCATCACAAGTATAGCAACGGGCATAGGACATGTGTTCCTTTGAGGTTTGAAATCACCCTTCTGATGGTGATGGCTTTCTTTCTTATCATGGTGGTGAGTCTTCTTGTCACCATGCCTCTTGGAGTGTGCGGTGAGAGCTTGGTATTCATTCCCCGTCTTCTCTTCTTGAGCTACAATTCGAGCTTCTTCTTGTGAGCATTCTTCCCACAGCCTACTAAATGTGATAAGTTTCCTCCTAGCACAAATTCCTTGGATGAAGGAATCTCATGACCTAGGTAGGCCATTAAGAGTGGTCATTACCACTTCTCCATTATCTATATCTTCTCCCACAGCTTCAAGTTGTTCTTTTATCTGGGAGACCCTTGAGAAATAAGACTGCATGGTCTCCGCATTCTGGATCTTGATATTCTTCCATTGATTTCTCAAGGTCATCTTCTGATTTATGTTCTTCTCTTCAAATAGCTTGGTCAAGGAATCAAACATCTCCTTGGGTGTCTTCAAAGATGACACATGTGGTATGAGATGGTCTTTGATAGAATCAGCAATGATCCTCTTAGCCTTGACCAAGTTCCTCTTCTGTAAGGCCTTAGCCTCTTCTCCCTCTAGGACATGGATCTCTTCACTTATGTAAGTGTCCAACTCATTCTCTTCCAGGATTAACCCAATCCTATACTTCCATGTTTGGAAGTTATCAGCCTCTTCAAGCTTATCCTTAAGCTTGGTGTGGTGAGACATCTTAAAGAGTACTTCAAATGGAAATAGAAAAGATTTAAGTCTTACCACTTGATTTGCTGAAAACTGGACCTGGTGCTGCATTAGGGTTTGTGAGAGAAACCCTAAAAATTCAAACTTTGACTTTCAAACTTATGAAAGGATAGAAAGATGCTCCTTGATGAGATGATCAAGCTAGTATACTCAGAATTTGAAAACTGCAAAGTTTCACCCCTCAAAATCGCCTTTTAGATTTATGGATTCATTGGGGAGGACCCTGAATTAGCATTTGACTTTCTTGGAGCTTCACCCAACCAAAACGTTTGATCCAAAGCTCTAAACTTTGATTTTTCCAAGAAGCTTCCAGTTGTGGTCTTAGATTTCAGAAATTCCAACTTTTGCAGAAACCCTAATTTCCGGATTCACTCGAGAGGATCCCAAACTAGGGTTTGATTTTCCTGTAGTTTTACCCAACCAAAAATTTCAATCCAAAGCTCTAAAATTCAATTTTTCTGAGGAGCTTCCAGCCGTGGTCTCGAAATTCAGAAATTCCAATTTTTGCAGAAACCGTAACTTTTAGGTCAAAAACTGAAAGTGCTCAGAATTGAATTATGTTTCGACAGAAAGATACGCCTTGCTGAGGAGATTCAATCTAACCTCACGCCTTTCAATATATGTGGAGAGAAACCCAAAAAAAAAAAAGCCCTAGCTTCCGCAACTACACAGTGTCTTCTTCTCAGGTTAGCTCGGATACCATGTTATATTTTAAGCATCGATTCAATATGATCTAGGATCTTATCCGTGAGAATAACATGTACAGCATATCAATCACATGAAGCAATCACAAGAGACAATAGACACACAGAGTTTCCTTGGGGAAAACCAAGAAGGTGAAAAACCCCAATAACTTCCTCAGAGATAGATAAAGCAATGATACAAAACCCAAGTATAAGAGATAGTATCCTTAGCAGCTTCTCCTCCTCCACTAGTGCGCATCACTCAATGAGAGAGATAGATGAGTAAGTGAATGATCAAATAGAGTGACACCCTCACTCTATTTATACACAACTTGACTTGCCTTTTAACTCTAACTAGGTCGGCCCCAACTTAACCACTTAACATAATACTAACTGGGTCGACCCCACTAGGGTGGTCTAATAACCCTTTAACCCACAAGACTCATACAGGGCCAACCCCATCAAGTTGGTCTAATAACCCATAAAGTATAAGTTACAACACTTGCGAACTTTGTAAATACAAATGACGACACTTCCATACAGAGGAATAATAACCTCTCTATAGGGATACAATATACATGTATGAAATACATTCCGAAGTTACATATACATCAACAAATACATAACATCAAAATTGCTAAATTTATATCATGACAATTAAGAAATAAATATCTTTGTTAGTATTATTTGAATTTGAATTATATTTAGAAAAATAGATGTACAAGTCTATGTGAAATACGATGTCAACAATTAAATGCTCACAAAATTCTAAACATGGGGCTTAAGCATAACTCTATATCTTATTAGGCACCCATCTTCTAACCATGATCTGTTAGGAGATTTGCATTAACCACTTACTATCCCACAAATTCCGAAGATAGTTATAAAATATCAAACAAGAACACATATAAATGCAGATGAAGAATAACCAAACATAAAAATGTCATGGAAAATTTTGCACCCACATTTTCCCAAAAGTATTTTATGTGCATTTTACAAGACCATTAAGGGAGAAAACATTACTAAGAGAACCAATTTTTCACTTTATGCAACCTATGGGCTATGGGAATTGATATGACTATGGGTAAAGGTTGTGAAGGAATTTAAAAGCTTTTGTTATGAATCCTTGTTCTCTTGAGCATGGAGAAGAGAAGGATTTCTTATGCCATGTCCGAGGCCATGTGACTATTCATTCGACCAAGGCTTGACAACTTATCTAATAGTTGAAAGAGAATGCTACAAATCATTATGATGCCCCTTTAACATCCATATCTATGGTTGGGGCCATGCCCACCATGTGAATGTTTTAGAGCCACCTTATCTCTCACAAAAAATCAAATATTGTTAACACATATGCATGGGTTCTATTATGAAAGTGTGTTTTGAAGTAGGAATCAAAACACCCATACCTTATCAGAAAGCATGTTGTAGAGAAATGGTAACTACCAAGTGATCTAACAGATAGGTGGGGAATCACCACAACTTGAATGGAAAATTACCATAATTTAGATGGTATATCAAATGAATGAATTCCACCATATTGAAACCTAGGTTTTAAAATATTCCCTTTGTTGCTTTAGGCTTTTATTAGAGCACTAGCCTCCAATTGTTAGAGGAGCGCAATATTACTTGTTTCTAGGAAACTATAATTAATCTTGGACTTTGCAACACATCCTTTCTTCACAAAATATTTACCCTATAAAAAAAATTGTATGTGGTGGAAGTCATTCTCTAGGAAATGATAAATATTACCACTAATTGAGTTTACCAAAACTATGGTGGAAAATTTTAGAGGCAAAGCAAACTACATATGTTATTTGCAAAAATTGACTTGAATTTTCACCAGTGCTCTCTCTTGGTGAAAATTTGCATATTAGGCACAACAATAATGGTCTAAGGTAGGGCATAAAGCAATATGATGGAGCATAAGGGGATTTCTCACTTGCCTCCAAATCTATCACATGGAATCCAAGCACAATGCCATGGAAAAATTCAAGGAAAGGCAAGGAAAACATATTCACCATGATTGGTAGAAGCAACGTCTTAGCTTTGGTATAGTTTTTGAGCTCTAATTCACCGTGGATTTAGGAAAAGGTGGCCACAACCATATGTTGTCTCGATGTGTCCCGAATTGTGATCCACCCTTGGTACTTAAAGGCTCTCTTACACCTTTGGTGTGATCGAAATTAAAAAATCTGTTGGCAAATGAGAAGTCAACCTTGTCTCTTCAACTTTTGAGAGTAGAGGTAATTTCATTCATAGTTGGCCATAACATAATCCCTGATTAAGATATGCCACCAAACCATTGTGGCAAAGGCCTTGACGAATCAATCAATGATGCCAAGATTACATAGATTTTGAAACATTACTTGCCATTTATCTCAGACAAAAGATGCATTATATACCTTGTCATGTACATGAACACTAACTCTTATAGAAACCCATGTAAATAGACATTGCTAGTTACACCCACAAAATATTTTTCTACACTAGGCCAAGTACATACACTTTTCTATACAAATCCATGCAAATAATTATGGTTCCAATCTATTGCTTTAAATGATTTCCAAAATTAGATGGTATATATATATATAAACAAACTGATATGATTAATAAGAATTATTGTGACACTAAATAATAATTTTGATTTTGGATGTTATGCATAGATTTATCATTTTATAATATATAAATTAAAAATTAAAAAAAAAACAAAAATAGTAATTAAGAGGATGTGATAAATGTGGAGGCACCAAATACATTAAGTACTTTCTTTGCATACACTAACCCAAAATGGTCAACATTATCCACCTTATTACCCAAATGTTATATGGAATGATGTATAACATATCTGAGTGCCCAGCCCAGCATTTTCAGCTATGCACAAGGTAGATAGCCCCGCTCCAAACTAATGTGAAGTGTCCTTGGAGTGGCTCACAATCCATGTATAGATATTGCACCATTTAATAAATTCGTGTATCCGAAAAACATGGTTGTGGTTGATACACAAGCCCTCATGATAGCCATGGTTCGTGCGATAGATATGAAAAAGTAAGGACCTTTTGGGAACAAGGAAACCCAACATCATTCAAGCGTGTACATGGAAAAGGCCGACCCTAAAAACAGTGGCCAATCGTGATTCTATATAGAGGCCGGGGCTATATATGTACACACAATTTTGCTTGTTTTCATCCATAAATCATTTCGTTTGTTTTCATTCACACTCGCATATTGTCTTTTGGTTATTTTCATTCACTCTCGCATATTGTCTGATCTGAAAGAGATAGGAAGTGGGTGGTTGAATAAGAGAAAATACTCTTCTACGTTGCAGGAATAAACGCATACCCAGGAATACTCTACTACTTTGTTTGAGAGCTTCACATGGCAAACGATGGGCATGCAGGTGAAGGTGAATATAACGTCAATGTTGCAGGAATCAACTCATACCCGGTAAACGGTGCAAACCCAAATACTCAAAATAGTAATATGGTGATACAGGGGTGGCAGGGACAATATCAAAATCAAGGGCGAGGCCCATATGGATATAATCAGGCATGGTACCCTGGTGCAGGGGGTAATATGATGTATGTCCAGCCTGTCGCATATCCCAGTCCACCCCCTGCAACGAATATGAACATGAATATGAATGGGTATAATGACGGCTATTATAACCATAACTATTATTATCATCCACCCACTGATGGATTTTATCCATTGCAAGCACAACCCCAATTCCCAGTACAACCCCAACCCGGACCACAACCAGTATTCGACGCAGGAACAAGAGGAAGCTCCAGCAGCAGACATTCCGGTGGAAGGAATAGTAATACTCTTCAAGATGCAGTCAGGTACAATAATTATAACAATAATACATCATTGCCACAAGTTATGGGCAACATCGGAGAGCAATCGATGAGAATGAGAATCTATGAGGGCGAAAGGTCCACCCAAGTTCAAGGCCAAGGCCGTGTAGAACCGGACGAGCATGCAAATGCAGCTGTAGTTAGCAGAGAGTATTCGAATGCCAAGTTTTTTGTTATAAAGTCTTATAGTAGGGCGAACGTGGTAAATAGTATTAAACACGCAGTGTGGACGAGCACCCGCAGGGGAAATAGAATACTAAATGCAGCTTTCAGAGAATCCCGTCATAAGGACAGTGGAAATGCTATTTTCTTATTCTTCTCGGTAATCTTATAACTTTCCTCCTGAATACCTATTTTCTTAATAAATTGATCCGATATCCAGTCTTTCAATTCCTTTTGTATTGCATTAATTAATATGATCAAATTCTGAGTCTAAAATAGCTGAATGTGGTTGCGAGGACATGCAGGTGGAAGGAAGCGGGAATTTCTGTGGCGTGGCTGAAATGGTCGGGCCCTTAGATTTTGAAGCGTCCGCAGATTGTTGGGATCGCGATTGGAAGGGAAAATTTCCGGTGACATGGCACACAATTAAAAATGTGCCCTACAGCCATTTCCAGCATATTACTTTTAATGCTGCGGAAAACCCTAACCAGATGTCGATTGTATATAGCCGAGACACCCAACAAGTAAATATTGTGTTAGAATATTTTTTTTGTTTACCTTCCATCTTTCGAAAAGTATTTTGCTTCTCACATTCGAATCAGATAAAAAAAAAATGGACGGATGCAGACTGGTTCCAAGATAGAGTATATTCGATTGCACTGATGAATGATTATGTGATTAATGATATTTGTCGATTGTGAATTTGGTTGCATTCAGGTGGAATTTGAGAAAGGCATCGAAATGCTCGACATATTTAACAACTACGTTTCGACAGCATCACTCTTGGATGATGTATCCAAATCGACTGCATCACCGCAACAACAGCAGTCACAACCTCCATCTCCAGCACGTGAACAACAAAATGGACAACCAGAGGGGAAGGAAAAAGAGAAAGAAAAGGGAGGAGAGAACGGGTCTGAACAGTACTGCACTGGAACTGGCAGTGTAAGCTGTGACATTAATACCAATCAGATAAAGCTGAAAGGCCCCATTGATATGCAATTGCAAGAGATTCTGAACATATTTGAGAAAGGCATGGGAATGCTGGACATATTGTTTTCGACAAAATCTCTGTTGGATGATGTATCCAAGTCAACTGCATCACCGAAACAACAGCAGTCACAACCTCCATCGCCAGCACGTCAACAACAACAAGAACAACCAGAGGGGAAGGAAAATGAGAAAGAAAAGGGAGGAAAGAATGGCTGTGAACTGTACTGCACTGGAACTGGCAGTGCCAGCTATGACATATATACCAATCAGATAAAGCTGCAAGACACGATTGAAGACAGCCCCAAAGATATGCAATTGCAAGAGATTCTGAACATATTTGAGAAAGGCATGGACATATTTGACAAGTACATTCCAACAACATCTCTGTTGGATGATGTATCCAAATCGACTGCATCAGCAGAACATGAACAGCAGTCAACACCTCCATCGGCAGCACGTCAAGAACAACCAGAGGGGAAGGAAAAAGAGAAAGAAAAGGGAGAGAATGGGTGTGAACTGTACTGCAATGGAACTGTCAGTGCTAGGTGTGACATAAATACCAATCAGATAAAGCTGCAAGACACGATTGAAGGCAGCCCCAATGATATGGAAATGCAAGAGATTCTGAACACCGATGAGAGTACTCACTTGACTACGCTGCAAGAGATTGTAAACACCGATCAGAGTAGTGAATTGATTAAGATAATGGTGGACACCAATTGTGACACTGATGAGGCGCAACAGACTCATTTGGACACCTGCATGAAGCCACCTGCAAAGAGGAGACGCACCAGTCTCATGTAGAAACGAGTTATGAGCCAGAAAAGTTTGTTGTAGACACCGATGCCACTAGTGAATGAGGACAACACTGGTGATAGCAACCAAAATATGACGCCATAACTTTCCTTTTGTTTTGTTTGTTATTGTACATACCTTTCCTTTTGTTTTGTTTGTTGCTGTTGCTCTACTGATATTTCAGTTTGTTTTGTTTGTTATTGTACATTACTTTCCTTTTGTTTTGTTTGTAGTTGTCGCTCTACTGATATCTCAGATATCAGCTGAAAATATCATTTTAGAGTCATATTAACCTATTTTTTTTAAAAGAAGAGTCATATTAATCTATGTTTTTCCTATTTCTGTTATTCTATATTCTATATTTCTTATCTGTTTCTGTTATTCTATATTTCTTATCTGTTTATTTGTTTTGATTGAGAAATATCTTTGATTAATATTAATGTAAATTCGAAGATCTAGTTATTAAAATATTAATGCAATGAATTTTTTTATCTCGAAACCAAAGTGTTGAATAACATTTTTTTCCTTATTTTAAGTTATATGTAATATGTCTTACTTTAAGTTATAAGTAATATGTGTTAGTTGCTTTTTGTTTTCCCTTTTTTAATGGTATATATTCGATCATGATATATATTCATAAAATTATACAAAACAAAAAATATTAATGGTATAGAAGTGAGTACAAACCAATCTTTTTTTAAGAAGTGGAGTGGATGATATGAGCTATGTGTAGGTTGTACTTATGGAATAAGGCTTTAAATATTTTAGATAACAATTGAAACCTAATAATTATTTAAAAGCTGATTGGATGTGGATTGTTACAAAAAAGAATTGGTAATTGGTGCTATATATGGCATTCTTTGGGTGGTAGGCTCACTTTGGTGAAGTGTGTATGTGTAAATTGGTTTGTTTCTGTATTGCAAATTATTAGGACCGGAATTATTAACATACTATAAATGGGATGAAAGTGCATCTTGCAAAATAGGATAAGATTTCCCTTCCAAAAATTATGGGAGGGTGGGGTATCAAAAAATTGCTTCAAGGTTTAACCTTGTTTCGATATTAAAACATTGTTAAAAAATGATATAAGTATGGAGTGGATCAAGTCTTAAAAAAAGATATTAGAGTGTGCTTCAGTTTTCTCGAAAGGCTTTGTTAAGGCTTTGTTAAATCATTTCATTGGATTGTTTTCCTGGAAAGTGGGAAATGCAAAACATGGACTATTTTGGATTGATCCTTTCAATCATTTCATTGGATTGTTTTCCTGTAAAGTGGGAAATGCAAAACATGTACTATTTTGGATTGATCTTTTCAATGGGGGAGAAGAAATTATAATCTCTGTGAAATTTGAAGTCAATTTTACATGATGAAGGGTCTATGAATCTGGCAAACATTAGGAATTTTAGTTGGTATAATAATAATATAGAATATTGGAAAAATGCAGAGAATATAGGACTCATTAGAACTTTGGCTGCGGAATGAAAAATTTACATTGATAGTATCAAACAAGCAAGTATCAAACTAGAAGAAAATGAAGATAAACTTGTATGTACATGTAAAACAAAAAAAACTGATAGGTATGTGCCAAATATGCTTATGATGCAATCGCAAACTTAAATAATTTTTCCATGGGTTCATGGTAATGTAAGAAAAATTGGAAATGGAACCTTCCTACAAAATTAGAATGTTTCATGGCTAAGTCTAGAAAATAGAATTTTGACATGGGATAACGTGATTAGGTGAGGTTAGAGGGGTCCTAATATTTGTCCTATGTCAAGTTGATGGTGATTCTATTGTTCACCTATTTGTAAAATGCACATTCTATATTGAAGTTTGGAGAAAAGTCATTGGTTTATTGCACATTTCAAATACTTGGAGAGATTTGACACTTGTATAAAATCCAGTGCAATGGATAAATAATATCTCCGAGCATAAAGAACTACCTATTTTTATGTTGGGGAATTTGGTGCTAAAGCTATTCTTCCATCTTTGATAACAAGAAACGGGTTGCTTCTCTTTCTCCAAAATCTTGGGGCTTTACAAATACTATCACAAAGAAGAGAAACTTAAGGTGTGTAGAATCATGCATTTCACTTTCCTTGTCTCATATACAATTGTGGGTTTCTTTTATGGTGTTTCCCAAGTGGGGAAATGTGGGAATGGAATATTTTTAAAAATCAATCAATTGAACATTATTTTTGTCTATGGATGGGGTGTGGGTCAGGTACCAACATTATGGGGCTTATTGAATTTTGCCTCTAACATTGATCTTAATGTTATACAAGTACTTGGAGATTCCAAAGTCATCCTAGATTAGGATTATGGGGGCACAAGTATCAAGATTCTATCTTTGCAGCATTGGTGTTCAAGGTTATGGTCACTTATTAGAACTTTTAATGAAATATATTTATATCATATTTAGAGAGAATTGAATATTGTCGTTGATGGATTATCTAAGAAAGGCATTGGCCTTTCTTAGATACACTGCTATATGAAGAGTACTAGCATAACTCTATCTATCTTAGGGTTCCATCTATTGGTTTTGAGGTTCTCACCCTTATCTATGGATGATTGTATAATTTATATGCTTCTTTGATACTGGTAAAACAGATTTATTTTTTTAATATGTATTGATAAACAATTGTAGTTTTAACCACTTATACTATGAAACGAGAACTCGACAGAGTTCTCGTTTTTCTCTCTCCTAATTTTAGTAGTTATTTTTACCTCCGTTTCAAAAAGGGTTGATACCAGTATCACACATTTTCATTTTGAAGCATTTTTTGGGGCATTTGAATTATCTTTGTCATAACATATATTTAATTTCTATTTTCAAGTGTGTTTAGAAATTTAACAAAATAACATATATTTATAAACAATTTATAATAAAAAACATATATATTTTGCAATTTTTTCTATAAAATATGACATTTTTATGGACAAAATAAGACATTTTTATTGACAAAATTGTAAAATATTCTAGAAAATAAAGACATTTAAAACTATTTTCAATGAATTTTGAGAGATTTTTTGTATAAAAATGATACTTTTTCATATTATTTTCCAAAAAGTGATGAATCACATAAATTCAAGAAAAACTATACCATATATTTTTAAAAAACATATTAAAAGTATTATATATAGAAATTTTATTTCTAAAATAAAGTAAAGTCAAAACATTATTAATATATCTTATCAAAAAATTGTCAAACTTCACATTTTCTTCAAGACATGAAACTAATCAACAATATCATGCACGCCAAATTTTTCATTCAAATTGGAATTTCCTGGAGCTTGGTTTTCTTTAGGGACATCAATGTCCTCTTCCATTGGGTCATCTCTATCTCCAAGATGCCCAAAGTGCTCTTTTCTAAACAACCCTCCTAAACCCCCCCTAAACTATATAATAAAAAAATTAAAAAAAAACAAATTAAAACCTACCCCTCAAACAAATGACCATTTTATATGAGTTAGTCAAAATGAATATGGCATATAATTTTGTTCTGCCCACCTTTTTCCTATAATGCATTAGGCCTAAGCCTTTTTCCTCTCCTTAAAATTATTGTTTCTTTATTGAAAAAATTCATCTATAACAAAAATATCTATCATGTTGCAATTATATTTCTTATCATATATAAAAAAATTAATACAATCATGGTAGGGAAGGAAGTGCTACACAACCTCACTTGTCAAAGCAAAATTAGAAAACCACAAAAATCAAACAAACTATAAATTCATAAATTAATGTTCTAATAATAACAATTAACAATATATGATGTAACAATACTAATAATGTATATGGTCAATGTAATGTGATAATATATAATGTAACAATGTTAGGTATTGCAATATTAATGGTGTATGTGATGTTAGGTATTGCAATATTAATAGTGTATGTGATTGATGTTGGGTATTGAGAATTAAGTGGTTGAACCACAAAAACATCTTGAAAGCATTACAAGTATGCATCTTGGAATTGAAAAAAATGTATTTTGGAAATCACTTATTTTATTCTAAAAAATCTAAATTTTGTGTTATTTAAATTATAGTTTTAATGCATTCACAAATTTCAAATCCATTGAAATGGTACCCAAAATCCTATCGTGCCCCTTTAGAATTTATTTTATTCTAAAAAATCTAAATTTTGTGTTATTTAAATTATAGTTTTAATGCATTCACAAATTTCAAATCCATTGAAATGGTACCCAAAATCCTATCGTGCCCCTTTAGAATACTGGTAATAACAATAATAATTTTATATGACCATAAAATATGATCCCTATTTGATAGTTTTTAGGTGGTTTTTCCTTGCCTTCAACTTTCAACTTTCAGCCATTCACCCCCTCAAGAATCGACACCAACACCTGTAGACATTACAAGTATTGTTTTATCTCACGCAAAGCTAAAGCTAGGCACTCTAATTTTTTTTCTTTTAACCGGATTCGACACCAACACCTATGTCAACATTGTTTTATTGTTCGGGTGAACGCTACAACCAACCATTATAAAAAGTTTCATTGGTCCCTTTCAAAATTGACATAAAATCAAACAAATTTTACAAACCGTCACAGAAGATCTTTCTCTCAGATTGATCAATGAGAATCAAGAACTGGTAAAGCTTAAATAATTGATAATTACATTTTATTTTCATTTACTGCAAAGATAATTTCTGTTTTTTGTTAGAGTAAATTAAAATAATTAGCAAATCAAGTTGTTCATGGATCTCTTGGGAGTCTCATATTCATCTTTGGGAAAATTAAATTATTATTATTTTTAAAAGAGATTTGTAATGAGTTTGTACTGAAACAATATGTTTGAAATTTCAATTCATAATGTTTTTGTTTTTGATACTGATCTGCAGGACACGTGCACTGACGATGAAGACGAGGATACATTTCAGAAATTTTATGCAACGGAAATACTACACTTATTCCAAAGAGCAGAATTACTAATTAAAAAATATTTAACAGAGATCATAAGTGATTAATGGACTTTGACGTACGATGCATTAATTTCATTTAGAATCGCGTGTGTGAATCCTTAGAGAAGTTAATCACGGTCAGATTTAGCAGAGTGGGATTGAAATCCTACTTCAATTTTATAATAACTGCATCCACTGAACCACATAAATTGCATTGAAGTTGAGTTTGATCGAGAGATGAGAAATACCATCGGTCGGACTCTCGCATTTCCTGCAATCCTACTGGAAGAGATTGTAGTGGGAGAATCTGGCTTGCTACCACTTCTTGACATGCAAACGCTACGTGGGTCTACAGGTTTGGGGAAGTTAAAAATACACAAATTTATAAATTGATATAGCCACATCAAAAGAGACGCAAATAGATATATATACAGATATGGATATCACAATAGATGATCAACAAATCGAACGAAACCCAACCTTCTGTTCCGATCTCAGCGAGAAAGTGGCGAGGTGGTTTCCTAGGCCTGGCATGAAATTGGACCCAAATATATGGAAAAAACTTCAAAAAGAGATAGTATTTATGAGTTAGAGAAGTTGTCGATTTTCTTTCAGTGAACCTGCCGAGTGTGAGTAAGATCCCTGTAAGTAATGAACCCAAACTGGCCAGGTTTTTTCGTTTAGCTGGAATGGGGTGATGAAAATGGTACGGAAAGCTGGGATATAGTAGAAATGGCTCAAAAATTCACAAAGTAATGCTTCCTTTGTGTAATCGCATGCCTGTGGATGTTTGCAAGAGCATCCTCTGTTGCATTTCTGAACCATATGTTTATTTAGTCAATACAATTACCAGAACATGGATACCCGTCGCCATTCCTTCTTGTCAATATCATCATCGGGTGAGCATATTTTTGTTTGTACACTACTCGGCTCAATTGGGCGCCAAAGGCCGCCATTCACGGGCGGCGCGATGCTCACGGGCGGCCGTTTGGCGCCCAAGTGAGCGGAGGAGTGTGACCTCCGCTCACAATTCGTAGTTTAATTCTCTTCTATTCTGATTGCAAGTGTCACGCAGGAGATACCCAGGACCTGTATATGAGTATCATTTGTAAAAGTCCCTTTGGACAAGATTTTGTCCAGTAAATTCCTGCTTAAGAATAGTGTTTCCCAAAGAATAGTGTTTCCCACTGAAGGCAACACTCTTCCTAAGCAGGAATTTACTGGACAGATTCTTGTCTAAAGGGACTGTTACAAACGATACTCAGATACAGGTCCTGGGTATCGACTGCGTGACACTTGCAATTAGAATGGAAGGGAATCAACCTACGAATTGTGAGCGGAGGAGTGTGACCTCCGCTCACAATTCGTAGGTTGATTCTCTTCCATAGGCGGCCGTTTGGCGCCCAAGTGAGCGGAGGAGTGTGACCTCCGCTCACAATTCGTAGGTTGATTCTCTTCCATTCTGATTGAAAGTGTCACGCAGGCGATACCCAGGACCTGTATATGAGTATCGTTTGGGACCTGTATATGAGTATCGTTTGTAACAGTCCCTTTAGATAAGAATCTGTCCAGTAAATTCCTGCTTAAGAAGAGTGTTTTCCACTAAAGCTGATACGAGGTTGTGTACTGCGCCACAGCAGAAGTTACGAATTAATTATTGAAACATCCACGGACTTTTTCAAAATTGCAATTCAATTCTAGAACAACAAAGCAAGCTTATGCAATCGGCCACAACTTGAGCAGGTTTTGGAAGGAAATCCAGAGTCAGTCTGTAGAATACGTAGCTGCTGTCAACCCCGATCCACAAGTAGTTGAGAGTCGATATCGACTGTTTATATGAGTGATCCAGCATGTGCACAATTAGAAATGCGGGAGTGCTACAAAAGACTAAGGTGGACGTTAAAGTTTTGAACTCTCAGGACTGAAAAAATTCATTCCACCTTTTACACACAGCGCGAAACCTCAAAACCTCACGATGGATTTGAGAGGAAGTCTTGCCAGAATTTGAAACAACAAGTCTTCCGACAATCTCTTCCATACTTCTTCTTCAATTTCCATCTTGTTTGTAATTAGTTTGGATTCAGCAGGATTGCAGGCAATCCGAGAGTCCGGCCGATGGTATTTCTCATCTCTCAATCAAACTCAACTTCATTGCAATTTATGTGGTTCAGTGGATGCAGTTATTATAAAATTGAAGTAGGATTTCAATCCCACTCTGCTAAATCTGACCGTGATTAACTTCTCTAAGGATTCACACACGCGATTCTAAATGAAATTAATGCATTGTACGTCAAAGTCCATTAATCACTTATGATCTCTGTTAAAATATTTTTTAATTAGTAATTCTGCTCTTTGGAATAAGTGCAGTATTTCCGTTGCATTAAATTTCTGAAATGTATCCTCGTTTTCAGTTTGAAGCCTTCACGGCCTTTCAAAGGCCATTTTACAGGTCATAGAAGGCCACTTCAAATTTTATCATGCAAAAAAAATTTAATTTCATGGTAAGTCATTCAATAATTAAATTAACCACTGGTGTTTAAAACTGCAACAGAAGGGTAGTTTCAAATTTCACTCATCGACAGTTTTCAATGGGAAATTGGGAATGTGGCTACTAGCTAGGTTACTTGGGAGTGGATCTCGGTTACTCTCCAATATCCACTTGTTCGATCATCCATGGATCATGGACCATTGGCCCTCTAATAATATCATGGACCAAATTACGTGGACGAGCTTACAATGAGCATCCCATGGCTTGAATGCTTCTAAGCTCTCGTTTTTGCAGCAAGTGCTTACCTGTTTAACACATTTAATGGAAGCAAAGAATTTATTAAACCTGGTTGGTGGCTCATACGTGTTGTTGGCTGTGGGATTACCAACTTACCAGTTATCACATACCAATTCATGAATTCTGACTCCATGAGTTAATTCAATGTATAATATATTATGTTAATGTGCCCCGAATTTGGCATTTCAGACAAAATCCACAATCCAAAAAATTCTTGTAATGTTGCAGGATGTTGCTCTTGCCTATGGCCCCTACCCACGGCCCTACGTTTTCTTTGTTGTATCAAGTTAAACCTACCGTCTACGGCTCCGAGCCTCACACCCTATGTTTTCTTTGTTGTATCAAGTCAATCATGCGGCTCCCGAGTCCCACCTTGTGTTTTCTTTGTTGTATCAATTCAATGCTCGAATTCCATGCTTCCATGGCTCCGACCATCAATATATAATATTATAGGAATACAAACAAGATTTTTCTTATACCCCTACTCAACTGTGGTTGAGCTACTTCCAAGTTCCACCTACCCTATCTCCTCCTGTCCTCTAGGAGAGTTTACGGAGCGAAGCTACCAATGCCAGCCTTCCATAAACATATATAAAGAAATTTGTTTTCTTTGAGGAGCTCAACTTCAAGGCTGGCTCCAAGAAGCGGGGGTTCTATGGGGATGTGAATCTTAGAACGAAACAAGGACCTTCTGTGGACATGTGGAGATCTGTTTCTATTTCTTGCGATGAGCTTTCAAGAAGAATGCCTATGGGATCATCCTGGAGCATAGCGAGGTCTTGGTCGGATGGTGCAAATCCAACACAGGTGTGCCATAAAGAAGGCGGTAAGTGTGATTGTTCTGGTAATTTATCCAAAGGCAATGTAATTCAGAGACTTGAATATAATTCTGGGGTAGTTTTGAGTAATCCACATTCTAATATTTTAGCTACCATACCAGCCAAGCTGCCCCTTGGGGGCGATGTCATGGCATCTTCGATTATTGCCACTGCAACGGCAGCAAAGGACCTCTTGCAATTGGGCAATGCCAAACAATCAAAGGAGGAAATATATTTGGGCAATGAATGGCAGTTCATGTGGCCACACTTTGAAGTAACAAAAATCGTTGCAGTTCAAAAGGCTTGTTCAATGTAGGAGGACAAGGGCTTAGCAGAAACCCAATTTTATCCTCTAATAAACCATCGCAGTTGAGTCTAAAATAAGGCATGCAGGGATCCCCTTGCTATTTACTTGCCCGAGTGCTTAGATCCTCCCTTTCAACATACTATTTATAAGACTCCTACCTACCCGATACAAGGAATACTAATATTAGTAGGTGCTATAGGGATAATCGAGATAATGAAGTGCTTTGGGGTCCTTTTCCGAGCCCATTCACCCCACCCACAGCTATCCTGCAGTTGAAGTTCCATATCCGATTGGAGTTAAAGCATATGGAATTATATAGCTCCTAGCATCAGTCTCTATGGGAGAGTAAGCTTTGCTTCGCTCGGTTTCAAATCCACCAGCACGTATAGCAGCAAGGGATAAAGTAACAAAGGTGATTGAAGTTGATCCAGCTAACCAAGTAGAATCAGCAGCTTACTTGCATGTACCACATCGATCGGTAAAGTCAGTTAGTCCAATTGTTTACCCATTTATTTGTTTTTTGTCTTATGTTTTGGCATGGGAGGTAGTAACATGCATCTAGTTCAACCCAATTGATGATAGATACTTTATTAGTGCTTCACTTGATAAAAAGGTGCGAATTTGGAGTATTCCTGACCAGTAAATTGTTGACTAGACTAATCTGCATGAAATGGTTACTGTTGCTTGCTATACTTCTGATGGCCATGTTTTCCCACTTGTCCTTCCATTTATCCCTCTGAGTACTGAAAATTGAGTTGATTATGCATTCAATTATGTGAGGAAGTTGTGGATATGCTTTGAATGTATATTAATTTTACATTTTGGCTGGGGAAGCAGGGAGCACTTGTTGGTACAAACAAAGGAAATTGCCACCTATATAATACATCTGGTATGCCACTTTTATCAACATTCATATTTTAGACACATGGTTTAAAACTGCCAGTTCTCTGCAATTTAGTGGTTCATAGTCTTTCCTCCATGTAGAAAACATGTAAATGGTTAAGAAGGTTTATATTTTCATAGAACTCTAAATTTTTCTTTCGACTTTAACCTTCTTTACTTGCTCGTATTAGCAGAGAAATATTTCAATTTTTTCCATGCATAACTGGCATATGATTCAAAAATGATATTGTGCTAAAGATTTGGGTCTATCTAGTGTTATTTATTGTTCTATTTTAATGAATTTATTCCTACAATGATATGGATCATTGTTGTTTGTTAACTTCCCCTTGTATCTAGTTGGTGCCTTTGATATAACAAATGATTATCTTTTAGTATTTACCTACTATCTTGCACATGGATAAATCTAACAATTGTTTATTACAATTGTATTTTTCCATTTCAAACCATATTTTAACTCTCAATCTAATGATGAAAGTAGTAGGGGAGAAGGACTAGTGTATAAAAAACAAGAGACACTATTCCCACATCAATTGCTCTTAATAATATCTATTTCCCATTTTAGGTTGACAACAATTCTTACATCTTATATTATATAGAGAAGCTCACATGTTGTAATATCTCGATTTTGACCCCATTGCATTAAAATGTAAATGATGTAATATTGTTATAAAAATGTGGTGAGGAGCTCAAAGCCAAGGCCCCGCCATCGATTTAGTGATGCATATGGTTTACGTGCTAGCCAGGCACGTTGGAATTGCAAATATTATGTAAATATGCATTTTAATAAAATACCCACAACTAGCTATGCAATGCAACAAGAGATGGGGCATGATCTTACAAGGAATTGGGAGGGAAAACATTCAAACCCTTGAGCCAATCAAGTCAAGCCAAGTGTCAATGAGAGAACCCATCAAACCCTCAACTACCCATTTTGACTTTTGTACCCAATCATTCATTCTCCCAAGAATTGGTTGAGGTAGTTAATGCCTTGGGGAATGGGAAGTATGGATGTCCAAATTCGAGTATGGGCAAGCCACCCTTCATGGAAAAATGTGTTTTGCTTCTCAGACAAGAAAACAGCCATGAATTGCTCCCCAAGCCATAACCCATCAAGCAGTTTTGCTCTCCCATGAGTTTGGAGCTACCTGGGCGTTTTTCTCCATGGATTTCCTATTTTTTCCATCATCTTTCAAGCTGGAAAGGGCATTTTTGCTTTGGTTACTAGTGGGGAAGAAAACGGATCGATTTAGGGGTTTCCTGGAGGTCGTTTTGGCCATTGGAATGCCCATAATCTGTGGGAGAAATCGTTTTCCTCCATGTGGTCGAATTGCCCTTTCTCACAGTCCATTTTTGGTGTGGCCACGATTTGGGAAAGACCATGGCCATCGTGTTTGTAAATCCCATTGCTGAAAATGTGTATCCATGCCCAGTTCTTGAGTTTGCTGTGTGTAAGAGAATGTTGGGGTTGAGATGGGTATCCATTACTTTGGCTGTGTATGAGTTGGAATGTCCCATTTCCTTGTAAGAATCATGCCCAGCTCGAGGGTGGCGGTTGTGTTGAGAGAATTGATTAACACAACTGGCCTACAGTTGGGTGGAACGTTGCAGCGACATAGCTAGTTGTTTGGGACAATTGCACAATGAAGATAAGTAATCTCTATGTGTATTTACTTCTGCAATGTTTAATTTAATGATTATTTTGATATGCTAGATGAGCATGAATTATGTGTGGATGTTGTTTTGATTCCACTGTGCATACTTGTTTGTTTTGCATCTGCACACTCTTGTTTTTAATTGTTGTGAATTTAATGAGTGGACTTCATTTGTGTAAAAGCCCCAATTTGGCATCATATTCCCTTTCAGGAATTGGGTCCACGGGAGGGACTGTGACAGAGTGGTATCAGAGCTATTGGTTGCAGCATTGGACCTTCATGGGCTACCTATCACAATTTCAGAGGTAAGTATGCCTCCTATCCAGCACTAAACATCAAAAAAAGAAGGAAATATTTCAAAAAAAATTTATAACTGTTTTTGAAAAATTGAAAATTTTTCCAAGTGTTGGAAATTTTGCTCAAGTCTCTATCGACGATTTTAACCATAACTATTGCGCCACGGTAGGTGAAAATTTGGCTAAAATTTTGCGCCAAAGTAGTCGCGGAGAAAAGACTCTGTCTCCGATTTTAGTGTTAAATTCTGCGACTCGGCAGTGATTTTAAGCTTAAAATTTGCGACGCGATCGACAATTTTAGCCTTAAAATTTGCGACATGGTCGGCGGAAATTAAGTTAAAATTTGCACGACGGAGGCTTGCGGGCAGCGAATATAAGGCCAGGATCGCCGCAATGGTCGCAGAAGTTAAGGCTAAAACCTGCGACGGTCGGCAGCGACACTGGCGAAACGGTCGCAGAAGTTTGGGCTAAAATCTGCGATGCGGGCAACAACTTTAAGGTTAAAACCTGCGATGCGACGACAATTTTAGGGTTAAATCCAGGGCCAAGGTCAGTGGAGTTAAGGTTAAATCTATCTCCAAGGTCGGCGGAGTTAAGGTTAAATCCAGCGACGGTCGCAGAGGTTGGGCCGTGACCAACATTGGTAGGAGCGAAAAAAAAGTATAGAGCCCAAAACTTGATTTTTGGGTAGAGGGAGCAATCGGGATCATAATGGGATGATTCCTATGAGGCTCAAAGGCCATTAACAAAGGACACTAAAGAACCAGAGAGGGTCCCGAACCCAGTATGCTCCAATTTGACAGAAAATGGAGAATAGTGACTTTTGTAAGACGGTGTCCCGAGCCTTGACAGAAGGTCGGATTGAGATGAATGTGATATGGCACGGCCATGGAGCAGGCACAGTATTATGTTTGGAATCTTGGAGCCGAACTCCAAAGGATGTGGAGTTGGGGTGAACCAGAAGGCCAAAAAGCAATGTTCCGAGCCACTTTTTCAGGATTTTGAAAAGTTTGTGGACAGTAAAAGTGACCCTAGATGTGGGAATAAAAAATTTTACTAAATAGAAATTTCATCTTCTTATTAAGACAGACAGTTTCCGTTAGACGAAGATTTTCCAGAAATGCATAGATTGGGAGATAGCCATTTTTGGCCAAGTTTTGAGATTTTGGGGGAAAAGTGAAAAGTGAAAAGTAGCCAAACCCCAAATTTTATATAAGTTGACTGGTGCATCGGAACAGGGACCTGAAGGTTGCTGAGTGTTCCTTGTTATATGGACTACCTTCGCCCGGTAGATAAATTTTCATGATTCTTCCTAGATTTGCTTCTACAAGCAGTTGAAGTTGGCCTCCCAGAATAAATTGCAGCTGTGTAGAAGTGCAAAAATTTGGGCAAAGTTTGCATTTTTGAAAGAATGTAAATTCCATGTTCTGGATCGGAATGGATCATGGGGATAGGCATTGGAAATATTATCCAGAGGAGAATAGGGACGCATGACCAAAATTTGAATGAGGTCCGCATATATCATAGATATTTGGTGCAGGAAAGTGCCAGCGACTGTTTTGACAAAAAAATTGTTGTCAATATAAGCAATTTCTAGAATTGCATGACTGGAAGGAAACCAGACCAGCTATGGTATGGAAGAGGGATTCCATGCTACGATGAGGGATTGGAAAGGGCTAATTCCTTAACCCCTGTTTTGCTATCAAATTTATAATTATGAAATTGTCATGCATATAAACTATGACATAAGAATGTTGAAAATGCAAGAGATTACATAGATGAAATGAATATGCACCAGATAGCACATTAATAAACATTGGACAGTACATGTGAAAATGTTTGTGCATGAATAGGATATTTCATATTGGTAAACTAGTGAGGTTTTATATATGCAATGAGCCACTTGAGATAATTATGGTGGTTGCTAATAATTAGTTGTGTCCGCATTGGTTGTAGGACAAAATACAATCAAATCATGGCTAAAGAAGTTGATGATGTTGTTGCACAAGACCGGCAACCTTATGAAGAGAAGATGGTGCAACAAATCCATGATCATGATGTTGGCAAAAAGACTGAATAGCCTTGGTAAGAGGCCAACTGATCAGGTAGCATCAAGCGATGTTAATAACAGCCATGCGGGTAAGGGTTAACTGTGCTTAATTACATGAATGTTGAAAGAGGATTTGGTGAGATCCCTTCAACTATGTTTAAACTATGTTGATTGATTTGCATGTGGTATTGAGTGCCTGAATGTGAATTTCAACCTACCAAGTATGGTGAGGTGTGGGTAAGTGAAGGCAATGATCCTTACACCTTATAATTGCTTATAAATCTCAATGCATTCATATGAAATTATATCATGCCATCTTTGTATGTCGGTTGTGAGTTTAACAAGCAATGCAAGTGAGGACTTATGGTCCTGTTGTGGTAGTGCATGCTATGAGTGGCAGTCATGGTTATGCCATAATATGCTTGAGTGCATAGTATGCATAGATGAATGCAAGGCTGTATTGGGGGGTTATGCATTGAGTGAATGCACATTAAAAGATTATGAAAATGTTGTGAATGTGCATGCATATGTGTGGGTGCACATGTTGAGATGCATTGTGTGAATGCATGGGTGTGACATATATATGTTTCAATGCAGTTAGATAATAGATGAAATGGTGGACTATTGTTAATCCTGAAACCATTTCATGAGATGCTATGAATGCAGGAGAATGATTGCATGAAGAAGGTAGACATGTTGATGGGATACCATAGTGCTCTGTTGGAAGGACAGAGCTGCATAAAAATGATATGGCTGTGAAGAAATGAGTATTTACAGTTTATTTAAATTGCATGAACAATGTACCCGTGTCTTGCAATTTTATTGTGATAATGATGCATATATAGAAATGTATATATTTCATTGCATTTCAAAAGTTAACAATTGAAGGTGTTTGAATTATTGAGTGTTATAATTATGAAATCACTTCAGTGACTGTTGTGGCAATGAAATGATTATATGCATAGATACTCACATTATGATTGGTTGATTGAAGTTTCAGTTTTCAGGTGGAAAAGTCTTACGTATGGCAATGAGGATAAGTCCATAGTAAAGACTGGGATCTACCATGTGCAGAAGCCAAAGGTTATGAGAAGGTTCTCATGGTCATAATTTATGCATGAAACAAATATAAAAATTGTCTGATTTAAATTTATGAGAATAATATCATGGTTTCAAATCTAATTTATGTACGAAAACATATTTGTAGATTTCATATTTGAGAATTTGCTTATGATTGCTAATCATTGTTTGGCTTATATAAAATTGTGTCAGGAGGACATGTTGTAGGTGGATGTTCATGTATGGTAGCAAGGGTGAAACCATAATGGACAAAGTGATACCACTTACAAGATCCAAATGATATGAGGGCGGCCTCATGGTTAGACAAATCAATTTCTGTAGGACACAGAATTGTAAATTCATGTTGAATTAATTATTAATTCTATTGATTGGTTATGGAACAATCATATTTAAAGTTTATTGTTAAATGTTGCTGACTGTTTGGATATTTGATAAGTGTGCCAGGATGACACATTGCAGGAAGACCATGTATGATGGCCTGCAGAAGCCAAACTAGATGGGAAGGATCCCATGCTTTGGAAATGGGTTTCGGGTGAAACGCCATTGTAAATTTTGATAACACCTCAGCTGCACTGCATGTGAGTGAGATGGTAAAACTATGCCAAGAAGGCATGTATGGGTTATGGAACGTGAAAAGATTGGGGTGGCAAACCGAAGGACTGTTGACTCAGAGAAGGGAGCCCCCATTCTTCGCAAATGAAGAAAGGATACATATGATAAATGAATGAGTATTCTGTGACCCTAACTAAGAATATACATGTCTGGTTATTAGATTTAAAATGCAGAGCATGTTTTATTATTATTCCAGACTGCTTGAGTATGATTAGGGCCTACATGACTCACATTAAAAAGAGATGCATACCTTTCGGGTGCTGGGTTTTGTTGGGGTTGTCAATATTGACTACACCCTAAGGGAATGGACACATTCCTGGTGTTTCAATACTTGATAGTGAATGTTATGAAATATGATTACAATTTTTGAGAAGCAATACTCATGAACCTGCTTATCCTTCTTGTGTTGTCAGCTTATATGAATGCAATTTGGTTTTGAATGTTAAGGGGCAATGTGAAGAGAAAGTACTCAAGAGGACTGTATGGGAAGTGGTAACCTTTCTACGCTCACACTAAAGGACACTAGAAGAGATGGATAGGCCCGAGGAGCTGTGTAGCAGAAAAGGGGTATCATCCTTGTGTAGTGTGAGTGGGTATTGTGGGGGCCATGCTAGCCTGTAGTCAAGTGAGTCACCTATGGAGTTCCTGGAGGGAACCACTGGTTGCATAAGAGAAGGAGCCACATAATCATATTATGTTGTTCTTATTACCTGATAAACCCAGTCAGTGTACTGGCTTGGCAATGGTTGTTTTATGCCTGATAAACCCAGTCAGTGTACTGGCTTGGCATTGGATATGTGGATGTTGTGGTGAATGGTTGTTGGATGCCTAACAAACCCAGTCGGTGTACTAGCTTGGCATTAGCTATTTGCATGTTGTGGAGGCATTGGTGAAGGGTGTTATTTCCTAACAAACCCAGTCGAAAAACTGGCTTGGAAATGGTCGTTATATGCTTGATAAACCCAATCGGCGTATTGACTTAGCATACTAATTTTTGAAATGCTTGATAAACCCATGAGTCGGCATACTGGCTTAGCATACTGATTTTTGGGATGCCTGATAAACCCAGTCGGCTTACTGGCTTGGAATTGCGTATTCGGATGATGTTGTGGAAGCAGCATGTGTGCTGGCCAAGCATCCACCCCATAGGTGATCCAAGGGTTGTAAAGCAGAGAAGAAAACCTGTGGAGTAGCAAGGAAAATGCACAATACATATAAGTATTCATTTTCATTTATCTTTTTGTTGGGAATAATGAAGATTTCAGGTATAAGTCTTCTAATAGTTAAGCTGATACACTATTGTTTCTTTGTTGGAAACCTTGGTCATTGCAGGAAAGCAAGGACCCTAAAAGAACCATAATTCTTGGTTAAACCAGAGAATAACTGGTCAGGCGCTATAAATTATTAATAAATCCAGAGAGTAACTGGTTGGGCGCTACAAATGCTTGATAAATTCAAAGAGTAGTTGGTGGGGGCAATAAACCATTGATGTTGTGGAGCAGCCGGCGTGCTGGCCAAATATTCTTTAATTAATTAATAAAAGTAGTTAGAGCACTGGCCTAGCATATTTCTAAATGAGATGATTGATAAACCCAGTCGGCGTATTGGCCTGGCATTGCCTATTTGAATGGTTGTGGAGTAGCCTGCATGCTGGCCCAACATTCATTATTGTGTCCATGGGAAATCCAATGCTTGTAAAGCAAAGAAGGATCCTGTGGAATAAAGTGAAGAAATCCCATACATATAAGTATTTGGTTATCTTGCAGCTTCTTGCTTATGAATATACATGTGTATATGAATTGTTTATGATTTCTTAAACTCTTGTTTAGAAATAAACCTTGCGAGAATAAATTGAACATGTGAATTGATTCAATGTTTGAGTGTAGGTATTGTTGGGAGCAAGGACTATGAAAGCATCTGGAGGATGCATGTGGACATGTGACCTTCCTAAAGAGCTCAGTATGAGCAGTAATGAAAGATGGTGCTAGTGGATATGTGTGGGTCCTAGCAGCCAAAGGTTCTATAAACAACAATGGGGAAAGGTTCCCTAATTGAAAATCGTTACACGAACCTTAGACATTAAGTGTCATAGTGAAGAACAGGCAAGTCAAGCGTTCACATTGAAGTGAAAGAGGCTAAGAAGCATGAAACCAGAGTTGTGGTGTGGCTCCGGATTGGAACAAGACTAAGAGGGGGAAAACTCTTACTCTTCTCTTTCCCTTTTTAACTGATGTATTTCAGAAACAGAGGATTGTTGAATGCATGTTGTGACTGAAAGTTGATTGTGTTAATTGCTTGAAATGAATTGTGAATGCTGAAATAGTAAATTTCCTGTGAAAGAATGAACATGAATGAGTTCATGTGTATGTTGGGAAAGCATGAAAAGTATGGAAGTCTCATGAGTAAAGCATGGACGTTACATGTCAATTGGAAAAATAATTGAGTAATTTTAATATTGTGTTATGCTTGTCTTAACAGGAATTGTCATGATGAATCTCATAGTTGAGGAATTGAAAGCCATTTGTTGCAGCTTTTACTAGCCAAGTGTTGCTAGTGAGAAAAGTGTGGGCCAATTGTGCATATTGATCATGGCAGTAGACCAAAAGATATTTTTTTTGACTAAATATCTTCCTCGAATAGTTTCCAAGACAACAAGGAAGATGTAATCCATGAAATTCCATACTTGTAGATCAACTGGAAGATAAATAAACAGAAGGGATTGTTGTGGAGCGATGCCCACCTGCAGAACTGGAAGATCAAGCCAGTAGGAGTAGCTTGTGGAAGCCAAAAGACTTGATCCTGAAAGTTCAAAGTAAAGAGATGAACGCTGGACAGACCTGCCACATTTTGTGAATTTTGTGACATGTGTAAAGTGGGTATATATTCCTAAGTGTTGGAACACCAGGGATGGTGTTATTCCAAGCCAGAGGGGATTGTAATATCCCGATTTTGACCCCATTGCATTAAAATGTAAATGATGTAATATTGTTATAAAATTGTGGTGAGGAGCTCAAGGCCAAGGCCCCGACATCGATTTAGTGATGCATATGGTTTACGTGCTAGCCAAGCACGTTGGAATTGCAAATATTATGTAAATATGCATTTTAATAAAATACCCACAACTAACTATGCAATGCAACAAGAGATGGGGCATGATCTTACATGGAATTGGGAGGGAAAACATTCAAACCCTTGAGCCAATCAATTCAAGCCAAGTGTTAATGAGAGAACCCATCAAACCCTCAACTACCCATTTTGACTTTTGTACCCAATCATTCATTCTCCCAAGAGTTGGTTGAGGTAGTTAATGCCTTGGGGAATGAGAAGTATGGCTGTGCAAATTCAAGTATGGGAAAGCCACCCTTCATGGGAAAACGTGTTTTGTTTCTTGGGCAAGAAAACAGCCATGAATTTCTCCCCAAGCCATAACTCATCAAGCAGTTTTTCTCTCCCACAAGTTTGGAGCTACCTGGGTGTTTTTCTCCATGGATTTCCTGTGTTTTCCATTATCTTTCAAGCTGGGAAGGGTGTTTTTTCTTTGGTTACTAGTGGGGAAGAGAACAGATCGATTTGGGGGTTTCCTGGAGGTCATTTTGGCCATTGGAATGCCCATAATATGTAGGATAAATTGTTTTCCTCCATGTGGTCGAATTGCCCTTTCTCACAGTCCATTTTTGGTGTGCCCACAATTTGGGAAAGACCCTGGCCATCGCGTTTGTAAATTCCATTGTTGAAAATGTGTATCCATGCCCAGTTCTTGAGTTTGATGTGTGTAAGAGAATGTTGGGGTTGAGATGGGTATCCATTACTTTGGATGTGTATGAGCTGGAATGTCCCCTTTCCTTGTAAGAATCATGCCCAGCTCGGGGGTGGTAGTTGTGTTGAGAGAATTGATTAACACAACTGGCCTATGGTTGGGTGGAACGTTGCAACGACATAGCTAGTTGTTTGGAACAATTGCACAATGAAAATAAGTAATCTCTATGTGTATTTACTTCTGCAATGTTTAATTTAATGATTATTTTGATATGTTGGATGAGCATGAATTATGTGTGGATGTTATTTTGATTCAGCTGTGCATACTTGTTTGTTTTGCATCTGCACACTTTTTTTTTTAATTGCTGTGAATTTAATGAGCAGGCTTCATTTGTGTAAAAGCCCCAGATTGGCATCGTATTCCCTTCCAGGAATTGGGTCCACAGGAGGGACTGTGACACATGTACAAAGGGGAAATTAAAATTAACTTACTGCAAATATAATTACAATAAAGTCACGATTAATAGATGCAAAGATACTTTTTATTAAATCTTTGACCAATAAATATCCCTTGGTTCTAGTTTGGGGAGCTAGTTCATCAACAAGTCACATTCTATTCAATTGTGCTAAAATTTTCAGCGCAAACTGTCAAAATGCAAAGCCAATGTTAAGTTCCTTTCCCTATGTCTTTGAACTGCATTTACAAAGTCTAAAGTCTATTTTCATGCTTTGTCATAGACATTGTCGCATGCAACTCTTGTTTTATATGGATTCAATCAAGTACCTTTTCATTGTATGCCCATACAAGACATATCACCATTTAATGGTTATATTGCTCACTTCTGCCTTATTAATTGTGGGCCTACAATTACTTATTTTGCTAGGCCTATATTTATTTTATATGGATTATTTACAGTTAAGTTATTTCGAGACAAAGCAAATTACCTCGAACTCTCTTTTCCCTGAGGGTGAATGAGCCCATCGCGCTAATAGAAACATATTCCCTTTGACTTGCCTCTTGCTCTTATGTCATTTTGCAAGGGTTCTTCATTAAGAGGTTCTTTCTATAATAACCTTCTAAAGTTAAAAAAGGTAAATGAAATAAAGATAAATTTTGATTAAAAGATGAATTTTAGAAGATTGAAAAAAAGGTAAATGAAATAAAGGTTAATTTTTATTAAAAGATAAATTTTGTTTGAGATTTGTTGTTGTGAATGAGATGAGATTTAAATGACCGAGATGCTGCACCTATATTAAATTTTGATTAAAATAAATTTTTGGTTTGATCCTTTTTATTTGTTGTGAATGAGATGGGATTTAAATGGCCGAGATGTTGCCAACATTAAGTATTGGTAATTTGTTGTATTTATATTACATATTGGTATTACATTTATATTTTTTTATTAAAAAATATGTTAATTGGTGTGTTTAAAATAATAGTGTACTATGTATGCAGTGCGTTTTTGACATAAATGAACTACTATTGGTGCACTTTATAAATTTACAGGTTACTTTATGTAGCAATGCAAGCTTAACGGATTGAATACATTTCATAGAGTTTTTTTAATAATTTGGGCAAAAAAAAGATGAATTCTCAAATTTAATCCACTAAATAATTAAATAGTGAAGCAACAATAAATTTACTTGGTCACTTGTGTGTCAGGGAGGCATCATGGCGATGTATGCAAAATTTGAAAATTTTCCTATCATTTGGAAAAATTCAAACTGCAGCCAGCAACCAATGGGAGCGAGCAATGCCTCCACATGGAGCATAGATGTCAAGGTGTCTAAATAGGTGATTTACGGAACCGATGTTGTTAGGCTCAAAAGCACTGTATAATCGTAAAACCTCTATACGCTCGCCTCTTCTAGTGGCATTAACTATAAAGGGATATTTGGGCTCTTTTTAGAGGACCATCCATTATAACCTCCACTAAAGGGCCTTTTTCTTGTAGTGACCTACCACCTAGAAGTTTCTCTAAACCCAAAAAAATTGACACATGTAAGGGTTGTGCCCGTAGTATAGATCTTCGGGCCTGCTAATGTCCATAGCTATGTGGATGGGTATAGGGATATCCTTTTGCCCGGAACCCAAAGTCCTATAGACTTTAATCCACCAAATACAAAAGAAATTATATGTATAAGTTAAATAAACTATTAATAAATTATTGGTTATAAATATTTTTATAATTAACTAATGATTTAGTTATTGTATGATACAAGTAGTGTTGTATTTTATCATTGGGGCATTAATGACCCTCTTTAATTCTAGAGCACTAATATTGGTTTTTCATTTTGGATTGGGCATATTGGTGCTCCTATTTGATCCTCAAGCACCAACATAGGTACTTCACATTAGTGTGGGTGCACCAATGCTTAGCATTTAGGATTTCAAGGAAAACACTTTCTAGTAGATATCTCCATAAGTTTTAAATGGTTTTATAATATTGGAAAAAATTATTGAAAAAAACCTCCACTAAACTCTCTGTAATTAGTAAGTGAGGTTTTAGTGGAGTGTTTAATAGATTTTCACTATAAATATAAATTCTAGGCAACTAAAGGCTTTAACTAAGGTTTTTTTGATAGTTCACCTAAAAACTTAAGGTGCACAATTACACGATTTTATAATATCCATTAACATGTATTATAAATTAGATATTTTTGGCACTCTAAAGCCATAGGAGCACTAATGCACCCATTCCTAAAAGAAGAAAGTGGAGCACTAGTGCACACATTCCTAAAAGAGAAGCCTCCTATTACATATATCTTATAGGATCATTGGTGAATGTATTCGTAAAATAGAAGCACATATGTTCCCGTTCCTAAAAGAAAAGTATCGTTGCATCCATATCTAAAAGGTGTATTATTTAATTCTTGTGGATGGTGTGTTATTTCTTCGTTGTTTTAGTTTTAATTTCAATTCATTTGAGCATTGAGATAGTATATTAAATCTACAATATAAAGTAAAATATTCCATAGAAATATATTGTAGTAAATTAGAAGATATGTTGTGACGAAATATTTCCATTGAAATATTCCATTTTACAAATCAATTGAGATTTATTTGAGATGATGAATTGAGATTTTTATATTGTTATTTTTAGGATTATTATTGATTGTGGATTGATTCATGAAAAGATGATGGATTTAGATATTGATGACATTGATACATATCACTCATGTAGAGTTTTGGATTGGTTAGTTTAACATCAAAGGATATTCACTAAGACAATTTAACATTTGCGTTTTTTAGCAATTTTAGGAGCTTATGACATTTTTATGGATTTTTGGGATATTGGCATGGATGGATAGTTCTCCATATTTTGGCCTTTGGATATTCCATCACTTGCGGTTTCGTGACTTGCATGACTGTTCAACAATTTGCTTTCATGATTTGGAGCAATACAGGCAGTTTACTTAATTTAACTCTCAATATATTTTGGTATCATTATGATTCAGTCATTGTTGAGTCATTCACAAGATTTTTCTATATACGGTTTATAAGATACATGATTGGGATATTGATCAACTTTTTTTGTCAACTAGAATATTGGCAATTTTTTATGTTTCATTTTCTAAGAGCAGTGAAAAAATTTGTTCACTTAATAGTATTTGGACTTAGTCTTTGAACTTTACAAGGATGGTCTTCATACCTTGTAACAGATAGATGACTCTTTCATACATTTCCTCGGTATACTTGATAATCCAACATTTTTAGGATTTGAGATTTGTTGGAATTACAACCAATTAACATCTCATCAAGGTTTTGTCTCATTGGTTTTGGGTTCACATCAATGAAAACCTGCAGTATATCTAGTTCATTTGTTGCATATTGATTTCCCTATACTAGGTATTTAGCATCTAATTTTGATGGGTTTTCAAAAATATCTTTAACAAGAATCATGAGGTTTAAAACCATGAATATCAAGTTGAAGACTTGGACATGTTACAAGTATTTGCACTAGTTTATGTTTCTTTGCTAGCACTCTTCTATGAACATATGATTAAGGGAGGATTGTTAGTGATTTCACTCATAATAATTAAGTTCTAAATCACCTTATGATTACTTGGAGATATAATATTTATCCTAAGTAGCATATTATTATCTATGTGGACCACTAAAAATAGTTATGAAAACATTGTACTATATATTATATTATCATTGAAATAAAATTGACAATAACAATTTAAGCTTTGATTTGCATTTTATATAATTCTTGATTTTCCTATTATTCATTATTTTTTAAGATAAATTATAATATACATAACCCCACCCCATTTGTACAACTATCTATTTTTAATTTACTTAATTTATCGTTAAAAATGAATGAGATTAAATTTTTTTCATTTAAAATTTTCTCAATAACACAAAAAGAGTTATCATATTCAAAGTTCCATTTATTCTAACTATTTTAATTTACATATATAGATCTTTAAAACTGAAAGTTTTCTTCAATAAGTCAAACATGCTTAATCCCTACTTAAATTCTAAGCATGAATATAAGATATGTTGGAAAGTAGTTGAGAAATTTTATGTGATTAATTCTATTGGAGTTTGGTAGTCCCAACATTTGGAGCCGACACTCCACCCATTATCAGAGATTTAATTAAAACACATATAAAGATAACTCAAAGGTGGAATAAATAAGAGATAAGATATATTACCATTGAAACTTAGATGGAATCAATGAATTAAGAACACACACATACACAAACAAAAGAACCATTTACATTACCCTATCTAACATTAATATTATATGTATACATATAAAATTAGTACCTATAATATTGTTAATGTCATTAATACTATATTATCAATAATAATGATATAATGATATATATATATATAAGGATTAATGTGAATTGAATTAAATTTGATGAAGTACTTGAGTTACACAATTTAAAATTGATTTTATAAAAGTAAAACATTTTGTAAGTTTATTTATAATAATTAAAATATATAAACATTACATATTATTTAATTAAAAATGTATTATAATTATGAAAAATAAGTATACAAAATTAAAATGTTTTTAGAAAAAATAAACAAATAATATAAATAATGTTATCATAGTAATTACTAATTAACATAGAAAAAAGGTTAATTCATTTTTTGTCATTTTCCATAGCTTTATTTACCTAACTTCTTAGATTTTAGATAGTAGAATTTTTCATGTCTTTCTCCTATACAAACTAATTCATTTATCTAAACTATGCCTTTAGCATTGTTCAAAGACTTCGTAATTCTTATTTTTATTTATACTCAAATAATTAAAAAAAAACATATATTTTATAATAAAACATAATAATTTATTGTTTGTTCTTTTTAGAGATATATCAATTATATAGTATCTATCTAATTGTTTAAAGACTTCATAATTCTTTATTTTCTATGTGTAGGTTACTAATGCCATATTCTTTAATGAAATATAACAAGCAGTCTTTGTTCTTTTCAAATATATATTAATAACGTAGCCTTTTTTGTCCTACATAATCGATATATCTATTTCGAAGTAATATGGGAAGAAAATTAGAGAACAAAAACACGTGACGAACCTAGAACTATAGTCACATGGGGAAATATTTAAGATAGTAGAATTTGTCTTATCCAAAGGGATTGTCACAATGCTAAGTACAATGTCATTGAAAAAAGTATCGTTTGCACCAGCAAGCATAGTGACATTGAAAAATGTCTCATTTACACCAACACTACAATACATAACATCAAAATTGCCAAATTTAGATCATGGCAATTAAGAAATAAAAATATTTGTCAATATAATTTGAATTTGAATTTGATTTCAATTTAGAAAAATAGATCTACAAGTCTATGATGTGAAATAAGATGCCAACAATTAAATACTTACGAAACTCTAAACATAGGGCTTAAGCATAACCCTATAGCTTATCAAGCACCCATGTTCCAACCATGACTTGTTAGGAGATTTGCATTAACCACTTACTATCCCACAAGTTGCAAAGATAGTTATAAAAAAATAAACAAGAGAACATATAAATGCAGATAAAGAATAACCAAACAGAAACGTGTCATGGAAAAGTTTGAACCCGCATTTTTTGTGTCATTTTCTACGAGCAGTGAACAAATTTTTTCACTCAATAATATTTAGACTTAGTCTTTAAAATTGAAAAGGATGGACTTCAAACCTTGAAATGGATAGATTACTCTTTCGTACTTTCACTTGTCATATTTGATAATCTAGCATTTTTAGGATTTGAGATTTGTTGGAATTGCAACCAAATCACATCTGATCAAGGTTTTGTCTCATTGCTTTTGGGTTCACATCAGCGAAAAATTGCAGGATATCTGGATCATTTGTTGCACAATGATCTATCTGTGACTAGGTATTTAGAATCCACTTTTGATGGTTTTTCAAGAAGATCTTTATCAAGAATCATGCTCCGTTTAAAACCATGAATATCTAATTGAAGACTTGGACATGTTACCAGTATTTACTCTAGTCTGTGTTTCTTTCCTAGTACTCTTGTATGGACATATGAATATAATGGAATATTGTTAGTGATTTCACTCATAATAATTAAGTTCCAAATAACCTTATGATTATCTTGGGATATACTATTTATCCTATGTAGCATATTATTACCCATGTGGAACATTAAAAATGGTTATCAAAAGATTGTAATATATATTATATTATCCTTGAAATAAAATAGACAATAACAATTTAATCATTGAGTTTCCTTTTAGAAAATTCTTTCAATTTAAAATATCATATAAATAAACCCACCCTATTTGTGCAACTATCTATTTTTAATTTACTTATTTTATCTTTAAAATTGAATGAGATTAAATTGTTTTCATTTAAACTTGTGCCAATAACACAAGTTATCATATTGGTAGTTTTGTTTATTCTAACTATTTTAATTTACATATGTATATTTAAAAATGAAAAATTTCATTAATAAGTAAAACATTCTTAGTCAATAGGTGATGAGATGGAACCACAGTCAATTAAATGGGGTAAAATTTCTTTCTCGGGATTAAAAACAACATGGGGGAGAAAGAGGAGATTTTACATTATTCCTCTGATCCCTATGAGGGATAAAATACATTGGATGTGCCACTTAACAGGAAGAAGGTAGAGGTGAGTCTAGGTGTGTAGATAGGATTTGTTATTCTGAAGGAAACTCTTCCAAAAAAGTAATCTTGATAGTAATGGGTAGGGTTGTCTCAATCGTTCAAAATATGACAAGGCTAGTCATGGAAACTCTCCCTGACACCCAAATTTAGGCACAGGCCATAGTAGGTATGGAGACTTCCCAACCATATAATATATTTTTTGGTTCCCTCGGTTTGGTTCTAACACAGGTGAATTTGGATATGCATAGTGTATTCAAGGTTACCATGTTAGAGGGAGGTGAGGTTCTTGAAGCATTTCATTTTATAAGGGGGTTCTCATATCCATATCCTCATATTACAGGCTCTATGGCCAATATTCCTATAGATCCAAATGGTATTTTAACAGTCTTCAGTGGCTCTTTTATTGAATCAATTAGAGTTTCTAGAATTCATTCTTTAGTTAGGGTTTTTCATACTCTGAAGGTGGATATCGAAATGGTTCAAGACCCTTTATCTTATGAGAGTCGGGGTTCCATCAAAGTGCGGGAGCATATTTCAGTATTTATTTTTAAATAAGGTGATCGAAGGTCTTAGAAGAAGCAATGGGTTTTAAAAAACAAAGCTTGAAGTAAAAAACTTGTTGTCAGAGAACATATTCATCTTTATAGTTTTTTTAATATGGCGGAGACAACCATTACTAGATGGGTGCATGGTCAAAGTTTAAATTTTAAAACACTCATAGATTGGGTCGCAACTCAATGGGGGAAATAATTTGGCTATACCCCAAAATTCCTTGTTCTTGGAAAAGGTTTGTTTGATTTTATCCTTTAGGAAGTAGAGGACGTGCAGGGGATTCTACAAAATAATTGGTGTATATGTGTGCCCCCCTTGTATCTAAAGCTCTAGTCCCCTCTTTTCAATGCCTGTAGTTAGCAGTTGGATATAGCTCCATTATGAGTTTGGATCCTAGGATTTCCCTTGGATTATTGGTCTTTGGATATGTTTAGAATAAATGGAATTTTATTGGGTGAGTTACTTGAGGATGATATGTCCCTTGAAGAGACAAGTGAAATGTGAGTGCCAAGGATTATGATTTATAATTGATACTCAAGAAGGGATGTAGGAGTATTTAAAAATCGAGAGGCTTCTAGTCTCCCTCATTCAAAAGTTGGATTATGAAGGGTTTCCTTTCCATTATAGGTGATACCATCAATATGGTCATCTTGTTGATTCATATTATCTCCCTTTTTTATCGAGAAATACTCTAAGGTTTCAAATGACTCAAATAAGTGATTTTTGGCCTCAGGTCTAGTAGAGCTAGGCAATTTTGAAACAAAGAGTGGCAAATTCAAATGGGGTATTCAAAAAGAGGAGGTGCTTGGTAGTATACTAGTACAACTAAATCAAATCGAAAACCCGTCATATCTTGATCAATTTTTGAGATCAAGTCTTCCAGCATCTATTGGAGGGGAGGTGCTTTCGAAGGATGAACAAGCCTTAGATAATGTGGGTTCTCTGGATAGGGTCGATATATGTATGAATGACCCTCTTGCATTTCCATTTTCTTCTTGTTCTTGTTCTCCTTTACAAGATGAAATCAATTCACATCAACACTCTTCATTTTCAATTGTGGATTATTTGGAAACACTCACTCTAAGACCCCCAACTAACACTATTTCTTGTCATATCATTTGTGTGTATTGTATGAAATCATAACTTTTAATCACCATGGAACATGAACTCTCAAAGGACTCAGAGGAGGATTGTTTTTGGTACAATTTGAGACCCGTGTATTATTTTCCTAAGAGTCGGCATGTTGGAGGGGGGCTGGTAAAAATTCTAAGAGCCTTAGTGGATGTAACAAATAGGGAATGAAATCAAAACTATCAAAATATTAGGACAAATCTAGGTTTGAATTAGCTTTTGGAAAACAAAAATTCTATAGTAGCAATGCTTAGAGTAGCAAGAACCCTTTGAAGGGTTCCTAAATGAAGGTTCTCTCTTTTAATTGTACAGGTTTGGCGAACCAATCCAAAAAATTATCACTAAGGAGACTAGTTATTACCAGTGTTCTAGATATTTTACTTCTTTAGGAAACATTGGGTCAAGGGGAAAAAGTTCAAGAGGTACATAGCAATTGGATGGAATCCATCAAACATTATGGTTACTAATTGTTGAGGTTTTGAAGTGAGATTGACTATTGAAGTGCAATTTGAAGCTCTAGGGATGGAGCTTAAAGTCCTTAACTTCTATGGGCCTTATGGTGAACGGAATACTTTCTGGGAAAGTCTGTTGAGTAAATCATTTTTTATGTCCCCTAATCTGATCATTGTTGGAGATCTAAATTTTTACTCTAGGTGCTTCAGAGGTATGGGGAGAAAAGGCTACTTTGGATCCCCCGATGAGTTATTTTCTTAATATGATGGAATCAAAGTAATTAATGGATATTCAACCTATTAATATAAAGACAAGTTGAAGAAATGTGAGATTGGGAGAGGACATAACTACAAAAAGATTAGACAAATTTATGTTGGCCTCCCAATTAGTGGAAAGACATCTAATAAGTGTGCAACAATAAGTTGGTAATGGGGGGGAATATGACAACAACCCCATCTTCTTGGAACTAAATGGAATCGGAAAGAAACCCCTTATTCCCTTCAAATTCAACTATGGATGTTTAAAGAAGGAGGACTATGTAAATTTGATGAAAGATGTTATCCAGCCCCTTGAACCTAGTTCAAAACATTTAGCTTTGGTTCACTTTCCTAATAATCTTGAAATATTAAATAGGAGACAATAAAATGGCCTCATCAGAAGAATCTCTATGATGATCAAGAGCATAGATGGGTGGAAGAATCTATTGAATATGGTCGTCATTGATGTCAAAGGAGTTCAGCAATGACAAAGGAATAACCAAGGTCATGATGGAAATGAAAAATTAGTGAAATACAAAGGAATAACAAAGAGAGTGATGACATGGCCTGTATGATGGTGTGGTAGATATGATGACATGATATGGCATGTATGATGATGTGGCATGTAAAAGACACATGGTAAGTGCTATTATGAAGTCAGTGTTGCAATATGGCATCATTATGAAGAGTATGGCTAGGGGGGTGGCCAAATCAATGTAAACGAGGCCAGAGGAAGCGACCCTATTTGTATCAAGATCCTATGTGAATAAAGAAAGCTAATTAATTTGTCTCAATGTGTATGCATGAATCTATGTATGAAGTGTTAACAGTTGAATATTTGTGTATCTTTGTATCAATGAATCAATTGATAGTTTGAGATATCTATGTAAATGCTTGATTAATCACTGTGTGTATGCATAAGCCTGAAGTAAGGGATTTTGAGGATTGAGTGTTGCAACGGATGTATGAATGATCTCTTTCCGTGTAAAACCAAGGAGTCGATGTCTATATCTAGCAAGGGAATCAAGTCTGGTGATGATCGATTGAGTGATTGATTGATTCTTTGATCAATCAATGTAGAATCGTAGAGTTGCAAAGATTGAAGTTTGCAAAGATTTGGATGATCCAGATTAAAGGAGAAAAGATGGATCAACGATGGGAAATTGATCACGAGGTGAACGTGAGTGGAAGATAAGAAATGTGCAAGATTAAGTGAAGTTCCGTCGAATACGGTAGATCGACGAACGAGATCAAAGCCGCAAGAGATCTGATGCCCTAGAGAAATTCCGCAAGAGAAAGGTGTAAGGAAGATAACGGATCCACAAAGATAAGCTGAGATCCTCATCTGATCTCATATCGACGGTTGTAAAGAGTTGTAGAAAAGGAATTGCTAGAGGGAAATTCCAGAAGCCCATTTCAGGAAGAGTTGAAGGCACATCCACAATCCACAACCCGCAACCCAACTGCAGAAAGAGAATTGCGGAAAGATAAATTGTGGAAGACAATTTGTAAAAATCGGAATACAGTTTTGCAATCCTCAATCCGCAAGTTGTAGAATGAGAATCGACCGTTGATCAAGATCTGATGGTCCATGATAACTATGGAAAGAACCTTGCGGAAAGAGACTTGCAGAAGAAGTATTGCGGGAGAAAAATTGCGGAAGCTAGTTTGTAAAAATCAAAATATAGTTCTGCAATCTGCAAGCTACGGAAAGAGAATCCACCATTGATCAAGATCAAATGGTCCATGATCATTGTAGAAAGGAGATTGCGGAAAAGTCATTGTGGAAAGGAAATTGCAGAAAAACCACTGTAGAAAGGAAATTGCAGAAAAACCACTGTAGAAAGGAAATTGTGGAAAGGTCACTGTGGAAAGGTAATTGCAGAAAGATCGTTGCGGAAAGGCAATTGTGGAATTATTTTTGTTGCGGAAATATCATTGCGGAAAAAGGAAAATTCGGAAGGAATTCTGGTGCAGAATTATCATCGCGGAGAGGCAATTTTGGAAAGATTTTTGTTGCGGAAAGTCATGACCGATAAACCTAAATAGAGTTAAAGAATTATTAAAATGAAGAATTTTGTTTTCATGAAGAGGCACGATCTAAGAATAGAAAGGCACAATTGTGAGAAGATGAATTCGTAGAAAACGTGTTAGAAGGTATTTATAGACAGAGTGTTGAGTGAAAGAATCTGTCATTGTGATCCAAATCTATGTAGCAACAGCTATAGACAGAGACCAAAAAAGGAAAACCAGTGACAGGTTTGAAAACATAAAGAAGATATGGAAGTCTGATGAATTCAAATTAGGGTGGCAGTGTGGTGCTAGGGCAGGCTATAGGCCTGCAAGGGGGTTGTAGCCTCCTTCCATTGGTAGCTGGTAAATAGGGTGTCGAAGCATCCTTTCAAAAGTGTCTGACAAACCAGGGGGTCGTAGCCTCCTTCCAGTAGTCGCTAGTAAATAGGGTGTTGTAGCATCCTTTTCTATTGTAGTAAACAGAAGCCAGGATGTTGTAGCATACTTTAGTTGTAGCTGAGAAACTTGGGGATTTTTGTCTCCAGCAAGTGGTAGCTTGCAAAACTATCGTAAATCTAATTTTGCAGTATAGAAGGAGTTGGTGGTTTTCCCAATTGGGCTTGCACGATAAAAATTTGTGTTCTATGTATCTTGTTGATTCCATGTTTTAATTAAGGTTAATAAGTGATTTAAAATGGTAAAAAGTTAACAATATTGATTCCCCCCCCCTCAGTATTGACCAATATTTCAACAATTGGTATCAGAGCAAGTTTCTTCACTACAGTCTAATCACTGGAAGGAAGATCCTAATTAAGACCACAATGGATCAGCAGAAAGGATTAGCTACCAACAGACCTCCACTGTTCACAAGAATTAATTATGCATACTGGAGTGCAAGAATGAAGTGTCATTTAATGTCTCTTGGATGGAATGTTTGAAGAGCAATTGAAAAGAAGTATAATATAGGATACAACCTACCTATAAACAAATAAGAACTTGACCAATATGAGGCCAATGCAAAAGCCTTGAATGCAATTTTGAGTGGGTTAACAAATTCAGTGTTTGTGAAAGTCATGCAATGCAAGATGGCCAAGGAGGCTTGGGATAAATTAAAAGTTGTCTATGAAGGAGCATCAAAGGTCAAACAATCAAAACTTCAGACATACAACGGATAGTTTGAAAGCCTAAAAATGAAAGAGGAAGAAAATATTGCAGAATATCTTCTAAGAGTAGATGACATTGTCAATGCTATTCGAGGCCTTGGAGGAGAATGAAAGGAGAAATAAGTAGTTGACAAAGTACTAAGAACCCTACCAATTAAGTATGACTCAAAGGTATCTTCTCTAGAAGAATGATATGATCTTGAAGACATGACAATAGATGAACTACATTGGATTTTCACTGCCTACGAGATGAGAAAAGGAGAAGATGGTCAATCAAGGAAAGAAGCAGCCTTTAAAGCCTTATCCAATAACCAATCAGAAAACTTAGATGATGAAGAATCCTTGTTCATTAGGAAGCTTGAGAGAGGTATTGGCAAGTAGAGGGGAAAGCTACCTCTAAAGTTCTTTAACTATGGAAGAATTGGACACTTTGCTTTAAAATGTTCTTATCCTAAGCAAAATGGAAGTGATGAGAAAGAATCTTCAAAGAAGTTCAAAAGGGACAAAAAAGTAAACAAAAAGAAGTTCAATGAAAAGAACAAAATCTTTTACACCATGGAAGATAGTGAAGATAAAGACACAAGTGATGACGAGGAAACAAAGATTCTATTCATGGGAATAGAAGCTCAAGATGATAAATCAATGGAAGAAGGAGAAGTAGGTCTAAGAAATGAATTAATCAGTGCTCTTGAAGAACTTGATAAATGTAGGAAAAAGAACAAACAATCAAACCAAATCATTAGTAAATTGAAAACCCAGCTTGAAGAGGCCAAGAAGATTGAAGAGGATCTAGTTTTACAGCTCAAAAGGAGAATGCAAAAATCATAGAAGCTTGAAGAAGAGATTATTCAGCTTAGAAAGAAGCTCGATGAATAATCTATTAAGTCAAAATATGAAAGCAGTTCAAAGATTTTAGATGAGATCTTGAGTATCCAAAGACCACTAAGTGGTCAAACTGGATTAGGCTATGACAAAGAAAATAATTCAAAATATTTGACTTCTACACTCCAAGATAGAAATGAAAGAAGCCATGTTACTGCACTCAAAATCCTAATTAAGAAGGATAGTCAGAATTTTGCTCCCTCATCTCATAATAAAGATAGAACGGATATGATACCTAAACGACCAATGACAAGTAGAGTCCAACAGATCTTTTTTGGTCAATGCTACAGATTTCATAATTTTGGACATATGAATAGAGAATGTAAGCTGCAGAAGAATGCTTCAATAAAAGGTCAAGAACAAAGTAAGAGATGGAAAAAGATAGAAGATATGAAGCAGGAAGATTCTATGGATATTGTCACTACTGTCACAAGCTTGGTCACAAGGTTGTTGATTGCAGAACCAAGAGAAAATATCTAAGTAGGGAATCCAAGAAACAACAAAGGTCAGTAATTAGGGTACCTGATGGAATGATGTGGAGAAGAAAGGAAGACTACAAAGAGTCAGAGGAAACAAAGACCCCAAGCCACAATGAAGTTTCCAAAGACGATGTTAAGCATAATAGTGTTGTATATAAGAATGACATCCATTATGATGGGAAGCAAGATGAAGATGTAAAAGAACACATTGATGGAGATAGAGATGATAAAGAAAAGTCATAAGAGTACTTGGTAAAAGCTATATTCCTAAAAGACAAGAAATGATTGTACGACTAGTATATGGTTGGAAAAGAACATAGTGTAAGTTACATGAAATATTAAAATGTGTGATCCATGAGATACATGAATACCATAAAAACCGTAAACCAAGATGAAGATTATCCTATTATTCAGGTCAGTTGATTCATGAAAGTTCATCTAAATTTCTCTGGAATGATGAATGGTTGCAATTTGCTAGTGCTATATGATTATACAAAATATGAAGCCATGACACATTAATTGAAAACTTTCTCTATCCTGAAAGTACTCATTTGATTACAATGGTTTGGGATGACCTTCCACATTCTACACTTGAAAATTTTGATAAGCTTGTCTTCATAGTTGATGAGCACATGTAAAGATTAATACAAGAGCATATTTAGACAATTTTAAGGACTGTATGATGGGGCAATTATAAATAGTCATTCTTTTTATTGGAAAGTGCCAGGATGAGTAAAAGTAGCAGTAAGATTACATCCTAGAAATCAAGAGGAGAAGGCTGCATATTCAAAATTTGCAGATTATGTGGAACTTCATCCAGAGCTTCAAGAGTTGAATATTGCGAAGGAACAATTGGTATCCAGACACATATCAATTTGATGAATTTCTCTCTGAATTTGTTTTTTTTAAGCTGTAGCAAAGACTGAGGAATCATGGTGAAGGCTATAAAAGAAAGTGTTGGAAGAAGAGTATAACTGGGAATGAAGCTAGTGCATATCATTTTGATATTTGGTCAAAATGGGGAGCAAAAACATAAATTTGAGAAGTTGCTTGTATGGCATTGAAGACTCCTTAAAAAGAACAAGTTATATGATGTATCTTTAAAGAGGAATCTATGGAAGAAAAGTAAGGGTTGAATGAAAGAACTCAAAGATAAACCAATAAGTATAAAATTTGTCACAAAATAAGAATGTATTGGAAAGAGAAGGAGCACTGTGATAGGGGGAATCCATGAACTTATCAAAGACTCACTACAAGAAGGTAAAGAAGGATGCTAATTAGATGATCAGCACCAAGACCAAGTTAATTGGAGGAAGAGAAGAAAAAAAAGGGCAATTGTTTAAAAGGAGAATGATTGGAAATTCTATGTCAAGATAGTTGCAGCAAGGGAATAACAAGTTATCCTTTGTCATTGTTGTCAAACGGGGAGAATGTTTAGATGTTGCCATCAATTCCAAAGGGGAATAATGTTGAATATGGTTTTCATTGATGTCAAAGGAGTTCAGTAATGACAAAGGAATAACAAAGGACATGATGGAAAGGAAAACTTAGTGAAAGACAAAGGAATAACAAAGAGAGTGATGGCATGGCCTGTATGATGATGTGGAAGATATGATGACATGACATGGCATGTATGATGATGTGGCATGTAAAAGACACATGGTAAGTGCTATTATGAATTCATTGTTTCAATATGGCATCATTATGAAGAGTATGGCTAGGGGGTGGCCAAATCAACATAAACCAAGCCAGAGGAAGCGACCCTGTTTGTATCAGGTTCCTATGTGAATAAAGAAAGCTAATTAAGTTGTCTCTGTGTGTATGCATGAATATATGTCTGAAGTGTTAACAATTGAATATTTGTGTATCTTTGTATCAATGAATCAATTGACAGTTTGGGATATCTACATAAATGCTTGATTAATCACTGTGTGTATGCATAAGCCTGAAGTAAGGGATTTTGAGGATTGAATGTTGCAACGGATGTATGAATGATCTTCGTGTGTGTAAAACCATGGAGTCAATGTGCAGATCCAGCAAGGGAATCAAGTCCGGTGATGATAAATTGAGTGATTTATTAATTCTCTGATCAATCAATGTAGAATCGTAGAGTTGCAAAGATTGAAGTTTGCATATATTTGGATGATCCAGATTAAAGGAGAAAAGATGGATCAACAATGGGAAAGAGATCACGAGGTGAAATTGAATGGAAGATAAGAAATATGCAATATTAAGTGAATTTCCACTAGAGACAGTAGATCGACGGACGAGATCAAACTCCCTAGAGAAATTCTGCAAGAGAAAGGTGTAAGGAAGATAACGGATCCGCAAAGATAAGGTGAGATCCGCATTTGATCTCAGATCGACGGTTCGAAAAGAACCCGCAAGAAATCGACGGTTGTAAAGAGTTGCGGAAACGGAATTGCAGGAGGGAAATTGTGGAAGCCCATTTCGAGAAAAGTTAAAGGCACATTCGCAATCCACAATCAGCAACCTGACTGCGGAAAGAGAATTGCGGAAGACAATTTGTAAAAGTCGAAATAAAGTTCTGCAATCCACAATCTGCAATCTGTGGAAAGAGAATCGATCGTTGATCAAGATCCGACGGTCCACGATCACTTTGGAAAGAGACTTGCGGAAGAAGTCTTGTGGGAGAAAAATTACGGAAGATAGTTTGTAAAAATAAAAATATAGTTCCGCAATCCTCAAGCTGCAGAAAGAGAATCCACCATTGATCAAGATCAAACGGTCCAGGATCACTGTGGAAAGGAGATTGAGAAAACATCGTTGCAGAAAGGAAATTGCGGAAAAACCACTGCGGAAAGGTCACTGTGGAAAGGTAATTGCGGAAAAATCATTGCGGAAAGGCAATTGCGGAATGATTTTTGTTGCGGAAATATCATTGCAGAAAAAGGAAAATTCAAAAGGAATTCTGGTGCAGAATTATCATTGCAGAGAGGCAATTCTGGAAAAAAAATTGTTGCAAAGAGTCATGACTGATAAAACATAAATAGAGTTAAAGAATTATTAAAATGACGAATTGTTTTTTCATGATGAGGCACGATCTAAGAATGAAAAGGCACAACTGTGAGAAGATGCATTCATAGAAAACGCGTTAGAAGGTATTTATAGACATAGTGCTAAGTGAAAGAAGTCGTCTCTGTGATCCAGATCTATGTAGCAGCAGCTATAGACAGAGACCAAAGAAGGAAAACCAGTGACAAGTTTGAAAACATAAAGAAGATATGGAATTCTGATAAATTAAAATTAGGGTGGCAGGATGGTGCTAGGGCAGGCTACATGCCTACAAGGGGGTTGTATCCTCCTTCTAGTGGTAGCTGGTAAATAGGGTTTCAAAGCATCCTTTCAAAAGTGTCTGATAAACCAGGGGGTCGTAGCCTCCTTCCAGTACTCCCTGCTAAATAGGGTGTTGTATCATCCTTGTCTTCTGTAGCAGATAGAAACTAGGGTATTGTAGCATCCTTTAGTTGTAGCTAAGAAACTTGGGGATTGTTGTCTCCAGCAAGTGGTAGCTTGCAAAAACTATTGTAAATATAATTTTGCAATATAGAAAGAGTTGGTGGTTTTCCCAATTGGGCTTCTAGGATAAAAATCTGTGTTCTGTGTATCTTGTTGATTCCATGTTTTAATTAATTTTAATAAGTGGTTTAAACTGGTTAAAAGTTAACAATATTGATTCGCCCCGCCCACCTCTCAGTATTGACCAATATTCCAATAGAATCTATAAAAATGTGTATGGTTATGAAGGAGAAATTTTTATAAACAATTAATCAAAGAATCTCCTCTATCAATTGAAGACTAAGCATAAGAAACTTCTTGCACATTAGGAATAGGCATGACGGTTGAAAAGTTGTGATTTATCCCTAAACTTTGGGGATGAAAATAAAATAAAAAATTCCAAGCATTTACAAAAGCACTGAAGTTGAGAAATACCATTTGGAGGATGCTAGATCAAGATGGATGGGAGATATCCACTTTTGAGGGTTTGAAAATATGGGCAAGAATCACTTTCAGTCCCTTTTTAAGGCACAAGAAAGAGCTTCAATTGCAAAATTTATTCAAATTTCCTAGTTTTGACAATAGGGTTTTAATGAAGGAAGTTTCAGTGGATGAATTTACTTGGTTTCTTCATATTTTTCAAAGAGGCAAGAGCCCAAGGAAAGATGTGTGGCTAGTACAATTATTTCTATAAACTTTTAATATTCTAGGGGTTGATCTACTATGGGTGGTGGAAGAGACTCGAAGAAAAAGGAGGATTTTAAGTTCTTTTAACTCTACTTTCATCACTCTCATACCCAAAGTTGACAATCCTGTCACTTTCAATGATTTTAGGCCAATCTCCTTATCCAATGGTATTTACAAAATAGTGGCTAAATCATTACAAAAAGGTTAAAGGAAATATTGTCAAGGCATATTTCAAGGGATCGATTTGGGGTTTTAGAAGGAAGACAAATCCATGAAGCTTTAGGTGTGGCACAAGAGTTATTGCATAGCCTAAAAAACATAAAAGAAGAAGGTGTTGTCACCAAAATTGATTTTTCTAAGGCATGCGATAGAGTGAACTGGCTTTACATCTATCTACTCCTCACTCATTTTGGGTTTGAGGTGCCTTTTATAAATTGGATTATGAGTTGTATCACCTCGGTATCCTTTGTAGTTGTAATCAATGGATCATCCTCACATTTTTTTGGAGATGAAAGAGGGTTATGTCAAGGATATACACTCTCTCCACTATTATTTATGTAGGTAGCTAAAGTACTAAGTAGATATTTGGATGAGGCAAGAAGGATAGGTTGCTTAAAAGGAATTTTTATTTCTCAGTTGCTTCATATCACACACCTTCCTATTGTATATGACATCCTAATTTTTTTTATGTATCTAAACGGGATGCATAAAAACTTGTAGGAATTATTCATTTGTTTTTTCAAACTACTTGGATGATTATCAATGTCCGAAAGTATACTTTGTCATGTATCAATATGGAAGATGATGAGGTGAGTTTTTACAAAGCTCATTTTTATTTTCCTATAGCTAATCTCGATGGTGGGTTAAAATACCTTGGATTTCACTTTAAACCAAATAACTCTCCGAAAAAGGATTGGATGTGGTTAATCACAAAATTAGAGGACATAACTTAGTTATGGTGTCATACGCAATTATCCGAGGAAAGAATACTTTTGCTTGTTAAATTAGTGTTGGGATCCATTCCAATCTATTAGATGTCATTAGAATCGATTCTGAAAGGAATATTGGAAAACACCAGAAGACTGTGTTCCTAGCTTTGTTGGAGTGATCACAAGGAACATTGTGTTATTCCATGGGTAGGATGGGAAAAGATTGCAATTCTGAAACATCTTGGTGGATTAGGGTTAAAAAAAGGCTTTCTTTTCTCAAAATATTTGGCTTCCAAATGTGTTTGGAGAATTTTGACAACCAAGATATTGTGGATGGATGTTGTTGAACAAAAGTATATTGCTCCAAGATCCATTATTGATAGGGTTCAATATCCGACTAAGAAAATGAATAATGATTATATCACATGGAAATCTATGGTAAGTTCATTTGAAATTATTGGTAATGGTCTTGCTTGGAGAATCAGAAATGGGAATAGTGTTCGGATTGGTTTGGATCCTGTTGATGGAATTGTTGCTCAACTTCTATCAAATCTATGAGGTGCCTCAACTTTAGTCAAATCTATGATATACCCTTGCATATTCTCTTTTGATTATTTTGTTGTTGCTTATTGGCATGGGATATACTTTTATTTTTAAATTATATTTTCTAATAACTTTAGGGTCATTTTAGTATATACATAAGTTTTTTCTTATTATGCTCTGGGTGACCTAATTAAGGGGACCATTTTTTATCTCACATGTATTGTGGCACTCAAGAAGTGTAATTTGAATTTTCTCTTTAAATAAAAATCATCTTTTTTAGAAAAAAAAAAAGCATTAATTTGTTATCAATAGTGGTCCATGATATTTGGGAAAATTTACTTCAAGTAGTAAGGAAAATATAAAATAATATGATATTAATTAACAAAATGTTCATGTAAAATTTCAAAGCTGAATTGAAAATGAAAGTACAATGGAAGTGGATATGTATTAAGGAATACTATACAAAGGAGCCTTAAAAATTTTATATTTATTTTAAATAATTCATTTGTTAAAATGTGAAGAGTAATGTTTATATTGTACATATAAAACCATCATATAAAGTGTTTGAATGGAAAGAAAAATTTAAATGGAATTCAAAAATAAAATTTAATAGTGATTTATCAAGTCAAAACTAAATTATCATATAGCATGTATATTATGTATATGTAAATAAAAGTAATATGGAAGTATAAATAAATCATTTAAGAGTCCCCACAACTTATATAATCAATGTATTTGTAAATAAAAGTAATATGGAAGTAGTCATAAATGATGTAAGAGTCCCCACAACTTATATATACTATGTATTTGTAAATGAAAGTAATATGAAATAGACATAAATAATGTACTTGAGTCCCCACAAGGGGTGTAAGGGAGTTGAGTTAGGGAAAGATTTCACACTTGTCTTTTTAGTTTGCAATTACCACTTACATCTTATAATGAAAAAACAAGTGAGGAGGGAGAGAAGGACAAGGGTAATTACTTCCAATTGCTCCCTCAGTTTTTAAACGATTTATGACATTACCAGCGTATATCATGACTATGCATGGGAAAGGAGATGGATTCATGTATCAATATTTTTCAGTTGTGATTTCAGAAGAATATCTGATAAAGTCCTCCCAAATGGATATGCCCTTGCTTGTTTACATAACTGGCTCTTCATATCTGTTCCTCTAGTTCTTTAAAAAATATATTTGGTTGTATGGCATAGATTTAGCTTAGAGAGATCTAGAATTCTCTTCTCCATTGCAAGGAAACTTGTAGAAAAGATATAGAAGAAGGATTAGGCTCACTAACAACCTACACGTAGAGAGAAATAGGGGTTCTACCTATTGTTTTTCTCCATTTTTTTCCTTCCCCATGGGAAGAATTCAGTCTTTGATCTTCTCCTTGTACCCTTGTAAACAAGAAACCTCCTTTTCAAATCATAGGTAATGAGATAGACAAAGTTAAAAGGGCTATGGGAGATAACCAACCTTCTAGTCCTAGTTGAAGATGTAGACACAAGAAGAGGAACCTTAGTAAATATTTCTCCTTCAGCATGCCTACAAATAATTGGAGGATAAGGAAGTAATGCCATAATATCACATGAGGTTTCCTTGTAATAAAGTTGAGGCAGATAAAATAAAGTAGAAGGTCTCAAAGAATCAAGAAGCATTCCTTGAAATGAAATTGATGTTGAGCTTGTGAAGTGGATTCTAGATATTGGCTTATCACGAATCAAGGATACTATGTATTTTTAGAAAATTCGTGTTTATTAGCATATTGAGTCTATTATTGCACAACTTATTGAAGAAGTAGGATTTCAACATAAAGCAATACTTGACAACATAGAGTTCTTACATCATAAATATGAAGCTCTAGTAAAACATTTGTGGGACATGGAGGTAGTGAGATGGGGGCGTAAGAAGAAACAAAAATACCATATCCCTGGTCTTAGAGGACCTCGATGAATCCAACCCATCACTTATATATGTGGATTCAAAGTATACAATTTTATTTACAGATGGATTACCTTTCTCAATAGTATTTTGGAATGAATTATCTGGTTTTTTTTTTGTACATCAATTTGAGATTTTTATTTCTTCTTTGGATCAAAGGATTTTGGAATGTATTTCCTACATAAAGCCTTGGCATCAAGGCATACTTATGATTTCCTTAAACTTTCAATGTGTTAATGAATAACCTAATAGAAGAAATGTTACAAAGGATAAAGACAAAATTCCATCATCATCATAAAACAACGATGATTTATGATTGTGTTACAACAGTGAGACCAACTCCCTCACGTATAACTAGGATAGGATAGGAAATTAGGGGAATGTTCAACAACTCATGAAAATGTCGATGCTCCTATCACTTCCACTTTCCTAAAAAATATTATGGAGAACTAAGGGTCCATCAAAGGGACTACTAATTTTACTCATTAATAGAAATTTCAATATATGGTCATGGAAGCATTTCTAATGATTATCAATCCTATGGATTTCATTCATCAATCTATGAGTATGTCTAGACTTGCATTGGATCATCCCAACTTTCAACATAGTCATGAGTGACATGAAAGATGAAGGAAATGAGTTAAGGTCTCAAAAGGAGTGACACATATCTATATATGGATATGGCTCCCATTTTGAAACAAACAAATGTTATGGTTCCTTCACATCGAGTGAATCCTTTTCTCCCAACTCATAGGACTGAAGTTGACTTGAGGAAAACAAGTAGGTGGCTTTTCAATTGATTGATGTTTGGAACATATTACATATGTATATAAGATCTAGAGAGAACAAGTGGAAACATAAGTTTCAATAATCAAGTTGAGGTCATCCCTAGCTCCGATCAAGAGAGCGTAGTATCTTGATGCCTAGTTATCAATGTAACAAATATAAAATAATATATTATAAACAATAATGTACTAATTACTAAAGTGAAAGGGTGTAACCCTTCACTATGCATGCTCAAGCCTATAAAGGCGAGCCTCATTGTAATATCTTATCATCAACTATAATTCATACTTTTATCAATATTTATATTATCAAATTGAAGATGGATTATCTTCCCCCTTAGTATCCAGATACGGATCTTCCATAACACCGTATTCGGTGTTACATTGGTATCAAAGTCCCTTGGTGGGAATCCCCAATACTGGCTTTTGGCCAATACTCTTAGAGCTTCTCTGAAAATAGGACTTTGGCCATTTTTCAAGCAGATTTTCTCTGCATCGTGCTCCCACTTCCTACAGCGCCTTCCTCCCAACTTCTTTTGCATTTTACCACTCCATTCTTCACTACCCATCACGCCCACTTGTTATAGCTCTGCGTCCACCTACAACCGTCACTGCCTCACTCTCCTCATGCTCTCATCCACGTTGATCCCCAACCAGTGCCTCATCCCTCATCCTCTACACGTGGATCTCGCTCGGCTCTTCCAAAATGTTCTGCTCGCCACCCCCACTGCGTACTTCTCCATACACGCCCCCCCAACCTCTGCTTTTGCTTCCACCGCAGTGCCCTTCCCGCTACACCCTTCCACTGCAATGTCCCATTTCCTCTTTCCTCTCCACACTCTTCTTCCTGCCATTTCTCATGGCTCCCTCCACATCCTCCTTTTTTCCCACCATTTATGTCTCCTCCATAGCCACCTGCGCGCCCCATCTTCCATCTCGTGCCTCCACCTCCTATCACGTGCTTCCATATCCCTCTCAGCTCCTGCACACTCCCCTCCTCGACTGCTCACATCCCCTTCCCTTTATCTGCCTACAACTCCTCCTGTGTCCGTCCTTTCTGCTCCAACGCTCACCACATCTCTTGTGTCCAACCCTCTCCCTCACATCCCCACTGCCTCCACTCCAACGCCCCACATTGTTTTCCTCCCTCCCAACCACTCCACACGCCACCCTACTCATCCGCTCTCCCACAACACTCTGTGTGCCATCCTCCCTTCACACCCACACTACCTTGTAGCATTCCATCTCATGGCTCACCATTGCATACTCCAGGACCATCCTCCACTGACTGTGCATGCCCGTAGCAACCTCTACTCCAATCTCACACTCACGCCATTCCCTCCCAACTTATGCCTCACACCATTCTCCCCCACCATCCTTCCTCCATTAACCAAAACCCTAATTCTAATCAAATTCAATATTAAAACAATAAAATTCATATTGTTAATATTGGATTTTTATGAAAATTCTAATTTTCTAAACCTCATGTATATAAGTTTATAATAATAACATTTATTATTATAAGAATTACTCAAATCCCAAGTTTTTAAAATATTGTTATTATTTATAATAACATATATTATTATTATTATAGATATAGTTATTATTCTTAATAATAACTATTGGGGAAACAAAAGAAAAAAATTATTATTATTATTTTCAAATAATAATTACTTTTGGAAAAAAAAGGGTTATTTAACCTAATAAGAAGAAGACTAGAAAGTAGTCAAAGGAAGACAATTATCGTTGAGAATTCAAACCAGCTATCATCAAAGAAGTCAAGAATTATGGCGAATTCAAAATCAGAAATGAAGTCACAGTTACAAGCAGCTTTGGATGAATTAGAGCAATATAAACCGACCAATAAATATCTTCAATTCGAGATTATAAAGAAAAAAAAAATTTCTCATTTAGAAGAACAAGAGAATCAACACTTGAAAGATGAAAAATATGAGTTAGAGAAAACTAATAAAGAATTCAAGAGAATGTTATCAAATAAAGATGAGAAAATAACACATTTAGAAACTCATAATCAAAAGCTTGAAGACCAAATCAGAAAGTCAAAAAATGACGAAGAATCACCATATACAAGCAATAACAATCTAAGAGAAGAAATAAAGCATCTAAACAAGATCATCAGGGACAAAGATGTTGAATTGGCGCAAGTCCAGAGAAAGTTATAAACTCAAGAAACCGAGAATTTCCGCCTAAAGCAACGAATTAGTGAACTCCAGCAAAAAGAGAACGACACTAAAAATACATACAAATTGGAGATTACAGCTGTCAAAAGCACATTATCAAATAACACCAAAGAAATTTTCAGATTAAATAACCATAAAAATATGTTAGTCACAAAAATTAAGAAGTTGAAAAATAGTCAGAAGGAAGAACACTCTACTGAAGACATTGAAGGAAAAATTTCAGACAAGCAGGAAGAAAATAGCTGCATCAGAAACCATCATGGAGATATTAAGGAGCAACTTAAGAAGTCTGAAGATGATAGAAAATCGCAAGTAGAATTGATTAAAATGTTTAAAAATGATAACATACAGTTAGAAAACAAGTTGGAAAAGATACAGAACGAAACATTAAAAACTCAAGGGATGGAAATACAATGTCCAACACAGATCAATGCTAAAAAACTGACGCTCGTAAAATAAAATAACATTGTGAAAATTCCCTATCGACACCCCAACCATATAAACTAGTATCCTAAAAAGTGGTAATCGTCAAAAGATAATGGTATTAATGTGATCAAAGCTCCTGACAACATATCAGTAGGGAATCCCAACAATCAGCAACAAATCAATTTGGGATGGATTGATCCGTCAACATATCGAAATTTATGCTCTACACTTAGAAGTTCATATCGACATGTTTCGTCAGCTACGACGTCACAAGGAATGGTGCGACAACATTATAAGGCTTTGAGGACAAAACCTTTCTAAGAGAGAGGCAATGTAACAAATATAAAATAATATATTATAAACAATAATGTAGTAATTACTAAAGTGAAAGGGCGTAACCCTTCACTATGCATGCTCAAGCCTATAAAGGCGAGCCTCATTGTAATATCTTATCATCAACTATAATTCATACTTTTATCAATATTTATATTATCAGATTAAGGATGGAGCATATTCCCCCTTAGTATCCGGATATGGATCTTCCCTAATTTAATTCCCCACATACCTAAAATAGGCTTACTTGAAATATCATTCGGAGATTGTGATGGGGGGAAATGTAGGGTAAATTATTAAACTTATGGATCCATATTCAAAATGAATTTTTCCTAATGAAATTTAAAACAAGGATTTAAACATTTTTCCCAAATGAATACAATTTGTCCCAAGTGTTTAATACATGTTTTTTATGGTAAAAATGTAAATTAGTTATTAAATGGACATATATTCTGAGGTCAAAATTTGTCTCCTTGGGGTTGATATTTCTCTCCTTTATCTTGATTGGTACCTTCTCCAACTTAGTCGGTCTCTTATCCCTCATTGGTCTCCTCTAGTTGGTCGATTTGTCTCCTTGGGGTTCAAATTTCTCTCCTTTATCCTGGTTGGTCTCTTCTCCCTCATCGGTCTCCTATGGATGGTCAGTAAATATGATTTGTAGAATGTCTACTATGTGCTCAAGATGGATGCAGTTGAGCATGAGATCTCTATGGTCAGACTAGACGCAGTTGATAACAATATCTGTGTGGTTGGGATAGACGCAGTTGAGTGCAATATCAATCAGTATGTGCTCAATGGTCAAACTAGTGTTTTGGGAACGATATCATGGTTGGGACGATGGAAAATGGTGGGTTTGTGTGGTTAGATGTGTGTGTGTGTGTGTGTTAGATTATATAACATATATGTGTCTTTGTTATATGTACTATATAAAATATGTGTGTGTGTTATATAACATATATGGTGCTTTGTATTTTTTAATGGTGCAATGTTAAGGGCTTGGTGCTATGGGTTAATAGTATAGGAATTAGAGTTTTAAGGGTTAGAGGGTTTTAGGGGTTAGGGTTTTATAGGTTACAAGGTTTAGGGTTCATCATCATTTCCATCGTCACCATCATCAACATATTCATTCTCATGATCGGCATCATCTTAGACATCATCATCATCAATGTAATAATCATCAACATCATCCCCATAATTATCATCCCCATCATCATCGTTGGTCATCATCATTTTCCCCATCATCATCATCCCCATAAACATCATCATTCTCATGATCCTTTTCAATTTATATATCATCGTCATCAACATAAGCATCATTATCAACATCATCCCCATCATTTTCACTTCCATCATCATCGTTATCATCCCCATCATCATCGTTGTCATTGTTAGGGGTTAAGGTTTTAAGTGTTATCTTGGGGTTAGGGGTTTAGGATTATAGGGTTTATAAAACCCCTCATCATCATCACCACCATTAACATCAATGTCATTTCAATCATCAACATCATAATTATCATGATCATTGCCATCTTTGGCATCATCATCATCATCATAATCATCATCATCATCATCATCATCATCATCATCATCATCATCGTCATAATTGTCGTTCCCATCCCCGTTGTGATCATCTACATCGCCATCATCACCTTCATCAGCATCACCATCCCCATCATCATTGTTAGGGTTTATAGGGCCAACGGCTAGGGATTAAGGATTAGAAGGGTTGGACATTAGGGATGTAGGGGTTATAGGTTTAGGGGTTTAGGATAAATCTAAGGGTTATAAAACCCCTCATTGTTGTCATCATCCCCATCAACATCAATTTCGTCATCATCATCACCATCATTGTCATATTTGACATCATCATCATCAGAATAATAATCATCATCGTCATGATTATCCCCATCATCGACATAATCATCATCACCATAATAATTATCATCATCATTATTGTCGTCCTCTTCAACATATCATCGTCATCATAACATCATGACATGATTTCTAGGGTCTCACAAGTTACTCAAATAACTATCATTGAATGTGGTTTCCAAGGTCTCACGGGCTACTCAAATAACACCATGTTATGTGTGCAAAATATGTGGACCCATAATGGTTTCCAATTGGATCGTCCCATAACATTTGAAATAGTGTTGTATTTAACTTTAATGCTCAAATGTAAGTTGTTATAATGGGAAAATTTTGAAATGTGAAAGATGTTTTTTTTAAGTCATTTTTTGCAGTTTTTATAGATTTAATAGAAGCGCATGATTAGTAATATGTACAAGCAACTAGATAATGTGGTCTTTAATTTCATGAAATCTCATATGTGGTGATGTAATGTTCACACTATACCGATGTAGAGATGTTGAAATTCCAGCGTATATACTTGATAATTGGAATTGAGACATATGTACGAGTTAAATTGAAAAATTGAAAGGAATTTCTGGCAACATGTTTGATTTCCGCCATCATTTAAAAAAAAATGTCAAAATTTGCATCCAAATATAGTATTGATTGGACAACAAGAAGCTCAATGGGCGATCCACTAAGGTTGACTCAGTCAAATTAACTGTAACAAACAAATGATATTCAGTTAGGAAGTGATGGATCACCATTAATGGAGCAGTTAGCTATTACTAATTTGATTATCATGAATTAGAGTATTGCACAATAGGACGTGATGGAAATTTGAAACATACAGTACAATACTAGTTAAGAGTGATGAAGTAGAGTGTAGTGAATTCACGCTTAAGCTGTTGCAATTTAGTAAATCATTGTTGTAAATGTTAGTTAAGAGTGTTTCTAATAGATGAGTGGTTAAGCTCACTGGTTTGTTGGTTTTTCCTTGCTAAGGATTTTCTAGGATAAACTTATGTGTATTATTTGAATGTGTTTGTGCCATTGTTAAATTATGTTATATATAACTATTAGAATCGCTTTACATAATCACTGTCAAAGGTATTGAAATCCTTAAAGAACTGAAGAATCTAGTTTATTATCTTATATTAACATTGGAGAGGATACAGTGACAAGATATTCTCGTTTCTTTTTTGATAGGAATAGGTAAATTTTTATTGATATATAAAAGTTATGGTCTAGTCATTCATCATTAAGGAGTAATTAATGTCCAAAATATTCAAAAAACGACGAGGAAAAATTGCTAATTATCATTCAAAGAAAACATCTAGCCATTGGATTTTCTTACTATTTGTTGACTATAACCTATGGATTTGATATATTATATATACTCTTAGCAAGCTTACCACACAAGAAAAGAATGTGAGAATACAAATAGAAAATTTTGTTCAACTATGCAAAACCATGGTTGTTGTGGGCTTCTTCCAATTTTACTTCTCTCTTGCATTACCTACTTCTTCTTAATACTCTAGTACACTCCATTCCCCTCATCTTTCTATTTCATTTTCAAGTCCTCAATGCATGTCTCCTTGGTTGACCTGATGGAATGTGAATTCCTATCCACCATTGACTATGAGCTTCTACTGAAACTAGGTATCATATTGTAATGCATAGCCACATTTGAGACTAATTTATCCATCTATATATTCTAAGATTGAATTTGTGCTTCCATGCATTCATATCGAGGACCTATTGGGAATCAATCTAGTCCCCAATGCTCTAATTTATATGTATAATCACTTCTTGTAATGCATCTAGCGGCCTAACCAATGGCCTTATAATATTTATAGAGGGATAAGATCATACACAACACACTTCTCATTGTGATTGTGCTTTTCTATAGCACCGTCTAGAAGATGTTGAATGCTTTCTTGTAGAGTGAAACTTCTCCCTAATTCACCTATGTTATAAATTCTCAAACAAATAGGCCCTCTATGTAAAATACATGAATCCATAGGAGAATTAGAAATTGGACCCCACATTCACAAACCACATGAAAACAAGGATTATATTAGGTCGAATGTTCCCATTTTTTATCCCAACCTGAATCTATATTGCTCAAAAACATTCCCAGAAGTGAAGAGGGATCTCCTGGTAAACCTAGATTCACTAAACTAATTTTAGATCCTCCACAACGAAAAAAAAACAACAAAAATACACCCCCGAGGAATCAAAAATACCCCACTAACATCGCATGAATCCATTGTATCCACAACCACTCTTCCCCAGCAACAACTTGAATGCAATTGCGTGAGGGTTACAAGCGTTGAGTGTAGCATGAACTCCTATTTTCAAAATCCATGTTTTTCCAATTATCCAACATCAACCAATATGAAATATGTATGAGGTTGCAATTCATCAATCTCAATTGATTAAATAATGGGTGGGTTCACCCCTATTTTGGACAAATACTCATTTTGTCAGGTTAACTGCCAAATTAGCCATGCCATCTTCTTGGATGTTACAACCTCAAAGGATATGATAAAATTCATTACATCCAAAGAAAGTGATCGTGTCCTTAATTCGATTTGTACACTTGACAAGTGGTGATGAGAGATCTAATCCTTCTTTTCTAACTTATCCAATGACAATTGATGGATTGCCAAAGAATGAGGTAAATTTTTCTTTCTTGTCCTGTAATATCAATAAACATTAATTCAATGCAAGAACTTATACTTGATTTTTAGTTGTCATTCCTAGAACCCATGCATTTCTTTTTCTTATTTCCCATTGGGGTTAACAATAACCCGTCCCTCCCATTCATAATTGCATTAGGGTGGTTGGATTTTTTTCCATCCTTGAGAGAAGGGTATGGTATGTATTTTCTTCATTCATTTAGCATATTTATATGATATTTTTAGTTGTCCACACATTGTCTATATCAGTGATTAAATATTGAGATGTTTTATTTTCTTGGTATTGTTATTTCCAACTCTTATTTATCTCGTTAATTTGTCACACTTATAAGAAAATTGTTAAGGGACTTAACATTGATATTGAAGATAATAGTATAACCATATTTTTTTGTTTTGTTTTATGTTATTTGTTGTATAAGAAGAGTTTTCATATCTAGTTTATTCATGTGAAGTTGACCTAGAGGAGTGGAAACTCATTGGAACCTTTGGTATCTCTTCTTCTTGAATTACAATGAATTTTGGGACTATTACAAGTGATGTATTGTGATTGTTCCACTTATGTTTTACACATTAATTTTCATCATTCCTAAAGGATAAAAATTCTAGGGTTGTGATCCAATGAACCTTTTCGAAAGAAGGTGAATTTTTTTATTTGCATTAATTGCCAATAGAATGTAGATCACAAGTAGGAAATTTTGATCTAGATTTCTCTTATGATGATGAAATCAATATAAATGTGGATAAGTTGATGAAAAGAGTAGTATTTATGAAAAATATTGAGAGGTCGATGAAAAAGGACATTTGCAAATAACATGCCAACAACTAGGAAACAATAGGCTGAAAATTAGAGTCTTTGTTAGGGCAAGGAAATGTGTAGTTCTTGACTAAGAAGAACTGATCTAATGCACATTTTTTAGTGGAGTATGAATGAGTACATGAGCCTCTTCTTATGTACAAAATTTGTATGAACACTTTGACCTCAATGTTGGCTAAGCTTGGTTAGTTTTCCCAATGGACTCCAAATGTTATTCATTATACACCCTTGGTGATCGATTATGAATAGATTAGTGATAGTGGGTGCCCTTAGTGATATTTTGTGGACTACATTAGTGTTAGTGGGAACCCACTAACACTAATGTGGTCCATAAATGATCACTAAGGTTGTACAATGAATAATATATAAAATCCATTGGATTCATAAGTTATGTTTAGTTTCCATATATCGAAGAAGTAATAAGGTGAGGAGAGTTAAAAAAGCACTAAAGGGGATTTGAAGGGGTGGCAAGTGAAGTCTTAAAAAAATAGCCAAGTACAAAATCAAGCATGCACTGTAAGAAAAAAAATATCACGATGAGCAGAAATGCAGGTGTATTGTCAAAAAAACAAAGAGAATCAATCAATCTCTCACCATAGTTGATGAACTCTCAAAAATTGGAAAACACATACATGAAACAATGTTGTGAAACTCGTCTCAAGTTAGTGAACCATAAGGATACACTCAATCCTATAACAAAATGTTGTCATGCCATTGGAAGATCCACATTTGTTTTCAACAATCCCTAATAGTGTCAAGTTTTCTAATGAGTTATAGCCCTAGTACAAGTGCTTGATGAAAGATTCCCATGAAATCAAACCTTTCACCTTCGACTGTTAGGGGATTATTTGGGGATATAACCTAGATAATTGTTAGGGTATTCATCCCCAACCTACTAGATTTGGTTCTCTTGTAAGAATTCAAAATCACCAACTTATATTTACAAGCCTTAACAAATATATGTTGGACTATATACTAGCAAGCCATATCAATATTAATAATATGGCTTATATACGTCGATTGACGTATATCTATTGTTTAAATGTGGTTGATATACGTCGATCGGCGTATATAAGCCATATTATTAATATTGATATGGCTTGCTAGTTGACGGTTGGCCTACGAGGAGGAAGGATTGTTCAATTTTAATTATTATTTATTATAATTATTATTATTATTATAAATGTTAATATTAAAATTATTATTATTAGTATTATTATTATAATAATTATTTATTATAATATTATTATTATTATATTGATTATTTATTATAATATTTAGTGTAATATTTATTATTTAATGAATATTTATTATAGTAGTTATTATTTAATTCTTAATTATAATATTAATTATTTTTATTATAATATTAATTATTTTTATTATAATAATAATAATAATTCAATACTACAATTAAAATTACGTTATTATTATTTTTATAACAAATATTATTATGAGATAATAATTATTTAATATTAATATATATGATTATTTATAAATATATAATAATAATAAACCAATTATAAATAAGCAAATAAGAAATTGTTAATATTTATTTTTTAAATAAAAATAAATAATTAATAAGCAATACTTCTCTTTTCTAAATTAATATTAATTATATATATACATATATATATATATATAACATATACTAACAATAAATTACTGTGTGAAGGTTTCATAAATAATATATTAATATTAAGGTATTTTAGATTATATATATTAATATTATAATATAATATAACATAATATTTATATTTGTGTTAGTAATGAATATTGATATAACATTAATTTTAGATATTATATTTGTTATTATTAAAAATGTTTAATAATGACAACATTACAAATAGTATTATTAAAATTAGGAAACATTATTAATATTAATATTAATATTAATGTTGCCAATATTAATAGGTTGAATATTATTCTTGACGTTAAACTTCTTAATAGTTGACATTAATATTAATGAGGTTAATATTAATGTTAATTATGTCAATATTAGTATTGATTATGTTAAAATTAGTATTAAATGGCTTATAATTTATATATGATTGAATTTATAATATTATATGGCTTATAATATTGTATAGTGTATTGAATTTATTTGGTTTGTAGACTATGGTCTATTCAAGAATAAATGGCCATTTGACGATGGTTGTCTCTTTGTTGTGCATGTTTGATCAAGGTTGACTTTTGGTTGCAAATGTTTGACCATAGTTGACTATAGGTTGACCATGTTTTCACATGTTTGACTTATGGTTCTCTATGTTTACACATGGTTGACTTTTGGTTCTCAAAGATTTGCAATTATAATAATAATAATAATAATAATGATAATTTATATTCTTATTCTTATTCTTATTCTTATTATTCTTATTATTATTTTTTAAATATTTTATAACAATAAAAATAATTAGAAATTTAAAAAATATATATAATTATAAATGATTTTAACGAAAGTAATGAAAAATAATTATAACAATGTCTAATAATACTAATAATGTTTAATAATTAATGTGTAATGTTTAATACTAATTATTATTATTATTATTAATGTCCAATGTTTATTGTAAACTAATGTTTAATGTTTAATGTCTAATGCCCAATGTAAACTAATCTTACTAATGTTTAGCATTGCATAACATAAACACATAGTTTCAATTATTCTGAAAATACAATGTTGACTAATGTTTGTCAATTTTTAAATGTTTATTAATGTCTAATGTGTAAATTTAATGTTTATTAATATTAAATGTCCAATGTGTGATGTTCGACCACTCTTTGACCATCGTTGACAATGGTTGAAATTTGTTTACCATCGGTTGACTATTGGTTAACGTTGGTTAGCTATTGGTTGACTATTAGTTGACCATTGGTTATGGGTTAACTTTGGTTGACTATTGGATGACTTATGGTTGACCATGGTTGACTATTGGTTGACCGTTGGTTCGGTATTGGTCGACTATTGGTTAAGCATGGTTAATTATAGTTGACCATTGGTTAATTATTGGTTAGCCATGATTAATTATTGTTGACTATGGATGACTATTCGTTGACCATGGTTGAGTGTGGTTGATAATGGTTAACTATGGTTGACCATTAGATGACCATGGTTGATTATTGGTTGACCATGGTTAGCCATGGTTGAATATGGTTGACCATGGTCGACGATGCTTGATGGTTGACCATCACTGACTATAGTTTCCCATGGTTTACTATGGTTGACTATGGTTGATATTGGTTGACCATGGTTGACTATAGTTGCGCATGGTTGGTGATAGTTGACTTCGATTGATTTTAATATCATATGGTTGACTATGGTTGACTTATTTGCTTCATCATGGGTGACAGTAAGGGTTGACTTTAAAATAATATGTTTCATTATAATTCCACTATTGTATGACAATTGTTGAATTTCATTGAATATGGTTGACTTTGTTTAATAATGGTTGACTTTAGCTGAACATAGTTGACGATGGTCAACTATGGTTGACTTTGGTTGACCATGTCTAACTATGTTTGACTATGACTAAACATGGTTCAATTTGGTTTACCATAGATGACCTTGGTTGACTTTGGTTGACCTTGGTCGACTTTGGTTTACTATGGCTCACTTTAGTTTTTCATGGTTGACTTTTTTATTAACTTTGCTTAACCATGGTTGACATTAGCTGACCATAGTTGACATTGGTTGGATTTTGGTTAACCATGGTTGGATTTGGTTTACTTTGGTTTATGTTTGGTTGGCAATGGTTGACCAAGTTTGACTTTGTTTGAACATGGTTGACTTTGGTTGACCATGGTTGACTTTGGTTGACCATGTTTGACTTTGGTTGTCCATGGTTTACCATGGCTAACCATGGATAACGATGGGTGACTTTGGTTGATTTTTGTTGCCTATGGTCATGGATGACCATGGTTGACTTTATTTGACTTTGTTTGCCCACGATTCCCTTTGGGTTAACCATGGTTGACTATGGTTGACCATGCTTAACCATGGTTGATTATGGTTAACTATGGTTGACCACACTTGACCATGGTTGAATTTCATTTGAGTTTTAGTTGACCATCGTTAACTTTTGGTTGGCTTTGGTTGACCATGATTGACTTTGTGTGACCATAATTGATTATAGTTGACCATGGTTGACTTTGGTTAGATTTAGTTGACTTTGGTTTAATTTTGTTGACTTTGGTTAACTATGGTTCACTTTCGTTAACATTGCTTTACCATGGTTGACTTTGGTTGATCGTGGTTGACTTTAAAATCATATAGTTTTATAATTCAACTATTGTTTGACTATTGTTAAATTTGGTTGAATATGGTTTATTGTGTTTGACTTTGCTTGGTTGTGATTGATTGTAGTGGACAATGGTTGACTTTGGGTGACTATGGCTGACCATGGTTAACTTTGGTTTACCATGGTTGAATTTGGTTGACCATGGGTGATATTGGTTGACTATTGTTGATCATGGTTAATTTTGGTTGACTTTTGCTTGACGATGGGTGACTTTGGTTCACCATGGTTGACTTTGGATTCACTTTTGGTTTAATGACTTTGGTTAATAATAATATTATTATATGCTAATAGAATATTGATATTTTGAGTTTTAGTTGACCATTGTCGACTTTTGGTTGGCTTTGGTTGACCATGATTGACTTTGTGTGACCATAATTGATTATGGTTCACCATGGTTGACTTTGGTTTAATTTTGTTGACTTTGTTTAACTATGGTTGACTTTCGTTAACATTGTTTTACCATGGTTGACTTTGGTTAACTGTGGTTGACTTTAAAATCATATAGTTGATTATAATTCAACTATTGTTTGACTATTGCTGAATTTGGTTGAATATGGTTTACTGTGTTTGACTTTGATTGGTTGTGGTTGATTGTAGTGGACGATGGTTGACTTTGGGTGACCATGGTTGACTTTGGGTGACCATGGTTGACTATGGTTAACTTTGGTTTACCATGGTTGACCATGGGTGATATTGGTTGACTATTGTTGACCATCGTTGACTTTTGTTTGACCATGGTGGACTTTTGCTTGACCATGGTTGGCTTTGGTTCACCATGGTTGACTTCGGCTTCACGACTTTGGTTAATACTAATATTATTATATGATAATAGAATATTGATATTTAAATATTCATTTAAATTACATATAATAATAAAATGTTAATTTTTATTAAATATATTTAGTCTTAATCAAATTATAAATTTTTTTTTCTTTAATATTACTATTTTGAATAGTTATCCAATTATGAAAGAAATGTATTAAAAAAATAAAATTGTATATTTAGTTTTTTTCTTTAAAAATGTTGTTATTTTAAATAAAAAGTTATTAAAAAATTAATAATTTTTGAGACTTTAGATATTTAGATACAATTAATGTAATGAATTATTTATTATTAGTAATAAAAAATTAGAAGATAAATTTGTATAGTGAAAAATTAAAAGATAAATTTATATAGTGAAAAATTTAAGTACAAAATAAAAAAATATAGAAGTAATATTACTGTCAACATGTTAACATTAACATTAATAATAATGTTAATATTAACATTAAATTAATAATAATAATATTAAAATTAATATTAACATTATTTTAAATTTTAATATAAATATTAATCACATTTTAAAAATTAATCTTAATCTTAAACATATTAATTAATATCACTAAAAATATAAAATTATGAAAAATATATTTATATCTTTATCAAATAATATTATTAAAATTTTATAATCTATTTAAAATAATCTCAAATCTCATTTATTTGAATTCATCATAACCACTTAATTTTTATTTAACAATAACAATATTATATGATTAAATATTAAATTTTAATAATAATTTTTATATATTGTTTGTATAAGATAACTAATTTATACACTAAAAATTATATTTTGAGAAAATCAAACAAAATATTTATGAATAAAATAATTGTAGCTTTGATTTTTTCATAAGTAAAATGGGTGAATGTAATTTTATCATCATTATGAGAGATGGAGAAAGAAAATTCATTCTTGCATGCAAATAAGTTTAATAATTAATATTGATTTATAGAGTTTTTAAATGTTATGTTTTATCTCAAATTTCTTTAAAAATTTAGTTATATAAATAATCAAAACTTAATGGTTAAATTTCAAGATTTTGGATAATCTTTTTAACTATTGTTAAAATTGTAAATATAAATGGTTTGGAATTATATAATTTTGATGGATAATTAACAACATTTTAAAACTCATTTAAGGGCAGATAATTTGAAAAAAAAAACAGCTCCAAACCTTCATCCAATGGATTCAGAGTTGTAATCTACTCCCCATTTGAGATAAGAAGAAGGGAAATAAAGCTTTACACTATTGTAGAAACATTGTTTGATAAAAATTTCAATATGAAATAATCCTTCTGTATTGGATTTTCATGGTCTTTTAGATTGATGTACTGACTCACTCCGGGACCATGGCAGCTGTGCATTTAAAGAAAAAAGATTAATTTGAATCACTTCCGGTACTTAATATGGATTTATCATTTAGCTTTGCGAAATTTGTCTTCAATTAATAAAAAGAATTTTTTTGTATTTATATATTGAAATTTTGTATTTATATATTTAAATTTTTTTGATAAAAATTAGATAGAAATAAAAATTCATTTATTTATTTATAAAATAAATTAATTTCTTAAAAACTGAATTAAATTTTAAAGATGATATACAGAGTCCTTAATAAAATAACACACATAGATGTTGAAATGAACGCACATAACTATTGTGTATCAACATGGATGGTTTGGCAAATTGAGTCTAAATACACAGAAATAATGAAAATTATACAGAGTCTTTAATAAAATAACACACAGAGAATGAAAATGGCAGTTACAATTTGTATTTATGAATTCTGGAAAACGATTGACCTTTCGAAACAACACACAGGTAGAGTTTAAGGTCATAATTTATAAATTGCATCTGAAATTTTGGTAATGCCATTAGGAAAGATACACAGAGAATGAATAGGGCAGAGTTACAAATTGTATTTACCAAATCTGAAAACACCATGAATTGGATCCAAAATCTTGAAACGCCATTAGAAAGGGTACAAATAGAATGAATAGGCAGAGTTACAATTCGTATTTACCAAATCTGAAACGCCATTAGAAAGGGTACACAAAGAGTGAATAGGAAGAGTTACAATTAGTATTTACCAAATCTAAAAACGCCATGAATTGGGAATTAGACTCACAGAGAGTTTAAAGATCAAATTAAAATCAGACAAGGTCTGAGGTCGCCATCCAAAATGGAAGTGCAGAGACTTTTTAAAGTCCAAATTAAAATCAATGTAGATCTAAGATTGCTATTGTAAATCTGAGATTGCTATTCATAATGGGAAACACAAAAATTTTTGAAGCTCGAATTAAAATCAATTTAAAATCTGAGATCGTCATGCGGCAGAATGGAAACCACAGAACTTTTAAAGTTCAAATTAAAACCCAAGCAAAATCAGAGATCTCCATGCGAGACGGGAAACTCAGAATCTTTTAAAGTTCAAATTAAATTCAAATTAAAATCTGAGATCGCCAATCTAAATGGAAGCATAGATATTTTTTAAATGACAAATACAATTCGTTAATCTAAATGGAAGCATAGAGATTTTGTCATGAGCTCGATGTTGCCAACCCGGATGGATTGCCAACAACATGGTTGTCCATGTAAGTAGACTGCACATGGTGTCTTGACCTGCAAAGAAAAATGTCTTGCATTGGTCCATCATCTCCTGTGTTGTGAAGTTGAACTGCGTGGACCCATTCTCTCCTCGGGCGAACAACAAACCAAGCAGGTCTTTCTCGAATGAGCAATTACTCCCCATGCTTGTTGAGCCTCGCCAGGCCTCCAAAAATCATTGCACAGATTCCTCCACCGTCTTCTTCAGTTCTATCACCTGTCTATTCACTCCCCGCTATCACAAAGTTCAGAATTGCATCTCTCAGTTTCTGGTCATTGTTCATAATTTCATCTCTCACTTCGATAGTTCGATAGACATTTCAATACAGAGAGGAAGATGGAGAGGAAGCAGGCGTAGGCGTTACATTGGAGAGGAAGCAGGCATAGGCGTTACATTGAAGAGGCATCTTTCGAAATGAATGGTCGTGGATGAATTGGCAAATGGGAGAATATAGTAAACAGAGAGTGGAACCAATAAAATTTATAACAATATTATCAATAAAAATATGATGACGGTTCGATTTAAACATGCATGCTACTTAATTCAGTTAATCTCATCCCTTCATTCATAGACCAGATGAAGAATATTCGCCCATCCTTTAAATCCGGCCATTCATTTTTTTATAAATGAAAAATCTGCAACCCCAACCCCACCTGAGAGTTGAAATAAAATGCCTTACGGCGTAAATACATACAGACAAGCCATGATGAAGATAAAGGAAGTGTAGTGTAGCATCTAGATTATCCCCTTTTATTGATAGATGAGAGGATACAATGTCAATATATGCTCATTGCTTTCATGAATAGGTGACCTTTTATTGATATATAAAATACGTGGTCTAACCTATCATCATTAAGGAGTAAGTAATGTCTAAGAACTTCAAAATATGACAAAGAAAAATTGCTAATTCTCATTCAAAACAAACATATATCCATTGGTTTTTCTTGTTATTTGTTGAATATAACTTATGGACTTATATGTTATATATACTCTTAATAAACTGACAACACAAGAAAAGAATGTGAGAATACATATAGAAATTTTATTCCACTATGCAAAAATGTGCTCATTGTGGGGTTCCTCTATTTCTACTTCTCCATTGTCCAACAATCCCTACTTATTCTTAGTATTCCATTCCACTTCATGCATGTATGCTTCCTAGTGCATTGTCAAGTCCTCCATTCATGCATCCTTGGTTGACCCAATGGAATTTGAAGCCCTATCCACCATTGACTATGAACTTCTTGTGAAACCAACTATTATATTGCAATGCATAACCACATCAGATACCAATTTATCCATTCATTTATTTTGGTATTTATTTTTTTCTTATAGGGCATCATATTTAGTTTGGTTGGCATCAATCTGGTCCCCAATGCTTTGCTTCAGGTGTAGAATCACTTCTTATAATGCATCCAGTTTCCTAACCAATGGCCTTATAATATTTCTCAAATGGGGAACTTCACACACAACATCATTCTCACTGTGATTGTGCATTTCCATAGTACCCTTTTCCCTAATTCACATTTGTCGACAATTCTCAAACAAATAAGCTCTTTATGTAATGTATAGGAATCCATAGGAGAATTAGCAATTTGACCACATAGTGCAAAATCAATGAAAACAATGACTATATTAGGTTGAATGCTTCCATTTTGTATGCAAACCATAACCTATATTTCTCAATAGCATTCCTAGAATTGAAGAGGGCCCACTTGGTAAACCTGAATTCACTAAACTAATCTGAGATCCACCACCATGGAATAAACAATAAACATCCACCCACTAGGAAATCAAAAGCACCCCATGGACATCACATGAATCCATTGCACCCACCATCACTCCCCCCATGTAGTAGCTTGAATGATATTGTGTGAGGGGTGAGGGGGTTGAGTGTAGCATTAACTTCCATCCTTTAAATTCATCCTTTGCCAATTTTCTATCATTGTCCAACATGAAATATGTCTAAGGTTTTAATTCATCAACATCATGGAATTAAATAAGGGTTTGGGTCACCCTTATTTTGGACCAATACTCATTTTTCTAGGTTAATTGTCGAATTAGTCATAGCATCTACTTGGATGTTATTGCCTCAAATGATATGAGAAAATAAAATACTTTCAATATGAGTGATCATGCCCCTAATTCAAACTATATACTTAGTAAGGGAAGATGAGAGATATAATCCTTGTTTCCTAATTTTTCCAATGACAAGTGATGAATCACCAAAGGTGGAGATTATTTTTGCTTCCTTGGCCTACTATATCACTAAACATTGATATAATGCAAGAACTTGTTGATTGTTCATTGTCACTACTAGGACCTATTGTCTCCTAATCTGCACCTAGGAAACATGAGAAAAATATTAACTTGCTCGGTGCATCCTCAGGGACAATTTTAAGTTGGGTGCAACTTTAATCACAACATTCAACCTCTCTATTTAGGCCAAATACTAAACAAATCCAAGGGATATGGCCATAATAACATAATCCAAGGATGAGTACACTATAGGATTTAAATGAAGCTACAACCAACTACTTTGAAAATAAAGTACGTAAAGAAGATCTATTTCTAGATATAGAAATAGCACAAGAAATTACATATGAAACTTTGGCAAGAACATATGATTCCCTACAAGTAAGATAATCTGAAATACCGGTGCCTAAATACATTTGTGGCTACAAAGATAAGTGATGACAAGGAATCTTAAATCTACAATATCATGAAACTTGCATGTATGAGACTTTGAAATACAAAGATTTTTTCTATATGCTTATGCTTGAAAGATGATCAAATTAAGTAAATGCTTTGCAGTTCCTTTTAGTTGATTAGATTGTAGATGATGAAAGTCCTAAACTAGATTATTGGTGTTCAGAAAAGGGATGGACAAAAATAAAAAAGTCTAATCTATGAATGTAAGTCAATTAGTGACTAATCTAGAAATATAAAAGTGATTAGAAATTAGTCCTAAGCTAGATGAAATCAAAAGAATGAGCAAAGAGATACACACTTACCCCATGGGAAAGCATGAGAATCGTTGATGCATAGTTGGTAAAATTGGGTTTCGATTGACCCAGGGTCTTAATATCCAAGGTATCCCTCATCCAAAATAAGGGTGTATAGCTTGGTTATTTCTATTGGTAAATTTTGAAAATTTTAGTTAAGGTTACTTTTAGCTAATTTACTTTGAGTGACATCCACTTGTGGGGGACTGATAATTACAAATTCTATGTGTTCTAAGCTAGAATATTCAAATGAAATATGTAAAAGAAATCAAACTACAAAAACACAGCACTACACGACTGAAACAAGGGGAAGGGGGGTGTGAGGGACTAGTGTCTTGACTATTGTTCTTGAGTATTTACAATCATCCAAAGGAATTTATAAGAAGTGATTTTTGTTATGTTTGAAGGGATACAATCAAGCTTACAATTTCTTAGAAAAAGGAGATAAATAGGGTGAAAATTTTCCTCGTAAAGTGGGTAGCTTGAATTCCCTCCCTCCTAAGATTAGGATGATACTCTATGATACCTAATCAAGTTTTCTAAACCTGTAATTTCTTGCCAAAAATCAGTGATCATAAATCATGAAAACTGCAAGGGAGGACTGATGGGATAGCTTGCAAGTATTCTTGGTTGAATTACTCAACTATCCACTTACAAATCGACAATCAAATATGTTTATTAACACAAATAAAACACGCAGATTTATAAGTATATTAGGAAAAATATGAACAATATATGTTTATATTTGGCATGCGAGTTCAAAATTTTTCTTAAATATAGATTGGTAATGAAATATTAATGATAGATCTATTATGGGAAATATACTTTTAATGATATTCCTTATGTGCAAATAGATTGAAACAAAGAACCAAGTAGATAGGAATATAGTTTCTTTTTTTAGCTTGGAAGGTTAAGAGGGAGAGAAGGAGAATAGTGCAAGAAAAATTGGCAATAGAGTCAATGAGGACTCACTAAGAGGCCTTGTCTAAAAAAAGTCCACCAAATAAGGATGTTTCTCTAAGCTAACCTCAGTCCTCTCAATGAATAGAAGAACATGCAATAAAAATAAAAATGTGAATGAGGTTGGATCTCCTCTTTTTTCCTCTTAAGGGTGCAATCTACAAGAAAATCATTGGTATGGCACAATCCAATTATGGTAAAGATGTTAAAATTAGTAACCTTTCAAATAGACTAACAAGCATGTAGTTAAAATATATCTTATCCAACTAGGTAGTAATACCCCTTCAATGGCCTAACAGAAGAAAGAAAGAATTTACAAATGTAAAGAGACAAATTACCTCCTTAGTAGCATAATACAAGATACATCCACACATTGACAAGATGATCCTGAGTTGACCTCCAAAATATTTATTTATTAAATAATATTGCTCTCCAAAAGTATGATTACAATAGTGCTCCAAGTTTCAACCAAAAATAAATAAAGAGGAGAGTGGAAAGGATCTTTTCCAATAAATATACTTTATTAATAATTTGATAATCATGAATTTTCATTAAAAGATTACAATATATATGCAAATCCAATGTAAGGATTGCATCTCTTCAATATGAAACAAGATGACCCATTGACCTAATAATTAATAATTAATAAATTAATATCTAATTTAGACTCATTACAAGTCACCCCTTCTTGAAAAGCTTCATCCTCGAAGCTTCTGTAAAAGAAGGGTGCTTGACTTAAAATTCGTAATTGCTTAATTGATTACAGCTTTAGAAAGGTTATTGTACTTGACGAGATACTTCTTGACAAATGAATCTTGTTCAATAGTTCTTCCAGAAACAAAATATAAAACTTATCTTTAGTGGTAATTTGGTTTAATGTCTGGTAGTAAACATAAATCTTATAAGAATCATCCTTGTCTCTTACAAGTGTGATCGATGCTGAAAAATAATTCTTTCTACCAGTAATAATACCATGACCCAATAATTGTTCAACTTATGTCTTAAGTCTATGAGAATGCTTGTAAGATTGACTTCCAAATTGTGTTGAATCATGAATCCATTCTTTGAAGTGATCTCTTGAATAAGATGGAGGAAAATCACTAAGTGGGTCTTGAGAATAAATACAATTTCTTATGGATCTTATCTATACCCTTGGGATCATCATTTTTAGAAACTACATCCATGGAATAATTGTGCAAAAATATAAGGTTGGGATCCTTTCTTATTTATCTTCTCCATTCTATCAGACAAGACTATATAGGCATAAGGGAAAATGATTCCATGCAACTTGTACTTCTTTCCATTTTCAAAAACATTATAAATTGTTTTTGTAAATGTAATCCCACTGTACCGAGTGTTTCCAACCACTGGGCTCCTAAAACAACATCGACACCTCCAATTTCCATAGCATTTTATTTGTATTCATCAAGAGCTAACTCTACCATACATATGGCATTTTCTATCACATGGAGTAGTTTCATTCCCTGGAATGGTGACTTGAAAGTCCAAAGTAGGGTAGATAAACAAGTTTAATTATCTTGCAATCCTTGTATCTATGAAATTATGTGAATTGTCGCTATATATAAGCATGTTCACCATAGTATTCTTAATGTAGCTAGGGATTTTAAGAGTTTTAGGTTGAGAAATACCTAGCAGTGCAACTATAGAAAGTGTTGGAGCATCGTCGAGCTTCCAGGTGTTGGATTGATCGGAGTCTATTTCTATATTAGAAGGGACATCCTTGGATGCATAGTCATTGTCATCGTCATTATTTTTATTATCGTCACACATGTAGAGATTAGTGTCTTTAAATCTGTGACTCCAAGTCAAATTAGGAGCATTACATTTAAAACATGGATTATTATCCTTCTTTTCATCTGATAATGAGATCCTTTGGTGAGAAATAATATATGCAAGTGGTCAATATGATTTTTGTTTTTCTTCGGGAAGTTTATCTTTTTGATGTGCATGTTCAACATCCTTGACATATAGTACTTTAATCTCATTCTGTATAGTACTTGGTTTCAACCCACCAATGGAAATTTGTAGAAGGTGCTCTTTAGATACGTCATTGAGGCGAGTAGTCAACACAAGGAGAATGTTAAAATATTTTTCAACTATCCCATTTTGTTGTAAACGAGTGATATTGGTGTAGAGTTTGTCCTCTTCCACGAGGATAATTTTAGGGGCGAAATTTATCCCATGGGCTATTTTTCCATGTTTTTTTCCAAAAACATATTCGCCGATTTGCATTTTTTGAAGCCCCATTTCATCCAATTTTGATGGAGTAAACTTTTTTCACTCTAAAATTTGCCAAATTATTATATAAACTATATGAAATCCTTAGAAATTGAAATAATTTTAGAAAAATATCGCCAAATATTTTATAGTTGACATTTTAAGAATTGGTAAGATTCTCCAAGGTTTATACACTTTTAAATAAGTATGGGTCCTTAAAATTATCCCTGCTCTTCCATACCTTGAAATCATTTAAAAAAAATTCTTGAAGGTATCACAATCTCTCACCAGTCCTCCTACACATTTAGAATCCCACCACAAAAACCAATCACAAGCTGATTTGTCTAAGCACATTACCACAATGTTTATTTTGTTGTCTTCATCATATATTCAATGCATAATGAAATATTTCTCAATTTTGTTGATCCATCATGTGCCATCTCAATTGTGTTCATCATAAAACTTCCGTACGTGTATGCATTTGGTTACGAGGATGAGTTTGGGATACTTGTTCCCTTACTTCTGTTTTTTAATGAGTCGAGTTCAAACTTGATTGCACTAACTTCTTAATATTTTCGACCACATTTTTTATCGACTTCTTGTAGTAAGATTGGTAATATGCATTGAACAATCTTCTTAATTTTTTTATCTAGATCATCATTAGCCTTTTTCGTTGCATCCTTATCTTCGAGAGGATTCCTCTCCATGTTTCTTGTATTCATGATTAAAAAGGGTTTACAGGATATGAATAAATTAACCATTATAAAATAATAATTATAAGAATAATATTACTATTTTAAGAATAATAATTTTATTATTATAAGTGTTTATACTTTTAATAGATTTTTTAAGGGAATAAATATAATAATAATAATATTTTGAATTGGATAATTTAGGGCAACGTAAGGGTAGTGTAAAATGGTGAATTAATGAAGTATGAGGGCAATGTATTAATGGAGTGTGAGGGGGTGTGGGCAATGAAGGAGGTGTGGTGTGTGGATAGGGTGGAGGTAGCACGATGGGCATGATGGAGCAGGAATGGAACGTGAGGTGGGTGGGTTGGGTTGCAAAGTGCAGCAGCAGGGGCGTAGGGTGTAGAGAAAATATGGATGCAAGTAGGAGAAGGGATGTATCTTTCAGTAAGAGAAGGGTTGACATGAGTGGGACTTGAGGCATGGGGGAGATAGATAGATGGATAAACAAAAATGAGACGTAGATGTGTGAGAGGGCGTGACAGTGGAGAGAAGGCATGAGAAGGGAGATCGAAAATGGTGGGAGAAATGTGGGGCATAGAGAAAATAGGTAGGGAATGGGTGTGGAGGTAGGTGGGGGCATAGGGAGTTAGGGTAGGAGTGTTATGAATGGAAGGAGAGGTTGTGGAATGAAGAGTGCAAGAGAGGAGAAGAAGGAATAATGGAGGATGTAGGGGCGTGGATGGAGCTGGGAAAGAGTTGTAGATGGGGCTAGGGATGGATTTGCGGAGTGGAAGTGTGGAGTTGAATGGAAGTAAGGGAAATGTGGAAATGGTTGAGGGAAGATGTAGGGAAGGTGAGTGAGGTTGGAGTAGTGGAGGACTTACTTCTTCACGAACCACGAGCAGAATCAGAGCAACGCAAACCAAAGTTCTGATACCACTTGGAAAGGATCTTTTCCAATAAATATATTTTATTAATAATTTGATGATCATGAATTTACATTGAAAGATTACAATATATATGCAAATCCTACATAAGGATTGCATCTCTTCAATATGAAACGAGATGACCCATTTACCTAATCATTAATAAATTAATATCTAATTTAGTCTCATTACAGGGAGAGCTTGCTTAAATAGCAAAATAGGGAGAAGGAGCGAATTTCAGGAGGTAGAATGAACTAGAGTGTCATATGACACCTCGTGAAGTTAATTAGAGTGTAATTTGACTTCTAATGGGTAACAACCAAAAAATACTATTAACCTAACTAGAAATAAAAACATAGGAAAACGAATTTAAATATTAACTTAATAAATTAAATATTTAGTTAGATATTAAAGAAACACTTGTTACCACCAATAATAAGATAACTATGACTAGTAATAATAAAATAATAAATCAATAAATCAAAATTGTAAATTAAAAGTAATAAAATGTACTTGGTTCAAATACCAAAGAAAAGAGAAGAAAAACTATAAAAGGAGGATTGGAGGAAAAGGTCATTCATTCTTCTTAGATATTAAAGGGAGATAGGAATGGTTATGGAAGATAAGCGAACAGATCTAGATATGGTTTATTGGTTGGGGGATTGGGGGGTCTTAGTGTCTCACTAAGGGGTTGACTGGGTGTAGATTCGTCCCCATACGTTGTTTTCCCCCATTGCTTATGGCGGTCTAGAGGTAAAATATGCAACAACTCATTGGATTATAGGTATGCTTCCTCCTTTGTTCTATTTAATCATTGTGATGATATATTATGTGCTATATCTACTTGCTCGTGAAATTTTTTTTAGTTATTTGTTATGAAATATTGATATTCTAATAAACTTTGTCCTTGAGGCCCATCAGGACCTTACATTTGGTATCAGAGCCTAGGTTTCTAACCCTAAACCTATGGACCCTTTGCATATTGATGGATCTATATAGATCTCAATCATTTATGTTAGATCTAGTAAACTTTCGCTAATTAATAATATACTATTAATATTAATAATATATTATTTTAACACTTATTATAGTTAAATCTGAATTTATAGGAACTCAACATTCAACATTTATATATATATATATGTGTGTGTGTGTGTGTATTGTTATTATTTTAGATTTGTCAAATCCATAATTGAATTTTGAGATCTATTGTTATTCCATAATTAAATTTTGAGATCTATTGTTATTATCCCAAAGGCATAGTAAATTTGACTTTATCCTTTATAAAGCAATTCTGGTGAATTTGGTGTTTGTTCGTTGTTGCTATTTTTCACTAATGAGGAAGAAACTAAAATGACACAAAACAATAACAATTCAGAACTTTATCCAAAGAAAACATGAAAGCATTATTGAGCCTTGACATTTTTCTACGAGGCATGTAGATCCTCCTTTTTTATATTATTAAAAAATATGTTTAAATTCAAAGGCAAATGCTCCCCTCACAAATCATAGAACTTTATGGTTTCTCTAGTAAATTCCAGAAAACGTTCTAATTATGGTAGATCTTTGTAAGATGAATATTATTTCAGTTTTTTACTTTGTACCATGAGCAAGGAATCTAAATGGTATAGGTTTGGTTTAGATCTAGTTTACCACTATGAATTGATTTCCCTATAATAGATCTCTGCAGCCACAAGGCTCGCCAATTTGATCTGCCTCAAGGCATCTACCTCCAATTTTGAGCAATCTATTGTTGGGATACATATAAAGGTACAATATGCATATGTTTAATTTATAATTTGATTGATGTTTGATTCAATCATATATTCTAGCATTACGGTCATTGTTATTTTTTATGAATTTAATTAATTTCACAACCAAAATTGTAAGCTAAAAGTCCTTCCTGAGTGGCCTCATTCTTGGGAGTTATGTACATGTAGTCTCTAATTGTGGCTCATTGGATAGTTTATCGTCTTTTGCACTACATCATGAGTCTCAGTGTGCACTGGCTAGAGTGTATTGATTTATTTACCAAATTTGAAACTACCATGCATGAAATCGAATCACTTTCTGCATTCGAGGGTTTGATGGGAGCTTGAAGAAAACAATGTTAATTTCTAATAAACTCTAATTTTCTTCCTATGATGTTGCCATATACCATTATTTTAAAACTACTAGTTGGACATGGAGATGAAGCTAATCTGTTAGATGAAAGGAGCTCCTCTAGGATGAATATGCGACCTGAGTTTGTATGATTCTTGAGTGTTATGCAAACAAACTTAAGTTTGACAATGTGACCTTACAGAGATCAGTAAAAATAATGCAATTCTTGGCTGAAAGTAGTTGTGGACACCAGATATACAACATTGTCATAGTGATATCCTTGATTTTAGTCTATAGGAGAAATTTAGCTACAAGATGCTAAGCATATTTGTTAGTTTCCAATGGCCTTAGTAATCTAGTGAAAAGAAAAGTATTAAGAAAGCTATCAGTTATTTTGATGGTGCTCTCACCTAAAAGAGAAAAAATGGAGAAGGACGAGGTAAAACTTAAAAGGAAATATACTCTAACATGAAGCCTCTTTTGTAAAAACATTTTGAATTGTTCATTGATGCTTTGTTCAAGGCATTTCCTATCTGTGTCATGAAATTGCAGTAAAAGGAAGCATTTGTATGCCATTTACAAAAATCATTAATTGTTTTGCATACATCAATTTGACAAACATTTTTACTCTCTTTTTAATTTCAGGAATTTATTCCACGAGATGATGATTCTCTTACAAAGAGAATTTTCTTGCATTATAGTAGTCTATTCCTTTCTTCCCTCATATGGAGAAGTTCAAACAATTGGTGAACACTGGAGAATACATGGTGCTTAAGTTCGGTCTTGCAGTGGAGAATTGGTCAAGCATGTTCAATTACATTGACATTCATTAGTATTTGTCAAATCGAGCCTAATAGAGAGGTTGTATTTTATTGGTTTTGTAGTAGGGCCTCAAACAAACTTCTTTATAGTAGATTTATACCCAAGCATGTTGCATTTCATTTCATTTTTTAGTATTAGTAGATGTTATTAGGTTCTACCTAAACATTGTTGGAGTAATAGAACTTAACAGAGCAGGTGCAGTTCCTTGATTGATTGGTTTCCAATTGGATCACTTGTCATATAATGACATCAATTGTATATACACCGAAGTTCTTAGACTATATAGTGCAGTGGATGGAGATATTAAAAACATAAGTGGGGCATTCACTACTACATTTTTGGCCTTTAGGGGGGGGTGTCTTCCACCCCCAAAAGTGACCTACGGGGGGGGGTTGTATTTGGGGTCGGTTTTGGAAAAACTGCCCCTAAAGGCACCGATGTTAAATTTCTTTCCCTTTAAGGGCGGCTTTTGACAAGATTGGAACCGCCCCCAAAAGTGACTTTTGGGGGCGGTTTGTGACCCCCATCGTAGAGTTCTACGGAGGTGGTTTTAAACCCCCCACACAGACCCATTCATAGAGACCTATGGGAGCGGTTTTGAACCCCCTTCATAGAGACCTACGAGGGCAGTTGTGAACCCCCCTCATAAACCCCCTCATACAAACCTACAGGGGCAGTTTGGAACCCCCCTCGTAGAGGACTATAGGGGTGGTTTCAAACCTCCCTCATAGAGGCCTATAGGGGCAGTTGTGAACCCCCCTCGTATAGTCCTATAGGGGCAGTTCGGAACCCCCCTTGTAGAGGCCTATAGGGGGAGTTTAGAACCCCCCTCGTAGAGGCTTATAGGGGCAGTTTTGAACCCCCCCTCATAGAGGCCTATAGCGGCAGTTTGAAACCCCCCTCGTAGAGACCTGTAGATGTAGTTTGAAACCCCCCTCGTAGAGGCCTATAGAGGTATTTTATGAACCCCCCTCATATAAACATACAGGGGGGGTTTGAACCCCCCTCGTTGTAACATACAAGGGAATTTTTGAGCCCCCCTCGTAGTGACATGTGAAGTCAATTTAGAACCCCCCTCGTAGCCATAATAAATCATAATAAAATATATTTTATTAAAAATATCAATATTGCAATATCATTAGGGCACGAAGGAATCAAACCTTCAACCTCCTGCTTGTAAAGCAGGTACTCTTCCATTGAGCTAGAACCCTTTAAGAATTGGGGAAAGGGGAAATATTAACTCCAATATTGCATCATTTGTAATTCTAAGAAAATACTAATAATCCCAACATTGTTTGTGACTTGAGAGACCTAAGAAAGTAGTCTAAATGTCTCTGACCTTCTTTAGATATATGAACACCATTCAAAATTCCATTTTCAAATTAGGAGATCTAGTTATGTGTCTCCAAAATACAATCAAATGGCTCTTGGGAAGAAAAGGTAAGAGCAAGATTCAGCCCAAGTTTTATGGTCCCTATAGCGTACTACAAAATGTGGGTGATGTGGATTATTCAATGGACTTCTTAACCAAGGAAGACTTGATGAATTTTTCCATGTTTCATGCTTAAATAACAAACTGGCCAACTAGACAGTTGCCCAAACAGATTTTTCTCGGTGATGAAGGGAAATTGATACTAGAAAAAGAGGGTATCCTTGGGAGTTGGGACAAAGGTGAAAATTCTCTGCAATAGGAAAATATGTCATTAAAAAATAAAATGGTAGGTCCCTCCAGCAAAATATGCAACATGGGAACTCTAACCAAAAAATATGCCCAGGAAACTAACCATATATGTGGACCTATTGTTATAGAATGCTTTTGAAAATGTATGAATTCCATGAAACACTGACATCTATGCCATGACTATTAATGCTTATTTCTCTAGCTGGTAATTAATGCATTTCACAATCATCATCCATTTGATGTGGGTTCATAATTATGCCTAAGCTAGGGTCTATAAATTGAATTAAAGTGGATGAAAATGTCTCATTTAAGGCCTCTAAATGTCAAATTTTAAATAAAAAACACAGTTGAAGATTTAGGGTATCTATTGAATGCTCCCTTGACTTGGTATATATTGAATATGTTATAGATGGCAATAAGGGATAGCTTTGGATGGTCAAAAATGGAATCATCCTCTTCAAAAACCTTATATATCTATGACATGGATCTGCTCTAATTTAGAATGCATTTGAGCATGGGCATGCATCACCCTCTACATGGCATGTGGAATTCCAAAAAAAAAGATAAGTATACCTCTTTTGAATTTTATTGGCACATAATGAACTCCAAAACTAAGAAGTTTGTAGAAAAATGTGAAACTTGTCAACTGAACAAGGTGGAAACGATCCCTTATCCTACTCTTGTCCAACCTATTTTCATCCCAAATTAGATGTGAGAAGAATTATCTATGTACTTCATCACAGGTTTGCTAAATTCATAAGGTAAGGATGTTATTATGTGGTAGTTGATCATTTAAGTATGCCCATTTCATCCCTATGACTACCAATCTTACAACATCTAAAATTGTTGATTTATTCCTCAAGCATGAATTTTAAGCTTCATGGACTCCAGAACCACATCATTAGCAATAAGGATACCAAGTTTGTAAGTTACTTCTAGTAAGAGTTTTTCTAAGTAACAAGAATCACTTAAAAGATGAGCACTAACTAATACCCTCTAAGTTGTATTCTACAAACAATTCTTAGCAATTCTATGTTTTGAGTTTGTGGTGACACTGGAATATTGAATTTTTTCATTGTGTTTCCAGATGAAGCTTGATGTTGAATGCATGTGAAGATTGTGCAATAACTATGTGACCTACTTAAGATGGTCTTATTGTCTGTAGAGAAACTTATGCTCTGTGGGTTTCAATGGATGTTCCTTCTACACATCATCATGGGTTGTATGAGGGGGAAATATTCATTACCGCTGTGAAGGCTGATGCAGAGTAATACTCTATCTTTTTCAATCACCTTCTAGAGGTTGGTTGGTATTGTAGGCAGTTAATGTTTGTCAATACAAGGATAGTGTTTAGGATTTATTTTATAATTGTGTGCAAGTTCTTTCACAATCTTGGTATTGGAGATATACCTTGCAATCTGACTACTAGAGAAACATACAAACCTTTACAAATCATTTACAAGTATTCCATTTTCATTTACTTCACATTCCATTCTTATAAGCATTAATTAGGAAGGAGAAGTTAATCATCTTCTCTACTTTGTCAATGAGTTCCCAACCCTCTTATTGGGGATTATGAAAATTAGCCCATACTATTTCCCTCTGATAGTAGTGTAGGGTTATAGTATGTGACATTGGAACCACTTCTAAATGGGCATGAGGTAGGATTGTGGGTGGGGCCAATCACCCACTACCTTTATTCTTAGAATCTTTGTGTGGAGTCTCTTTTTGATAAAAGAAGGTGATTCAATTTCAAAACACTAGGTGAAATCCAAAGAACCTGGACACTTGCATGTGTTGATTCTATAAGATAGGATAAAAATAAGATAGTTTATTTCCCTACTTAAGGTTTTCTTTTTTTGTTTTGTTTACTTGAATACCTTATGATAAATCTTGTTTCATTTGTTTGCAATTTATAACTCTAGTGCACAAATATAAACATTGAATTATCTCAACGTGCTTTGTTTTCAACTTTTTCACTAGACAAGGCTCTAATCGTATGATCAAGGTTGCTGGAACTATGGGGAAATTACATGAAGTTGGTTAGTGGCAAAGATAATAGTATTGTTAAGAAAAAGTGAAACCCACTATTTGAAGGAACCATTGAGGATGCTTTGGAGAATGGAATCTGTATTTGTTATGAAAAGTGGTACACTAAGCAATATACATATAATTTACTGTTTGTTGATAATGAAACAAAGTATAAAAAATACTATCATATACAATCTTTGGGAGTTTCAAGTAGAGTGAAATCAATATCTAAGTGTTGAGAAAAAAACTAGTATGCTAAGGTTCTACTAAAATGACATTTGTCATGTTTTACCTAGGTTATGTGTCTATCTAATTGTTTGAATACTTTGATCCAAAAGTCTTAACTTTGTTTTGAAATGGTGTCAATATTTTGTGGAAAGAAATTTGAATACAAGGGAACAAAATGGCCTTGACCATCAATCTTCTAGAACTCATCCAACATGCTCAGGAGGTTTGTCCACAACATTCAGAATGACCCAATCACTTAATGGGAACTCACCAGCTACAGAGGTACGAAGATATGTTGAGCAACAAAATGCAGGTATTGGTGCTTGACTGGCTACAAATGCAATAAGAAGAGGGAGGAAAGGTCAGACATTGAATGGTAATGACTTGCTAAATTTTTATCCTGATCCAATTCCTTGTGCTCCTCGTGCCCCACCTAGAAATCTGCTTCCCATGAGACAACAACGAATAAAACCCTACAATAAGGATCTATTTTTGCAGCCAAACTTCAGATTGCTGGTATCTGATATGGGGGACTATGTGTTGAATTCAAGCAATCCAAATAAAATGTTACAATGGGAAGATGTTGCTGCTGTAAATTTTTCCACTCCTAACCATGTGCAATGCCCGATTTGTTTGGACAACCCTCCATTATGTCCTCAAACAACAACTTGTGGTCACATCTTTTGTTTTCCTTGTATTATACGGTATTTGATGATGGGAGAAGTTTGTCACAAAGGTGACAACTGGAAGAAGTGTCCCCTCTGCTCTGTTATGATCTCATGTAAGGATCTTCATACTGTTTGCATTGGCAATGTAAAGCAATATGATGTTGGGGAACACATTGACTTCACACTTCTAACTCGGGTATGTATAGGAACTTTGATAGATATTCCTTCAAAGGATTTGGAAGCCCTCCTTGCATCAACATAAGCCTTTTGGGATGAATATCTCATCCTTGAAATCATTCAAAGTGGAAATTGAATACCTTGTTGTTAGTGTTAGTAAAATTTTATTAGCATAATAATCTATAAGAGAAATATATTGTTAGGATATTTAGACACTTAGGAGTTAGTTAAGATCAACTTGTGTAATATATCCGTTAGGGATAGTGTGTTTCTTTAGTATGCATTAGTATGCATTTGTAAATACTTAATCCGATGGTCACGATATGTTTCCGACATAGAGTGATCCGACGGCTCAACTTCTCTTAGATCAAACCTAACCTTGATCCGTGGCTTAACACCCGATTGGTCCATGATCTCTATTTAAAGATCATGGAGGGTCATTGTTTAGTTGATCGATTATGAGAAGCTCATTTGTAACTTTCTTTCTTTGCATAATAAATTGTCCCGTAGAAGCTATTTGGCCGGGGCCGTGGAGTGTTTCCCTCAAGAGGGTTTAAACCATGTCAAAACATCGGTGTGTTGATCTGTGATCTGTTTGTGTGAAGTGGTTGCTCTTGGTGTTCGGTCCTTTGGTAGTACCCTGTGTACCCGAACATGGTATCAGAGCTGAGGTCCCAGGTTCAATTCCCCCGAGCTATGCTGGAGGGGGGGTGTCGGAGTATCGGTTATAACCGCCGCACCTCTGGGAATATAATGTGGACTATTCTCCCACACTGGGATCCTTGGACTTGTGCTTGGTTTCAAATGTAACGACAAACCTTACATGGTTTCAAGTATTTCTTAACTTTCATTGATGATTACACCAGACGCACTTGGGTTTATTTCCTAAAACTTAAGAGTGAAGTATTTAACATGTTCTTGGCCTACAAGGCCCTTGTTGAAAAACAATCTGGTCATCAAATTATTAAGTTAAGATCTGACAATGGAGGAGAATATGTTAACAAATAGTTCACTACTTTCTGCACTGAACAAGGCATCCAACAACAGCACACTGTTCCATATACACCACAACAAAATGGTGTAGCTGAGCGGAAGAACCGCACTTTAAAAGAAATGGCTAATTGTATGATCCAATCTAAGGGACTAAGTCTTCAATTTTGGGCTGAAGCCATAAATTGTGCAAATTACATAGTTAATCGCACCCCCACAAAAGCATTACAAGGTATAACACCGGAAGAAGCATGGAGTAAAATTAAACCTGATGTAAGTCACTTTCGTGTGTTTGGTAGTGAAGCATGGGCTCACATTCCGGATGAAAAACGGAAAGCATTGCAGCCTAAAAGTGAAAAGTGCATATTTGTTGGATATTCTGAAGATGTAAAAGGTTATAGACTTCTTCAACCACATTCTCATGCTATAATCATTAGAAGAGATGTTAAATTTGATGAAAATATATTGGCCTGCGAGCCTAACTCAGCGAGTGTGCCATCTTTGGCCTGCGAGCCTGATTCGGCGTTTGTGCCTTCTTCTTCTTCTTCCAAATTCCTTGACAGGTTTCCAACTCCAGTTTCTGATGATGACAGTGAGGATGAAAATCCACCTCCGCCTGCTCATGTTCCTCCAGTTGCACCAGCATAAGTGCTTCCTCGATGGGTCCGTTCAACATGTGAAGCAGCTGGTGATCTTGTCGGTGATCCTAGAGATCAACGTCGAACACGTTCTCAGTTTCAGCGAGCCTCTTCTCTTTTGGCTCAAGTTTCCGAGAATCATGATCCACAAACTTTTGCAGAAGCTTCAGGGAATCCAGATTGGGATGCAGCCATGGATGAAGAATATCGTTCCTTAATGGCGAACGATACTTGGTATCTTGTACCTCTTCCAAAAGGAAGAAAACTTGTCAGATGTAAATGGGTCTACAGAACTAAGTATGCATCAGATGGAAGTGTTGAAAGACTTAAGGCAAGGTTAGTTGCTAAAGGTTTTTCCCAAGTTGAAGGGATTGACTACAATGAAACCTTTGCTCCCGTCGCCAAAATGAACTCCATCCGCCTTGTTCTTTCCCTTGCAGCCTTACACAACTGGGAAGTCCATCAAATGGATGTCAAGTCTGCCTTCTTACATGGTGATTTACAGGAAGAAATTTACATGGAACAACCTCCTGGCTATGTTCAGAATAACTCTAGCCTTGTCTGCCGCCTTAAGAAATCCTTATATGGCCTTAAGCAAGCTCCTAGAGCTTGGTATGCCAAAATGGATAACTTTCTCCTTGACACTGGTTTTTCTAGATGCCATTCTGACCCCAATGTCTATACCAAGAAAGTAGGAAACCATCTCATCATACTTGTTCTATATGTTGATGACCTTATTCTTACTGGCAGTGACCCTCAGCTTATAACCCATGTGAAATCCAGTCTTAAACAAACTTTTGAAATGTCAGACTTAGGAAATTTGCATTATTTTCTTGGTCTCCAAGTTCTGTAAACCAAAGAAGGAATCTTTCTTTCTCAGTCTAAGTATGCTTGTGACCTTCTTCGTCGCTTTCACATGGAAGATTGTAAACCAGCCCCTTCTCCCTTCCAGTCTGGAATCAAACTTTCTGCCACTTGTACTTCACCTGAAGTAGATGCCACATTGTATCGTCAGCTTGTTGGTAGTCTTTTATACTTGACTCATTCCCGTCCTGACCTTTCCTTTGTCGTTGGTCGAGTTGCCCGTTATATGCAGACACCTCATGAAAGTCACTGGAAAGCAGCTAAAAGAATACTTCGATATATTCGAGGTACAGTTCAGTTTGGGATTCATTATAGTACAGGGGGGAAACCTTTATTGGTTGGTTTCACTGATTCAGATTGGGTCGGCGATCCTGATGATCGAAAGTCTACTGCAGGTTATGTTTTCAGTCTGGGATCTGGACCTATTACTTGGGCTTGTAAGAAACAACAAGCTCTTGCTCTTTCTTCAGCAGAGGCAGAATATCAAGCAGCAGTTAATGCCAGTCAGGAAGCTTTATGGCTTCGACAGATCCTTTCAGAGTTTGGATTCGAGCAGCAGCAACCTACTCCACTTTGGTGCGACAATCAAAGTGCCATCAAGCTTGCCAAAGATCCAGTTCTACATCAACGCAGCAAACACATTGAGCTGCATATGCACTTCATCAGAAATCTTGTTCATGATCGTGTTGTCGAAGTGCTCTTTTGCCCTACAGATGATCAAGTTGCAGACATCTTCACCAAGTCTCTTACAGAAGCGAAGTTTTCTAAACTTCGATCTATGTTAGGAGTTCAGGAACTTGTCATTAAGGGGGGATAGGCTCTAATGCCTCCTTCCTTCTCCTAATAGTGTCACTTTTGTAAATCCTTCAATCCTATCCCAAGTTGTTCTTAAGGGGGGATGTTAGGATATTTAGACACTTAGGAGTTAGTTAAGATCAACTTGTGTAATATATCCGTTAGGGATAGTGTGTTTCTTTAGTATGCATTAGTATGCATTTGTAAATACTTAATCCGACGGTCACGATATGTTTCCGACATAGAGTGATCCGACGGCTCAACTTCTCTTAGATCAAACCTAACCTTGATCCGTGGCTTAACACCCGATTGGTCCATGATCTCTATTTAAAGAGCATGGAGGGTCATTGTTTAGTTGATCGATTATGAGAAGCTCATTTGTAACTTTCTTTCTTTGCATAATAAATTGTCCCGTAGAAGCTATTTGGCCGGGGCTGTGGAGTGTTTCCCTCAAGAGGGTTTAAACCACGTCAAAACATCGGTGTGTTGATCTGTGATCTGTTTGTGTGAAGTGGTTGCTCTTGGTCTTCGGTCCTTTGGTAGTACCCTGTGTACCCGAACATATATCATCTGCATAATAATTCAAAACCCGTTAGCCATAATAGACTATTATAGTTTTTTAAATGAATGGATATATCAACATGAAGGGGAGGGATATACTCTTACCTTTGCTTCCTACTGTAATCTCCTTGGAAATCAAATCTATAAGTTCAAACTCGTCTAAATCATGGATCACATCTTCATGCACATTTAATTGAGGATCATCTATCACACAGCTCACGGATTCATCATAAGTGATTTTCTTATTACTTTTGGACAAGAACTCCTCACTAATTCCTGAACAAATAACCAATTGTTAAATAAATATAAGGTATATAACAAAAGGAACATAAAAAATCACGCAAACAATAAGTCTCTACATAACGAGGCCATCATTATTGACCCTGCTAGATGTATTGGTAAAGGTACTATGAATTGCTTCACCACCTGTGATTTTCCCCTTAGAAATGTCTTCTTGTCAAGCACTTTGCAGAATCCATCTTGGACATTAATCTTGTGCAATAATGGTTCCCAGTAAAGACGGGATGTGTATACTTAGAATGCAATTTAACGAGTTGAAAATGGTTCTAACCAAGTCTTGTTCTGTGGGTGAAGATATGATATTTTATTTTTCTCTTTTTCTAGTTTAATGAGGAAATGGGAAAATGCAGAGCTAAATTAGCATTTGGGTTAAGTGGAGGATAATGAATGATAATAATAAGCTTAGTTCAAATGAGCTCTTGAAAATTAACTATGTGGTCTTTCTTTCTTTCTTTTTGTAAAGTGAAGGGTTGATATGTAATATGTTGCACTGTACAGATATGCCTCAATCAGAGCAATTGAAACTCCTTCTGAGCTGGATGACCAACAATGGCTCACTTACTAGGCGTTGTACTCATTGATTACCCTTTTTGATCTTTCTTTCTATAAAATTCTTGCCTGGTAAGATACATTTATCATTGTTTAAACCCATGTGAATAAGGAGTTTCTCTCCATTACAATTAATACTAGCTGCTCATAGTTTTTTCCCTTCTTTTTGAAACAATTATAATAGTTGTAATGTATATGCTACAAAATTCAAGACGAATTTTAGATACCATTTATGTTTGACAGGATCCCAATATGGCCTTATCTAAAACTGATTCCGTTATTTAGGTTGGTCTTACCAATGTTCAATGGACTTACATATATGAGAACTATGTTAGAAAGTTTGTTATTGGCGAAGAGCAACCCAGCAACACAGATATACCGAAAGGGGAAAATAAGGTCTATCAAATGATGAGCTCTGCTGCAAGAGTTGAAGTTGAACGCTACATTGCAATACATGGGAACGAGTCACTTGAAAGGTTCATTAAAGAAGTAAGGACTAGGCTTGTTTTCTCTCCACTTGGGTCATGTGATTCTCTATTCCTCTAACAAATTAAAATGTATTTGAATGTCATGAAGGGTGAGGAATATTTTATTCGTTTCTCACAAGATTCTCTAAATCAAAAACATTCTTAGGGGTTGATAACGCAAGTAGAAAATTGATTTTTGGCTTAAGCCCCCAGTTTGGAAAGTTAATCAGTCACTATCTTACTTGGAATGCAAGACTAATTTTGCATTTTTCTTTGGAGATTAATTTTCCATGTCAAAGAAATATTTCACATTTCAATGAGAAGTTTTGAAACATTTATGATCTAAGTATGTTGGGGGTATAATTTTAAATGGGTCACCAATGCCCCTTCCTCGTATTATATTTCAAGAATCCTATATGCAAAATATGCAAGTCATATAGGCCAGTATAAGCATTTCAATAAAAGGTCAGGCATGATGGTAAATTACCAACTTGCAATGCGTGCCTGGAGAATATCCAAGTTAAACATGTGAATAACTACATGAAGCTTTACAACATTTATCCTTTGCTTAATTGTCAAAAATAGAATCTCAACATTTGTATTATTGTTGTTGTCGGATGAAAAGGAAGAAGCAAAGCAAGAAGGTCCTCGAGCTGGGGCTCACCAATGCGATTACAACTTCCTATTGTGTCAAAGAACACTAGAAGGCATCAACATAAACCTTGAATTGCATGGAAAGACAAAAAATGTCCTAGGTTTAGTGATACAAGACACTAAATGTACATAAGAAAACAAACATTGAATTAGGCAATAATGTACCCAAGCCATGTGAACAGTGGAAATTATGCAACTGCTATGAAAAGAAGAAGGTAGTGATACCTGCTTGAATCTCTGTCATAACCTCTAGCCTCAGTAAACAAGATTCTCTTCATGGTCTTAACCAAGAAAATTCCCATACACAAGCACATCCAAGGAATCACATAGTATGAATAACTGTAGAGAATCTGCGCCAAAACAGAAAGAGATATGTCCTAAAAGTGCATCTAGGAAGAGATGCCTAGAAGTGTAGTAGAAAATATTTGTGTAACAATAAATTAATAAAATAATATTAATATTTTTTTTTATTTTAATGTAACAATAAAATAATAAATTAATATTAATATTAATTTATTATTTTATTGTTACAATTTGTTATGAGAGGCTAATTTGTAAACAAAAGCTACAAGTTTTGGCCAAAAGTTGTCATATGAAGTAATGTTGTGTGATATAGAGGGTGAGGAAATCCATTGGAAAATTGGAGGCTTGTTATAACACATTGTTTATGCTTTCATTATGACATAACAATAACTAGCATGCTCAATGGTTAGGGTCATGGAAAATAGATAATGCTTAATAGTTACCCCTCAGAACTTGCACCTAAGCTAAAGGAAGTATGTAACGTGCAATGCAAACCTTGGGTCATTCTATTTTCATTTGAAATTTGTAGAGTGACACGGCACATTAAACAATGTTATTCCTTATCTAGTTGAGGTTATTGACAAATAATACCAAATAACAACATCTCGAAGATACCAAGCTTCAAATGCACAGGAAAATTGGTTTACCTAAAGCATCATAATAGTCACTTGGATCATATCCATGTGGATCAAATATTTCCTTTCTAAAGCAGCTACCAATTCGATCTATCCCCTGGTACTTAACAACACGTTGTAGGAAATCTAGATTATGATATCCCTTAGAATTATGCAATTCTTTGTTGAAAATTCTTCCAGCACTTTTCAAAGCAACATATTTGGTGATCTTATTCTGCATTCAAGAAAAATACAGTGAACACCAATTAGAATAGGAATAAATTTGAATGGAAAATGAGAGCTCACTTCAAAAAAATGGGAAACTGACCTCCCTATTCAGTTGCAACAAGATACTCCTAAGGGATGAAAGGAGATCCTCAACCAACTCCACTCTCCCAACAAGATCCTTTTATCAAGGGTCATCCAACATGTTCTATCAATTGGCTTGGAACCCATCCATATTTCTTCTCATTTCCCCATCCCACAGGTGCATATTTATCTTACTCAAATGATGTCCATCCTGAGCTACCTGCTGCTGTATTGAATCTATTATCAACTTGATCTCCACAAAAAGGAGAATCCCACACACATTTCTAGAATATGTCCACCCCGTTTTAGTAGTTATTGTCAAATCCTTTGTTGGCTTAGTCTCATTTCCCCAACCTATAGAGGTTTCCATAGAACTTTCACTAACATAGCAATTTTCATTACATGTATTATGAGTATTCCATCCAGATTCATGTTTCTTCTCCCACCCTATTGAGTTTGCATTATTATTTTCATGGACTCCCCAATCTGACCCACCAGTAGGTTTGACACCCCATCTAGAACCAAATTGATCATCCCATCCTGTATGAACCATATTGGCATTTGCCTCATTTTGAGCACAATATTTAGACATTAATGTCACAGAAAAAGTTCCTTTTAATGGATGACATTTGATTATGTTTGAAATGACCATTTTTTGTTGGCTTTGGTGCCAATATCTTCCCCAATTTTCACAATATAGCACCAAACATAGGTTGTTGAACTAAACTTAGTATAAACTTGCTGCATCAAAGCTGAACAAGTGTGAGCTTTTTCCCATGATTGCTCAGTCACTGTTCTTCCTCCAGTAGAGATGGTACACTTCAGCAAAGATAGCAGGTGACCACAGATACTAGCCTCAGGATCTATGCACAGCATAAGATGCACCTTAAATGTGAACAACAACAGCTTAATGAGTTGCAGCATCAGCACATTATATGGACAGAGAGGTAGAGGGTGCATGCATGTTGTAGGCATGTATGTGCTAGACTTAAAGTAGTTCTAATTTTAGTTGTTGTTATAAAATTAAAAGTGATGCCTTTTCAGTGTTAGATTAGGTTATGTTTTAGTAGTGAGTTAACTGTTGTTGCACATTGAGAAGTCTAAGTTTAGGCTTAGCTTTTGTTATTTTCAAAAGTTTGACTTTCAGATTTAGCAGTTTGCTTTTTTCAAAATTAGATTAGGGTTTTTCTTTTCTAATTTGGGTACCCACAAAGATGGGGTATTTTGTATTTTTTTCCTAGCCTTCTTCATCCATAAAATAAAGGCAGAGATGCGATTGATCAATTAATTCCAAATTTGAGTGAGTTGTATTGTTTTATTTTTTGAGTTAATAAGAAAACAGAGATGTGTTTTTTAGTGCTGCAGATTCTACTATTTTCTTTTTGTGTTTTTAGTTAGCTATGTGTTTGTAGGTCTAGCATATAAACCAACTATTTTGTGAGTTTTTCTAGTTTGTTGCTTTCTAGTGTTTTAGGTTGCAAGTTTGCTTATCACATGAATTAATTTTGGATGATTATATAGACTTAAAAGTTATTTTTAGTGGATGACATTTGAAATGACCTTTTTTGTCTGTTATTAGTGCCAAATTGCCAATATCTTCTCCAATTTGTGCAATCCAACACTAGACATAGGTTGTTGAACTAAACTTGTTGCATCGAACCCGAACAAGTAAGCTTAACAAAGCCAAAGGGCATAATAATAGTGCAAGCAAAATTATACCATAAGCACTATGGATGAAGGCCAACAGAATTTAAAATAAAATTAGACCCAATAAAAACCTAATATTGACATTCTATTAACTCTTGACTTTTCCCTGTGCTCTCCAATCACTGCTCAGTTTTAGTTGATTCTAAGTGTTTAACTACTCTTTTGTAGTTGCTGATAAAGCAGAACTACATACCACATTGGCGACCTGAAAAAAAATTGGTTTGTTAGAACTTCTGTCCTCAGTCAAATTCCACCACCTTTTATAATCTTAAGCCTGCTACTCGTATATTGATGGCATAAACCATAAGGTACACTGGATATTTGATGATATTTGTTGCTTGGTTTTTCAACCAAGCATGTGCAAGGATGCACCTATTAACTTGTAATAGCAGTCTTCAATAAAAAGCAAATAACAATTATAAATCTGAATCTAACATTAACATAAGCATGTGTAAATAAACAAGAATGAAATCAATAACAAGAGATCTATTGAAGAACAAGAGTAAAAAATGACTTTTGTATTATAATACCTCAAATGGTGAGGATGTTTGGTGTTGAGCAGCTCCAAGGTTGAGGTGCTCCAAGCTCCACTGGTCTCTTCTCCAAGATGCTGAAATGGGGGTCTTCAAACTCAAAATGGGAGGCAATGGCTCTCAATGGGAATTTGGTAGCATAAGGATAGGATGAAATGTGGATGGAAAATGAGGAGCCCCTATCACCTTTTTATAGTTTTTGGTGATGGGGAATACCATTATGGTTTTGAGGAAACCAATGGTATTAACCAACATGGTTTAGGTCTCTTTTTCCCTCTTTTTCCTTTTTTGAAAATTTTTAATATTTTTATTCCCTTTTAATATTTTTTGGGGATTCTGGACCTTTTTTGAGGGTTTTTTGTGTTTTTTGTGTTTTTTGAGGAAAAATATATATTTTGAGGGGAAAAAAGGTGTATTATGGTCTTTTTGGTGACCTTTTGATGGCTTTAGAGGCTCAAATGGTGGAAAAGGGGACAAATGGGTCATGTGAATAAGGGAATGAGCTAGTGGGAACTTTTTGGGTGTTAACAATATTCCTTACACCAGAAAAGCATACAAGCCTAAAAAATATTTTTAGACATATATGAGCATAATGCTAGTAAAATCAATGAAAGAGGAGCACTATTAGTCATTTGAGTTCTGACATAATGCTTACCACACTACAATCGTTCAATACTGGATACATCACTCCAAATCAAGAGTCAGTTTCAGAAACCCAAGCTACCATCTCAAGCATGTGGTTTCTGAGTTTTCTAACCATGAACATCAGAGTTCCAAGATGCTAGATCCCTAAGACAAACAAGATGAGAGGTTCACCTGCCCCCCTGGGCCCTCATATTGTTTTTCATAGACATAGTCACACGGCCTCCACTCATCTGAGATTTTTTAAATAAATTCCAAGACAATTGAAATGACTCCAAAGTCTTCTCCAAGTTCCTCTTTGTTCCTTATATTCCACCTCCTTTGATACAGAGATTGAGCTTTTTCGAAGCTATAGGAATCTTTGATGGAGCCCATAGAAGAATATGCCATCACCCATATGCATATTGGTTTTAAAAGGATATTCATTCATGAGAAAAGACCACAATGTGCCATGATGGATTTAGGCAGGCATGAGAGAAATAGTTTCTATAATAATTAATTTCTTTTGCATTTAACAAACTTAGAAGAGTTAGATAATTCTTACCTCAAATGAAAAACCAATACTTACAAGGATGTCTTCTATTAATTGCAAATACCAGATTGAAAAGTGACATGCTGGCTCAAGAGATTTGAAGAATGTGGATTCCAGAGATATGATTTTGCAGTAATTTTGAAGCCTACACATAAGGAGAAAGCAAGTGTCAACTGTGCTGGTATATTTGAGAGAGGGTAGACTAGAGACTCAGTTCATGTGAACATTACATATATATTTTCTGATTGTCCCAAAGAAGAAGCGTGTTGTATTGAAGGTAGCACGAGCATTATAATTAGCAGTTCAAGCAGCATTCTAATTCTCGGTATCATTAAAATCAATAGTTTGACAAGCGTAGCTCACAACATATATAGGATTTATAGAGAATGCAAATTTATGTGGCAATGCCTCTTAAACTGACAATGCTATGAAGTTCTAGTAACACGGTAGAGATATGAAAAACTAATATCTTCAACATTTGTGCTGCCTTAGGAATTGTTGTTCCTTGTCAATCTTTAAACATAGGATTTCTGATTTGCTTTCGCTGGTTCTTCACACAATCCAACATTAATTTCAAGAATACCCAACAATATTTTTTTTTATCCTGCTGAAAGTCATGATTGATTAATAAGAGTGTCAATATTAATAAGATTGATCTTCAAATTTTGCGTTTGGATAGAATCACTGAACCTTGCAATTTTCAAACATAAACTCTTTCTTTGACCTAGATAAATACATGAACTTGCAAATCTTGAAGAATTACTGTCCCCATGCTCAAAAAAATTGATACTTCGTGGTAACCCCTCAAATTTCCTCACCTGGTCTGCACTGTATGTGATAGAATTCTCCAACATATATGATTTTGTAGTCATTGTTGTAAACAGCTTCTTTGAGGGGTTACCACTCTGGCTTAAGAATGAACAACAAAAGAAGATATGTGATGGTTAAATTACCTAAAAATAAATGTTGTTGCTGAAAAATATTTGAGTCGAAGGACTAGGCACACCGCTTTTGAAACTTGATCGGATGGCATGGACACACCAGCAAGGGGATCGTGCTCAACAGCTTCTATCCCTTCTTTACATGAGAAATGAAAGAAAACCTTCCCAACAAAAAGAAATGTTGTATGTGTTTTCTAAAGAAGACTGACTTAAGGGGTATGGTCCCAATTGTTTATTGGCTAGGGAAGCTAGATAATGGATGGTACTTGGTCCTCTTGCCTATCTTAGCTGCAAAAACAGGGAAGGCGTCCAAACTCAACATAAAGGTGAGGCCTGACTCAATTCTTGATCAAATGACTATAGATGACCCCAATAAGTTGTTAGGCAGTTGAATATTGAATGGAAGGGTTTATTCCCAACTATTCTGCCCTCCCCAATAGTGTGGGCAAGGAAGGATATAGGTTTGATTTAGGAGTGTTAGCGACCTACAGAGTCCTTATGGTTCTCCGCTCCAAATCAAATGATTGTGGCATTGGTCTGCCTCCACTTGCATGCTAGTATCTCGAAACATAGATGGAATGAATCCCCTTTGAGAGCCTGTATAATCCTGTTGTATATGGATGGAGCATATTCCTAACTACAAAAGCCTGTGGAGATACAGAATAGAGGGAGTAGATCCCCTTTGAAATGCCTCCGCCATAAACCACAATCCTTTGAATCTGCACAAAAATAACCACCTCAAGATCTCCCACCATTTTTTTTGTTGAGGAACAAATGAAATCCCAACATATTAGTTCTAGGATTTTCCTTGTGATGGTGCCATTTGAACTTGTTTGGGATTTCTCGTTAGCAGCAAAAATCTATGAAGGTGGAAAATTTGTATATGAGAAATCTTCCCCGCCCAGAGCAGAAAATGAATTCAGTATTCAATTTTAGAGCCTCAGTAATGATTTCAGCGATGTTTCTTCAGTACCCACTTGGATAGAATGGGATCTCTCGGCTTTCCTGGAAAACTCAAATGCAGAGCCAGAAATCACAGTCGGTTGACAATCGGTAAGGTGGGAATAATAAAACCAAATTTGTGGCTCTTCTTCTGATCTCAGTGCTATGTGGGGAGAGGTCCTTGGATCAAACCCGCGGGCCTCTCCTCCCTCCATGCGCTTTTGGTCGATCCTAAAAAAATCTTATCAGATACGGTTTTTTCTATCGAAGACCTTTGTGTTTGGGGTTCATAGGCATATGATCCAAAAGGGGTCCCGCCCTTTTTTTGTCAATAGTTAAATCAATTGCTAAGTTAAAGCAGTACTCAAGGTTTCTCAAGCCCAATATAAAAAGGTGGTATGGAGGAAAAACATATAAAAATACCAGGCATGAGAGTGGCTCGGCTTCATGAGAAGTAAGATCCCAAAATAACATATTATATCTAAAGATCAAAAATTCTTCGCGAACCGTGTATTTTATAAAGGAACCTCATGGTTTGACAGGGTTGGAAGGCATGCAATATAACCAAGTCATCTCTCAAATAAGATAAGAACGAAGAGACACATTGTATTATGGTTGATACGTTAATATATGTTTTGCAATGTAACATTTAATTTGTTGAAATGGTTTCCATATGGTTTAACACATAGCGCATTTTTTATATGGATCGGTCCACGTTATGTTAAGGTCCTCCGATAAGACTAATCGATCCCTTTCACACATTTTACAGGGTTGTCATAGTTTAAAGTGCAGTGCTACTGAGTTGTTTTGTCTTGTGTTGTGGGGCATTTGGAAGGCGAGAAATATGGCCATTTTTTAAGATAAACTTTTACAGCCGAGATGGGTGGTAGGGAATGCGTTGAAGGACCAATTTGTTGTGGGGGTTAGGATGGTTATTTCTGCTAATAAGATTAAGGCCATTGGCAGGGCAGCCACATCTCCTTTTTCGTCATTTTTTGGTTATTTTGATGGGGCTTCGCAGGAGGCTGGATTACTCTGTGGGGCAGGTGGGGTCATTGCATTAAACAATGGTAAATTCTTTAATATCTAGATGAATTTTGGATCGGGGACAAACACCAAAAGTGAAATCTGTGTGCTCTAGATCATCCTTTATTTTGCGAGTGTGTGTGACATGGAGCTACGGCATATTTTGGGTGATTCACAAGTGGTAATCAGCTGGATCAACCACATTGGGAGTATCAATTCCATCTCTCTTTCTCCTTGGCTTCACAATATCAAGTCTTTACAACATTTTTTTCAGGGAATCCAGTATATACATATCCCTTGTGCTGAGAATGGACATGCAAACACCCTCTCGAAGCGTGTTGTCCATTCGTTGGAGGGTACTCTATTTTTTTAGCTTTGGGATGGCGATATTATGCAAGAAGCTGGAAGCATCTTCTTATTTTGATCCTCGTTTGTTTCTCCTTTTTTGAGCAGCTGTTAGTAGTGTTCTTTCTTTTCGTTCTTTGGTTGGTTACCCTTCTTCTTGGTGCTCTTTTCCTTGGATTGGTCCTTGGGCCCTACAGGTTGGGCTAGTTTTTTCTCTTTGTGGCTAGGGGAAGCTTGTCATTGGAAGGCTTAGGTGCCTTGGATCAGGGGTGTGGGTGTCTTTTATTTAGTCCAGTGGAAATTTTTATTGTGTTTCTTCCTCGTGCAGAGGGTTGTAATTTGGTTCTATCTTTCATATACTTGTCAATAAAGTATAGTTATTTTTCTGATTGAAAAAAAAAAAGATCCTCTGATAAGGTTGGTTGTGAGTATGGTTAGTGTTATGGTCCACCGCTCCACATTTGATATGGTTTCAATATATAATATGGTTATGATATATAATATGGCTCCACATTACACTATGGATAGGTTTCCATCGTTTGGCTTATCATATGGTTTATATTATATAGTTGCAATGGGGATTTGGTGTTGGCATGGAGTCAAGGGCTATGCCTTGGACCCCATTTTACAATAACTTTCAACCTTAATAAAATTTAAAGCATGTTGTTTTGTTAAATGGAGCTTGTGGATACCTTATATAGGTTTTGGGTTCGATTCCCATAGCTCCAACCACCTTATAAACCATGAAAATTATAACCATATTTTGATCTTAGAAATTTTTTTTTTTAATCTTTTGGAGCATTTTTCACCACTTTTAACCATCCTTGATGAAACTTCATATGCTGACAACTTCTTCATCTGGAGTTCGTTTCACACGAAACAAGCGTCGACGGAAATCTGTCGACGAGCTCTTTACCATGGTAACCTTTTTTTTGTTGTTTGAAGACTTTAAATTTGATCGACGATGAGATGATCCTCCTGGATCATCTTCCCTCAAATTTTTCCCCGCTCCTGTTAGTTACTCTCTGATGAGCTTGAACCTTCAAGCCCTTTTCAACCCCTTTTACTAGCGCTCTTCAACCCCTTTTATAGGAATCTTACAAAACTCAATCACTATTCTTTATGTTCAGACTCCTATTTCATGTTTGGTTGAGTGGATCCCATGAAGCCCTAGGGTTAGTGGGAGGAAGGGACGGTTTAAATCTTATTTTTAGTGAGTTGGAATCAAATGTCATTATCTGCTCTTCAAATGCGCATGCTTAATGTAGTGGCTTTCCTTGTTTTGGGTGATGGTTATTAGTATTCAATGTGTCATGGGGTTGGGATTAATTCTTTCTTGAGAGTATGGTAGGTCCGTTATTATTAAGGTTGTACTTTTCTTAGAAATAAAAATAAAAATAAAAAACTCCATCATATTATAAATATGTTATTATTTAGTAGTTTAATATATTTATTTTAAATTATTAAAAATGTATAAAAACATTATTTTCTAAAAAATATATAAAAATTCAAATAAAATAAATGATAAATATTAAGAAAAAATAATTGACTAGTAAAAAAGTAATCTTATTTTTAAAGTAAAAGTAAAATAAAGTATAGGGTGGCAATAGGAGTGGGGTACTTGTCCATTGGATGTAGCTTGGGTGGTTGGGAGGAATGGTTGTTACCCTCCCCACCCAAGTTCAATTCCTTGTACGTGACATTTTGAGCCCTTAAATGGGAATACTCGATGCTCTCATTGAGCCACATTCACAGTATCAATATCTAGCCTTACCACTTTCCTCACGGAATACCTTGGGGGTTATCCGTGGATGTGGTGAGCACTGATATCCGGTGTTGTGAACCACGTGAAAAAATAAACAAGAGTGGGATACTTTATGACCCTGAAGGAAATGAAAATGTATGTTGCATACTCGTGGGGTGTAGGGATTGCTTTGAACAAAGAAGTAGAGACATGTGCTCTATATCAAGGATTCTTAGTCCTTCAAACCTATCAAGTTAAAAAGGCAATGATATTTAGGTATTCTCTTATAATAGTGAATCTAGTTACGAAAAAAATTTCAAAAGGAGGAGCAAGATTGAGCAGAATAAGCCAAAGGATCATTTGGCAATTAGACTCCATAGAAGAGGCAACGACCTTCAAGAAAGTCGATCAAATGGAAAAATAGGACACCTACCTAGACAAAGGGATTCTCATCAACAACCAAGATCCTCCAGGCATCAATTAGGTTCCATAACCATCTCTCATGGCAAAAATCATAAGTGCAAAGGGACTTAGGTCTAAAGACCCACCCTTAAGATTAATTAATTTAGAATCCAACTGGCATTCCAGCAAGCATGAAGGACAAGAAAATCTATTTCACTTACATGAGGGAGCACTCATGTCATATCGCATATTGATCCCCAAACCTACAAATGGATGCATTTGGTATAGGGTTTTAAATCCCATTTAATCGGGTTTGAGCATGAAGGTGAGATATATCCCACGCAAGTGATGGCGATGATCAAAAGAAACTACAACATTTACAATTACTACTCTTGGAAAGGTGATAGGCATCTTCAATAGGCACACAAGGGTCTTATGGTTAGTGGTAAGATTTACCTCTCATTTCAGTTTACCCACATGTGTTTTGAATTTTTCTTGATTGGAATTAGTGGTTATGTTTCTAGGCACTTTTGTGTATCTTGGGTCAAAGGAAATTTGTTAAATTATGTTGAAATTCACAACATAAATGACTAATTCAGATTAATCGTTGTTAGCTAGTCATATTTATATTCCCATGACTAAATTAGTCATTTTTATTTTAGTCACTTGTTATCTAGTCATATATTTTATCCCGTGACTAAATTAGTAGTTTATCTTAGTTGTTTTTTGTTGGCTTCTTTAAAATTGCTCAATTTTAGTCGTTTATCCCTTGAAAAAACTATGGTGACTAAATTTTTTAGTCACCTAGTCACTTATCTCTCATTTTGTACTAGTGTTGCTACAATATTTGCAAGACTACAATCAAAGCCACATAGTGAAAACACTCACGGCATAAGATAAATACTTAAATTCATTAAATACATATAGACATTGCACATGTAGCATGTTATCAAATTAAAGTATACCAAAGAAATTCAAAAAACCTATGTTTATTTTACTTATTCTATTGTCTAATGCTTTCAAAACTTAATACATTCTCATAGCCTATGCATAAGACTCTAGATCCCACAAAAACCAACACTACAAAATACAAAACAATGGAGAACCAAGGGCCATTTCCTTTATCATGGTCGTATCATTTATACATAGGGTCAATATTGACTCAAGAAGTTGAGCAATTTAACCATTTCATTGTCAACAAATTAATTCAATTTGTTTAATTGTCTATTTTAATAACACACCTTATATATATAGTTGATGCGGTTGAAGGATTAATGTGTTATTTAAAAGGAATCCCTAAACATGCCTTTATGTTTGAGTACCGCCAAGGTAATCCAAAGTTGGGTATTTCATATATTCCCCCTTCCCTCTACATCATGCTCCTTGACATCCTTTTCATCTCATCTCATAGGTCTAGGTCTCAAGGGTGTGAAACCTTCCTTAAATTACTTTCCTCCACATCACACCTATGTGGATCATATGTGCCAGATTGTCTTAGTTGAGATCTAATGCATGGTACATACCTCCCCTTTTCCTTTACATCCCTTTTAAGGCGTTATAGAAAATCTATGTGTAGAATACAAAATGAGGAGGTCTAACCTTTCATTCTTTGACATCTCTCACTCTACATTACATACTTTTTCTTTGTTATTTGCTCCACATTTCATGCTCTGCAACCAATCTCTACTCTATTTCCAAATCTTTGCATTCATATAACTCTACATTCAATTTGCACTTTTCTTGGCTACACTACTTGCTTCCACTACTTCTCCTTTCTATCCTTACACAAATTTTCAAAGATTTTCCAAAATATTCTCAAGCCTTAAGCCTTTATTCAATGGATTCTATATAGACATTCGAGGGTTTTGAGCATGGTTACTAACATATATTTTGCCTCTTATCGTGAAAATAAAAACTACAAATAACTTAGAACCAAGACACTAATGGTTTTTTGGGACTCTTCTCTAATCATTGGACAAACTAGAAAGGCCAAGGTCACCAATGGAACATCACTATCCAGAATGCTACAAACAATGTATGCCCTTCTCATCTTCTTTGACACAATAGACCTCTTTCATATATGAAGGGCCAATAATTCTCACACCAATCATATGGCTTATCAAGAAACATACTTAGACAAAGGAGTTTTGATAATAAAAAAATGGGTGTACCCTTGAAATTTTAGTAATACCTTAGCACCATGAATGAAGAAGAATCACATTTCATGCATGGTATGGGAAGGGTAGCTTGTGAAAAGTGTAAAAGTGGAAGAGGCACCATAATGGAGTTATAAATCCTTCGCATGTTCTCGTAAGGCTCTTGAACTCTACAAGGCTCAAGGGGAGAATTAAACATGAATTAATGGGACTAGACAATGGATGTGGGTTTTTTCTTGGATGAAATGTTGGCTTTGGCATGTAGATTGGAGTAGATTTGTGAAAATTTTCAACTTAGTACACCTTGTTTTCCTAATGCTGGGTTTTTGGGAGGTTACAGTATTAACGGATTTCATCGTGGAAGTCATGAAAATGTAACAATTAATGCACACAGTAATAAAAACTTGTACTGTGATCATCTCGAACACCTCACCAAACCTTCAACGTAGGAATCTACGAGTTGTTAACATCTAATTTGTTGTGTGCATAGTTCATTCATTTACCATTCATTTCATTAATGTATCAACTCATAACATAATGAATCCTATATTGCTCACATTGTCCTCTAATTGCAACCTGGAGTTGGATCGTATTTTTAACATTTAAAGCTATTTTGATGCATATTTTGATTATGATTTTGAAGGATCTTGTGGCATAGCTTGTTGTGGATATTTGTGGCATAGCTTGGACATATTTGAAAAACCCTAGACAAGTCGATTTGTGAACGCAGTGAAAAGAGGCATTAGACATATCACTCACTGATTTTGGAGGCATCGTCTCCTTAGCTCCTGCATGAACCCTAGCTTATGCACAAACTCGAGATTGCTTCCCTAGGCCAACATGAACAACAAAAGAAAAACCACAACATCGATGCATCTAGGGATCTCCATATGCTAGGTTGCTCTGCTCATGGGCTGGCTTGGTCCACTTGGCCTCCCTCTCCCCTACACATCCTCAATAATAACCCTTGGCATCATCCCAAGTCATTGAAAAAAACTAACAATCAGATAATGAAGTAGACAGAGCTGGCCATGAGCTTACCTTGGTTCCTTAGCTCTGCACTAACCCTAGCTTCTGCAAGAACTCGATTTTGCTTCCCTAGGCCAACACAAACTCAAGATTTCTCTATTCACAAATGGAAAGAAAGATGATAAATGAGAGATTTAATCCAGTATGATAAATGAAGCAACGTTTCAAATAGAAATCGTCACATTAGAAATGATGGAAACATAGGGATGGGGAGTGTTCCGATACCTGCTTCTCCAATTGATTCGGAAAGGATCTCTTCGACTATTAATTGACGGATCAATTCTATCTGTTGGCTTGCTTCGCTTGGCCAAGTCCGTATAACCTCTTAGGATGGATGGGAGCCTTCAAAACCTACTAATTTTGAAACCCCAATTTGTTCTAGATGGGATCGACCTCCATTGAATGACTACGACCAAATGTATCTACTAGTAACACTGCTTTCATACACTCTTCTAAACAACCCACAAAGAATTATCTAGCATAGCAATTTTATGAATTTGAAATTCCTTCCGCCTTATCGGGCCACGAGAAAGGAATGGAAACATAAACAATGGAATGGGAATGGGTACATACATCCCACTCCGGTTAACTAGCTTAAATGGAAACCCGAACAGCTCACTAGGAATCGAGATAACAATAGACTCATTTACTCATGTTTTTTGTTGATCATGCACTCTGAAAATCAAGGATGGAACAAAACAAACTACTAATAGTGGCACACACAACTCAATAGTAAATGTGTTGACATTATGCATTTGGCGTACATTAAGTGATAAACTTAGGAAACAAACAAAAGGTGGAACATAGAATCCTTTTTGGAGGTTAGTGTCAAGCCACATATAATGCAACATACAAAAAAATTCAAGGTTAACATGCTGCATCAATGGTGTAATTGAAATTGTGACATTTTGTTCCAAAGGACTTGAGTTAAAAGGCCAGATAAATATAATTTGCCATTTTTACAAGCGATTCATTAAAAAACACATTGCAATCGACATTGTACTATGATGTTCTCTCCTTCCTTTGTCAAAAAAAGAATAATAAGGTTGGTTTTCAAAGGTATGGATTGTTTCGGATTCCTCAACTATTATTATACCCAAACTTGCATATACCAAGCTGCAGCGAATCCTTCATGAAATTGGAGTTTTCTATGTATTATCCATGATGCACTTTGAAGAGAATTTGATAAAAATAGGTAATTCATTTTATTTCAAGTTCGTAAAAATAGAACAATGTAAACATTTGAATACATAAAATTCTTCTAGTAACACTATTTTTTGGACACAAGTTCTCTTAATATAGAGACAGCAAAGTGGTACATTTTTCAATTCCCAACCAATTCATGGTTCTTGCTTTCATTTGGCCATTCACTCTCCCTTGGCTATAAATGGATAATAATTCAATCTTGTTTAGAAGATTTTTTTCCCATGAGTAATATCAAATAAATCTTTTTCAAAAAAATGTGAATAGATACTTGAAAAGATTTTAGGAACATGACCTATAAATTGTAACTTGGAAGTATTGGAAGTGTACAAAGTGGGATTGGGAGCCTCCCATAACAAAACCCTGTTTCCATGCCTTTGTCAGTCATGAGTCTAAACCCATTCCTTTACCATTCACAAGTGTTAAAACCTAGCTCAATATCAAAATATTAAAAAAAAAACAATTTCATGTTTACGAAAAAACATGGGAGAGTTTCATTAAAATTTGTTTCTAGATTATGATCAAGTTTATGAAAAAATGAAAATAACATCTTACTAAAATTAGTAGCTCTAAGTCTTTGATAGCCATAGGAGAGCACTTTCAAATTGTCTAGAGAAATGGGTATCTAAATTCAGCACATGCTTCTAACTTCTGAGGCTAAAATGCCATAGGTGATGCTTGGTAAATTCGATAGATGATAAATTGTTGATGGTAGGGAACCATTGAAGATGATCAATGATGACCGAGGTAGGTAGGGAGGAAAGAATGTTTACTTATTATATGTGGATAGAAGGATAAAGGAAAAACTCAATAGGGTGATCTAGAATTATAGATAGACTTAGGTTGAATCCAAATTTAGCTTTCAATGAGGGATGGAATTGCCAATTAGTATGGTACCTATATTTAGAATTAAAGAATAACTCTCAATCAAATCCTTTAGAATCCTCAATAACTTGGGAGCAAAGGACAAGGAGGAAAGAAATGTTGGTGTAGATAACTGATCTAGAGGTTTCCATTGTAGACCCAGGTACTTCACGGTTCAAGATACCAACAAAATCCCTATTCACCGGCCCTTTCAGCAACAGACTGCGAGCAGCATGAGGTCTCACCTGAGGCGAACATGAGGGGGTGGTTGTAGAATCAATTTTCCACAACCTGGTGATGCGAGTGTCAAAGAGACGGATGGGCAGCGTGGTAACGGACTCTTGCTGTGGACAAAAGACTGCGCGAAGTCTCTACTTCGCGTCGACTACTTCGGCAATCAGTGGTGCTTGCGCAACCAACATGTCCAAAGACTGCGCGGTATGGGATACTTCTGGTGTCACGACAATAAGCTATTAACAGCTTAGCTCGCAACACTCACAATGGGTCAGCGCGTCAGCTAGACCACGCATGCATTTCAGGACTTGATCAACTCCAATCAACCTTACTTAACGATCTTTCTTCATTCAACAACACTTAGCTGGTTATTATCGTTATGGTATAAGCAAATGAATGAAATATACAATGCCGCATGCTCCAACACTACTCTCAAATCCAGTGCTTAACTATGTGATTATTCAACAAATTCATGCATTCAAAGACTTAGAAGTGTTGAATACTTAACATTCACCCACACATGTATTACTTAATATATTATTCCCGTCATTCCTATGGTGAATACATATAAAAGCAATCACATAATAGATAACTACAGCATTAAGCATCCATACTAAGCAATTGAGCAGTTGCAAAACACAAAAAACAATCACACTACACAGAATTTAACATGGTTCACCCCCCAGATGGAGGCTACGTCCACAAGAACTGCTGTTATATTGATCTTTTGGGAAGGGTACAGCAGTTCTTAGTCTGCACACTCAGCTGTAGACTCTCTTCTCTCTCAGATAGGTCTCTGCGCACTCAGTTGCAGAGCCTTTACACTAGCTTTCAAGCTTAAAGATACTAACAATGTTCAACAATGACCAAAATGAAGAGTAACCCTTCCCTTACAAAAATGCCTTTATTTATAGATCATGCCCGTAGGTCATGTCTTTACAATCTATAGGCAAAAACCCTTAGGTTTACAAAACTATCACGATTTCCCCCAAAACCGGACTTCTGGCACCTAGTAGCGAATATTCCATCATGGCGGTATTCCACACCTTTTTCACATATCTATAGGCCTTCCTATTGCGTGCATGCCAACAGATCACTTTCACCCAATCATTCTTCCTCTAATGGTCTTGTGCGACTGGTTCAAGTAGTGGCATCTTTCACGTGTGTGACTAGGCGCTTTCTTCCTGATTTGCTCCTGCCCGCCGTGTAGCACTCCTGGAGCATATTTACCAAAAATAGACCCCCGATGGTCTAACCAGAACACGTGCCATCTTCCGTCCAACATTCTGCTTTGTTGGATCTCCCGAAGACTGGACACTTCACAGCACTACCTCCTTGTAGCGCTGATCTTTGCAGCTCTTCCGACACTGCGCTGTGCGCAACTTCGCATCATCCCAAAAACTTACACAAAATTGTTTAAACTGAACTGCGCTCAGCTTCACAGTTCCAAACTCCTTCTTGCTCAAAATTTCCCCACTTGGGCCAGGCCCAACAAGCCCCTAACACTTACATGTGGCTCGCCCCCGAGCCACCTGCAACTTCAGCTTCCTCAAGCTGTTTCGTCTCCTGCGGAGCTAGCTTCGCAACAAATGCATTATATGTAGCAATCAACTTCTAGACTGCTTGCTTCGTGTCTTGCTCGATTTGGTTGACTGTATCCAGCATTTCAGGTGTGATCTCATCACCTATCTGTCCTTCAACCTATTCCTGATTTTGACGAAGCTCCTTTAATTTCTCCTCGATTTCCTGCGATATCGTGTTGGCATCCTCCAGCAATGGGGTTGACTTGTCACCCATTGCGGTCTCTTTTTCCCGTAAGGCCTGCACTTCCTTCTTAAGCACATTGATTTCTCAGTACTTTGTGAGCCTTTCTCATGGTAGCAGGGCTTTCACTTCTATATCCAACTGTTCAAGTGTTGCTTGCTTCTCTTTCACTGCATTCTTTTTTTGCAGCAATCCTGGGTCTTCTTCGAGGGCTGTGAATGCCTTCGACGCGTCATCTAATAGGCTCTGGTACTTAGCCACTTCGGTAGCAATATTCTCTACTGCGGCCTTCACTGCTTCTGCTATGAGATGCTTCTCATTCGGTGGGGTCTGTCGGTTTATCTTCTCCTTCAAAGTAGCAATGCTAGCCTCGTGTTCGATCTCCATATCCTGGATTTCTGTCTTAAGATTGGTAACCAGCTCGCCAATATTAGCAATAGTATCCGTAGGATCTTCCTGGACTTCAAAGTCGTCTATATCATCTACTACCATAGTGATCGTGGACTCTAGTCTTTGCCGACGATCATGCTCATCCTGCAGCTGCATAGCTCTCCGCAAGTTAGACTCTTCCAACTATCGATTAGTTGCTTGCAGCTCAGCTTGCCCTTTCAGCACCTCGGTGGTTTGCTCATGCATTTCTTCCACACATTGTAGATGTAAGTAATGTAGGCCCGACAGTGGTATTTTTTCCAAGTCAAGCTCCACATGCTCGACATCCTTTGTATCCAACAATAGCTGCTCTGGCATGGGTAAGCTTACTGTTATCGGGTCCAGGTGGACGATACGGGACTTCACAGGAATGGTTATGGTTAACTGCGGTGTTCTCTACTACAAAGTTCCTCTTGAATTCCCTTTAGACTCTGAGTCGCGCGGCAGAGGTAATCTCTTTTGTACTTCTTCAATTTTCAGGGTAATCCCCTGCAGTGCAGTCAAGTTCTTTTGCAAACTATCCTGTATTGCCTTGTCCTTTGTCTCTTTGTCCGACATCAGATCTTCTATCTGCTCTTTGAAATTTACCCCGATTAGTTCATAATCATTGCTCTTGAGTACTGTATCCAACTTACCATTATCAGCTTTCTGATTCTTCTTGGCCCCCTTTTTCTGTCCTGGGATCTTAGGTTCCTTTCTTTTCCCTGTCTCCTTCTCTTCGGTAATAGGACATGGAATAGGCTCGTCCTCACCGGAATTACTTGTGACATCTACAATTTCCACTTGGAACTCGGCAGGCCATTCCCTCATGATAGTGTCAATATCCTCTTCGTACATGTGGTAGTTCTCTGCGAACCATTCCACCCTTTTTTTTGTGCTTTGGCTGAAATATAAATACTACGCATGTCAGCATAAAAATTAACAATGCGAATGTACTTACTGGTAAGCTACTTTGTTATTCGCGGCGTCAGTATGATTGCTTCATGCAGCTGGTCATAATACTGGTAGAAGACCTCAACTGTCACATGATGTCTTTATGAGTTTAGATTCGCCCAGAGATTTGAGTAACGTGGTCCTCTGCACTCGTTGGTATCAGTGATTACACCAACGTAATCCTTTGGCTCCTTCTAGCCGACAAAAGCAATCAGCACTATGATCCAAGTATAATGGAAATACCCTCCGTTGAGTTGCGTGTGTTTCTTGGGATTTCTCCCAAGCATGTGCAAGGATGCACCTGCTAACTAGTAGCAGCAGTATCAATAAAAATATGTAAAAACTAATGTAATCTGATTTAACATTAACATGTGCAAAGAAATAAAAAACTAGATTTAAAAACATAAGCAATAAGATCTATGAGAAAAACAAGAAATTAAAAAATTTGATCTTTGTATTACCTCAAATGGTGAGGATGGTGAGTTTTGAGCAGCCCCAAGGTTGATATGCTCCAATGTCCAATGGTCTCTTCTTCTCCAATGCTTCAATGGGGATCTTCAAACTCGAAATGGGAGGCATGGGCTCTGAAAGGGACTTTGGCAGCATAAGGATAGGATGAAATGTGGATGAATAATGAGGAGCCCCTATCACCTTTTTATAGTTTTTTGGTGATGGGGAATACCATTATGGTTCATGGAAACCAATGGTATTGACCAAAATGGTTTAGGTTTCTTTTTCCCTCTTTTTCCTTTTTTGAATATTTTTTGAATATTATTCCCTTTTAATTGATTTTTGGGAATTTTGGACACTTTTTGAGGGTTTTTGTGTTTTTTGAGGAAAAATACATATTTTGAGGGGGAAAAGGTGTATTATGGTCTTTTTGGTGACCTTTTGAAGGTTTTAGAGGCTCAAATGGTGAAAAAAGTGGACAAATGGGTCATGTGAATGAGGGAATGAGCTAGTGAGCACTTTTTGGGTGTTAAAAGATTGCCCCCTGATGTGTGATGGCAGGAGCTCATCGTATGGTCGATAGACATCATAGTTCTTTTGTCTTTTCGTGGGGCTTGGAGAAGAGAAGAGGCCGATTGGAGACTGGAACAACGGCCCCTTGGAAGCTGCAAAAAACTGAAAAAATACATGGCCTCAAAATGAATGAGGATTAATCTCTGATGATGGATGAGGCGGGCATACCCATGCTTGTATCAAGATATATACATAATAATTAGGCCTAAGAAGGGGGACCTGAATAATACATAAAAATTTGTCGGTGCATCATAATGGTCCAAAGGGGACATAATGTTGGGAGGTACTCATGGTCATACCATATTAGATTTCAATAACTGATACACTCGAAAAGAGCACCAACCATTTTGAATAAGGTTTCAGAAGGGTTGATGAACTGCTGGAGCTGAAGGTGTCCAACATCTGTAGGGACTCAATTAGACTCTCAAATGTGGTAGAGTCAGTAAATGAGTCAACTTTTGAGAAGTATATGTAACTGTATACTTGAGGGAGTATAAAATTGGGATACATCTGAAAACTGTCGCCAAGCGCAACCCAAATATCCATAGGAATGTGCAACTGGTTTTTTTCTCAATTACACTCTCAAATGTGGTAGACTCAGGTGATATCCGGGGTTTTCAACAAATAACTAAAAGGACCGATACCCTATACAAGTCTCAACGATGCGATCAAGGTGTTGAAGTCAAGCATGTGAGAAACAATCATTTTGAGAGGAACTGAGGACTCCTTTCAAAATGATCTGTAGGCACTCATCACTAATGGTGATGAGTCCAAGGTACAGGGACCTCTAGGCCTATCATATGGAATAGATTTGGTTGGCGTCAACAAAGGGAGACCGGCAACTACCAAGGCAATGATGTTTCCTTGATAGGAGCGCGAGGTGTACAACTGAAGTGTGATAGTACTGATGGTAGGACTGACATACTGTGGGGATGGGGAATAACTGGGGTTATAGAGCGGGTGGACTCAAACTTCCTTTGTTCAGAGCATGATGACATGGTTGACCTGGAAGCATATGAAACTAATGTTTAGGTGTGGGGTTCGTAGCTTAAGGAATCAGGGGTATGTATTGTAGACTGGAGTGACTCTGGGGGACAAGCTGATGGATGCTATTGGGAGACTCTCAGGGTGACATACTGTAGAATACTCTGAACAAAGGAGACCATAATAGGGAAGCTGCCATATGAGTAGACATGATCTGTTGTGGCGTCGAAAAGCACCATTGGGTCCTTCTTCATGGTTTTAATGAGCTCCAAGAAAGGATAAAAGTGTGTTCTAAAATGGTACTGTCCTGTGGATTTATGTGAGCCCAGGAGTGTTCATGCTCGTGAGTGCTTTCATTTTTAAGGAGTCTGAAAACAATAAGAAGACTCTAAATTGGTTGAGGGGTACCATCCTGTGGATTTGTACTAGCCCAAGATGGTGATTGCTCGTGGTTGCTTTCAATTTTAGAGAGTTTGAAAGCGGTAAGTAGACTCCATTGGTGTTCTTTTTCGTATGTTAGTCTCCAAGGCCCGAAAAAGCATAAAATGATGCAAATGGAGAACTCTTCTAGCCGATGTGACTAGAGTATTCCTTTTTCGTAATTAGTCTACAAGGTCCGGAAAAGGGGTAAACTTATACCAGGTAGATGCACTTTCAGATACTTTTAGCGAACATGAAGGGAAGCAAGATTGCTTGGCGATCTTTTCATTGTTTTAGGACTCAAAAAAGAGCTTAATAGAAACTCCCTAAGTGCCTTTTTCGTAAAAGAGTTGTTCGGCCCGAAAAAGGGATAAAATTATACTGAACAATAAGATATTGGTGAGAGTGAGAAGTGATCTCAAGCATCGTCACAAGCACAGAAAACCGAATCCAGCGAGATAAAATTCGTCAAAAACGGATAATGGCTTATGTGGCACGCAAACTGAGGCAACGAGGGGCATGGGAAAAATGCCCGAAAAGTCTGGGGGTGAGAGCGAGAAATTATCTCAAGCATCGTCACGAGCGCAGAAAAATGAATAATGGCCAATGTGGCACGCAAACTGAGACGACAAAGGGCATGGGAAAAATGCTTGAAAAATCTGGGGGTGAGAGCGAGAAATGATCTCAAGCATCGTCAGGAGCGCGGAAAAATGAATCCAACGATATAAAATTCGTCAAAAATGGATAACGACCGATGTGGCACGTAAACCGAGGTGACAAGGGGCATGGGAAAAATGGCCCAAAACGGGACCTGGTGGAATCAAGAAAAGGAGTGGACTATCGCGAATTTCTCGCTGCACTGATTCCAACGGTACCAACGGTTTGAAAAATGGACGTCATATGATGCCGAAATGGTTGATTGAAAATTGGTCAAATTTCTATAAATAGCAAGTGGACCCAATGTGACAAGTGTCATTTTCATCGTTGAGTTTCACATAGTAATTTAGTTGGGTCAGAGCATTTTCTTTATTTGTGGGAGATTCTACCATCAATTTTTCATTCCGTGAGTTTCAAGTAAGCCTATGTGCCTTAGGCTTTCCATTTACTTACTTTTTGTTGAGCGTCGGGGTCTCAGAAGCAACGAATATTCCACATTGGCTTACCAATGCAGAATATCACGGGTTTTGGGGCTTTTCCCACAATGCACATCGTGGGTATGTGCAGGATAGCCGCGATGTGCATCGCGGCTATGGCTGTGGATGCCTACAGCCGCAATGTTCATCGCAGCTATGTATTCTTACAGCCGCGATGTGCATCGCGGCTATGGGTCCAAAAGTCACGATGTTCATCGTGGCTATGGGTGCTTACAGCCGCGATGCAAATCGCGGCTGTGAGGGATGAAAGCTGCGATGTTCATCGCAGTTGTGTGTCCAAAAGTCGCGATGGGGATCGCTTCTTTAGGGAAAAAAAATTTGTGTTGTTTTGGCAGGATGTTGAGGATGCCACAGGTATCATGGAGGGAGAGGGAGATTGATGAGGGGCTAATGGACAGTATTCGGGAGAGCTTGCATGTGCGGGCGGCCTTGGCTTTGGGCAGACTACTGAAGTTTGCTCAGATCCCTCTCATGCATTCAGTCAGGGAGCTGCTGAACAAGTTGATTGACTTTTGGGATCCGGAGGAGGCGGTTTTCATGGTGCAAGGTGAACGACTGGAGCTCACCTTGACTGATGTGTACTTTCTTACTAGCTTGCCCCATTTGGGTGAGATAGGGGACACCCAGCCGAGGATTCTGGCTTGTATGGCTATTGAGGATATCCTTGAGAGATTTTGTGTTCAAGGGGACCGTGTGCAGAATAAAGCACTGAGTGTCTCGTATCTACGAGAGCCAGATATGCAGGCGGTGGCGGCTTATTTTTTGCAGGTATTTGGTGTACAGGCCCCCCATCATTTGTCGGGGGGGGGGGGGGAAATGATGATGGTTCACCGTGTCTTGACGGGGACCTATTTTGCTTGGGGCCAGATTTTTCTTGCTTGTGTTCGACAAGAGTTGAACAAGGTTAGGCGGGAGGGAGGAGAGTTTAGTTATGCCTCTTTCCTCTGTTGTTTCTTTTTTGAGCGAGTACCTACCTTGCGGCCACATGTGCCGGTTCGACATGGACTAAGGAGTGAGCCGCGGATGGTGCGGTGGGGGGAGATGATGCCTCAGGGTGGTGGTGGCATTCGGTGGTTCTTCTCATCGGAGATGTACGATCAGTGGGAGCAGATGCCTGTTGTGATTGACAACTATCCATATCAGGGTATGGACTTTCGGGGAGACCCCGATATGCCTCGAGCTCAGGGACAGGCTTGGGGGTTGGATGGTACATCTTTGTTTTTATTTCTCTATTATACCATGTTTAGATGTTTTGTTATGAGTATAGCTAGAGATGTTTATATGATACTGACTTGTTTCAGTGTGGGTCATGGAAGATGTTGGTCCGAGGCCTCTAGTGGATCATATGGGCCGTAGGGGACGGGTGATGGTGGTGGTACCTCCACCAGTAGAGGCACCCTTGCCTCGTGCATGAGGAGTTGTGCGTCATCGAGATGATTCCCTAGAGGACGTACGTGATACCTTGGAGGAACTGCTAGTGGATGTACCAGATGATGGTTGGAGGGATCTAGATCAGGGTATTTTTTAAGGATTCTAATATTATACTTAAGAATAGTATCACAAGCGATTATTTCAGATTGAAAAAATCATGTATATAGATAGGAAGACGAATATTAAATATGAAACATACAATTTACTACTAAAACGTGTAAATTTTGGTGAATATTACGATAAAAAAACATATTTTATGTAAATATAGGCGATATTTTGACTAAAAATGACCAAATAGCGAAATTATTTTTTGATAAAAAGCCCAAAAAATAGCCAATTGGCGAAATTTCGCCCCTAAAAATTACCTTGATCTAGATCAGCATGTTCTTGATTGTTGTTTCGATGCTCCCCTTGAGTGGAGATTGATCCTACAGAGAGTAGGTGTAGTGACAGCTGAGAGGAGGTCTCGAGATCTATATGATCCGGAGGAGCCAGAGGAGTCGGGTGACCGTGATGATTAGGTTATCTTGTACCTGCCCCCAAATGTTGATGAGCATATGGGGATGTATTTTGTTGATACACATTTTGTACAACTGGTGTACTTTTTGTATATTTGGATGTTGAGAGCACTCCTGACATTGTGACTCTTATGATGATATATATATATATATATATATATATATGTATGTATGTATGTATGTGTGTATGCATTTTTTATATATAGTCATGTATGCACGTGGATGCACATCGCGTCTTTTCTTTTATGTTGTGTTGCATGTGGATGCAATGATATGTGTTTTGCTTGCCCGTGGAGGCACATTTTATGCACATGGATGCAATACTTTTTGTTTCTGTATGCCCATGGAGGCACATGTTATGCACATGGATGTAATACTTCTATTTTTTGTATGCCCGTGGAGGCACATGTTATGCACGTGGATGCAATACTTATGATGGCTAGTTTGTTTATTTTATTTTTTGATGCTTATGTGATGCATGTTTTCGTACCTTACATGTTTTTGTTGGTGTGCCAATCTAGGATGTTTTTAGCCATTTGATCAGCGATGCTGTTTAGATTTCTTGGGACATGAGTGAAGGAAATGGATTCAAACTGTCAAATTATTTGTTTAGTGCGCAAGAATTTTCTGAAGAGATAGGGATCGCGTACCTGGTACCAATTATTGAGATGGGAAACAAGAAGCTGGGAGTCTAAGAAGACATTAAGGCAACTTATGCCCATTTGGAGAGCAACAGTTAGGAGACCGGTTACGGTGTCATATTCAGCCTGGTTATTTGTGGCAGCACCTATGCACACTCCGTCGAGGTAGATCAACTCATGTGAGGAGGAATAAAGTACCCAAGCTGCCGAGGCGAGATTTGGAGACCAACGACTTGCACCGTCGGAAAAACCAACATAGTAGATTGGAATAGGATCCATTTGTGTTCATGCAGAAAAAATGAAAATGTAAGACTGTGAATATTTACAGTGGGAAAAAATGAATTAAAACAAACTGTACAATCTGGACTGTGGTGTCCAGAAGATTTTTTATCGGTGGAATCATTTAAGGTACAACCCATTATGGGGGTTACGTATGTGGTTACCTTCTGAGTCAATCAAAATGTATGCCTCGTGTCCAAGGAAAGTCTATATGATATATGGGCCTTGCCACATGGATTCAAATTTTCCTCTCCTTGTTTTGTTGTGGGCTTGATCGTAAACGAGTACAAGGTCTCCTTCACTGAATGTTCGTGGGTGAACATGTTTATCATAGTGGAGTTTTGATCTATTCTTTGTGGCTTCGATTGTTTGTAGGGATACACGGCGATCCTCGTTGGCTTGTTCTAGAAGAAGTAAACGTTCTTCAATTGGTGAACTATCCGGGAGGAGTTCTATGGAGATTTGTAATGTCGAGATCTGGCACTTGATAGGGAGGATGAATTCCATGCCCTGGACCAAATGGAAAGGGGTAAAACCGGTGGTGGTTTTAGTGGATGTGCGGTAAGCCCATAATGCGGGAAAAAGCATGTGATGCCAATTGGACTTATGTCGGTCAACAGTGCACTGGAGGATGGTATTCAAACTTTTGTTGATAGCTTCAACATGGCCGTTCCCTTGGGGGTAGTAAGCAGAGGAGAAATGATGTTCAAACTTAAGGAGGGTTGATAACTCTCGCTAGACGGAGTCCTCAAAGTGATAACCATGGTCTGAGACTAGTTGCTTTGGTACTCCGAAATGAGCTATAACATGGTTGAGGAAAAAATGGGTTGCAATGTCAGCTTTGCAGTTATAAGCAGGCATAGATTCGGCCCATTTTGTATAGTAATCTACGGCCACAATGATGTGTTTATGGCCACCTGTTGATGTGGGATTACAATCTATGAAGTCGATGGCCCATTTGCAGAAAGGTACTACGATAACTACTAGATGTAGGGGAGTGGGGGGTATTCTTTCCTTCGGGGCAAAGAGATGGCAGTTTTGGCAATGTTTGACTGTTGTGATGCAATCTGTGAATAATGAGGGCCAGGGCATGGTGACGAATGTTACGGCGTCCGTCACGGTCGACATTGGGTCGAAAATTTTGTGTACGAAGGTAAACCAAAATGTCACTGTACCAAGGGTCATCAGACGAAATGATGAATAAATGGTCGTCAGTAAGGTCTGTATGGATAGATGGTGATGATGATGAGGATGGTAGGTTCGTAATGAGCTGGGTGAGAGCTAAGGCTTTGATTCTCTTTGGAGTTTTAAAAGTCAGGTTGTATTCTTGTAGGATAATCACCCATTTAGCTACGTAGCCTTGTAAAAGGCAACGTGTCAAGAGATAGACCATTGGGTTGGAATTTGCGACAACTATAGTGTGGCTAAGGAAAATGTAGTGGCGTAACTTCTATACTGAAAAGACCTTGGCGAGGGCCATTTTCTCTTCATGTGGGTAACATAGTGGTGGGCCTGATAAGGTCTGGCTTACATAGTAAATTACATTCTCTTGACGAGCAGAGTCTTCTTGGACAAGTACTCCATAAATGGCATAGTCAGATGCCGAGACATAAAGGATGAAGTCTCTTGTGAAATCCGGAGAAGAAATCAAGGGGGCATTAGTGAGTGCTTTCTTCAGGCCTGTGAAAGATCCTTCCGCTTGGATATCCCATACAAAACGAGTATGTAGGCGTAGTAATCGAAGGAAACCATGAACAGTCATGGCATAATCGGGGACAAAGCGGCAGAGGAAGTTGGACTTCCCCTGAAGCCTTTGTAGTTGTCTTAGTGTGTGAGGTGATGGTAGGTTCACAATTTCTTGAACTTTTAATTGGTCTACGGTGATCCCTTTTTCTGAAATGACGAAACCCAACAGACGGCCTGTTGGAACGCAAAAGACACACTTGAGTGGGTTCAAGCGGATTTTGTATTTTCGACAACGCAAGAAGACTTGTCGAAGATCGTCTAAATGGTCAGATCGTTTCTTAGATAGAGTCGTGAGGTCGTCTAGATAAACCAATATGATGTTATTCAAGTCATGAAAACAATAAGTCATGGCTCGTTGGAAAGTGGCTCCAATGTTCTTGAGACCGAAAGACATGATGCGATAGGAGAAGGTACCCCATGGGGTGGTAAAAGCGGTCTTGTATTGATGTTCTTTACGGATTTTGATTTGGTTGTATCCGGAGAAACCATCCACAAAAGAAAGTACCTCGTGCCCCGCACATGCATCGATTAGTTGGTTGATAAATGGTGTTGGGAAGTTGTCTTTGGGACAAGCTAGATTGATGTCGCGAATGGTGCCTACTGTTTTATTGACTGGTACTCGGTTCGAAACCCAGGTGGTATATGCAATCGGGTATATGAAACCTATTTCCTGAAGCTTCTCGATCTCGGCCTTGATAGCCGGAAGCTTAGATGGGTGAATGGGGCGTTGTTTCTGGCGGACAGGTGGTACGTTGGGCCACGTGTCTATTGGATGTTCTACAATCTTAGGATTGAGACCAGGCATTTCAATGTAAGACCAGGCAAAGACATCACGAAACTCTTGGAAGAGTTTCTTATAAGCTTGGGTTTCCTTTTCAGTGCATGATGCACCTAAGGAGATATGCTCGGGTTTTCCAGGGGTGGTGGAGATGTCGATTTTAATAATAGGTGAAATGTTGTCCATATTACCCTCTTCAAAGGCGTCAGGTGCTGGGATTGGATCTTTAAACCAATCTACCTTGGTTGGTAAAAAAATATTTTGATTCGATAGACAGTTGGTTTTCCGTGGTGGAGGTAGATGACTTAGGGATGAAATATGACTAATGGTGCATATCATCCCAGGGGTAGTCTAGTGCAGTAAGTGTTTCTAGAATCTCCTCATCGCTACGGAAGTAATGTGTCATCAAATCAATCGGTTCAGGCTTGTATGTGGCTGAAATCATATAAATGGTATTGATTTCTTCTGAAGGGGAAGATTCCGGGGGGAATATTTGTTCAATGAGCGGGGATGATATCTTGAGGTCGGCATTGTTCAATTCGTATAGTGTTGCTCTATAATCTGGGAGATCGAGGCAGTGATGTGAATAATGGCCATAGATGTCGCATATCGCACAAGGGTGGTTTGTGTGCAATGATTTATCGCGAGGCTGAGGGGGTAGTTCTAGTTTAACAACTGAAACATTAGTGTCATCATCCAACATATTCATGTGTTCTTGAAGTGCTGGTAGTTGTGGACATTGATGGGTAGCATGGCCTATATCGTTGCACAAAGAGCACTTAGGGAGCACACGGGTTGTTGGGGGATTCTTTGGCAACTTGGGAGTTGATGGGGTGGTGCAGGTTGTGGGTCTAGTGGTATAGGTTTGTGGGCCTCTACCCCCATTGTAGCGAGATTGAGGGGGAACATAACTAGAGGTTGATGAAGTGGCCCCTATTGGAGGTGGTCGGTTTTGGGGGTTTGGTACGCCAAGCGATGGACGGTTGGAAGTATTGATGGGTTGCACCGGTTGTAAAATGACATTCGATGTCGGGGGAGGGGTTGGGTCAGGTAGGTACCACACAGGTAGTCCTAAGGTTAATCCTGGGAGATTAAGTGTAGCCATGACTAGTGTGTTGATGGCGCCTGAAGGGGGAAATAAAAATGGGATAGTATGAATTGGTGTGGCTCCTATGTGACTAGGTACTGTTGGAGGTTGTGGCAGTGGTTGAGGTTGTTGAGTATGTTTTTGTTCATTGTGCGAGAGGGTACATAAATCAAATATTTCAGTTATCCGAAGAGGGGGTGGGATAGATGGGAAAGTGGTGGTCATGGGAGTATCCGAGTATATCCCAGGTCTGACTGAGGAGACGAACGATGTGGGTGCACTCTGAACGGGTTGTTCGATCATGGGAAGAACATTTTCAGGTGTTACGGGGGCATTGGGATCATATTATGTTATCTGGTCGATTTTGACTATGCGTCCTTCATGGGGGAACATCATGAGGTGGAAAACTAAAGAAGCGACAGCTTTCATTTTATACATGTAGATTTCTCCCAAAAAGAGATTGTAATCAAGCTGGGCGTTGATGACCTCTATATCTATGAGAATCATTTTTCCCCCAAGCTACACAGGTACGTTAACTAACAGGCCCTGTGGTTGAGCTGAACGACCATCATAGGCTCGTAATGTAGTAGTTGATGGCTGTAGTGTGGGGGATCCAAGCTTCTGCCAAACAAGAGTTGACATAACGCGATGGAGGCACCTTCATCAATGATGCATCGATGAACGACAAGGTTTCGAATGGATACAGAAACTTGAAAAGCTAATGTTGAAGGCAACCGAGGTTCTGCTTGGTCTAAGTCAAATGCCATCATATGGGAGTCGTTAGGGTCTATCGCACCAATGGAAGACAACAACAATTTCTTCTGTGCAAGGCAATTCTTTAGGACTTTGAGAGCAGACATAGCAGTAGGGGATTGTGCTAAGTCTTCTACAATGTTATAGTTCGAAGCTACACGTGCATTAGGGTTGTTGTTTATTCATCGTAGGGGGAAACGAGGGGATTTAGGACCCCCCTCCATTGGCATATTAGGTATGTGCAACGGCTGATCTGTTGGAAGAGTGCTTGTGGATGGATCAGTGGGTGTGGTTTCAGGAGCTAAACCGTATTGGTTCCGGTGGGTCTGAAGGTTGATATCATTAGATGACATCATTAACCGATGGTGAGTGCTCGACTTTGTATTCTGGTAATCGTTTGCAATATAGGTGATCTTCTGTTGTGTGGCAATGGATCCTTGTGGGGGATTCATTGGGCATGTGTTTACTACTCCTTGGTTGGGTAGAGGATTCTGCAATATCATGGGTTGCAGTTGAGAAGGTGGTGCCTGCTGCGCAGCATGTCCTTGTCATTGGGCATCGTCGGTCAAGAGTTGACATGCTCAATCCAAATGGAGGCAATTATGCGTGTAATGGCCATAGACTCCGCATATGGAACACGGGTGGTTTGTTCTCAAATTAGGATTTTTGCCCTGTTTTGGTGGACGATCAGGGTTTTGATTTGCAGGAGTAGCATTATTGTTATTGGGAAGATTAGGTGGTTGTCCTCCTTGGTTTTTTTGTTGGTCATTTCTGTGGTTGCGTCCTCTTCCACGATTCGGTTGACCTCCTTGATTTCGCTGCTTGTTCTAGTTTTGAGGTTGGTTTTTCTGTGCGTATACATGCCCTTGGGTAGTAGGTGGGTTTTGAGGTCATGCGGGCGCTGGAGTAGGATGCATTGGTAGTAAGCGGGAGGGTTTTGAGGTGGACCTGGAGCTTGTTGCACTTGTGGGTAACCTTGAGATACTGGAAGTGTTGGAGCAAGAGGTGTTGCCTGTTGAGGATAATAAGCTGATGGTGCTTGTGGGTGAACCGGATTCTGATGGGCCTACTGGTTATAATATGGAGGTGGCGCATAAGTTGATGGTGCTTTCCCATAACACTATGGTGGACATGAGGGTCCATGAGTGTGGTGGGTGTGAATTACTCTAGCATACGAAGTTGTAGCTCCAGAATGAGACATAGCCCCAGAAAGGTCTGGGGCGTTGTTTGTACTCATCATTGTGAAAGGTTTGTTTTGTGCCATAACCTGGTCAATGATATCGTCAGTGGCATGGGATTCCCCTAGCGCATCGCTCTGGGATGGATTGTCATGAGGGGAATCCGGTAAGATTGTGTACAAATATCCAAACTATGCATATATCAGGTCAAACTGTTGAGCTTTTAAAATGGCTTCTTCTTCCGACTGGGTTCGTTCAGAAGATACATACTTGGCTATGAGAGGGAGGAGTGATTTCAAGAACCAATCCAGGAAGATATGGTCGTCAAGCTTTATCTTGCAGAGACTACGGCGCTTACGCCACTCATGGATATGATCGGTGATGTGTGTAGCGGTGTTCTGTCTACAAGACAATAGTATTTCCACTCCTGCATCATAGAGGATAGGTAATTGGAAGAACTATAGGAAATTCGAGGCAAGGGATGTAAATGTAGGGTGTGTCCCATGGGGTTTCTCAATGTACCATTTGGTTTCCGAGCCAGTAAAAGTCCGTTGTAATAAACGAAGACGAATGGAATCGTCTATGTGAAAATCCTCACAGCAGACCTAAGAGATGATGTATACTTCACAAGAGTAATTATGATTAAGCAGGAAAATAGAAGAAGAGTGAACAATACAGTATAATGAGCAACAGAATAATATGGTACAGTAGAACTTAGATAGAAGCAATAATACTTCACACACACTAAATTATTAATCACAAATGGACATATAAATAATACAATGCATGAGGAATTCGAATGCCTAAGGTGGCAATTCAAATTAGCCTTCATGGAGTGATCAAAGGATCACTAGAGTGTCATCGGAGCACAACTAGGTGTCCTCATGATCATTGGAACGCAACTGGAAGTCTTCATCATCATCAGTGGAGTCATCAATGCTCAAGTAATTGTCAACCATCAGTCAAACTAACTCTGGTAGGTGTAACTGAGTGTAACTCACTGTAACTGAGTGTAACTCAATGTAACTGAGTGTAACTGAATGTAATTGAATGTAACTGAGTGTAACTGACTGTAACTGAGTGTAACTGAGTGTAACTAAGTGTAACTGACTGTAACTGACTGTAACTGACTGTAACTAAGTGTAACTGAGTGACAACTGGACTGCTGGTGAAGGAGGGAGAGTTTCTCCCTAAAATCAAGGAAGAAGGGTGCATTAAGCAACTGGAGGGATAAAACTGAATACTGAGAAGCTCCTGGGGGCTGGCTAACTGAGGGCTAGGTGCTGGACTGATGACAAGGATGCATGAAAAATGCATGCAAACCCTACAATGCATGCAAACCCTAAAAGGTGCATGCATGACTGAAAATGTAAATGATCAAAATACTGGTGGGACTAGGATGGAGTATAGGAATATCCTAACACCCCCCCTTAATCCATCCTGGGCCCTGGTAACTAAGACCAAAGGTCACCCAATACAATGAATAATAACAATCAATAAACCAAGGAAGTGGGAAAATTTCATGGGAAACATACCCCCTCCTCAAAAAATAGATTGTAAGGCACACATAAACAATAAAAGCTCCAAACTCAATCATGTGTGATGCTTGGTCATATGTCTGTAGGTATCTTCTTCTTGGGAAGAAGTGGATCTGCTCAAAAAGCATGTGCTTGTACTTGCTTTTCAGATCGAATGTGATGAGAACAAATCCAACAGTATTAGAATGATCCTTGAACCTGTGATTCGAATCAGCTGAGGTAGGATCAAATTTTTGAATGTGCATATAGTCCTTTGTCTTCTCCTTCGAACCACCATGGGTGAGATTATGCCAAAAAGAACTATTACATGTTTGCTTGAAATCAAAATCAGATTTAAGACATTCAAAACAGTTTCTTGAGATCTCCTTTTAACCAGTAGGGGTGAGATCAAAACTATCATATGCATGAGAAATTTTTCCAAGCAGTAATTGCTTAGAACCCAAATTAGATACAAGACTTGAATCATGACTTCTTGAGATCTCCTTTGAACCATGAGAGGTGAGATAAAAACCAGTAGATGCATGAGAAATTATCCCAAGCGAATGGCAATGGCCATATTCTTCAATGACCTTCTGAAAGCATGAATTTATGATCATATAGTAGGATAAAAGAGATGTTTGCTGAAGAGGAGCGAATGCATTACCTCCATTAGCTGATTTGAACTCTGAAATAATCATGTGATCATGATGCAAACCAACAGACTCTGGTGCAAGAGAGGATTTAGGACCTTTTGCAATATCTAGAGTGTGAGCTGGCACAGAAAGAGAAGAAATTTTGAGCATGAGCGGAGAATCTGCAAGTTCTTTGTCAACAACTTCAATATGAGATGATACTGGTTCATGATCTGAGAGACCATCAAGAGGAGTGAATGCATCACTTTGTTTTCTTTCGAATGGGTTGGACCAAGTCCTTCATTCTCTCTGCCAAATTTTCCATCCAGGTGAGCCCATATCTCTTTTGGAGTCCATAACTCTCTTGGAATTTCAACACCATCACGGTATTTGAATTGGAATCTCTGGTATGCACACAAAGAAAACATTATTGCTGCAAAGTGCATGTCTCTTTTATTTAACCAATCAATCTTCTCTTCAGTGGATTCGAACTCTCTTTCAAAATAACAATAAAAAAGATCATGGATCTTCAAGTCTGCTATCATTCTTGGTTTCCATTCATCATAGTTGAGTGGATCAAGAGGAGTAATTCCTGATGAATAAATTGAAGCTGTAGAGGACCTGCAAAAACAATATAGAATAACTGCAACTGCTACTGCTGTAAAAATGCAGAAACTGCTGCACTCGAAATCTTGGTAATAACCTGCAAAAAAACTCTCAAGAATGGAGATAAACAATTCTCTCAACATGCTCTGATACCATGTGAAAATCCTCACAGCAGACCTAAGAGATGATGTATACCTCACAAGAGTAATTATGATTAAGCAGGAAAATAGAATAAGAGTGAGCAATACAGTATAATGAGCAATAGAATAATATGGTACAGTAGAACTTAGATAGAAGCAATAATACTTCACACACACTAAATTATTAATCACAAATGGACATATAAATAATACAATGCATGAGGAATTCAAATGCCTAAGGTGGCAATTCAAATTAGCCTTCATGGAGTGATCAAAGGATCACTAGAGTGTCATCGGAGCACAACTAGGTGTCCTCATGATCATCGGAGCACAACTGTAAGTCTTCATCATCATCAGTGGAGTCATCAATGCTCAAGTAACTGTCAACCATCAGTCAAACTAACTCTGGTAGGTGTAACTGAGTGTAACCCAATGTAACTGAGTGTAACTGAGTGTAACTGAATGTAACTGAATGTAACTGACTGTAACTGACTGTAACTGAGTGTAACTGACTGTAACTGAGTGTAACTGACTGTAACTGAGTGTAACTGACTGTAACTGACTGTAACTGAGTGACAACTGGACTGGTAGGTGAAGGAGGGAGAGTTGCTCCCTAAAATCAAGGAAGAAGGGCGCATTAAGCAACTAGAGGGATAAAACTGAATAGTGAGAAGCTCCTGGGGGATGGCTAACTGAGGGCTAGGTGTTGGACTGATGACTGGGATGCATGCAAAATGCATGCAAACCCTAGAATGCATGAAAACCCTAAAAGGTGCATGCATGACTGAAAATGTAAATGATCAAAATACTGGTGGGACTAGGATGGAGTATAGGAATATCCTAACAGTCTACTATGGAGTTTGAGGAACACCATAGGTGAAAGGACATGATGTGATTTTGGGGGTCTTCCCCATCTTTTCCTTCAAAATTTGGGATGTCTGAGGGGAGTTTTGTGGGCATGGGGGGCCAAGTGGGGTTATGTCTAATGGGGTCATTTGTTAGCCTTTCCAAGTCAGGTAGGTTAAGTCTAGCCATAAATGGAAAACTGGAGGAGGGGTATGACATTATAGGGACATAAGTGCTAGTGGTAGCGTTATGTATTTGGCCACTGGACCCTAGGGGGATATGAGTCATGGGAGGTATGTTCCCTCCACCCATAGGAGTGTGGGAGGGACCCGTGCCACCAAGTGCAATAGGAGTCATAGATGGGTTGGGAAGATGTCCAAGAGGTGTTGGAATCTGAGTGGTAGAGGGTATAGTAGTTATAGTTCCCATAGTGAGCATGCCTAGGTTAGGTGGGGGTCCTATATTAGGCAGGGGTCCCATGTTAGGAATACCTAATGGAGGTGTGCTAGTTGTGGCGACCATGCTGGCCATTGTGGTGGTGGGGGTGGATGATGTTCCACCAATAGCCCCTGTGAAAAAGTTGTCATAATGTGAACCAGCCATGGGGCTAGTGGGTGTGGTGTATGCGGGATTTTCGGATTCTGCCTCAGAGTCAGATGTGAAATGAGGCATGTCAGAATCGGATGACGGGGTTCTGTGCCGATGACGTGTGGAGTCAAGGGAACCGTACTGCGGGGTTTCACCCCAAAAATGTCGAGAACATCTCGGGGACTTAATGGTGACAGTTGTGAGTTAAATCTACTATGTGGTGATGAGTGAAAAGCTCGAAAGCCCTAATGCAACTGTGTGTGCAAGAGGAGAGCATAAAAAATAATGGCATTCAGGCCAACAACCAAACTCAAAACACTTACTATAACAGTTGTGCTATAGTAAGTGGAGCAAGAAACTTGGTCAGAAAACCAACATGCCAACGGCTCCTAAAAATAGAAAAGGGTGTACTGACTGACCAAAGGGAGGTAATGGAGCATGCAAACACCTAACTAAAAAGTATTATGACTCAACAAGGTATATCCTCTGCAAGGTGATGAAATTCAAGTCAGACAATATAAATTGTAGAATCAAAGGCTAGATATCCCCCTACCAGGAGGGACACCAGGTAGACAATCCTATAATTTTGGCCACTAAGACACCTCGTTCATGACACATTCGGTTGGGTGAATCTGCATCTCTTGTTCTATCACCGTTGTACTCCCATAAGGGTGGTACAATGAGAACAACGAGTAGGTATCCTTCGGTTACTGAATGGATTGTGGTATTCCACTCAGGCTTCCAGAACCAGTCTGGCTACTTCAACCCTCCTACGGGTGAGGCTTTCCCAAGGAATTGGTTTTAAACCGTGTCAACAAATAATAAGAGATTTTGGTACCCTAAATGTCAACCACTATGTCTCAACATGTAAGTGAGTGAGGGGTGTTATTTGGATACTTATCCCCTTAGTCCTACCTAGCTACAAAATTCTTTTGGTGTTCCCCAAGTGGAGTTAGAATGTTTGTTTAGTTAAGAGGATTTTAAGGCTCACTTGTAATTATTGTGACAGATTGTGTGCTGGTGTGGGTGTATACCAAAACAATTTGCCTCACATGGGCGATTTAATCTCAAACTAAAATAATGATTCCAATTTGCGAGAAATGAAAGACGTTTCAAATGTAAATGCTTTAATAATCTTTTCAAAAAATATGGATTCTTTAAAAAGTTTTGTAAGGTAAAGCAAATAACATATGTAAAAATAAATGGATTTCTAAAGTCTTTCTTGGGCATAATATTGAGCAATTTAGAAATATGGTTCTAACCTTGCAATGTATGAAACTTACAACCTAAAAAATACGTAACAAATCTTTCTTTCAATTAACTGAAAATTTTCAAAAAGATAAGCGAATCATATAACTGAATATAAATTAATAATGCTACAATAATGACACACTAGGCTGTAAAAAATTGCACAAATTAATGCTGAAAAAATGGGCTAATTGGGCAAAAATTTCTGGAAAAATTTGGCCAAACCGAAACAGGAAATATCATGGCTGTGAGGTCAAAAGCCGCGATGAGCCACGCGGCAATGTGGGCGAAAGCCGCGATGTGTATCGCGGTGCGGTGGCCAAAGGCCGCGATGAACTACATAGAAAAATGTTGAAAAGTCACAATGGACCGTGTGGGGAAAGGCCACCCAGTCATTATGGTCCACGCGGAAAAAATTCGCACGAGCGCGATGGGATACGTGGTTGTGGGTGCAAAAGTCGTGATGTACAGACGGAAAAATGGCCGACGAAAAACAAACCCAAAAATTGAAATTGTGGGTTGTGGGTTGTTTTGGGCTGCAGAAAGGGCCAAAGGCTAGAACAACAATGAAGAGGCTGACTAGTATGGCAGATGTACAACTTTAAATGGGAAAAACAACTAAATATAGATCTAAAGCAAATATTTAAAGTTCGAAAACCAGCGGAGTCGCGAAAAACTGTTGCTTGGGATTTCTCCCAAGCATGTGCAAGGATGCACCTGCTAACTAGTAGCAGCAGTCTCAATAAAAATATGTAAAAACTAATGTAATCTAATCTAACATTAACATGTGCAAAGAAATAAAAAACTAGATTTAAAAACATAAGCAATAAGATCTATGAGAAAAACAAGAAATTAAAAAAATTGATCTTTGTATTACCTCAAATGGTGAGGATGGTGAGTTTTGAGCATCTCCAAGGTTGACATGCTCCAATGTCCAATGGTCTCTTCTTCTCCAATGCTTCAATGGGGATCTTCAAACTCGAAATGGGAGGCAAGGGCTCTCAAAGGGAATTTGGCAGCATAAGGATAGGATGAAATGTGGATGAATAATGAGGAGCCCCTATCACCTTTTTATAGTTTTTTTGTGATGGTGAATACCATTATGGTTTATGGAAACCAATGGTATTGACCAAAATGGTTTAGGTTTCTTTTTCCCTCTTTTTCCTTTTTTGAATATTTTTTGAATATTATTCCCTTTTAATTGATTTTGGGGAATTTTGGACCCTTTTTTAGGGTTTTTTGTGTTTTTTGAAGAAAAATACATATTTTGAGGGGGAAAAGGTGTATTATGGTCTTTTTAGTGACCTTTTGAAGGTTTTAGAGGTTCAAATGGTGGAAAAAGTGGACAAATGGGTCATGTGAATGAGGGAATGAGCTAGTGAGCACTTTTTTGGTGTTAACAGCGTGTCATTGAGCTCTTCCATGAACTCATTCAATAAGTACTGAGACCAGTTAAATTGTTCTCCTTCCGCGGTCGCGGCACTAAGCAGTACTGCACCCACACTTACTTCGAGAGGCCTGCATATGGAGAGAATATTTCCCGCTAACAGTTGCGTGACAAATCTTATTGCTTTATCATCTATTTCTTCTGTTTGGAAACCCCTCTTCCCTTTGACAATCGTCTGATTTTTATTCATCTTTGCCACAACTTCTTTGTCCTTGCTCTTCCCTTGAAAAGATGTCTTGGGATCCTTACCCCTTTTACTCAACCCGGTAATGCAGTGGATGATGTCAATAGTTAGGTTAGTATTGCGGTTGAGCCACAAATAACCCTGGTGAATGCATGCCATCAGCGTGTGCACTACCACATTCAGCTTCGGTGACCTATCGAAATGCAGAAGTTTGAGCATATTGAGCAGCCTGGACTGGACTACTTCAGATAACCAACTTTGGGCGACCAGGTTAAGCTCACCCTTTGCATCCTTCTTCCAGCACATGTACTGATTCGGTTGGAACTGTGGAAACTTCGGCATATTGGGCTCCTCCCTCTTCATTTCAAGCAGATCATAATCCTCCCATCTACATTCTGGGATTTTACCCAGCAAGTTTTTCTCCACCTCGACATGTTTTGAGATTGGCGATAGCGGGATGTCGTATTTGGAATTCTTCAGCAACTTGAAAACCGGTGCATCCAGAGCACGTGGTGAAATATAGTCTGGGGTTAATGTCAAAGGTGTCTTCTTATCCGCTAGCGGTAGTTTCTGCACTGTCAACACCATCTTAGGTACCTTCGTTCGTGGTGCTACTAGAGTTTAACCCTTATCTTCCATCACGGAACCGTGTCTTGGTGATCATCTAGATGCTTGACCTAGTTCTAAGACAACCTTCTTGTTCGGGGTTCTCACTAACCCTTCAATCCCTCCATGTCTGAATATTCTCACAGTCTCCTGAATCGTAAATTCCTCTTTAATGTAAGAGTACTTGGACATTCACTGGATAAACTTCATAGGTTTTCAGATAGCTTACTGAAAATAACTCACAGTGGTATGCACAAGAAAATTGTAAGTGCACAGTAACGCCCGCGAGTCTGAATGTGGCATTACTTATAGGCACATCTGACCTCACCCGCACCCCTCAATGGCTAGATAAGCATTAATTGTGGTATCTATTGGGAAATCTAGAGGATACTTCGGTCCTTTCCTTCATAAACTCATTCAGAATGGATATCTATGTGTTAAATGCGCAAACGATCGCTGGTAATGGCTATATTCTCTAACCGACATTGTAACGGCTATTTTACTAAGTGTTGCATTGAACTGCGCAGTAGGTCCTAAGCACCCCTGCGCAGTCTCTTCGCGGTGCCTAATTTCTTGCTTCTAAACTAAGTCTTTTTCTTATTTAACTTGATCTTCGCAATTTCCCTTGGTCTTTTCTTTTCTCTTTTCTTTCTTTCTTTTTTTTTTTGCGCAACTTCAGCAGCGTTGCATGGTACGTTTCCCTCGATATATCTCAACTTCTTTCTTTTCTCTTTTCTTTCTTTCTTTTTTTTTGCTGCGCCACCGTTAGTAACATGCATTACAATATATGGGTCTAGCCAATGCATCTCAAACTTTCCAGGAAATTTCATGAATTTGCTATCATACAAGAGGACTAGATCACCTACCTGGAAGAACTTGTTCTTGATGTGGCGATAGTGCCATGATTTTTCCCTTTCCTTCTGCACTGGTTTGTGAAATCCTGCAATGAAGCGATCCTCCTCCAGACCAACCAAGTGTAAGAGTCGTTCTTGTAGTGCGTCGCGATCTGCCATTCTCAAACTCGAAACGATGTATTCCATGGGCATTATTGCATCTTTCCCATAAGCCAGTTTGAAAGGTGTATGGCCTGTCATTTTCTTGTAGGTAGTCCTGTATTCCCATAGTCTCGATTGACATTCCATATCTTGGTTAGCGCATTCTCCAACACTTTTTAAAATTCTTCAACAGTTCCATTCGCCTGTGGATGATAAAGCGTGCTGCACTGATGATCAACGTAGAACTCTTCAGTTAAAGCTTCGATGGTTCTGTTCAAAAAATGAGTTCCTTGATCACTCATCAAAATCTTCGGGCATCTGAACCTTATAAGGATATTTTCAAAAATGAACTCCGCGGCTATAGCTGCGCTACAATATTTCACTGGCTTCGCTTCTGCCCATTTGGTGAGGTAATTAGTAGAAGTAATAATGTACCTCGCACCAGTTCACTTTCTTGGTGGGTTGATAGGTCCCACAAAATCAATGGCCCACTTCTCAAATGCCTGCAAAAGTTAACTATGGATTTAATGGCATTTCATCCCTTCGTGATGGATTTCCAGTCCTTTGACACACATCGCAGCTCTGGCAGTGTGCCTTCGCATCTTTATGGATTGTAGGCCACCATAGACCTGCACGCAATATCTTCTGCGCAGTAGCTCTCCCTGCTTAGTGACCTCCTGTGACTCCTGAATGCGCATCAGCTAATATGATTGGTTTCTCATGCTCTAGTACACATCTGCGTAGTACTTCGTCCGGTCCCAACTTGTATAGCTAGCCCGCAATAATGGTGAAGTTTGTTGCTCGTACTACCAGCTGCTTCTTGTGCTGCGTAGTGAACTCTGTAGGTGTGAATCCTGTGGTTAAGAAATAAATGATGTCCTGATAATAATCATCGGCAACCTATATAGAAAACAAATGCGCATCAGGCAGATGATCTTCCATGTTCGTAGGTTCCTCTCCTGACTCAATCCTTGACAGATGATCAGGTCCTAAATTCAACATGCTTGGCTTAACAACAATTTCAAAGTCATACTCCTGAAAGAGTGGTAACCATCTGCATATTTGTCCCCCTAACATTGTCTTATTAACCAGGTATTTCAAAGCAGAATGGTCAATGAACATAGAGAAGTGCGCGTCGAGTAAGTAATGCCTGAACTTCTGCAGCGCATATACCATCATGAGTCCTTCTCTCTCACTAGTGGTATAATTCTTCTCAGCGGAGGATAACTTTCTGCTGGAAAAGGAAATGGGATGATCAATACCTCCCTCTCCTAGTTGAGCTAACACAATCCCCAATGCGATACATGACGCATCCACAGGGACGTGAAATGGCTTATCCCAGTCTGGAAAAACTAGGATTGGCACATTGACCATCTTCTCTTTCAATGTGTCAAAGCATTGTTCGCATTATTCGTTCCAGATGAACGATACATCTTTCTTTAATAGTTTCTCCATAGCTGCGGTTATCTGCTTATACCCCTTTATGAACTTCCTATAATAACCGATATTCCCCAATGTAGTGCGCAATTGCTTAACTAAATTAGGTGTGGGAAATTTTACAATGACTGCAATATTCACAGGGTCAACCATCAAGCCCTGTTTGCACACAATGTGTCCTAACAAAGTTCCATAAGGAACACAGAAAACAAATTTCTTCAAATTTAATGAAATTTGATTTGTCTGCATTTTTCGAGCATCATCCTGAGGTTCGCGGCATGGTTCTTTAGTAGACCGAAAATAGTCCAATCATCAAAATAAACCTCTAAGAACTTATGTGTGAAATCTTTAAATGCTGCGACTACCACTCTAGAAAATATGGCAAGTGCGTTCTTCAGACCAAAAGGCATCACGATGTACTAGAACGACCCCCATTCTGTAGCAAAAGTAGTCTTGTGCTTATATGTGAGATCAATTCTGATCTGATGGTATCTAGAGAATCCATCAGTAAAAGAATATGCCTCATTCCCTTCAACATTATCAAGTACTTCATCTGTGAAAGGGGTAGGAAATGGGTCATGCATTGAAGCATCATTCAGTTTTCCCAGATCCACACAAATCCTAATCTCACCCTTTGTTTTCTTATCCTGGATAACCATCGGGCTTATCCACTCAAATTCTTCAACATGATCAATGATCCCGGCATCAAGCATCTTATCGAGTTCTGCCTTAACGCGTTCTTTGTAGCACAGGTTTAGTCTATACGGTCTCTAGTTTACAAGCTTCGCGCCAGGCTTAAGCGGAATTTTCATCACTCCTAAATCTCCCAGAATACCTTTCATTTCTGTGAATTTGGTCGAGAATAATTCTCGATATTCCTATAGTATTCCCATGACCTCTTCGACTGTGTCTTCATCCCAATAGTCTCCGATAGTTGCGAACTTTGGCTCTTCGCTGGTGCCAATGTTCACTTTTCTTGTTTTCACAGGTCCACTTATATCTGGAATTTCCAGTGGAGGTCCTTCTACCTCATGCGCTCCCTCTGATTTAGGTATGTTTATGTTGCGCGGGTCCTCCTCATCGCTTTCTGCTTTATCCTTGGGTTCTTCAGCGAGGTTGTAACAATCAAGAGAATGATCTAGCTGATCCTCCCATTCTGGTTGTAGGCATGCAGGTACGTTGTCTGCTCCAAAGAATTCTTCCAATGTCATGTTTCCCTGTGTGCAGTCTCATCTGAATATTCTTTCCTTAATGAGCTACAACGTGTCATTGATGCTCGGATTTTCATCTTCAAAATTGAAGTCTGTCTAGAAGCTCAAGTCCGTTGTGCCCCTGCGCAACTCCAATTCTAGGTACCACTTCTTCGGAATCGGTTCCTCCAGCGTGTGCACAAACAAAAGAACCCATTCTGTCTATGGCCTTTCTACCCAAGCTTATACACAAGCTTCAATATGATCCCTTGGATCCATCTATCCATTATATTTTTCAAAGGGTAGTGTAACCTTCTCAGCAAACCTAATTTGCATCTTAATTCTGCACTAATCCCATGTTGTTAGTGTCTTCTTATGCACAGCCCACCATCTGGCAGGTGTCTCGCGCAATGCCATGTCTAATGTTGATATGTGGTATTCATCTGCAATGGTTGTAGTATACTCTTTGATAAAGCAATAAATATTAGATAAACCATCATAGGTAGGGATTGGAGTTACCTTTTTACCAATCCAGCGTAGTGACTTCGTGATCATTACGCATCTCCTAACAAATACTTCATGCAATCTACTTTGCCAATTTTCTGGTCCTGCATCAGAATCTGAGATACAAGAACTATCACAACGCCAGTTGAGTGTTCCATCTGCGGTCGGATTAGTATAATCAGCAGCATTGGTGGTCATCTTGTAAATACGGTCCAAGTCTTGGGCTCTGGATTCCTCCTGAATTGGTTCCACATATCGTTCACCCTGCGAGGGGTCCAATGGCGCGATGACCCTTATATCATTTCCTTCGAATATCATTTTCATGGTATTCAAATTTATAATAGTAGAGTTAGTCATTTCCAGTCGATACCCAGCAGTGCTCGATAAGGATCGTTGTCATCCACAATTTCAATCACTTCGAAATCTGCATAGCTTCGCATTCCATCAATGTCAACAATGGTGTTGGGTAACCTCCCTAAAGGTATAACTATCCCTTGATTGGACATTATTAGCTATATAGGTGACCACTGTAACTTTGGTTTTCCCATCTGCTACCATGTCTGCTTGGTCAAGACATTTACCTCGGATCCAAGATCAAGAATGATCTCATCCATTTCGTAGTCCCCAATCTGTGCAGTGAAGCTCATTTCCCTTCCTATTCTTTTGGGACTCCTAATGTTATGGACTGTGCCATGGGCATCCTCCTTCTCACTTCGTGGCTCATACTGATTGAGTATTTTTTCAAACTCCACAAGAGCATATGCACTCTTCAATAGCTTCATACAGCTCCGCAAGAACTGCGCAACAGAGGTGCTTGTGTCTAGTGCAGCATACATCTGATCATGTGCGAGCAGCATATCCTCTATCTGTAGTACTTCACTGCGCAGCGGGATTCTCGTCGACTCAGGTGCTGACTCTCTAAGGATATCTCGCGCTTCTGTAAATGCTCCTTTATTTTTCTTTAAGTCCAAGCCAGATGTTTTCCCAGCAGCTTTTCTAATCCATACTGGTTCACCGGGAGTCTTCTTAGCGTCCATTGTTCTAGAAATTGAAGCTTCTATGCCTCTGTTTCTTCCTGTATCAACGCCAGTGCGCGTTACCACGTTTATGCTTGGATCCGCAGTTCTTATCTCTACTGCGATCAACTGAATATTGGGGTTCAGTGGTTCCGTCCTTCTTCATTTCTACATTTTTACCTCCAACACGAGGCAGTCTTCGATAACATGATCAAATGATTTACAATAACTACACGTAGTGCATGGGTTTGTACAATCTCTAAATACATGACCTGGATGGCCACAATTATAGCAGATTACCTGGCCTCGGCCTCTCCCCTGTGTTGGGCCGAAATTTCTTCCTCTCCCGCAGTATCCACCACCATGGCCTCTATATCCACCCTAATCATAGTGGGAATTCTCTTGTTTTGGTTGATTTTCTTCTTGGATGTGGTACATTCTAGCACCTCGCATCGCTTCCATATCTCACTTCCTTTCATTCATAAGATCATATGCGCGACAGTTGGATTCATCATGTCCAACTGATTTACAGAAATTGCAATATAATTTTTTAGGGGTTTTTACATATTTCTATATTAGATAACAATCCTCAGGTTGGTGTCCTCTAGTTCTACAAATTTCACACCACGGCGCCTGATTCTGATTCATATTCATTGGGTTCGGTGCACCACTGTTGAGATAATATTGAAATAAGGGGCAATGTTCTCTAGTGTGACCTTCTCCCTTACATCCTGTACACTAGACCTCATGCCTATGTTCGTATCTTTGTTCCTTTCCATTCTTTATACCTTGCAATTCTAATGTCAAGGTGGCTAACTAGTTCTAGATCTAAGACATGCCCGAGCTAGTCTCACCGATTACCGAAGCCTCCATCTTCATTGCGATCTCTAAGGCCTCTGCCTATGACGCAACCTTCTGCTGCATCAATGGTTTTCAGTTGTGGGGCAACAGCGCAGCAATAAACCATTCTTGGTGCTATTGCGGAGCTATAACAAAGCTCACTTGGTCCAACAATGTCTTAAATTTTTTGTCAAATTCCTAGACCATTTCAGTAGGTTTCTGCTTAATCTCTTTTAACTCTGTTATGCACTGGGACTCAGATTTCAATTTCTTAAACTCTGCTGCGAGCGCAGCCTTGATTTCTGCTAGGGTTCTCGGTTGTGCCTAAGAATATTTCATAAACCAATGCAATGCTCTGTCTCTGAAAGTAGTGATGAGATGCGCTCTCTTCACAACATCATCCTGAACTTGCTTTACACTCCATACGGACTCGCATAGAAACCAATGTTGATCAAGGTCTTCTCGACCCGTTCCTTTGAATATCAGTAGTTTTATGTCGTTATCTATCATTCTCCTTCTTGGTTGCGGAGCACCCTGAGTAGTGCTCTAATTCTGTGCGGGGTTTTGAGCAAAAAAAGTAAAGCGAATAGTCGAAATAGTGCTAGGGATATTACTCAACGGAATATTTTGAGACGGAATGGCCTAGGCACCCACTCCTGTGGTGTTACCAGTATTGATGTTCTGCGGAATGGGCTGCGCAACGCTTGTAGCGGGTGGGTTCTGAGATAGGGGAGGCGTGGTATTTACAACTAGCGTGTTCTGAGGTGTAATAGGGTGAATGGTAGCTAATGATGGTGCGGTCTGATTGGTAAGGTCACATGGGATTTCGATATCCACGCGGATTCCATGTCCTCCGGGATTCTTTTCTTTATTAAACTTATATCTATTTCCACTTCTCATATTAAGGGTTTCTTCATCAGAATCACTATATATACTTTCTACCATGACAGATTCAAAATTATTACTGCATTCTTAAAACACCTTTCTCAGCTAAAAGCATTTTAATGTATAGACTAAGATTGTTCAGGCACTTACCTCTTAATCCTTCAAAAAAGTATGCTTTAGCTTGGCTATAGGATTTTAGCTTATCTACAGCAAATTCTGTTACAAATCCTTCAAGTATGCTATCAACCTAGAAGTCAACTGCTCACGACAGTGAGCTGTCTATTGCTTTGAGCTGCGCCGTGAGCTCTGGAGTCCACTCTGTAGGTACTCCTCCTTGAAAATAGGTTTTCCTCTCTACGAGTCGTGATATCCACTCGTGCAGCTCGTTTCCAAACGAGGCCCAGAATATCTCGTGAATATCTTTCCACAAATATCTGTTCAACCACTCTACGTGAGATAGACGCGGGTGTATGTTCTCTTTCTTTGCAAAAGCTCTTTTGGTCTTATCACACCAATCCCATATCTCCTTCTTTTCAGGACGCCAATTGTCTGAACCGAACGGGAATTGATATTCTTTGTCACAGATTACTTTCCAAGAACACTATTGCATCCCTGAGTCTGAGCCGATCAACGTAACCATTTGTTTCTGTAGGTAACTGATCTAGAGGTTTCCACTGTAGACCCAGGTACTTTGCGGTTCAAGATACCAACAAAACCCTATTCACCGGCCCTTTCGGCAACAGACTGCGAGCAGCCTAAGGTCTCACCCGAGGCGAAGCTAAGGGGGTGGTTGCAGAATCAGGTTTCCATAACCTGGTGATGCGAGTGTCAAAGAGACGGATGGGCAGCGTGGTAACAAACTCTTGCTGCAGACAAAAGACTACGTGAAGTCTCTACTTCATGTCGGATACTTCGGCAAGTAGTGGTGCTTGCGCAACCAATGCATCCAAAGTCTGCGTGGTATGGGATACTTCTGGCATCACAACGATAAGCTATTAACAGCTTACCTCGCAGCACTCACAATGGGTCAGCGCATCAGCTAGACCGCGCATGCATTTCAGGACTTGATCGACTCCAATCAACCTTACTTAACGATCTTTCTTCGTTCAACAACGCTTAGGTTATTATCGTTATGGTATAAGCAAATGAATGAAATATACAATGTTGTGTGCTCCAACACTACGCTCAAATCCAGTGCTTAACTATGTGATTATCCAACAAATTCATGCATTCATTGACTTAGAAGTGCTAAATACTTAACATTCACCCACACATGTATTACTTAACATATTATTCCCATCATTCCTACGGCGAATACATATAAAAGCAATCACATAACAGATAATTGCAGCATTAAGCATCCATACTAAGCAATTGAATAGTTGCAAAACACAAAAAACAATCACACTACACAGAATTTAACATGGTTCACCCCTCGGATGGAAGCTACGTCCACAAGAACTACTGTTATATTGATATTTTTGGAAGGGTACATCACTTCTTAGTCTTCGTACTCAACTGCAGACTCTCTTCTCTCTGAGATAGGTCTCTGCACACTCAGCTGCAGAGCCTTTACACTAACTTTCAAGCTTAAAGATTCTAACAATGTTCAACAATGACCAAAATGAAGAGTAACCCTTCCCTTACAAAAATGCCTGTATTTATAGATCATGCCCATAGGTCATGTCTTTACAATCTGTAGGAAAAAACCCTTAGGTTTACAAAACTATCATGGTTTCCCCCAAAATCGGACTTCTGGCACCTGGTAGCGAATATTCCATCGTGGTGGTCTTCCATGCTTGCTTCACGTCATTATTGGCCTTCCTGTTGGGTGCATGCCAACAGGTCGCTTTCACCCAGTTGTTCTTCCTCTAATGGTCTCATGCGACTAGTTCAGGTAATGGCATCTTTCGCATGTGTGACCAGTCTCTTTCTTCCCGATTTGCTCCTGCCCATCGCTTAGCAATCCTGGAGCATATTTACCAAAAATATACCGCCGACGGTCTAACCGGAACATGTGCAATCTTCCATCCAACATTCTGCTTTGTTGGATATCCCAAATACTGGACACTTCACAGCACTGCCTCCTTACAACGCTGATCTTCTCAGCTCTTCCGACGTTGCGCTGCATGCAACTTTGCAGCATCCCAAAAACTTACACAAAATTGTTTAAACTGAACTGCACTCAACTTTGCAGTTCCAAACTCCTTCTTGCTCAAAATTTCCCAAATTGGGCCAGGCCCAATAAGAAACCATCGAGATGAAGGGGGTGACCACCATCAACAAGAAGCAATGGAGTGACATTTAGGATGAGGGATTCTTAAAGTTCAAAAGTGTACCTTTGAAGGAGACCACTTTCTCAAGTCATGATCCAAAATCTAGACTATATGGACAATGGATGGGTCCAAAATATAGACTATGAGAATATCCCTTTTCACTAACATAAAATGGAATTAGCATTGCCATTAACTATGGAAAACCCCCTTAATGTTAAACATGTGCAAGTGGAGGAGAATGGAAATAGAAACTATGAAATCCCATAAAGTTGACAAAATCTAAGTTGGGACGAGGCGAGAAACTTGTCAATGATAACTTGAAAGAGAAAAGGGAGCAATTAAATAACCCAAGACAAACAACCTCACTTAAGGATACATTTCTTCAAACGCCTAGGCCTTCTAAATGAAAATTCTCTTGTGGAACATAAGGGGCAATAATGCACCTAAGAAACAAATCATTTTGAAAAACAAAACAAGAGTAGAAAAACTAGACTTAGTGTTTATTCAATAAACAAAATGCAAAATGTATAACATGCAGTATAAATTCACCAAAATGATATGGGGAGGATGCGATTGCTCGACTAGAGGATTGAGAGGATTTTCAAGAGTTATGGCAATGATGTAGGATCCCATAAACATGGATCTAGAAAACCAACTTACCACCTATTGATAGATGACTAGCGATTTATACTTTAGACTCAAGGGTAAAGGGCAATATAACTAATGTATATGGGTTCACTGATCCCTGGCAAATTCTAGATTAATGTTTGGAAATATTAAGTACAATTAAGGTCCTCCCCAATTAGGAACATTGAATCATTAGAGAATACATCCTGACCACAACAAAGTCCCTCTTTGAAAAGAAAGGATTAGTGTAAAGGTTGGATGCGGCAAGCTAGATTCTCCGGGACCTTTTAGAGTATTGATAATTTGTGGATGTATTTCCAAAGAATGCCATCTTCAATTGGAACAATTGGTGTGGAGGGTTGATTATAATATGCTCATCACGTGGCTTATGGAATGTCTCAATGAGACACTATTTTGTGGACTATAATGCTTATGAAATATGCCCATAATGGTAGGATGGACAAAGCTCAACAATGTTTAATAACATGCTTGAGAATAATGTTGTCTTGTGGAATGTTGTGATTTGGGATTGCATATAAAATGGGAAAATCAAGGAGGCTCACAAATTGTTTAAAAGAATGCTACAATGGAGATAAGCATTGTTTCAAGCATGGAGAGATCTTCTTACATTGGTCTTGTTGTTTCTTTATGTGGACCTAATAGATACTTGGAGTGGATTTGACATACCAGTTACAATTGCCAAACAGTGAGGGCATTCCATCATGGTACCTTTTAAGATTACCATCATAGTTTGGACATTGACCTTCATTTGTCAAAGACATGACTAGTGAGGAATTTGAGGGAGTAAAATAACATAATATATGATTAATGTGTCAAGGAAAATGGACAAATACAAGGCAAAAGCTGGCCATTTACAAGGTGGGAGGACACATTAATTAAACTCAAAACCTCACACATCCAAATATGCCATGTAAGTAAGGATAATTATTCTGCATCAACCTTACCTTAGGCCATTTTGTCTCTAGGGATCATGTGACATTAATAGGCCTATGTCCACCATACAAGCCCTATAAAGGTAATCTTTATCATGTAAGTGGAATATAGTGTTCATTTCAAGTTTAGCACTCTAAGGATGGCTCTCATGGCCTAGTCCATGTTCTAGGGTAAACATATAAAGTCCTAGGCCATAACATTTTCCTCAAGGGATCGGAGCCCACAAATGGGGCCCTAATCTATAATGTCATCTCTATGTGGGAAATATTTGGCTTACAAAAAAGAAATGACCATTTCAAGCTCTATGCGACCAAGAATGGTTATTATTGATTGGGCCATATTATCGAGTCAAAACATAACGTCTAAGGGTAAGAGGATCATGGGTCATGTGTGATGCCCTAGACCACCTCAAAGGCCCCATATACTACATAGGTAATATTTAGCCAATGAGTAAGATATGTTGACCATTTTGAGGTTTGGCACACCAAGTATGGATTTTAGTCCCTAGGCCATGGACCAAGGTTTTAGGGTACAAGGCCATATGAATTACCTTGGGGATCATGGTCCATGAATGGAGGCCTAGATTATAACACAAGGCCTACATGGGGAATCTTAGCCTATATGCGAGATATGTTCACCATTTTGAGGAAGGGAACGCCAGGGATGATTTTCAAGGCCCATGTTATGATATAAGGTTAAATAAGGGTCTTAGGTCATAACATTTTTCTCTAAGCTCATGGTCCATTTTCAAGCCCTCAAACCGCCACACATACCCTCCATAGGAAATCATTAGCCTACAAATGAGTTATGATAGACATTTTCCTCTTTCTAATACTAGACATGGTTCTCAATGCATATGTCATGGTTCAATGCTAAAATCCCTAGGCATACTCATGAGTTCAATGCCAAAAAACCGCCTCCAAAAGTTCAATTCTCATGAGTTTTAAGGGGGGTTCCAACAAAACCGCCTCCAAAATTTCAATTCTCATGACTTTTAGTGGGGGTTTTGACAAACAGCCCCCACAAGTTATGAGAATTGGGCTTTTAGGGGGGATTTTCAAACAACCTCCTCCAAAAGTTCAATTCTCATGACTTTTAAGGGGGGTTCCAAACAAACCACCTCCCAAAATTCAATTTGTTGATGTATATGTAACTTCGGAATGTATTTCATCTATGTATTTCATATATATTTATTGTACCCTTATAAGAGATGTGTGATTCCTCTATAAGGAAGTGTCGTCATGTGGATTGACAAGTGTTGCAAGTGTGTGTACTTGAAGATGGGTTATTAGACCACCATGTGTGGGGTCAGCCCTGAAATATATATTATATTGTGGATGTATCTAGATAGACAAGTCGGCCCCATAGTATAACTGGGCAAACAGGTTAGTATAAATAGAGATCGGGAGATCTCTATTTTGATTATTCAGAAAGTCACACTTCTCTCACTCAGAAAGTGGCGCACTAGTGAGGAGGAGGATCATCTGCTATGAGGAGACTATCTCAGTGTATTTTGGTTGTACTTTGGTTGAGCCATTGGTCTCTCTATCTCTGAGGAAGTTGTGGGGTTTTTCACCTTAGGATTTTCCCCACGGAAACTCTATGTCTCTTGTCTCTCATGCTTTTGATTCTTGTGATGCTTGTCATGCTTATTTTGATTGTTATGCATTGATATACTGTATATGTTATTCTCTCAGTGAAGATCCTAGAGTATTGTGAATTAATGCTCAAAATTTAACATGGTATCAGAGCTAACCTGAGAAGAAGACATTTTACAGTGACGAAAACTTGAGTTTCTTGTTTATTGGGTTTCTCTTCACAGATTTTGGAAAAGAAGTATAGTAGATTGACTCTACTCATCAAGGAGAATCCATCTGTCCAATCAGAATTCAATTCTGAGCATTTTTACATTTGGCCCTAAAAATTAGGGTTTCCACAAAAATAGGAATTTTTGAAATCTGAAGACATAGCTGGAAGAGCCTTGCAAAAATCAAAGTTTAGAGCTTTAGATCGATATTTTTGGCTGGGTAGATCTCCAGGAAAATCAAACCCTAGTTCAGGGTTCTCCTAGTGAACCCGGGAGGACAAAAAGTCAAATCTAAAGGGTAACACTTTGCTTATCTCAAATTCTAAATGCACCATGCTGATCAGCTCATCAAGGTGCATCTTTCTATCCTTTCAGAAAGTTGAAATTCATATTTTGAATTTTTAGGGTTTTTTCGACAAACCCTAATCCGGGACCAGATCCAGTTTTCAGCATTTCAAGTGGTAAGACCTAAATATTTTCTATTTCCATTTGAAGTACTCTTTAAAATGTCTCACCACACCAACCTTGAGGATAAGCTTTAAGGGGATGATAACTTCTGAGCTTGGAAGTATAGGATTGGGTTAATCCTCAAAGAGAATGAGTTGGACTCATATATAAAAGAAGACATCCCTATCCCAGAGGATGAAGAGGCTAAAGTATTGCATAAGAAGAACTTTGTCAAGGCAAAGAGAATCATTGTTGATTCTATCAAAGACCATCTCATACCCCATGTGTCTTCTCTAAAGACACCCAAAGAGATGTTTGACTCTTTGACCAAGCTATTTGAAGGGAAGAACATAAATCGGAAGATGACCCTGCGAAACCAATTGAAAGGAGTAAAGTTTCAGAATGGAGAAACCATTCAATATTATTTTTCAAGGGTCTCCCAGATCAAGGAACAACTATAAGTAGTGGATGAAATGGTGGAGAATGGTGAAGTTGTCATGACCACTCTGAATGGCTTACCTAGGTCATGGGACTCCTTCATTCAAGGAATCTATGCAAGAAAGAAGTTGATTTCCTTCAGTAGACTACGGGAAGAATGCTCACAAGAAGAAGCAAGGCTTGTGGCACGAAAAGAAAAGATGGGGAATGAAGATCAAGCTCTCATAGCTCACACCAAGAAAGGGAAGTCCAAGAGAGAGCCATCTCACTCCAAGAAATCTTCACATCACTTCAAAGAAAGAAGAATATGCTTCACCTGTAATGAGAAAGGACATATTGCCATAAATTGTCCCAAGAACAAGAAGGACAACAACAACTTCAATAAGAAGAAGAAGGGAAGCAAAAGAAGGTTTCATGCTCATGCTGCCGAGGATGATGAACCACCCAAGAACAAGGCTAGGGCAGAAAGTGATGATAGTAATGATGACTCATCAAGTGAAGAAGAGTATGTTCTGATCTCTACTCTCACAAGTACTATCTCCCATGGTTGTAATGATTGGTTAATTGACAGTGGGGCTTCCAAACACATGACTGGGTTTAAGGAATCTTTTGTGAACCTATCTGAACATCAATCACCCCATAAGGTGAAACTTGGGGATGATTATCAATACCCAATCAAAGGAAGTGGTGAAGCCTCCTACAACCTAGATTCTGGAAAATATTTGAAGATGAAAGAAGTCCTTTATGTACCTGGGTGAAAGAAGAACTTACTCTCCATCTCTGCATTGGATGCAAAAGGTATGAGGGTTGCATTTGTGGATGGCCAATTCCTAATGTGGCCAAAGGGAAAGACCATAGATGATGCAGTAGTGATTGGAGAGAAAGAGGGATGTTTGTATAAATTAAAGGGACAACCTGAACATGCCATGGTGCATGAATCCATGGAGCCAAGTGAACTTTGGCATGGAAGACTTGCTCATATGCACTATAGGGCACTTCCAATTGCAAGCAAGGCTGTAGAGGGTCTTCCTGAAATCAAGACCAAACATGAAAGTGTTTGCAAAGGATGTGCAAAAGGTAAGAACATTAAGAAGGCTTTCCCAAGCAGTGAAGGCAAGGCAAAGGATATCCTGGAAATCATCCACTCAGATGTATGTGGTCCTATGTCATCTAATTCTCTAAGTGGGTATGTTTACTATGTCTCATTTATTGATGACTTCTCTAGGAAGACTTGGGTATACTTCTTGAAGAACAAAGATGAGGTGTTTGATAAGTTTAAGGAATTCAAAACCTTGATGGAGAATCAAACTGACAAGAAGATCATAACATTCAGATCCAACAATGGTGGAGAATTCACCTCAGGTGACTTCAAGAAGCTTTACAGTGATTCAGGGATTAAGAGGGAGTTGATTGCTCCTTACAATCCACAACAAAATGGAGTTGCAGAAAGTAAGAACAGAACAATCATGGAAGCAGCAAGAGCAATGCTACATGACTAGGATCTACCTATGCATCTATGGGCAGAAGCAGCTAGAACAGTTGTATATGTGCAGAATAGAACACCCCACAAGATATTGGACCACAAGACACCAGAAGAGGTCTTTTCTGGTAAGAAACCTGAAGTCAGCCATCTCAGAATATTTGGTTGTCCAGTATTCACTCATGTCCCAAAGGAAAAGAGGACCAAACTAGATCGTTCAGGAAAGAAGGGTATCTTTGTGGGTTACAGTGAAAGCTTGAAGGGTTCAAGAAGATTGATGTCAGCAGGTATGTGACATTTGATGAAAACTCAGCATTCAGCAAATCAAGGAAGGCACCTATCGAAGTTTATGAAGAACCTAAGGAAACTAGATTTCAAGACACTACCATGACTGAAGCAATTCCAGAAGTTGCTCGTGAGTTTGAAGATCCGCAAGAACCTGTAGATCCACCCCATGAGGATAACTCTCACAAGAGGAAACCTGCATAGGCTAGAGAGCTCATTCAAGATGCAAAAAGATTTGGCATTCCAGAAGAAGAACACAAAGCAAAGAAGAGAACCAGATCACATACCAGCTATGTTGCTTTACTCTGTGATATTATGAACAAAGAACCTTCCAGTTATGAAGAAGCAGTGGAAAAGAAAGAATGGAAGGATGCCATGGTTGAGGAATACCAATCAATAATGAAGAATGATGTTTGGGATGTTGTCCCAAGACCTAAAGAGAAGTCTGTTGTGACTTCCAAATGGATCTACAAAATCAAGCATGTTGCAGATGGCAGTGTAGAGAAATACAAAGCAAGATTCGTAGCTCGTGGCTTCTCTCAGAAAGAGGGAATAGATTATGAAGAAACCTTTGCACCTTTAGCCATGTATACTTCCATCAGAACAGTACTTTCCCTGGCTGCAGCAATGAAATGGAAAATACACCAGATGGATGTCAAGGCCGCCTTCTTGAATGGTGTAGTTGAAGAAGAAGTATATGTGGAGCAGCCACTCGGTTTCGAAATACATGATAGGGAGTCATATGTGTGCAAATTGAAGAAAACCTTGTATGGCTTGAAGCAAGCTCCCAGAACTTGGTATGGTAGGATGGACAGTTTCCTATCTAGTTTGGGCTTTACCAAGAGTAAAGCGGATTCCAACCTTTACTACAAGGTTGAAGAAGGGAATCCTATGATTCTACTCTTGTATTCGGATGACTTATTTGTAACAGGAGATGACAGATTGATTGCAGATACTAAGAGGAAGCTTGCTGCTGAGTTCGATATGAAAGATTTGGGAATAATGCATTATTTCCTAGGTATGGAGGTGTGGTAGAGTGCAGGTGGGATCTTCCTTGGTCAAGGAAAGTAGATATCCTGAAGAGATTCGGGATGATGGATTGCAAGGCCATGGCCACACCTATGGCATCGAATCTAAAGCTTCTATGTGATGCTTCATCTGAGCCCGTTGATGTCTCTATGTATCGTCAGATGATTGGGTCCTTGATGTACTTGACGAACACGAGACCAGATATTTGCTTTGCTGTTAACACATTGAGCCAGTTCCTGACGGATCCGAGGAGTGTTCACCTGGTTACAGTAAAGCATGTTCTAAGGTACCTGAAGGGTACAGTGGATTATGGGCTCAAGTATGAAGCGAATCAAAAGTTTAACCTACAGGGTTATGTTGATTCAGATTGGGCTGGCAGTGCTGCAAATAGGAAGAGCACATCTGGATGTTGCTTCAGTATGGGATCAGGTGTGATCTCTTGGTTTAGCAGGAAACAGTCCTGTGTAGCACTGAGTACAGCTGAGGCAGAGTATGTTGCAGCCTGTTCAGCTAGTTGTGAGGCAGTATGGCTACGGAAGCTACTTTCTGAGTTATTTGATCTCCCATTGGATGCTACTGGTATCTTCTACGATAACCAAAGTTGTGTGAAGCTGTCTGAGAACCCAGTGTTTCATGACAGGTCGAAACACATAGAGATCAAATATCACTATATCAGGGATATGGTGCAGAGAGGAGCTGTGAAGCTCGTGTATGTTGCGACGGACGAGCAGATTGCAGATGTGTTGACGAAGCCACTAGCCAGGGTGAAGTTCGAGTACTTTAGGGAGAGGCTTGATGTTCTTCAGATCGAGGACACTTCGAGGAAGAAGTGATGGACACATTTGCTGAAGCCATTCCAAGCATGTTGGAAGGAGGATCCTTCACATGGCTGTGGATGTAAGCATTGGATGATGAGCATCAGGATGATGTTCTAGTTTCTGCTGTGTATGATCAGTTGGATCATTTATATGTATATGTATGTATGCATCATGTTGGATGTTGGATATGATCAGTTGGATCATTTATATGTATGTATGCATCATGTTGGATGTTGGATATGATCGGTTGGATCATTTATATGTATGTACACATCATGTTGGATGGTGGATATGATCGGTTGGATCATTTGTATGTATTTTGTATATGCATCATGTTGGATGCTTGGACCATGTATCTGTATATGTATCAGGTGGATACATTGTATGATCAGGTAGATCATGTATATTGATATGTATCAGGTATGATCAGGTAGATCATGTATGTTGATGGATACATTGTGTGTTTCATGTATCTATCTATCAGGTGGATACACTATGTATGATGATATGTATCAGGTAGATACTTGGTGTGCATCAGATGGATGCATTGTATGATCAGGGTGATCGTGGATGACAAGCTTCTCCAGATGACATGCAATAGGATGTTGTAGTGATGATGATCAGGATGATCATGTGTACATTAGGATGATGTATGGTGAGTATCAGATGATACTTTGTGGCCGTGGATCAGGTTGTGCAGATGAGCATGTCTGGGAGATCCTATAGGTCGGAGTTGCGTACCCATAATAGCCTGGGATGCTCTTTCAAGACATTGCTCTGGGAGGACATGTAATTTGTGCCCTGGGAGATCTTCAGGTCATAGTTGTGTACCCATAACATCATGAGATGCTCTTGCAAGGTTTTGTCCTATGGCATGTAATTTGCTCCTGGGAGATCTGGATAGGATGAAAAAGGCCTCAGATGCTTCAGCCAGGTTTTGCCATGACCACATGTAATTTGCTCCTGGGAGATATGGACAGGATGAAAAAGGCCTCAGATGATTCAGCCAGGTTTTGTGGTGGACCACATGTAATTTGCTTCTGGGAGATTTGGACAAGATGAAAAAGGCCTCAGATGCTTCGGCCAGGTTTTGTGGTGAGATCACATGTAATGTGCTCCTGGGAGATCCGACAGGTAGAGCTGTGTGCTCGTAACAGCCTGGGATGCTTCAGCCAGGTTTTGTGATGGGTCACATGTAATGTGCTCCTGGGAGTTCTGACAGGTAGAGCTATGTGCTCGTAATATCCTGGGATGCTACAACTAGGTTTTGTGACGCACGTAATAAGTCTTGAGGATTCCACAGTATGGCCAGTGATGATGAAGACCTGCAGGTGGTGGGCCTACATCCAGTATGAAAAAGGACTAGCTCTATAGAACTTCCTATGACGAGTAGAGTCAGATATTGGTTGAGATAGCAGCAGCAGTGACGATGATGATGACGATGCATCGATGACGATGATCCCGGGAAGAAGACTTGTATAGCAGAACTATGTCGAGAAATACCTTCCTAGTTAATAGGGAGTGTTGATGTATATGTAACTTCGGAATGTATTTCATCTATGTATTTCATATATATTTATTGTACCCTTATAAGAGATGTGTTATTCCTCTATAAGGAAGTGTCATCATGTGGATTGACAAGTGTTGCAAGTGTGTGTACTTGCCAATGGGTTATTAGACCACCATGTGTGGGGTCGGCCCTAAAATATATATTATATTGTGGATGTATCTAGATAGACAAGTCGGACCCATAGTGTAACTGGGAAAACAAGTTAGTATAAATAGAGATCGAGAGATCTCTGTTTTGATCATTCAAAAAGTCACACTTCTCTCACTCAAAAAGTGGCGCACTAGTGAGGAGGAGGATCATCTACTACTAGGAGACTATCTCAGTGTATTTTGGTTGTACATTGGTCGAGCCATTGCCCTCTCTATCTCTGAGGAAGTTGTGGGGTTTTTCACCTTAGGGTTTTCCCCACGGAAACTCTATGTCTCTTGTCTCTCATGCTTTTGATTCTTGTGATGCTTGTCATGCTTATTGTGATTGTTATGCATTTATATACTGTATATGTTATTCTCTCAATGAATATCCTAGATTATTGTGAATTAATGCTCAAAATTTAACACAATTTTGATGACTTTTAGGGGGGGTTTGACAAACTGCCCGCAAAAGTTATGAGAATTGGGCTTTTAGGGGGTGGTTTGAAACAACCTCCTCCAAAAGTTCAATTCTCATGACTTTTTGACTTTTAAGGAGAGTTCCAAAAAAAACGCCTCCAAAAGTTCAATTCTCATAACTTTTAGGGGGGATCTTGACAAACCGCCCCCAAACGTTATGAGAATTGGGCTTTTAGGGGGGGTTTCCAAAATCTGCCCCCAAAAGTCAAATTTCAGGACTTTTGGGGGCGGATTTAAAAAAACCGCCCCCAAAAGTCCAATTTCCATGACTTTTAGGGGCGGTTTTAAAAGACCGCCTCCAAAGGTCTAAAAAAAATTTAGTGGGGGTTTTACCAAGACCCCCGTAAGCCAAAACATCCCCTAAAGGGCTATTTTGTTGTAGTGATTATTGATAATGGGAAAACCATAACGGTCCTTGTCGTGTTTTCTTATGTTCATAGATCACTTCAACTAAATCCCTAAATACTTTTTAGGGAGCTATCCTCTACCAGAATGTACTATCAAACCATGTTAAATTGAGAAACTGGCCAACCTTAATCTATTGTAATTCTTTGACATGAGGTCACTCTGGGCCTACAACCATCTATGTCAAAGTGTAATGTTAGCCACAGTTAGCAAATATCCATAGAGTAACATGGTTTAATATGATCCATGTAAGCTAACTAAACAATGTGAATAAGAAAATTGAAGCTCATCCTTCAACAATGCATCAACAGTCCAATTCGTTTGTTGATCCTCAGCAAAGTCCTCCTGCAAGTTTCCACACACAAAGCTAATTTCTTTTTTACCAAATGCTTAGTAGCGAGGTAGTCTTTGGATTTTGTGAAAGGTTGTGTTGAATATTGTGCCCAATTAAAGGTTTTATTGGTGCTTGTTATCCCACACATGAAGCATTGTTTTTAGGAAAGGATGTTTTAAAATAGTTCACCTAATGATTACCTATAAGTGATTCTCCCAAACCTGAATTACAGGCTAATGGTTTTTGTAACTGCCTTTGATTTTCCCAAACCTGAATTACAAGCTAATGGTTTTTTGTAACTAACTTGGATTCTCCCAATCCTGAATTATAGGCTAATGGTTTTTGTAACTGGCTTGGATTCTCCCAAACCTAAATTACAGGCTAATGGTTTTTGTAACTAACTTGGATTCTCCCAAACCTGAATTACAAGCTAATGGTTTTTGTAACCGACTTGCAATAGTAGCCAATGCATTGTTCAACTAACCAGGAAAATAAACAATCTTTTCATTTGAAATTGAATGCAGCTCCAATGGTTGCAAAGTTGCATCCTCAACATTACTAACTGTAGGATTACAAACAAAGGGATCTAAATGTGTACCATTTGTGAACCAATTTAAAATGTTGGCATTTAAATGTTTCTTAGTACCTGGTACAAGAGGTGAGCTATATCTCATCACTTCCATTTGTTGTATTGGGATACTTGTATGCACAACTTAGATAGACCATTCATGCAATGAAAATCCATACAACCAAACTGGTCACTTAAACATTGCTTTCTACTTGTCATTAGCTATTGGAGATGTTGTTGATATATAGAATATATATTTACCTACTGAAACGGTTGCTTCCATTGAAGTTCTTACAACTACTCCTATAAAAAAAATTATTTTTCCTTATCTTTGGGTTATCTACTGGATCATGTTGCTTCACAATAGCTCCATGAATGCCTGAAATCATATCAGCAGAATATTCAATGTTTTCCAACCCTTCAGAACTACTCCCTCTTTGATTAGGTATTTGACCTATAATATGTTCCCACAATCCATTACTAACACCAAATATTCTTGAACTAAGATGGTGCACATCAGATATCGGAACGACACCAGTAGATGTTGATTGATTTGATTTACATCGAATGAAAGGAGGCCCATCATTCAACAACCCATCCAAATTTGGTAGTTGGTTGTTTGATTGGATTTGGTTGACGATTTAAACATGCTTAGCAGGACCTACATAATATAAATAGTTACATAATTTATATTAGAGATTATGAAAGATTATCATTATAAAGTTTTAAATACTTATATAATAGGAATCATAAATATGAAACTAAGTGTAATTGTAAATTATAGGAATTAAATTTAAATGGATTATTAAATGTTATAAATATTAAGAGATACTTAAGCCACTACACAGTAGCATAAGTAGTTATAAATATTATAAAAATTATAATATATAGATTAGGGTTTTAAATAAGATCAAAACATATTTTGAAATTGAAAATCCTTCTTCGAATTGTGCTATTTCATCAGATCTCGGATGGGACTTAAAGATGTCTCTGAGGAGACCAGATAGTAAGAGACCCTTCAGAAACAATTGCGGTATCACACCTCCATGACGATAGAAGGTAAGTCGGAGGTCGAAGGTAGATTCATTATAGTACCAGACAACTGTTTTATGGGCTATGATTGGTGGTAATGTTGATGAATTGGGAATCAACAACAAGTGAAACATATGTAACGATTGTCATGGCATCCAATTTAGGTAGGAATGTGTGTTCCGTAGGGGTGAGTGTTGTAGGAACTTATGTTCCATAGAGGTAAGCGTCTTTCGAGTGCCGTAGTTATAAAAATTATAATATATAGATCAGGGTTATAAGTATGATGGTATACAAATCTATTAGATATAGAAATTTTTAGTTTAAAAAGATGATCAAGATAGAAATTATTTTAGTTTAAAAAGATGTAAATATTAAGATAGAAATTTATATTTATTATGTCAAAACTTAACATCGTTATTATTTTATAGACAACACTTATGCTAAAAATTGTATTTTAGATGTTTTTAAATATTTTATGTTTTTTTATAGTATGTAAGATATGTCTAATTAGACACATAACATCATCTCATACCTTGCCATCACTATGTGTTGAGATTATTATTACATTCATAATGTTATATTGAAACATTTGTGTATTATACACACACACATTCTCAAGATATCTAATCATGGCATGATAAGTATTTGTTTTTTAAAGATAGGTTATGATTGACATGTTTGAATATTTGGGTATCACATTGATATGATAACATGAATATTTTGTGATGACATGCAGTATTTCATGATATGTTGATTCTTATGATAGCATGTAGTACATAGCTAGTGGATATTCTCTAATTCATAAAGATTTGATGCAGTAAAATGGATTTGATTACATGTGGTTTATGTTTTTATATGATGACATATGTTCTTATAGTGATGATCATGTTATTATAATGTGATTTTCCATGATAGCTTGGTAGAATTGCTTAATACTCATAATGATATGGTATGTTGACCATGTTATTATGAGATGGATGTCATACATAATTATATTCATCATACTTCATGAGTACCATTTAGTTTTATGTTAATGATTACCATTGTATGATGGCAAGAGGTAACAAGAAAATGTTTACTATTCATGGTATTATTATGGATATAATGGTGTATGATGAAATCATGTTCTTTTGATGCAATGTGAATAATGATATATGTATAATGCATTGGTTGCATATTGTGAGGTAGTGATTGGTAGGAAATCCACCCTTGGGCCTAGAAGGCTAGTTCATTTAATGATTTCGTGGAATCCCATAACCACGAATGAGAATTCTTAAAAATATCATCTTAGGGGATGGGGAGAACTCAACCAATAAACATGTGCCAGTATTTCTTTTAACTTTCAAGAATTCTGGAAGTCCATGGCTAGAGTTATACTTGTCGATGGGAGGTATATGGGGAGGGACTTCTGATGCCAGGGGTTGGATGCCAGTGAAATTTGTGCAGGAATTTTTAGGTTAGACTTTTGAGATTTCTAGGGTACACTAGGGTAGTGTAACAGCAACCAGACGCCTAGCCTAACTCAGGTGATCCCTTTAAGGTCGACAAAACTGGAAGGGTGGGGTGGACAAGGGTGCAGTGACTTCCAATGCCTATTGTATGATCCATGAACATGTTACATTAGAGGGCCCATGCCATGGTGAGCAGGACCATCCGTAGTTTGATGTGGAGGGTTATGGAGGTTGATCAGATGCTATGATTCTCAAGGAGAGGGTCTATAAGGGAGGAAGTAAACCATATAAAAAGATAATCATGATACCTAATAATTTGAAATAACTAATACAAATTCCATGATGCATAATGGTATGAATTGATTGTGTATTAGGAATCTAATGAGAATAATCAAGAGTGTATAGTAATATAGGTTATTGTATATGTTATTATTACATAACTAAGAATTACTCGTATTGGCCACATGAGTAACTCTCACCTATGTAAAATTACTAGTTACTTAGGTGCATGATGCTTGAGAATATTAGATACTACCTAAGTATAATTTAACTTCGAAACAAAGTTTCCTGAAGGAGGGAAGTATATAACAACCCAAAAATACTATTAATCTAACTATAAATAAAAACATAGTAAAACTAAATTAAATATTTAATTAGATATTAAATAAATATTTGTTACCACCAATAATAGGATATCTATGACTAATAATATTAAAATAATAAATAATCCCCCTGGGGTGTAGACCAATTGGAAACCGCAAGTTGTAAATACTACGGAGGTCATAGGTTCAAACCTCAACTTACACATGGCCCATAGTTGGGGTCTCTTTGGGTTTACCAGAGGTTATAGTGGTAGTGAACAAGATTCACCCTGTGCCACATGAGCATGATACTATCCCAACACCGCTATAATATTCCAACATTCAAGCCCCCCAGGGTGTAGACCAATTGGAAACCACAAGTTGTAAAGAATACGGAGGTCATAGGTTCAAACCTCGAATTACCCGTGGCCCATGGTTGGGATCTCTATGGGTCCACTAGAAGGTTATAGTTGTAGTGGACAAGATTCATCCCCATGTCATGCAAGTGCAATATTGTCCCAACTCCCCTATAATCATCCAATAAAAAGGCTCTCAAGGGTGTAGCTCAACTGGAAATTCACTTAGAAATGAGATGATATGTTGTAATAGAGGTCATGAGTTCAAAAAACCTCGATTTACCCATTCCCCATGCTTGTGGGTTGTGTGGTGTAAGAAAAACAGGATCGCAGAGCAATAACAATAAACAGAAATGCAAATAGAATCACACATACACATTACAAGAGAGACACAGATATATCGTGGTTCAGCCAAGATGGGCTACGTCCACACTGAAATTTCCAATCCTTATTATTATACCGTCCAACAAGGTGAAGGGATACAACCTGCAACACAGCCGCTGCACTTCCTCTTCATTGTATCACAGTCTCTCTTCACGATCTCAGAGATCTTTACAATGCATAAAACCTAATACATCAACACCAGCCATATTACAATGTCTTTCTTATAAAGGGGAAATACAATGGGAAAATACCATGGGTTACCCAAAACCATGGGCCTGAAATCTATTGGAAAAATAGCCCAAAAATTTCCCTCGAGGGCTATGCCCCCAGACCCCCTCGGGATCGTTCTGGTATCATAACCAAACCTGTGGTACAAACACGACTGAATAATAATATCTCTGAATCTAGAGATCAGGCTCCACAACCAACATGTGGGTGCACTAGGGATATATTGGTAGCGATCAGGATTGGACCCCTGAACCCTATGTCATGCAATTACTATCCACATCCCAGTTGTCAATTACTTTAGTACAATATATATGTGTGTGTGTGTGTGTGTGTGTAGAGAGAGAGAGAGAGAGAGGATCGCAGAACAATAACATAAAATAAGATGCAAAAATAAAACACATGGACACATTGTACAAGAGAGACACGGATATACATGGTTCACCCAATATGAGCTATGTCCATAGAGAAATCGTCAATCCTTTTATTATATCATCCATCAAATGAAGGGATACAACCCGCATCACATCTGTTGCAATTTCCTCTTCACTCTCTCATAGTCTCTCTCCCACAATCACAAATATATTTTCACAATGTTATAGTACAATACACAGTCATATTACAATGCCTTCCTTTTAAAGAGGGATTACCGTGGGAAAATACCATGGGCCTGTAAATCACCCATTATTGACCAAGTCATGAGTATGAAATTACAACATTTTACAAGGTTTTTTTTTGTTGCTACGAGGGTGTTTATTGTTTGAATGGAACTCTGGTTGTCGTTGTACAACCTTCTATTCTCTTGCTTCTTACCCAATTTAGAACCTTTGTAGCCAAATATTCTCTTTACTAGCCTCTATAGAGGCAACATATTATGTTTCTTTTGTTGAAAGTGCAATAACATTTTGCAGTTTCGAAATCCAACTTACTGGTGTTCCACCTACAGTAAAAACATACCATGTGGTGCTTCTCCTGCTATCTTTATCACCCACCATATATGCATCAACATATCTCTGTAGAACAGTGTTTGAACCTCTAAAACATAATGCATGAGTAGTAGTCCCTCTCAAATACCTGAGAATCCACTTTACTTCCTTCCAATGTTCTTTACCTGGATTGTTCATATACCTGCTCACAACTCGCACTGCATGTGCAATATCTAGTCTTGTGCACATCATGGCATACATCAAGCTGTCAAATGCTAATGAATAACGGACTTTGTACATGTATTATATTTCCTCTTATGTCTTGGGACACATATCCTTACTTAGTTTGAAATGGTTGACCAATGGTGTACTAACTAGTTTTGCATCCTGCATTCTAAACCTCTCCAACACCTTTTATGTGTACTCACCTTGAGAAAATGTCAATTTAAGATTTTTCCTATATTTAGTTATTTTCATACCAAGGATTTTCTTTGCAACACTCAAATCCTTCATCACAAATGAATTAGATAATTTCCTTTTGAGCACATTTATATCTTGCATGTTAGACCCTACAACCATTTGAGCAAATTTGGGGTCGAAAATGGGCCTCATAAGAATAAGATCCACCTCGTAATAAAATGGGCCACATCATAAGAAAAAGAGGCATTTAATTCAAGAACCAATAGAATTTAAAGAAAAGGGTCAACCATAATGGTTGACACGGCATATTTGACATTAAAAAAACTACTTTTTTAATTCATATTTTCAGCATATCTCCTTGTTGTTTTACTCAAATTTTGAGTGGGAGCACTTGTTGGATGCGGAATTAAATTCCACATCCAACGAGTACCCACACTACATACTTTTGAGCTACCCCACCCCACGAAAAAAGAGAAATGCATCAAAAAAACATGTTACTTTGATGTATTTCTCATTTTTCATGGGTGGGGTAGCTCAAAAGTATGCAGTGTGGTATTCGTTGGATGAGGAATTTAATTCCGTATTCAAAAAGTTCTCCCACTCGAAATTTGGGTAAAATGACAAGGAGATATGTTGAAAACACGAAGAAGAAGAAAAGTTAGTTTTTTCTCTTTTCCTCCAAAATTCATAAATATTATTTAAGTAACACATTTTTTTGATGTATTTATCATTTTCCATGGGGTTAGGTAACTCAATAATGGGCAGTGTGGGTACTTGTTGGATGCGAAATTTAATTATGCATCCAACAAGTGCTTCTACTTGAAATTTGAGTAAAATGATAGGGAGATATATCGGGGAAAAAAAAGGTAGTTTTTTCCTCTTTTTCTCCAAAATTCATTAATATCATTTTATAATTTTAACTATTGTTTTATTATTTTTCTTAAGAGGCCCATTTTAGACCTCAAATTTTCTCTAATAAATCATGTCATCAACATACAATAACAATATAATATATCTTCCATTATCTAGCCTCTTGAAATAAACACAATGGTCAGAATGACATCTACTATAACCTTGTTCTCTCATAAAATTGTCAAATTTCAAATACCACTACCTTGGAGCATGCTTCAGGAATACAATCTCTTCTTCAATCTGCATACTAAATTCGTCTTTCCTTTGACCCCATACCCAAGTGGTTGTTGCATATAAATCTCTTCCTCCAAATCCCCATGGAGAAATGTTGTTTTTACATCTAATTGTTCAAGATGCAAATATTCTACTACCACTAGACTTAAAATAATTCTAATTGAAATCATTTTAACAACAACAGAAAATATTTCATCAAAATATATACTTTTCTTGTGTGCAAACCCCTTTACAACAAGTCTAGCCTTGTACCGCTTATTTCCTCCATCTTCTTCCTTCAACCTTTAAACCCATTTATTCTGCAATATTCTTTTACCTACAGGAAATTGAACCAAATCCTATGTCTTCTTTCTTACCAAGGAGTCCATATCTCCATTCATGCCTCTCTCCCACTTCTTTCTAGTTTCCACCTGCATTACATCTTCATAACATTCTAGTTCACCAGAATCAGTCATCAATAAATAATATAGTGAATGAGAGTATCGTTCAAAGAGTCTACTTAACCTTGTATATCTTCTTACACTTGCAGGAGTTTGAAGTACCTATTGTTGTTCTTCATTTTCAGACACCTTTGGAGTTTTATTTTCTTTGATTTCATCAAGCACTGTGTATTCTTTGTGTTCCTTTTCATGTTTATTTCCCTGCAACTGATCTTTATATATGACCTTTTCATTGAATACCACATCTCTACTCCTAAATATTTTTTGATATTCATAATCCCATAAGTGATAACCAAAATCATCAACCCTGTATCCAATAAAGTTACACTTCTTGGATTTAGCCTCAAGCTTTGTTCTATTTTCTTTATCAATATAGACAAATTCTTCACAACCAAATGCTCTCAGAAATGAGTAGTTTACCTTTTTACTTGTCTATGCCTCCTATGGAATGCCATCATCCAAGGAGCTTGAAAGCCCGCTATTTATTAAGTAAACAACATTATCTATAGCATCTTCCCAAAACTATAAGGGAAACCCTGCATGCAATCTCATACACCTTGCACGCTCCATGATTGTCATGTTCATCCTTTATGACACAACATTTTCTTATGGTGTTCCTGGAACTATCTTCTCTCTACGAATCCCATGGTATGAATAGTAACTCTCAAACTTGTTTCCTTAATATTCACCTCCATTATCATATATGAGACACTTCAACATTTTTCCTTTCACATTCTCAACCAAAGCTTTCCATTTCTTAAAAGTAGCAAAAACATCATATTTTTGTCGAATACAATAAACACAAGTTTTTCTAGTTGCATCATCAATAAAAGTACCATAATAACGAGAGCCACAAGAGATTGTACCTGAGTTAGTCCCCATACATCTGTATGCACAACTCTAACTTTTCACTCTTCTTTTGCTTCCCAACCCTGAGAAATATGACTCTCTTCTGTTTTCCATAAACACAGTTCTCACAGAATTCCAAACTAACCTGCTTCAAATATGGTAGCAACTTCCTTGAATGGAGAATATGCATCCCCTTCTCACTCATGTGGCCAAGACTATGATGTCATAATGTTGTATATGTTCCTCTAGAATCTAAAGACAGAGAACAGTCAATATTATGAAGACATAAATACAACGTACCTATCCAGTCTCATTTTGCTATCACTAGCAATCCTTTAGTGATATTCCACCATGTTTCTCCAAACATAGATAAACAACCAGCATCCCCTAACCACCCAGTTGAGATTAGATTTCTTTTCATAGCAAGAATATGGCTTACATATTTCAACAACCATTCATTTCCATTCTTTAACTTTATCCATAACTTACCCATTCTAACAATTTTACATGGTTCATCATCACCCAATAAAACATGTCCAAAATCAAATTGAACATAATCATAAAGAAATTTCCTATCGAGTGTACCATGATATGAAGCCATTGAATATACTACCCAATAATCACTAGTATTATCTAATGCAAGAAACAAATCATTTGTAACACGTCACCTGCTACATTTGCTTCATGAGTAGTCTCATGTTGTCCATCTCTTTTCTTCTTTAGAGATATACAGTCTTTTTCAGATGTTCTTTCTTCCCACACTTCCAGCACTCTATATTTCATAGTCTAAACTTGGATCTTCCCTTCCTACTCTTCCCACGATTACCTAGACTCTTTCCTCTTTCCCTTTGTCTTCACATGCTCTTCATAGCCAACACATTACTTGATGTATCACCTATGCTTTTCCTTCGCATTTTCTCACTAAAAATAACACCAACAACATCATCAAATTTCAGAGAGTTTGAACTAGATACAAAGTTACTTACAGCCATGACCAAGTCATTCCATATTTTTGGCGATTAGCATAAGATTAGAAGAGACCTAACCTAATCATCAAAGTTCACTCCTACAAAACTTATCTATATAGTAACCGCATTAAATTCATTTAAATGGTCAGCAACAAACCCACCTTTTGACATCTTCATATTAAATAAACGATTCATTAGAAATACCTTGTTGGAAGTTGAGGGTTTTTCATATATTTTATCCAAGGCATTCATCAGACCTTACATTGTATTTTATTTCGAAATATTGAAAGCCACCAATGAATCCATGCACAATTGTATTGTTCCGAGTGTCTTTCTATCAAGAACCTCCCATTCTTAGTCCTTCATAGACGTCGACTTACTTCATTTTCCTCGCAATGGTAGGAATAGATCCTTCTGATATATATAGTATTCCATCTGCATCTTCCGTAACTGGTAGTTTTTGGCATTAAATTTCTATACCCTCAACTTTCCTTCTTCTTCCATTGCTCCCACCCAAACCAGGAACATTCCTTTCCTGCGAGTTTATGCGCCAAATAGACCTTTGTCTCTTATACCAATTGTTAGAAAAACAAGATCGTGAAACAATAACATAAAATAAGATGCATAAATAAAACACATAGACACAATAAAAGAGAGACACCAATACACATGGTTCACTCAATATGAGCTACATCCACAGAGAAATTGCTAGTCCTTTTATTATATCGTTTAGCAAATGAAGAGATAGAACCCACAACACATCCGCTAAAATTTCTTCTTCACTCTCTCACAACCTCTCTCACACAATCACATAGACCTTTTTCAGAATGCTACATTACAATACACAATTGTATTACAATGCATTCCTTATAAAGAGGGATTACCATGGAAAAATACCACAGGATACCCAATACCATGGGCTTGTAAATCACCCATTATTGGCCAAGTCATAACTATGAAATTACAACACTTTACAAGGCATTTTTTCTAAAAAAAATTCTATGTGAGCATTGCCCCCGAACCCCAGCCAGGGGGAATCCCAAATTAGTCGCCCCCCGAACCCCCCATGGAGACTGTAGTGGGAGGGGAAAGCCCCCCACACCCCCCCGTCATGGGATGGGATCTAAACATAGTTGAAACATGACCTCTAAATCTAGAAGATCAGGCTCCACAACCAACACACACACACACACATATATATATCAAATTTGTTAATGAAAATATAATAAAATATACTTGGTTCAAATACCAAAGAAAAGAGAAGAAAATATATAAAAAGGAGGATTGGAGGAGAAGAGAATTTATTCTTCTTAGATATTGAAGGGAGATAGGAATGGTTATGGAAGATAAGAGAACAAATTTGGCTATGGTTTATTTCTTGGGGGATCGCGGGCTCTCAGTGTATCAATGAGGGGTTGTTTGGGTGGAAAGTCATCCCCCGCACATTGTTTTCCCTCATTAATTATGGATATCTAGAGGTAAAATATTCAATAACTCATTGTATTATGGGTACACTTCCTTCTTTGTTCTATTTAATTGTTGTGGTGATACATTATGTGTTAGATCTATTTGCTCATGAAATTGTTTTAGTTATTTGTTATGAAATATTCATTTTCTAATAATTTTTCTCCTTAAGGACCATTAGGGACTTTCATCATGAAGTTAACTAGGGCTCAAGGGCTCCTCATGCGCTGCATAGGAGATAAGGAGGAGACAAACAAGGATTGACTGAGACCAAATCCAATAAAAAATGACACCTCATTCAAGTTGCTCAAGGAGGGGAAATTAATGAAAAGGGAATATTCCCTTTCACCTACTTCCTAAAATCACTCAAACTTGTCTAAATTGTGCAAAAATCATGGGATTTTATCTCCAAGGGGTGCATTAGGCTAAATGAGGATGTCGAAATGTTGGGAATGTTATATTATTTGCATGTAAATCGACTATAAAATTTGATAGTTGACTGGTATTAGTCGACTAGGGTCAGAGGCAACAGACGGTGGAAATTTGGTCAACTGGAATAGTTGTATGGTCAAATCCAAATGACTAGTTGAGGGGAATCCAATGAAACGACCATAATCTCAATAGGAGATCAACCAAGGTTGAACTAGTTAATTCAACTGTAACATAATAAATGAAAGTGGTTAGTGTTGACACCTAAGGTTATCCTTTGGTCAATGCAAAATAAACAGTCTGATCGGAAGGTGTCAAACAACCCTACACAAGAGTTATCCTAATCCTCAATCGTTTGGTGTCACTGCTTCCGATAGATATAAGGCCTCTGTTGGCCACAAATAATGTTATGCTCCTTTGCGAGGAGAATTTAGGGTTAATAATATTCTAATTCTACTAAGTTAGTTTTAACCTAATTAAAAGGCACTTAAAACAAATATTAAAAATAAGTTAAATTAAACAAGGAAACCAGTCTAATGGGTAAAATCTCTCTTATTAGATTTGTTGATTATATTGAAGTGCATTGAGAATGATCAAAATAAATTATTTACATTTCTAGGACAAATTGATTGTTTGTAAATAAATGAAAACACCATTAAATTATGAAAATACTTTATAAATGCGGAATCAAATATAGAGAAATTTTCTAGTTAATTAAAATGCAATAATTTGAGCCCTAAACTATTCCAAGATGTCAATTACAGATCTATTATAGAGGTAATCATCATAAAGAAAGATATTTGAAAATATCCAAAATACCCTGCTCATGACAACTAAAACCAGTCAATGCATACACGCATTGTTACTAATTAACTTCTGTAATAATAAAATTTATTCACAATAACTAATATGTTAGTAGACAACAATTTAAAAATAAGGAAACAGTCTCAAGAAAATTGAGAAAAGTCAAACTTATATTAAGCAAAGAAACATGTACATAACCATCTCCGTCTTTCATTAATAGGCTTGCAAGTCATTACATAACTTGTTCCAAAAGACACAAAAAGTTCATTACAGTCTGGTATGATGGCATTCCACCAGAGGTCCCTCCCCCTCTTTCCTATGATTGATGGAAAATAAATACAACAAAGCGGATGAAGCAGATCCACACAAAGAGGGAAGATCTCCTAAACCTAATAAATTCTAACTACAATAATTAGGATTAGTGAGATAATCCTTCCACTTGGCATAAACTTCCCATATTTCTATAACATTGGGATAATTAGCATGCTCCAACTGTACATTAGCCTTGCATAGATAGGATCTGACCTCCTTGCTTTGGATTTCTGACCAACTGTCTAAGAATCCTTGCAAGGTAGATATCAAATAAATCGGAGTAGACATAAATGATCTGAAAACAAAAATATCAATTTGAGTAGTGTCTCGGATTAGGTTCACTGACTAATCTCATTGATTGTCCACTTCAGCAATCCATAGATTAGTTGGCACTAAATGAGACATCTCGGAAAAAGAAGACATGCCGAGGGTTTCCATGTAACCATCAGTCAACATCCATTGCCTTGCACAAATTTTCTGCCCCTTCTCAATCATGTGCAAAAATTCTTCGTAGACCAATTGCCATGGCTTAATAGTTATGTGAGTTCTCATAAGCTTTAGTGAATCCAAGTGATTAATAGTTTGAGGGGCATTCTTTAAATGAACTTTCGATTCATAGAGTTATCCATAGGATATATGATCCTTCTTTCTCTTATCCACATGGTCTACCCAAAGGTTTGATAGATGTTCAAAGGAGTTGAATTCATCCTGCACTTCATTCAAACCTTGAAAAAACAGGGTCTGCGTCTGCCTCAAACTTTCATTGGTAGTAGTAGCTTCATATTTAAACTCTTGCACTGTCAATTTGAAAAAGGAAGAGGATGCATTCTAAGCCTTGCATTGTTCCATCTACAACTTAATATCTACGAGGCTAGTTGCTTGCTCAATCGCTTTATTCTCAGTTATCGCTTTTTGTTGTGAAAGTTGTTGAATCTAATCCTATAAACTATGCAAATGCAACTGATGTTGATCTTTGAAATTTTCAATCTACTTGATGAAATTATCCTGGAGAGAATCCTTTTATGCTTGTAACACATAATTTTTTTCTTTTTCTTCATCAAGCATATTGGTTAGAGTAGAGACAGAGTCATAATTTTCCCTAGCAAAGGCTCCCATAGCTGCAGCAGTCTCTATAGATTCTCTTTTTGGATCATCGGTTTCATGTTTCCATATAACTTGATTTCTTATTGGCCAACCCACACTTCTCCTTCCCTGGTTCTCTTATAGCTTTTCCTAAGCACAATCGTTTGTCTTTTGTTGAAGCAATAATATCCAAGCACAACTACAACATCTTCTCCAAAGTCAGATAAATCTTCAACTATGGAAGCCAAAAGTTTTGCAATGTTGGAAATAAGCGATGGATGACAGAGAGTGGTGGCGGATACCTAATATGGGTCTTAAGGCATTGATGAAATGGCTTGTATAGTGGTAATTATAGGAAAATTTTGTATTGGGGGCTCAGTAGGATGGGTAGAAGGGGACTCCACTTCATACTGTAGAAGGGTGCTAGAAATATTTCCTTTATCCGGTTGAGTATCTTGTTGAATGGTTGAATGGTTTTAGGTTGTTGTGAGGCTAGTGGATCAACCAAAGTGTCTACCACATTCTTAGTGATTAGTGGAGTGGAATGATTGGGAGGCTATGTAACTAAATCGAGAGGATTGGTGGGAGAAGGTGAGTGTTGTGGTGAATCATGAGTAGACTGAGTGATAGGGTCTTTAACGAAAGCAATTTATAAGAAATTACTATCTGGAGAGGAGTGATGGTTAGGGATAATTGAAGTACCAATAATAGTCTCAACATTTCCCATAGAAGATGGTTGAATATGTTCTTGGACTACTGGGGTTGAATGAATTAACTCTATAGGTTTTTCCTTCTCCAAATCAATAAAATGATTAGAGGATTGTTGTGAGGGAGGTTTAATAAATGGTTTTGTTTCATCCTCAATATTTATAGAGACTATAGATACTAACTTAGGAATGGAAACAGTGAGTATGGATAGATTCAAAACAAGGGACAGATTTACCTTGAAGAGATTGTGTTTGTTGGATCAAGGCATTGAGATTATGGATAGCGGTGGAGGATTGGATAGGTAATATAGGTTTTTTTCCATGCTTATTGTCTAACAATTTTTTTGTTTTGGACTTAGGTGGAGCTAGGATTAGCACTATGGATTTATTGGCTGCTTCCATTTTCTCCTTAGTAGCTTCTTGTTGTTGTTGAAAAAGCATGTTTCTTTCCTCAATCACCTTCACCTTTTTTTATTTCTAAGCTTCATGTACGAGGATCATCTGATATGCATTAGTTACCCTACTCAAAACTTTTTCAAAACTAGATGCACCCCGATACAAGAGTCATCAGGTTGTTCCTCATGCACATATAAGTTTTTTAAATGTTCCTGCACAAAATGATCTACTATAAACCCCTTTGGGTCATGCATCCTCTTCACTGCAAACCCTAACTTCAAATGATTCAACTCTTTTGCTAGGATGGATCCATGAGATGATTTTTTGGATAACTAGATATCCAATATATGAAGGAAATTTGGGCCATGCTCTTCTTTTCTGGGAATGGAATTGGCTGTGGTCTCCATCAAAGACAATTTGAAAAGCTACTTCTCCAAGAACCAATATTTCGAGGACAAACCTGGGTAACAGGTGTACTAATTTGCTACCCCATATCTTGACATAGGTAAAGAAATCTCTAGCATACTAGTCACCCATAGGTGCTACCAAAGAAATCGCATCTTATGAAATCCTAGGAACATTCTTCTTGAAAATAATGAAACAAACAGCATTGAGGAAGTTATCACATATATCATAAATGTAGGGTTTATAATTGTCCTCCCACATAATTGAACAGTAGATATGGATTGGGGTTTTTTCTCTAGTCTGGCGCCAGTTCATGGAAGGATAAGAAAAGGAGGCACACATGATGTCCACCGGGTCTGTCGATAAGTAAAATTTGGGATTCTTGGTAGTTGGAGCATTATGTGCTTGAGCAAGTGCATTACTGAGGGTTATGAAAAAAATTTGTGCTCAATTAAATATCTACCCAGTAGTTTCAATGTGATGAGCCAATGGGGGGCATTCCAATTTAAAATATGAGCAATTATCCGCACCATAAAACCTACAAAACATAGCTGCAAGCAATTTATAAGGTTCTCTAAGCAGGAAAATTGGGTACTTCCTATTACGTCTTAGTATAAAGTTGTCAGGATTGGCCATCCATGTTTTAACAAGAACTTATGTTTCATATTTATCCCTATACGCTATTATGAAGTCCTACATCCAATGCTTTTGTGGATCTTCATTACATAGATTCTTGAAAATGTATTCGGCTTGAAAGAAGCATATACATCCTAGTTGGATTCTCTGAAGGTACTAGTTGGGATGTCGACATAATAGATCATCCATTTGACCATGTCTGTGTAAGGCATAATAGCAGGGCATGTAGAAATGGCATGGAATTGGGACCTACTCATGTTTTGATAAATGGGAGCCTCACCCTTAAACTCTGAGAAATCATCATTGTCGGAAATGTTGTAAATCCTGGCCCAGTCTAGACAAAGTGTATCAGATACCCATGCATTAGTGTCCAAGTAAATGCCAAAGTTGGGGTATTTTAGTTTTAATTCTTCCACTGCTGCCTTCGATCTAGTTCTCTTGGGCATGGCATGTAGATTTAATCATGCAATGCATCATACAACAACATAAGCTACTTTAATTATGAAAAATTAAGACAAAAGTGAAGAAGCATAAAATACTTGGGATAAACTTGAAACAACACCGCAGAAATCAAATGCAATATTTGTGCTAAAAGCATAAATTGGTAGTATTCGTAATAGCGAAGCTGGTTTCAAAACTTGACTAAGTGCATGTTCCATTAAGATCAAATTTGATTAATATTTATTATGAAAAGCTAGTCAAAGATTGGTGGTTAAATAATCATTAGCCATTAGTTGCATTAAATTTTACTAGTTCTTCAAGGTGTTTTGGTGTGTGCAATGAGAATATCAACTTTCGATTGAAACATAGAAACGCTGAGGTGAGACCACCAAAATTTCAAAAAAGCTGGGAGATGGGTGTTGGGAAAAAATTTGTAATGCAATAAACAATCATATGTCTCCCAAAGTTTGAAATCAATGTAGATAAGAAGCATTGGCATCATAGCATGGGGAGGGATTTTAAATATAAACAATGGATGTTGTTGACACAAACCCACTCGACAGGGGTTCCTCACTCTGTTGACATCCAACACACTGCAATCTCCCTGAGCACCGGCCCAGACAAGTTTTACCCTGTCCAGCAACACCTGCAGAGCAGATGAAGTCTCACCCAAGATGTTCGAGGGAGATCTGAAGGAACCACGTTTCCGCCGAATGAAGGAGGACCATGTGTGGCTACTTATCGATTGATCGCAGCATTCACTAACATATCATTCATTTCAACTTTTGCATTTAAACATAACCGCATCATCATTCCATAGATTTCATTATCAATAAAACCGTCAATGCACAAACAGATCTAACAGTATAACATCATTTAGAGGACAAAAACATCGCATCATTCACATATTCATATCATATCACATTCATAGCAGGAAAATAGAAAGAGACACAGTGATTTTTCTCAAAACTCCATCATGTCATATTAACCATCGCATTAAACCATAGATACAGCAATATAGTTCTTCTGTCACATACCCAGATTCAATAGAATCAAATCAATATCCAAAACATACCGCAATAACAATTCTCCGGATAAAGATTGGTATTTTAACACTTGTAATGCTACATCTATTTATAGGCTTGTGAATTTACATTCATTGTCCACTTAGTCGACCACCTAACTACTTTCTAACGAGATTTACAACAGTATGACCCTTAACCCGCACAATGCAGTCCAAAATGACCAAAAAATACATAAAATACTATTATTTCCGACTTGTGCGCAATTTTCCTCCTTGCGTGGTGTCTTTGACCTTGCGTAGCATCCGCGATGCTGCGCAGCTGACTCTTCCAAACTTCCTACCAACAGGCCCCCAAAACAATTTTGTGGCTCTCCCTCAAGCCACATCAGCTGGACATGATGTACTATACTCATCTGTCGTAGGACTATTCGTCTAAAACTGTTCTTGCTGTCTGGAGCTCGCTGTTGTGTACTTCTCAAACGAGTATGGCGATCTCAGGCTCATTTTCATGTACTTCTCAAATTGATATGGCGATCTCAGGCTCACTGTCATGTACTTCTCAAATTGATACAGCGATATCGGGCTCGCTTTCATGTACTTCTCAAACTCATCCTCCAGTCTCTGGGAACCTTGATCATCGATCTTTCCGGCATCTACTGCTGCACTTTGCAAGTGTTCCAGACTAAGGAAAAGTTCATTAACAATGTCGAGGTGTGAGACAAGCCAACTGCTCTGGCACATCTATTCCACACTCGGGATCACCAATTACCAAGGCCAGGGGGTCTCTGCCCCTATCGTTTTGGTGGTCGCGGGGACCACGAATATTCGAACTACCACCACATACTTAGACATATCACGTGAGACCTCGTCTCCATTTCTCCCAAGTGTTTTCGCCGCTTCATTCTCTAGGTGCTCATGCACACTCATCGTTCGGGCCCTCAGTGCACCTAGTGTGCTGCCGCACGAAATGAAATGGATCATTTCCATAGCCTCCTTGGAATTCCTAACTTATATAGCTTCTTGACCCGCTCCCAGCATGGGTTCCTCTTATCTAATAGATACCTCCTTACTCAGGTAACCTCCTGTGCCTGTATTTATGCATTTTCAGCGTGTCCTAGACACCTGCCTCTGAAATCATTTTCAAATTCATTCGCATAAGTTTTTGATCCTGTCATCATACCATTCTGTCGTCTTCCGGTGAGGCTGATCTACATCACTCGTGCTCAGACTTGACCTCTTATGTGTGGAGCAACTACCATGCTTCCACCGATTGTCATTCGTTCCAAACGTACGAAGCATCAACCATGGTGCCATCTTTTGTTAGGCGTGCGATACATGCAAAGAATCGACCATGATTCCACTGTGCTTGAATCCATCGTCAAGCCTGTTAATCTAATGGTCAGAGATTTTGGAAAGACCTATCACGTTAAAGAGTGTCATTTGCTAATGATCTATAATTATTGTTGATTTAACTAGGTCGCGACCCTACACTTGTCGTGGCATGGCTCCCTAACCACTCTATCATCGTTCCTACTTGTGCATTCTATTCCTGTTGGTGTGCCATCCTGCCACCTAGCATCCTGTATATATATATATATATATATATATATATATTATTTTTTATTTTTATCCCCGCAATGCGGTTAAGCATCGCGTGACTCTGGGCCCGTCCTGTAGGGATTCATCCTGCTACCATTCACCAACTTCAATAACATCGCTCCATCTAACTGTTGCAGTTGTACTGTGCCGCCTAAAGTAACGAAGCTAACACAATATGGATCGATCCAATGCATCTGTAACTTCCCTGGATGCTTCATGAACTTGTTGTCATACAATAGCACCAAGTCGCCTTGCTGAAACTGTTTGTTTTTTATATGGCGATCATGCCAAGCTTTTTGTCGATCCTTCTCCACACGCTGGTGAAAACCTATGATAAAGTGGTCTTCCTCAAGCCGTACCAGCTACTCCAGTCGTTCTGCCACCACTACTTCATCATTCATGCCTGTTGCTGGAGTTATGTGCAGACTCGAAACAATGTACTCCATAGGCATAACCGCCTCTTTCACATACACCAATTTGAAGGGTTTATGTCCCGTCAATCTTTTACAAGTGGTGTGATATGCCCATAAGACTACTGGAATATTCAAATCCCATTCATCATGATTCGCGTTACAAAGCTCTGTAAGTGCATGCTCGAACACTTTGTTGAAAGCATCCATTGTTCGATTTGCTTGCAGATGATATGGCGTACTCTTCTTGTGATGTATCTGAAGCTCTTATGTCAATGCATTGACTGTGCGATTGATGAAGTGACTCCCCTGATCACTCATCAATATCTTCGGGCATCCAAACTGAGTAACAATATTTTCAAATAAGAATCGCGTTGTTGTCGTAGTGGTGCAATCAACAACTGGTGCGGCTTCCATGCACCTTGTCAAATAATCTGTTGTTGTGATTATGTACCGTGCACTAGTTCGCTTCTCGGGTGGGTTAATGGGCCCCACAAAATCCACCACCCATTTATCAAATGGCTGCAATGTCACCTGAGGTACCAGCGGCATCTCATCCCTCCACGATGGTTTGTTTGTTCGTTGACAGACATCACAAGTTTTCGCATACGTTGTTGCATCATTGTGAATAGTGGGCCACCAAAGCCCTGCGTGAAGCACCTTCCTGGCAGTAGAACAATCGTCGTAGTGCCCGCCAGCCATGCCCGCATGTGTCTCTGCCAATATCTTCCCTTGCTCATGAGGTAGGACACAGCACCTCAAGATATCATCTGGTCCTAGTTTATAAAGTTGTCTGGCAATCAACTAGGAATCTGCGGTCTTAACCACCAACTGCTTCTTCGAACTTGTGGTAAACTCCTCTGGTGTGGTTCCTGTCACCAAAAACTGAATTATTTCTTCATAGTAACCATCAGCCACCTCGACTTTGAATAGTTGCGCATCTGGCAACCCATATTCAATGTTGGTTGGTTCCTCCCCTGTCTCAATTCGCGATAAATGATCTGGCCCCGCATTCAAGCGACCGGGCTTCACAATTACCTCAAAATCAAACTCTTGAAAGAGAAGCATCGAGGAGCATATTTCCCCCCCCAACACAGGCTTATTGACCAGGTATTTCAAAGCAGAATGGTCTGTGAACATCTTGCAATGACCCCCCAACTGGTAGTGCCTAAACTTCTGCAGCGCATATACCATCGCCAAACCTTCCCTCTCGGTAATCGTATAATTTATCTCCGCAAATGACAACTTCCGACTTGCAAAAGCGATTGGGTGATCTAGATATCCTTCCCCTGGTTGCACGAGCACTACTCCTAGTGCAATCGATGATTCATCCACATGGACATGAAATTCATTGCTCCAATCAGGAAATACTAGTATCGGTACTGAATCCATTTTAGCCTTCAGCGTCTCGAAACTTACTTGACATTCTGGACTCCATAAGAATACTGCATCCTTCTTTAACAACTTTTCCATGGGAGCCATGATCGCTGCATAACCATAGATAAACTTGCGATAATACCTTGTGTGCCCTAGCATTGCTCGCAACTGCGTTACATTTGTAGGCGGTGTCAGGCTCAAAATCAGCGCGATCTTTGTTGGGTCAACCAACAACCCCTGCTTGCAAACAATGTGACCCAACAAAATCCCAAAAGGTGCATAGAAAATGCACTTCTTCAAGTTCAGCGATATTTGATGTCGTCTGCATGGCTCTAGCATCAGTCGCAGGTTTTCCAGATGATCACTAATCAACCCGTAAACTGTCCAGTCATCCATATAAACTTGCATAAACTTCTAGATAAAATCTCGAAATGCAGCGACAACAACCAAGGAGAATACCGCAGGTGCGTTCTTAAGCCCAAACGGCATCACGATGCACTAGAAGCAACCCCATTCAGTCACAAAGGTCATCTTGTGGCGATCCTCTTTGGCGATCCTAATCTGGTGATAGCCAGAGAAACCATCCATGAAAGAATACATTTCTTGACCTCCCACCCCTTCCAGTACCTCATCAGTGAATGGCATCAGAAATGGATCATGTATACATGCGTCATTTAGCTTCCTCAGGTCGACACAAATCCGAACCTCACCTGTCTTCTTATCCTACACCACCATGGGACTAATCCATTCTGATTCTTCGACTGGCTCAATTATTCTAGCATCCAGCATTCAGTCAAGTTCAATTTGACCTGTTCCTTGTGTCACGAATTCAATAGATACGTTTGTTTCCTAATTAGTTTCACGTCTGGCTTCAATGGAATCTTCTTCTCCCCTAGATCCCCCAATATTCCCTTCATCTCGGAAAACTTCGTAGGGAACAAATCTTGGAACTCATGCAACAGGTTTGTGACCTTCGCCATCATTTCTTCATCCTAGTAGTCCCCAACATTCAAAAAATTTGGGTTATCCTCCATCCCAATTTTGACCTTCCTAAGCTTTAGCAGCTGAGTTATCGAATCTGTCGGTGTGTCAGGTACTACGACATCCCGACTCCCTTTTGATTCCAGAATATTGATATTCCATGGGTCATCACCATCTTCTAGCCCTCCAGTAATATTATAGCATTCCATCATCAACCGCATCTGCCAATGCGTATGCGGATCCACAAGGTAGGCAACTGGAACCACCTTCAGAATGACATCACAGATGAGCTGCAAGGCATTGTGAACATCTGGATTGGCATCTGCGAAACTGAAGGTATGAGTAAAGCAAACCGCCAGGTCCAACCAAGTGGTAATCTCCCTGTGCAACTCAACTGCAGCATACCATGATCACGGCATTTCATCCAAAGTGTGGACAAAGGCATGGACCCATTCATCCTTTGGTCACAAGGCCCATAGAGTCTAACATTCAATCAGATGATTCCCAAGGTAATTCTTCCCATCGTACCTTTCGATGTGGTATATTTCTGTGTCGCTAAAGCGAACCGTCATCAGTCTTTAACACTGCGACCACCCGGTAATCGACTTTTTGTGGGTCTCCCACCAATGAGCTGGAGCAGCCTTCAGCGCCTCCTCCAATGCCAGCAATCGTTGTGGTTCTAACACCTTGTATTCAAATGCTACTAAAAATTCAGACAACCCGGGAAATCCTTCGTATACTAGTAATTCAACAGTTTTAGTCGCAACGTAACACAGCAACTGCGTGATCAACCCACACTCCCTGAACGACACCTCGTGCATGTGATTCTGCCATTTCTCTAATGCATCATCAGAATCGAAAGATGCAGAGCTGAATCTGTGCCATCCGAGTTCACCATCATTATTTGGATGGATGTAATCTTCTGAAATGTTATATGCGTGATCCCATTCTCGTCCAACTTCATCCTTTACGGTTTCAACATACCTGCGCCCTTCAGTCGGATCCAATGGAGCTATAACTTTGAGGTCTTGATTTTCAAAATTCATCACCCAATTCCTGAAATTAATTACTGCCATACTGTCATTGGCCCATCTGATCGCTAGAAACACGGGATAGGATCTTCCCCCATCAACAACTTCAATAACATCAAAATCAACATATGTTTTCATCCCCTCAATATCCACAACAAGGCAACGAACTCTCCCAATTGATGTTACCTTGGCCTGATTATCCAATCGCAATTGCACGGGAGACTAGCTCAGCGTTGGGCTCTCCATTTTTTGCCATGCCTACTTTGTTAGAATATTGACATCTGAGCCTAGATCCAGAATGAATGAATCTATGTCGTAGTCCCCAATATGGACATTCATGCACATCTCTTTTCCTGTCTTCTTCTGCTGTAAAGAGTTCACCGCGGACTCTTTCTGTCCCTTGGTCGGTCAATGAAAAAGACCCTCGATCTCGGCAAGAGCAGTGAGATCGCGTGCCAGTGATAAACAACTTTCAAAGAATTTTTGTAAAGTACCATACTATCATGATGGGCCTGCTTCCGAAGTTGAGTCGAAAGCAGGGGGCATGTTACAAATAATTGTCTCACCAAGATTTCGTCCTATCGCATGACATGATTCAAAGAATGTGTCCCCCTCAGCATCAATATCAAACTACACCTTCTTATTCCCATCCAACCAGATCAGCGGATGTGAACCATCTTCTCTTGTCATCGCACCTCCACGAGTGATAACGACGGCATCTTGAGTCCTCGATTCTGCTAAAATCGTCGTGACAGTTGATCCCTGAGTCTGGTTCGGAGGTTGGTTCACAGGTTGATTCACATTTTTATTTGCGTTCTAATTCGGACGTTGATTTTGGTTCTATGTCTGATTCTGATTCGACAACTAGTTCTGGTTCTGCAACTGATTCTGATTCTGCAACTGCTGAACATTTCCTTCCTGCCATCTCATGATCAGCTGTGGACAGCTCTCAACCGTGTGATCAATACCAAAACAATATGTACACTGTGTTTGCAACTGCAGGAAATCTCTCTGGTAGTGTCCCAATACTCCACAATTATAACATTGCGCAGGTCCGCGACCTCGTCCTCCTCCTCGACCAAAGCCTCCACCTCGTCCTCCACAGAATCGTCCTTGCTACTGATATTGTGGTTGATTAAATTGTTGCTGCAAGGGATTCGGTTGCAGCTGAACACACTAACCTGGCTGAACATACGGGGTCGGCTGAACGTATTGTGGTTGTTGCGGAGCCATCTGCATCTGATTAAAATGCAATTGTGGTACAAACTGTTGTTGCGGTTGTGACTGCGGTACAAATTTCATCTGTGGCTGAGGTGGTGGTTGGGCCACCTATGGCTGCAGCTACAATTGTTGTACTGCACGATGGTCGTCCTTTCCATAGTATGATTCGTAGTTGTTGTACTGCACGATGGTCTTCCTTCACATAGTATGAGTCGTACGTTCTTTCCTAAAGTAGGCCATATGCGCGGCAATCCTTATCTTCATGCCCGACAGGTTTACAAAATGTACAGTACAAATTCATCAGATTGTGACCATCTTTTGCATGTATTGACACTCCTCATGTCGATTCCCATATACTTGACAAATGTGGCACCATGGCATACCTACGCCATTCAAAGGGTTCAGTGCTCCTGATACTAAGTAGTTTCAAAAATGTGGGTAGCTATCCTTAGTATGCCCCTCTGCATGACATCGTGTACACCAAACCTCCTCGCGGTGCTCTTTACCCTTCTTGATATCTTGCAATTGAATTGTCAGATTCGCCAGCTACGTTTGGATATGAGACATGCCAGCTGCATTCTCGCTGACAAATTAAGCTTCTAATCTCATCACAATCTCCAGGGCCTCACTTGGTGTCACAATGTTTTGCTACATCAACAGGAGTCAAATATGAGGTAGTAACGCCACGATGAACCATTCCTTATGTTGAACGTTTCTCATCTCAAAGCTGACTCTTTCCATTAGCGTTTTAAACCTTTGGTCAAAGTCCCAAACAATTTCATTCAGATACTACTTGATCTCCTTCAGTTCCGTAATGTATTGTGCTTCGGACTTCGGTTTTCTAAACTCTGCAATTAACCCTTTTCTAACTTCATCCAATGTCTTCTCTAGACTTCCTGCAGGAACTTGTACAAATTTCATGAACCAGTCCAGTGCGCGATGCCAAAGTGTCATCGCCAATTGATCTTTCTTGGCCTCATCATCCATAATTTGTTTAACAGTCCACACAGCTTCACATAAGAACCAGTATTGCTCTGGTTTGTCAGTTCCATTTCCATGGAATAGAGGTAACTTCGCATCTTCACCCACCATCCTAGGCTTCCTTCCTATAGTCATTGATCCACTAGTAATTGAATTTTGTTGACACAATGAACACGGCGGTGTCAAAGTCATATTTATTCCTGGTTGTGAGATAGTGAGCAGAGGTGTGGGTACGCTACTGTTGGGGGCTAGTCCTGCCTCTATCCTGGGCATAGCCTAGTTGTCCTTGTCGGCACTGTGAGGTCACTTCTTCCAGTGAGGTCTTCCTTCACGGTTTTGCGTTTCGATCGCAGCAGGACCTTCTCCTATCCTCTGCCTCTTATCTTGTCGAAACCTTGCTCCTCCCCTCGTAAGACCACTCTCTTCATCGGCTTCCTTCACAATCTCATCATAACTTGCACCCATCTACCCCGTATCATTCCATTTTCCTCCCCCCTTCATTCGCGGTATCCACAACCTTCGCCCACCAGGGTTTGTTTACTCGAGGTTCATCTTCAATATGCCCTTTTCACACATGAGCATCTTAACGGACAACTGCAGCGACAACAGGAACCTGCCTCTCGGTCCGTTGAAAAATTCCCTTTCAACTTCCACTATTACATATGGATGGATTGTTCCTCACAATATTTCCATGTTTTCAACATTCGTGGGTCAATGAAATGAATTTTTTTTTATTTTTTTTAAATTCACATGGTGGAAAAACTGTGGCAATATCAACAATGTTTAATTTGCGATGAACTTTCGTCCCTATATCGATGAAATTTCTATGTTGCAATTTTTGTTGCAATATAGACGAAGGTCGAGCTATATATACTACATACTCTAACCATTATTTACACATTTGCTATAGTTGCGACACATTGAGCGCAGATTTTGAACTTGCAAGGTGATTGTTTGAGCTTGGATATTCTACATACGTATAATTTTGAACTTGCAAGGTTAGCATTTTATATTTTTTTGTCTATATTTTTATAAGGGTTAGAATTTAATATTGTTTAGTAATGAGGCTTAGGTGTTAAATGATACATCTATTAGGGTTAGGCTAATTTTTTTTCCATTTATTAAATGCATCTATGAATGTATTTATAAAGTTTATAATAATCGTAGAGAAATGTGATATAATAGATCAGAATTAGGTCACCCATACATATAACAAGATTATTCTCTTGTTTTGAATTATAAGGTTATGGAAATACTTAACACAAGAAGATGGTACATTGGAAGTATATATTACTTTAGTCTTTATGTTTTTCTTTATAAATATAGAAATTGGTTTATAATAAACTGTATTCAGATATATACTTATAATATCTAATGTAATTGATAAGTTATTGTTTGGTATGGTGTAGGTAAGACAATTACTTGTACCACTACAAGTATTTGTCATTATGAATGAAAATGCAAGGAAGCTTTCTCAGTTTAGAGCTGCATTAGAGGCGAGAGGAGATGGAAAATGTTATTGTCCTGCTCTGATTGCAGGGCTTGCAAAAAAAAAGACTTTTAATAACAACAGCTGAAATACATTGTAGGGAGAAGGGGCACGCCAAAGGGGTTTATGAATACCATCCCCTGGTAAGAGGTCGTTATTCAATTTTTAATACAAACACTGTAATATTCATCATGTCATGAATTTCAGTAAAATGTCTTATTTTTTTACTATATGTTCTATACACACTAATTTTTCTATGTTGTTTGTAAATTTATAGACAATTCGCCCAACATGTCACCCTCCAGAGAGTTATTTTCCAAGTACTAGTAGAAATACTCATTTACATCCTGACGAACTTCTACATCAGAATATTGAAGATGATCAAGTAGTTATTTCCAATGATATGGATGTAGATAACACTAGTGATACAAATCAGGAAGATGAGATACATAGATTGATCCAAGACACATTTGCTCCAATGGATGAGAACAACCAGGATGATAGTCATGATGTTGATCCTCTACTCGAGAAGTCACGTCAACCTCTTTATGAAGGCTCAAAAACAAATCGTCTATCTGCTATATTGTTGTTAGTGAACTTGAAGATTTTGAATGGTTTATCAAACACCTGTCTGACACAGATACTAAGGTATGTAATTTGTTCATTATTTTTGTCTGCATGTTCACATCTATAGAAAGGCTTGACTTTTTTCCTATATTATTGCTATTGTTATCTAATTTGTAAAGTTTGGATGTGATATTGATGATTAATATTGTTTACATTGACGTATTCTTTTGAATTTTGTAAATTGTTAGGTGAATTTCTATTACCAACTTCAAATATTTTACCACGCACATATCGAGAGATATATGCCATTATGAAAGCATTTGGAATGGAGTATCAAGCTATTGATGCATTTCCTAATGATCATATCATATACTATGGACAATATGCATTAGAAAATGAATTCCCACAATTTCAAACAAGTAGGTATCGAACCGATAAAGTGACAAAAAAGGTGCCTCAAAAAGTTCTTCGTTATATTCTGATAATTCCACGTTTCCAACGGTTGTTCAGGTGTCAAAGTATAACAAAGTTTACGGATTTCCATGCAAAGAACGGAATTCGTGACGATGTTCTTCGAATGCCTGCAGATGGTTCCGCATTGAGGTACATCGATGAAAAGTAGGCAATTTTTAAAGAAGAACCTCATAATGTTAAACTTTCGTTGGCAGCTGATGGTGTCAATCCATTTGGAGAGATTCGTTCTACCTACTCAGTGTGTCCTGTTTTTGTTATAAACAATAACCTTCCTCCTTGGATGTCGATCAAGAGAGAGCACACAATGTTGGCAAGGATTGTTCCAGGTATTTAATTAATATGTAATTTTTTACTTGAAAGTCGGATCACTAAATATTTCATTGGTTTGTTTCGTGCATGATAATTATGTCTTTTATATATAACGACATATAGGCACTAAATATAATTAATCATGTATCTTGGACCAATTAGGCAAGTACCAGGTTAACGATATGAACGTATCTATTGAGCCTCTTATTGGTGAGTTGTTGAAGTTATGGGTTGGCGTCACTATGTATGACATCTCTAGACCAATAGGGCAAAGACGATTTCAATTCCATGGAATACTTGCATTTACAATTCATGATGCTCCTGGGTTAACACATTTTTGTGGTATATTGTTACTTTCTTTTGTTCCTTAATATTTTATATATCTGTTGAAAATATCATGCATTATTTTAAATTGTAATTCTAATTTTCTACACCAATTCATATATCTTGTAGGTCTTCAAACAAAGGGTAAATTTGCATGTCCAGTTTGCGGCCCCGGGATAAAATCTCGTCGTTCAAGGAGTTTAGCAAAGGAAGTGTTCGATGAGTATAAGCTTCTGCCTAAGAACCATAGTTATCGAACTACAAAAAAAGAAATATTTAATGGTAAAGAAGAGAATGGAAAAAAACCACGAAGAATGACAGCTCACCTATGGAAGTTGGAATATAATAGAAACCATCAAGGTATGCCAATTTTTTTTTACTGAATTATGTTTAGCGCGATATGTTATACTTATATTGATTAATTAGTGTTAATTTGAATTTGTTGATGTTTCATGAATGTCGTTAAGGAACAAATGGGCTTCTACGAGGAATGAAAATTTACCCAATTCAATTCAGTAGGTTTCCATACTACGAGCACCTGCAAATAGTTCATTTTTTTGATACAATGCATATCGGGAAGAACATAACATAAATGTTATGGCGAATATTAGATGGAAGGACTGACAAAAAAAAAATTGGAAAGGTTTGTAGTGACATCCAAGAAGCTAATCACGCAATGCAAAGTGTGATCATTAATTCTAATGGCGATGGCCGTCAACAGAATATTAGTCTTCTTTGCTGCTTGACGGAGCAACAGATCAATATTGTGAAAGAGGTCATCAAAAAAATCAGGTTTCCAATGGGTTTTTCGTCAAACATAAAGAATATCTTGACGAAAAAAGGTGATTTTGCTAGGGTTAAAACACATGATTGGCATACATTCATTAAGGTAATTAGGAGTCTATAATATATTTCATTATCGGTATGCACTATTTTATTAATTTTTTTCTCTTATTTTGAAATAAATATTAATAATTATGTGTTTTTTGATGCAATTTGTTCTACCTTTATCTCTCCCGGACGACTTTGACAACAACATAAAACATATTATTTATGTTCTTGGAAAATACTTGAGGTAAGTAATGTTTTACATGGAAAATGTACTTGGTTTGTGGTTTGTAGAGGAACTTATTGACATATTATGTTTTTCCCGCAAATATTACATATGCCTTGATATTATTTTATTGCATCATTTGTAGTTGGCTTTCATCAAAAGAAATCCATAAAGAAGATATAAGGCATTGGAAGAGAGAAATTCCCCGACTAATGTGTGAAATGCAACAGTATCTACCTCCAGCATTTTTCAATGCACAAGAACACTACCTCATACACCAAGTTGAGGAGATTGAATTATGTGGACCAGTACACACAAGGTCGATGTGGATGGTGGAGAGGCAGTTGAAGTCATTGAAGGATTTTGTTAGACAAAGAGCGCGTCCCGAGGGTTCTGTGGTTGAAGGATATATGGTATATCAATGCATGGTGTATATTAGTAAATATCTACCTAAATTAGCATAAAATATGAATGTGCCTCGCATTTGGCATCTCAACTCCATTAACAAATTTGAAGGGGAGGTCCTATTGGGGAGAGGTACATTGAGGACTGTGAAAGTTAATTATTATACATTGTTGAATTAATATATTACACATGTATTTTTTCCAATTTTATATTATCATACTGTTTTTTAACTTTTTTTAATAATTATGCATTTTCAACTATATTAAACTATGTGCCTTTAATGTTAGGATATTTAGACACTTAGGAGTTAGTTAAGATCAACTTGTGTAATATATCCGTTAGGGATAGTGTGTTTCTTTAGTATGCATTAGTATGCATTTGTAAATACTTAATTTGACGATCACGATATGTTCCCGACATAGAGTGATCTGACGGCTCAACTTCTCTTAGATCGAACCTAACCTTGATCCGTGGCTTAACACCCGATTGGTCCATGATCTCTATTTAAAGAGCATGGAAGATCATTGTTTAGTTGATCGACTATGAGAATCTCATTTGTAAATTTCTTTCTTTGCATAATAAATTGTCCCGTAGAAGCTATTTGGCTGGGGCCGTGGAGTGTTTCCCTCAAGAGGGTTTAAACCACGTCAAAACATTGGTTTGTTGATCTATGATCTGTTTGTGTGAAGTGGTTTCTCTTGGTGTTCGGTCCTTTGGTAGTACCCTATGTACCCGAACATGGTATCAGAGCTTTTATGAAGTGTCGCTTTCGATTATGATCTAGATCTTGAAATGTTGTTGCCGAAACTTGAAAGGGTTTCTATTTCTGGTATTTTTGTGCATTTCTGGGTTGTGGGAGGTGTTCCATTGCATCCGAGGCATCGTTTCCATTGGGAAATAGTATTCGTTTGATCGAAAACGTTTCCCGGTTGCTCCAGAAATGCGTATTTCATCAAATCTGAAGGTATAATGTTACAGTGATGCATTTTTTTATTTTCTTTTTTTAAAGGAAAAAAATCTCATATTTCATCATTTTTTACTGTTAGATTTTTTTTGGGTTTGGATTGTTGCTCTCCCGTCTGCGTATGCTCTTTTCCGTGCACCTTGAGCAATCTCGGCAAATCAGAAACAGAAAGGGAAAGGGTTTTTCTCGGCTGCGTATGCTCTTTGGCGTGCACCTTGCGCGATCTCGGCAAATCAGAAATAGAGAGAAAACGTAGACTTTTCCAGGCAAGCTAACAAGATCTAACTCCACAAGTGTGAAATTTTTTTATTTTTTTTTCGATTTGTGGTGTGTTTTGCAGGAAAAAGGGCAAGCACGCAAACAAAGCAAGAAGAGTAAAAAAAAAAAAAAAAAACCTTCCTCATTCCCATATTTTACATACCTTTTAATCTAGTTCACTTGGTTCAAAGTTGTTTTATTCCTTAATAGGTCTTGAGTTCAAGTCTTAGGAAGTTACTTTTAAAATAAAAAGTGCATGCAATTTCTATTTTCAAGTTATTTTATTGTAAAAGTGCATCTCACTTAAATAATAAAAAATAAAAATACAAGTGAGTCACTTAAGTTTTTTTTATTGCTGCACTATTTAAAAGTAATATCATTGTAAAAGTGAAATCACTTATTTTACAAAAGTGGTTCACTTAAAGCAAATTTTTTGTAAAGTGATTGTCAAAAGGTTCATCTTGGGAAGAGGGGGGTTCTTTTTTTTGTTGGACATTCTCTAGCTGCCACGTCACTATTGGGGACATCTTCAATAGTTTCTTTGTTCAAGCATAACTTCATCATATAGAGTTAGTTTTCAGTGCCGTTTTTTTTTAAACCACCTATTTTTTCGAGCTCTTCACGTCCAGACTATTGGTTTTTTTCTTTTACAGCCATTAATTTACAAATATGGCCTCCCCTTGTGATATTCTACTTAAAGTTCCAACTATTTCTCATGGAAATCTCGTATGGAGGATGTTCTACGAAGTAGGGGACTTTTCAGAATTACCTCAGGAAAAGAAACAGAACCCACTGATGATGATAAGAAAATAAAATGGGCAAATAGATGTGATGAAGCTCGTGGATTGATTGGGATGTCAATATCTACTGATTTGCGATTCCACGTATCTGGAATTGATGAACCTAATGCTGCTTGGGACAAGTTGGAATCTGTGTTTGGTAAACACAATGAAATTTGAGGTCACCAACTCGAAAATGAGTTGATTTCTTTAAATCCAAGTGACTTTTCATGCATTCAAGATTATTTATCTAAGTACAAAACTCTTAAACTCTTATGTGCAGAATGTAAGATTGAGAGGGAAGATAAACAATGCATTTATCATATTCTTTCCAAACTTGGACCTACATATTCTGTTTTTGTATCTACATTTTACTCCATGAAAGCATCATTGAATGCAGCTAGCTATCAAGAGCCTAGTCTTGAATCCTTTTGTGATTCCTTGATTAGAGAACAAGATAAACTCATTCATCTTGGAATAATCAACAATGCAGATACATCTGGGAAATCGTTATTGTCCCAACAGAAAGAAAAGTCCAAGACTCCCAAGAAACAAAATTTTTGCAATAATAAGTCAAACAAGGGTCCCAAACCCTCTCAGTCAGATCCTTCTTTAAAAAATGACAAAGGATCCAAGCCAAAAGGCAAGAAGACTGAGCGTCATTGCAACCATTGCGGAAAATATAATCATGATGAATCTAAGTGTTTCAAGAAGATGGCAGCCTTGGAAGCAGCAATGAAGAAGCACCACATCAGCCTAGATTCGTCTTCAGAATCTGCCTCTCATGGACATGCACTTTGTGCTTCTGGTTATTCTTATAATGCATCTTCTTCTACTTCAAATGAATGGCTCATTGATTCTAGAGCATCTTATCATATGGCTAAGGATCAAGCCATCTTTTCTACTATGTGTGAATGTAACACCAAACAAATATTTGTTGGTGATGATAAATCTCTAAGTGTTGTAGGAGCTGGAACAGTTTCAATAGATAATGGTCATTTTAGTGATGTATTATGTGTTCCAAGAATTTCCTGCAATTTGTTATCAGTCTATCAGATCACTCATTCTGGTGAAGGTAAAACTGTGACCTTTACACCTCACCAAGTTGTAATCAAGGATTTTAAATATCCTCAACAGGTCCTAGCTACCGAAATTGTTGATGATATTACCAGGTTGTACAATTTTAACAACTTTGGGTCATCACCTTTCCCTTCAGTTTTTGTTGCTCATAGTGATAACTTGAGCAAACTTTGGCATGAGCGATTTGGCCACTTAAATTATCGCTCATTGCAACAACTATGGAAAGAAAATATGGTGACAGGTCTTCCGATGGTATCTTGCAGGGATGGTGTTTGCTCCGGTTGTGTACTCGAAAAACATCATCGAGACAATTTTGACAAACATGCCTCTTGACCCACCTCAGTTCCCTTGGAGCTTGTGCGTAGTGACTTGTGTGGTCCTCTTCCATCTGCTTCCTTTTCTGGTTTCAAATATTTCTTAACTTTCATTGATGATTACACCAGATGCACTTAGACTTATTTCCTAAAACTTAAGAGCGAAGTATTTAACATGTTCTTGGCCTACAAGGCCCTTGTGGAAAAACAATCTGGTCATCAAATTATTAAGTTAAGATCTGACAATGGAGGAGAATATGTTAACAATAAGTTCACTAATTTCTGCACTGAACAAGGCATCTAACAACAGCACACTGTTCCATATACACCACAACAAAATGGTGTAGCTGAGCGGAAGAACCGCACTTTAAAAGAAATGGCTAATTGTATGATCCAATCTAAGGGACTAAGTCTTCAATCTTGGGATGAAGCCATTAATTGTGCAAATTACATAGTTAATCGCACCCCCACTAAATCATTACAAGGTATAACACCGGAAGAAGCATGGAGTAAAACTAAACCTGATGTAAGTCACTTCCGTGTTTTTGGTAGTGAAGCATGGGCTCACATTCCGGATGAAAATCGGAAAGCATTGCAGCATAAAAGTGAAAAGTGCATATTTGTTGGATATTTTGAAGATGTAAAAGTTTATAGACTTGTTCAACCACATTCTCATGATATAGTCATTAGAAGAGATGTTCAATTTGATGAAAATCTCTTGGCCTACGAGCCTAACTCGGCGATTGTGCCATCTTTAGCCTGCGAGCCTGATTCGGCGTTTGTGCCTTCTTCTTCTTCTTCCAACTTCCTTGACAGGTTTCCAACTCCAATTTCTGATGATGACAGTGAGGATGAAAATCCACCTCCGCCTGCTCATGTTCCTCCAGTTGCACCAGCATAAGTGCTTCCTCGATGGGTCCGTTCAACATGTGAAGCAGTTGATGATCTTGCCGGTGATCCTAGAGATCAACGTCGAACACGTTCTCAGTTTCAGCGAGCCTCTTCTCTTTTGGCTCAAGTTTCCGAGAATCATGATCCAGAAACTTTTGCAGAAGCTTCAGGGAATCCAGATTGGGATGCATCCATGGATGAAGAATATCGTTCCTTAATGGCGAATGATACTTGGGATCTTGTACCTCTTCCAAAAGGAAGAAAACATGTCAGATGTAAATGGGTCTACAAAACTAAGTATGCATCAGATGGAAGTGTTGAAAGACTTAAGGCAAGGTTAGTTTCCAAAGGTTTTTCCCAAGTTGAAGGGATTGACTACAATGAAACCTTTTCTCCCGTCGCAAAAATGAAATCCATCCGCCTTCTTCTTTCCCTTGCAGCCTTACACAACTGGGAAGTCCATCAAATGGATGTCAAGTCTGCTTTCTTACATGGTGATTTACAGGAGGAAATTTACATGGAACAACCTCCTGGCTATGTTCAGAATAACTCTAGCCTTGTCTGCCACCTTAAGAAATCCTTATATGGCCTTAAGCAAGCTCCTAGAGCTTGGTATGCCAAAATGGATAACTTTCTCCTTGAAACTGGTTTTTCTAGATGCCATTCTGACCCCAATGTCTATACCAAGAAAGTAGGAACCCATCTCATCATATTTGTTCTATATGTTGATGACCTTATTCTTACTGGTAGTGACCCTAAACTTATAACCCATGTGAAATCCAGTCTTAAACAAAATTTTGAAATGTCAGACTTAGGACATTTGCATTATTTTCTTGGTCTCCAAGTCCTGCAAACCAAAGAAGGAATCTTTCTTTCTCAGTCTAAGTATGCTTGTGACCTTCTTCGTCGCTTTCACATGGAATATTGTACACCAGCCCCTTCTCCCTTCTAGTTTGGAGTCAAACTTTTTGCCACTTGTACTTCACCTTAAGTCGATGCCACATTGTATCGTCAGCTTGTTGGTAGTCTCTTATACTTGACTCATTCTCGTCCTAACCTTTCCTTTTCCGTTGGTCGTGTTTCCCGTTATATGTAGACACCTCATGAAAGTCACTGGAAAGCATCTTAAAGAATACTTCGATATATTCGAGGTACAGTTCAGTTTGGGATTCATTACAGTACAGGGGGGAAACCTTTGTTGGTTGGTTTCACTGATTCAGATTGGGTCGGCGATCCTGATGATCGAAAGTCTACTGCAGGTTATGTTTTCAGTCTGGGATCTGGACCTATTACTTGGTCTTGTAAGAAACAACAAGCTCTTTCTCTTTCTTCAACAGAGGTAGAATATCGAGCAGCAGTTAATGCCAGTCAGGAAGCTTTATGGCTTCAACAGATCCTTTCAGAGTTTGTATTCGAGCAGTAGCAGCCTACTCCACTTTGGTGTGACAATAAAAGTGCCATCAAGCTTGCCAAAGATCCAGTTCTACATCAACGCAGCAAACACATTGAGCTACATATGCACTTCATCAGAAATCTTGTTCATGATCGTGTTCTTGAAGTGCTCTTTTTCCCTACAGATGATCAAGTTCCAGACATCTTCACCAAGTCTCTTACAGAAGCGAAGTTTTCTAAACTTCGATCTATGTTAGTAGTTCAGGAACTTGTCATTAAGGGGGGATAGGCTCTAATGCCTCCTTCCTTCTCCTAATAGTGTCACTTTTGTAAATCCTTCAATCCTATCCCAAGTTGTTCTTAAGGGGGGATGTTAGGATATTTAGACACTTAGGAGTTAGTTAAGATCAACTTGTGTAATATATCCGTTAGGGATAGTGTGTTTCTTTAGTATGCATTAGTATGCATTTGTAAATACTTAATCCGACGGTCACGATATGTTCCCGACATAGAGTGATCTGACGGCTCAACTTCTCTTAGATCAAACCTAACCTTGATCCGTGGCTTAACACCCGATTGGTCCATGATCTCTATTTAAAGAGCATGGAGGGTCATTGTTTAGTTGATCGATTATGAGAAGGTCATTTGTAATTTTATTTCTTTGCATAATAAATTGTCCCATAGAAGCTATTTGGCCGGGGCCGTGGAGTGTTTCCCTCAAGAAATTTTAAACCACGTCAAAACATCGGTGTGTTGATCTGTGATATGTTTGTGTGAAGTGGTTTCTCTTGGTGTTCGATCCTTTGGTAGTACCCTGTGTACCCGAACATTTAATTATATCTAATTAATGATATTGAATTGTTATTTTTTCCTATAGTTGGTCGAGTGTGGGATGCTTTACATTTATACATTGCAAACAACCTTTATTAAATGGAGCATTGGATAAAACATTGTGAAGAATTCTTCAGTAGGTTACCATGGGAAGGGGTCAGTAACATGATTAAAACAACTCATTGTATTCGACATCAATTTCCTTAACCTACGTCACAAAGGGAAGTTGATTTAGCCTATGGTTTAAAAGATAAAAAGACAAGTAAATTGTTTACCCACATTTTTTCTAGTTACTTTGATCCATTTTTCCAATTTCGTTTGTTTAAGTTTTCAATTATATTTACCAAGTCCTACATGACGTTTGTTAATTCACATTGTATTTTTAACCTGTTGTCAATGTTGCAATTGAAACATCACAAGGCTATTTGGTGTAATGGTCGTAAATTTCGTATCAAAAAGTTGGATGATAACAGGAAAACCTCGGATTGTGGGATAACTGCAATGTTTAAGGTCACCAATGTTTCCTCTAGAAGTGATAGACATCCAGAAGAAACTGAGAATAGGTACTATGGGCATTTGGAGGACATTATTGAGTGTGATTTTAATTCCTTTAAAATAGTTGTGTTTGAGGTGAAGTGGTACAGGCTACGGATGCATGAACATGATCCTGAAAGAACTGTTATTGAGCATGCTAATGGATTTACCATGGTTAATACAAGGGAATTTGAACTGGGTACAAATCCTTATGTTCTTACAAGTCAATGTGAGCAATTCTACTACTCTGAGGTACCAGGTAAAGCAGGTTGGTCATATGTTGTTCGATAAGATCCAAGAGGAATACCAGTAAAGTATAATCATGTACTAGATGATGAAGATAATCACGAAGAAGAAGAAGATGATGATTCAGATCAGGCTACAGTCGATTTGTTAGATGAAGAAGTTGAAGAGGTTGATCATGCAAATGTAGCAGACGATGATCTCATTGACGATATGCATGACTATATTAGCGAAGATGAATTTGATTATGATGACGATGTGAATGATCCTTTCATCAATATATAATCAGAACCAGATCCTGATACAGATGTTGAGTTGGATGAAGAAGAAGATGAATGATATCTAATTGTTGAAAAGTAGAGGTACGTAATGTTTATAGGTTAAAGTAAATGCACTCATCATATGTTCATTTTGTTGATTAACTTGGTTATATTTGAAAATTAGTTTTCTAATCTTATGTTCTACATGTGCAGTAGCGTGGGTGTTCCTGGAGGTTGTAGTGGTAATGGTTTAAATCAAACATGTGTTGATTGAGCAAGATACAAAATGAAGTTATAAGATTTATGTGTTAATTTTTGGGTTATTTCAATTACTAATTAGTGGATTTGTATAATGTAAAGGATGTTTGGCATTTAGGTTCTTGATGTGGTTTTTACTAATATATTCATTGTTAATGACCCCCTGAGCCATCTTGGTTTGAGTTCAAGTTTCGTTTGTTTATATGTTATTCTTTTGCTATTTTTAAATTCAATCAATCAAGTATTTTTTCTTGAGATAAATTGTTGCTTTAATAAGTTTGTTTCCTTTGAAAAGACTTATGGACGTTTATACATGGTTGCATTTGTTTGAATGTTTATATTTTCAATCTATGAGGTGGATTGGGTTTCTATCACATTTGGACATAGTAAGCCTTGTGATGGATTCCAATCACCTTAGAATATAAGGTTTGGAAGGCCACCTTTATGGATTTCATCACATGTGTTTGAAACTTTTATGTTTGAACTTTATGTGATGTCACCATTGATTGGACTAAGAGATCATAGGATATCACCCCTTTAAAACTTCAAACACTTATAATATAGTATTGTGACATGGCCACATTTATATAAAATGGTTTTAAACATTTTTCTTATTCCTTCTAGTCACTTCTTGTTGATATTTATCCAAACCATGCCTTCTATAGAGTTAAATTGATGAGACACTATGATGAGCATTCATCTTGTTATGCTTTTGTTTTTATTTATACAAGTTCTCTCCCATCTTCCTATGAACTCATTGAATTTTCTCTATAACGTTTAGGGTTTTTTCCTATTCATTTCCATGGCTCATCAAATTATCTTTAGTGATTTTTAAATTTTTTTGTAGCTCCTTCCACTTTAAAACCCATATCTTTTAGGCGTTCAATCAAAGTCAATTTTAACATAATTCCAAAAACTTCAAAGTGTCCAAGTCAATTTTAACATAGTTCCAAAAACTTCAAAGTGTCCTCCTAATTCTAGTGCATATATAGTGGAGCATAATAAATAGGTACCATTTGTGGAGATCATAGTACCAAATTTTTTTCATCTACATTTCATTTATGAAAAAGATGCGATCGTTTGCATATTTAATGCATACTGTCTTCCTAAAATAGATTTATACTATTGGATTCACTCGAATTGGACACAAAGAAATGAGAGATCTCTCTTTGTTACAAAGGTTATTTTCTTGTTTAATTCTATGTTGTACAGGCTATTCTCAAGATCATCTTGACATAGAAAAATTGACCAAATAAAAACCAATGAGATGGATTATTTTGGAGGAATTGAATTTAGATACTAACATTAATTATAATGAGGAAAATATATAACTAAATACTTACATTCACCATAATGATGGAAATTAACAACTAAATGCATTAATTTTGAAAGGCACTTGTTTCTTAGTGGATAGATTAAAATAAATAGATATGGGGGTTTTCCTCGTAATTGGAGGTCATCGTAGTTGAAACCCCTATAGGAGGAAAAAAATACATCATGAAACCAATATTGAATATGGTTAAATTCTATATGAGAATAAGTGCATATGGGCGGATTGTCCCATCTCAATTCTAAGGAAGCATGACGTTGAAACATCTCAAAGTTCTAGGTCCAAGAGATGATCTCAAATCACTTCCCATTATTATAAACAATATAATGGCAACATTTGAAATTACCCGTCCATATAAATTTCAATTTCTATGTTGAAATTCCTATTGTATAAAATTCAACTCATCATTCAAAATATTGGAAATATCATAAATTATAATCATTCAGTCACTCATGTCATCCACTCACTGCTTAGATTTGCAAGGTGACGAGTGATGACTGACAACTACGAGGTACTAGCCTCTTTAACTCTTCCATCTTGTACCACAAGCACAAGTTTGAATTGCGATTACAATTTAGCACTCTCCCTCCATTGTTTTTCCAATCATGATAATTCCCACTCAAATTATTTAGAGGTGGAATTCTAGTTCATAGGGTTTGGGCTATCTCAAGACTCCAACATTTCATTTTGTCACTAAGCTTAGAAAAAACAACCAGACTAGAGGATTTTCTCTCAAGGATGTGAAATAATTCTACCAAAGTGAAAATCCTGCTATCTAGATTAGGAATTAAACCACATTCGTAAAACCTTCCCATGATATAGAGTTTCAAACGCATGTTTCAAGGTCATCCATGCTACAACCAATCCATTAAGATTTAAGATATTTCTTTTCTTTGCTTGGGTGACATGCCATTTGACTACCACCTCGAATGCATGTGATTACGAGTTGAGTTCATTAATGCCTTTAAAAATAGGTTCATGGGAGAATAGATTTGGTGTCTTAAATTATGCATTGATATAGAGAGGTGGCACTACGCACACAATATGGAGAAAAAATGAGTTAGGAAAAACATTTGGACCAAAGAACACAATGGTTATTAATAAAATTTAAAACAACAAAAATTAATATATATTATACAACTTATTAATATATATATAATTTTATTAATATATATTATACAAATTATTAATATTATTTATTAATATATATTATAATATGTTAAACAACAACAAAAAACATAACTGAAAACATACATGTCGCATGAGCTTGTCCAAAACACTTTATTGCTCCGTTGGGTTCAACGGCACCCCCCTGCATGCAACCGGGTCTTGGGCCATGTCCTCCTTGACTATGCATGTTCCACTGGGCTTTTGGTGGCACCCGGTTCAACGGGATCCTCATTGCACTCTGCTACGAGTCTGGAATGTGCATGTTCCACCTGGTTTTTGGTTGCACCCGCTCTGTCCTTGTCCTCATTTCGATTTGCTATGAGCGCTATTGAAGTTGGTTTTCTTGTGGCACCTGCTCCGGCCGTTTTTGCATATCCCCGCAGACCCTCAATGGCAATCGTAAGTTGAAACCCTCCTCTATTGAGTCGAATCTCTGAATTTTTGGGTGCGAATTAGGTGGTTTTGATTTCATTTGCTAATTAGGTGGTTTTGATTTTATTTCGAATCTCTCGATATTCATATTTTTTTCTAAATTATTTGAGGCCGACTTGTCCAATTCAAATTCATCATTTTAAATATTTTTTTATTTCCACAAATTCATCATTTTAAGCATTCTTGGAGTGGATCCGCTCTCCTGAGATACGAGGGGGAGGGTTTTAGTAATAAAAATATTATTTTAGAATGTCTGAGAAACTATCATCGGCATAGGGACAAATTAAGGCATGAGGGCCCCGATAAACATGGAATGTTTCACAGTCTTTGGTTAGGCCTTATGTGGTTGACACCGTCTATGGGAAGCACCCTAATTCCTTTCATTTGGAAAATCTGGATGGACAACTGCAGGATTTTCCTGTAAGTGGTAGGCATTTAAAGCACTTATTGCTTAAGAACGAAGATGTTTAAAAAATAAACCTACCTTGCACTAGAGTAGATTAGGTTCCAAGTCTTTTTGAGTTTTTCCCTTTTCTGTTATTTCTCCCACTTTTTAGCTCCGTCGAGCTATTTGAAGAAGTTCGTAGTTGGCAGGCATTTTTACTCCATTGCCTAATGGACATAGTAATAGTCTGTGTTTTGAGTATTTCGATGCAACAAAGGTGTACCAAAAAAATATCCTACTTCGTGTTTGTGTGAATTAAGCAACAGATAATATATTAAGGGAAAGAACTCACATAAAACCCTCCCTAAATATTGACTACTCATAAACCCTGCATGAAAATAAACCAAGTCCAAGCATAAAGAAGTTAATGATCAATACATAAGATGATGAATAAAATAATTATTTTATTAATGCCAAATGAAAATACAAATGAAGAAACAATACCTTGTGAGTGGGCTTTATGTAGCTAGGTGGGCTACAAAGCCACCCCTCTTTGGGAGAATCCTTTTCCTCCTTGTGTAATGGAACTCAAATTTGTCTCAGAAAAAATGTTGGAGATAGAGCTAGTATTGGTAGACCCTAAATGGTTTCTTTTGTTTGCAGAATCAATAGAAGAATTCTCGACAATAACAACAGATCCATCTTTGCTAGACATTCTTTCAGCTTCTCTGTCTGATATGTCAACAATTATTGTAGGTTGATTGCCTTGGACCAGAGTCTCCCCACTACTCTATATGTAATCATAATCCCGAACATCAACCAGTTGAACATCTATGAAAGCACTCTTCTCAACATCAACATCTACATATTCTAATTCTTCATTTCTAATAGTAGGTTCAACACCCATAGGAAGACTGTAAGATACCATAGCCCCAGTTTCAACAGAAAATTCATTATTAGCATGCAATTCCAACTCAGATGATGGAAATTCATTTTTAGCATCTACAACACTCTTGTCTCCATCAACATCTACAAATTCTCTCTTGTTACTTCTAGTAGTAATTTCAGCACCTGGAGGGAGACTGTAAACTGAAGTGGGTCCAGTATCAGCTGGCAAGCCATTATTAGATGAAAACTCTAAATTAGAAGATGGAACTTTGTGAACTTCAAGTGCAAGATCACTCATGTCACCAACAATATACAAAGATGCTCTCTTGTCACTATCAACGTCTACACACACACTCTTTTCACTTCTAGTAGTTAAGGCACCCAAAGTCAGATTGTAAGCAGAAGTAGGTCTAGTATCAGTAGGCAATTCATTGGTAGAATGAAATTTCAACCCATAATATGTAACTTCATGATCTTCAATAGGTGTACATTCTGTCTGCAAAAGTAAGCTTTCATTTACAACCTTCTCACTACTAATGTCATCCTTTCTAGTGACATTAGTTCCTATAGGTTGGTATGGATAACATTTTGTCATACAAGGCATACTTTCTATACTAGTATCAGGTTCACCATTTGCATCATTGAATTTTGTGTCCAATCATCAGAGAATAAAATTAAGGGAGATAGCTTGTCCATTTCTCAGACATTGCCTTCATTTGAGAGGGAAGAAAAGGTCATCTCCCCTCCCAAGAATTCAAATTCCCTTCTTTGATCTAAGAAAGACTCACGAGTTGAGTATGTGGAAGTAGTTGGCGTTTTACATTTGGATAAAGGTGAAGCAATGATTGTATGTGGGAAATCACATGTTTCTTTAGCAAAATCATAAGAGAAAAAGGGACTGAGAGAAGGTGAATAGAGCACCATCAACCAGGTCCTTAGAGTGGGGAAATTCAAGACATTGGTTTCAAAATGATTGTGCTCTCTCTAAATGTTTGTAGGGTAGGGGGTGCCCAAAAAAATTAGCCCTCAAAAGATGCTCCAAGAAAGTATGTGCCTAGGACACAAAGTTGTTGATTTTTTAATTCTTGTATTAAAATACTAGAGCTCGTGTTATTTATAAGATGTTGATGGATTCTCCAGTGGCCTGGTAATTGGTTGGAACCATAAATTTGATACTATTTATTCTTCTCTAATGAATTCAAGTATCATGGTTGAATTGTTTGCAAAGGATATAAGGAGAGAGATAAAATTACTCAATGTTTACAAGCCTTAACTAAGGTTATATCTATCATGGACAAAGCTGAGGCTGGAAACATTAATTTCAAATCCCTTTTCAAACACCTGTTAGAGGAAAATATTAGGGAGATCATGAAAATTAGTCGATTGGCATATCTTCTCCAATGTTTTCATCATCCTTCAATCCATGTCATCATGTCCAGCCTTGTCTCCAATCCATCCATGTCATTCTTGCTAGTTTTTTCAAGACCTTTGTCTAGGGTATTAGGTCCATCTAGAATGTCTTTGTCCATTTACATCATCTTCGAATTTCCAATTTCCAAGTCATTGTGCCAATCAATGCTTGCTTAGTCACTTCTTTCCACTTGCCATGATCTTTGTCATTAATGTTGTCATCAATGACAATCCTATTCATCATGAGACTATGAACATGGACTTCATTTCTTCTTTGTATGCATGGTGTTTTCGAATTCAAAATTGTCTTATTGCACATTTGATTTTCAGCTATCATTGTAGTCATGGTTTGGTTGTTTCCAACACTTACATCTCTTGTTGATTTCACTTAAGTTAAGGATTAAATTGTCAAGGATTTTAACATTAGTCTTAAAGACAAAAAGGCAGATTTACTGCTGATGGAGTTCTTCTAATGCATGATTTTCTATGGTTTTTTCTCTATAGAGCACATCACCATGGTGGGATTTTTTTTGATGGTATATTATTAGTGTATAGTATTTAGATGATGTTCATTGTCTTCTTGTTTGGCATCATCATCTCTTATTTGAATGTTTACATCAAGCATATGTGGTGTATAAGGGTTGTTTGAGGGTCTTACATAACATTCCCCGCACATTTGATTGAAACTAACACATTGCTCCTGAATGTTGTTGTTTAATTATTTATCCTAATGATGTCAATGACCTCTATGATTTTGACTATCAAGTGCTGAGGTGGAATCCTTCGGTTGTTTGCTTGCTTGGGAGAGTAGAGTGCTCCCCTTATTTGGCATATTTTGTAGTTATTTGGAGGCATAGAAACCTTAATAACAATCTATTAAAAAGGGCACTGATACCATTAGGATAAATAATTAAATAACAACATTCGGGATCAAATCAGCCTTGGTACACTCACTCATGTCATGCAATCACTACTTAGCTTTGCAAGGTGACGAGTGATGACTGATGACTACGAGGTACTAGCCACTGGGATTTGACTCTAAATCCTTATTCACTTTGGGATTAGATCTAAGGTGTTTTAATGTGTCAATGAATATGGCTGTGACAATAGAGAACCACTACAAGGCCCAAAACAAGGCCAACTAGAACCACAAACCAAGAAGAGGTTGATTTATGCATTGACATAGAGAGGTGGCACTAGGCACACAATATGGAGAAACAATGAGTTAGGAAAAACGTTTGGACCAAAGTACCACAATGGTTACTAATAAGAGAATATTTGACACATAAATATGCTATTAATTTTTAACAAGGGAGCTTGAAACCAGCGATCCTCATGCAAGCAAGCGTAGAAGGTCAAAGCGGAATTCAGTGGGCCCATAACCCACAAGTAAACATGGAAATATCTGCTTGGACCAATGGAAAACATCATATCTATACTATTGATGATAATATGATGTGGTTGGATTATATGCAAGACTGGAAACCTAGGTGGGATTTGAGACATACTGAAGTATTAGATGCTAACTTACAGGGATCTGATGCTTTTATTAGATGAGTGCCATAACTCAAAAGAATGCCTATGGGATAAAGTATTGTACCAGAGATGATTTACAACAACTCCATGAGAAAAGCAGTTGATGCAAGCAATTGGTTAACACACCTCTACCATGATCTTAACTTAATCTCGACATAGGTCTCTACACATCACCTCGGGCTACAACTAGACCAACAATACTACTGTATTAACCGGATATGTTCTTTGGAAGAATGGCCACATCAAGATGCTAGTCTCCGGTTTCCAAGTACTACACGCACTTATGAAAAATATCAAAAATTATGGTGGAAATTCTTGAGAAAAGAAAATACAGATAGAACATATTATACCATGCTAAATTTTGGACTTCAAATTACACATATCCATGAGGATCCTGCATTCTACGTCCCTGATTGGATCAGATACTGGTGGCATTCATTCGACATCAACCTGACAGCATTAGAACCAGTTGTTATTTATAATCTAAAACGGGAAGTTGGAGAATCTCTTGAATAGGTCAAAGATATTTTGCAGACAAAGATTACTGAGGATCAAATCCTTGGGTACTAAATTAAATACAAAGAACAATGGCTTGTCAAAACCCACATAGAAGTCCACATGCATCATAATAGACGCATGGTTCGGAGGTCTATTTATTCAAAGGCACGGCACACTGAATCCAACGTCTTTCAAGATATATATGGTCCCCCATACTCCAATGATTTGTAAATGTCTCAAAAGTATTTGGCTATGAGTGGGGCCTATCCATTCAGCCATAAAGATTGAAAAGAAAGTCATAAAAACTTTTAGATGTTTTCCATAATGGTTAGTTACTTTTATGTTGTCATCAATGACAATCCTATTCATCATGAGACTATGAACATAGACTTCATTTCTTCTTTGTATGCATGGTGTTTTCGAATTTTCAAAATTGTCTTATTGCACATTTGATTTTCAGCTATCATTGTAGTCGTGGTTTGCCTGTTTCCAACACTTATATCTCTTGTTGATTTCACTTAAGTTAATGCTTAAATTGTCAAGGATTTTAATGTTTGCATCAAGCACATGTGGTGTATAAGGGTTGTTTGAGGGTCTTACATAACATTCCCCACACATTTAATTGCAACTAACACATTGGACCCGAATGTTGTTATTTAATTATTTATCCTAATGGTATCAATGACCTCTATGATTTTGACTATCAGGTGCTGAGGTGGCATCCTTCGGTTGTTTGTTTGCTTGGGAGAGTAGAGTGCCCCCCTTATTTGGCATATTTTGTAGTTATTTGGAGGCATAGAAACCTTAATAACAGTCTATTAAAAAGGTCATTGATACCATTAGGATAAATAATTAAATAAAAACACTCAGGAGCAAATCAGCCTTGGTACACTCAATTCAAAGTCCTCAATAGCTTAGGTTATCCAGTTCTATAGCATGAAACAGTTCCAAAACCCCATAGTCATCTAGCAAGAGATGATGCCCACGTAGCTGACTTGTGATTATTAGGGTCACTTACCCACCTTAAGTTATTCTTTAACTTATTGCTTTGGTCTTTTGGGTACTTTTGTTGTGGTACACTCTTTGGTACAAAGGGAGTTCGGTCATAACACCCATTATCATCTTTTTAACTTGCACCATTTTTTTTATTTTGGTCATGGTACCCTCACCCACGTTTGACTTGACATAGTTTTGTGATTATGTCTTAGTGGGATACATGATCAATGATCTCTGAACAATTACCTATGTTGATCTCAACTTAACCTCATCTGTTGATACTCTTACCCAGGAATATCTGAGGTTTTTACTTTGTGTCGAGTCTCACTTATATTGAGATCTATTGTTTGTGACCTTTTGGGTAATTTTTCTTTAAGCTGGGTTCTGTAAAAGTTCAACTCTCCATTTCTAGTTGTCATTGACTTCTACCTTAACCCAGTTATCTCTCTCTCTGGTTTGTACTTACCCTTAACAGGGTTTTCTAGTTCCTAGAGCTTGACAAGCCTCTACGAAGCACAGTCCCTTATTTGAAAGTAATAATTCTGAGTTCAACACTGGAATGGTTTCACACCAAGGTAAGTATCCTAAACCATTTTATTGTGTGATTAATGTGTTTATCTTACATTACATGTTACTGAAAATTGTATTAGCATAGTGACCTAACTGGTAGTGTTGAAGTTTCTTCAACACAGTGACTCACTTGGGAGTGCTAAAGATGAAAAGTTGAAAGATATGAAAACTGTGTTTAATTTCTGTCTTGCTATTTAATTTCAGTACTTGCTTATTAAATTAAATGTGGCATTAAATTATATTGATGTGTACACCTGTCCGATTGAATTATTGAGATATTGTGGAGAGTTAATAAATGTCAATCTCCCTTAACTGAGTCGTTGTTGTTAATTTCCATTGTTAATATAAATTCATTTATGTTTTTTCACCATACTACTCTTAGGTTGACATTTTTCTGGTTTGGTCCTCCTACTTGGTTGATGGATACGCTCATTCTTGATTGAAATTTATTTTTTTTTAAATCAATATACACATAATGTTTGAAAATCTGTCCTACAAGTTGCTTTCTAAATCTTGATACAAAAAAGATCCTCGTAATATTGAAAGTCTTCGAAAATCAAATTTCTCATGGCCATTTGAGTGCCACTTTGCATGAATTTGAAATTTGCAACATGTCTAAGGTGTAATATCTCACCTAAGTTAGCTGATGTATTTTGCGTTCTTTGTTTTAGTATTTTACTAATTATTTGGTTCAGATGTATTAACAAACAGTTACGAACACTACTGCAATGTACTCCTGAGTGGACCCTCTCACTGTAGTTATTGTTTGTTGGGATGATATAGTCAATTAATGTTTCTTAGTTGAGTGATTTTTCCAAACAGTTCACTAACAAATAGTTTTCATATGCATTAGCATAAAATACCAACCTGTAAATTTTAAAAATGAAGGGTAGGCTGCCAATAATATGACATTCAAAGAAAGAGGATAGGCTACCAATAATATGCCCAGCAGTGTTAGAAGGACCAAAACTAGGTGATATACTAGTTAAATTCCTTAATTTGTTGTCCCCGGTGGTTTTGTTCTCACCACAAGAGAAAAAGACCCCCAAATATGCAAACTCAGTCCACAAAAGAGCTCACAGCCTACAGTGATGAATGTGGTGTCGTATGGACAGCTTGTTATGGCACTGTAACTTGGTCTCTTCTTTCCACAAATCGTCCTCCCAATACCAAACACTTCAGCTGCGATTTGTAACACTACATCCACTAGGGTTTGCATGTCCCTCCTAACCCTCGGATTTGAGGGAAGTAAATGTGTTTAACTAAGAATATTTGCATTTGTGGATGTGTACTTTCAAAGAAGAAAGAAAGCATCATCTTGTTTATTCTTGTTTTATCGACTGTAGGTACCACCAAATAGGTATCTGACAGATCTATCTTCCTCAAGTGATGATGAATGTATACTCGGAGAGGTTGAAAGTGAGATGAGTTGTACTAGATCTACTGGTTTTATATCAACTAGATCTGAAAAGATAAGGAAAAGATTTAATAGATGCATGAAATATTTTATTGCCAATGGTGGGTGGTGTAATTATGATGTTTAGAGCATAAGAGACATTGATTTTCCATTGAGGTATAAACATCTAGTGCAACGATGGGTACCTAATATGCTACCTCAAGTGGACACAGATTTCCTCATCAATGAGAGGATGTATCGCATCGCTCCTTCGTCCTTACATGGATTGGGGCTATTTTTCATCGATGGAATAAAGGTACGCTATGGAACTGTAACTGAATTGATGGAGTATGTAGGACCACTATACAAATACAATAACTGGTTGATCTTGGTCCAATATACTCGAGGTATGCGGAGATACGGAGTTTCCACGAATTATATTCAACTAGCATCAAAAATAAAAAAATAAAACAAAACAAAACAAACAAACAAAAACAAAAACAAAAACAAAAAACAAAAAAACAAAAACAAAAACAAAAACAAAAAAAAAAACAAAAAAAACAAAAACAAAAACAAAAAAACAAAAAAACAAAAAAAAACAAAAACAAAAAAAAACAAAAAACAAAAAAAAAAAAAAAAAAACAAAAAACAAAAAACAAAAAACAAAAAACAAAAAACAAAAAACAAAAAAACAAAACAAAACAAAAACAAAACAAAACAAAACAAAAAAACCAAAACAAAAACAAAACAAAACAAAAAAACAAAAACAAAACAAAAACAAAACAAAAACAAAAAAACAAAAAAACAAAAACAAAAACAAAAAACAAAAAAACAAAAAAACAAAAACAAAACAAAAAAACAAAAACAAAACAAAAACAAAACAAAAACAAAAAAACAAAAAAACAAAAACAAAAAACAAAAAACAAAAAAACAAAAACAAAACAAAACAAAAGCAAAAACAAAAAAACAAAGGGGCGACTATGTATATTGATGGGAGACCAAAAGCGTCCGGAAAAGTTGTTGGCTTTATAAATAGTACACGACCAGTGACAACAAATAAGCAACCAAATTGCGAATTCGAGGGACGCGAACAACATCGTATATTTGTATGTGCAATAAAAACAATACTAGCAGGTGAAGAGTTGTTGATCGATTACAACTTAAATCGAATAGATGTGGCTTCCATGGTCCAGGGTAACCGTGGATCGTCAGAGACTATGTCTCATCAGGTAAATGCTAAATGTAGTAACTAAACATGACTACAATAACTAAATGTTTCATTTTTTCTATTAACATTCGATTTCCACTGTTGACATTCGCTTTTTTCATGCTTATTATGAATATTTCCATGTGATTACATGGTGATTACACTGCTACGAATATCTCATTTTTGTTTATGATGCAATTATTGACTCAACATTTGTTTAGGGTGGTGGCAGTGGAAAGGCACATGCTGCTTCCACGGTCCAAGGTGACCGTGGAAGGTCAGAATCTATGCCTCGTCAGGTAAGTGTTAAATATAGTAAATAAATATGACTATAATAACAAGATGTTCCAATTTTCACTGTTAGCATTCGCTTTTCCGTGCTTATTGTTAATATTTGCATATGATAACATGCTTATTCAATTGTGGCGGGAGTCTGCTCATGGCCATGGAGCAGAACATGTATCTTCTACTTCTGAGGTAAAAATAATTATTAATGCAATATCTCATTTTTGTTTATGTTACAATTATTTAGTATGAGGTAAACTTTATTTATTGATTTATTCTGTCAGGGTAGCGCCATTGGAAAGGCACCTGCTATTTCCATGGTCGAGGGTGACCGTGGAAGGTCACACTCTGTGGCCCATCAAGTAAGTGTTACATATAATAACTAAATGTTTCGATTTAGTATGTTAACATTCAATGTCCACTATTGACATTCACATTTTTCTGAGCTTATGATGGATTATTGGTTCGTTTTTCTGACATTATGATGGATTACTGGTTCATTCAAGACCATGAAAAGGCATCTGTTGCTTCCACAATGTCGGTTGATCATGGACACTCATCGTCCATAACACTACATCAGGTAAGTGTTAGTGCATAATAGTAACTTAATTTTCATTACAATATCAATATTTGAATGATGTTAAAATTATATTGCTTAATTTAATTTATTGTTTGATGAATTTAGTCACGTGCACTCGATCTGGGTGATGAGGGGTTTGAGGAAGACATTTTCTATTCCACTGACCCACTGCACACTTTTAGAACAGGATTGAAAAAGGAAAACATATAAATGCTTTCCTTGGCTCGCAAAAGGCCCTTGACACAGGAGAACAGGGCAAGGATTCAAGAGTTGCAAGATCAAATACAATCTTATGGGGTAAGTGGCATATTCATAAACAAATTTAAGCTATGACATGATTTCATATCTAATATTATGTTTTTTATTTTTCCAAGTGATCTGATAAAGTAAAGTTTATTGTTTGTAGGATTTTTTAAAACCCGTGACTAGAGAACCTGTTGAGACAGGTATAGGTAGCAGTGATTGTCCAATGCAATAAAAAAGAAGCAATGTACCAATGAAATTGAAATAGACATACATTGAAATTATTATAAATTAATGGATTACATGTTTTTGCAGGAAACAATGTCTTCTGCAGGAATTTGAATGACAACGCCTTGGAGTTGTTTGGACCCACCATTTGTACACGGTAGAATAGCCAAGATAGCAATAAGAGAAATGAATTGATGGACCACATGGTTAACTTGTTCGACAATACTTTCAACAGGAAAGTTGTTGCAAAGTTAGCCGGTGAGAATTTGAAATATACCAGGGCCCAATATAGGGAAAGATTTCAAGCTGACCTCAAGCATGACGCTCTCCCATGGTTCCGGAGAAAGAGTGGAAGGAACTCATAGATGATGCAAAGGAGAACTTGCTAAAAATCAAGGAAAACAACCATGGCCTAGTAAAGCAAGGTACAACATATATCATCTTTTTACTGAAATATGCTCAATTATTTTTTCTTTTTTGTTTTAAGTAAGATTTTTGATATCTAAGGTTTTTCAAAATTTTCATATATAGGCTACCTGACACCTCCAAAGCAACCAAAGCTAGAATGGAAAAGCACGGGCAACATAGATTGGGGTAGGGTGGCTATAGAAAACTAAGAGCAAGAATCGTAAGTATTAAATGATTAATTGTTGGAAATATTTATTTAACAATACCGAACAAATATCTAATTTTGATACTAGAAATTTTAAAATGTGTTATCATGCATTGCAGGTAAATACGTTCCAAGCTACTGCCACTAAGGAAGACCTAAAGCTTGGTTTCAAGTTTGGTTTTAAAAGTGTGGTTGAATATCGGAAAAGCTTGGGGCAGACTCCAATCTCCCCAATGACGCAAATGTAGGTATATCACCAATTGTAGTATACTATTAAAGTCTATTCAGTTATGATTATATCACCCATAACTAAAAATCTATGTTTGTTTTTAAGCAACAATGCAACCGTAGCAGTCAATCTAGCAGTACTCAGCAAGTACCAGTTGATGTTGGGGTGCACATGTCCCATGATAGTGTGGAGCATAGTGTCCATTCTGGTATGTATGCTTTGGAAATAGAAATATCTACTGTGATTAGATATATATATTTCCTGATGTATACTTATAAATTTTCTTCTTTCAATGGAAGACCATGCATCTCAGGAGCGTGAACTGCAAGAGGAAGCAACTAGACCTCCAATTAACACCCCAGCTGTCACATCTACACAGACAGGTAAAGAGAAATATTGTAATTTTAACCAAAATAATGAAATATTTATTTCAATAATATTTCAACGTCATATATATATGCTCATTTCCATTATTACAGTTCACACCCCTTCAGAACTGCCTCCACGCCCTGCTCAGCGATGTACAAGAAGTGGCATACCTGAGGGCATGGAAACACAAACAATAATAGGAGATATCACAGTAAATACTGCGCCAATTGATGATTGTGATACCATACTCGCAAGTTTTTTCAATGCAAAAAAACATAAATCAACGAAAAAGTAGATGCAACATAAATTCATGACTTGTATTTTGATGTATATCGATGTTGTTAGTATGAAACATGGATTCTCTTAATATTAGCTATTAGTAACATAATCGGGTTCTTAAAATATAATCATTTTTCCCATTTATATGAAAGGTAACATAGTTCACTTTTATTTGGTATAGTTACGAGGTACTTATCTTTTATGTGATGCTCTTAGGAATTTTCCCATTTATATCTTTTATTTTCTTATAATTTGAATTTTAAATTTAAATGTCATCACAAGTCATTGTATGCTTGTTTATAATTATTTTGTATTTTAATATTCAAATTTTGTGTTTTATCACACATCATCACTCATGTATGTGCTGCATGTAAATATATTAGTCTGAAACATTGATTCTCTTTATATTAGATATGTTCATCATGACTTGGATCATCATGACTTGGATCATCATCACTCTTTATAATTTGATTAGTTGTGGTGTGATCACCTTGATGAGTGCAGAGGTTGAAAGAGATGAAAATTAAGTTATTAAATGTTTTATTGTTGCTTTAGCACTATTCAGAAATAGTACTGTTTTATCATGCAGCTGGAGAATTGTTATGTTGCTATACCTTTCTTTCATCTGTGTGCTTAATTGTTGTAGTATGTGGACTGTCTTGACCTATTTCAGGTCTGTACTTAACTTTTCCTCTCTCTCAGGGTACTTTCATGTTCCCTTGGTGACTTGTCCCTTGAAAGGATAAGATCTGAACCAAAATGTTGTCTGAGTACAAGGAAGCCTAATCCATTTTTATTCGCTTTTTTCATTTCTTATTTACTGCTGCCGCATATGTTATAATTTAATTACTGCCCATTACATCTCGAGGACCAACTTCAGCACAAGGACCACAGAGGAGTGTTGAAGTTGATAGAGATCAAAATTATGTTATAAAATATTTTACTGTTGCTTTAGCACTAGTCAGAAATTTGGATGGTAATTGTGATGAAATTTTGCTTTTGTAGACCATATTCCTAAATTGAAAGGTAACACAGGCGGCTTTTATTTTCTATAGTACAAGGTACTTATCTGTTATGTGATGCTATCAGGATTGCATAGAGAGAAATGAGGGATATTTTTATTTGGCATCCCACCACCCTTCCTTATACTGTGATGTTGAACTTTCAGGTTATATGGAACGTCTGTACATTTGAGAGAGATATGACTGGTTGTACCTTCCCCACCTTGATTGAGTTATTATTGGTCTTGTGTTACCTTATCTTTCACTTGTTTTTAATGGGGTCATTTACCCTCCTTGAGTAACTTTTTTAAAACCACCTTGTTGAAGTTTTGGTCTTATAGAGTACTATGGTTGTTTAGCCACATTTGGAGCATACCCTTGGTTCTAAGGGTCATGGGTCTTCTACTACCCACACCTATGTTATGACCATTGTTTATATTTTCTTATTTTATGACCATTGTTTATATTTGTACCCACACTTCAGATCTGATTTTTGGTTTAATGTTGACGTGGAGATCTTCAACTATATCTGTCTTATTGTTATATGATCAATATGTTTATTTTATTATCTGTTACTGATTGAGTTATTAAATACCTATTGTACCTTCCCCACCTTGATTGAGTTATTATTGGACTTTTGGTACCTTGTCTTTGACTTGTGGTTAATGCGGTCATTTACCCTCCTTTTTTTATACCGCCTTGTTGAATTTTTGGTCTTATAGAGTACTTGACTTTGATCACCTGTGATCAGTTGTGGTGTGATCACCTTGATGAGTGCAGAGGTTGAAAGAGATGAAAATTATGTTATAAAATGTCTTACTGTTACTTTAGCACTATTCAGAAATAGTACCGTTTTATCATGCAGCTAGAGAATTGTTATGTTACTGTACCTTTCTTTCATCTGTGTGCTTAATTGTTGTAGTATGTGGACTATCTTAACCTGTTTGAGGTCTGTACTTAACTTTTCCTCTCTCTCAGGGTACTTTCATGTTCCCTTGGTGACTTGTCCCTTGAAAGGATAAGATCTGAACCAAAATGTTGTCTGAGTACAAGGAAGCCTAATCAATTTTTATTCGCTTTTTTCATTGCTTATTTACTGTTGCTGCATATGTTATAATTTGATTACTGCCCATTACATCTCGAGGACCAACTTCAGCACAGGGACCACAGAGGAGTGCTGAAGTTGATAGAGATCAAATTTATGTTATAAAATATTTTATTGTTGCTTTAGCACTAGTCAGAAATTTGGATGGTAATTGTGAGGAAATTTTGCTTTTGTAGACCATATTCCTAAATTGAAAGGTAACACGGGTAGATTTTATTTTCTATAGTACAAGGTACTTATCTGTTATGTGATGCTATCAGGATTGCATAGAGCGAAATGAGAGATATTTTTATTTGGCATCCCACCACCCTTCCTTATATTGTGATGATCAACTTTCAGGTTATATGGAACGTCTGTACATTTGAGAGAGATATGACTGGTTGTACCTTCCCCACCTTGATTGAGTTATGATTGGTATTGTGGTACCTTATCTTTCACTTGTCTTTGATGGGGTCATTTACACTCATTAAGTAATTTGTTTTAAACAACCGTGTTGAAGTTTTGGTCTTATTGAGTACTATGGTTGTTTGGCCACATTTGGAGCATACCCTTGGTTCTAAGGGCCATGGGTCTTGTACTACCCACACCTATGTTATGACCATTTTTTATATTTTCTTATTTTATGACCATTGTTTATATTTGTACCCACACTTCAGATCTGATTTTTTGTTTAATGTTGACGTGGAGATCTTCAACTATACCTGTCTTATTGTTATATGATCAATATGTTTATTTTATTATCTGTTACTGATTGAGTTATTAAATACTTTTTGTACCTTCCCCACCTTGATTGAGTTATTATTGGACTTGTGGTACCTTGTCCTTGACTTGTGGTTAATGCGGTCATTTACCCTCCTTCATTTTTTTTACACCACCTTGTTGAATTTTTGGTCTTATAGAGTACTTGACTTTGATCACCTGTGATCAGTTGTGGTGTGTTGATAATCACTTCTCTTGTGTTGAGACTTGGTTGAAGTTTATAATTTTTGTTACTAATTTATTTGTGTTGAGTTATGTATTGTGCTTGGTTGTCATTGACCTAATCAACTCTAGACATTTCTCTCCCTGGTTTGTACATACCCTCTTGTAGGGTCCGCTGGTTCCTAGAGTAGACTAGCCTCTCCAAGGCACAATCAGTCTTTTCTGAAAGTAACACTTCTAAGTATTTTTACAAGAAGGGTTTCACACCCAGGTTGGTAGCTTCAACTATATCTCTCTTTTTTTTATATGATCTATATGTTTATTTTATGACATGTTACTAAAGATTAGTATACAGCAATTCAACGATGTGAATATGTAAAGATAGATGGGCGTGGATGGGGTCTTATCGCAAATCAAGATGTCAAGGTAAAATAATTATACAAAATGGAGTAACTCTGGTGTACCTTGATTGATCCTATGGTATGGTAATGTGTTTGTAACCAAAATTACTGTTCCATATGAAATTATACTACAATTTTGGAAATATGGTAATAAATTTAATTCCAAAATGGAAATTAATTCTTTTGTTTGAATTTGTCTTTCACCATTAATCAATAAAACTATTTATGTGCATGGTAATATTTCAAGCTAGTTGCCTTATATAATTTATTTTTGTTGGAGATTTTTCCAATTTTTATTTTTTGTTGATTAGTTCATCACAGTCTTCTTTTGGTGACAGACTTTGGGTACTTTATATGTAATTCGATTGGTCTACATTAGAAAAATTAAAATGGAAAACAATTAAGCATCAAATGACTTGTATTTTCTCCTCAATTTTCTATAATGTTTATCCTCGGGTGATGCTTGTTTTCCTATGTATTTTGCATTGCCACTTGAAGTTTATTTGATTTGTGCAAGGTCTAATCTATTATTTGGTTACATGAAGTGAGGTTACAATGTCTCAACGGACCCTTGAGTGGATGGATTTACAAAATTATAGAAGATAACCCTACCATCCAACACAAGATAACTTTTCCTGTCATTACAGCTTCCAGGTTGAGAAAACTCGTGGATCAAAGGTTTTAATTATGTCCTCGACTCATCATTAAGACATATTTATTATTGGATTCACGACTTCTCAATAATGATGAGTGTGAGTAATTTATTATTTGATCAAAGGCAATATGTTGGATGATCATTGGTGAGAGGCAAGCATTTAAGATGCATAGAAAATATTTGAAAGTTGTCTTGAGGAAAGACGAGGGATTATTCGAGACACAAGGCACAACAACTTTAGTAGTAGTTACCAGCGTATCTAATGATACTATCGTTATATAGGATGTTTTCAGCGAAAAAGGTATTACCCTAATTAAATCATTCAATGATCTTATATGACCTCATTCCAATATTTGTGTTTTATTTTCTAAGGATTATAGAAACTAGTCCTAGAAATGGCAACAACGATTCTAATTTGTTTATATCGAGTTACTGAACTTCACGATGAACATACATTACTTTGTCACTTGTTATTTTGTGGAATTTTTTTGTCATGGAGATTGGTAATAGTGACGTTTCCTTTGGTGATCTTGGTGATGATTCCCGAAGTATTGTATGGCCAAATTATGGCAGGATTTTGAACAAGTTAAAGGAATCCTATAATGTAGCTGATAATTGTAGAGCAAGCTCTTTCAACGATTAGAAGAGTTTTTCCTTTCGTTAGAGAGGATACGGAAATGACTAAGTTATCAGACAAGCTTAATGGAACTATAAATCTTGGACTCAAACAAGGAATTATGAAAGTCATGGAAATAGGAAGCATAGGAGGAGTCACCTAATGTATCTCGTCTTTCACCTACTAATATGGTAGTAGATTGGTTATGTATCATGGATTAAGTGGAGGAAACATTATTGTGAACATAATGTGCTTAATTATGGGTTGATTGTAATATTTCTCACTATCTATTTCTCTCTTTTAATTACTCTCTTATGAAGAAGCTCAATCAAAATTTCTATAATAATTGATGTGTTTGTAGAGGTCTAGGTGCTGCAGTTTCGATTCTCCGAATATCAGATATTTTTCAAAAGAACTTGTTGTTGCTGGTAAGCGGATCTTTGAGATGATTGAGAGAGTACCCATCATTGATTTGGAATATCCAAAAGGAGAAATGTTGCAAGGGGTTAGTGGTGAAGTTAAAATTTAAAACATTGAGTTTGAATATACATCTCGACCAGAGTCTGTGATATTTCACAACTTTTGTCTAACCATTCCTGCAAGCACGACCATTGCGTTGGTGTGAGGAAGGGGATTAGGAAAGTATACATTTGTGGAATTAATAGAGAGGTTCTATGATCCACTGGCTAGAGAGATTCTACTTGATGTAGTGAAAATTAAAGTGCTACATTGATCATGAAGGAGAATATCCTCTTCTAAGAGGAGGGAGGCAGCATGGACCAAGTTATTATTGTCCCTATGTCTTCTAATGCTCAAAATTTCATTAGTCAACTATTGCATTAGTTGTCGACAATTATGTAAATCAAACCTGTTATTGGATTTTATAGTCATTTATTTCCATTTGGTGGGAATATATTACCTTGGATATCTTATAAATTATAAAATAATCTCATACATTCCTATTTGTGTTATGTTATACTATCATTCAACCTTCACTAGCAACATCACATTTGTAAAAGCCCTCAACCTAATTTTGATATGAGAACATTGTATATTGATCATTGTTGAACAACATTGAAATCTAAGGCTCTCTCTTTTACTGATTTTTTTTTTTTAACACTTCCAGGTATCGTCTCTATATCGACGAATGTTACTTCCACGCAGATGTTAAACCTACCATGGAAGTTCATCGCAATACACATGCACCTCTTCGTGGAGCTATAGAAGATGTTTCAACGCAGATGCTATACCTGCCACAAATGTTCATCCATATTGCAACGAACCTCTTATATAAGTTCGTCCGTATAGAAACGAACTTGCGTGGCAGGTTTAGCGTCTGTGTGGAAACATATAGAAGAGGTTCATTGCTATATCAACGAACTATCATGACAGGTATAGCATCTGCGTCCAAAGCTATAGAATATTTGCGTCGATATAGAGATGAATATTTGTGGCAGGTTTAGCATCTGCGTGGCAACATATAGAAGAGGTTCATTGCTATATCGACAAACTATCGTGACAGGTATAGCATCTGCGTCCAAAGCTATAGAAGATTTGCGTCGATATAGAGACGAATATTTGTGGTAGGTTTAGCATCTGCGTGGAAACATATAGAAGAGGTCCGTTGCTATATCGACAAACTATCGTGACAGGTATATCATCTACGTCCAAATCTATAGAATATTTGCGTCGATATAGAGACGAATATTCGTGGCAGGTTACAAATTCCATAGATCTGAGAACTGTTGTATAGGTGACACATGGCCACTATGAAGCGTGGCAATTGCCACGAAGGGGAATCTTCGTCTCTATATCCACGAAAAAATGAAACCCATATCATCGCAACACGGACAATAAATCGTGGTAACTACAACGAAAAAATGTGGCAAATTTGAACATTTGTACTAGTGTTCGCTATAATATTTCATCGTATCGACCGCAAACTCAGTGATATAGCCTTCCAATATACTGTCAAACAAGACTTCAACAACCTGCAATGCTCTGTTGTCTACCTCCTACAAATCCTGGATCAATTCTAGGGTCCAGGACGTTCGCTCACTGCCCTTGAATTTTACCTTGCGAAATTTCAATTGCGCCAACCATTCATACAAGATAATCGGGAATTCGTAGAAAAAATATTTGTGTGGACCGTCGTGTATGTACTTTTCCAGCCACCAATCCGTCTTCAGTCCAAGTTTCTGATTCTCTTTCTCAGCGAAATCTCTCAACCTTTGATCGAACCAATCTTGAATTTCCGGTCTTGTCGGATACCACAACATGTCCTTCCTCCACTTCGCCCTAGGGTCCCGGCAATAGAACCATTTGTTGACACAAACCCAGTCGACAAGGGTTCCTTACTCTGTCGACATCCAACCCACCGCGATCTCCCTGAGCACCGGCCCAGACAGGTTTTACCCTATCCAGCAACACCTGCGGAGCAGATGAAGTCTCACCCGAGATGTTCGAGGGAGAGCTGACGGAACCACATTTTCGCTGAACAAAGGAGGACCATGTGTGGCTACTTATCGACTAAGCACAGCATTCACTAACAGATCATTCATTTCAACTTTTACATTTAAACAGAACTGCATCATCATTCCACGGATCTCATTATCAATAAAACCGTCAATGCACAAACATATCTAACAGTATAACATCATTTAGAGCACAGAAACATCACATCATTCACATATTCATATCATATCACATTCATAGCAGGAAAATAGAAAGAGACACAATGATTTTGCTCAAAAATCCATCATGTCATATTAACCTTCACATTAAACCATAGATACAGCAATATAGTTCTTCTGTCACATACCCAGATTCAACAAACTCAGATCAATATCCAAAACATACTGCAATAACAATTCTCTGGATAAAGATTGATATTTTAATACTTGTAATGCTACATCTATTTATAGGCTTGCGCCTTTACATTCATTGTCCACTTAGTCAACTGCATAACTACTTTCTAACAAGATTTACAGCAATATGACCCTTAATCCGCACAATGTGGTCCAAAATGACCAAAAAATACATAAAATACTATTATTTCTGACTTGTGCGTGATGTCTTTGACCTTGTGTAGCATCCGTGATGCTGCGCTGCTGACTCATCCAAACCGCCTGCCAACAGATGTGTCGACTTCCAAGTTCCACCTAAAATAGTAAACATTGAGATCGGTATGTTGGGGTTGAAGATTGATGTAACATGTGAAATCCCGACTTCCAAATCCTGATATTTATAACATACTAATGTTGGCATTGGAATGATGATGATATAAATATAGGTACGTTAACATCCCGACTCCCAATGCCCGGTTTTTTTAGATATTTTGTTGAAAAGGGGATTAAGATGTTAGAATTGACTTAGTTAAAAGCTTAACTTGTTTCAGATTAACTCCAAATTACTTGTAAATGAAATATTAAATGAGATTAACTAAAAATGGTGATGCCAAGACTTCTTTGAAAAAACAAGGTAAGAAATTAAAATTTCAAATGGGAAGGGGATCCCATCTTTCTTGAAAAAGATGGGATCGTTGTGGCGACAACCATTAGGAAGTTATGTATTTCCCTTAATGAGAATTTGGATGTATTGCATCTATAAATAAGATGTAATGGATATGCAAAGTGTGTGTATGGTGGTATGTAAGGAAGTGTTATTTGTGGTCTATAAAATCACAGTTGTAAACACCTATTATGAGTGTTTGATTAATAAATGAGTGGTAAGCTCACTGGTTTGTTGGTTTTACCCCAGGATAGGAGTATCCAAGGTAATTTGTGTATATTGTGTTGATGTGTTGCATGTCATTGTTATTTATGTCTAATCGTGTTTAAATATAGGAATCAATTTGAAATCCTACTGTAATTGGTATTAGAAACAATAGTCGGTTTCAAAGCTATATTTGGTTGTAGGGGGACACCTTTGTTGCTGAGGGTTTGGCTTGGACCTAGATCTAGAGAATACCTATTGCAATGGGAGTTTTCATAAACATTGATTTATAGTTAGAATGGCTAACACGTCGAGGATAGAAATTGAAATTTTAACAGGAAAAATTTTGAGCTTTGGAAGCTTAAAATGGAGGATCTCCTTATGGATCGAGAACAATGGGTTGCAATTGACCCAAGAACAAATTTGGTCGGTGTGTCGAAGGAATAATTACAACAAAAATGATAGGAAAACAAGGAGTACAATCTGACTTGTTTAGAAAATAATGTATTGTTGAATGTCTCAAAAGAATACAATTATTCAATGTCTCAAAAGAAGACACTGCAAAGAAGCTATGGGAAAAGTTGGGGAACTTGTACCAGTTGAAATCTCTGGTTAACAAGTTTTTTCTTCAAAAAAATCTATATCTTCTGAGGATGGTTGAATATGGCTCAGTTACAAGGCACTTGTGTGCATTCAACACTATGATTAGTCAATTGTTGTTCGTGGATATATAAATCACTAAGGAGTAAAAATATATCAGTCTGTTTTGTTTTTTTCTAGATTCTTGGGATAGCCTGGTCATGGATATTGGAAACAATAATACCACATTGAAATCGACAATGTGGTTTCATCTCTATTGTTAGAAGAGATAAGATGAAAGAACATGGAAGGATTGCCCCATGACACCTTGATGATAAGAGGTCAATCGGTAGAAAGAGGAAAAGACAAAACCTCTTGTAGAAGATTGAAGACAAGGGGTAGATGTCATGGTCTAGTGACAAAAACATGCTAGCGATGTGGTAAATTCGAGAATTAGTGACAAAATTGTAATTCAACGAAATTCAAGAAAGGAAAAGGTTATGAGGAAGGTTAGTCAACTAAAGGTAAGTTTTCACAAGAAGAGAAAGACAATGTGATCCACAAGTACGCAGTGAGACCGTGACTCTAGTGCATCATATCATATGACACCTCATAGAGAATGGTTCTATGAGTATGAAAAATTTGACGCTGGTGATTCCCTACCGGGAGATGATTCACTAACCAGGATAGTCGAACAGGTAAATTTTGACTAAGACTTAATGATGGAAGAATATGAACACTTCCAAAAGTGTTGCATATTCTAGGTTTGGCTCAAAACCTGATCTTGGTTAGTAAGATGGGGAATGCGGGTGTGTATTTTGTATTTGAGAAAGCTACTTGCAAGATGGAGCGAGGAGTGATGGTACTCATAAGATGTGTTTGGACTAGAACCTTGTACAAGCTATTGGGAAGGGTATACATCGACAAATGTACTATTGTAATCTATTTTGAATCTGACGGAACATCTACTTGTCTAGTCGACTCGACGATGTTGTGGCATCAACATATGGGAAATACAAATGAGAATGGTCTTAATGTTATGCATAGTAAAGGTATGGTCAAAGGTATCTTTGACTATTCTAAAGAAGTCAACTTCGGTGAACATTGTATTTATGGAAAACAGAGTTGTGTAAGTTTGTCATCTGGTGCTACTAGAGCTAAGAAAATACTAGAATTAATACATGGTGATGTGTTTGTACCCGTGTTGATCCTTACACTAGGAGGATCTCAGTATTACATTACTTTCATAGATGTTTTCTCCAAATTGACATGGTTGTATTTTTGTAAAGAATAAATCTGATGTTTTTGAGAAATTTCAAGGGTTCAAAGCTCTCGTGGAGAATCAGATTATTAAAAAGATAAACTTTGTTGAGAACTAATAATGAAGGAGAATCCTGTGGAAAAGCATTCAGCCAATTCTATAGATAGCACAATATAGCTCCACAAAACACAACTCCTTACATGCCTCAATAGAATGGAGTTGTTGAAAGAATGAACAGAACACTGATGGAGAAAGTGAGGAGCATGCTTAGTGGTGTAGGAATCACATAAGAATTATAGGAAGATGTAGTCAACATGACATGCTACCTGGTGAATAAGTCGTATTCGATGGCTCTGGTCAACAAGACTTCATATGAGGCATGTGCTTGTAAAAATCCCTCTCTTACACATCTCACACTTTTTGGGTGTGATGCATTTGTGCATATCCCAAAGGAGAAAAGAAAAAATATCGACAAAAAATTGGAGAAGTGCATCTTCATCGGGTACAAGAATTGAGTGAAAGGGTATAAGGTGTGAAACCCAGTCATGAGGAAGGAAATTTATAGTAGATATGTGATCTCCAAATAATTTGGAGGAACTTCCAGGGATGAAGAGATTAAAACATAAAAATAATTAGAAATGAAAGAATTTTAAATGAATCACGAAAGTATATTTAGGTGAGTCAACTAAATCCATGGAAGAGGTGGAACATAAAACTCCATATGTCAGAAGTCTAGTCGAGTAAGACAACAACTAGAGGGGTACATTCCAGCCAACTTTCGCTCTCCTTTTGTGTTATCTTCCATAGAATATGATCCCAGGTTGGAAAAGGAAGCTATCAACTCTACAGAGGGTAAACTTTGTGTAAAATCCCTCCTTTAAACCCTAAAATGTTGTAAATACAATTATTTATTGTACTTGTTTTTCTGGTGAGGAGCTCAAGGCCAAGGCCCTACCAGTGAACCTTGTAGCTATATGATTAACTCCTAAGTTGTAGGAGACTAAAAGTTGATAACACAACTAAAATGATGGGCAGATGAATCCACTAAGGATCTCACTAAGATACTATGGCCTAGTTAATTTAAATACTTAAACCATAATAGTGGATAATATAAGTAACCTCAGCAGAGAATGCCAAAGAGTTATCTGCAGAGTCTGGAGATAGAAACAAGCCTAGGGATTTAATTTTAAAGGACTTTATGTTATAATCACTTTTAAATAAAAAGGAAGATATTATAGTAGTATGCTAATACAATATGATAAAGTATATATTGCAAAATATATATTTATATGAATATACATAGTATATATATACTTTAGATTTCATCATCATATATATATATGTGAGAGAGAAAATGAAACAATCATACTTTCCCAATATAGTACCTTATATGGGAAAGGAAGATACCATAGCATTTATGCTAAAGGAATATAATATATATATACATATATTCTTCTTGATTTTATCATAGTTTTCAAAGGAAGTAGTAACTTCTTCAAGACATAACTAAGAGATTAGGAGACTAATGGAATGAAGAGAAGCGTGGTATGAAGGACCACGTATTACCTTAATGAAACGTGTTACCTTAATGAAGTGAAGCGCCATCTTGCATTGTTGTGGGTCGGTGGTTGTTGGAGCGTTATCCTTTGAGTGCCATTCATCGTTTAGGCAGCGAATTCACTACCACGCCGAGGGGAAAGAATGCCTTCTTAAAGAGGTGGGGTAGGGAAGCAAAGGGGGGGGATTTTACGGTGATACTTTCATTACTGCACAGAGGGGGAGGGGACGGCTTGTTCAAATCCTGAACCCTATCTGTGTTATTTCGTTTTATGCTTTATGTTCTGCGATATGTGTATTAATGCGCAGACCTCTGTATGTAAACAGATACCTATCCTTCTATTATGAGTTTCTCTGTTGAGTTTTCTATTAGATTCTTTTTATGACTCTGTTTAATGGAAAGCTCAAAAGATAGGGACAGCGTAGAAGCGTGCTTTCGCTATCAGATTTTATTTATATGTTATGATTGATTGACTGCATATTGGGGAGAAATAATATTTTTCTCTACATAGTGTTTGTTGTTTGTGATTCAACAAGAAGAAACCTCTGTTCAGATTTTATTGATATGTTATGATTGTTGACTGCGTATTTGGGAGAAAAATATCTGTCTCTACAGAATGTTTCACTGTTTGAGAATTAGGGAGAAGAAACCTTTGTTTTGTTGCTTGACAGAGTACTTTTATATATACAATGTTACTGTTGACACAGTTTCTTCATATCGGTGATCTAAGCATTGATTTCCGTCTTGGACTAAGTTTTTATAGGTCTATGATCCATGCATTACTTGGATCTCTGCATTTTATATGTAGTTGTTACTAGAGAAAACCATAAACCTGGAATGGATCTGCGTTTTTAGTATATGATGTCTTTCTCTACAGTCAAAAAGTGTTTTTTGACCTCTTTCTTTAGATCGAACTCTGCGTGGTGGATGCTGCCATCGTGGTATGGTTTAGTTCTATAATTGTAGAAAACGCCCTTTTCCAGTGTCAACAGGAATTGGGGAATTACATCCCGGTTTGTGGCATGGTTTAGTATTATGGTCTATTATTGTTGTAACGCTTTCCAGTTTTCGCATGGATCGGGGTTTTCATCCCTGTCTGGGATATTGTTGCATATTCCTAGTTATGGTAGTTATGGATTTTAATTGACCTCCCTACGGGAGAAACGTTTGGCACAGGTGATTACTCAGTGTTGCTTGATGTTGGTCGTTGTAAACCCAATAGTTGCGTGGGTAGGACGGCTCTTCACAGAGCTCGACCCATTCTTATTTACTGTAATTTGTTTTGCATTATCAAGTCCGGGGTGGAATGAGAGGAACGGCTCAGATCTAGTAAGCTAGCTGATCCCATAAGCCGAATAGTATGTTATCCTTGTGGGATCGACCACTATGAATGATAAAAGTATACTTATGACCTTGGTACATAACTTTATGCACACTCTGCACATCTGAATCATGTTGGGCAATCTCCTAGATCGATTCCAAGCTTTTCCAAAGTTAAAAGGCTATGTTATTAAAGGGACGGTAAGGGCATGGCTCCAATGATGCCATATTTTTCTATGTAGTTTCCTTTTAATATTCTTTTTGTCTAGAATGGTATACCTGAGAATACCTTGTGTTATTGTTGGAATTGAAAGTTCGTTTGATAAGTCAGTTTAGAGTTATGGATAATAGATTTAATAGATCTTTGTATGTTTATGTAAGAAGGTTAAACATTTACATATATAGATCAATAGACCTCCATGCTTATATTAATGTTAGGGTTAAAGGTCTTGAAATGTACTCTATGAGAGGCATTGAGAAAGCGGGAAGTTGCAATAATTGAGTTTGCAAGATGTAACCAGATGTAACCTTCTATTGATTAAAGGAATAAATCGTGACTCTTCCTGGTGGACATAGCCCATGGATATGGGTGAACCACGTATATATGGTTTTTCATCTTATGTGTGATTGTGTTATTTGTATACGATTTTTTTGACTTATGTGTAATCTCGTCTTATGTGTAATTGTGTTATTTGTATATGATGTTTTTGACTTATATGTAATCGTGTTACTACTGTATAAGTGTATCATTTTTGTTAAGTAATTCTTTGGTAAGGATAATCCATGATCATGCATGTTGTTCCTAGGACGAGCATATAAATGTGTTTAAAAGTTGTCAAGCACAAGAAAGTTCACCACTAACGGTTAAATAAATTCATGAAGATACCCTAGGTAAAGAGAGTAATATTTCGATTTATAAGCTTATGTTTTAGAGGGTTTGATTGCCTCATATAGTCATCTTTTATGTTGAAGCAATTTTGTTATAGTTGCAAGTCCCCTTACGTATAATTGTCTCAAAAGAAATATAGGGAGTTGCATGGATAATTCTTGATATAGTAAGTAGTTCAAATTGTATAAGAATTGAAAGTATTGACTAAGACCCTCTCACAAGAAATTCATAAGAAATTCAAGGCTGATAAAAATGACAGAAAAGAAATGATTAAATGCATGTTAGTTATTTACTTTTAATTAAACGTATTCTTTAATGATGACTGAACGACAGACCTTTTTAGTTCTTATCATGAAGTGTAGATCTTTAATGGAAGAAAAATTTTCACCCAAATACTAACTCGTTCATTTGGGTATGTTACACTTTGGCAAAGGGCCATGGAAGAGGAAATGGAATCATTGAGAAAGAATGAAACGTGGTATCTAATCATGTTACCAAATGGAAGTAAATCCACAGGTAGTAAGTGGATGTTGAATAAAAATTGAATGCAACAAGCCAAGTCGAGAAGTACAAGGCTTGATTGGTAGTGAAAGGATATTACCAAGTCAAAGGAGTCAACTTTGGTGATATTTTCTCTCATGTTGCGAAGCTAACTTTCATAAGGGTACTAATGTCTTTAGGTGTAAAATTTGATCTTGAGATAGAACAAATGGATGTAAAGACAACATTTCTTCATGGTAATATTGTAGAAGAAATTTATATGAAGCAACCCGAAGGTTTTATAGTGGAAGGAGAAAAGGAGCTAGTCTACAAGCTCAAGAAGTCTCTCTATAGTCTGAAACAATCACCCGGAATGTGGTATTAGAATTTTGATATGTATTTCCAGTAGCTAGGTGTTTTTGAGAAGTCATTTTGATCACTATGTTGATGCGAATAAATTTCTATTCATTTCATATATGTAGTTTTGTATGTCGATGACATGTTGGTCAAAAATAACATGGATCTGATAAAGGAGGTAAAATTGTAGTTATCCTCCAAGTTCAACATGAAGGATCTCAAAGCAACCAACTTCATACTTGGAATGGAAATATCAAGATATCGAGCAGGTAGAAGGCTATGGTTAAGTAAATGAATATATGTTGAGACAATGCTGAAACTTTTCGACATGCAGGAAAGTAGACCAATCAAGGTCCCTATTCTTGTGGGAGTTAAGCTATCTATTGAACGATGTCCTAAGACACAGGAAGAAATAAAGTGAATGTCACATGTTCCCTATGCTAGTGTTGTAAGTAGTCTAATGTATGATATGGTCTATATTTGACCCAATATTTCCCATGCAGTGGGAGTATTGAGCAAGTACATAACGACACCTAGAAAAGAGCATTGGACCACAATCAAGAGATTATTTAGGTATCTGCATGACACAACAGACTATTCAATCTATTATGGAGGAGAGCCTGGGACAACAAGTAAATCAATGTACATGGATTTGTCGATTCCAACTGGACTGGAGATATAGATTGCAGACAGTTGACCAACGGATATGTGTTCAAGCTATTCAGCGAAGCAATTAGTTGGATGAGTAGGAGGCATTCGATCGTTGTGATGTCAACTACTAAATTTGAATACATGGCATCTACCCATGCATGTAAGGAGGTTGTTTGGTTGTGAATATTGTGTTCAAATGTTGGCCTTGATCAGCCTTCTTGTCAGGATGGATTGTGACAGTCAGAATGCAATCTTCCTCGCAAAGAACCAAGCATATATTTTAAATACAAAGCACATTGACGTACAATACCATTTTGAGAGAGAGATGGTGGAGAACCAGAAGGTGTTGTTGGAAAAGATAGACACAATGAACGTTGTTGTAGAATCATTTACCAAATCGATAAGTATAGGAAAGTTTTCTTGGTGTAGGGAAACTATGGGCTTGTTAGCCCTACTTAGGTGAACTGAAGTTCTAAATATCATATTTATGTGAAGAAGACAACAAGTGGGAGAATGTTGGGAATTTTAGATTCTTTGCATGTAAATTGACTAGCAAAGTCGATAGTCAAATAGTATTAATTGAATAAGGTAGAAGGTGACAGATGGCGGAATTCTGGTCGACTAACCGATTGGAATAGTTGTTTGATCGAAGGAAAACGATTGATCAATGATAAGTCAATGGAAAAAACAAAAGCTTAATGAGTAATTGACCAAGGTTGACCCAGTCAAGTCGACTGTAACAAAATAACTGAAGTTGATTAGGAAGTTATGGAGTTCCATTATTAAGTAGTTGGTTGTATTGCATCTATAAATAAGATGTAATGGCTATGCAAAGTGTGTGTATGGTAGAATGTAATGAAGTGTGATTTGTGGTCTAGAAAATCATGGTTGTAAACTCCCATTATGAGTGTTTGATTAATATATGAGTGGTAAGCTCACTAGTTTGCTAGTTTTCTCCCAAGAGAGGTGTTCCCAGGGAAATTTTTGGGTATTGTGTTGATGTGTTGTGTGCCATTGTTTTATGTCTAGTCTTGTTTAATTGTATGAATCAATTCTCAAGCCTAGTGTAATCGGTATTAGAACCAACACTAAAGGGGTGTATGATGTATACTAAGGTGTTGACACCCCCTTAGACCATAAAACCTCATATTATTACATTTTTTTACCCCCAATGGACAAATACTAACCAAAAAATACAAAATCATGGTGACAAACTTAATAATAATGCATGACAAAGAACCAAGGAAACACCAACATATGGTAGATGTAGTAAAGATGCTAATTTGGATTTGGAGGCATCACTGAGTGGAAAAAATTTGACAATATAGATCGCTAATATCTATATGTATCTCAGTAAAAAAAAACACTCCAGAGCACCTTTCACTATAATTGTCATAGTTGGGCTAGACCTTTTACACATATAATCTAGGTGCCATGTCATTTTATAATTATCATCTTTTGACCGTGAGAAAAAAAGATACAAGGAACCAAATAGAGGTAGAAGAAGAAGCGAGTAATGGTTGGTAGGCCCTGGTCCTGCTAATATTCAAGTGATCATCTTCGTCTTCAATCTTTGTGATCATACTAGTACAAATTGGGTGGTTACAAGCCCCATGCAAATGTGTATTCTTGTTGTCGATTAGGGTTACCCCCCCATGCATAATTGCATTTAGTTGGTTGGATTTTGTCCTAGTATTGAGAGGAGGCTATCATATGTATGTACTTCATTCATTGGGCATATATATATGAGATTTCCAATTGTCCATATATTATGTATATTTTTTATTTGATTTTAGCATTTTATCTTCTTGGGATGGTTATTTCCAACTACTAATTGTTTAATTGATGTGACAAATGTAAGAGAAAATTGTTAAGGGAATTAAAACTAAGATGGAAGATAATAGTACAACTATTTATTGTTGTTGTGTTTGTTGTTATATATGTTGGATAAGAAGAGTTTTTAGATCTGGTTTATGCATGCGAAGATTCCCTGGAGAGATAGAAATTCATTAGAATGATTGTATCTTTGCTCGTTGATTTGTTGTGAATTTTGGGGCTAGTAGAAGTGAATTATTGTTATTGTTATGCTATTGCTTTACACATTAATTGATTCTTTTGTTGAAATATTTTTTAGTGTCATTAGTAAAACCTAGTTGATAGATTAGGTTTCATTTTTAAATACCTTTTAGCAAGGTGTTCCCATGAAGATGGGTAACAGTTTTTGGCAAGACACGAGCGCAGATTGCCCAAAATGCAAGTTTGATCGAAGGTTTAAATAACACCAGATTGAGCTATTGGAAAAAACTTGAGTTAGCTAATAGCTAGATGAATTTATTGCATAAATTGACTTTTTTTAAATATTTATTAATATTATTTAAAACCAAAATTAATATTTCGGGTTAGAGCTCGATCGAGCTATTATATAAATCATTTTTTTTGTAAATATTCCATCTATTATGTTAATAGCTCGATATTCCATGTATTATTTATGCAATAGATAATATTTAATATTATTTAAAACAAAAATTAATATATCGATCGAGTTATTATCTAACCCGAAATATAAATTTGGGTTTTAAATAATATTAATATGTATTGAAAAACGTTGATTTATGCAATAGCTCGATCGAGCTATTAGCTAACCCAAAATATTAATTTTGGTTTTAAATAATATTAATATATATTAATAAAAAGTTGATTTATGCAGTAAGAGCTCGATCAAGCTCTTTTCTTAATCATAGTGCAGGTTTACTAAACCGTCGATCGAGGTATTTTATAAAATGCTAAAACCCTCAATCAAGGTATTTAAAAATAGACCTTTAGTCCATTTTACTGCACATTTAATTTTACTGGCCTCTTTAAAAGACATAAACCCTATAATTAATTATACCTTAGGGGACGGGCTTGGTATCGGTCGATTCATCAATGAATCATCTATCCAGTGGCATATAATTTACAAGTTTTTTAATTCGTATGATATTTTCTAATTTTCTTTTTAAAACTTACAATTAAAAACTATGTCCACAACTTTGAAGGAGCTCAAAGAAAAATCAGCAACATAAAAAACACACAACCCAAAAATTTGAAAATATATATATATATATATATATATATATATATACGCCCCACATTGGCGCGTCCTCTTCAAAAGGGTATTATTGGTTTTTTTTCATTTATGTAGACAATAAAAAAAATTTACATGCACACAAATGTGTACAAAATGTGATTCAAATATTCAATAGTTAGTTCTGAAAATTAATAAAAATATATAATTTTCCCAAATAAATTAAAAATATATATATACACCCCAGTGCATGTACAATTTGTGTGGATTATGTTCATATTTTTTTTTTCAAAAAACGTTCACACAGTCCACTTGTTAACTTTTCCTAAAATTTGCAAGGAGAACATTTCATTAAATGTAATTTTGACTCATTAAATGATATTAGTATTTTTTTAAAATATCATTGGAAAGACAACATAATTCTCTCCAATTTGTTTTTTATTGCATGTCGAAATTTACAAAGCATAGATGAGTTTCGAGAGATTCGATTTAATAAATGAGTAGCATATCGAACTTTCATTGTCACTTTTGGCCAAAAAATGTTACCCATCTTCATAAATTCACCCAACATAAAATTTCAAAGCAAGATATAATGTCATTTTATTACAACATTATAATTATTAATAAATCCATTACTTTTATGTACTTTATTAACACCATATACATGGCAAAGAACACCTAACAACTGCATAGGAATTAGTTTTTAAACAAGAAATTAATTATGTACACACTCTTTATCCATTCAAAATTTTTAATTATGTATTTTGAAATTTGTTAGAAATTATATAATATTTTTAAAATCAATAGTATTTTTTTCCAACCATTTCATAACTTTTTAAAATTATTTTGACTAACAAAATTAATGAAAAAATTGTTACTACAATCCTATGCCTACATGGACTAATCATTTTCATGTGTTGTGTAATACAAAGGATTTTACTCCACGTTGTCAAAAAAAATTACAATAACTACTTATTAGTCCTTGCCTTAAGCTACAAAGACTCTGGTAAACGGAGTGCATCTATTTCAGTTAACCAACACAGGAATAGATGGATTTATGTTCAGTTTAAACTAAGGTTTTTAGAGAAACTTTTTAATAGCAAATGGGATACTTGGAGGCCTTTTTTGGCCTCATCCCGAAGCCAGGTTGAGTTAATACTCACAATTCATTTGCTTCAACTATTAAAAAATAATAAAACTCATATGTTTCAACTTTTAAAAAGTTATAAAGCTGAGATTTATGGATTAATGCTAACTTGACATTAACATTACTTCACAAAATTAAGTGTTAGACTTTTACTCATCACCCTGGTCATGGAGTATATATACCTCACCGCCTTGCCTCTTGTAGCCACGAGAGGCACAATACCATCCTGTCAAGACTATGCTCAATTGCATATACCTTACCGCCTTGCCTCTTGTAGCCACGAGAGGCACAATACCATCCATCTATTAGGGCTGTATATGCTCAATTGCTTCGTTGAGTTGTCTAGAAACTATGTATCCAAATCCTCAAGCTTGTCTGAACAAGGGAGCAGTAACTAATAACCATAGCTCCGATGCAAATGATGTAGCTCTCTTATGCTGTATTGCTTCTTCTTCTAGTTAGCTAATAGCTACCAACACATTGCTGCTAGGTGTGAATCAGGAAGGAAGGACATTGTTGTTGCTCTTGATAGAAAGGACCTAGAGCCCACGTGAATCAACTCGACTCGGAAGGAGTCAAGACAGAAGAGAACTCTGCCAATCCCATCATCTTTGTGATGCTTCATCTAAAATTTAGAGAAATGTTCTTCATCTAATTACATAATCTATGCATTATGCATCTAAATACTATTCAAATTACATTGCATTTAACTATCTAATACTACATTACATGTACGCATTTAACTCTCTAAGACTACATTACATTTATGCATTTAACTATTCGAAAGACATTCTATTTATTTATGCATCTAAATAAGCTGGATTAAGGTTGGAATTGCACGGGAGGGGACATTGCTAACCTTCAGAATATGGGAATCCAGCGAGGTGCTATATTATTTCCCACATCAAAGACTCACAAATGACCTCCCCCGCAGGGATGGTCTACATTTTTCCGGAGACATTGCAATGGCCACACACAGGGCCAAGGAAAAATACTATCACCATGATGGAGCCAATTTCACGCTACTTTTGCTCTCCTACAATTTTTAGACTCAGTGTGAACAATGGAACTGCAATGGCTTCTGCAACGATCAGTGACCTTGCAAATAACGCATGCAAACGGCAAGACACCCATCATTGATGCACAATAGTCCTACAGCTAACTCGTAGACATTTACAATAGAGTCATAGACGTTTGTCATCTATCCAACAACGTGTGTTCTGGGTAGAGAACATGTGTTCAGTGAATATCGTCTCCTTTTTGCTCGATGGGAGATAAACAAAAAGGTACCAATTCAAGGCAATTCAATAGTTTATTGAGACAGGCGGGCATCATTACATAAGGTATCTATTTAAGGGGCAATTATTTGAATGAACATCGATGGAATTTGCACGCTTTAGTGTCAACAAATGATAGTAACAATGCGTCAGTCATGTTTTATTTATTTTATATCCCTCGACAACTAAGCCACCAAACGTATCTAAATCAAATACTAAGAAGTAGACACCAGACACTTCTTTCTTCTTCGTTAGTGATTTGTAGGCACTTCTTTCTTCTTCAATAACCACTTTAATTGTTTTTTTAGTAACTGGGTTCTCAAGGTGATCTCTACAACTCAAGGAGAGGTAAGCTTGATGGCGTGCTAGCTTTCTGATATTATAAGTAAGAATTAATGTAACTCACCACCTCTTAAGAAAATAATACCACTCATCCTCCAAATTTGAGCTCTAGCAATAGTACATCAACTATGTTATAGCCTCCCAAAGATAGTCAATGAGCATGCATTCAAATATTTTGACAAAATGCCAACTGCGTCATTAGATTAAACAAGAATTCTGATTTTCCATAAAATTTAAAAAGGAATTAAGATTCAAAAGCAGAAATCCAACTCAAACAATTTGGTGCAATATCAGATACTGAATATGTTAAACAAATGACCAAGAATCAGAGGAAGATAAACTAATTGATAAAGAATTAGAAACCTTGTCTTTCTCTTCCGAAAGAATGGTATTTAAGTTAAACCTTGTTGGTTTGGAAGAAGAATCCATGAGATAAAATGCTTCAAACCATGAAATAAAGCTTAGAGTATCATAGATAGTCGAGCGACCAAACCACAAATAGAATTCACGTTGCGGATGAATATATAAACCGAGGTCAGAAATATATTGAAATCCAATCCAACCATAGCGATAACAATTTTATGAATCATTCATATAGTAAAATGCTTCACTTTCATGGCGGTAAACACCAAACTTGGCAAAGATTTTCACAAGTTATCATCTATTTACTTGAAAAATTCCATCCATGTCGTGTCTCCCAACACCAAGTAGTGGCTCAATATTTAAATATGGTATGAGATTCTCTTTATGACCTTTCTAGAAATCTTTCACCATTTTTAATAGTATATGCTTTGTCATGTTTGGTATTTTTATTTTTCTATTCAATATTATTTTTTAGTGATGTTGGCTTTATCCATTTTTCTTAATGCAAAAGATATCAAGAAGCAAGGAAATAGATGATTGCCCTGCTACGATTCACCTTTGTAGTTTGTTGCGAAAGCATTAACTGCTTAAAATCCCCTCAATGGTAGTTTTTCATATGCTTTTGAGAGCTCTAATATTCAAAGGTCGGCTTCAAATTGAAGTGCCCTACCGGGAAAGCATGTTCCTCCAAGGTGAGTCTTGAGTCGTAAACCTTTAGATCTTAGACTTTTAAGCAGGTACAACCAGAAGTTATTAGCTTTACTGATCACACATCAATCACCAAGTAATAAGCTCTAGTGAACCCACCTATTTAAATGTTTCTTTTTAAGGCAAGTCATGCCCTTTAGAAAGAAATGATATTTATGTGTAACGATAGAAAGAAAACAAAATAGTGTATAGTATAGTAATGACTAGTATTTTTAGCTCAAGCTATCTTAATGAGCATCTTATGTTATTCAAAGCATTGATATCACCCCCACAAAAATCGAATCTCAATAACCAGATAACTCACTAAAGACTTGTTTGTTAAGTTAATATAAAACAAAAACTAAAGGTAGAGACTTGATGCTATGCAACCCATCTTGTTGATTCTACATGCCACAATGAATAGATTCAATGCATCATCAACAATGATTTTTTCATAAATTCAACTTTTGTAAAAGTTTACTATATTTGTTCTTGTATTTAAATTACTCTTGAAGTATATAAAGAAAGAGAAATGTATAAAATCTTGTATTTAAAATTACTCTTAAAGTATATAAAAAGAAGAAAAGTGTATAAAGAGAAGATAGATACAATGTAATTTTTTCAAAAATCCAACTTTCATAAGACTTTAAACTATATATGTTCTTGTATTTAAATTACTCTTGAAGTGTATAAAAAGAAAAGAGACGCAATGGATAGCATAAATTCCTAAAAAATTTGAAATTAGTCTTTTAATATGCTTATAAGTTACTAAACCATATAGCGCATTAGTTTAGTCATAACCTAGGCATGATACATGTTGACAAAAATCCATATTATCTCAATACTATATCTAAGGATCAATTCCAACATGCTATAATGTCATTCTAAATTCTTGTTAGTGTTGGTAAAGATAATTATACATCCAATAGCTCCATGAATTCAAACATTATGTCACTTGTATTTATTATCTATTGCAATGAAAGATTTATTTATTAAGTTAAAATTGCAGGACATGGATAATAGCACATCCTTATAATCTCAATATCTGTATGGATCCCACTATTATGTTATTTGTATTTATTACACCCAATATTTTTATGGATCCAAATATTGTGTTATTTGTATTTATTATTTGTTGCAATCAAAGATTGATTTTTCTGTTCAAAGTGTTTAGTCTCCTTAGTAAAATCTAGTTGATAGATTAGGTTTGATTTTTAAAAAAATGGCATAGAATTTCAAAGTGATTAAAATGCAATGACATTTTATTACAACATCATAACCATTAATGAAAAAATTGTAATATATGCCATGATATGATTGGATGAAACAAACATAATCTCCACATAGAAACACACACTACAATATATCGTAGTCTCAATCATATTAGAAGATTAATTTGTTACTTAAAACTAGTCCATCATACCCTGAAAAGTTTATATAAATTTGTGGTTTCAAAGAGACTAGTAATCCAACAATCAACCATAAGTTCTTAGTATTACAACCACTAACATTATATTTTCAACAACAATTATACTATTGTATCACTCTCATCATAGAGTGTCTGTGTTAAGAAGATATTCTTGTTCTTTTTTCCTCTGGATGCTTTGCTATTTGTTTGGTATGAACCAACCTTGTATTTTGCCTACATTTTGTTAACTTTATCTTAGGATTATAAACAATGAGCTTAGGTTCATAGACAATGCACCATCCACATTATACAGATCATGTAAAACATTGTATATTTAGTTTATCTAGATTTACATTATTGTTATTATTGTCCATTGAATTTTTTACCCATGACATGTATAAACCATTGTTGAGTCTGTTACTTTAATAATGTCATCATATAACTAATATGAAGTTTATATGAAGTCACTTCCAAAGAAAAACACATAAACCTTAACAAAGAATTAGCTTTATTTTTAACATTGTGATAACTAAATTGCAGTATAAACATAATTAAAATCACAAAAGTTTAAAACTCGAGTAACCATAACAAACCAAAAGTATAAAACATCATAAAAAAAACAATAGAATGCAAAAAAAAATCATGTTGCCAATAGAGTAGTGACACCAAAACTCAAGTGAGAGGCCATTTAAAAGCAAACTAAAAAAGAAAGTATGTTGTTGATAGAGTAGCTACACCAAAGCTCAAGTAAGACAATTTAAAGCCAACATTCACCTAAAAGATGCTCTAATACAACTTGGCCTCAATGTTAAGAATAAATATCTTTTGCTCTAATACAACTTGGCCTCAATGTTAAGAATAAATATATTTTGTAAGATTTAATTACTTTCTTTTTTATAGAGAAGTTTTCTCCATTTTTATGATCAATGGTAATTAATTTTTTTGTAAGATTTAATTTTTTTTTATAGAAAAGCTTTCTCGATTTTTATGATTAATGACAATTAATATACACTTCATAATTAAATAATAATTTTTTTATAGATGGGATATACACCATTAGGATAAATCTATACTGGTAATATTAATATTAATACTAATGAATTTATTACTCACTAAAACTAAAGGTTAATACTCAACTACATAAAACATAAAATTGTCTCTGGTATGGACAATTTCTTCTTCATGGGCCACCTCCCTACGATATCTTAAATTCTTAAATTCCAATAGGCCATGAAATATACAACCACCAAAAAAAGGATTTACTTTTCCAAAACAAACCAACATACAAAATGAAGACCAGAGACTGATATAACATGGCTCATTCAATCAGCGAAAAACACAATCAATACACAAAACCTCCAGGAAGAAACCCTTTTAACGGCAAACAAATACAAACCCTGGAACTTCCATAGACATACAAAAATTGAAGAGAGTGTCACTCTGGGAAGCTAACAGAAGTAAATATATAGATGGAAACTTCGTATTAACCTCCTCTACAAACCCTAACTTGGTTAGGCTGAAATATTTGGTTAAGAATTTTTGCAACGTAAGGTGGCGTCCATATAATAAAAAACAAAAGGATTTCAATCTATTTGCTTTGTCCATTGTAGAAGAGCGGTATTGTATTAGTACATACATGAAATTAGTGCACTTGTGATAGGAGTATCGAGGCATGCAAGGGTCCTGCATGGAGTTGGGATATGTGTGAACACATGCAAAACTAAGTAGTGCTCTACAAATGAAGGTTAACATGCACAAGGGAAAATGGCAGATAGGGTAAAATGACACTCCTTCCTGCAAAATAAATGTAGAAAACTAAGTAGCGCTCTACAAATCAAGGTTAGCATGCACAAGGAAAAATGGCATAGAGAGTAAAATAACACTCCTTACTGCAAAATAAATGTAGAACTACATCTCTACTTGAAACTGACAAATGTTTGTGCTCCCTCTTTCAAGTGTTTAATCCTACTAATTACTGCTTTGTGGATGTTAAGAATAAGGACTAATTATTTGCAGCTGAAACAGTTTGAATGAGTGCAAAAACTGCAAATAACAGGCTACCTAAGAGAAGAATGCAACACACCTTACAAGATCCTCTTCAACTAAAACCTGACCATACCGGATAGAATTTAGGTACCAAGAAAACCATTTTTTATACAAACAAAAAAGCATAGCCATGGACAGCAATAAGTGGGATAAAAAAAGCATATCCATGGACAACAATAAGTAGGATATAGACTATGAAATGTCCAATAGATTAAAAAACCCAAAAAATACAGTAGGGACAGTAAAATAATATTCTCCTTGCTGCAAAATAGATGTAGAATTGTAGATTCTTGGATCTGGAAAATGTTGTGCTTCCTCTTTCAAATGTTTATAACCCTAACACCTATTGCCTTATAGATGAAATATAGGGACTAAGTATTTTCAAAAATAGATGGAACCAATTCAAATGAATTTGAGAAAAAATGATAGCAAGTTACCTAAGAGAATATTGCAACATCCCTTGTGAGATAATCTTCATATGAAGCATAACTTTAGCCCATATTAGAATTGTAGGCATTAAAAAAATGGATTTTGTACACACAAAAACTAGTAGCGATGGGCAGCAATATAGCGGGATATAGAATAAGAAAGACATCAGTAAAGCCCAAAAAGTCATGTACAAGAAGAAGGTAAATGGGAAAACAAAAAAAAAGGTCATGTACAGGAAGGTAAAGGGGAAAACAAAAAATAAAACAGTTCATGGACAACTTCAACAAACAGAGGGATCAAAGTACAAAACCACTTGAAACCTAACATCCCATGGGTTTAAAGGCTAGGAATTAAGAATAGTACAGCCAAGAACTTTCTCACACAAGGTGAAATCTAAAACAATAAGATGGGAACAACTAAGGGAACCATGGAAAAGAAGGTTATGTCAACTATGTGAAAATAAAAAGGAAAAACCTAAATTGCACTCCCCTATGCTATGTAACATATTCCCAAATCAAGAATAGGTCAAATTTGCAGATCAAACACTGAAAATCAACATTTCAAAAAGGATTTAATAAGAAATACAACAAAGTTAGTTAAGAAAGTAATACAGGGAAGAAGAAGATGGTTGACAATCCTATTGATTTGGGCTGCAATATTTCAATTGAGGGAATGCTTTACCCATTTCAAGTGTTGTGCTTGAAGCTATTTAGTGAGCTTTTATTTACCTAATGCCATCCTTTTAATACTCTGCACATCCTCTGAATTGAATACTTTCCTCTGCTAATTTCCTAAGACTGCTTTCTCTTTATTGAATTTCAATCAAATTTACCACCTAAAAACCACTGGGCCAGAGTGACTGCCACTTGTTTTGGCTCTCCAATACCCTTTAAGAGAATTTTGAGATTTCCATGATCATCTTCAATATTTCTAGTTGTCTTAACCTCGAACTTTAACAATCAACTTAGTCAGTGGTATTATATTTGCTCGTCTCATGAGTATTCCCATTGTTGCCTTTAACTTTTGTAGAACCAACTATGATGAGCCTAATTCTTATATTTTATGTCATGACACTTAGTGCTTTATGATAGATGTGTGTGCTTACAATTGTCAACCATTTTATACATATCATCAATTATAGTGTTGTATCACTATTTATACCTATTGTGTAATCTTCTTCTAGTTGTAAATGTGTATGTTGCTGAATGTATCAAGAAATCCTTAACATTGCTCTTTTAATATTTATTGTCATTTTTTATCTATGGTTATTTTGCTTTAACGCTTGTATATCAAAATGCAAAACAATGTGAATATGTTTTATCTCCGTTTCTACTTGCTTTAGTTCTTGTCCATTGAATTGCTTGATCGTGATTTATTAACTATTGTTTGGTTAATCTTAGTCCAATAGAATCGCTAGTAGTGGAGCATAAAATTCATTAAGAGTAAATAAGGACATCATTTTGGGAAGGCCCTAGCTGCAGAGTTTATGGAGGTTGATTAGTTCTACAGGCATGTGACAACATGTGGTTAAACTAAAATACATTGAACCTCTATCAAGGGATGATTGGGTAGGAATATGTCTATTAAAAATGCTTCTATTACCTGGAGGGCTGGATGGCTTTTGTTTTGATTCCCCTTTCGGGTAATTTGCTTGCTTTGAAAATCGGAAATGAAAGATTTGTGAAGGTAGGTGTGGATCCTTGGATTGGTTGTGATGGTTTCTAGTTTGGATTTGATGGTTTTCATTTGTTATCCGATGGTGTTGTGGCATTTTTAAGACAACAATGAACCCTAACTATGGTTGATTCAGTTGATATGAAGAAAGGCCCTACTGAGATAGGAATGATGTTGTTCAGTAAAATAACTATGTCAACGACCACTGGTTCTCCATCTTTAGGATCAGTTTATGCAGAGGCACAAATAAAGGTGCAAAGTTACTTGTTGTGTATTGAACTTGTTGAATATTGCATTAGATAAAAGTACTGATAAGATGCACATTTTCAGGGACTCCAAACTGGTGGTTGAATGGTGGAATGGCTCCTACAGGTTGCATGATCTATCTCCATGCCTTTTGAAACAAATTAAAATTGTAGCAGATCTCTCCTCAGTCTCCTTCACTCATGTCAATAGGATCCACAATTATGGAGCTATTGCCTTTGCTATTGGAGGTCCTATTAGCTCTTTGATTGTGGAAGAACAATGAATATTGCATTAGGTAAAGGCATGGATAGGATGTATATTTTTAGGGACCCCAAACTAGTGGTTGAATGGTCTAATGGCTCCTACAGGTTGCATAATCTATCTCCCAGGCCTTTTGAAACAATTTCGAACTGTCGCAGGTCTCTTTTCAGTCTCCTTCACTCATGTCAAGAGGATCCACAATTCTAAAGTTATTTCCTTTACTGTTGGAGGCGATATTAGCTCTTTGATGGTGGAAGAACATAGAGGGATTTTTTCCCCTGTTGATCTCTAATATTTTCCACTGCTGGCTGAAGGTAATATTTCTTATGGACGACTGTTGGTGCTGGGCTGTTAAAGATCTGAGTCTGAGACAGGGATATGGTCCCTTCTCTTTAGTCATGGACTGACTGTCTATGAAGGTTTTGAGTGTCAAATGCATATATGTTGATCTCAAACAGCCTCAAAAGGAGAGAAGAGCTGGGAATTGTGATCCCCCTGCAATTAATATATCTTTCCTTTGCATTTTTTTGATGGTACCAGCGAGGAAAACCCTGGTCCTTGCGGAGATGAAACACTTTTCCTTTCAAACCACTCTTTATCCATCTTTAGGATCAATTTACACAAAGGAACAAATAAAGGTGCAAAGTTACCTGCTATGTATTGAACCTGTTGAATATTGCATTAGATAAAAGCACTGATAGGATGCAATTTTATAGGGACTCCAAACTATTGGTTGAAGGGTGGAATGGATCCTATAGGTTGCATGATCTATCTCCCAGTACTTTCGAAACAAATTCAAGCCATTGCATATCTCTTCTCAATCTCCTTCACTCATGTCAAGAGGATCCACAATTCTGAAATTTATTTCCTTTGATGTTGGAGGTCCCATTAGCTCTTTGATGGTGGAAGAATATTGAATATTGCATTAGATAAAGGTACTGATAGGAAGCAGGTTTTTAGGGTCTCCAAACTGGTAGTTGAATGGTGTAACGGCACTTACAGGTTGCCTAATCTATCTCCCATCCGTTGAGAAACAGATTCAAGTTGTTGCAGGTCTCTTTTCAGGCTCCTTCACTCATGCTAAGACTCAAGAGGATCCACAATTCTGAATATATTGCCTTTGTTGTTTTTCCTTTGCTGTTGGAGGTCCTATTAGCTCTTTGAAGGTGGAAGAACATAGAGGGAGTTATGGTCGCACTGGTCTCTAATACTTTCCACTGTTGGCTGATGGTAATATTTCTTATGGATGATTGTTCACTCTAGGCTATTGAAGATCTAAATCTAAGATAGGGATATGGTCACTTCTCTTTAGTCGTGGACTGTCTATGAGTGTTTTGAGTGTCGAATACATATATGTTGATCTCAAATAGCCTCAAAAAGAAAGAAGAGTTGGGAATTGCAATCCCCATGCAATTGATATATCTTTTTCTTTGCATTTTTTTATGGTACCAGTGAGAAAAACCCTAGTCCTCGTGAAGCTGAAACGCTATTCCTTTCAAACCACTCTTTCTCCATCTTTAGGATCAATTTACATAAATGCACAAATAAAGGTGCAAAGTTACTTGTTGTGTATTGAACCTATTGAATATTGCATTAGATAAAATTATTGATAGGATGCATGTTTTCAGGGACTCCAAACTGGTAGTTGAATGGTGGAATGGATCCTACAAGTTGCATGATCTATCTCCCAGGCCTATTAAAAAAAATTCAAGCTGTTGTTGATCTCTTTTCAATCTCCTTCAATTATGTCAAGAGGATCCACAATTCTAAAACTATTGCCTTTGATTGGATGTCTTATTTGCTCTTTGATGGTGGAAGAACATTAAATATTGCAATAGTTAAAGGTACTGATAGGATTCAGGTTTTCAGGGACTTCAAACTGGTGGTTGAATGTTGAAATGGCTCCTACATGTTGAATAATCTATCTCCCAGGCCTTTTGAAACAAATTAAAGTTGTTGCATGTCTCTTTTCAATGCCATTCACTGGTGTCAAGAGGATCCACAATTCTGAAGCTATTGCCTTGTTGGAGGTCACATTAGCTCTTAGATGGTGGAAGAACATAGAGGGAGTTCTGCCCCCGCTGATCTCTAATATTTTCTATTGTTGGCTGATAGTGATATTTCTTATGGGCAGTTGTTCGCTCTGGGCTGTTGAAGGTTTGAGTCTGAGACAAGGATATGGTCCCTTTTCTTTAGTCGTGGACTGAATATGAAGGTTTTGAGGGTCGAATACATATATGTTGATCTCAAACAGCCTCAAAAGGACAAAAGAGCTGGGAATTCCAATCCCCCTGCAATTGATGTATCCTTTACTTTGAATTTTTTTGATGGTGTCAACCATGAAAACCCTGAACCTCGTGGAGATGAAACACTATTCCTTTTAGACCACTCTTCTCCGAGGCACAAATAAAGGTGCAAAGTTGTTGTGTATTGAACCTGTTGAATATTGCATTAGATAAAAGTATTGATAGGATGCAGGAGGCACAAATAAAGGTGCAAAGTTGTTGTGTATTGAACCTGTTGAATATTGCATTAGATAAAAGTATTGATAGGATGCAGGTTTTCAGGGACTCCAAACTGGTTGTTGAATGGTGGAGTGGCTCCTACAGGTTGCATGATCTCTCCTATGCCTACTGAAACAAATTCAAGCTACTACAGATAGTTTCAGTCTCCTTCACTCATGTCAAGAGGATCCACAATTATGAAGTTATTGCCTTTGTTGTTGGAAATACTATTAGTGCCTTGATGGTGGAAGAAAATTGAATGTTGATAAAGGTACTGATAGGATGCAGGTTTTCAGGGACTCCAAATTGGTGGTTGAGTGGTGTAATGGCTCCCATGGGTTGCATAATCTATCTCCCAAGGATTTTGAAACAAATTCAAGCTATTGCAGGTCTTTTTTGAGTCCCCTTCACTCATGTCAAGAGCAGTGAACAAATTTGAACCCATCCTAGCCCCTTCCAAAGGGTTTTGACCCATCCCAGAAGTGTTAAGTAAAAACTATCCTTTAAAAAAAATTGAATCCTTAATTTTACCCTGCCAACTAAGAAGAAAGAGTTGGTGTAAATCTTTTTAAAGAAGGGTATTTTTTTAAATAACCCATTAATATCTATTAGATGGATACATTCGGTGGGTAATGATCCATTGGTTGGATACACATTTAAATTCTCTTTAATGGCAATTTGAGAGTGGTTTTGAAAATTTGGTTGGTAAAAAATTTAGGTTTTTTGTATTTGATGCGTTTTCAAACATTCGATTGATCTCGGACTTTCAAAAGAAGAATTATGACTTCTGCTTTGATACAACAAAATCCTTACCAAAATTTAATAAGAATAGTCGACATTCCTACCGAAATTTATCCTTAATTCTCAACCAAACATATAGTATTAATAGTTGGAACCATATTCCATCTATACCGAGTTATGTTTTCCAATTTTTTATGGTTCAATTTCACAGAACTTCTCATTGCATGCATAATATAATAAATAATAAATAATGTGAATATATTACATATTAATGACATTAGACAAAACAAGTTAATCTGATATAAAAAAGGATATATTACCAAATCACAAATTTGACCAAATAAATACATAATAATGAACAATCTAAGATGGTTTATACAATGTTTTTAGAACCCAAGGTATTTTGACAAAGAATTTTTCCAATGTAAGGTGATGTCCATATAATAAAAACAAAAATATTTCAAGCCATTTGCTTAGTCCATTGTATAAAAGCGGTATGGCATAGCATGGCTTGTATTAGTTACATACATAAAATTAGAGCACATGTGAAGATTATCGGGGCCTACTTCTGCATGGAGTTGAGATCTATATGAACGCATGCAAACCTAAGTAGTGCTCTACAAATCCAGGTTAACATAAACAAGAAATAATGGTAGGGAGGGTAAAATAACACTCCTTCATGCAAAATAAATGTAGAAAACTAAGTAGTCAAGGAGGGCAAAATAACACACCTTACAAAAAATGTAGAACTACAGACACTTGAAACTGGCAAATGTTGTGCTCTCTTTTTCAAATGCTTTCTCCCTTGTGGATGTTAGTATGATAACTTTGTGAATGTTAAGTATAAGGACCAAGTATTTTGAGGAACAAATAAACAAAAAAAAATGTTCCCATGGGCAGCAATAAGTGGGATACAGATTAAGAAATGTCCAATAGATTTTAAAAAAATAATAATAATATAACCCTTCTTGCTCATTGCTGCAAAATAGATGTAGAATTGTAGATTTTTGGATCTGGAAAATGTTGTGCCACCCTCTTTCAAATGTTTATAACTCGAATACCTATTTCCTTTTGGATGTGAAGTATAAGGACAAAATATTTTCAAAAAATGATAGAACGAATTCGAATGAAAGCAAAAATACTTGATAGCAAGTTATCTAAGAGAAGAATGCAACATCCCTTGTGAAATAAACTTCATATGAAGCATAACTTTAGCCAATGATAGAATTGGAGGTGTCGAGAAAATGGATTTTGTACACAAAAACTAACAGCGATGGACAACAATATTGTGGAATATAGAATAAGAAAGACATCAGATGGTTATAAAACCCAAAAAAGTCATGTACAAGGTAAATGAGAAAACACAAAAATAAAAGTTCATGGACAACTACAACAAATACCAAGATCAAAGCAGAAAACAACTTGAAGCCTAACATCCCATGGGTTGAAAGGATAAGAAAATTAAGAATTAAGTTCAGCTAAGAATTTGCTCACACTGGTTGAACTCCGAAACAAGAATATGAGAACAACCAAGAAAACCATGGAAGGGAAGGTTATGGAAAATATGTGAAAATAGAAAGGAAAAACATAAGCTGGACTTTCCTATGATGTGTAACATATTCACAAATCAATAAGAGGTCAAATTTGCAGATCAAACATTGATCTGCAAAAGAAATACAAAGAAGAAGAAGATGGTTGACCATCCTATTGATTTAGGTTGCAATGTCAATTGAGGGAATGCTTAAATGTTGTACTTGAAGCCGTTCAATGAGTTTTTCTTTACCTGATGCCATCCTTTTGATACCCTACACATCCTGTGAACTTAATTTCCTAAGATTGCTTTCTCTTCACTGAAATTTTCATACAAATTTACCACCTGAATAACAACCACTAGGCCAGAGTGACTACCAAAACAAGAATTCTTTTTACGGGACTCTTGAGATTTCCTTCATCATCCTCTAGGTTTCTAGCTGTCTTAACCTCAAACTTTAACAATCAACTTAGAGAGTGACATTCTATTTGCGTCCTGTGTGCATTCCCATGTTGTTTCCTTTTGTAAAATCAACCATGATGAACCTAATTCCTATATTTTGTCATAAAAATTAGTGCTCCATGATAGATGTGTGTGCTTACAATTGTCAACCATGCCATATATCTATTTTCTGATCTTTTTCTAGTTGTAGATATGCACATTGTTCACTGATGTATCAACAAATCCCTAACACTTCTATTTTCATCTTCATTCTCAATTTTTTTAAATAATGTAACCATCAATGATAATTGGCTCACGTAAACAATACCGAATTATTTTATCTACAGTTATTTTGCTTTAACTTTTGTATATTGAAATGTAGTACAATGTGAATTTATTTTACCTCCGTTTCTTCTCTTTGCTTCAGTTCTTGTCCATTGAATTGCTTTCCCATGATTTATTTAACCATTGTTTGGTTAATCTTAGTATAATAGCATTGCTAATAGTGGAGCATATAAGTCGCTAATAGTTGAGTAAAAAAGAACATCATTTTGGGAAGGCCCTAACTGCAGAGTTTATGGAAGCTGACTAGTTCTACTGGACTGTGGCAACAATAAGTTAAATTAAAATGTTAAGATTTAATATGCTAAGACAGAAAATAGCAGCATTACATTCCATTTCACAACAATAGCATATACAGGATCACTAAAGAAACAACAAGCACAGCATAAACACAAGAGACACAGATTTATCCTGGGAAACCCTCATGGGGTAGAAAACCCAGTAAAGCTTCCTCAATATAGATGACCAGCAATATACAAATATGCAAACCCTGAGCATAAGCTCCTCCTTCTCCATAGCAAACCTCTCCTCCACAAGTGCGCCACTCTCAAGTGAGTGAGTGTGTAAAATGAGGAATACACCTCCTCTATTTATACACTACTTTGACTTATCTTTGACATAAGACATGTAGGCTCGTATTTAACCAATGGGTTAAATACCCCACTACAATTGACTGGGCCGACCCCTCTAGGGTGGTCTAATAACCCTTTGACCCACATAACACATACAGGGCCGACCCCCACTAGGGAAGTCTAATAACCCAAGTTACCACATTCCAACGGAGGAATAAACATATTTGGATATACAATAGGATCTTCACGGAGGAATGAATCATCTCCGGAATAATAAAGTACAAATATAATATTCTTTGAAGTTACAATATCTCAACACTCCCCCTTAACGAGAAGGATATTATAACAGCATCTGCACGAGCAAGGAGTCATCAACATCATACATGATACATCTATAAATCATAGGAAGCTTTCTAAACATCATCAGTAACTCAAGCAGTTACTGGAACATCTTCAATACTAGAATATCAACATCTTCAGTACTGAGTCTTCATCTTCTGCAGCACTCAAACAACTACAACAACATCAACATCTGGATCCTCACGATCATCAGCATCGTCATCATACGATCATCAGCATCGGGATCATCTCGATCTACAGCATCTGGATCATCTTACTCTACAGTATCTGGATCATCACGATCTACAGCATCTGGATCATCATGATCTACAGCATCAGCATCTGGATCATCTGAATCATCTTGATCTACAACATCTGGATTATCTCGATCTACATCATCTGGATCATCTCAATCTACAGCATCTGGATCATCACGATCTACAGCATCTGGATCATCTCGATCTACAGCATCTGTATCCACACTGATACATCTATCATCAAAACATGTATTCTCACTAATACATTTATCATCAAAAGCATGTATTCTCACTAATACATCTATCATCAAAAACATGTATTCTCACTAATACATCTATCATCAAAAGCATGTATTCTCACTAATTCATAGCAGCATATCCTGCAACACACATGATCATATTACGGGATGATCAATCCCGCTCTCTTTAGGACATAGGTCCATGGATGATACAATCCAGATCAAGTTCCAGGATGATCAATCCTTATCACTTTAAGACAAGTCTCATGTCTAGGGATGATGCAATCCCATCCGTACATTTAGGACCATGTCCAAGGATGACTTAATCCTTAACCGTACATTTAGGACCATGTCCAAGGATGACTTAATCCTCATCCGTACATTTAGGACCATGTCCAAGGATGACTTAATCCTCAACCGTACATTTAGGACCATGTCCAAGGATGACTCAATCCTCAACCGTACATTTAGGACCACGTCCAAGGATGATTCAATCCTCAACCGTACATTTAGGACCACGTCCAAGGATGACTCAATCCTTAACCGTACATTTAGGACCACGTCCAAGGATGACTGAATCCTCAGCCATACATTTAGGACCACATCCAAGGATGACTGAATCCTCAACCGTACATTTAGGACCACGTCCAAGGATGACTGAATCCTCACCCATACATTTAGGACCACGTCCAAGGATGACTGAATCCTCACCCGTACATTTAGGACCACGTCCAAGGATGACTTAATCCTCACTTGTCCAATAAGGACTTCATTCTCGGAGACATACGTTTACGGCTCTCTTGAGGATGATGCAATCCTATCATGTCCACCAAGGACTTCATTCTCGAAGACATACGTCTACGGCTCTTTTTAGGATGATACAATCCTATCATGTCCACCAAGGACTTCATTCTCGAAGACATACGTCTATGGCTCTCTTTAGAACATGTGTTCAAGGATGATGCAATCCCCTTGTCACCTTAGACCCTGTCTAAGGACCATCCACCAACCTCTCTGTCGGCATCACCACACCATTGACCTCACTGTCGATGCGGGAAATCTCATCATAAGTGATCACATCACTCCCCCTTTCGAGGAGGGTCCTTATTAACTATCTTAAGTTTGTCTTGGAAAACTTTACTTGAGGTAGAGGTTTGGTTAGTACATCGGATCGGTAGAGGTTTGGTTAGTGCAATGGTAACTTGTTACGAATTCAAACATTAACCATATCTTGTATATAGAAATGTCAGATCTCTACGTGCTTTGACTTATCATGGAACACTGGATTCTCTGCCATTTTGGTACAACTCTGTTTGTCACATAGGATCATAGTTGGGTCCATTCTAAAGCCATACCGCTTCACAACTAGCAGAGAAAGAAGCCATATATTCTGCTTGTGCTGAGAGCCACACTAGACTGCTTCAAGCTAAAACACGAGATCATGGCTGATCCCAGACAATAACATCCTCTTGATGTGTTCTTCCTGTTTGATACACTTTCTGCCCAATCAACATCTGTGTAGCCATCTTGAAGTCATGATCTCCAAGATAGCATAGATCAAAGACTATCGTATCCTTTAGATACCTCATCACATGCTTTGCAACTATCAGGTGAACACATCTAGTTTCCACTAGATACTGACTCAAGGTGTTCACAGCAAAGCATATATCTGACCTAGTATTTGTTAAATACATCAATGACCCAATAATTTGTCTGTACAGAGTTATATACACTAACTCTGATGAGTCATTCACTAACAACTTCAAGTTGGAATCTATGCGAGTGGTCATTCCAACATATCAAGTCCTTTTAATATTTCTCGGCATACTTTCCCTGGTTGAGAAAGATTCCTTCTGAGTCTTTCCATACTTCCACACCTAGGAAGTAATGCATCAATCTGAGATCTTTCATTTTCATTGAATGATCTTCTGCATATCTATCTGTGCCATCTCTCGTTAGATGGGTCTACTGATATGAGCCTCAATATCATTCGAACTCTATGGTGAGTTCCTTCTTGCATCCATGTCATCTGTGTATAGAAACAATATTCAACCTTGTAGCAAAGGTTGAGATCCTCATCACCCATGGTGATCATTAAGCTCATCAATTGATTATCGATCCTGGGAACCCATACAGAATCTGATTCACACTTCTTCTTTAATTACACCATTAAGAGAATGGTCTTATCTAGCCACTTGGAGCAAACATCTCATCATGATTATCTTCCTCTTTCTAAGAGAATCTTCTAGCCACAAGCCTTCTATAGCGTGTTTGATTTGTAAATATTTTGTTGAACATCCATCACTTGTTCAGTGTTCATCATTCATCATGATCTTTCCTACAAATCAAAATTAAGTACATGATTAGTAATACTTCATAATCATCAAATCATATTGACATGATAACCTATTATGCATACAGATGTTGATGTATATGTAACTTCGGAATGTATTTCATCAGTATATTATATATATATTTATTGTACCCTTATAAGAGATGTGTTATTCCTCTATAAGGAAGTGTCGTCATGTGGATTGACAAGTGTCGCAAGTGTGTGTACTTGTCGATGGGTTATTAGACCACCTTATGGGGTCGGCCCTAATTAATATATAATATAATGTGGATGTACTCAAGTAGACAAGTCGGCCCCAGTAGGTCACTGGGCAAAAAGGTGAGTATAAATAGAGATAGGAGATCTCTATTTTACTCACTCGGAAAAGTATCTATCTCTCTCTCTGAAAAGTAGTGCACTAGTGAGGAGGAGGAGGATCATCTGCTAGGAGACTATCTCAGTGTTATTTGGTTGTATTTTGGTTGAGCCATTGCTCTCTCTATCTCTGAGGAAGTTGTGGGGTTTTTCACCTTAGGGTTTTCCCCACGGAAACTCTGTGTCTCTTGTCTCTATGCTTTTGATTCTTGTGATGCTTGTGATGCTTGTCATATTATGATTGTCATGCATTGATATACTGTAGATGTTATTCTCTCAGCAAAGATCCTATAGTATTGTGATTTAATACTGAAAATTTAACATGGTATCAGAGCTTAACTGAGAAGAAGAAATTTTGCAGTGACGGAAGCTTGTATTCCTTGTTTATTGGGTTTCTCTCCACAGATTTTTGAAATTCAGTATAGTAGATTGGATCTACTCATCAAGGCGCATCTTTCTGTCCAATCAAATTTCAGTTCCGAGCATTTTCAGTTTTGGCCCTAAAAATTAGGGTTTCCACAAAAATAGGAATTTCTGGAAACTGAAGGTACAGCTGGAAGCTCCTTGCAAAAATCGAAGGTTTGAGCTTTGGATCGAGATTTTTGGTTGGGTAGATCTCCGGGAAACTCAAACCCTAATTCAGGGCTCTCCCCAGTGAACCCGGGAGGACAAAAAGGCAATTCTGAAGGGCAAGACTTTGCTGATCTCAAAATCTGAATGTACTGGGCTGATCTCTCCAAGGCGCATCTTTCTATCCTTTCGGAATTTTGAAATTCACATTTTGAATTTTTAGGGTTTCTCTGACAAACCCTAATCCGGGACCAGATCCAGTTTTCAGCACTTCAAGTGGTAAGTTCTAAATCTTTTCTATTTCCATTTGAAGTACTCTTAAAGATGTCTCTTCACACCAAGCTTGAGGATAAGCTTGAAGGGGCTGATAACTTCCGAGCCTGGAAGTATAGGATTGGGCTAATCCTGGAAGAGAATGAGTTGGACTCATATGTGAAAGAAGACATCCCTATCCCAGAGGATGAAGAGGCCAAGGTATTGCACAAGAAGAACTTGGTCAAGGCAAAGAGAATCATTGTTGATTCTATCAAAGATCATCTCATTCCCCATGTGTCTTCTCTCAAGACACCCAAAGAGATGTTTGAATCTTTGACCAAGCTATTTGAAGGAAAGAACATAAATCGGAAGATGACCCTGCGGAACCAATTGAAAGCAGTGAAGTTTCAGAATGGAGAAACCATTCAATCTTACTTTTCAAGGGTCTCTCAGATCAAGGAACAATTAGAAGCAGTAGATGAAATGGTGGAGAATGGTGAGGTGGTGATGACTACTCTAAATGGCCTACCTAGGTCATGGGATTCCTTTATTCAAGGAATTTGTGCAAGGAAGAAGTTGATCTCTTTCAGTAGACTTCGGGAAGAATGTTCTCAAGAAGAAGCTAGACTTATAGCTCGTGAGGAAAAGATGGGAGGTGAAGATCAAGCTCTTGCAGCTCACACCAAAAGAAGTAAATCCAAGAAGGAATCATCTCATAATAGAAGATTCTCTCACCATCATCATTATCATAAAGATAAGAAAGATCTCAGATGCTTCACTTGCAATGAGAAGGGACATTTTGCTTCAGATTGTCCCAAGAAGAAGAAAGACAACAACAACAACTTCAGTAAGAAGAAGAAGGGCAGCAAAAGAAGATTTCATGCTCATGCTGCCGAAGATGATGAACCCCCAAAGAAGAAGGCTAAGGCAGAAAGTAGTAGTGATGATGACTCATCAAGTGAAGAAGAGTATGTTTTAATCTCTGCACTCACTGGTACCATCTCCCATGGTTGTAATGATTGGTTGATTGATAGTGGGGCCTCCAAACACATGACTGGGTTCAAGGAATCTTTTGTGAACCTTTCTGAACATGAATCACCCCATAAGGTGAAACCTGGGGATGATTATCAATACCCAATCAAAGGAAGTGGTGAAGCCTCCTACAACCTAGATTCTGGAAAATCATTGAAGATGAAGGAAGTACTTTATGTACCTGGGCTCAAGAAGAACTTACTCTCCATTTCTGCATTAGATGCAAAAGGTATGAGGGTTGCATTTGTGGATGGCCAAGTCCTAATGTGACCAAAGGGAAAGACCATAGATGATGCAGTAGTGATTGGAAAGCAAGAGGGAGGTTTGTACAATTTGAAGGGACAACCTGAACATGCCATGGTGACATAAATACAAAGATTCATCCATAGTCATGGATCACATAGAGGTATGTATAATTTGTTTTTGCAAAAATTAACTAATGAGTTATGTAGGTCATTGAAGAGAACAAGAACACATTGCTAGACATAACTAGCAAATATGGTGACCAGGTATGTGTTTCTTATATCATAGGATCTTATACTGTTGTGTTGTTTGATAATGATTATTCATGAAGTCATAGGTTTGAATAAGTCATGGCTGTATGCATATTATATTTCTTACCATAATTGATGATATGACTAACCAGAAGAATCATGAAGGTATAGGTTTGAATAATCACAGGTTTTATGCATTTTATATCTCTTATCTTGATTGATGATTCAACTAACCTGAAGAGTCATAGGTTTGAGTAATTACAGGTTTAGACATGTTATGTTTCTTATGATTTGACTAACCATAAGAATCCTACATAAAACTTGAATGCTAATACTTATTATTTCTGTTTGAAATGATCATGACTATACATGCTTGAGATTATTGTGTTTTAATAGTATACTAATGAATGTATGATTTTATGTGAGATCACAAGGATAACACAATCATGATACTAATAAGCATGCATAGGGACCAAGGATGAATATGAGTTCAAGAACAGGTAATCCAGGAAGCAAAGATCAAGAGAGAGCACACTCCAGTTGTTCCTACAAGAAAGCAAAGGAACACACTTCAGTAGTTTCTGCAAGGATGCAGATATTCAGAGGGAGTTGACCATCTTTCCACAACAGAAAGGTGTAGAAGAAGCTACTTCAGATTAGGACTCCAGCAGCTCCTGTAAGGAAGCAAAGACTCAGAGGGAGTCCACCCAATGAACAAACAAAGATAAGTATTTTAATTTCTTGCATATTTGTCTGTTTAAATAAAATTGTTCAATGATGTATATGCTCATGATCCTAGACTTAGGATATGTATTGTGCATATTAGAATAGTTGCATTGATGAACAGTATGCTACTAATATACATGGGTAAGTGGCCTATGGCACTGTACAACATTCCATTGCTACTTATCTAGAATGAAACCTCTTTGCTGACATGTTGGGAGTTGTGCACACTCTTAACAATGTTCTGGTAGAGATTGGAAGGCATCTAGAAAGTTACGGGATATGGATAAATGTTGTATTGAAGCATTGGCTAAGATAATTGCATGACTGTATGACATATCTATTTATGTGAAAGAATTTGTTCTGAAAACTATGAGATGTTTTCTAATCATGCAATTTAACTTGTTGTGTAGGAAAGATCGTATGCCATCTCCTACAAAAGAAGAACTACAACATTTGTTCAGCAACAAATTTATTTATTGAAGATATTGAAGTTCCCAGGATCTGGGATGAAGAAATGGAATGCCATGATCCGTCGATCATGAAGAATGATGTTTGGGATGTAATCCCAAGACATGAAGGGAAGTTTGCTATGACTTCCAAATAGAACTTTCAGATCAAGCATGTTGCAGGTGGCAGCATAAAGAAATATAAAAGTGATGAAATAGAAGATACACCAGATGGATTCAAGACAGCCTTCTTGAATGGTGTAGTTGAAGAAGAAGCAGCCACTTGATTCTGAGACACATGATAGGAAATCATATATGTGCAGAACTTGGTATGGTGAAGATAGATTGATTACCGACACGCAGCGGAAGCTTACTACCGAGTTCGAGATGAAGAACTTGGGGATGATGCACTATTTGTTTTTGGCATGGAGGTGTGGCAGAGTGCAGAAGGAATCTTCCTTGAACAAGGGAAGTATGCAGTAGAGATCCTGAAGAGGTTCGGGATGATGGATTGCAAGGCCATGGCCACACCTATGGCATCAAATCTAAAGCTTCTATGTGATGCTTCATCTGAGCCGGTTGATGTCTCTTTGTATCGTCAGATGATTGGGTCCTTGATGTACCTGACGAACACGAGACCAGACATTTGCTTTGCTGTGAACACATTGAGCCAGTTCCTGACGGATGCGAGAAGTGTTCACCTGGTTGCTGCAAAGCATGTTCTGAGGTACCTGAAGGGTACAGTGGATTATGGGCTCAGGTATGAGGCGAATCAAAAGTTTAACCTGCAGGGTTATGTTGATTCAGATTGGGCTGGCAGTGCTGCAGATAGGAAGAGCACATCTGAGTGTTGCTTCAGTATGGGATCAGATGTGATCTCTTGGTTTAGCAGGAAGCAGTCCTGCGTAGCACTGAGTATAGCTGAGGCAGAGTATGTTGTAGCCTGCTCAGCTAGTTGTGAGGCAGTATGGCTACGGAAGCTACTGTCTGAGCTATTTGATCTCCCATTGGAAGCTACTGGTATCTTCTGTGATAACCAGAGTTGTGTGAAGCTGTACGAGAATCCATTGTTTCATGACAGGTCGAAACACATAGAGATCAAATATCACTATATCAGGGATATGGTGCAGAGAGGAGCTGTGAAGCTCCTATATGTTGCGACAGAAGAGCAGATTGCAGATGTGCTGACGAAGCCACTAGCCAGGGTGAAGTTTGAGTACTTCAGAGAGAGGCTTGGCGTTCTTCAGATCGAGGACACTTCGAGGAAGAAGTGATGGACACATTTGCGGAAGCCATTCCAAGCATGTTGGAAGGAGGATCCTTCACATGGCTGTGGATGTAAGCGCTGGATGATGAGCATCAGGATGATGTTCTGGTTTCTGCCTGGATATGATCAGTTGGATCATTGTTATGTATGTATGTACGCATCATGTTGGATGCTGGATATGATCAGTTGGATCATTTTTATGTATGTATGTACGCATCATGTAGATGCTGGATGTGATCAGTTGGATCATGTGTATGTATTTTGTATATGCATCGTGTTGGATGCTTGGACCATGTATCTGTATATGTATCAGATGGGTACATTGTATGATCAGGTGGATCATGTATGGTGATATGTATCATGTACTTGTATTTGTATCAGGTGGATACTTTGATGATCAGGAAGATCATGTATGATGATATGTATCAGGTAGATACTTGGTATGCATCAGGTAGATGCATTGATGATCAGGTGGATCAAGTATGATGACATGCAGCAGGATGTTGCAGTGATGATCAGGATGATCATAGATGACGAGCTTCAGGATGTTGCTCCAGATGACATGCAGCAGGATGTTGCAGTGATGATCAGGATGATCATAGATGACGAGCTTCAGGATGTTGCTCCAGATGACATGCAGCAGGATGTTGCAGTGATGATCAGGATGATCATAGATGACGAGCTTCAGGATGTTGCTCCAGATGACATGCAGCAGGACGTTGCAGTGATGATGATCAGGATGATCGTGGATACATCAGGATGATGTATGGTGAGTATCAGGTTGATACTTTGTGGCCGTGGATCAGGTTGTGCAGATAAGCATGTAATTTGTGCCCTGGGAGATTTGCAGATGGTCTTTCGAGGTTTTGCCTATGGCATGTAATTTGTGCCCTGGGACATCTGGCAAATGCTCTTTCGAGGTTTTGCTTGGGAGGACATATAATTTGTGCCCTGGGAGATCTGCAGATAGTCTTTCGAGGTTTTGCCTATGGCATGTAATTTGTGCCCTGGGATATCTGGCAGATGCTCTTTCGAGGTTTTGTCCTATGGCATGTAATTTGGGCCCTGGGAGATTTCAGGTCGGAGTTGTGTACCCGTAACATCCTGAGATGCTCTTGCGAGGTTTTTCCATGACCACATGTAATTTGTGCCCTGGGAGATTTCAGGTCGGAGTTGTGTACCCGTAACATCCTGAGATGCTCTTGCTAGGTTTTGTGGTGGACCACATGTAATTTGTGCCCTGGGAGATTTCAGGTCGGAGTTGTGTACCCGTAACATCCTGAGATGCTCTTTCGAGGTTTTGTGGTGGGGTCACATGTAATAGCGCCCTGGGAGATCCTACAGGTTGGAGTTGTGTACCCGTAATATCCTGGGATGCTCTTTCGAGGTTTTGTGATGCACGTAATAAGTCCTGAGGATTCCACAGTATGGCCAGTGATGACGAAGACCTGCAGGTGGTGGGCCTACATCCAGTATGAAAAAGGACTGGCTCTGTAGAACTTCCTATGACGAGTAGAGACAGAGATTGGACGAGATAGCAGCAGCAGTGACGATGACGATGACGATGCATCGATGACGATGATCCAGAGAAGAAGACTTGTCTAGCAAATCTGTGTCGAGAAATACCTTCCTAGTTAAGAGGGAGTGTTGATGTATATGTAACTTCGGAATGTATTTCATCAGTATATTATATATATATTTATTGTACCCTTATAAGAGATGTGTTATTCCTCTATAAGGAAGTGTCGTCATGTGGATTGACAAGTGTCGCAAGTGTGTGTACTTGTCGATGGGTTATTAGACCACCTTATGGGGTCGGCCCTAATTAATATATAATATAATGTGGATGTACTCAAGTAGACAAGTCGGCCCCAGTAGGTCACTGGGCAAAAAGGTGAGTATAAATAGAGATAGGAGATCTCTATTTTACTCACTCGGAAAAGTATCTATCTCTCTCTCTGAAAAGTAGTGCACTAGTGAGGAGGAGGAGGATCATCTGCTAGGAGACTATCTCAGTGTTATTTGGTTGTATTTTGGTTGAGCCATTGCTCTCTCTATCTATGAGGAAGTTGTGGGGTTTTTCACCTTAGGGTTTTCCCCACGGAAACTCTGTGTCTCTTGTCTCTATGCTTTTGATTCTTGTGATGCTTGTGATGCTTGTCATATTATGATTGTCATGCATTGATATACTATAGATGTTATTCTCTCAGCAAAGATCCTATAGTATTGTGATTTAATACTGAAAATTTAACAACAGATACATAGTTATGCACCTATCTTGACCAATACTTTGGCACAACACTTTTCCATATCCTGTATGCATACAGTGGCTATCTAGATGCCTTCCATCTCTACCAGAACATACTATCGAGAGTGTGCATAGCTCTCAGCATGTCAGCAAAGAGGTTTCATTCTAGACAAGCAACAATGGAATGTTTGTCCAACTTACCAATCATATGCATATTATTAGTATACTGTTCAATGCTCTATGAATGTTTACACTCAGCATGATATATTATAGGAATACAAATATGCATACAACCTATTACAGACAATATCATTTACTATTTCAAATAGCAACTCAAATACTTATCTTTTATGTTTGTGTGGTTGCCTCCCGCTTGATCTTCTATATGTCTTTTGAACTTCTATTCATTCTGTACCACTATGCATGCTCAAGTGTGCACTAGTGTTATCCTCATGATCTCATACACAAACATACATTCATTAGTATATTCTCAATATTATCAAAACATTCTAATTCTAAATGATCTTGAATATGTATAGTCATGATCATTAGTATTCAGGGTTTCAAGGAAGTCTTCTTTTACTCATGCATATTCTTGTTTGATTATAGTACTCTTCTGTTTAATTAAATCATCAAGGTAAGAGACATAATATGCATAAACCCTTGATTACTACCATGACCAATCATACCAAGTATACTTATATAAGGGATCCTAACACAAGGTAAGATTCTAACTTGACATAGGAAAACATACCTGGATTAGTATACCTGCTTAGTTATGTCTAACATACCTAAACAATATCTTCTTTGTTCTCTTCAATGATTTAGAGATCCTGTGCTAAAACCTGCATAGTTTAAGTATAATATAACAAAGTAATACATACCTTCTAAGTAGAACGAAGATTATGGATGAGTCTTTGTCTTCATGTTCTCATGGTCATGGAACTTGATTTGTCTTTTGTGATGTACATGTATCTTGTTAGCAGACAACATCAACCTCACACAACACCATAATGCATTAGTACAATCATATAGCCCTAATCAATGAATGTCTTCAATCATTCACATGCATTCATACTGTTACTAGGGTGATAAGACAATTCTAACATTAATCAAGATTGTACTAATAAATAATATGAAGACAAACACATTATGAACTTCATCAAGAATCACATTTCAAGACATACCTGAACCTCCTTAAGTCATACCTATCGAGACTTCTTGTAGTCTTCTTATGTCAGGCCTTAGCCTCAACTCCCCCTGAGACTTGATCTGGAGCTTGATTAGGGTTTGCTAGAGAAACCCTAAAAATTCAATCTTTGACTTTCACACTTCTGAATGCATGGAAGGATGTGTCTTGCTGAGCTGATCAAACTAGCATACTTCAATTTTGAAATCTCCAAAAATTTGACCCCTCAAAATTGCCTTCGAAACTTCTGGATCTTCTGAACAGGAACTTGAACTAGGGTTTGATGAAGCCCACCCTTCTGTCCAATCAAAAGGTTCGATCCAAGGCTCTAAGCTCTTATTGTTTTGAGGAGCTTCCAGCCGTGGTTACAGACTTCAAAAATTCCAACTTTTGTGGAAGCCCTAATTTTCCATCTTTCCGATCAAAATCCCGAACTGGGGTTTGATCAAGCTCGGTCTTTTACCCAACCAAAAAATTCGATCTTGGTCTCTAAATTTCGATTTTCCAGAGTAGAATTCAGCCGTGGATTCCAATTCCAACAATTCTAATTTTCTCCGAAACCCTAAATTCTAGAAGCCATGAATGAAGGTGCTCCAAAAATAATTTTGTTTTGACAGAAATATGTACCTGATTTTTTCTGCTGTAACTCTGAAATTTTCGCTCCACAGGGTCTAAAAACTTTTTTTGTGGTATCCTGACCTATCATCTTTCCATCCCGACAGGTCTGACCTCAATTGGATTTTCTGAGAGAGAGTTATGCCAAATGTCGCAACGTGACCTGTTTTGGGATAATACAGGAGAGTGAACTTGTATGGAGTGCCACGTGTCACTGTTTGAACTTCGGCCTCTGAAAACGTTTCTTGAAATAGATCGCCCTGTTATCTTTCCATCCTGACAGGTCTGACCTCAATTGGACTCTCTGAGAGAGAGTTATGCCAAGTGTCGCATCGTGACCTGTTTATGGGATAAAACAGGAGAGCGAACTTGTACGGCGTGCCACGTGTCACTGGTTCCCCTTCGGCCTCTGAAAAAGTTTCCTGAGATAGTACAGTCTGTGTACTACCTGTCACTTTTTACGAAATTTCATTTGGAGCTTCATAGCCCAAGTTATGACCTTTTTTTCAAGGTCACCTGATTTTGACTAAGATCTGGAAGAGGCAGAAACCCTAACTTGTACTGATCATAACTTACAAAGTACAATGAATCTGATGGTGCCCTTTGGATACAAGATACCTGGAGATTTTATCTACGACTTGTAAAGGTTTCAGATCCTGAACCTTCTCCAAAATGGATTTATGGCGAAAGTTCCACAATGACTGGTTTTTGCTATATAAAACCCTCACCTTCAAATTGTCGTAAGTAAAGCAATTGTCGTAAGTGCCATATATTGCCTTCCTTCAGGTTAGCTCCGATACCATGTTAAGATTTAATATCCTAAGACAGAAAATAGCAGCATTACATTCCATTTCACAACAATAGAATATACAGGATCATTGAAGAAACAACAAGCACAGCATAAACACAAGAGACACAGATTTATCCTGGGAAACCCTCATGGGGTAGAAAACCCAGTAAAGCTTCCTCAATATAGATGACCAGCAATATACAAAGATGAAAACCCTAAGCATAAGCTCCTCCTTCTCCATAGCAGACCTCTCCTCCACAAGTGCACCACTCTCAAGTGAGTGAGTGTGTAAAATGAGAAATACACCTCCTCTATTTATACACTACTTTGACTTATCTTTGACACAAGACATGTAGGCTCATATTTAACCAATGGGTTAAATACCCCACTACAATTGACTGGGCCGACCCCTCTAGGGTGGTCTAATAACCCTTTGACCCACATAACACATACAAGGCCGACCCCTACTAGGGAATTCTAATAACCCAAGTTACCACATTCCAACGGAGGAATAAACATCTCTGGATATACAATAGGATCTTCACGGAGGAATGAATCATCTCCGGAATAATAAAGTACAAATATAATATTCTTTGAAGTTACAATATCTCAACATAAAAAACATTGAAGCCCTATCAAGGTAGGATTGAGTAAGAATATGTCTATTAAAAATGCTTCTATTACCCTAGAGGGCTGATGGCTTTTGTTCTGATTCAATCCCTTCTCGGTAATTGGCTGGCGTCGAAAATTGGAAATGGAAGGTTTGTGGAGGTGGGTGTGGATCCTTGGATTGATTGTTATGGGTTTTAGAATGGATGCAATCATTTTCACTTTTTTTTTAACCATGGGATTTTTTTTAATTTATATGCTACTAAAGACTGAATTCTAACTTCATGAGAATTTAATACATTTTCACAATAGCAACATAAAGAGGATCTCTGCAAGACACACAATCACAAGGTAATTTATCCTGGGAAACCCTCAAGGGGAAGAATACCCAACAAAACTTCATCAATATAGATTACCAAAGTACAATGCCCAAAGAAATAAGTCTCATAAGAAAGAGAGACAAAACTCAAACATAAGCCAACAGCTATCCTCCTCCTCCTTCGACAGTCTTCCTCTTCCTCTCTTGCACAATGCTTGAGTGAGTGAATGGTGCAAATGAGAGGGAGACACTCTATTTATACTTTACTTTTCACTTGACCTTTAACCTAACTGGGTCGGCCTAACTAACTTGACTGGGCCGACCTCTCTAGGGAGACTCAAAATAATAATTACATTAAACTCTTTTGGGCAATATTGACCCGACTTACAACGGAGGATTTACCTCATGACTTTTACATTCATGACATCTCTCGAAGGAGGAATAATACAAGTAGAATATTCTTCGAAGTTACATTATTCCAACACTCCCCCTTAACAAGAAGGGTATTCTACTGACAACAACAACAATAGGTGTGCTCTACACAACATCATCGGAAGGAGGCAAGAGGAGTCATCATCCACAACATCATCTGGAACACTGGTTGGTACATCTATAAATCATTGGAAGTTTTTCAACAACATCAATATCAGCAACTGGAACAGCGTGTTGTAACATCATCCACATATGCAACACGAAGCTGGAACATCATCATCTGCAGCACGAAGCTGGAACATCATCATCATCTTCAGAGCAGAAGTATCATCCTGCAGCACATCAGTATAAGAACTAATACATCAACAAAAATGACAGCACGAGGTTGGCTCATCAACACAAAGCTAGCATAGTATCATCATCATCAACTGCTCAAGGTTGGAGCAACATCATCTCTGGCAACAGGTGCATCAACAAACAATATGATCCTTTCTTTCGGAATTTTGGGATCAAGTTCAACATAGGTGATCCTTCCTTTCGGAATTACGAGATTCAATCCAACAACACTAGTGATCCTTCCTTTCATAATTACGGGATCATGGACAATCCTTCCTTTCGGAATTACGAGATTCAGTCCAACAACACTGGTGATCCATCCTTTTGGAATTACGGGATTCAATCCAAGAACACTGGTGATCCTTCCTTTCGGAATTACAGGATCATGGATAATCCTTCCTTTCGGAATTATGGGATTCAGTCCAACGACATCTGTGGTGCTCAGACAATCCTCCCTTTCGGAATTACGAGACCCAATCTTTACGGAGCTACCACTACTGATCACAACACACTGAACGATCCTTCCTTCCGGAATTACGGGATCAATTCTAAGGATGATCAATCCCAACTGAGCTATCATAGTATCATCAGCACTACTCCTCCTTTCAAGGGAATTCCTTATGGACTACACCAAGCTTGTCACGGAAGTGCTCAAACTTCACACAAGATAGAGGTTTAGTCAACACATCTGCAACTTGCTCATATGTGCTCACATATTGGAGCTTCACAGCTCCCTTCTGCACCATTTCACAAATGTAGAAATACCGGATTTCTATGTGCTTTGACTTATCATGAAACATAGGGTTCTCTGTCATCTTTATGCAGCTTTGGTTATCACAGAGAATCATTGTGGTATCCAACTCCAAATCGAATAGCCCTGATAACAACTTCCAAATCCATATGGCTTCACAACTAGAGGAACAAGCTGCAATATATTCTGCTTCTACAGTGCTGAGAGCAACACTGGACTGCTTCCTGCTTAGCCATGAGATCATGACTGGCCTTAAACTGAAACATCCACCTAAAGTGCTCTTTCTCTCTGAGACACTTCTTGCCCAATCTGAATCTGCATAACCATACAGTCTAAAGTCATGATCTCTAGTATAACTGAGATCATAGTCTACCATATCTTTTAGGTACCTCATCACATGCTTTGCAGCTGCAAGGTGAACACGTCTGTGCTTAACCAAATACTGACTCAAGGTGTTCACGGCAAAGCAAATATCTAGCCTGGTATTAGTCAGATACATCAATGACCCAATAATCTGCCTGTATAGTGTTGCATCCACTAACTTTGACGAAGCATGAGACAGCAACTTCAAATTTGTATCCAAGGGTGTGGCAATTCCAACATATCAAATCTTTTCAAGATTTCTACTGCATACTTCCCTTAGTTAAGGAAGATTTCTTCTGGGGTCTGCCATACTTCAAGACCTAGAAAATAATGCATCAATCCAAGGTCTTTCATCTCAAATTTTGCAGCGAGCTTCTTCTTACACTCTAAGATTTGCTTATCATTACCAAGCTCTTGGAGCTTGCTTCAACCCATAAAGAGCCTTTTTCAATTTGCAAACATGCGTCTTTTTGTCTTCAACTTCAAATCCTTGTGGCTATTCTATGTACACTTCTTCTTAAATGACAACATTCATGAAAGTTGTTTTCACATCCATCTGGTGTAGCTTCTACTTCATCATGGTTGTAAGTGCCATGATGGTTCTAATGGAAGTGTACCTTGCTATGGGAGAAAATGTCTATTCATAATCGATTCCTTCCTTTTGAGAGAATCCTTGAGCCACAAATCTAGCTTTGCAACTTCTTTCATCAGTTCTGCAACTTTGAGAGCTACATCTTCTTCATATACTTCTCCAAGCTGGCACATGTGGTTTTCTGTAGAGAGTTATGAACTTTGGAGGTTACATGATATATGCTTCTACTTCAATTACACCATCTATCTAGTGTAATATACATCATTTGCCACTAAAGCAACGTCTTGTCATAATCGACTCCCTCTTGCTTGATTTTATAAATCTTCTTGAATGTTATAGTTGAACCATTGTCACTTGTTCTTTGGAACAAGTTTCATCATTATTCTCTTGTAGGTTTATACACGATCTTTCCTACAAGTCAAATTTAGTTTCATGATTAGAAACATTTCATAAAAACCAATTCTTATGTATAAAGATATAGGTCTCACAATCATGCAACTATGTTAGCCAATGCTTCAGCACAACATTGACCCATATCCCACATTCATATGGTAACTTTCTAGATTCCTTCCATCTCTACGATAACATTATTAAGAGCGTGCACTACTCTGAATATGTCAGCAAAGAGGTTTCACTCTAGATAAGTAGCAATAGAATGTTGCATATCACCATAGGCCACTTACCCATCACATGCATATTGTTTATTAATGCAACTGCTCTAACATGCATACTACACTTCCTAAATCTAGGAATATAAATATGTACACAATTGAACAATATCATTTAAACAATTTGATAAAAATTCAAATACTTATCTAAAGCTGAGATATGAAGTAGGTTCTTCTTCAGGCCTGGTATATATAGTACATCCTTCATCTTATAGAACATATTCTTCTACTTCTTCCTTTGGTAACTTCCTGGGAGGTTCTTCTTCTTCTTCGGCTAAATGAGCATGATGTCTTTTGTTATTCTTCTTCTTGTATTCTTATTTTCTTATTGGACAATCTTTAGCAATATATCCCATCTCATCACAATGATAACATTGATAAGAAGAGGAATCTTTATACTTGTAGTTTCCCTTCTTGTACTTCTGAAACTTCTTAGGAGGATGAAACTCCTTATGGGTTTCCTTCTGGTAATAATATTTTCATTTTCATTTTCTAGTATGGGTAGCTAGGGCTTGATCATCATCTCTGAGTAGTGCTTCTCAATTTGCCACACTAGCTTCCTCTTGAACACATTCTACCCATACAATTTCAAATTGTAGACTTTCATTTCTTGCACACATTGTTTGGATAAAAGAATCCCAAGGTCTAGAAAGACCATTGAGAACGGTCATCACTAATTCATCTTCATCAAGATTGTCTCAAATTGCTTCTAGTTGTTCTTTGAATTGAGAAACCCTTGTAAAATATTCTTGGATAGATTCACCTTGACTCATCTTTGTACTTTTGAGTTGGGTTCTCAAATTCATCTTCTGATTAATGTTCTTTCCTTCATACATCCTTGATAGGGCATCAAACATTTCCTTAGGTGTTTTCTTGGAGGACACTTGAGGAATCAAGTGATCCTTGATGGAATCTGCTATGATCCTCTTGGCTCTAATCATGTCCTTCTTGTACTTTTTCTTTGCTTCAGCTTCTACGGGTTCTAGCACAGCTTCCTTAACAAACTTCACAAGATCATTCTCTTCTAGAATGAGTCCAATTATGTATTTCCAAGCACGGAAATTTTCTATGCCTTCCAACTTGTCATCAAGCTTAGTGCTTGGAGCCATCTTATCCCGGAGAACAAAAACTGACCAAAAATTGAAATTTCTCAAAAATGAAAACTGAACTCACCAAAAAATGCGCTTGACTAAGGCGAGCAATGCTGGTACAATCAATTTCTGAAGAATCCAAGATTTAACCCCTGAAACTGGACTTGCGAGATTCTGGACTATAGTTTTCTAGTTTTTTGGTTTTTCTAGTTCCAAGTAAAACTAGGGTTTGACTTTCTAGAAGATCTAGCCACTGAAAAACTTCGATCTAGGTGCCAAAAGATGCACCTAGGAGGAGCGCACTTCCCTATGTCACTTGCACTCCAAAATTCATCTTCAGTAGGAAACCCTAATTTTTATGCTCGAAGAAAAAGAGAGAGAGATTTACCCCAGTGAAAGCTGCTCTTTTCAATCTAGCTCTGATACCATGTTAAGATTATATGCTACTAAAGACCAAATTCTAACTTCATGAGCATTTAATACATTTTCACAATAGCAGCATAAAGAGGATCTCTGAAAGACACAAAATCACAAGGTACATACACAACAATTTATCCTAGGAAACCCTCAAAGGGAAGAAAACCTAGCAAAACTTCCTCAATATAGATTACCAAATTACAATGCCCAAAGAAATAAGTCTCATAAGAAAGAGAGACAAAACTCAAACACAAGAGCTAACAGCAATCCTCCTCCTCCTTCACTAGTCTTCCTCTTCCTCTCTTGCGCAATGCTTGAGTGAGTGAATAGTGCAAATGAGAGGGAGACACTCTCTATTTATACTTTACTTTTCACTTGACCTTTAACTTAACTGAGTCGGCTTCACTAACTTGACTGGGCCGACCTCTCTAGGGAGACTCAAAATAATAATTACATTAAACTCTTTTGGGTACTATTGACCCGACTTACAACGGAGGATTTACCTCGTGACTTTTACATGACCTTTTACATTCATGACATCTCCTCAAGGAAGAATAATACAAGTAGAATATTCTTCAAAGTTACATTATTTCAACAATTTTAGCAACCTCGCAAGAGTATATGCAACAACTCGCAAGCCACATATACCAATAATTCATAGATCAGTGTGGGTGGAGACTTCACATCAAGGGGATGCCTACCATTTCAGCTTCACTCTGACAGGTCATATGTGCAGCCCTACCCCCACTCGAATTGAACCCATGACCTCTGCAAAGAAAACACATGTTCTTAACCATTGGGCTCACTCAACCATTGGGCCCACTCAAATGCACGATAGTTTTCATTTGTTATCTTATGGTGTCGTGGCATTTTTAAGACAACCACGAATCCTAACTTTGGTTGATTCAGCTGATACGAGGAAAGGCCCTACTAGGAATAGGACAGATGTTGCTTAGTAAAATAACTATATCAACGAGCCTCAGTTGTGTTATATGGCATTTATCTGAGGGAAATTAAATTTTTAAGACAACAATGAATGCTAAACGTTGGCTAGTTCAGCTGACGTGAGGAGAGGCACTAATGGCAAAATGGGGGAAGAGCTCCGCAGAGCTTGGCCTTAGTGGAAATGATGTTTTCAGTGAATTAACTATATCAACGGGATTCAGTTGTATTGTATGCATTTATCTGAGGTGATGATGACCTGGTTTGGCCATGGAATCCCTCTAAAGACTATGAAGTAAACTTAGGATACAGGGCAAGTGTCTTCGAGGACGACTAGGAGGAATCAGGAATGTTGGTGGTGGAATCCTTGAAGGAAGGTAACAACACCCTGAAACCCAAGTTCTTTTTCTGATTGGATTAAACAAAAAAGCACCAACTGGGAAGGCTTTGCAGAGAAGATCTTGGCAAGGGCCAAGTATGTGTGTCTTCTGCATAAACGATGAAAAATTCAAGCACACACTAATGCAATTTCCTTTAGCTCAGGAAGTGTGGAGAGACAGACTACTTCTGGCAAGAGTTACAGTACCTGGGAAAAAGAGTCCCTTGTAGTTGGTTATAAAAGATGAATGGATAACAATGGATAACCAGGAATTGAATCCTAATCCAAGATAAGTCTAACTTCCCCCTTGAAGTCTTCAGTATCGAATACATATATGTTGATCTCAAACAGCCTCAAAAGAAGAGAAGAGCTGGGAATTGCGATCCCCCTGCAATTGATATATATTTTCCTTTGCATTTTTTGATGGTGCCAATCAGGAAAACACTGGTTCTCGTGGAGCTGAAACACTATTCCTTTCAGACCACTCTTTCTCCATCTTTAGGATCAATTTACGCAGAGGCGCAGATAAAGGCTGCAAAGTTACCTGCTGTGTATTGAACCTGTTAAATATTGCATTAGATAAAAGTACAGATAGGATGCAGGGTTTCAGGGGCTCCAAACTGGTGGTTGAATGGTGGAATGGCTCTTACAGGTTGCATCATCCATCTCCCAGGCCTTTTGAAACAAATTTAAGCTGCTGCATATCTCTTTAGTCTCCTCCACTCATGTCAAGAGAATCCACAATTCTGAAGCTATTGCCTTTGTTGTTAGAGGTCCTAATAGCTCTTTGATGGTGGAAGAAAATTGAATATTGCATTAGATAACGGTACAGATAGGATAAGGTACAGATATGATGGTTTTCAGAAACTCCAAAACTGGTGGTTGAATGGTGAAATGGCTCCTACAGGTTGCATAATCCATCTCCCAGGCCTTTTGAAACAAATTCAAGCTGCTGCATATCTCTTTAGTCTCCTTCACTCATATCAAGAGAATCCACAATTCTGAAGCTATTGCCTTTGTTGTTGGAGGTCCTAATAGCTCTTTGATGGTGGAAGAAAATTGAATATTGCATTAGATAAGGTTACAGATAGGATAAGGTACAGATATGATGGTTTTCAGAAACTCCAAACTGGTGGTTGAATGGTGAAATGGCTCCTACAGGTTGCATAATCCATCTCCCGGGCCTTTTGAAACAAATTCAAACTGCTGAAGATGTCTTTTCAGTCTCCTTCACTCATGTCAAGATGATCCACAACTCTAAAATTATTGCCTTTGCTGTTGGGGTCCTATTAGCTCTTTGATGGTGGAAGAACACGAGGGGGTTCTGCCCCTGCTGACCTCTAAAATTTTCCACTGCTGGCTAATGGTAATATTTCGTATGGACGATTGTTCGCTCTGGGCTGTTAAAGATACGAGTCTGAAACAGGGATATAGTCCCTTCTCTTTAGTCGTGTACTGTCTATGAAGGTTTTGATGTATTTATGTTTCCAAGACTTTTTCGATAACGTTCAGCCCCTCGTTTTCGATTATGCAGTCATTATTTAGGGAGCAGGGAGTAAATGAATGAGACATATTACATCCTTTGGAAAAATCCACCATGATGCATCCTTAGTTAGGAAGTAAGGAGTATATGAATGAGGCATATTACATTTTTTGAAAATCCCCCCACAGAATATAGTTCTAGACCGGTTTTAGGACTATCTTTCAAGGTTCTGGATCAGGGCATGGAGGAACTATGCCATTGGAAACCCTCAAAACCAACTGCATAGAGGAACTATGCCCTTGCCGTTGGAACTTTGCCCCTTATCACAATATCACTTCCAAAACAAAACACCTAAAACCTAAGAAGGAATTGGCTTTATTCTCGAAAATCGGAGACAAACTTAAAAGCCATTAGCAAATCAACAAATCTATGATAGTGAAAGTTTGGAGGCCAAACTGAGATTCCTCGAGTCTATAGCAAACTTCTTCAGCATTGTACAAATCTTAACGAATCCATCCTGGATTATTGTCACGGGATGACCTACCCATCGACCTTTGCGTTTTAAGCTTTTCCAATTTTGCCTCTGCAGAGGATAGGAAAACAAAATCCATTTAAAACCCATATAATATAATGTCACGGAAATGAAGCTAGGCACCATCTTTCTTTCGTATCGCAAATCAACATTATTAACATAAAACTCAAACACTATTCTACCCCTGCAAACATGCATTACATATTACATGCCCGAATTTAATTTTGTGTATAGTTAAGTTTTAAAAATAAATAAATATTTATAAAACTGCATTTTCCTTTACAAATCTAGGAAAAACACATACCATATCTTCACGGCTTCAGATTTGTGCCATTTCAGCAAAATATAATACATGAGCAATAGTTTAGACAAAAATAGTAACAGAGAGAACGCGCTCCTTTTCTCGGGTTTCCTTTAACCCTAACAGATGGTTCTCTTTAAAACACTATATCAAAGTCCCAAATTTTGATAGACAAAAAGCTTTTCAGAATTTTGGCAAGTCAGAAATGGTTTTTCAGGCCATGCGTATCAATCATGGGAGCCAACAGGCTCAGTGCCCAGTGCAGTTCGTCACCCTTGCATATATAAACATCTACCTCACGATAATAATAAAAATAGATTATTTGATAAGTTGTGGCCTCAGGAAGCTAGAGGTTAATCCCCAGTGACAAACTGTCTCGGATGGTACGGACAATTTCTTCATCATCAGCCATGGCCCCTCACACTCTAAAATTCCAGTAAGCAATGAAAAAATTACATATACACAATTACTTTAACAGACAGACCATCCCACAGAATGACGACAACAGACGGAAATAATACAGCTTTTTCAATCGGTGACAAAAGAAATCCATACAGTAAACCTTCACGAAACCCTCATTTTAACGGCCAGCATAAATAAAATGATTGGAGCTCCCGTGGATCTAGAAAAGCTAAACAGAGCACGACTCCAGTACAACTAATAGCAGCAAATACAAAGGAATCCTAACCCTAGTTTAACTTGAAAAACAAAGCTCGAACCCTAACCCTAACCTCGTGAACTTACAATGCTCCATTAAAAGATTTTTGAGTAGTTTATTTATTCTATGTTTTGTATTTTTAGGTGGGTTTTAGGTCAAAAAAAAATTGGTAAAATCTAAATTTGGAAGTGTTAAAATTGTGTTTTCGAATCCATAAATAGATTGAGCACCCTCCCATACCCCATGGCACTTAGGTTATGCATTTTTTATAGTTAATATATTTGATTCTAATATTTTCTACTGATTTCCCACGGGACTTGAAACAAAACAAGACCGAAAATATATTAGAAAAAGATTGAAAATGTAGAATATTTAGACTACACATTTTACCCGCCTATGATAAAAACAAAATGGTCTCAAACCATTAGCTTACTCCATTATACATAAGCCGCTCTAGGTTTAGATTAGCATAGAAATAGATTGGTGCACATGCCAAAAGGGTGTAGAAAAGTTACAAGCCTTGTTAGCACAAGGACAATAGGGATTGCGCCAAATTTTGTAGATAGAAAGTTTTTTATTAAAATGTTCATGAGATTTTATGTTGTATGGGATAAAAAGTGATAAGGGTGTATAAAGGTTATAAGCCTTGTTAGCACAAGGACAATAGGGATTGGGTCAAATCTTGTAGATAGATAAATTTTTATTAAAATGTTTAGGGGAGGGACACCAGTAGTGGTGTGCCCTCCCCTTTTCCACCTATACGAGCCATGTGGAGGGCACGTTGGCACTCCAAAGACCACCACTTGGCAGTGCCACGCATGCCCTACCAAACAACACTTTATTGCGCTTTTAATGACTACACCTACCACCTTTCCCAACCTTTCTCTCGTCGTCAGTCTAACCCCCCGTTCATTCTTGTATGGGGCTAATGTGTGACCATTTGCCACCCCGATGGTGGTGTGCCTGGCCCCTACAACTCCCTCGACCAGGAGCCTATTATTGTTATGTTTGGTTTGAATGTGGTGTTGTGTTGGTTGCTTATGCTGCTACATGTGGTTTCGACAATGATTCTCTGTTGGTTATTCATGACGTCGTGTGGGTGCTTTTCCTAGTGGTGTGGGTGCCTTGACTAGTTTAGGGTTGCGCTTACCCGGTTCTGTGTGACGTTGTTTCTGGTTCAGCTGCTCAAGACTGAGTCTACTGCGGGGTATCAGTTGTTGAACATGCGTTGTGAGGTAAGCTTCGGTTCTCTTGCGTTCTTACTGGTTTTTTCCACCACGAAATGGTTTTTAACTTCCCCTTCGTCTGTGCAAGTCGCATTGGAGGTGCATGCCGGTGTGTGGAGTTGCGCGGATGCAGACTTAGGTGGTTGCAGCGTTGTTCGTGTTTTATCCTAGTAGGTCCTCGACTCCTACCAACTTCTCCTCTGTGTTTTTCAACACATTAACTCTCTCGGTGGATTTTGTGGATGGCCTTGGTTGCTCTATGCATTGGGGAGTTTGTTTAGGGTTAGGGTTTTACATGATTTTAATGGCTAAAGGGGTTTTTCTCTGTTTGTAAAATTTTGGGTTGTGGGTTTTACTCCGTTTGTGATAGTGGATTTGTATCGACCTTTGTTAATGTAATAATGGTGTTGTATCACCTTGTTAATGGTGTTGTATTTGGCTCTCTAGTTCGGTTCTCATGCAGCAAATTGTTCTTGTAGTTAATTTAGTTAAGTTTTGTTTTATTGCTCTCCTCAGACACTATATAATGATTAAATGGAAAAAAAATTGAACTTGTCTATGCATGCGCATTTGATTTGGCCTTCCTCCGAGATTGTGTCTTTGATTTATCCTTCCATGGAGACTGTTCAATGGTTAAATGAAAAAGAAATGGTGTAATTTTGTTGAATTTGCATGCATTCCTATTGTTTATGGTTCTCTCCAGGGTTGTAATACCCTGAGAACCCTTACATGTAAACATGTAACACTTTGAGAACCCCTACATGCAGACTTGTTGAGCACCATGGCAATGTTGGTTCGATTTTCATGCAACAAATTGTTGATGTGGTTAATTCGGTGAATTTTTTTCTTGCTCTCCTTAGTCAATGTATATTGGTTAAATGGAAAAATTCTTCAATTATATGTGCAGGTGCATTTGATTTGGCCTTCCTCCGATACTGTTCGATGGTTAAATGGAAAAGAAATTGTGTTTTTTGGGGGAATTTGCATGCATTCCTATTGTGGTTGGTTCTCTCCAAGGTTTTGATACCCTGAGAACCCTTACATGCGAACCTATAACACAGTGAGAACCCCTACATGCGGACTTGTTGAGCATTGTCCTATTCCATGGCAATGTTGGTTAATGTAGGTTAATGGTTTGGTAAAAATGGAGTTGTATCTGGTTGTGAATTGTGTTACTGGTGTGAATTTGCCTTCGGGTTCGGTTTTCATGCAATGAATTGTTGGTGTGGTTAATTTGGTGAATTTTTGTTTTCTTGCTCTCCTCAGTCACTATATAATGGTTAAATGGAAAAATTATTCGATTATCTGTGGATGTGCGTTTGATTTGGCCTTCCTTTGAGACTGTTCGATGGTTAAATGGAAAACAAATTGTGTTTTTTGGGGGGAATTTGCAAGCATTCCTATTGTGGTTGGTTCTCTCCGAGGTTTTGATACTCTAAGAACCCTTACATGCGAACCTATAACACCCCTACATGCGGAGTTGTTGAGCATTGTCCTATTCCATGGCAATGTTGGTTAATGTTGCTTAAAGGTTTGGTAAAAATGGTGTTGTATCTGGCTATGAATAGTGTTAATGGTGTGAATTCTCTCTCTGGTTCGGTTCTCATGCAATGAATTGTTGGTGTGGTTAATTCGGTGAATTTTTGTTTTGTTTCTCTCCCCAGTCATGTATAATGGTTAAATGGAATAATTATTCGATTGTCTGTGCATGTGCATTTGTTTGGCCTTCCTTCGAGATTGTTCAATGGTTAAATGAAAAATAAATTGTGTTTTTTTTTAATTTGCATGCATTCCTATTGTGGTTGGTTCTCTCTGGGGTTGTGATACCCTGAGAACCCTTACATGCGAACCTATAACATTGTGAGAACCCCTACATGTAGACTAGTTGAGCATTGTCCTATTCCATGGCAATGTTGATAAGTTGGTTTAGGGTATTTTGCAACATTTAGAAACCTTTGCACTGCTGCAACGAATTGTGTAGGACATTATGTTATTTGGGACTTGTAAAGTGTGTGAAGTTAATTCTTGTATCTGGTGTTTTGAGAATCTAGGCATTACTAGCATGGTAATGGATTCATGGTACTTGCAATTCGGATGAGTTCCATTGTGGGCAGTTTTGAACTGTTGGATTTTTGGCACTATAGGGATAAAAGAACCAAAGGTAGAAGCTCCAGATGACATGGTTCTTCCAAACCAAGTGTGACTAGGACTGATTCTGTATTACTGCTGACCAATTGTTTTGGGTATGGTTTAGGAATATATATTTGGGATAGAGTTCGATAGTGCATAGGTTTAATCAAATAGTGATATTCTGCCATAGGTGAAAGTTGCAACAAACTTGTGACAAAGGGAAGAATCCTTGATATTAGTGGTGGAGAAGGCAACTTTATCCACCTCTCTTACTATCGATAGTAGTCTTTAGATTGGTTTTTGAAAACATGGCAAGTGAACTTGCATTGTAAACGTCTTTGACAGTTTTGATTGTCAACAATAAGTCACAAAGTGGAAATCCATATAGCATGTATGGCAATTGTATTAGGTTTAAGGAAAGGTTGTGGAATATATATGAAAACCATAGTGGGTTGAAGGCATGTATGATAGTGTCAATTAAGTGATGTGCAAAGCGATGTTGAACTTGCCTTCCAAATCTCTACCATATAAGATATGCTTTGGTGTACAAAGGATATCCTATCCTTATGTTATTTATTACAGAAGAACATAGCAACATATATAACCAACTGTTAGTTTTTAAGCACCAATTCAATATGATCTAGGATCTTAACTGAGAGAATAACATGTACAGCATATCAATCACAAGAAGCAATCACAAGAGACAATAGACACACAGAGTTTCCTTGGGGAAAACCATAAAGGTGAAAAACCCCAATAACTTCCTCATAGATAGATAGAGCAATGATGCAAAACCCAAGCATAAGAGATAATCTCCTAGCAGCAGCTTCTCCTCCTCCACTAGTGCGCCACTCTCCAATGAGTGTATAAGTGAGAAAGTGAATGATCAAATAGAGTGCCTCCCGCACTCTATTTATACATGACTTGACTTGCCTAATAAACTTACTAGGTCAGACTCAACTTAATCACATAACATAATGCTGACAGGGCCGACCCCCAATAGGGTGGTCTAATAACCCTTTAACCCACATGACTTATACAGGGCCGACCCCATCAAGGTGGTCTAATAACCCATCAAGTATAAGTTACTACACTTACAATATAAATGACGACACTTTCGTATAAAGGAATAATAACATCTCTATAGGAATACAATATACATATGTGAAATACATTCCGAAGTTACAAATACATCAACACTCCCTCTTAACTAGGAAGGTATTTCTCGGCACAGATCTGCTAGCACAAGTCTTCTTCTTTGGATCATCATCACTAGATCATCGTCATCATCATCGTCACTGCTGCTGCTATCTCAATCAATCTCAAATCTACTCTTCATAGGAAGTTCTATAGAGCCAACCCTTTTTCATGCTGGATGTAGGCCCACCGCCTGTAGGTCTTCATCATCACTGGCCATACTATGGAATCCTCAGGACTGATTACGTGAGTCAACAAAACCTCGAAAGAGCATCCTAGGACTTTTACGAGCACACTGCTCAACCTATCGGATCTCCTAGGACCTTTTACATTCCATTGCATAACCTGTCCATGGCCACAGAGTATCATACTGATACTCATGATCATCGTTCACAAAGCACAACCAAGATACAGATCACACAGCACTTACACTCACCGGCATGGGAAGACACACTTCAACCATCTGTGAACAGCTCAGCATTTATATCTGCGCCATGGGAAGACACACTTCAACCATGCGAGAATGGCACCGCACTTATATCCATAGCCATGGGAAGACACACTTCAACCATGCTAGGAATGGCACAATACTTATATCGTAGCCATGGGAAGACACACTTCAACCATGCTCGAATGGCACAACACTTATATCGCAGCCATGGGAAGACACACTTCAACCATGCTCGAATGGCTCAGCTCTTACATCAACGACCATGGGAAGACACACTTCAACCATGTCGGAATGGCCCCAGCCCTTATATCTGCACCATGGGAGAACACATCTACCACCATGTGAGAATGGCTCCAGCAATTACATCATGACCATGGGAGAACACATCTGCCACCATGTCGGAAAAGCCCATGTGCATCTGTGTCTTCGGAACTCATCACACATAATCCAACTGATTATGCAATGTATCCACCTGATACATATAATCACATATGATCATCCTGATCATCATCTAATGCATATCATCCAAAGTATCATCCTGATACTCATCTCACATGATCCTCCTGATCATCATCACTGCATCGTCCTGATGCATATCATCCAGAGTATCATCCTGATACTCATCTCACATGATCCTCCTGATCATCATCATTGCATCATCCTGATGTATGTACATATACATGATCTAACTGATCATACCAAGCATCCAATTGATGCATATACATATACATGATCCAACTAATCATATCAAGCAGTAACTGGAGCATCGTCATGATGCTCATCACACAGCGCTTACATCCACAGCCATGGGAAAGATCCTCCTCTCACCATGCTTGGAATGGCTCCTGCAGATGTGTCCCATAACTTCTTCCTCGAAGTATCTTCTATTTGAAGAACACCAAGCCTCTCTCTGAAGTACTCAAACTTCACTCTGGCTAGTGGTTTTGTCAACACATCTGCAACCTGCTCATCCGTCGTAACATACAGGAGCTTCAATGCTCCTCTCTGCACCATATCCCTGATATAGTGATATTTGATCTCAATGTGCTTCGACCTGTCGTGGAACATCGGGTTCTCAGATAGCTTCACACAACTCTGGTTGTCACAAAAGATACCAGTAGCATCCAACGGGAGATCAAATAACTCAGACAGTAGCTTCCTAAGCCATACTACCTCACAACTAGCCGAACAAGCTGCAACATACTCTGCTTCGGTCGTACTTAGTGCTACGCAGGACTGCTTCCTGCTAAACCAAGAGATCACTCCTGATCCCATACTGAAGCAACACCCAGAAGTGCTCTTCCTATCTGTAGCACTGCCTGCCCAGTCCGAATCAACATAACCCTGCAGGTTAAACTTTTGATTCGCATCACACTTGAGCCCATAATCAATTGTACCCTTCAGGTACCTCAGAATATGCTTTACAGCAACTAGGTGAACACCTGTGAAGAACCTACAATAATTAATTAATGAAAACACACGAGATAGCAGAAATAACAGAACTCAGAATCACTTTTATATTGATCGCAGGCCACTTCAAGGGGGCAACCTCCTTTGAGCAAGCTCAATACAAATAACTTCACGGTACCTTCACTGATATCAACACAAACTTATATACTAAGTTTAGGCGCCAATACCATGGGTCAATACCATGTGTAAATACAAACCATGGGCCAATACAAAATATGGATCAACTATTACTACAGGACAACTTACAAAGCATATGCATCCAACAACAATAATACAAACTCTGGATCAACAAATACTACGGGACGACTTACAAAGCATATGCGTCCAACAACAATATACTAACAAAGTAAATAGAAGGGTTGACATGGGTTCCTAACATCCCCTCCCCCTTAGAAAAAACTTTGTGTTCAAAGCTTTAGATGTGGAAATTGATGCAAAATCTGAAGGAGTGGTTCCCCTGTAGCATCCTCGGGTTGCATTCTGGCCCACTGACGCCTTTTGCATTTCAGGGAGGATTGCTTGGAAGGCTGTAGATGAGGAAGGACCATATCAGCTGTGTGAAAAGTGCGCTCAGAACGGTGCTGATCGGCTTGTTGTTTCAGTCGAATTCTTTCCATGTGAAGATTGTCCTGCAGAATGAGAAGAATCTGATCACGGTTTCGAAGAACCGAGTCAATTTCTTGAACTGGGGAGCTGCTGAGCATGTATGGAAGAAGAACGGGCGGTGCCTGTCCATAAACTGCTTCATATGGTGTCCTTTTAGATGTGGTATTGTACCACTGGAGCGCTTCTAGGAAATCCATAGAAATAGTTGTCCACATCTGTGTAGGGATGGGAAAGGGTTCGAGCAATCCCAAAAGGAGTGTCGTTTCACCTTTGTTGACCTAGCAAGTATCACAATCAGCCACCATCTGTTGAATTGTCATTTTCAGTCCCTGCAAAAAGAAGTTATATTGTTCCCGGTCATACATTTTGAGGAACCCAGAGTGCCCTGCTGATGAAGAAGCATGGAGTTCATAGAAGAGATAGCCCTGTCGAACAGATTGCAACCAATTTGGAACAAGTAGAGAAATAACTGTAAGAGAAGTTGGGTCATCAAATGTGTGAGAAGGAGCATTTGTCACCATATTGTCCTTACCCTTCTTGTAAGTGATCGCATAGGCATAACCCATGAGTTGGATAATCCATTTCAGGTGTGCTGGGGAGGAGACCCATTGTTCTAGGAAATTGTCCAGACTCTGGAGATCAGTCTTGATGCAAACATAATTCCCTAATAGGTATGGCTGCCACTTTTGTACTACATGCGAAATAGCCATCATTTCCTTCTGAGATGTAGATGTGGCTAAATTCGTACCGGAAAGGTCTCCTGAAGGCTACAAGCCCACTGGTTCAGCAAGGACACCTAAATATCTATCCAAGGAAGTAGGGGCGTTGATGGGTACATCTGAATGGAATGGAGTTGAGCGATGACACCATGTGAATTCTTCTTAAGAATCTTTTCTAGGTGATGTGAACTGATGATGCGGAGAGACCCTTCTTGTAAGCCCTTAAATTTGTGTTGTTTCCCATTGATTGAAAACTGCATCCAAAGTTCATCAAAATCCCATAAGATGGGGCCAAGTGTGCGTAACCATTGAACGCCCAAAACCACATCACATCTGCCTTGGGACAAGGAAAACATGTCAGAGCGCAGGTTATAATCTTCCAGAGAGATACGCACATTGTGACACTTCCCCTTGTAAGGTAAGGTGCCCCCATTGGCAATCATGACTTCAAAGTTGGAGCAAGGATGGACAAAACAATCAGCATGTTTGGCGATCTGAGGGTCAATGAATTTATGAGTGCTACCAGAATCAATGAGTATTGTAAGAGGAAGCTTCTTGAAGTAACCCCTGACCCACATTGTTAGGGGGGTGGTGATGCCAGATAAAGCATGGAGAGATATCTCTGGTTGTTTATCTTGAGATAGGGGGTCAATAGGCGGCTCCTGAATGTCGACCTGATCATCCATTGTATCTGGAGTTTCTTGACCAATTGTAGAGGCAGGCGGAGAATCCATATCCAAGAGATAGAGCTGCTGTTGAACACATCTATGTCCCCGAGTGAATTTCTCATCACAATTATAACAAAGCCCTTTTTCTTTGCGTGCTTGCATCTCTGTTTCAGACAAATGCTTGATAGGAGTTGGGCGAGGAGCTAGCGGGATGGGAGGTCGTTGAGAACCCATATTTCGGAAGGGAACAAAAGTGGGTTTGGAGCATTGTTGGGCCGCAATCTTGTCTTCTGCCAACTTAGCCAACCTTAGGACTTCCATCATTATGTTGGGACAAAACATTTTAACCTATGACCGGATTTCATCCTTAAGACCACTGATAAAACAACTCTTGTAGAATTCATCAGACAATCCTTCTGTGTGATTGGCTAGTTTCTCAAATTCTGTCTGATATTCTCTCACAGTGCCACTTTGAGGAAGTTTAGTGAGTGCTCCGGTGAAGTCATAAAAAGCACTAAGACCAAATCGTTGCAAAAGGAATTGGCAAAAATCTGTCCATTTTGCCTCGACATGAGCCTTGATGTACCAACGGTACCATTGAAGGGCTTCCTGTTCCAAATGAAAGGATGCAAGTGAAAATTTTTGGACATCAAAAGTATTATGCAGACTGAAATATTGTTTTGCATGATAGATCCATCCAGTTGGATTAGTACCATTAAAGCAAGGAAATTCAAGCTTCGGACCACGGAAATTGCTAAAAGAAGGGAATCCATTGGCTGCCGAAGATTCGTGCTGTCGGTTATTGTTCATTGCTGAATGCTGAAGATGGAGGCTGAGAAATTTTTCATCCAGATCTTGGAGTTTGGTTTGGATGGCTGCAAGTGCTTTCTCCATGGTTGTTGCTCCTGCACGGGTGACAACCATAACCAGGAGTTTTTTTTTGGGGGGGGGAATGGATAGAAAAACACAAACAAAAGCTTATTTAGTAAAGGGAAATTTGGATTTGGGAAAAACTCAGAGGGGTAATTGGGGTTTGAGTAGGTTTTGGACACTTTCTGATGGACAGGGAAGCAAAAAATGGGGATTTCAGAAGCGGGGTGAAATAATGAGAAAATTTGGCAAAGAGGGACAAAGAAGCAGAATTAGGAAAGGAACTCGGTGGTAAAATTTGAAGGCAGGGTGAAATACGAAGAAGTTATGGCAAACCCTAAAAATAGACAAATGTGAGATTTCGGGCTTTGGGAAATGGAATTTGGGATAGGGTCCTCAGGAATGAAATATGCAAAATGGGATTACCGGGGTGTCAGGGAAGTTTCAAGGGAAACAGAGTGAAAACAAGGGAGATATGGCCAAAAAACAGTGGCGCGGAAGGGATCTAAAACAGATAGATCTGCAACGGTGCGGAAGTGATCGGAAATAGAGGGATCTGAAGCGGCGCCGACTGGATCGAAAACGGCTGGATCTGAAATAGATCTAAAATGGCTGGATCTGGAACGACTTTCAGAATGGATCTGAAACGTCGCAACAGTGATCGAAAACAGTTCAGCTGAAAATAGATATGGACCCCAGGTATGTGCCGCGTCCTAACAGTTTAGGGGTTTCACTCGGCCACCAATGTTGTCTGACGGCTTGCGTATTGGGGCAGTACCCCTCACTCCACGGCTCAGGTAAAACTGATAACTGCTTTTCCACAAACGATAGCTCTTGGTTTACCTCACGGGTGGGAACTAGTCAATCAGGTAGGGGTTGTTTCCCTTTTCGTTGGCAGGTCCTCTCAATGGGCCAGCTACTTTGGAGTTCCTGTGGTACTCCTCACAATGCGTTTTAGGGCTTATGCCCAAGTACTTCCCGTAGTTAAGCGGATAGGGATGATTCCTAGATCCGAAGCTACAATAGATGCGAAAAAAAAATTGGCAAAAATTTCACCCAACGAACCCAGGAAAGTGCTCTGATACCAGATGCGAAGAACCTACAATAATTAATTAATGAAAACACACAAGATAGCAGAAATAACAAAACTCAGAATCACTTTTATATTGATCGCTGACCACTTCGAGGGGGCAACCTCCTTTGAGCAAGCTCAATACAAATAACTTCACGGTACCTTCATTGGTCTCAACACAAACTTATATACTAAGTCTAGGCGCCAATACCATGGGTCAATACCATGTGTCAATACAAACCATGGGCCAATACAAAATATGGATCAACTATTACTACAGGACGACTTACAAAGCATATGCGTCCAATAGCAATAATACAAACTCTGGATCAACAAATACTACGGGACGACTTACAAAGCATATGCGTCCAACAACAATATACTAACAAAGTAAATAGAAGGGTTGACATGGGTTCCTAACAACACCTCTGGGATCCGTCAAGAACTGGCTCAATGTGTTCACCGCAAAACAAATATCTGGTCTCGTGTTCGTCAGGTACATCAAGGACCCAATCATCTGACGATACATAGTGACATCAACTAGCTCAGATGATGCATCACACAGAAGCGTCAGGTTCAATGCCATAGGTGTGGCCATGGCCTTGCAGTCCATCATCCGGAACCTCTTCAGGATCTCTACTGCATACTTCCCTTGTCCAAGGAAGATTCCATCTGCACTCTGCCACACCTCCATGCCTAGAAAGTAATGCATCATCCCCAAGTCCTTCATCTCGAACTTGGCAACAAGCTTCCTCTTTGTGTCGGCAATCAATCTATCCTCACCTGTAACAAACAGGTCATCCACATACAAAAGTAGTATCACTGGATTGCCTTCCTCAACCTTGTAGTAAAGGTTGGAATCCGCTTTACTCTTGGTAAAGCCCAAATTGGATAGAAAGCTGTCTATCCTACCATACCAAGTCCTAGGAGCTTGCTTCAAGCCATACAAGGCTTTCTTCAACCTGCACACATATGACTTCCTATCATGTGTCTCAAAACCAAGTGGCTGCTCCACATACACTTCCTCCTCGACTACACCATTCAAGAAGGTTGTCTTGAAATCCATCTGGTGTATCTTCCACTTCATCACTGTAGCCAGAGCAAGTACTGATCTGATGGAAGTGTATCTGGCTACAGGAGAAAAAGTCTCTTCATAGTCTATTCCCTCTTTCTGGGAGAAGCCACGAGCTACAAACCTCACTTTTTATTTTTCTATGCTTCCATCTGCAGCATGCTTGATCTTGTAGATCCACTAACAGACTTCCCTTCGGGTCTTGGGACCGCATCCCAAACATCATTCTTCATGATCGACTGGTATTCCTTGATCATGGCATTCTTCCATTACTGTATCCCGAATCCTGGGAACATTAGATTCTTCAATAGATAGCTTTGTTGCTGGAATAAATGTTGTAGTCCTTCTTTTGTAGGTGATGGTATACGATCTTTCCTACAAAACAAGTTAAATTGCATGATTAGAAACATCTCATAGTTTTCAGAACAAATTCTTATACGTAAAGAAATATGTCATACAATCATGCAATTATTTTAGCCAATGCTTCAATACAACATTTATCCATATCCCGTAACTTTCTAGATACCTTCCAATCTCTACCAGAACATTGCTAAGAGTGTGCACAACTCCCAACATGTCAGCAAAGAGGTTTCATTCTAGATAAGTAGCAATGTAATGTTGTACAGTGCCATAGGCCACTTACCCATCACATGCATATTAGTAGCATACTGTTCATTAATGCAATTATTCTAATATGCATAATACACAACCTAAGTCTAGGAACATAAGTATATACATCATTGAACAATATTATTTAAACAATCAGATATACAAGAAATGACAATTCAAATATATCTTTGTTTGTTTGTTGTGTGGACTCCCTCTCAATCTTTGCTTCCTTGCAGGAACTATTGGAGTGTGCTCCCTCTTGATCTTTGCTTCCTAGATTACCTGCCCTTGAACTTATATTCAACCTGGACCACTATGCATGCTTAAGTGTGCACTAGTGTCATGATTGTGCCATCCTCAAGATCTCATACATTCATTGGTATAATCTCAACACAAAATAATCTTAAACATGTATAGTCATGATCATTTCAAACACACATAATAAGCATTAGTATTCAAGGTTTCAGGGAGTACTTCTTTTACTTATGCATATTCTTATTTGACCATAGGACTCTTCTGGTTAGTCATATCATCAATCAAGTTAAGATACATGATATGCATAAACCCTTGATTACTTAAATTTCTAACTTCATGAATAATCATATACAAAAGTATAAGATCCTACCATAGAGTAGGATTTTAACTTGATATAGGAAAACATACATGGTCATCATATTTGCTAGTTAGGTCTAGCAATGTTTTCGTGTTCTCTTCAATGACCTGCATAATTCATAAGTTAACCATTGTAGAACCAAAATATACATTCCTCTATGTGATCCATGACTATGGATGAGTCTTTGTCTTCATGTCACTATGGTCTTGATCTAGGACTTGATTTGTACCTTCATGTTAGCAGATAACATTCTCCTCATACAACACCACAGTGCATTAGTACAATCATAATAAAATCATAAGTGTCATAACCCTAATCATTGAATGTCTTCTATCATGCATTCATACTTTTACTAGGGTGATAAGACAAGTCTAAAATTAAACAAACTCAATAACATGAAGACAATCATATTATAAACTTAATCATGAACAGATTTCAAAACATACCTGTAAGTCATACCTGTCAGATTGCTTGTAGTAGTTGTTGTTGTTGTCCCTTTTGTTCTTAGAACAATCCGAGGAAAAGTGTCCTCTCCTTGGTATGTGTTGTGAGAGCTTGATCTTCATTCCCCATCTTTTCTTCTCGAGCTATAATCCGAGTTTCTTCCTATGATCATTTTTCTCATAGCCTGCTGAAAGAGATAAGTTTCTTCCTAGCACAAATTCCTTGGATGAAGGAATCCCATGACCTAGGAAGGCCATTAAGAGTGGTCATTATCACTTCTCCATTCTCTACAGCTTCAAGTTGTTCTTTTATTGGGGAGACCCTTGAAGAGTAAGACTGCATGGTCTCCGCATCTTGGATCTGGATGTTCTTTAGTTGATTCCTCAATGTCATGTTCCGATTTATGTTCTTCCCTTCAAATAGCTTGGTCAAGGAATCAAACATCTCCTTAGGTGTCCTTAGGGAAGACACATGGGGTATGAGATAGTCCTTAATAGAATCAACAATGATTCTCTTGGCTTTGACTAAGTTCCTCTTATGTAAGGCCTTAGTCTCTTCTCCCTCTTGGACAGGAACCGCTTCACTTATGTAGGTGTCAGCCAACTCACTCTCTTCTAGAATTAACCCAATCCTATACTCCCATGCTCGGAAGTTATCAACCCCTTTAAGCTTATCCTCAAGCTTAGTGTGGTGAGACATCTTAAAGAGTACTTCAAATGAAATAGAAAAGATTTAGGTCTTACCACTTGATTTGTAGAAATCTAGATCTGGAGCTGGATTAGGGTTTGTTAGAGAAACCCTAAAAATTCAAACTTCTGAAAGGATAGAAAGATGTGCCTTGATGAGCTGATCAAGCTGGTATACTCAGAATTTGAAAACTGCAAAGTTTCACCCCTCAAATTTGCTTTTCAAACTTCTGGATTCACTGGGGAGGACCCTAAATTAGGGTTTGATTTTCTCAGAGCTTCATCCATCCAAAAAGTTCGATCTTGGTCTCTAAACTTCGATTTTTCATAGGAGCTTCCAGCCATGGTCTCAGATTTCAGAAATTCCAACTGTTACAGAAGCCCTAATTTCTGGCTTCACTAGAGAGGACCCCAAACTAGGGTTTGATTTTTCCGGAGCTTCATCCATCCAAAAAGTTCGATATTGGTCTCTAAACTTCGATTTTTCAAAGGAGCTTCCAACCATGGTCTCAGATTTCAGAAATTCCAACTTTCGCAGAAGCCCTAATTTTCAGCTTCACTAGAGAGGACCCCAAACTAGGGTTTGATTTTTTCGGAGCTTCACCCAACGAAAAAGTTCGATCCAAAGCTCTAAACTTTGATTTTTCAGAGGAGCTTCTAGCCATGGTCTCAGATTTTAGAAATTCCAACTTTTGCAGAAGCCCTAATTTTCGGCTTCACTACAGAGGACCCCAAACTAGGGTTTGATTTTCCCAGAGCTTCACCCAACCAAAAAGTTCGATCCAAAGCTTTAAAATTCGATTTTTCTTAGGATCATCTAGCCATGGTCTCAGATTTCAGAAATTCCACTTTTTGTGGAAACCCTAATTTTTAGGGCCAAAACTGAAAGTGCTCATAATTGAATTCTGATTGGACAGAAAGATGCGCCTGGCTGAGGAGAGTCAATCTAGCCTCCTGCCTTTGAAGATCTGTGGAGAGAAACCCAAAAAACAAGAAGCCCTAGCTTTCGCAACTGCACAGTGTCTTCTTCTTAGGTTAGCTCTGATACCATGTTAGTTTTTAAGCATCAATTCAATATGATCTAGGATCTTAAATGAGAGAATAACATGTACAGCATATCAATCACAAGAGACAATAGACACACAGAGTTTCCTTGGGGAAAACCATAAAGGTGAAAAACCCCAATGACTTCCTCAGAGATAGATAGAGCAATGATGCAAAACCCAAGCATAAGAGATAGTCTCCTAGCATCAGCTTCTCCTCCTCCACTAGTGCGCCACTCTCCAATGAGTGTATAAGTAAGAAAGTGAATGATCAAATAGAGTGCCTGTTGGCTGCTTTCTTGGGCAGACCCGGGTTTTAATGAAGCGCAGCAACAAAACCCCTTGGCGCACTGGCCCTCTCGGCAACGAGCTGCGCGGCAGCTCGAGGTCTCACCCGAAGTGGCTATGGGGGGTTAAGGAATCAAGTTTCCTTAACCGGGGTGACGCGGAGATAGCTTGTCCTTGAATGGTTCCTGCGAAATCGGCGGTCGGACCTTCCCGCAGACCGCTCGGCGCAGCTGCGCGGGTCCCTTCCTCGGCAGGTCTACTGCGCAGTTTCTCCTTTCCAACGCAGCAGGCAACTATTTCTTGGGTCAACGCGCGAAACACTTCCTCGCCCTTCGCGTCTAGCGCAGTAACGCAGTCTGCTCTCGCCGCAGCGACTGAGCGTTACTACCTCTTTGGTACTTAAGATACTTATAGTTATCAAGGGACCTTTCCAACCCGCTCAAACAGTCACAAAGATAAGACAGAAGTCTTGCATACACAAATAATGAACTCGGAATAGTTATCATTCACACAAACATTATAACAAGAAGATATAAGTGAAGCTCATCTCCTCGAGGAAAACCACGTCCTCAGGAGTCTTAGATTAACCAGAAAATGATAGAGTTATACAATATGCTGCGCACACAGCTGCAGCCTAGAACTTACAGGAAACTCCACGCACACAGCTGGGAGCCCTTTTCTCAAGCTAGTCTCCTCTCTATGGAGATTACAAAGGCACAGACGTCGACACAGACTGTCTGGCAACTCAGGGATTAGCTCCTCGGCTATCCAATTTCCTCTCTCTAGTTCTACGCACCAGGTAGAATTTACAGTGAAGGATAATCAACACATGATCTATCCCTTTAGACTGACTCTCTAACAGTCTAGCATCTAACTCTCTAACTCTTCAAAAAGGGGAGGAAGAAGAATAAGAAGAAGAAGAAGAAGCAGAACCCTCTACCCATTACAGTGATTCATCTATATAGGTAGCCATGACGGTCACACCTTTACAAAACTGTGGGCCTTTCCCAACAGTGATTCCCAAAAACCCTAACCACGCACATGGCTAGGTGTACTGTAGGCGCCGCTTGCAGTCACGTCGCCGCTTCCTGCAGGCTCCATGAATTCCGGCGCAGATTGTGGGTATGGGCGATCGTCCTTCGCCTTCAATGCTCTGGTCCGTTGCTCCTCCTTGATCCGAGCAACCATAACTTCTGTACTAAGCCTTTAAATGAGGGTAGCTAAGCCTTCTACTCCATCTCCTTATTTATTATGGTAGCTGAGCCACCTTCATTCTTCGATGACGTGCGCGCGAGCTCCGCAATTTCCGGTCCGTGCTCTGTGCTGAGATCATCCATCTGGCACCGTACTGCGCACCGTCTCCTTCTTACCCAAAACTTAGTGCTTGTCCCAAAATTAGCACTTTCCTTTCATACTCGTGCTTTTTTCCCAAAATTCGCAGCTTTTACTATAGCTGCGACCTTGGCCCCAACAGGCCCCCAACACTCACTTGTGGCTCGCCCTCGAGCCACTCGCACTAGCGCGTGGTCTTTGAATTTGCGCATCTGCGTTTGCTTGAGTCTCCGCGAATGTTTTCTGCCATTTCACAATAGCGGAGTCCAATTCCTCAATACACTGATCGGCTGTTTGTACTGTTTCTGCGGTCGTTTCTTCTTTAGTGAGTGTATCAATGATCTCTTGAGACTCGGCAATTTCTTTGATTTTTGTCTCAATCTGGCCAACAATTTCAGCATACTCATCCATGAATGGCTGAATGCTGTTGGTGAGCTTCTCATCTTCAGTTCTGAGCTTGTGCAGTTGCTGCTGCATTTTGCGCACTTCGCCCATTTTCTTCATCTTTGGCAAGCCTGTCAAGGACTTGGCTTCTTCATTCAGAACAGTGAGGGACTGTTCTGCAGCTTGCACCTGTTGTGATAGTCCTACTTTAAAAGGGAGGTTCACAAGCTCTGTCCAAGCTTCCATAGCCTGGTTCATCAGGTTCTTGGCTTCCTGTACTCGACCTTTCATTCGTGTGGAAGCTCTGCTCAATGCTTCAAACTGTACCTGCGCATCATCTGTAAGATGCGCAGCAACGCGAGCTTCTAGCTCAGCGATCTGGGTTTTATGGCCTTCTGCCATAGCAGCTATTTCTTGCTCCAGGGTTTTCGCCCTTTCGCCAATAATTTGCACTTTTGCAACCAGAGGGAGGTCTGGTTGAATCTCGCAAGCCGGCAGTTCCTGAGCAATCTCTTCTATTGCGTTTCTGATGCCGGTGTCTTGCGCCTCATAGAGTGCAAGCTTCGCAGAGATGTTTTTATGACTTTCCTTCAGCTCTATCTCCTGCGATTGCAGTCGTTGGTTTGCCTGGAAAGTAGAGAGCTCTCTAGCTCTCAATTCAAGAGAAACTTTCTCCTGTACTAGCTGTAGAGTTTCTATAGGAATCATAGACAAATTAATTTCCACAGGTCCAAATGTGCTTACCTGCAGTTCAGCTAGGGGATCTGGAAGTGTCATGCTGGTAGGCGGAATATGCACGACAGTGTGCCTTTCTGTGAGTTCTTCAACTCGCTCGGCAGTTGGGATTTCTTGTGGCGCCTGCGAAGTGGATGCTGGCGCATGGGTCTGCGCAATCCTTCCTGCGAGACCTTTGAGTTCTACAAATTGTAAGTCCAGAGCACCTCGGATGTGAGCATGCATGTTCCTCATCTCACGAAATTGCTCCTTCAAGTATTTGTCGACCTCCGAGGGAATGGCCTCAGTGGGATGCGACACTTTCTGCTTCTTTGTGGCTGGTTCTGTTGAGCCTTCATCGCTTCTTTGCTCAGGGGCTTCCTTGCCCTTATCTTTTTCTTGCGCAGCGGCGTGTGGCATCGCAGGTGCGATGTCAGCTGCTGCTCTCCATTCGTCTGACCAAGACTTAATGGTTTCTTCGACATCTTCTGTGGTCATCCTGTAAAGACCTAGCGCCCAATCACCTGGAATGTCGCAAGGCCGAAGGTAGAGTTGATGGATGTCGGCAGTAAAAGCCAACTTCCCTTCATACAATGTGGCTGTCTCCGCGCTCAGCCTTGGCATATCTTGTATGGTATCGCGGAGGAGATAGTAATACTCACAAAAAACAGCGCGATTCATCTTGCGCTTCGCGGGATTAGGGGAATCCCAGAGGTTGATGTAGCGCATGCCGGCAACCTCTCCTGCGCGGCGTGGACGGAACTGAGTATTCGGGGGCTCCTTCCACCCGACGAGAGCACATAGAATTAAAAGCCATGAAAAATGGAATGATTGGCCTGCATTGTCCTGCACATTCAGGCAATCAGCCAAAAAAGAATTCAGCAGGAAGAGAGACCAGTTGTACTGTTCTCCCTCCGCAGCTGCGATAGCGAGCTCTACGACAGCTCCAGTAACTTCTTTTGGTCGGCACTTGGTGAGAAGTCTACCTGCAAGCAGACTTCCTGTGAAGCGAAGTGCCTCATCTTCAACTGTGGTGAGGTCATAAGCCCGACCTCCTCTTGTCAAGTTATATTTCTGGACCAGCTTTGCGGCTAATTTTCGGTCCTTCTCTTTTCCCGCAAAATGGATATTGGGATCCTTACCAACCTTAGATAGGCCGGTGATACGGTGTATCAAATCAACATTTAGATCAATTGGCCTCCCGAGCCAAAGGTAACCTCCATGAACGCAGGATAGCAGTGTTTTAACGACTGCGTTCACTTCGTTGCTACGCCCAAAGTGCGGTAGCTTCAACAGATTCAAGAGTCCAGGGCGCTCAAGATTTGCTGCAAATCCCTTCGGGATAAACTCATCAACATTTCTGGTGGGATTATGGACGATATCCAAATATCGGTCCAACTGAAACTGAGGATATGTCTTATAGTCTCCAAGGTTAAAATCAGAGAATTTAACCAGTGGAATGTTTCCCAATAGTTGGCCTTCTACCCGCACACTAGCCGGTAGTGGCGGTAGCGGAATTGGATACTTTGCATTCTTCGGAATCTGGACATCCGGCGCATCGTCTGGACGCGGCGGAAGGTAGTTCACCATAGACGCGAGCGGTTCTGGAACAGGTTCCTCCGGCTGCTGCTGAGATGCTCTTGTGCCTGGAGATGTTCTGGGATCAGTAGCACCAGGGTGTACGTAGGTCGAATGCGTCACCGGAGTGGCCATGCCGAAATCTAAGCCTCGGCGTAGAAATTGACGAACAACTTCTTCAGTCGATAAATTCTCCGTTGTGAACCAATGTAAATAACAACACTCTGGACAGCAAATAGCGGAACTGCGTAGGGTATAGACTCTGAAAACAAGGGAAAATAGTCTGCACACTCGGCTCTGAAAACAATAATGCAGATCTTAAACAGAACTTATGCAACTCGAGACAGTAACCCGAAATTGATACAAGTGTGGGGTATTTGTAGCCAGCGGGGTTAGTAGATGCGACCAAGTGGGGTAGCGTAGCTGTAGGCGGCTACAGATGAGTTGACAACACGCTATCCTCCTTGCCGTAGCGGTGCATTTAGTGTGATTGACGGGTTCTGACAGCCTTCCGGGAGAAGCTAATGCTTTCGGCGCCTGAATTAAATGCAAATCTTTCGGAGATTAAGCCGAATCCGTCGGAACGGCTGGACTTAAATAGCGGCCTTATCCTTCATTTATTCAAACGCGGCTACATAACTGCTTGAATTCAAAATTTCCGGCGGGTCATTTCAACTTAGGAAACTGTGCCTCTATGGGTCCACAACAAAACTCTTTTCAGCGGCAAATTATCAGAGGGAACTCCGCAAGAGCGATAGTTCAACGGTTCAAAAACAAAACTTCGCCAGAGCGCACCGATAAGCTCTCTTCAAGCAATTTTTATTCAGGATGCGCGGATATTTCAAGGAACTGCGCAGGAAGCTGGAAACTGAGGGTGTGTCGCAGCTTCCGTGTAGACTAAATGCGATGTCTCTTTCAACTACACTGGGCATCTGCATTCCTGAGTAATATATTATGTCAACAGGGCGGAGTGGCCGTCGCAATAAAGCTTAAGCCGATTCCCGTTTATCATTGTAGGTAGTAGTTCTCCATTCAGCTTCGCAAGCTGAACTGCGCCTCCGTCTGTTATTTTTATTACCTGAAAAGGACCTAACCAATGCACACGAAACTTGCCTGGAAACTTGGTGAATTTACTATCATAAAGGAGTACCAGGTCTCCTTCTTCAAAGTGCTTATGCTTAATGTGCCTGTCATGCCAAGCTTTCTGTCTTGCCTTCTGTACCTGTTGATGAAATCCGGCCATAAGTCTGTCTTCTTCTAAAGAAAGCAGTTGCGAAAGTCTTTCATTCATAGTGTCAGGATCTGCCATTTCTGTAATTTGCGCAATTCGGAGACTGGGAACAATGTATTCCATGGGCATAACTGCTTCTTGTCCATACACCAAGCTGAAAGGTGTGTGACCTGTTAATTTCTTGCAAGTGGTTCTGTAAGCCCATAATACAGCTGTGACTCTAAGGTCCCAATCATCTCTTTGTTGATTACAGATCTTCGTCAGGGCATTCTCAAGGATCTTATTGAATGCTTCCACCGTACCATTAGCTTGAGGATGGTAGGGTGTACTCTTATGGTGATTAATTTGAAATTCTTCAGTAAGGGCCTCTATAGTCTCATTGAGGAAATGTGTACCTTGATCACTCATGAGGATCACTGGGCATCCAAACCTAGTGATAATGTTCTCGAAAATGAACTGCGCAGCAGTAGCAGCGTCGCAGTTCTTAACTGGCTTCGCCTCAGCCCATCGGGTGAGGTACTCAGTAGCTGTAATGATATATCTTGCGCCAGTTCTTTTTCCTGGTGGGTTAATAGGTCCTACAAAGTCAATGGCCCATTTATCAAAAGCACGCAGTGTGATCTGGGGTCTTAGCGGCATTTCATCTCTCCTTGAGGGTTTCCCTGTGCGCTGGCACACATCGCAACATTTACAGAATTCCTTAGTATCCTTGTGCAATGTCGGCCACCAAAGTCCTGCGGCTAATATTTTCTGCGCAGTCGGCTTTCCTGCGAAATGGCCTCCTGCGGTACCTGAATGCGCTTCTGCGATGATAAAGTTCTTTTCATGTGGTAAGATACATCTGCGCAAAATTTCGTCCGGGCCCAACTTATAAAGCTGGCCTGCTATCAAAGTGAAGTCTGCGGCTCGAACAACAAGTTGCTTCTTCTGCTGGATTGTAAACTCAGCCGGCGCTTGTCCGGTAGTGAGAAAGTTAAGAATATCAGAATAATATTCGTCTGCTGCTTGGATATAAAACAACTGTGCGTCAGGCAGATTGTCCTCCAGACTCGTAGGTTCCTCTCCTGACTCTATTCTGGATAGATGGTCAGGCCCTGCATTCAATCTGCCTGGCTTTACAATAACCTCAAAATCATACTCTTGAAAGAGCAGTAGCCATCTGCAAATTCTTCCTCCTAAAACTGGTTTATTGACCAAATATTTCAAAGCAGAATGATCAGTATACATTTTAAAGTGAGCTCCTAACAGGTAGTGTCTGAATTTCTGTAGGGCATACACCATAGCTAGTCCTTCCCTTTCTGTAGTGGTGTAGTTCTTCTCAGCTGTAGATAACTTTCTGCTGGAGTAAGCAATTGGGTGGTCAATACTTCCTTCTCCCGACTGTGTAAGCACGATTCCTAATGCTATGGAAGAAGCATCAACATGAACATGAAAAGGTTTTCTCCAATCCGGGAAAACTAGAATAGGCGCTGTGATCATCTTTTCTTTAAGTGTGTCCAAGCTCTGTTGGCATTCCTCTGTCCATTGGAACTTCGAATCCTTCTTCAGCAATCTTTCCATAGGCGCTGTGATCCTTGCATATCCTTTGATGAATTTTCTGTAGTATCCTGTATGTCCCAATGTAGTGCGCAATTGCTTAACTGAGTTGGGCGCAGGTAAATTAGCAATGATGGCAACCTTCGCAGGATCCATCAAGAGTCCTTGTCTGCATACAATATGTCCCAACAAAATACCAAAGGGCGCACAGAATATACATTTTTTCAAGTTAAGGGAAATCTGATGCTGTCTACATTTTTCTAGCATCATACGCAGATTCGCAATATGGTTCTTTAGTAAACCAAATACAGTCCAGTCATCAAAATAGACTTCTAAAAATTTGTGGATAAATTCTTTAAAAACAGCAACAACAACTCTAGAGAAGATAGCAGGTGCGTTTTTAAGACCAAAGGGCATTACCGTGTACTGGAATGAGCCCCATTCAGTTGCAAAAGTAGTCTTGTGGCGGTCATCCGGATGGATTCTAATCTGATGATATCCCGAAAATCCATCAGTGAAAGAGTAAGCCTCTTGTCCTCCAACATTATCAAGTACTTCGTCTGTGAAAGGAGTGGGAAATGGGTCGTGCGCTGATGCATCATTGAGTTTGCGCAAGTCGACACAAATTCTTATTTCACCTTTTGTTTTCTTTTCTTGGACCACCATAGGACTAATCCAATCGCTTTCCTCTACTGGCTCAATAATACCTGCTGCAAGCATCTTATCAATTTCTTCTTTGACTTTTTCTTTGTAGCGCGGGTTCAACCTGTATGGGCGCTGCTTTACTGGCTTGGCATCTGGTTTCAGAGGTATGCGCATCACTCCTAAGTCTCCTAGGATGCCTTTCATTTCTGTGAACTTGGTAGGAAAGATATCCTGGTAATCACGTAATAAATCTGAAACATGCGCAACGGTTTCATCATCCCAATAATCTCCTATAGAAGCAAACTTTGGGTCAGCTTCTGTGCCAATGTTAACTTTCTTGAGCTTGACGTGTTCTGCGATGGCAGGAATATCAAGCTCAGGACCTTCAATATTGCGTGTCCCTTCTGATTCTGGGATATTGAGGTTGCGAGGATCGTCGTCCTCATCTTCGGCGGTAAAGTTATAACATTCCAGGGCATGCTCCATCTGAACAGCCCAATCTGGTTGGGAATATTCTGTTACTAGACCTGGTTCAAATACCTTCTTTTTAATGCACTTCAGAGCCTGATCAATGCTTGGATGCTCTGATTCAAAGTTGAATGTAAGTTGAAAACTTTCTATCATAAGAGCCCAAGTAAGAGTGCCTTTGCGCAATTCTATTTCAGTATACCAATTCCTTGGAATTGTATCTAATGTGTGGATGAATTGGTGAACCCATTCATCTTCCGGAACATCTGACCATTGCTGGATACATGCTTCGATGTGTGACCTGGGGTCACTCTGTCCTTCGTATTTGCGTAGCGCTTCGGCTGTGGTGTCCTGAAATCTGCGCAGTATCAATCTGCGACAGTCTTTCCATGTATGAATATTCTCCTTGTGCGCAATCCACCATCTTGCGGGTGTAGCGCGCAATGCTATATCCAGTGCCTGGATGCGCTGTGGTTCTGGAAGCTTTTGTTCATATTCCTGTATGAATTTAGTTACTTCAATTAAGCCATCAAAAGTTGGGGTATCAACTAATTCTGTACCAATCCATCGAATGGATTTAGTCATCATGGCGCAACGTCTTGCAGAAACCTCATGTAGACGATTCTGCCAATTTTCCAATCCTGCATCTGAATCTGATGTGCACGAGCTATCACATCGCCAGCTGATATGGCCATCTGCTGTGGGGTTGACATAGTCACTGTGGTTAGTGGTCATCTGATACAAGCTTTCCATGTGGCGCGCTTCCTCTTCTGCGCGAATAGGTTCTATATATCTTGGTCCTTGAATAGGATCAAGAGGTGCGATGACCCTGATCTGGTCATCCTCAAAGGTCATCTGTCTTTTCTTCAGGTTAATGACAGCCAAATTATCAAGTGCCCAGTCTATTCCTAACAGCGCTGGGTATGGTCTACTATCATCCATAATTTTGATTACTTCAAAATCTGCAGAGCTTCTTACTCCTTCAATATCAATAGGTACATTGGGTAATCTGCCCAATGGAGAGACTCGTTGCTGATTTGCGAGTCTTAGCTGGATAGGGGATCTTGTAAGCTGAGGGCTTCCCATCTGTTCCCATGTCTGCATAGTGAGAACATTGGCTTCTGAGCCCAAATCTAACATGACTTCGTCCATTTCAAATGCTCCAATCTGCGCTGTGAGCCTCATCTCTTTTCCAGTTCTAATGTGACTCCTAATCTGGTGAACAGCACGCTGTGGTGTGTTCGTCGAAGCAGAGTGTTGGCACCGATCCAACAGGTGTTGGAGTTCTAGAGTTGCTCTTTCATTGCGCAACAATTTTAAACATTGTCGCAGGAATGCATGAACACTTCCTAGTGCATGCTCATCGTCATTATCATCATCAGGCCTTCCAGCTGTAGTGGCCTGTTCTTGTACCAGGTTGTCTTGTCTTAGCACTTGCGATCTACTATTGTTCTGCGGAATCGCGGTAGAACTTGAAGCTCTCGGATCTGAGAAATACTCTTGAGCTTGCTTAAATGCTTCTTTTTGCTTCTGTAGGTTAAGTGGGGCTGGTTTAATGTTAGCGCGGCGCACCCATTGCGTCGCTTGCTTTCCCGTTCCCATCTCTTGCGCACCAGTTGTAGCTCCACTGCGTGTCACTATATTAACTGTAGGGTCTGGTTCTCTTTTTTCGGCTCCAATCAACTGGATATTCTGATTGACCTGTGGTGTCTTTGCTTGCATCTTAGCCTGTAACTGAGGGCATTCTTCGATGATATGGTCAGAAGATTTACAATATCTGCAGAGGGTTGTAGGATTTTGGCAATCCCTAGCAAAATGACCTTGTTCTCCGCAATTATAGCAAGTGATCTGTCCTCTTCCACGACCCAAATTTGTTGTGCGTCCGCGTCCTCTGTAATTTGCTGCTCGGGCGTCCCGAGATTGGTCATAAGGTGGACCTGCTATAGGTCCTTGTGTCTCTGCTTGTACCCTATAAACATCATGCTTTCTTTCTATCATAAGATCATATGCTCTACAATTGTTCTCATCATGACCTACTGATTTACAGAAATTACAATATAGATTCTTTGGAGTTTGTACATATTTCTGAAGTAAGTGGCATTCTTGTGGTCTATGACCTCTAGTTCTGCAGATTTCACACCAAGGCCCTTGTGCCTGTGGTAAAGGATTAGGTGCTCCAGTTGCAATATAGTCTATGAAAACAGGACAATGGTCCTTTGAATGACCTTGGGCTTTACATTTTGTACACCAAATTTCTTCCTTGATCTCCTTGCCTTTCTTAATATCATGCACTTGCAAGGTTAAGTTTGCTAATTGGTTCTGTAGATGCGCAACATCGTTGCTTGTTCCTGCAATTGGCGAAGCTTCTAGTTTCATAGCCATTTCTAGAGCTTGTTCCTGAGTATTGAGATTCTGTTGCATAAGAGGAAGTCTAATGTGTGGAAGCAGTGCAGCAATAAACCATTCTTTATGTTGCTGTGGTGCAAACTCGAAGCTTACTTGATCTATCAAAGCTTTGAACTTCTGGTCAAAGTCCCATACTGATTCTGTAGGTAACTGTTTGATGTCTTTGAGCTCTGTTATACACTGTGATTCTGACTTAGGTTTCTTGAATTCTCTAATCATGGCATTTCTTACCTCAGCAAGCGTCCTATTCTGTGCTGCTGAGTATTTCATGAACCAAGTCAAGGCTCTTTCTCTTAGTGTGGTTGCTAACTGAACCAGTTTAACAGCATCATCATTAATTTGCTTAATTGTCCAGATGGCTTCACATAAGAACCAGTGCTGCTCAGGGTCCTCTATCCCCGTTCCTCTAAAAGTTGGTAGTTTCATGTCATCACCCATCCTTCTTGCACGGGTTTGAGGTGGAGGTACTGTAGCAGTGCCTCCGGGATGGTTAAACAAAGGTGGTACAGAGGTACTAGAAGTAGCGTGTGGGCTACTCGAAGGTGTTACTGTAGGATTATACTGAGCTCCGTCTGGTTTTTGCGGTGTAAAGGGGTAATACGGGATATGAGCATTCCCCTGTCTTTCTATATGGCTTGCTCTAGGGACTTGGCGATTGTCTGGGCTAGACTCAAAAGGATATTGGTCAAGGCCTACTTTATATCGTTTTCCACTACGAGTGCAACCAATAACTTCAGGATCACTATCAGAATCTACGGACATTACTTGACTATGCTATTCATCAGAAGCAACACATAGCTTTCCTTTTTCATACAGAAGCATTTTAATCCATAAGTTCAGAGAATTTAAGAACTTACCTCTGTGTACTTGGAAGAAACTCCTCTCAGCTTCACTGAAACTCTTTCTTGTATCGACTGCAAATTCGGTAATAAAACCTTCCAGTAGACTATTCAACCAAAAGTCTACTGCGCGGGACACAGGATTGTCTATCCGCTTCACAATACTAGCTAGCTCAGGCGTCCACGTGACGGGTCGATCCACATGCAGCGTAGGTCTAGAATCTGCTAACTTGGCTATCCAAGCGTGTAACTCCAATGCAAACGTAACAAAGAAAATTTCGTAAAGGTCAGCATAAATATACTTCTGTAACCAATCTTCTGTTTGAAGCGTAGGGCTTCTATTTTCTTGTTCAGCAAACTCTTTAGCTTTTAAATCAAACCAGTCTCCAATTTCCTTAGTTGTAGGGTTCCAGTAACACATTTGGAACCATTTGTTGGTCACTAGGCAACGGAACCATTTGTTGGCTCCAACAGTATCTCATACGTTGCTGAAAGAACAAGTCTCATTCGCGCGGCAACGGAACCATTTGTTGCACTGTTCTATCTCGCGCGTCGCCAAAATAACAAGTCTCATTCGCGCGGCAACGGAACCATTTGTTGCACTGTTCTATCTCGCGCGTCGCCAAAATAACAAGTCTCATTCGCGCGGCAACGGAACCATTTGTTGGCTGCTTTCTTGGGCAGACCCGGGTTTTAATGAAGCGCAGCAACAAAACCCCTTGGCGCACTGGCCCTCTCGGCAACGAGCTGCGCGGCAGCTCGAGGTCTCACCCGAAGTGGCTATGGGGGGTTAAGGAATCAAGTTTCCTTAACCGGGGTGACGCGGAGATAGCTTGTCCTTGAATGGTTCCTGCGAAATCGGCGGTCGGACCTTCCCGCAGACCGCTCGGCGCAGCTGCGCGGGTCCCTTCCTCGGCAGGTCTACTGCGCAGTTTCTCCTTTCCAACGCAGCAGGCAACTATTTCTTGGGTCAACGCGCGAAACACTTCCTCGCCCTTCGCGTCTAGCGCAGTAACGCAGTCTGCTCTCGCCGCAGCGACTGAGCGTTACTACCTCTTTGGTACTTAAGATACTTATAGTTATCAAGGGACCTTTCCAACCCGCTCAAACAGTCACAAAGATAAGACAGAAGTCTTGCATACACAAATAATGAACTCGGAATAGTTATCATTCACACAAACATTATAACAAGAAGATATAAGTGAAGCTCATCTCCTCGAGGAAAACCACGTCCTCAGGAGTCTTAGATTAACCAGAAAATGATAGAGTTATACAATATGCTGCGCACACAGCTGCAGCCTAGAACTTACAGGAAACTCCACGCACACAGCTGGGAGCCCTTTTCTCAAGCTAGTCTCCTCTCTATGGAGATTACAAAGGCACAGACGTCGACACAGACTGTCTGGCAACTCAGGGATTAGCTCCTCGGCTATCCAATTTCCTCTCTCTAGTTCTACGCACCAGGTAGAATTTACAGTGAAGGATAATCAACACATGATCTATCCCTTTAGACTGACTCTCTAACAGTCTAGCATCTAACTCTCTAACTCTTCAAAAAGGGGAGGAAGAAGAATAAGAAGAAGAAGAAGAAGCAGAACCCTCTACCCATTACAGTGATTCATCTATATAGGTAGCCATGACGGTCACACCTTTACAAAACTGTGGGCCTTTCCCAACAGTGATTCCCAAAAACCCTAACCACGCACATGGCTAGGTGTACTGTAGGCGCCGCTTGCAGTCACGTCGCCGCTTCCTGCAGGCTCCATGAATTCCGGCGCAGATTGTGGGTATGGGCGATCGTCCTTCGCCTTCAATGCTCTGGTCCGTTGCTCCTCCTTGATCCGAGCAACCATAACTTCTGTACTAAGCCTTTAAATGAGGGTAGCTAAGCCTTCTACTCCATCTCCTTATTTATTATGGTAGCTGAGCCACCTTCATTCTTCGATGACGTGCGCGCGAGCTCCGCAATTTCCGGTCCGTGCTCTGTGCTGAGATCATCCATCTGGCACCGTACTGCGCACCGTCTCCTTCTTACCCAAAACTTAGTGCTTGTCCCAAAATTAGCACTTTCCTTTCATACTCGTGCTTTTTTCCCAAAATTCGCAGCTTTTACTATAGCTGCGACCTTGGCCCCAACAGTGCCTCCCCTACTCTATTTCTACATGACTTGACTTGCTTAATAACCTTACTAGGTCAGCCTCAACTTAATCACATAACATAATGCTGACAGGGCCGACCCCCAATAGGGTGGTCTAATAACCCTTTAACCCACATGACTTATACAGGGCCGACCCCATCAAGGTGGTCTAATAACTCATCAAGTATAAGTTACGACACTTACAATATAAATGACGACACTTCCGTATAGAGGAATAATAACATCTCTATAGGAATACAATATACATATGTGAAATACATTCCGAAGTTACAAATACATCAACACCAACCTAGACAATAATGAACATGGAGTTAGACCGACAACGAGAGAAAGGTTGGGAAAGGTGGTAGGTATGGTTATTAAAAGCGCAATAAAGTGTCATTTGGTAGGGCATGCATGTCACTGCCATGTGGTGGTCCTTGGAGTGCCAATGTTCCCTCCATGTGGCTCATACAGGTGTAAAAGTGAACAATAGAAACAAAAATTGAGCTCTCTAGAACTAAGGGGAGGGGTTTTTTGTCGCAAGACTGCCAAGTCGCAACAATTTTTTGCAAAGACAAACAAGTTCCCCAACAGACCACGTGTTGCAACATACTGTTGTATTGTTTGTTGACTTGCCAAAAATAATAGTTCCTCGAACATTCCATACAGTATTGGATAACCATTCTTAGGTAACCATTTCGAGAGGATTTCAACATATGACTGTCAATTTGCAACAGCTTTTCGCAATGTCAAACATTTTCCCAAATAGGCCACTTGTTGCAACATATGGTTGTACTATATGTGAGCTTGCCAAAATAAATGTTCCTTGAACATTCCCAAAGGTATTCATCAACCATTCTTAGGTAACCATTGTTGCATTTATGTTAGCACTACATAGATACATTGTCTTCGTTGATAGAGAAAACTGATTAAACAAAATTTGACCTCCCCAGAACTTATGTGAGAGGATTCTTACATAAGACTGTCAAGTTGCAATAGATTTTTTCAAAGACACACAATTTCCCGAACATACCACTTGTTGCAACACATTGTTGTATTATTTGTTTGCTTGCTAAAGTAATAGTTCCTTGCACATTCCAAAAAGTATTGGGTTCCCATTCTCAGATGACCATTGTTGCAGTTACATTAGCACTACATAGATACATTGTCTTCAATGATAGAGAAAACTGGTTAAACAAAATTCAATCTCTCTAGAACTTAGGTGAGAGGATTCTTACATAAGACTTGCAAGAGATTTTTGCAAAGACAAAAAAGTTCCCAAACAAACCAATTGTTGTATTGTTTGTTTGATTGCTTGCAACCAATTGTTGTAATATTTGTATATAAACCAGTCTTAGGTAAGCAGTGTTGCATTTACATTAGCAATACATAGATACATGGCCTTCAATTAGAGAGAAGACTGATTAAATAAACGAGTAGAAGAACATCCACAAAATGCCTCTGTAACAAAATCCACATTCCATGTGGTGAGGCTAAGTATATGATATCTCTATTGCCGATGAGATGGAGTGTATGCATTGCCTAAACCTGTTGAGATTGATGAATTTGCCTCAGCCAAGTAAGCATTGCCTAAACCTGTTGAGCTGCCAAATATGGCTTGACCAGATTGGTTTGAGTTTCCCGTACTAGGATGAGGCCAATTTCCACATTGCAGCCAAGGGGAGATTGAAAAACCATAGTTCTGACTTGTGTTAAATACCCCTATATTGACTGGAGGTGTTGCAATGGCATTTAGCACATAGGACCATACACTTATAGGAATTAGTGGAGGAGGTACACTGGGTAGATGATATTGAGGGAGATGGATGTTTATGAGGTCTTGGAAGAGTCGTGGATTGTCTGCAAATGGATCTAATGTGTTGGACATGATCCTCCCTCCATCACTTTGAAGACTCTATTGCGCCTTTAGTTGTTTCCTTTCATGCCTTGCCATCTGTTTTTGGTGCTCTTTTTCTCGCTTCTCTGTCACTCTTTGAATCCTTTCTTGTCTTCGTTGTTCTGTTGTAGCAATCCTTGCTTCCTTCTTCTCCTTGCCTGGTCTCTCTTCTTATGTTTTATAGCCTCCTGTTACGATGGTATTAGCACTAGTGTACCTGCAAAGGTGCCCCGGGGAGAGGGTGTCCTTTTTTTTACCAGGAGGGGTGTTTAGTCAACTCATTTTGAGGTAGGGGCATGGCCAGACCCTCTGGCTTCTCTTCTGGAAGTACTATGGCTTAATGGCATCGCTGACTGCCTCATGAAAGGGTTTGAAACTCTGAGGTTGGTGTCCGGGTCTTCCAGGGGTGGGTCACTGGGTCACTTGTCCCCCACCTTGTTTCGACACTCCAGCGACGGTTGTTCCAACACTGAGACTCACTCTTATCTTCCGAAGCACATCCAACACCCTCCTAGTCCTTTCAGTTCAGTGGCGCCCTCCCTCTGGGACCTCCTTCAGAGGATGACGGTGTCCTCCTGGCAGACTGTTTGCTTGCTAAGAAGGGGAGGCGTTGAGGGTTTTCATCACTGTTGGGGTTAGTTGGGGCATGACGACCCCCCCCCCCCTGTACATTCTGGCCTCTCGTTTTGTCAAATTTGGCCTTGTTTAGCATATTTTAGCACCTAGGGGGTAAAATACCCCAGGTAGCCTACAATAGGCCATTTTTAGGTTCTTTTATATTATTTTTGTTATATTTCTAAGTTGACATTTTTAAACATTAAATTGACCTTATTTTGTGTATAGTGAGTGTGAGATCATATAAATAAGATCTCCTCACTTCATTTTTAAACGTCAACTTTTGGGATAAGATCATTATGTCTGCTATTTGCCCTAACTAGGGCTCTTTGAAGGAAGGCACTCCTTGATGAAGGATATTTTGCAAGTTTGAAGCATCTCTTGGAAGTTTTTATTTTGTTCATGCCATTGCTAAGGTGAAGCTAGAGTTGTTTGCTTAACACATGCACTTGGAGGTATCTATACTTTTTATGTTTGATGTCTCTATGTCAATTGTATGAAAGTGATGCTTGTTAGGGTTTGATGGAAGCCATTGTTGCTTCGTTTTTTTCTTGATTTGCATACCATTTTCGTCATTGGTCACCATTGCAATCAAGCTTGAGCTTTAGGTCTTCAAGTCTTTCTTGAGCTAGGCTTCCTCTACGAATCCTAGAGATTGTGGAGGTGAGCTCTAGTTAGGCAAGCTTACCAAGTACCATCTCAAGGAGAGTCTCTCCTCTCATTGATGCTCTAGGTTGTGGTGACTAGCTATCTTTTGATGCCCCAGTTGCTCAACTTCAACTATTTTAACCTAAATTTCTTAGTTTCATTTTGTAAATATTAAGTTAGTTTAGGTTAGTTTCTTAATTTTCTGAAGTTAGTGGTTAATTTTTGTTGTTTATATGTATTTTTTGAATTATTTATGTTAAAAATTGAGTTAGTCTTTTTCAATTTTAATTATTGCTTAAATTTCTGAGATTACTTCGTAAACTTTATGTTAATGCAGCCTTTGATTATTTGATTTTGAATTTAATTTTAAACATATAAAAACTTAATCCTTATTGGTAGAAAAAACCTAATTTTAAAATCTTTTTATGTGCCCTAATTCCCCAAAGAAACACCTTCGCTGGCACCTTCCGCCAAGCTCGGATGCATTGGTCTGGTGCTGCACATCCTCGCCCAGCTCCCTCTACGACTGGCCCCAACTCACAGCTGCTCCACATCGCTATTGCCATCACTCCTTCACCGCTGCAACGTATTCCTCCACGGCCAAACCCGCAGTCTCCACAGCTCTGCCGCCGCTGCCCCATACCCGTAGCTCCCTCATCGTCGGCCATCTCGCGGCCCTCGGCTGCTCTTCTATCCATACCCACGGCATTTGTCTTCATCCGCAGCTCCCCTACCTCCATCTCTCCCTCGACCGCGGCCTTTTCCCTGCTGTCTCCCCATCCACGGCCTCCTCGCTCCACGCAGCCCGTAACCCATTCGCGAGTTCCCTCGCGGCTCCTGTCTCTACTCCCGTCGGACCTTCCTTTCCCACGCAGGCACATCCTCCTCGCGGCCCTGCCTCCTTCCCTCAGTCCGCAACTCCTTACGTCCATTCTCCCGCAGCTTCGTATTGGCCCACAGCCTTAGCTCCCACCTCGCGGCCCTTCTCTGCCTCATCTCCACGCTGTCTACGGTCTCCCCTTTGCCGTAGCCCGAGCCTCCATTCGCGCTCGTCCTCGCTCCTCTCTTCCGTGGCCACACATCTGAGCCCCTCTTTCCTGTCCGCGACCTTTATCCATTACACGGGCCTTCCCTCTCGGGCAGTCCTCGTGCCCCCAATTTCTCCTTCACCTACACACTTACGTATACAGAAAACAACGTTAAAAAACATTTTAAATTAGTTGTCTTTTTTTTAAATAACAGAACTTAGTATAAAACCACATATTTCATAAAAATTCTAAATTGATTTTAAACCGAGTGTTATTTACATGTTTTTCTTATTGGTTATTACATCTATAACTTTAAGTTGCAACTTATATGCTTTTGCATTTATCCATTGGGTATGTGATTGGTGAATAAATTGATTCTTTACTTGCTATATCTTATGGTAAACATTGGTCAGTAATCCTTGCACTAAAATCCTAATGCGAAAGATTATGATGTCTCTCGAAGTGTTATTCATGCTCACATTCCTTACTTGGTATATCTTTTACATGTGGATGAATGATCTCCTAAATTTATTGGTCTGCTTGTTGTGTGAACGCTACTATACATATTGGACATTGATTAATAACACAATTGGGTTGATTTTGGTCTAGTAGTAATCTTGCCTTGCCCTCATTTACACCGAGGTGTTTTCTTCATCTACATGACATTGACAATTACGACTTAAATGAATATTTGAGGTATAGTTAATCGGCAATATAGTCTTTTGATCCAATATTGAATATTTGATATATATTTCATTTTTTCATTGGCTAAAGTTGAACACATTGACTCCATCTAGGCACTGGTCTAACAAACACTTGCATAGAAAATATAGTTTTTGGTTGTTTCAGTGTTCTACAGGATTTTATAAGGATACTTCTCCTTGGAGGTTTCGACTTCCGAAGAAGTTAGAACGGTGACCGAGGTGACATTGGGTCACTCTTCTTATTTGTGCTTACTGGCAATTAGCCCTGCTAATTTTCCCAGTAACACCTCCATATCCCTCTGCTTTTGTTTTTCCTCTACTAGTAGGTTGATGTAGTCATCTGAAGTGAACAACTGTGAACTCCTTCCTAGTCGAAGATAATATGGTGTTCTTGTCGATCGACGTGCTTGCAGTCTCTCCACTGGTAGCTTTAGGAATTGGCCCAATACTGGTGTGTTACCTAGAGGATCAACTGGCGTTGGTGTTTCATTGGCATTGTATTCTCCCTCTTGTCCTTTAGTATCCACAGGGTTTTCCTCTTCACCTCCATCATCCATGTAGTAATCGACATTTACATTGTTTATGAATGTTGGTTGTGAAGGCATGTTGAGGCTTGGATCATTGGTGTTGGACAGAATATTTATGTTCATATTCATCATGGAATTTTCCAACCACTCAGGTTGTTCAACTTGGCTTGGCATTGTTAACTGTTCCTTAGTGCTTCCTGCTACTTCACCACCCACAGCCACATTCTCCTCAGCATGGTCATTAGTTATATGCTATGCAGATGTTGTGTGAGCTTCATTCGACCCAACAACTCCCATGTTCTCTTCACCTAGTTCATGATCATGTTGAGTGGCGTGACCTGCTCATTGTCGTCACCTAATGGCACACTATCTCTTTGAGATAGAGATATCATGTTGTCTGCAGCATTTGCAGCTTCCTGTTCATTTAAATAAAATGCTTCGCTACACCCAGTATCATGGATAAGAGCATCGTGATTTAGTTCCCAGATTCCAGTCCGCCTAAATCCTGCGTTTATATTCGATGGGGTGAGAGATTTTTTAAAAGATTTGCTTCCACGTTCGACTAATTCAAACATTTTCACCTCTATCCTGGGGTTCTTTGCCATCCATGTTGCTCTCTCAGATCTGAAGTAATTCTTGAAAGGCCCAAACACACTCACATCAATAGGTTGCAGCTTGTGAGTAGTATGTGCAGGCAAAGTTAACAAGTCAATGCCCAGTCTATTTTCCTCCTCGATTGTTTGTATGGCTATGTGGCTGCCATGACCATCAAAAATCAATAGGTGTCTTTTTTTAGGTGATACGCCACCAAAAAAAAATGATGCAAAGTGATAAAGTCAATTTATAAACAACTCTTTGGTAATCCATGCATGCCCCTGGTTCACAATTTTGTATATAGTTTTCCAGTTGACTCTTACCCTTGAATAAATAGAACCCTGGAATTGATGCATCGATTGCATTTACACAACACAAAATGATTATCCACTCCTTGCTCTTAGGAAGGATTTTTGGCACATTTATGCTCCCTCTCTTGGCAATTATCTGCATGCCACAGTTCCTCCCTGCTTGTAAACCAGTTTCGTCACAGTTTCATATATGGTCTAGACTATAGGCATGTTTCTCATATACAACTGATAATGTGTCATAGAACCTTGACACAATTGCAGGATGCAGATTTATAGCCCTGTCCCTAAGGCATTCACAACACAAGCTTTGGATGCCTCTTCTTAAACCATTCCCACCATGATTTTCTCAGAAATCCATCTGTGAATGGATTTAGCCTACCTTGAAAGATTTGAGAAACAATGGATTTTAGTTGTATCAATTCTATCATGTGTCCCAATTGAGCCATATCTTTGCACCAAAAAACCACCTCCTCCTCTTCTACAATCATCACCATAAGGGGCCCTTTGCGCTTTGTATGAGTCAAGCCATTTATCCAGTAGTGCAGTGATGTGGTGGCAATACCATGTTTTTTGGCGGCTGCTCGAACATAATATCCATTGAATTCTACATCACCAATTGCGGTGAACATATCCTATTTTGTCCACCCTCTTATGGCACTAATCTTCTTGGTTGCACTTGCAACTTGCAATCTGGTTGGCTGAGGAGCAACAAGAATAGCCATGGTCTCACTGGGTTGTCCAGGCATACAAGAAGAGTTATTGTTATCATCTACCTAGGGTAAGTCATTATGTTGTCCATTTTCACTGCAAGTAATGTTGTTACCATCCACCTATTGTGATTCTTCATTCGATGAATTGCGTTGTAACACTACACCTATGGTAACACGACTCTTTGAATACCTTGTATAGGTAGTTGCACACACTCTCGTTATGACGACAATAAACCTGCACACTACAATAAAATTACAGAGTGCATTTTCTAAGATATTATGAATGGAATGATTTGTTTTGTCCATACAACAAAAATACATTGTGGATTTTGTATTTTGGCATAACATTTCCATAGAGACATACTTGGTCTTGTTTCCATTGTTTGTTGTAGGCCTTGGAACCATTGGCATTACAATCACTTCTAGACTGGGTAGAGTAATTTCATGTTCTTATTATATGCACAGTTTTATGGTTTTGGCCTAAGGATACATACAGGCATAACATGACCAAGAAACATCGTTAGATAACATAGAGGGGAAACATATATTGAAACATGAAGTCTAAAGAAAATGCACAAGAAAACATGGACAAGTAAAATCTATAGCTAACATGTGGATTTTAACACATGGATTTAACAGCCATATCTTATTTTCTGTCATAGATTTAGATGTAACCTAAAATGCACACCACTCATCTTAGCAAATTGAACAATACGTGAAGCAAGCATTAAACAACATAGTTACTTACCCCGAGTGGTTGATATAGATATTAGCTAGTTGGAACACTATTGGCAATGCTGTTGAGTAGCTCAAATTATTTGATAGACAACAAGTAAGCTACAGTATGATTATTGCTCCTTTATAGATAGTTCTAGTTGATTTGATTGCGTTGTGGCATTGGCATGGATTGGAAATTTGAATTTATGAGTGAGTGCACTAGATTGTTTTGGGTATGATCCAATGGTTGGGAAGTTGTCTTAGTTGATCCTTGTTCTTTCATACAGTTTAATGGATAATTTGATGTGTTTAATGAGAATGCATTTGTTTATCTTTTTGTGTTCAAACAGATTAATGGATTCCTTTGATGAGTTTAATGGGATATTTGATGAATTTAGGTGTTTGGTCACCATTAATTGCACTAGGAGGGCTTGGTGGTTAAAACTCACTGTAGGTGAAGCTAAAATTTGAATTTCCCTTTATTATGCAGGTGAGTATGTGAAGATTGTTCAGCTGTGGATGTTTGATGAGATATGTGGGGACTACTGGTGGAATGCCCTTGGCTACATATGCCATTCATTGGGGTTGGGTTTATGGAGTACATGTACACGTGCTTAGTTCATTGCAGGTTGTTTTAAGGATTGTGATCTACTGTAACGTCAGATCCCTATGGTATTTGTTAGGGACATGACTGTTGTAAAGTTCTTCTTCTTTTTTCAGTTAAAGAGGAGACTTACCTAATTAGGCTGTTAATGAACTGTGGTGGTCATAGTAGTCATAAGGGTCAATTTTGTATAGTTTTTGGTTAATATAATAATATTTATATATTTCTGTCTACCCCACTTTTGGATGTCTGATGTGACAATTTCTATTTCCACTTGTGGTCCCCATTCACCAAAGCGAATCCCTCCCCTATGAGATTTTATTTTGTATGGGATAAAAACAGTTATAATTTGTGTGATTTGTAATTTGAATACTAAAAATGGTAAATAAAAAGAAAATAACGTATGTAATATTAATGGTTACTTCAAACTATAGAAAAGGGTAGTGAAAAATGAAAGAAATCATGCCAACAACCTTTTTCTTGTTCACATATATCTCTCGACTAACCTTGCAATGGCCTTCACCTGGTCCTCTTGGAATGTAGCTTCTTAGTCCTCAATATTCCTTTTGGGACCTTCTTTAATATGTGAGTATGAGATGCAATGAAGAAGGAAGTGTTGTTCTATTTCAACTTTATCATTCGCACATTTCCTACACAAGCCCTTCTCCTAGGGTTCCTTGGCTTGTCCCCATCTCCCTATTTGCACAGTAGCTTGTAGGAGGTAGTTCTTCGTTGAGCCATCACTTGTTTTTCATGCCATGATGTGATTAGTTTCAAATAGTCTTGAATTTTGGTTTCCCCCTATTTATTGAAGTTTTAATGTAGTTTTATCGTTTCCTACTGGTGTGCTTCTTTCCTTCCCCCTTGTTGTAGCATTCTTTAACATAGTTTTTAAGTGTTTTTTTATTTGTCATGTAGGTGTACTCATTTATGCCTCAATCCTTAAATCAAATTCTAGATTGTAGGTCCCATGATTCCTTTTGTCTTCTTAATTCCCTTTAGGTGGTCATGGTCTCAAACCCCTTGCTCTCAATGGTTGTCATTTTTTGTCCATATAAACTCTATTTTCTAAGAGCATTCAACTCTATCAAGTACAATCTTGATTCCATGAGGAGTATCTCATACTAGACATTCTTTTTCACTCTTAAGTTGTTTGTTATTAGGTGTATTTATACCTTTTCCAACTACTTCCACCTAGTTTTGGCTACACTTGGACCTCAAACTTCACAACCATACAAAAGGACTAGGGTAAGGAGGGATTGGAAGAGGGAATGATGCATCTTCCAATCCCATATCTCTTTGACACGCATTTACTTTAAAGTAGAAAGAGAGCTTTCAACCCCTCAAAGTCTTTTCCTTATGCAGATAAACAAACTCAATTTTTTCGTTGAAATCCGATTATTTGTATTATTGGGTCACCTCCAATGAGTCTCCATCAAAGTTAATTTAGGTTTGTGTTTTTATTTTTGAGCAAGAACGTTTACTACCTTGGTTTTCCTCACGTTCAGGTACATCCCAAACTCTATTCAAAAGGTTTATAAGTTTCTAACATGTGCTTGCAGGCTAAGTATTTCTTTGGCCATGACTGTGACATCATCTTCATAAAACAATATCCTAATTATAAACCCTACTATATTCACATCCCACCACATTTCATGTTATCCAGTTCTCTAGTTTGTATATGTAAAGGATGAAAATAATGGTTAAGAGAGAGCATTGTTTCTTTACCCTAATACCAATATTGAAGCTTTCGGATAACCCCTTGTTGGTTTTAATTTTGGTCTTGACCTATTCATATAGTCAATGTATCACCTCCCTCAAACTATTTAGGACCCCCATTTCTACCAACCTTTCCTACAATTTCTTTATCATGATGGTGTCAAAGGCTTTCTTGATATTGGTGAAACAACACCATAAATATTTTCCTTTGATGTCCCAAGTTGTCTCTAATTCTTTTATATGTTTAAGTGTGATGTAGTGGTCTATGGTCAAATGACTATAATGAAAACTTGTTTGGCCTTTAGATCATTTGTCCTTATTCTCGGACCACTGACTTAGTTTTATTTCCATAATCCCACTTTAGTGATAACGGGGGAATCAAGATTGTCTTATAATCCTTCATATTTTTTTTGTTTCCCCCTTTTAAATATTGGTAGGATCAGGCTTGTTTCCCAACTATTTGGAAGTCCCTCTTTAACCATATTGTTGAGGAGCACTATGATGTGACAATTAAGGGAGTCTTGCCCCACTTTAGGATTCCACTTGCAACCATATGATGTCCTTTGCTTTCCTTACTACCATCTTTTTAATGTCTATTTGTATGTACTCCTTAATAAAAACATCCTTAAAGATGTTGATTTTAAGCGATTGATATCTCACTATTGGGATTTTGTAAAGGTTTCTCACATAGGACAACCATTGCTCGGGTGCAATGTCATTGTCCTAAACCTACTTCCCAGTCTATAATTGTTTCCAAAATGCTTCTAGGTTTTCCTTGGCCATCTTCATCAATTATTGTTATCTCATCCTTAAAAAATTCCCTTTTGTTATATTATCATCCTCTTTTATCTATTGAGGTTTCCCTTGCTCTTATCTCTCTTGCATTTAGCCGTTGTACTTTTTATACTCTTTGTTGAACCATGGGTTTATTGAGAAGTTGCTAGACACTACCCTTCTTCTCTCTAGTTGCTTGGGATTGCACGTTCCTAATATTGTTTCGATTACCTCCAACATTTATTAGGGTACACACTAACCTCCCTACTTTAGGGTACTTAGGAGTTAATCAATTAATGTATGTGACCATCTTCTTTGAACAAGGCTCATTAGATAGACATTGGATATTTATTTAATGTAAAAGGGTCATCTTTATCAAATAAGGCCAACTAGGTGGTTGGTACTCATTGATGATGGTACCACAAGTAGTTAGGGTGTTACTATTAAGAATCTATTTGGAGATCTAAAAGGCTTTGGAATGTTATTGACAAGTATTGTTGTAATTGTAGCTCTACTCAGTGAGAGGTTTCCCTACCTTTAAGAGGCAAGTGAAAATTGTTTTCTCTCTTCTAATAATCATTAATACAAGGGTATATTTCACATAATTCATCTCATTTGTCTCATGTATCCATTTTTCTATGTTTATATTCTCTGAATACCTTGTTGTTATTCAAGTCTAAGGGTCAAGAATCATTACAAGTGGTATCCAAGCTCTTTCTAGAGCCAACATGGATCTGAATTTTAGCATATATTTTTTAGCCTGCAAATGTGTTCCAATGTATTTTAATAACACAAAGATCTATCATTTGATGGGTAAATATATCGTTGGGAAAGAATAAACAAAAATAAAAGTGTTATCGCCTAGTTGGACATCACCTTAATTGGTACCCCTTCACGTAGGACCATATTAGACAACATCTATATATGGAATTGTATTACACAAACCCTTGGGCATATCCAAATCCTTTTAGGTGCATCTGAAACCAACCTTGCATAAACTTGTGGTCATCTTGTTGCTATAGTACACAAAGAACAACACCCAAGGAGATCCCTCTCGTCCACCAAGGAATCAAGTAGTATGACTACAATCTATCCTCCTTAGTTGTCATTGTGAAAGATTCGGCCAAGCACTATTTTTGGAAAACCTTTTATATGTTAGGGAGCCATAAAACTTGACATTAGTTTGTCCTTAAGACATAAAAAACCCTAGCCTCTACAATATGATAGTGAAATTCCTACATATTTGAGTATAGAAGGAATTTGAGAATACTGTCAACATAGTAATACTTAGCAGGAAGTAATACCCCAATCAACGTGAAATAAATAAATAAAATAAATTGGGTTATGTCAACACCATTGTGGGAGGCCTATTTCCTTGTGCTATGCCAATTGCATGGGTATATCTCTCTAGTAACCATTTTTTTGTGTGAACCTAATAATACAATTACTAGTGATATATCTCAAAAGACTCCTCAAGCCACTAGCCATATTGAGATAAGTTTGGAATAACACTTCAGAGATATCTTAAGTGTTTTACAGCTCATGCTCACAACATGGTCACCACTAAAGTAAAACTCCAAGAACTACAAACAAAGTACTAGAAACTTGATGACTCTATTTCTTAGTTTGAGTCAAAATTGACAACTGCCAATCAACCTTCATTTACCATCAAAGAAGATTATAAACCTTGCATTGAGAAATAAAAAATAAGCTACTACAATAAGTTCCTTGTGAAGACACCTGCTGCTAACTCAACTACTACACAGATAAAGGAGGGAATATTTTTACCCCAAAAGTTGTTTTTATTATGAAAGAGCCTAACTTGACCTTCGTCTAGTAAATCAAATTATATAACATCATTAGTCATAGTATTATTATTACATAGTATAAATCAAATTATAAAACGTCACTTATCATCTAATTATTATTGCATAATGTTCCAAGGTATCATTGGAGGTTCTAAATAAAGCAAGTTTAAACCAGTAGAAAAAATGTTGCATACACTGTGGGAATCTACCAGCAATAGCATTAATATATATCTCAAAGATTTGGTCCATATTGAAGGTAGATACTAATAATGTCCCGAGCCTCCAACTACTAGTTGACCTTCATTTACCATCAAAGAAGAATATAAACACTATGCTGAGAAATAAAAAATAAGTTGTTAGAATAAGTTCCTTGTAAAGACACCCACTGCTAACTCAACTGCTACACAGATAAAAGAGGGAACATTTGATAGACATTACCAACAACCATTCCAAATAGTACCATCGACAATGTAGTGTTGTCAACAATTGTTAGAACAAGACACAATGGATTCTCTTCCTCAAATTTTTTGATTACGGGAAACTTTCCAAGCAATATTTAGTTAAACACTTAGCCATAGAGAGTCATGAATTAAAAAATATTTAATTAAAGACTTAGCAATAAAAAATAAGATATTAGAATAAGTTCCTTGTAAAGACACCCATTGCTAACTCAACTACTACATAGATAAAAGAGGGAACAATTGATAGACATTACCAATAGCCATTCCAAATAATGCCATCGACAATGTAGTGTTGTCAACAATTGTTAGAACAAGACACAGTGTATTCTCTTCCACAAATTTGTCGATTGCGGGAAAATTTCCAAGAAATATTTAATTAAACACTTAGCCATAGAGAGTCATAAATTGAGCATTGTCAGATTCATGATGCAATTGACATGGTACAGGAGGTGATCCATTCCATAAAATTGAAAAAATTGAAAGCGATTGTTCTGAAGGTCAATCTTGTTAAGGCCTATGACTAGATAAGATTGAGTTTCCTTCATTTGGTCCTCATACATATTGGTATTAGTTTTGAAGCTTCTAAATGGATCATGGGATGTATTTCATCAGAAAATTTTGCTGCTATGTTTAATGGTACCCCCTCTGACTTATTTTTTGTCACTAGGGGACTGCGACAAGGATGCCCATTATCCCCTCTCTTGTTCCTTCATGTTATTGAGGGCTTCAGTCTATTCATTCACAAGGCTAATGTGGACGAACGATTTGGAGGATTTAAGATATCTGAAGCCATTCGTATCACCCGTTTATTCTTTTTTGATGATGTCTTACTCTTCGGCAAGGGAACCATTGAAGAATGGAGTACTTTTAAAGATTGTTTGAACACCTTTGGCACGGCTTAGGTATATCTATAAGTATTGAAAAATATGGATTTTCCTTTATGGGTCGAATGCTACAGTTGAGGATCAATTATAACTTGTCATTCCTTATAAAATTGGAACTTTAGAGGAGGGTTTCAAATACCTCAGTTTCTACCTGAAACTGAACTGTTGCCAGATTGGTGACTGGTTATAGCTTCTTAAAAAATTTGATAATAAACTGGGTTGTTGGTGCTATAGGTGGATTTCATTGGGGGACAAACTTACATTAGTCAAATCGGTTCTAGAAAATATCCCAATGTATTGGTTGTCACTTGCAAACATTCCAAAATTGATTTTGGATAAGATCAAACATAAATGTTTTCATTTCCTTTGGTCTAGGGCCCAAGACAATAAAAAAATCCATTTAGCTAGGTGGGAGACTAGAATTGCTAGACCAGAGTCCTAGGGGGGATGGGGTATAAAAAATATCCTTGATTTTGGAAAGGATCTTAGTGACAAAAGCCTTTGGAGGTCCCTCTTATCTGGAGGACTATGGAGCAAAGTTACTTGGTCTAAATATATGGGATTTGTCTCAGTAGTGGAACGGATCAGACATGATCTAAAAAATGAGGCACATGCTTCAAATATAAGGAATGGATTGACAAAGGCCGCTGACATTATTTTTAGGTGGCTGACTTGGTAACCCAAAAATGGGATACAAATCAGGATTGGTAAATACTTTATTGTGGGTGGCACAATTTTTTGTTTTATATCATCACCTTTACTTTCTAAGCTGTGGATTAGAGGGATACTAGTCTTGGCACATGTTTACGCCTTGACTTCCAACCAACATGAGCAACCTATTTGAAAATCCGCAGCTAATATTCAGTTAGAGGGAGAACTGGGATTGGAGGGGGATCGTTTCATATACGACCTCCTTTATACTGGTATTAGACTGGCCTCTTCAGAAAACAACCTTATCTAGTCATGGAATGACAAGGATGGTCAAGTGACATCAAAGTTGGCCTATGATTTGCTTGTGGTTTCGAAGTGGGGTGGAGAATCAAAGTGGTGGAATAATTGGCTTTGGCATTTGCAATGTCCACTCAAGATCAAATGTTTCATTTGGCTTCTATTGGAGGATCGGATCTTGAAGTGGGACAACCTGCTCAAACGAGGGACACTTGGGTTGGGTTTTTGTGCACTATGTAAATCAGCCACTGAAGATATTCAACACCTTTTTATTACTAGTGAGATCACACGAAATATTTGGAGGGAAGTGAGACTTATTACTAAATTGAATCTTCTGTGGAATGCAGATTCTTTTGAAGACTATCTTTAAAACTGGAAAACACAAGGCATGGAGTGGGTGGCCCTCTGTAACATCCCGAAATTTCATAAAAATTTAAAATTTTTGATAACAACATTAATTATGATAATAATAATTGCGGAAATAATAATTGAGATTACGACAACATTAATTATAAAGTTGTTAGTACTAAACATGCTTTAATTTTCTGTTTTAGCCGCAATAAGATAATGACAGTTTAACACATAATTAGTAAATATGATTATGATAACAAATGTACTAATCGATTGGAAATTTGATGCGACATTTTTCTTTTGCAAAGATACTGACAGTTTAACTTTTGATGCGTAAGGGTGTCCTATGAGGTAACTTGGAGCTTACTTAGCTGAAATGCTAAAGCATAATGAATATCCTATGTGCAGACAACAGGTAAGAAGTTTCATGGCTATGTAGAAACAAGTACGTGTAAAGTTCAAATTCAACGTCATAAATAAATAAATTATTAGAATTATGTTGCGATCACCATAAGTGTGCAGGTATGGATTTCATAACTATAATTATTGTTTTTCCGATGTTGTCTTACAACTCCATAATGTTTAAAACAGAGTCATCTATGTATGTCACCATGCTGATAGTCTTGTTGTTGTAATTCCTGTCGTTGTCATAGCTAGCTTGTCATCGTCTTTAAGATAATTGATTATCCTCCCATTCTGATGTAATAATTGTATCGCAAAAATCAATTAAATGTTTGCAGTGAGAGAATACACCTAACTTTTAATTAGCTATTATGATAATCTTTATCAATGGATTTAATGAAACGTCTACCATACAGTATATCTATAGTTGCAATATGAATACACCAATGTTACCCAGATAGTGTGTAATTTTCTCATGTATGGACTTCTTTAAATCGTAATTTTGCAATGTCGAACTAGATGTGATAACTTATAAGTCTTTAAGACTTATGTACAGTATCATTTAAAGTATGAGTCTCATGTGGATAGATCTATGTCAACCTACTGACTATATTTATCATTGCAACTAATACAAAAACTATATAGTTAAAATTTAAGACTACTAGGCTTACCTTTTGATATAAATAAACTTTCAAGGGTCGTCCTATATAACCACATGACTCTATAACACGACCTAACTTGGAACTATATAATAGTTGGTTGATATATCACTATAATGAATATCGTGGGATGTAACTTATAACCCATACGAAACTTAGGATTCGACTTCACATAACATATAATGTTATAATGTCACGTATTAAGGTTTGAAATTATATCGTTGGGAAAAGAACACTGACATGCAATAAATTGTGATGGACAAGTTGGTGGTTACAAGTGATACGAAATCGGTGTTGGCGAATGTGATACAGGCATGCATTAATGGTCGTCCATATTGTATGTGTAACGGGGATTCGACAAGCCTCCACGTAAGTGCAAACTAAGCATACGATGACTGTAATAGTGCCATGTAATATAAGTTCATTGAAGGTTCTTCGAGCTGGCTGTCGATACACCCATCGTAAGTTAAACGTGGTAATGTCGTGCTATGGCAATGAATGAGCAATTAAGTGTTGGTTGTTCACTCCAATGCAAAGAGTGTTGGCATGATTTCGATCGTTGATCAACATTGATTTTGTTCATTGGATCAAACCCTAGCATTGCATCGGGTGTTGGGTTGATAGAAGTTAATGTGCTCTATGTTTTTGGTTCTTATTCGGTCTGTTAGGGCCGACAGGCTGCCGAAATTTTGGTTTAGAAAGTGTATGAGGTTTCGACCTCGAGACCTCTGGTTTAGAAAGGTTACAGGTCTCTTCCTTCTGTAATGGCGTCGTTTTTAACAGACTGGGTATCTATTTGTAGTGTCAAAGGTTGATAGTTTGTGGAACTTGTCGTTTAGTTTGAGTAAAAGATATGCCTGGTGAAAATGGACAAAGGGTTTCCTGTCTCTTTTGCAACGTGGAGTCATCGTTTAACTGGTGAAAGTGGAAAGCTTTGGTAGCTTACAACAAGGTAAATAATCTTGTAAAGAGTAGTAATATTCTTTTGTTGCAATTCGTCTTTTAGTTTGAAAAGTATTAGTTATCTAAATTCAAACGATTTTCTTGTCAGTTGCAGGTTAAGAAGCAGTGGTTCAAGCAAGGGTTTGGAAAGAGAGGCATGCTTCCAAACTGGTAAGCTCTGGGTCTTCCAAAACCATTGTAGGTGCTCTCCGTTTGTGTGTTGAAGTGGTTTCAATGGATGAGTGGCCAGTTCCTCACCGTGCCTCATCGTTGTCTTTAGTTGGAAAAACTTTAAAACGATTCTTTTGTCAATCGAATGGTGTATGTACAGGGATGTGGCCTTCGTTTTGATTGCATGATACTAAGTCATTTGACTATGATGTCTATCTCGTCAAACTATGGGTTATAAGCTCATCAGAACAGAGGGTTCTTTGTATTTGATTGGAATGTTTAAAGTTTGGGTTTGAAACCCTATGCGTTTTCGTTTGGAAACAAGTTGTAATCATTCTGCTTTCGAGAACATCGTTATTCCGTCTTTAAGTTGGAATCCTGTAATGGTGTAAACAAATGAACATATCCTACTGTTTAAATTATGAAAAGATGAGTAGAGCCTAGGCTCGTTTACAGTGAAAAATAATCTCTTTTCTTCTCATAAATGAATAAGTATGTTATATATCTCTGTGTAAACGTCTGTGTTAAACGACTTGAGGCTGTAGGTTGATATCGTGTTTTCTGACCTATACTAGGGTTTGTGAAACTTGTTTTGAATGACAACTCTGTAATGTATGATGTTTTGAAATGGTATTATTTTTGTTTGTAATGGGAACAACAGGTCATACCCTAATTCGTGTAGTTTTTTTTGAAAAGAAAATAAATGCGTGAAAACGAATTTTTAAAAGAGCTTTGGTTCGATCCGAGCCTGTGTAGATTGAGTTTGTAAAATTATAATAATGGAAATCGAAACTTGACTAAGTTTTGATATGAGTCTCAGTTTGGAAAATCAACACTTACAGTTTAGAACAGTCTAAATAAATAAAATGACTAATGGCAATAAAATGTTTATAATATTTTCATTATCTGTTTGAACTTATAAAATTATAGGCAATGGTTAGTGAGAATGAAAACAGTGTATGTATGTGCAATGTGAAAGACTATGTGATGACTGTTATGTACAGCCTTGAAAAAATGATCACATATTTATTTATTTGCAGCTATGATGTTATATTGCAAACATAATACGTTAGATAGAAATATGCATTCTATTTATTTCCTATATTCATAGTAATGATAAGAAAATTGCAATGTAAATGTACAGGAAATAATCAATATATAGAAAATTGGATTCTATTTATTTCTATGAACAAAGTAATGATAAAGGAAATACAATATTACTATACAGAACATAACTACTAGCTAAGATAAAGTAGAAAATTTGTAAAACCTGGGTAAATCTGTAGGGCAATAAACATCCCAAGAAGACTGTTCCACCCAACCAATTCCTGAAAGCAGTTAAGTACTTGCCTTAGGGCCCCCGAGCCTATTCACTAAACCACCAGGAGGAAGAAACTCTAGGAATTAAGACTTCTTCTTGTAGTAGCAAATAACTTCTGAATCTTCAATAGCTAGCAGTCCAATAGACCTGCACCAGCATCTCTGGTTCTTTTCAGCAATATGCAGACTTAAGATTTGCACTCACCACTAGCCTACCTAATTCGAATCCCTCAGTGATCACATGATGCACATGAGGAAAATATTTCTGCAGAAAATATTGGGTAAGAGCTGCCTGCTCAATTCGAATTTGCCTTTTGTAGGCTGCCTAGGCCTTTTCAGATGTTACTGGGTCATTAAATGAGTTTCTTGCTCACTCCCTCCACCTGGGGAATAATGCCACATTTTTAGGGGTAGTTGTCCCATAACCAACAACTAGTGGTGTGATGCAATTGCTGCCATCTGTCCCATACTTTCCAACAGCTTCCATTCCTCCTAGTGGGTCAGTGAACACTCATTTAACAGTCCCCTTGGGTGTTTGTCTCCTAATTGATTTATTTAAATAATAATATTCAGTAATTACATTCATCCTTGATCAAAACTGATCATAATTACAAAACTTTGTAATTAAATTTAACATAAAGTATTTTGCAAATAAAATAATAATTTTTAGAAATTTGGGTAGGTGACACCCTCCCAGCTATTATCAGTTGGACCATATGGAATTTTCACAACAAGATAATTTTTTATGACTGCCGCCGAGATTATCACAATGTTTTTGTCAAATCTTTGGCGTTGTTCCATGAATATCAGCTAGCTAGGAGGCCACCTCAAAACAAGTTACGTCCTCCTCCTATTATCGATGGATCCTTTTGGGTGGGTTACTTCGACGGAGCTTCATAATTGAATGGGGTGGCTTTCAAAGTTGGTATATTTCTTAAGTTGGGAGGCACACATAATTTTAAACTCAGGATGGGGAGCAGCGGTGGTACAGACACTAGGAGCAAACTACTTGGTTTTGGGGCCTTGTTACACTTTGCATACTTATAGTAGATTCTTTAGTTGCGGATAGTGGGGGATTCCAAGGTCATTCTGGACCGGGCTCAGCATAAGAACAACATACATGCTATATTGTTGGAGGGATGGCTATTCAAGATTAGACATCTTCAATCCCTTTTTCACCAATTGGAACATTGCCATGTTTATAGAGAATACAATCTCCAGGTAGACTTACTATCCAGGAAGGCCCTTACATCTCATAAGGGAATCCTTCACTTCGAGGAATGGAGAGACTCAACACTCATGTCAAATGGATCCTTGGTGTTTCATTGATTCCTGGTTTTTTCTTATATTATTGATGGCATCGACATTATCTAGCTTTTGTCTATATTTCCAACTCAGATTATGAAGAGGTTCTATAATGCCTCTAATTTAATAGTTTGGATGGACTACTTACTTCAAAAAATCTTTTGAAAATGGTTATATATCTCTATGTATTCGGAGTGGTACATTTTGAATCTACTCCAAGAGGGGTCTAAGTGTAAGGTTCTAAAGTCTACACAAGCCTTGAACCCATTCTATAACTAGCTTAGAGTTCCCCATGACTTGAAGTTTTTTTCTATATATAGTTTTAGAAGGTTAATAATTGTATGCATTTTGTTCCAATTATTTATTCCTTGAACCAAAGATGGTTTGAAATAAAAAAATCCTCCACCATGTATGTATAATATATTGTCTACTTAGAAGACAGGAAGGCGGCGAGGTTTTGAACAGTGGTAGAGGAGCCAGCCCAGCCCACTGTAGATGGCAGCAGGCCGTCAGCCTAGTCAAGGGCTGGCACGGTTCCCTAGACATTCATGCAATTGTTTCAATGGTCAGTAATTTTGGAGTTACGGTGTTAAGTTTTTTATTTTTTTTTACAGTTTTCTCTCTACCCTACTTTCCCCACTGGTAGCTTCACGGATCTCCCGGTATGGAGCAGCTAGATGAAGTGGACTATGGCAGCGACACGCTGCGGCACAGTGATATATGGAGCTCGCCACCTAGCGACTCTCGGTTTCTGAGCGGTGTAGGCGGTTTTGGGGGAGGCAGATTTGCGGAATACCACCTGACCAAGGGTTTGCCTCTTCCTGGCGTTAGGGCTTCTCCGGAGTATATTTCTGTGCCTACCCAGTCGGCATCACCGTTTTGGGACAGGAATGGAGTGGGGTACGTATCGTAGGGCAGCGCCAATAACATCTGGGGCGTTAAGGTTCCGTGCACATTCTCTCCGGACCCTGTAAGTGCAGGGCTTGGTGACCTTCCTGATTTCCTGAATTCCTTGGGTGGCTCTCTAAATGTATCTCCGGTGAGAGAGATTAGCGGTGTGTCGATAACAAGGGAGGATTTACAGGTGGATTATGGTAGCAGGGCCACACAGGGTGGTAATGGTGCAATGGCTCTGGACACGGCGGAGCAACGGGGGTTTTCTAGCCCGACTGGAGACGCAGCACGGAAGGTTTTAGGGTGTGGTGTAGGTCATGAGGGTTTTAGGGTCCCCCGAGTGAAGACGCGTAGTAAGTGGATCAAGAACATGGGTAAAGCCCCGAACTACGCTCTGGGTGAAGACATTGGCTTTCAGCAGATTATTTATATGGTTAAATCAGTACTGGTGGGCAGGGTGTATGGTAAGGCAGTGAGCCATAAATCTATGATTCAGTGGGATACCGGAGCATGGCTGGGACACTGTGGGTATGTACCGCGGATTGTGGGACTCTCGGGAGGCTGGTTTGCATTCCATTTTACCTCCGAAGCTCATGCAGTATGGGCTCTTAGCATGAACTGGTCGATTTTCAAGGCTCCGCTCCTACTTAAGCCATGGAATCCATTGTTTGATGCGAGTCACGAAAGAATGGATACTATACCTCTTTGGGTAAGGTTACCTGGGATACCCTTACAGTATTGGGCTGAGGAACACTTTAGGAGGATTGGCAATCTTTTGGGGAATTATTTGGAAGCCAATTTCTCTTTCGAGACAACTACAATTCAGAAGGTGGCAAGGATTTTGGTAAGCATAAATGTTAGGGAGGGTTTATTTGAATGCATGGATTTGAAATGGGGACCTTACACATTCACACAAACATTGGACTATGAAAATGTGTCGTTTCGTTTTAGAAGGTGCCATGAATATGGGCATCTGGCCATTGAATGCTCCTTACCGGTTCGTATGAAGATTGGCAAAACTCTGAAAAGGCGGTTTGTGGAGAAGGAGGTAGGGGAAGTATGGGAAGAAGATGAACTGGGTGCGCAGGGCAATGAACGTCCATCTGAGGAGATTCCCACTGGGGTAGTGGAAGTTGAGAACATTCTAGTGGAGGACGGCAATGTTCCGGAGACGGATGATTATTTGGGCACTGCAGAGAACAAACTCATTCTGCCATTGGACACGACACCGGAGGTTTCTTTGCTTTCTCTTTCTCGGGCATCAGACACTGTGGCTAGTACTCTTTCTTCTCCCTTTGTAAACCCTTCCTTCAATTTTTTTATTAAAAACTTAACTTTTCCTGGTTTCGATTGGGTGGATGGGCTTAGGAATTTACATATTTCTGCACAGTCGTTGGCTACTCTTCCTTCTTTCTAGCGTCATGTTGGTTCTTCCCCTGTTGTGGAAACCCTTCGGATTGATTGTCCTCCCCTTGTTTCTCTTGAAGATTCCCCTGTTCTTGTTCAAGTGGTGGCTGAGCCTTCTTCACCCACCGGCTCTTCGGAGTCTGGTTATTTTTTGTGTTCCATGAATAAAGCACTGGGGGAGGGTTAGGGAAGGGAAAACCTAAACAACCTAAAACCAGAGGAAGGAAGTCTTTCATCTCACATGCTAAGTCCAGGGCGCGCTCGGATCTTAGGAATGGTAAACAACTCTCAATTGAAAGGGAACTTAGAGCATTGAATGCCCATAGGGATGGGATGAGATGAAGATTATGTCATTTAATTGTTGAGGTCTTGCTGGTCCCTCCAAAAGACCAGCGATGCGGCGGATGCTGCTCCTAGAGCATCCTGATGTTTTGCTTCTACAAGAAACTCTGTGTGGTGGTGGTGAAGCTATTGGCAGGCTTAAGGGTTCGTTTCCTGGGTGGTGTTTTGAAGCCTTGGATGCTAGGGGACGTTCAGGAGGTTTGGCGATTGGTTGGAACGAAGCTAAGGTATGTGTATCCTCTTGGTGGGGGATGCTGTCGGTATTGGGAATTTCTTGCAAATTCCTGGATTTTGATAGAATTTTCACTATTGTAAACATATATGGCCCATATTGTGAAAGGGAAACGTTTTGGACCTCTCTGCTGGATAGAGAGATGCTTAGTGGAGATTTTGTGATATTGGGGGGGGATCTTAATTTCTCTTTGGGTCATGCTGAGGTTTGGGGGCCGCATGCTAATGTGGATCCCCTTACCAATTTTTTTGTTCGGAAGTTATCTGAAGGCAACTGGATTGATGTGGAGCCGGTTCAATTGAAGCCATCCTGGAGGAATAAGAGAATTGGTCTGGACATAGTGGCAAAGAGGTTGGATCGTTTTCTCCTTTCTGAGCATTTAGTGGAGGCAAATTTCTTCGTTCATCAATGGATTGGATCGGGGGGTAACTCAGATCATGATCCTATTTTTTTGGAGATGAAAGATGGTCCAATTAAACCTCCTGCACCTATTAAATTTAATAAGGTATGGCTGGAAGATTCGACTTTCATGGAGCTTATTCAGCAGCATTGGATACCTTTTCATACTGGGTCGATACATTCTGCAGCTTTCCATTTTGCGGAGAATCTTAGAACACTTAAGGAACCTATAAAATCTTGGGCTGCAGAGAAGAGGAGGAGGGATGATAGGGCTCTTAAGGCTATTGAAGGAGAAATAGCCTCTATTACTGAAGAGGTGGGTGGTGGTTTCAGCTCTCAGACTTCTAAGTGACTTCTAAGGACCATTTAGTTCATTTGGAGAATCAGAGGAACAGAATACTTCTACAGAATGAGGAGACTTGGAGATTGAAGAGCAGGGCCATTTGGCTGGAAAGTGGGGATGAAAATTCCAAATTCTTTCATGCTTATGCAAAAGGAAGAAGATCCGTTAATACTATATGGAGTCTTGAGGATGTAGAAGGCAATTCCATGTCTACCTTCGAAGGGTTGGCTTCAGTTGGGGTTACTCATTTCAGGGATCTATTCAAAGCCAGTGAGAGAGTGAATATTGAAGAGGTGATTCGGATAGCACAGCTATTCCCATGGTTTGTTGAAGCGGAGGATAACAGGAAACTGATGGCCCCCATTACTGGGGAGGAATTAAAGGAGGTTTTGGGAAGTTTTAAGAAGGATAGGAGCCCTGGGCCTGATGGGTGGACTATTGAATTTTTTATAGCTCTTTTTGATACCTTAGGCAATGATCTACTACAGCTTGTTGAGGACTCGAGGAAGAATGGCAGGGTGCCAGCCAACATCAACTCCACATTCATAACCCTTATACCTAAAGTGGATACTCCATCTTCCATAAATGATTTTCGGCCTATCTCATTATGTAACTGTGTGTATAAGATCGTTACTAAAGTGATTGCTAGTAGGCTTAAACCTATCCTATCTACTCATATATCAGAAGAGCAGTTTGGGTTCTTGGAAGGGCGTCAAATTCATGAGGCGATCGGAATTTCCCAGGAAAGGTTACATAGCATTAAGACGAAAAAACTGAAAGGAGCAATACTCAAAATTGATTTGTCAAAAGCATATGATAAGGTGAGCTGGCTTTATATCCGTCTCATGCTTACCCATTTAGGTTTTGAGATTGGTTTTATACGTTGGATAATGAGATGCATTTCTGTTAGAAAAACAGGATCGCAGAGTAATAACAATAAACAGAAATGCAAATATAATTACACATACACATTACAAGAGAGACACAGATATATTGTGGTTCACCCAACTTGGGCTACGTCCACACTGAATTTGCCAGTCCTTATTATTATTACCGTCCAGCAAGTTGAAGGGATACAACCTGCAGCACAACCGCTGCACTTCCTCTTCTCTGTTTTACAATCTCTCTCCAGATCTCAAAGATCTTTACAATGCATAAAACCTAATACATCAACCCTAGCCGTATTACAATGTCTTTCTTTTATAAGGGAAATACAATGGGAAAATACCACGGGATACCTAAAACCATGGGCCCGCAAAACAGCTGTCGAAAACAGCCCCAAAAATTTTCTTCTGGGGCGCTGCCCCCAAACCCCCACCGGGGGACCGCTGGCCCCCGGACCCCCCAGCCAAGGGGGATGGGCCCCCTAGAACCCCGTGGGGGGGAGATGCCCCCCCACACCCCCCCCGCTTGGGTGAGTGTACAGTCCACCTACACATCATATAGAACTGGGGTACAAACACAGCTAATACAATATCATCTATGAGACTAGAAGATCTGGCTCCACAACCAACAATTTCTACTGTATCTTTCTCTGTCTTAATGAATGGAGCGGCGACCCCTTTCTTCCACTCTAGACGTGGTTTATGTCAGGGCTATCCCCTTTCTCCATTATTATTTTTGTTAGTGGCTGAGAGCCTGAGTAGGGATATAAAGGAAGCAAAGCGGGTTGAAGAATTTGAGGGGATTCCAGTGGCTCCGGGCATTTCTCTTACACACTTGCTCTTTGCGGATGATATTTTGATTTTTTGTTCTGGCTCTAGAAAGGATGCAGACAGCCTCAAAGAGATTCTGAACCTTTTCTCAACTGCAACCGGAATGGAGATTAATGAGGGGAAATCCTCTCTTACTGTTTCTCTTTTGAGGGAGGAGGAATATATTTTATATACTAATTCATTCCCTTTCAAGATTCTTAATCTCTCGGACGGGTTAAAATATCTGGGATTCAATTTGAAGCCTAATGACTACTTAAAAAAGGACTGGTTTTGGTTGTTGGAAAAGCTGGAAAAGAGGTTGAAGTGTTGGAGTTTCCGGTGGCTTTCACGAGCAGGGCGGCTTGTTCTAGTTAAGACGGTGCTGGAAGCCATCCCGGTATACTGGATGTCACTTGCTTGGATCCCTAAAGGGATATTAGAAGCATCTAGGAAGATCTGCTTTAATTTTCTGTGGAATGGAAAGGAAGATGTTCATGTTACCCCATGGGTGAAGTGGGACAAAATTGTAGCACCAAAAGCCCTGGGTGGGTGGGGACTAAAGAATATTTTTCACTTTTCTAAGGCATTGGCTGCTAAGTGTGGATGGCATTTAATTAATTCTAAAGGCTTCTGGGCTAGGGTTATGCTGCTGAAGTACGTTGAGCCCGACACTGTGGAATATTGGATCAAGTCACCTCAAAAGGGTCATACTGGTGGATCAGTCATTTGGAAAGCCTTGGTGAACTGTTTTGATGTTATAGAGCAAAATATTGCCTGGGATGTTGGAAACGGACATAGGGTGAGGATTGGCCGTGATCCCTGGGTAGGATGTGAAGCTCAACACATATTATCAGAGGGTTTGATGGAGGCGTTGAAGCAACAAGGATTGCTTTTTCTTAGTTAGATGGTGGATGTGGAGAATGTCTGGATGGGAAGCCCAGCTTGGAGGAGGGCTGATTCATTCGGATTAAGAGTGGAGCTGGAGGAAGAACTTAGACAATACTTAAGAGCACTAAGTAGGGAACAAATTTTCTTGAACGAAGAAGATGACACTCTTATCTGGGATGGGGACCCGTTTGGGAATTACACACCAAAAAGCGGGTATCATTGGATTAGTGAGAACTATGTGAACAGAGAACTGGTTTGGTGGTGGAAAACTATATGGAAACTTCATTGCCCGCCCAAAACCAGATTATTCATGTGGTGTGTTTTGGAAAATCGGATTCCGACGTGGGATTTTTTGCAGAAAAGAAGCTTTCACAGTCCTAGTAGATGTTACCTGTGCAATTTATATGAGGAAACTGTTCCTCATCTGTTCCTTCAGTGCAGTTTCTCAAAAGAGGTATGGATCACTATATCTAGATTATTAAAAACACCTATTCCGTGGGAAGGGAACACACTTGAAGAGGCATGGAGAAGGTGGTCAAACAATGCTGCATTGAGTGGCTTTAAAGCACTACCCCTAGCGGTAATTTGGGGCATTTGGCTCATGCGAAACAGTTGCTTGTTCAAAGACAAAATGGGAATTCTAGCTCTTAAGCGGTCTCGTCAGGCACCAATTCCTCGAGTTATTCAACCCGTGGAAATTGATAGATCCCAGCCATGGGGTTTTTTTGACGGGGCTTGTCAAAATGAACAATGTGGGGGAGGGGCTGTCCTTTTCATATCACCTGTTCACTACTATGTGATGTCGTTTGGTTTTGGGAGGGGAACAAACAACTGGGTAGAGATTCTAAGTCTCAAACTCTTGATTTCATATGCTGTGGAACTTTCTATCCAGAAACTTAATGTTTTTGGAGACTCTTTGAATGTGGTCAATTGGGTTATGGGCACTTACCTATGCAGCAGTCGGAGGATTGCTTCAGTTTTGGATCAAATTCAGAACGTCACTCTCACTTTGGAAACTTTTACTTGCAGGCACATATATCGTGAAAACAATGCTGAGGCGGACAAGGCCTCAAAGGAAGTGCTGCTTATGGGGGTCAGCACTTGGAAAATTTCTGAATTTCTGAATGGCAATGAACGAGCCTTCTATCATAGACCATTCATAGAATGATCGAATGATAACATGTTTTTGTTACAGGTATTAGTTTTTGTGGTGACAGATAACAACTACACACAGTTTTGGTTAAGACCGATGGTTGGTAGTTTTTGCAAATACAGCTCGGTTATATAAACTATTTCGCTATAGTTATTTATGTAATAGACAATGCAAGTTTTGTACAGTTACAAAAGAAGTTATTATACTAGCTTATTGTAAAAGATGTTATTGCTCACGTAGTGAGAACATCAGATCTCTTTTTGCTCACTACAAGATGCTCGACACAGCAGTTCTATATTCCACTCTAAATGAGTGTGATGATCAATGTAATTTTGTACTCTTTGGATGAAATGAAATTACGCTTTTTTTTCGGGGAAAAAATATCTCTATGTATCCATTAAATTGACTTTTAAATAATAAAAAAGGGGAAAATGTTCCTTTGGGGAATTTTTTTTGGGACCAATGTCAGATAGAAAAAACAAGTATACTTTGATTCCGAAGGAATAACAAGTATAGTACTTTTAGTACTTTTTAGTGTGAAAAGAAAAAAAGTCATGAATTATAGGAACAAAATTAAACACATTTGTTCCACAGTCACTATATTATGTAATTTAAGTCATATTAGGGAAAATTAACAGAGGTGAATAAGATAATGTTTCTTTTAGTGGAATCCGTCAAAATACATTTTTATTGATATTTGTAGTGAACATTTATAATGGTGAATCGAAAATATATGGAAAGAAGTCTCATGGAAAGAATATTAGTTGCTTGGTAGAGTTAGGAGAAACATATTGGTTAAATAGCCAAACAATCCAAGTATTTAATGAAATATATACTCCAATTTAAAAGTAAAAGAAAAGGTGGAATTATTATGTTCATAAAATATATTTTTAATAAGATTTTGAATTTGTATTGATTAAATTATCAAAGTAAATTATCTTATTTGAGAAGAAATACAAATTATGTGATATACATATATTTTAAATAGTCACCAAAATAATTTGATCCCTTTTATATTGTTTTATTTTACTAGCAATTGTTCAGGAAGGGCAAAAGGAACACTAAGAGGAAAAGAGCACAAGGAAGGAAAAGCAGTTTGGCCAGATTCTTGGCAATAGGTTACATCGACATCATCGAAGCATAAAACAAAATCAGAATTGAAGTATGAATATTTGACTAACTAATAGAAGAAACCCCAAACATGATGTAAACACTTTCAAAGTAACCTCGAAAACTAACAAGGTGATGCAACTCAGAATCAAATACAAATAGTCCTACAATTGACTTTGCTTTCTCATCCATATTCTTCCATTCCATGACTTGGTATTCCTGTATGGTTTTGGGCTAAATCCCACTAACTATTCGCCAACGTATTTTGTGCATCAAGTGTAGTTGGGTCTTTAGTGTTCACAGATGGAAGTTGTTCCCATTAATGTTTTCTAGAGGAGCTTCTATTTTCAAAAAAAAAATTTGAGATAACTTTTGTGTATGAAACTTTGGAAAATAATGAAATTTATGTCTATAAAACTTCAGAAAATACCTCTAGTTGTTATGTCTATATCATGCTCTTCTCTTCATGCAATTTGTAAACGTGTTATGTCACTCGTCACAAATCAGGTTAGGTCTACAATGGTGGTGTATAATTCTTCTACATGCATGTCTCGACGTGTCTCTCCTTTGTTAAATGATTGCCTAAAATTTATACTCCATGCCCTGACTTCTACATCTTATGCATAGTGTTGCTCAAATTTGCATTTGCATTTGGATTTGCATTTCGTCTATATGCATTTTGAATCACATGTCTGGTTCATTCTGGCATGTGTGTACATGTTTTTGTTATTCTGGCATGTGTGTACATGCTTTTGTTTGTATCCACATTATATGTTGATAATGCCTATAGTGTACTTGTCTATATGCATGTTTCAAGCCAGTTGTTATGGGTCATGTCTGGTTTATTGTGTGCATCTAGGATCTAGGTTTCTTCCCTAGTTCTACATCAGTCGTATTTAGTATATATGCATTTTTGTGTATACTTACTCTTGCCAGTCCAATTTGTGTTGTTGAAATTTTTTGTCACAAAAAACTTCAGGCTTAAGTCCTATGCACTTCAATGCCCAACCATGCAAAAAAATGCAACATAAATAGGTCCTCTTTATTTATGGGGTAGATTCCTTGAGATACCGACCTAAATGATTTTGAAAGAAACATCTATTGGGTCTATTTATGTCCAACACCCTTAAGGGTTATGTGAAGTTTATTCCTTTATATTAAATGAGAAAGGAAACTCACTTAAAGGCTAAAGCACAAAACACTTAATGGCACCACGTCATGGGAAAAGGAAGAGTGTAGCAAGATAATAAATAACACAAATATGAATAACTTAGACATGTAGATCAAGCAACACAACAAGCAGTTCAAAATCTACTATATGCAATAGTCCATTGTATTAAATATTTCAAAATGAAATCTAAAATTGCACAGTACATATTCAGGCCTCTGCCCACAAAATCTAATACAAAATATGAAGAAGTAATTTAAGCAAGGGAGGGGACTAAGACTTCAAAAAAATGCTTCAATTCAATGGGTTCCAATATAACCATGGGCTCTAAAATTTGGCACAAAATCATTCAGAAAAATAGGAAAAAGCTTTTCTCCCTGCGACAATTCACGTACATGAAAATTTCAAGAAAAAGGTAGTTAGGTCAATTGAAATTTACCTAACTATCACTGAAATTAGTTGAGGGTTTGACACATGTAACAACAGGAGTGCAGGTGGTCTCACGCAATGGTTTCTTTCTTTCCTCCAAATTTGGCAATGATATCTAGTATTTCCATCACATATGCTCATTGCATAATATCTAGACTTAGCCACCTCATCATTTTGGTATTCAATAGCCTAGAGTGTCTCTTCCACAAAATCAATCATCAATTGAACACCATAGTTAAGCCACGCACCCCGGTTGATCATATTCTCCTTGAAAACATGAGGCCAAAACTCTAAATATTTCAACAAAGTAACATTTAATTAGTGGGCCACTTCAACCTATGCAACCTTAGGAATCAACTGATCATTTATCTAGAAAGGCATGAAACCAAAATCAATTTTTTTATCTTTCAACACTGAAATGAGACCGGGGCATTTAGACTACAATCTAGCAAATGCAACAATAACAACATTTAGGGTCATTGTATTTTCCTCTACCATGAGTGTCAAACATCAAACACATTAACATTTGAAAATACACTGTAAACTTCACACACTTTAGCATATGCTATTATCATATAATTAACATACTGTTCAGCTTCATTCAGCATAAAAGGATCCTTAGTAGCTAAAGTTTTCTTAAATTTCTTATTTGAAGTAGCATTAGTTTCCTAATATTTTGCAACTTTGAAGTTGTGGTCCAAGTCTTCATCGTGGCTTTTTCATTTTCCCCCACAACCCAACTAATAGTATCCTTTATGCTCATGAGAAACAATTTGGCACATCAAGCATTATAAATTGCAAGAGATAGAGGAACATCAATAGAAATATTAGATGCAAGAATAGTGTCTCTAGAAACCAAAGCAAATGTAGACTAAATAGCCAAAGGAGATTCACCGAAAGTAAATGCATAGGAGTGGCTTTCAATTCTTCAATCCTTCTTCAAAAAGCTTCATTCTCAATTTCTTATTTTTGAAGTTTTAATTCAACACTCTGCACAATAGGTTGCATGAAGCAAATATAATCAAGAACATAAATTCAAACAAGTTAACAAATTGTTGAGTAAGTCAAACATCATATTTTGCCTTATTATTACCCCTTTTCCTTTTAGCAGTTTTTACAATAATAATATCAATATTATGATCCACGTAAATAGCAGAATGAAGATAATCAAACTCAATAAGATCAAAAGATACCTTGGGTACTATTAGTTGATTGAAAAATTGTTCCTTACAGAAAGTACAATACCCATTCATCAATTTATTCAATAGCCTCAACAGTAGTAGTGGTTTGTGGAGTATGCAAAGCTTTATTCTTAGCAATGTATTGAGAATAAGAAAAACTTGGAAGGAGGTCTATTTAGCATATCAACAACTCTATTATTAGTCCCCATTTTTTACTTATTGATCAATGAAATTGTTGAAGATAATAAGCCCATTTAAAGTTTACTCATTGGATTGTGAGTTCAAATACATAAATGAAAGATTATTAGTATGAAGGATTGTTTCCTTATTAAGGATATGGTGCCTCAAGAACTTGAGTTCTTGGAGCAATGCATGGAATTCATTATCATCTCTATTGTAGTTATGTTTTGTTGTCGAAAGTGGTTATGCGTGATATAAAATTAGGTGGACTCCTTGCTTAAGACAAAGCTTAAACATTGGATTGTAATTCAAAAACATAAAGGGTTGTAATTAGTACGAAGGATTGTTTCCTTAATAAGGATATAGTGCATCCATTAGTTGAGTTCTTTAACCAATGCATGGAATTCTTTATCATCTATGTTGTAGTAATTGTTTATGACGAAGCCTAAGAACTCAACAAATGCAATGTTATACCTAAAGACAATTAGGATTTGTAATTGAAGTTATCAATCATGCAAAAAATGAACTGATTCTCAAATGTCATTACCCCTGGCATACATAGCATGTATAGATGGTATTCTACGACAAGTTGATTATCATTCCTTGCACAAACAAAATAAAAAGAGGAGAAGTAGAAAAGATAAGATTGTTAAACATGAGAAAGCAAAGTATCCACAACCAAGAATATTGTGCTCTTGTTGAATACAAGAGGTGGTCTTAGAGTGAATTTTTTGTTCTTGAGCATGTCCTACCAACTTTATTCAACAACTCCTCGATATGTGTCTATCTTTCCCCACACAGGTGTGCATTTTTCCCAACCTAACCTCATTGACATCAACAACTCTTATGGCAAACGAATTTCATCCTCTGACCTAAAAGCATAACAACAATGCAGACCCATCTAAAAAAGATATCAACTAGAATGAATCACAAAATTAAAATTGTAAATCTATTGAACATATAGATTACCATTCAAACATCTAGGGAAACTGATAATTATATAATGGAAGAAGAAAAAGTTGTATATTTTCATCATCATAAATCAAGAATTTTAAAAATGGGGTAGAGTTTCAAGAATGCATTCATATTCAACCCAAATAACTTTAACTCGAAACTCAAACATCTTGGACATGGGTATGGATCCTTGTTGGGAGACTAGAACTTCAAGACATTCTCTGCCTATCAAGGAGTAAGAGAATGGAAAGACATTTCCAACCTATTGAGGAGCATCAAGACAATCCTCAACAACACATGGAATGCCCAAACATTCCATGGCCTATTGGTCCCCATACAAGCATTGAAAATGTTATATGTAACATACATGTTTCTTAGTCAACCAAGTGTGGTAACAAGATGGCCCAGATTAGCATGACAAAAAATATTAAAAACACCAAAACAAAAAACACATGATACCCTTAACAAAAGGGAGTGAAATTGATCCACAAACATCAATAAACCCTTGCTACAAGTTGATACAAGAGATGACTATGTACGTGTGTCTATGGGGAATCAGAAATTGATGCCATTGGAATGAATAGAATATTTTCAAACTGAGAGGAGGCATCATAAAGTAAAACAACAAAATAAGGAAGGGCCTAGATGGGAAATATGTTGGTTGTGAAGCATGATCTTCCTTATTTAGAGGTCGTGTTTCAGCCGTGTCTGGATCCCAGCCCATGACGAGGGGGTTTGGGGGGTCTTCCCCCCCCAATATAGTCACCATGGGGGGTCCAGGGGGGAAGGAACTACATTTTAGGAGGCCCTCTCTGGCGGGGGTTCGGGGGAAGCTCCTGTTGAGATATTGTAACTTCTAAGAATATTATATTTGTACTTTATTATTTCGGAGATGTTCCATTCCTCCATGGAGACCCTATTGTATACTCGTAGATGTTTATTCCTTTGAGACATTGAGGTAACTAGGGTTATTAGATATCCCATGTGGGGTCGGCCCTGAGTTAGCTGTTTAGGGGTTATTAGACTCTCTTAGGAGAGGTCGGCCCAGTTAGGGTGAAGAGTCAGTTAGAAGATGAGTATAAGTAGAGGAGGTGTGTTCCTCACTTATCACTCATTCACTCACTTGTGTATTGCGCATAGGAGAGAGAGAGATATCTGCATAGGAGGAGAAGGAGCTCTTGTTTGGAGGACTACATCTTTGTATTGGTTGATTATCTATATTGAGGAAAGCTTTGCTGGGTTTTCTACCCCATGAGTGTTTCCCAGGGTAAATCTTTGTCTATCTTGTGATTGTGTTTCTTTCAGTGATCTTGCTTGTGAAATTAGGCTAAACTTAACATGGTATCAGAGCTAGCCTGAATAGGACATATTTCACAAGGTGAAAATACCTCTTTGTCCTCCTCCTAAAAATCAAAATTCTGAGCCCTAGATCGAACTTTTTGAGTGGGTAGAACCCCAGGCTTTGTCAAACTCTAGTTTGACTTCTGGACCAGAAAACCAGAAAAACTGCGCACCTGTGCACCAGTAAACCAGAAAAAGTGCAAACCATAAATTTTGTTGCAGATCCAAAAATTGTTGATCAGATTTGAAGGGTGAAAAGTTGAAGTTTCCAGAAGCAAAGTACACCAGTCATCTCAATTCAATCAAGCACATCTCCTGGTAAGTGTTATTCTATCTTTTGAGAAACTTCATTTTTTGTGACCTCCTGGATAAGATGGCTCCAAGCACTAAGCTTGAAGACAAGCTAGAGGATATAGAGAATTTTCGGGCATGGAAATATAGGATTGGTCTCATTCTTGAAGGGAATGATCTTTCCCAATATATCAAAGATGAGGTTGTAGAACCTGAGGAAGATGAAGCCAAAGAGAAGTATAAGAAGGACTTGATTAGGTCAAAGAGAATCATTGTTGATTCTATCAAGGACCACTTGATTCCCCAAGTGGCATCCAAGAAGACCCCAAAGGAAATGTATGATTCCCTAGGTAGAATGTATGAAGGGAGGAACATCAACAGAAAGATGAATTTGAGAACTCAATTGAAGAATACCAAAATTAATAAAGGAGAATCTATTCAAGATTATTTCACAAGGGTCTCCCAGTTCAAGGAACAACTAGAATCCATTGGAGACACCCTTGATGAAGATGAACTAGTCATGACTGCTCTCAATGGTCTCACTAGACCTTGGGAGTCATTCATCCAAACCATGTGTGCAAGAAAAGAAAGCATGAATTTTGATGTAGTATGGGAGGATTGCATTCAAGAAGAGGCTAGGGTAGCCAATAGAGAAGCCTTGCTCAAATAAGATGACCAAGATTTGGCCACTCACACCAGAAGAAGAAGGAGTCATTTCAACTCCAAGAAGAATGGTTTTAGAAGGTCTCATCCTCCACATAGATTTCAAAAGAAAGAAGGAGTAAGTTTAGAAAGAGACCTCTCCTCAGTTAAATGTTACAGTTGTCACAAACCAGGACAATTTGCTAGAAATTGTCCTTCAAAGAAGAAGAAGAATCTTCACAAAAGACATCATGCACATCTAGTAGAAGATGATAGTGAATAAGAAGAAGGGGAAAGGCGTAAAAGGAAGAGATCCAAAGTAGAAGAAGAAGATGCAGACGAGTATGTTCTATTCTCTGCACTCTCTGGGTCAGTAACACCTGGAGAAGATACATGGCTCATTGATAGTGGTGCTTTAAAGCACATGATAGGACAAAAGAAGACTCTCTCAAGTATGGAAGAAAACACCTCTCCACAGAAGGTATCTCTGGGAGATGACTATCAATATCCCATCAAGGGAATTGGTGAAGCAAGCTACAAGCTTGATTCTGGAACTCCATTGAAGATGAAGGAAATCCTATATGTATCAAGTTTGAAGAAGAACTTACTTTCTATCTCAGATTTAGACAAGAAAGGTTATAAGGTTGCATTCATAGATGGACAAGTACTCATGTGGCCCAAAGGAAAATCAATTGAGGATGCAATTGTTATTGGTGAAGAGCAAGGAGGTCTATACAAACTCAAGGGTCATCCAGAAGCTGCCCTTGTTCATGAAGCCACTAGCACAAGTGAGCTAGGGCATAGGAGACTTGCTCACATTAACTACAAAGCACTACCTCATGTGAGCAAGGTAGTCATAGGACTACCAGATCTAAAGATTGATCATGATGGCACATGCAAAGGATGTGCAAAAGGGAAGAATATCAAGAACCCATTTCCAAAGAGTGAAACAAAGACTAAGAGTACTTTGGAATTGATTCATTCAGATGTACGTGGACCAATGCCATCCATATCCTTGAGTGGGTATGAATATTACCTTACATTTATTGATGACTACTCAAGGAAGACGTGGATATATTTCCTAAAGGGAAAAGATGAAGTCTTTGGAAAGTTCAAGGAATTCAAATCCTTGATAGAAAATCATTCAGAAAAGAAGATCAAGATACTCAGGACAGATAATGGTGGAGAATATACTTCAAAGGATTTTGAAGTCTTTTGTAAAGAAGCTGGAATCGAGAGGGAACTAACCACTCCCTACAATCCTCAATAAAATGGTGTTGCAGAGAGAAAGAATAGAACCATTATGGAAGAAGTAAAGACAATGATACATGATCAAGACCTACTTATGTATCTATGGGTTGAAGCAGCCAGGACAACAATCTATGAGCAGAATAGACTATCTCATAGTGCTCTTGATTTCAAGATCCCAGAAGAATTGTTCACAGGGAAGAATCCTAAGGTTAGTCACCTCAAGATATTTGGATGCCCAGTTTACATTCACATTCCAAAAGAAAAGAGGACTAAGCTAGATCCTTTTGGGAAGAAGGGAATATTTGTTGGATATTGTGAAGCATCCAAAGCATTGAGAATATACATCCCAGGATTCCATCATATGGAAATAAGTAGGGATGTGACATTTGATGAAGAGGAAGCTCTCAAGAGATCTAGGAAGTGCCAGTATGAATAAGTATATGAGGAAGATGCACCTTCCAGAATTACAGAAGCTGCACCCACCCTTGAAGAGACAACACCTGAATACCATGACATGATGGAACCACGAGAACCCCCTGCCATAAATATATCAAGGAAGAGAAAGCCAACATGGGCAAGAGACATTATACTAGGAGCAGAAAAGTATGGAGCTCCTGAAGGCTCCACTAGAGTGAGCAAGAAACCAAAGACATTCTCCATCTATATGGCCTTGATGTGTGATCTTGTAGATCAAGAACCCACTAGTTATGAAAAAGCATCTCATAATAAAGAGTGGGTGGAGACAATGACAGAGGAGTACCAATCAATAATGAAGAATGATGTTTGGGATATAGTTCCCAAACCAAAGGACAAGATTTTGGTATCCTCCAAATGGATATACAAGATAAAGCATGCTACAGATGATAGCATTGAAAACCATAAGGCAAGGTTTGTGGCCAGAGGATTCTATCAGAAAGAGGGAATTAAATATGAAGAGACATTTGCACCAGTTGCAAGGTACACTTCCATTAGAACCATCATGGCACTTGCATCCATGATGAAGTGGGAATTCCACCAGATGGATGTGAATACAACCTTCCTGAATGGTGTGATTGAGGAGGAAGTGTACATAGAACAACCACAAGGATTTTAGGTTGAAGATAGAAGAACCCACGTATGTAAACTAAAGAAAGCTTTGTATGGGTTGAAACAAGCTCCCAGAGCTTGGTATGGAAGAATTTACATTTTCTTGACAAGCTTGGGATTTACCAAAAGTAAAGCTGATCCTAATATTTATCTCAAAGTTATGGATGATGAACCTGTCATATTGCTACTATATGTGGATGATCTATTTCTGACTGGAAATGAGAAACAAATTATCAAGTGTAAGAAGAATCTCTCTACAGAGTTTGAGATGAAAGATCTTGGATTGATGCATTACTTCCTAGGTCTGGAAGTATGGAAAGGCCTAGAAGGAATCTTTCTCAACCAGGGAAAGTATACAGTGGAAATATTGAAAAGATTTGATATGTTGGAATGCAAATCCATGGCCACTCCCATGGATTCCAACCTGCAGCTGTTAGTTGATGACTCATCGGAGTTAGTGTATGTGACTCTTTACAGACAGATTATTGGGTCACTAATGTATCTGACGAATACCAAGCCAGATATATGCTTTGCTGTGAACACCTTGAGTCAGTATCTAGTGGAACCTAGAGGAGTTCACCTGATAGCTGTAAAGCATGTGATGAGGTAACTAAAGGGTACAATAGACTTTGGTTTATGTTATCTTTGAGATCATGATCTCAGATTGTATGGCTACACAGATGTTGATTGGGCAGGAAGTGTATCAGGCATGAAGAGCACATTGGGAGGATGTTATTGTCTGGGATCTGCCATGATCTCATGGTTTAGCAGGAAGTAGTCTAGTGTGTCCCTCAGCACAGCTGAAGCGGAATATATTGATGCTTGCAATGCTAGTTGTGAAGCAATATGGCTTCGGAAGTTGTTATCAACATTATTTGACTTAGAGATGGACTCCACTGTGATCCTATGTGACAACCATAGTTGTATCAAGATGACAGAGGATCCAGTGTTCCATGACAAGTCAAAGCACATAGAGATCCGATATTTTTATATACGAGATATGGTGCAGAAAGGAGCTATCAAGCTCGAGTATGTGAGCACTGACGAACAAGTTGTTGATATATTGACCAAACCTCTGTCATGAGTAAAGTTTGAGTATTTTTGAGACAAGCTTGGTGTAGTTCAGAAGGACCCTCCTCGAAAGGGGGAGTGATATGGTCACTGATGATGAGATTGCCTGCATCGACGGTAAGGTCGATGATGTGGATACTTGTATTGATGAGAATACTGATGGGGTTATCTGTTCTGACGATAAGGTCGATGATGAAGCTATCTATTCTGACGATGAGTTTGATGATGAGGCTATCTGTTTCGACGATTAGGTCGATGATAAGGTTACCTATTCCGACGACTAGGTCGATGTGTGATTCTTAGACTTTGTCTAAGTGGATGATAGGACTGCATCGTCCCTGAACAATTAGTTCAAAATGTACGTGATAGGATTGCATCGTCCCTGAACAGTTAATTCAAAATGTACGTGATAGGACAGCATCGTCCCTTAACGGTTAGTTCAAAATGTACGTGATAGGACTGCATCGTCCCTGAACGGTTAGTTCAAAATGTACATGATATGACAGCATCGTCCCTGAACGGTTAGTTCAAAATGTACGTGATATGACTGCATCATCCCTGAATGGTTAGCTCAAAATGTACGTGAAAGGACTACATCGTCCCTGAACGATTAGTTCAAAATGTACGTGATAGGACTGCATCGTCCCTTAACATTTAGTTCAAAATGTACATGATAGGACTGCATCATCCTTAGACATGAGAGGTGTCTTAAATGGATCAAGGACTGCATCGTCCTTAGACATGAGAGGTGTCTTAAATGGATCAAGGACTGCATCGTCCCTAGATATGAGAGGTGTCTTAAATGGATCAAGGACTGCATCGTCCCTAGACATGAGAGGTGTCTTAAATGGATCAAGGACTGCATCGTCCCTAGACATGAGAGGTGTCTTAAATGGATCAGGATTGCATCATCCTTAGACATGAGAGATGTCTTGAGTTGATCTGGACTGCATCGTCCATAGACATGAGAGGTGTCTTAAAAGGACCAGGATTGATCATCCTGTAAGTAGATCTAGACTGCATCATCCATAGACATGAGAGGTGTCTTAAAAGGATCAGGATTGATCATCCTGTAAGTAGATCTAGATTACATAGTCCATAGACATGAGAGGTTTCTTAAAGTGAGAGGGATGGATCATCTCGTAATTGGATCATGTGTATTGTAGAGTATGCTGCTATGATGATACTGTTGATGGAGATGATCGAGATGATGATACTGTTGATCGAGATGATCCAAATGATGATGATCGAGATGATGATACTGTTGATCGAGATGATCAAGATGATGATACTGTTGATCGAGATGATCCAGATGATGATGATCGAGATGATAATACTATTGATCGAGATTATCCAGATGATGATGATCGAGATGATGATACTGTTGATTGAGATTATCGAGATGATGATACTGTTGATTAAGATGATCCAGATGATGCTGTTGATCGAGATGATCCAGATGATGCTGTCGATCGAGAAGATCCAGATTGCTATAGCTGTTCAGATGCTGCAAAAGATGAAGACTCAATACTGAAGATGTTCCAGTATTGAAGATTTGAAGATGCTCCAGTAACTGGTTGAGTTACTGATGATGTTAAAGAAAGCTTCCAATGATTTATAGATGTATCATGTATCATGTAGTTGATGACTCCTTGCTCCTACATATGTTGTTATAATATCCTTCTCGTTAAGGGGGAGTGTTGAGATATTGTAACTTCTAAGAATATTATATTTGTACTTTATTATTCCAGAGATGTTCCATTCCTCCGTAGAGACCCTATTGTATATCCGGAGATGTTTATTCCTCTAAGAGATTGTGGTAACTAGGGTTATTAGATCTCCCATGTGGGGTCAGCCCTGAGTTAGCTGTGTAGGGGTTATTAGACTCTCTTAGGAGAGGTCGAACCAGTTAGGGTGAAAAGTAAGTTAGAAGATGAGTATAAGTAGAGGAGGTGTGTTCCTCACTTATCACTCATTCACTCACTTGTGTATTGCGCATAAGAGAGAGAGAGAGAGACCTGCATAGGAGGAGAAGGAGCTCTTGTTTGGAGGACTACATCTTTGTATTGGTTGATTATCTATATTGAGGAAAGCTTTGCTGGGTTTTCTACCCCATGAGGGTTTCCCAGGGTAAATATTTGTCTATCTTGTGATTGTGTTTCTTTCAGTGATCTTGCTTGTGAAATTAGGCTAAACTTAACAGCTTCCCCATAGCGAAAATTTTGAAACAAAAATGCCTTGTAAAATGTTGTAATTTCATAATCATGACTTGGTCAATAATGGATGATTTACGGGCCCATAGTATTGGGTGTTCCATAGTATTTTCCCATGGTAATCCCTCTTTAAAAGGAAGGCATTGTAATACGATTGGGTATTGTAGCATTGTAACTATCTCTATGATTGTGTCAGAGAGACTGTGTGAGAGTGAAGAGGAAGTTGCAGTGGATGTGTTGGAGGTTGTATCCCTTCATTTGTTGGATGGTATAATAACAAGAGCTGAGAATTTCTATGTGGACGTAGCCCATCTTGGGTGAACCATGTTATATTGGTGTCTCTCTTGTAATGTGTTTTATGTGATTTTATATTTGCATCTTGTTTATTGTTATTGCTCTACAATCCTATTTTTCTAACAATTGGTATCAGAGCCAAAGGTCTATTTGGCAGATAAACTCGCAGTAAAAAAGGATTCTTGGTTCGAGTGGGAGAAATGGCGGAAGAAAGAAAGTTTAAGGTCGATAAATTTAACGGCCAAAACTACCAGTTATGGAAGATGCAAATGGAGGACTATCTGTATCAGAAGGATCTATTCCTACACTTTGGAGGAAAAGAAAAATAGTCGACGACTATGAAGGACGAAGAATGGGAGGTTCTTGACAGAAAGGTACTGGGAACAATACGGCTATGCCTGGCTTCGTCGGTGGCTTTCAATATTTCAAAAGAAAAGACAATGGAGGGTCTAATGAGTGCATTGGGTAAGCTGTATGAAAAACCCTCGGCCTCCAACAAGGTATTCCTAATGAAGCGTTTATTAAATATGAAGATGTCAGAAGGTGGATTTGTTGTTGATCATTTAAATGAATTTAATACAATTACAAATCAACTAAGTTCTGTAAAAGTGAATTTTGATGATGAGGTTAGGGATCTTCTAATCTTGTGTTCATTGCCAGAAAGTTGGAACGACCTGGTCATGGTTGTAAGTAACTCTATCTCTGGTTCAAACACTTTGAAATTTGATGATCTTGTTGGTGTTATTCTTAGCAAGGAAATGTGAAGGAAAAGCACATGTGAGACATCAAGTAATGCATTGACCATGGAGAGGAGGGGAAGACAAAGGGAGAGAGGAAAGACCCCAGGTAATCGTAGCAAGTCCAGGAAAGGAAGATCCAAGTCCATATTGGGAAAGATAGAATGCTGGAATAGTGAAAAGAAAGGACATCTAAAGAAAGATTATAGATCTCTAAAAAAGAAAGGAGATGGGCAACATAAGACTACTCAAGAAGCAAATGTCGCAGGTGATGTGTTACAAGATGCTTTGATTTTTGCATTAGATAAGACTAGTGATTACTAGGTAGTAGATTCAGGGGCTTCATGTCATGCTACACTCCATAGAAAATTATTTCATGATTATGTTCCAGGCGATTTTGGACATGTTTTATTGGGTGATGATGAACCATGTAAAATTGTTGGACTGGGTAAGGTACAGATAAAGTTAAAGAATGTTGAATGGCTATTGAAAGATGTAAGGAATATTCCTGCTATGAAAATAAATCTGATCTCAACAGGGCATTTGGGAGATGTTGGTTGTTTATCTACATTTGGAGAAACGTGGTGGAAGATCACTAAAGGATCGATGGTGATAGAAAAAGGAGACATTATAGGTACGTTGTATTTATGTCCTCAAAATACTGGTTGTTCTATCTCTTTAGCTTCCACAGGAACAGATACAACATTGTGGCATCATAGGCTTGGCCACATGAGTGAGAAGGGGATGTAGATTCTCCACTCAAGGAAGTTGCTGCCAGATCTGAAGCAGGTATGTTTGGAATTCTGTGAGAACTGCGTTTATGGAAAACAAAAGAGAGTCGAATTTATTAGGGTTGGGAAGCATAAAAATAATGAAAAGTTAGAGCTTGTGCATACAGATGTATGGGGACCAGATCAGGTACAATCTCTTGGTGGATCTCGTTATTATGTTACTTTTATTGATGATGCAACCATAAAAATTTGGGTTTATTGCATTAGACATAAATATGATGTGTTTGCTACTTTTAAGAAGTGGAAATCTTTAGTTGAAAATGAGACAGGAAAAAGGTTGAAGTGTATCAGATCTTATAATGGAAGTGAATATTGGGGCAAGGATTTTGATAGTTATTGTTCATACCATGGGATTTGTAGAGAGAAGACAATCCTAGGAACACCACAGGAATATGGTGTGTCAGAAAGGATGAACAGAACAATCATGTATCGTGCAAGGTGTATGAGATTGCATGCAGGGTTTCCCTTACAGTTTTGGGCAGATGCTGTAGATACTGTTGTTTACTTAATAAACAAAGGGCCTTCAAATGCTTTGGATGGTGGAATTCCAGAGGAGGCATGGACAAGTAAAAGGGTAAACTACTCATTTTTAGAACTTTTGGTTGTGAAGCATTTGTCCATGTTGATAAAGAAAATAGAACCAAGCTTGAGGCTAAATCCAAGAAATGTACCCTTGTTGGATACGGGGTTGATGATTTTGGTTATCCCTTATGGGATTATGAAAATAACAAAATCATTAGGAGTATAGATGTGGTATTCAATGAAAAGGTCATGTATAAAGATCAGTTGCAGGGAAAGAAACATGAAAAAGAAAACACAGAGTACACGGTGCTTAATGAAATCAAATAAAATGAAGTTCCAAAGGTGTCGAAAAATCAAGAACAGTAGGAGGTACCTCAAAATCCTGCAAGTGTTAGAAGATATACCAGGTTAAGTAGACCCCCTGAACAATACTCTCCTTCAATGTATTATTTATTGATGATTGACTCTGGTGAACCAGAATGTTATGAAGAAGCAATGCAGGTGGAAACTACAAAGAAGTGGGAGCAAGGCATGAATGATAGGATGGACTCATTTGTAAGAAACCAAACTTGGGATTTGGTTCAATTGCCTGCAGGTAATAGAGCATTGCAAAATAAATGGGTTAATAGGTTGAAGGAAGAAGATAGAGGAAAGAAGTGGTACAAGACCTGACTTGTTGTAAAGGGGTTTGCACAGAAGAAAGGTATAGATTTTGATGACATATTTTCTCCCGTTGTTAAAATTACTTCAATTAGAACTATTTTAAGTCTAGTGGCAGTAGAATATTTGCATCCTAAACAATTAGATGTAAAAACAACCTTTCTCCATGGGATTTGGAGGAAGAGATTTATATGCAGCAGCCACAAGGGTACGACGTCAAAGGGAAGGACAATTTAGTATGCAGGTTGAAGAAGAGCTTGTATGGCCTGAAGTAAGCTCCAAGGTAGTGGTATTTGAAATTTGACAGTTTTATGACATAACAAGGTTATAGCAGATGCCATCACTCTGACCACTGTGTTTATTTCAAGAGGCTAGATAATGGAAGATATATTATCTTGTTGTTGTATGTGGATGAAATGCTTGTTGCAGGGTCTAACATGCAGGATATAAATGTGCTCAAAAGAAAGTTATATAATTCATTTGTGATGAAGGATTTAGGTGCTGTAAAGCAAATCCTTGGTATGAGAATAACAAGACATAAGAAAAATCGCAAATTGGCATGGTCTTAGGGTGAGTACATAGAAAAGGTGTTGGGGAGGTTTAGAATCCAGAATGCAAAACCAGTTAGTACACCTTTGGCCAGCAATTTAAAACTAAGTAAGGAGATGTGTCCCAAGACACATGAAGAGATAGATTACATGTCCAGGGTTCCCTATTCATTAGTAGTTGGTAGCTTGATGTATTCCATGGTGTGCACAAGACTAGATATTGCAATGCAGTGGGAGTTGTGAACATGTATATGAACAATCTATGTAAGGAACATTGGAAGGTAGTACAATGGATTCTCAAGTATTTGAGAGGTACTACTACTCATGCATTATGTTTCGGAGGTTCAAACACTGTTCTACAGGGATATGCTGATGCAGAAATGGCAGGTGATACAGATAGCAGGAGGAGCACCATAGGATATGTCTTTACTATAGGTGGAACAATAGTAATTTGGATTTCGAAGCTGTAAAAGGTTGTTGCACTTTCAACAAAGGAAGTAGTGTATGTTGTTGCTACAGAGGCTAGTAAAGAGATTATTTGGTTACAAAGGTTCATGAAAGAATTCGGTAAGAAGAAAGAGAATAACAGGCTTTACAGTGGCATCCAAAGTGCCATTCATCTTACAAAGAACTCAGCCTTCCATTCTAAGACTAAACATATGCATCTCAAGTACCATTTCATACGGTCTGCTCTGGAAGATGAGCTGTTGAAGCTGGAAAAGATACACACTAGCCATAATCCTATAGACATGTTAACAAAGTTGGTAACTAGAGAGAAGCTGAGTTCCTTCTCGGTTTCAACTGGCCTTCTAGCATGAAGGTGAAGATGATAAATTAGCCAAGTCCAAGGTTCAGAGCATAGTCCACTAGGAGCGGAGTTGTTATGATTAGTCTCCAAGTGGGAGATTGTTGGTTGTGGAGTCTAATCTTCCTTATTCAGAGGTCACGTTTCAGTCGTGTCTAGATCCCATCCCATGACGGGGGGTTTGGGGGGGATTTACCCCCCAATATAGTCGCCATGGGGGGTCCAGGGGGGGCAGTGACTACATTTTAGGAGCCCCCCCTGGTGGGGGTTTGGAGGCAGCGCCCCCGTAGTGAAAATTTTGAAAAAAAAATGCCTTGTAAAATGTTATAATTTCATAGTCATGCCTTGGTCAATAATGGGTGATTTACGGGCCCATGGTATTGGGTGTTCCATAGTATTTTCCCATGGTAATCCCTCTTTAAAAGGAAGGCATTGTAATATGGATGGGTATTGTAGCATTGTAAAGATCTCTATGACTATGTGAGAGAGACTGTGAGAGAGTGAAGAGGAAGTTGCAGCGGATGTGATGTAGGTTGTATCCCTTCATTTGTTGGATGCTATAATAATAAGGACTGAAAATTTCTGTGTGGACATAGCCCATCTTGGGTGAACCACGTTATATTGGTGTCTCTCTTGTAATGTGTTTTATGTGATTTATATTTGCATCTTGTTTATTGTTATTGCTCTACGATCCTGTTTTTCTAACAAAATATGCCAACACAACATTAGATAGTGGATAAGCAACATGGAGGAGTTTCTAGCTTTGATGGTGAGAATTCAAGGATTGAAGAAACATTAGTGAATTACAACTAACATTAGTCAAAATTACGAATTCTTGTCATACTTATATATAGTTTTGTATTTGGTTAACAAAATGCTCTTCAAAATGTTATACAAACAAATTGTTGTTATGATTCCCTTTCGTTAATTCCAAGTTTGGTTACCTATTGTTGAACTACATTGCCACCCCCATCCTCATCCCCATCCCCACTGTAAAGAGAATAGAAACAACTAGTTCATAACATAATTTAAGATTGATTGTTTCTTTATCCCATTAACAATGCATAATATATATGGAAATGTTCATATACACCCCACAAAGCTTTATGTAACTGCACTATATTGTTTTTTACATTCCCAAGTACTTGTTAACAATTTGAATAAAATTGGAGCATTACAATTGTATCTATGGAGGCCAGTATTTGTAACCTATTTATTTCAATGGATTAAAAAACATGTGAACTCTTCAATTAAAGATGAGGAAGAAAGGACCAAGAAAAAGCTTGTTCATTTTTTCCTTTGCAATCTGTATTTTGGTAAATCCCCAAACAACCAGAACTCAACAGATGTGCATCGTATTAACAATAAATCAAAGCAAGCATAACCAAGCCTCACTATTGAATTCAAAGTAACTAGCCAGAAATTTGGTCATTTACATGGAGATTTTCCAAGAATCAAAACATCCAAAATAATAATTATTGTTTCCCTGTCTTTGATTTTTCCACTAACCAATACTTATTCCTATTAATATCACCTCTTTGAAAACTATCCAAAAACTCCATGTGGAATTGATGGCTCTCAATCTCATTGTAAAGTTTCTATAAGAAAGAAGCATGCCACAAATAAAAATGGAGAGGTATCAAATTAATGTGTTCCATACAACACCATCTCCTTCACTACAAGTACGATGGACCCCTTTTAATCTTTTGACATACTTACAGATTCCACTACAAGTTCAATCAAATGATGCAACACACACATTACCTACTTGCGCCTTCTACTCACAATCTGACAAATAATGCATACAAGATAGAAGAGGAGAAATTAGAGCTGAACATTGGGTTTGTTCAAGACAATCAAAGAAATCAGAAATGCATTAAGCTTGGTGTACCTGGAGGAGTACCACATCACATTTTGCATTCATCTATGTGTTCAACATCTATCCCAATGAACTGAGCCTCCAATGAAGCATATTCATTTGCATACCTATGTAATATGGGTATGCAAGCAACATTTCCAACATATACTTGTGTTAGGTTAGTTCAAACCCTTTAAAGCAAATTTCAACACCTTGAAAAGGTTGTAAACCTTCAAAGCAAAAATGAGCAAACGCGGATGTTCAACTAGTGAAGAATTTCTTGAGTGGAGAAGACATGGTTGTACTCAAGAATTTATAGATATGTAAGTAGTCAAATCTCTAGAACTAACATGAATCTGACTAGTGGCATGTCTGAAGTATCTGTCACCCTCTTCACCAAACTTCTAATATCCCGGCTCATGATACTTGACACCTCTGAAAAAATACATATTTATTTTCGTAGCACCTTTTCCTAAATGTAAAATAATAAGTATTAGATAACCACGACAATCGAGGTTTCATATTGTAGCAAGCACATGAAAATCCTTTGTAGGAAGGCTAAAAAGAACACCATAGTTTGAACAACACATTCACTTTACATAGTCTACTCATAATTTACTGCCATTCCAACATCATAATACTACTTCTTTTGATTCAAACAGAGAACCTCAATTCCAAGGAAGACATATATGTCCCCTTTAAATATAAAACATCATATTTAAGAAATTGTTTATAAGTCTCTAATTTGTAAACATGACGCAACACAACTAGAAGGATATGATTTGTTGCCAAAATCCAAAATAATCTTCATTTATCTCTATATAACTTCAATCATAATATCCACAAAATTTTATACAATTTCAATTCGGAAAGGTCCAGTATTTTAGGATGTTTTCTAGAAACCCAATTCCTTATGCCATTTTGTCCAAGTTACTTACTTATGTACAAGAACAAGTCCAAACTTCATGCAACCAATGTAAACTCTTGGTTTAGATCGGTATCATGCAAGAGTGGTAGCCAACATTCCCGAGAAAACTATATGTATATTCTTAGTGATAACAAAATAGGACAAAGATATCCTTCCATTGATATTAAAAATATTAGTCATCTTGGAACTAAAAGAACTAGGGATTAGTACCTAAATTGACATGCACATCATCATTGATTGTAAAACAAAAATGTACATCCCATTTTGATACTACTATAGAAAAATAGGTCTTCGTCTTTATAGAGAGCTCATGGCAACCTTCACATGCTCCATTCTAAGGAAATCATTATGTTGAGCATATTCTGCATCAATGGCATGATCCAACGACAATATTCTAGCCTTCCTATGGATCTATTTATGATAGAGCTTGCTCAATTTGTGCTCCAGGCATAAAAGTCTCAATGGGCCATCCATAATCATCATGCCTATAACTAAGACAACCCTTGCTTGCTTAGTCATGAAATGTGTAGAGGTTCCTAGATAGCCTCTATTCATAAATAATAATAAAATCATACATACTAATATTTATGCAAAAACCTCTTGATTCTCATATTATAGAGTGCAACAAAATTATCCCCTACATACTAATATTTATGCAAGAATCTCATGATGCTCATATTATAGATAGAGGGCATTAAAATTTTCATATTTCCAAAAGTGGTGGAATATGAGCATGGTACAATCCTATAGCTTGGTTGTTCCTTCATCTGCTTGAAGTAATATAAAAGACGAGTGTGTTTATGAAAATACTCTTTGTCCAACTTATTATGTTAAGCACTGGGATAAATGCACAATGTGCCACATAAAACTTAGCTCTATAAAAAAAACTTTGTATATGTCAGTTGTTTCTTAGCATCATTGCGTACACTTATAAGTTCATTCTTGTTCAAAGCCAAATCCTCTTGATCCTTCAATATTTCCTCCATGGCATGCAGGGTTTGAAGTTTGTTGTGATACTTTTTTGCTAAATTGGGATTTTCTAGAGGATGAGTAATTGCAACTTGCCTTTTGAATTTGCCATAAAAATGGAGAGCGTGATCGCATGGATAGTGATTGAGTGTTATAAAGAGTTTTGAGTCCCACATATTAATAAACACAACACCTTTTAACTCGATGGGTATACAAGGAATCTCATAACAGTTTCTAAGAATGGATTCTCGTAGAAACACTTATTGACGTAAATATAATTTTCTATTCAATTGGATAGTAAGAAGTCACTAAAATAATTTGATTCTTTGTAAATTGTTTTATTTTAGTAAAAAAATTTAGTCACCAAAACAATTTAATTTTTTATAAATTGTTTTATTTTAATATAATTTTCTATGTAAGTTTATGAGCATGTAAGTATTATGCATTCATATATAGAAAGTAAAATAGTGAAAATAAATCTTAATTCTCGTAGAAACACCTATTGACGTAAACATAATTTTTTATTCAATTGGATAGTAAGAAGTCACTAAAATAATTTGATTCTTTGTAAATTGTTTTATTTTAGTATAGTATTTTTAGTCACCAAAACAATTTAATTCTTTATAAATTGTTTTATTTTAATATAATTTTCTATGAAAAAGGTCTGCGAACATGTGCTACCCAGCCAAAGGTAAGCGATACCATCCATTTACAATTTACTACGGCGGTGCTACATAATACATTTTACCATGAGCTTATATGTGTCTGATTGATGCTTACTTGCTAGAATCAATTCTAGTTGTTGCTTTTGTGTAATAGCTATCCATAGGTAATACCATAATTAGAGTATTAAAGCAAGCTAGTAGAACCATTAGAACCATAATTATAGTCTTCAATCAAGCGAGAAGCACCTTATCCAGAGTCGTAGGGATACCTTACTTTTTAAAGGAAGCACGGACCAAGCAAGCTTGAAAGTTGAGCATGTAAGTATTATGAATTCATATATAGAAAGTAAAATAGTAAAAATAAATCTTAATGAAATCTCACAAATGGATATCAACAATTTTTATGTGGTTTTTGCTTCTCCATAAATGGCAAAACAAAGAAATCTCAATTGGCCTTGAAAGGGTAGGCTCACGTGGGAAAAGGGGGCTTTGTAATTTTTTCTTATGTAAAATGGACTCAGAGTATGCAATAAAAAGAAATGTGAATTTAAGTTATTTTAGTTTTTATTTGGAAGCTTGTTTTCAATGATGCAATTCACCTTTTTAATTTTGTTTTCAACTAAGACTATAATGCGGTTTTTTGAATTCATGTTATAGATACCCCTTAATGTATGTGAAGGATGATATTTGGGTTTAGTTGAACACTAATTTTATTTAACCCTCTGCAATTAGTGATACGTGAATTGTTATGGATATTCCACTAGAATAGTTCGTCAAAACAGATCTTACAACTTAGTTTTTTTATTAACTTATTTCCAATAAATGCTAAATAAACTGGAACTGTAAGAATAACTAGAGAAAACAAATACATAATCCACACAATAAACACAAAATTTACCCTGGGAAAACCTACTATGGGGAAAAACCTAGCCATAAATAAGGACTATGCCATGCACTTTTATATAGAATGCAAATACAAAAGAAAAGGTACTCTCTATGGAGTTACCTATGATTTTGCAGCAAAAATGGCTACTAGAAGATCTCTTACTTCTTATGTTCTACTCTAATATCCACTCCCTTGATGTTGCTCAACTATGGAACAATACGATAACATTATAAGAATGGAACCTCTTCTTCTCCTAATGGCCCGATATTCAACATAGTTCCATACTCATCTAGGATTAATTTTAAGGTTTTGCATGCATCGGTTCCCGATTAGGAATAAAAATTAACAAAAACATATTTAAATTAGTCTAAATACATATATTACCATGTTTGATGATGATGATGATGATGATGATGGTGATCTTTAACATCCACTCGGAGCAAATTTGATCTATTGGACCTTAAGAGAAAAGAGAAGACATACACTATTTTATTTGCTTTAAGATATTATTCCTATGCTCAAAAAACTTGAAGCGGAGCGTCCCTAGCTCGCCATAGTTTTGAGGAGTTAGAAGGTTAGAGAGATCAGTGTTGGAGCAAAGATTATGGAATTGTGATCTAATGTGGGTGTAGGCGGGGCATTCTAAGTGAAAGTGATTTTCATCTTCAACACTCATAGACTCGCAAAGATGGAAAATCCTTTCAGCCCACGACGTTTTAGGGGTTGTCCAGCACCTATTTTCACTATGAAGCTCATGAGAGTTCGTTATAATCTTAACAATATTAATTTTTTTCTTTGAGCTCATTAATATAGAAAGATAATTTTGATCCTCAAGATTAGGGCTCTTTATAATATCGTAATTTTCTTTTAACCTATAAATCTTCCTTGCACCACATTTTCTCTTTGAACGTAGAAGTAATAATATTTTTAATGTTATCGATATTTTTCAAAGGGGCATTTTCTTCAATCCCCCAATAATTTAACCAAGTCATGGCATCTTTAAGCCACCCTCGCTTGAGGCATAGTTGGTTTTGGATGGAGTTAAGAGCAATTTTAGGAAGCCGATGATCTCCTATATTATCTAATTTGTGCTTGTACATTAGATAGCTAATCATAGCCATGCTTTTAACGAGGGAGAATCCCACTTTTAAGAAGAGAATATGAAAAGGCATATTACTCTTAAATAGAGCAAAACCCTTAATTATTAATAACTGAAGTTTGATTTTTAAATATAATATTAGTACCATGACTTCCTACTTTTTAATTATTAATAATTAGGACTTGATGTTTAAGAAAAAAAAAATTCATTACCACCAAATATTATTATTTGGGGTGGTTTAAGAAAATTTTAATGGAAAACCTTGATGTTTAAAGAATTTTTTTTTCATTGCCACCAAATATTATTTGAATTGGTTTATGGTTTAAAAAAAAATTCATTACCACCCAATATTATTTGGGGTGGTTAGAAAAGAAAATTTTAATAGCACACCTTGATGTTTAAAGAAATTATTTTTTTCATTACCACCAAATAGTATTTGAGTTGGTTTATGGTTACCTCCAAATTGGAATAAGAAACTTCGAGAATTTTCTTTTTTCTTTAGTTGAAACATTTCGTCCATAATAAATATAATAAACTCTCTTCTTTTTCTTTAGTTGAAACATTTCATCCATGATAAATATAAAATCTTGTTCACCACTATAAGCAACGCTCCTCTATGGTCCACCTAATCCATTATAATTAATCATTCATTTATTATTACCGTGTCCATTCATTTAAGGAAGTCCTTAATATTATTATAAATTTTGGAATTTACATTTTGAATAAGAACATTGTGTAAGATTTTTTAAATAAATTGATTTTTAACCATAAATATTTTTTTATTGATATATTATTCTTTTAAATTACTAAAGTTTTTATTCAAATTGGATTTTTTTAATATTTCATAAATTCAGATTTAAAATGAATCTATTTCGTTTATTACTTAAGCTCATCACTTTCCTAATTTATCATATCCTTATCACTTTACATGTTTTTTTTCATAATTAATATGAAAGAAAAACAATGTTATTGATAAGTACTCCTTAACTCTATGAAATACCTTCCATCTATGATGACCTTATACCCATGTTTATATAAAAGTGAATAAAAAATAATGTGAGGCCCAAGTGAATCCAAATGTAATCATTACAAGGATATCTAGATAACCAAGTTCACACTATTTTCCTTCCATAAAAGAAATAGCAAGGTTTTGAGTTCTTCGTTATTATTAAAATAATTATACTATTATAATTTTGGTTGCTTATTATGTTCTCGGGGCTGGGATGTAGACTAGATGGCAATAGGGTGCATTGTTAAGACACACCTTTTGACGTCGCGGGTTCAAGCCTCGATTAGCCTTATGTGTTGTGCGTGAGATAGTATTGATACACCTAGAGGTATAGTGGTAGCGAACCGGAATCGACCCCGTATCATATGAATACAAGTGCGGTTCCAGTTACAAATTCTCCTAGTTACAAAAAAAAAATCTTGGTTGCCTACTATTTTAATAAAAAGTCTTCCATGAAACACAAACTCTACATCTCTATCCACCTTTTCTCTCATTTTTCTTAACTATTTGAAAAAAACAAAAAATTAAAATTTTGTATTTTATATTTAATAATTTAATTAAACATTTTTTTATATTTTATTTTATTTTAAAGTATAATTAATTTTAATTTTAATGTATTATTAATTTATTTTATTTTAAAAAAATATAATTCAACATTTAAAGTTAAATCTTTAAAAATGCCTTCTCATTTTTCTTAACTATTTAAAAAAAACAAAAAATTAAAATTTTGTATTTTATATTTAACAAGAGCCACGAGGTGGTGATGTCCCCGACAAAAGCATAGGATTGGGGAGCAATTCAGCAAATAGATTTATCAATTGGAGTGCTATAGTAACTACAGTTTCAATAACTTATATTTATTCATGTTAGGTATGTAGACGTCATTATCAGTAGCTGAAATATGTGATAAGTGAAATCTTTAGACATTCGTGATATCACTTATGGGATTTTAGGCATATAGAAATTCATTTTCTTGTTGAGATGCTTTTGGGCTATGTTCATAATATGTCTTACCATAAATCTGAATAGAATTAGGTGGAGGATGTAAGGCTTAGAGTGGGTTACAAGATAGAAAACAATTGCAATAGATACAACACAATTGCATTTCTATAACATAAACTAGTAGTAGAAGAAATATAAATAAATTGTACAATGTGTCGGGCAATGTGTTTAATAATTGTTCCTATTGTGGATATAAAAAGATATGAAAGCGGAACATGAAGAGTGACAAATTGTATAGTGGAAAATTGATTACAATAGTTTTAATATTGAATATTGATTGGGAAAGAAATAAAATTTGATGTAAATTGGTACTTGTATAGACAACTGTAACACACAAAATATTTTATGGAGGATTGTTTATTGCTTTAATAGATGTTGTATCTTTGGCAATAGTAGGATGTGATTATAAGTCATGAACGTTATCTTCTGCTATTGTTAATTCTTTAGTGGTTTCTATGTTGGAGCTTTTTTCTTTTTGCTTGACACTGTCAATTCCAAAATCATAACCATGTTGGAATTAGCATAAAATCTATGAATTTTTGTTGTTACTGAATAGAAGAAATGATCTTTGGCCAGAGTCTTATAAGGATTGCATTGTAATAATCAAAGTTGATTTCGATGGAGTGGTGATAGTTTAAAAAGTTTCTGTTTCTAAAACAAATAGAGGAGAAGATTTTAATTGACAAAGTCAGTGGGGTTGGTTTTTGTGATTTTGGCAATGACCTATTGGAAACATGATTAAATTCATTTATTATTTGTAATGAGAATTTTTTTTCTTATCTTTAGTTAATGCTTGTTGTAGATGTCTTGCAAATTTTATCAATTTTAAAATCTTGAACAATTTCAAGTTTGTTAAAGTTTGAATGGGATATCAAATTATGTTCTTCATATGAGGTTCATTGATATTGGAACCATTTTCAAGTATTCTATGGCAATTAGAAGAGATTTTTATTGGCTTCATCGATCAAAATTCAAGGAAGCGAAAGCCTGAAACAATGGCACAAGTTATGTCATTTTGCCTTTAACCTAGCATCGAAAAATGTTAATGAATTGTTCTTTAAGTGAAGTTTTGTAATCTGGTTATTTTATCATGGTATGGGTTGTTGTAGAGTATTGATAAGCACATGAGGTGCTAATATTTTGGCAGGTGATATTGTACAGTGTGGGATGTTCTTTTGCATGATAATATGCAGGGAAATTGACACTATCAAGGGATTAGTATCAGAATTAATGTTGTTTTGTAATGACTTTAGTTAGGTTAAAATTTTGGAGTTTGAAAAATTGGAATTGCATTGGAAAAGTCGCCATGAAATTGTTGATGACATTTTGTCCTTTTCAAATAGCAAAAAAGCAGGATCGAACAAGCAATCTCGATTTTGGAAATGGAAAGCTTCTAACCGTAGCAAATGATTTTTTGACAGTGCAATATCAATTGCATCATCAACTTTGTCTTTTGTTGATAAGACTTCTGAAGCACCAGGTTGCAAATGCATAGATCTTAACATATTGACCAATCAACCAGATTTAGTTACTTGAACTGCAAGCAAGAACATGCAATAGAAGGGAAAAACAAATCAATTAAAGTGTTTGAAGTTTAAAATGAAAAATGTAGCATTTCATAAGAATAACAATTTAAGAGGAAACATGGGCTAGTGCATAGAATTGTTAATTTTCACAACTTTATAAATGCATGTAGTTATTGCATAAAATATCTCTTCGCATGAGTTTGAAAATTTCAAAAAGCCACTAGCAATGATGAAATGCAATAGCAATAGAAGGTTGCAATTGACATTGGCGTCTATTGGAATAAAGGGAAGGGTGCAAAAAAATCAAGGTTTTAAAAATGTTTGCAATGATGAAATGCAATAGCAATAGAAGGTTGCAATTGACATTGGCGTCTATTGGAATAAAGGGAAGGGTGCAAAAAAATCAAGGTTTTAAAAATGTTTGCAATTTGACGTTGCCAATGTTTTGGCAATGATTTAAAGTATATTAGATGCATATTTTACAAATAACAAAAAATGCTACTATATTCATTTTAAAAAACCATTTCATTGAATATTTGTTGAAAAATGAATAAAAGTCAAGTCCAATAAGCATTGCATTTCAATAATTTTTAGCAACAATTTTTGTTTTGATATGATTTCAATTCAGCCTAGTTTTTTCTCATTTTGGAGCTTCTTGAAAAATCTAGCATGATACTGTAGCTGTCTCAGAATTCTACATCATTATAAAGAAATGACAAAGAGATAGTTGTCAATATCTATGGCTTAAAAAAGCCTACATTTCTAGGGAAATTCACTATGAGCTTCATAATTTTTTAATGCATTGTTCTCTATAGACAATAGAAATGACAAAGAGATAGTTGTCAATATGCTGACATATGGCTTAAAAAAAAAACCACCAACAATATCAAAATGTATTTGTCATATATAGCATATTAAAAAAGCAATGGAAGAATTATTGGACCGTTGTAGATTTAGCTGGAGGGATGATTGCAAATGATTGAAAAGCAATGAAAGCATTTAAAAAATATCTGTGATATTGAGCTTTCTGAATATGAGAAATGTACAAGTATTAAATAGGCAATGATAGATGTTTTTAACATTCAAAACTATTCAAATCAATCTACTGCTCCTAAAACTTTACCATTATCTCGTTAGGCAATTTAAGTTTCAAGAGATGGGTATCCTCTAGCTTCTTTAATTGGAATTGTTCCAATAAAAATTTTCTATGCAACGGTTATAGTTATATGTTTACAGAAACATGAATTAGTCGTATTTTTATCAGCATTGGACATTTTCATTTTGGGTGTCCTGAATAACAATTGCACTTTGCATATGCCTATGCTTTATGCGTTTAATTGCCTACATCTGCAGCTCATAATAAATCCATCTGCTAGAGAATAATACATGGACATCTATTGTTATTTCGTATGTTTTGTTTGGCATCTTTCTGGTGTGTTTCCTTTGTGTGACCATTTAACCATGGAGAGTTATTCTCTCATGATCCAATTCTTGGTTGTGAAAGATTCCATTTGCATTAACATTGATTGAAGTTGGTAATGGTTCAGTGAGATTAACCTCTATACAGATCCTGCTTAAGGCTGAATCTTGTCAATCCCATGAGCCAGAGGTCATTGCTAAGAACAAAGTTGAAATTAATGTCAGAAAAGAATACAAAGCTAAGTTTAAGAGATTAATTTAAGTTTAAGTTTAACAAATTAAATTAATCTTAGAAAAAAGCATTAAGTTAATTTATGTTTTGTTCCAATCAAATTGTATGAAGGATGATATTGGTAGAATGTATCTATCCAAAATTAAATTATAGATTTTATAACATCATAGATTTTAACTTCTTCAAGAGAAGAATCTATTCCAATCATAATGTTTTGTACGACGTCAACTGCCGTATAAATATCAATACACATGGTCTTCGAAATGTTGGCCATGTTTCCTTCTATATACACTTCATTAGACAAAAGAAAATTTCAATAGCAATAGAAGTATCGACAGCTAAACAAATTATTTTTCTTAGTTTCCAACTTATTTAATTTGCTGAAGGAGGAAATATGATATATGATGCACATTCTTGTATGGCCTTTGAAATATATTCATGGGTTTAAAAATGGTGCGGTTAAAGGGAAAGAGCATATCCAGGCAGACTTAGGAGGCTGGAGAGCTAAAGGCGCAATTGGACAAGGTAAATTGGTTTAGGTCTCTCCAGGAAGAAGTGACTTGATCATGGTCTTAAGTAGGTAATTAAATTCATTGATAAGTAATCCGATGTAAAAACAATAGCATTGTTTCTCCAACATATTCTTGTCTTTTAACGAAGCACAAAAACTGGGTAAGAGTCAGGAATTGTTGTTCAAATAGGTCATTTTGAATAAAACTGAGCATGGTGTCTTGAAACTGTTACATGATGAAAAATCACTACAAGCTATTGTGATTATGAAAATCAGATATGACGGACTAGATTCAATAAAAGATACAAGCAAACGGAGAGCAAAGGTTCGTGTCGATATGGAATATAGTTCTACACCCATATTTTTATGTGCCATTGCAGAATTGTGCAACATTAGAAGATTTGATGCTCAGATGGCAGCTAGATTGGACCAACTATATGATAGTTGGTTGATGATGATGATTTGTCCCTAGTGAGGGAAGAAAATGTATTGAAAGACCAAGCAGAACATGATGAGCGTGGGATATGTACAATTGCATGCTAATAGAACATTGTAGTATAAACTAACATCAATAACCTTGACTTCTACTAAGACTGTATTATGTTCAGTTGAATAGGGAATGAGAGTATGGTTGGATAAGGTCTAAAGGATCAATTGTCAAATGCAGTTAACATGGTGGGAGATGAAACAATCTCTGGAGAACCTAAATTTGTCCAACGTGAGGGAGTCATGGCTTATGATTCTCTACATTGTAATTAGTAAAGTGTGCATTAGACTAAATCAAACATGCTTGTGACTAAGGTAAAAGCTTTTCATTTGATTGGGAAAGTATAAAAAAGCTGTAAAGCAGACATGGGTCATAGTTCCATAGCTAAATCCTTAACAATAGTATTATTGTGGGCAGCCTTGGAATTAGGATTATGCATGGATCTTTGTAACACATTCTTGGCAGAGAGAGGCATTGCATCTAAAATTGATTTTCGTATATGAAGGGAAAGCGTTGACTAAGACATAGAAATTTCTTTGTTCTTAGAACCTGAGTTGAAAGCATCATAGTTGTGTGCCCTAGTTTCAAAATTTATTTCATATTCAGACATGTAAATGTTATTCAATCTGCATGGAATGGGAGCCTGAAGCTGTATCAATTTAATGCATGTTGAAAAGTAAAATGCAAAGCGCATAAAATGGAGTAACAGACATTCAGCAGAGATTGCACTGCCATTTTGCAAATGAAATGATTCCAACCTAATTATATTTGACCAAAGAAGCAATGACATTAACGCAGTTCAAAACCGCTGGCATATACACTGCTGAGCTAAAAAATAGAAGCAAATGTCAGTATCATTTCAAAAATGCAAGAGAATTTGTATTGATTTTTTTCAAAAAAAGTTCAATTTAAGTAACAGGTGCTGTGTATTTGAACATAAAGCATTCAAAAGCAATTGTTTGTGTGGTGTGAGTGCATTTTGAATGTTAGAAACAATATAAACCATGTTTTAGCATATGGAAGTACTGAAAACAATGACAATGCTTTTATTGAAACAACAAAGGAACTAAAAACCAAACATGATTTGAAAAGCAATTCTACAGAAACGAAGTGTGTTGCAAGGTTATTGAACTTGAAAACAGGAAACAGCAGAGCATAAAGCAGACCAGTCAGAATCATGTGCAAACACTATAGCTAGCCACCGCACAGATGACTGATATATTGCAATTTGAAATGTTGGAAAGTCATGTATCTAGTAATACTTGCAACTTATAAATAAGATTACAAAAGCTTATAGGTGGATTGTTTTCAAATATTCAAAAAGGAAACATCAGTTGCCAAAGCATGAAAACTATGTGTGTATTTTAGCTTTCAATGACCATGGCCTTGCAACTGCAAATGGAAAAGATAGTGACATTTGCAAAAAATGCTATGAAGCTATTGTGACGGATGTAGTAAATGACATCTAAGAAATGAAGAATATATATAAGTGTTCTAGGTTGGTTTGTGTTTCAACAAGAAGCAGTGCAAAAAAGGTGAACATCATCGACATTTGTAAGAGGTCTGTACATATATTGATATCTATGCCTAGGAAAGGACAATGAGTTCAATAGAATATAATTTTATACAATATCAAAAAACATAACTCGGATTCTAAAACTTTTGCAAAATATATGAGTGCAGTAATCAAATGCCTGGAAAATATATAATATGAAGGAGCAGAATTGTAATCTTAAGACAAGTATGTAGACCTAAACAAGCATTCAAATAAACTTATGTTTCTGTATATATATTTATAGTTTTTTATCAAAATGACGACAGCAGAAGTTGTCAATATATCAGATGCACAGACTGTTGTTCTATATATATAAGTACAAAACCATGGCAGTCAATCATGATGCGTGTATAATTACATTGATTAGATCAAAAGAAACAAAATTTCAATAAAGTTTTCTCTTCAATAAAGGTTTTTTGCAAATGTACATAAATATTTTTGAAAACTGCATATGTTCTTTGCAAGGTATCGGATGAAATGACCATGATCATTGTAATGACAAGCGTGCTGAACCTTGTTTCCTGTACATTGAAAAAAGGAAAATATTAACATCAAAAGCAATTGATAATTGAAACTAAAACATGTTGTTACAAAAAATTAAAAGCCGAGAGTGATGTCAATGAGTAGGAAGACTGAGAACCAGCAGAGAAGGAAAGTAAGAACATAAGTATTATGCAGAAGACGGTGATCTTGGTTGGTGTAGAAGACAAAGATTTGTGACTGGTTTTTGCAAGAGACAGCTGCATTGCAAAAGAGCATTAAAATATCATATTCTAGTATCATTTATGAGTTTTTTGCAAAGATCTTTTGTTACACCCTGGGTCTTTCTAGGCAAGAGTCACAACTTTAGTCTGAATTTAGACCATATTCACAGCCTTGTTAGATTCCAAGCAGTTTCTTTTGATTGTATCAGTAAAAGGAACTGCTATAGTTTCTTTAAAGAGGCAAGGAGGTATACAGAATCTTTGATAATTGTTTGAGGTCAAGTCAATTATCACAGTCAGATTATTTTTGTATTTTTATGATATAGTCCAGTATGCTGATTGAGACATGAAGATTGGTATAGGGACTGATTTCAATGCCTCTAATTTTGAAACTCAGGTTAAGCGGCTCAGAGCTATGGGCATGTTGCAGAAAGTTCTTTTTTGGTAAGTAGAAGGTAGTCTCCTTTTGGCTGTCATATATTCAATGAATAGATGAGCTGGGAAAAAAAAGCAGATTGTACTTATTTTTAGTCAGACATGTATAGCCAATCTATACATATGGATATTGTAAATACAATGGTTTGTCTGGAAGCAGAAATGCCTATTCCTTTTGCTATTGTCGAAGCTATAACTCCTTGCACCTTCTCTATATTGATACAAAATAATATTTTATAACTGTTCAAAGGAAAAGTGTTTTAAGTCCGGAAGGAGAATCACGGAAGGAAATCATGTGCTTTTCATCCTTTTTGGAAGCATGGATTCATTTTCTTTATTTAATTTTCTAAAACAGAAACCTGGTTGTGTGTGCTTTGGTCCAATGACAATGATTTTCGTCTAATTTTAGTTATGAAATCCATATTTCTTCAAGGTAAGAGGATAAGAGAATCTGTTTAGTGAATTTACTATGGGCAATTTTTGTGGGACAACAGAACATGGAACATGAGACAATATGAGACATGAGTTCTCGTCTAGGATCTCATGGAGATGGCAAGATGCTAAATTCTTCTTGCATTCTCCTCTCAGCCTCATGTTTCCAAGTGTCAAGGTAGCGTTAGGATAGGATTTATTGACAGGGTTTAGGGTTTCAAATGTAGCAGGGCGTGTTCTTTGGTTTCTTGTAGTTAGGGTTTTTTTTATTTTGAAGACATGATAAATGATTTTGCTGCATCTGGGTTGAATTTTGCGTTTGCAAAACAATGGTCGTCTTTAGTTGTAGACGGTTGCTATCGGCATTGATGTTTAATCAAATAAGTTAATTAGGATTTTCGATGGTTTCATCAGCGTTCTCGCTTCAGCCTCCTGTATCGTATTTGGTTCTGTTATTGTCTACTTGGTTTCGACAATATCTGTAGCTGTTGCTTTTCCCCGGTTTGAAGTCTCTTTACTGGTTCACTGGACCAGGTATGCCTTTGCATATCTTTGTGCAATTTTTAAGTGAAAAGAAAAGACAGGGTTTAGGGTTTTAAATGTAACAAAGCCTGTTGATTGGTTTCTTCTAGTTAGGGTTTTTTTATTTCGAAGACATGATAAATGATTTTGTGCATCTGGGTTGAATTTTGTGTTTGCAAAGGAATGATTGTTTTTAGTTGTAGGCGGCTGCTATCGGGATTGATGTTTAAGCAAATAAGCTAAGTAAAAACAGGGTTTAGGGTTTCAAATCTAACACAGCCTAAACAGGGTTGATCTATACTCATCCTCCAGGCAAGGAGTACTGTATCAATGGGTTTTAGCGGTTGCAAGGTTTTTGTGGGTTGTCCTTCCGCTGCTGTAGTTGTTACTGTGGAAAGAACTTGGCTGTGGGAATAGTGTCATTTCGCAGTCCACCTCTTCTGCTAGTATGTATATACTCAGAGTTCATTTACAAGAATGCACTAGGGAAGCCATGGTGATAAGCTTGAGACTGTTAGCTATGTTCATTGGGGAAACAATAATAAAAATATAATGAAACAACTAAGAATCATTATGGACAAGCATCAACATAATTTTCAAAGGGACATTTACAGGATTAGAGTATGGAGTTAGAGACATGGGGTTTTAATTAATTATAACAAAACTTCAATGCTATTTGCTACCTTGAAGACATAAACCTCAATATTTTTAATTAAAATCTGGAAGCTGTTAGACCCACAATGACAGAACGTGCGCATATGAAGTACAATGCAGCCAACATCGCATTAAACACCTGAAACAAAGCACAGGAAAACATGCTTCAAAACAAAAAACCATCCCAGTCACAGCATCCGAGGACAAACCACATTCTGCGTTGTGACAGCATCATGCCACCATCTACTCTGTGACAGCATCCAGGGCATGTGTCACTGCAGACGGCCGCAATCAAAAGCCAACAAAATAATTCACTAATAATTAAAAAAAAAAAAATTGTCCAAATCTAAAGTTAAACTTTGCGTCCACCCTATATTCATGAACAGGAACCTGGACCAATGCCCCCAACCGAAGAATTGTTACAAGCGCTAGAATAACTTGGTAAAAGCAATAAACATGCAAGGTCTGAATGCAATTTTCATCTAGTGGTTTGCACAACCTTGTGAGAAGGTTTGGTGAGGTTCAATATATGAATTTGATGCTAAAGTATGATTACATTCATGAATATGTTAAATCTACGGATAATTCCTGTTATCCCTGCTATTAGATCAAGAGAAATTAGTATAAGTGCACAAAGACATTACATCGTAATAAAAAGCTATTGCATTGACAGTGAGATGAGATGCATAGTTTGAATTGCAAAAATTTTGCACCTGAATCAAAGGATTTGGGAGAAGGGCAACAGCTTTGGGTCACAAACACAGTAGCATTATTAGATAAGTTGCATTCTAGAACATGATTAAATAAATTGTATACTAACAAAGTGAATACATGTTAACTTTAGCTTGTCATCATTGAATGTGAAAACTGTAGCTATTGATCATTGATAGTAAAAAATAGTAATATTTGAAGCAATCGAAAGTTACACATAGAAAGGGTGATTAAACTATCAACAAAAATTAAGAAAGCTTATTGTTTTATTGTTTCAAGCATTCAAAAAACTATGGCTGTGTGCTACTGATGAAATCTAGTATTTACTTTATCAATCATGGTCCATGTTTGAAGATCAAATTGCAATGTTTTTATAAAAAAAATTGTGGTTCTTTGTTTAAGTCATTTGAAAGTGAACATGTTTTTGTTTCAAACAAGATCTATATAGAGACAAGGTATGAAATACAAAGTTGTAAAAGTTGAAAAAGTTGTGTTTATTTTCAGATTAACAGTTGCTTGTGCATACCTTGTGCCTAGAGTTTTTTGCAATTGATTATTCTATTGTTCATTGCAAGAGTGAAAAGGCCTTGTTGATTGAATTTGCACAAATGACGAACTGTTGTTGTAACCGCCTGGGAATATTGTTCATACGAAATAGCTGCAACAAATGGACAATATTCTTTTAGCTGTGCACCTTGAAGACTACATTCGAGGATTCCCTGGTCTGTTTCCAGTTTACATTGCAAGATATGCTCACAGGCTGGAGCTCTTTCTTCATTACAAAAAGAACAGAATGTTGTGCTTTGGATCATCGGAAGCTTGCATTGTGCGCATGTACATTGAAATGGTGGTGCAAAAGCATTTTTAATTTTGAGCGATCCATATATCTATTGCAATTTTCAACATACAAAATATACAAAGTATGAGATAAATGCAAGTGTATAGAAATGATGGAGGAGAAAATACAAGTTGCAAAGAACAAATGGAGAAAAAAAAATAGACCTGTTACTAAAAGTATTCGAAAGAAAACGTGGGAAAAAAAGAAACAATATCTTGTCTTTTTAAATATTGTAACAGTACAAATGCAAATAGGATTTTGCAAAAGACATGGACCCATGCAATTGTTCTGGGACGGTGTTCAAATAGGCATTTTTCTAGCTACAACATATTTGATTTCATAGATATGGATTGGATAGATAATCTTGTTAGTAAAACAGTTGATATGGATTGTTTCTTGTTTATGATAAAATATAATGAACAGGTAACTTTTAAAACAGTGGATGATAACTGAAAAGATAGAACATATGTGAAAAGACAAATAAAGTATGTTGTTTTTTCTTTTTTCTATTTTGTGTTATGAATTAGAAGAATTCTTACAGTGATTTCAGAGTTTAACAAAGAACAATGGAATGTGTCTCTGACCTGTGTCTTAGCTTCAACAATCACAAGCAAATCTTGAATTGCAAACTCATCATTAAGTGGATCAATAAATGTAGCCTGGGAGGGCTTTATCAGGTGACTGCCTTTTGGACCTGGACGAACAATGTTTTTGAATAAATAGAGTGGTGGCTCGTCCTGTGCAAGTTGTTGTTGCACTTGTAGAAAGAAATTTTTGTAATTGTCATTGACTTGGAACTGTGAAAATGAAAAAGAAAAAGTCAGAATAAAATGTATAAATAATTTGCAATCGAAAAAAACATATAAAATGAGGTGGAGATGCAATTGTATCAGCAATGAACAATGAAATCAGGAAAAAATAAAACTTATTTGGGCTTTGGAAAGAACAAAAGCAAGTTGACAGTACAGTTGCATAGTCATTTGGAGTTTCACCATCCCTGATGTGGAAATCCAATTGCTTGTTTTTGTATTCACATGCAACTACTATGGCAGCAACTGAACCAACAACATATGCTTCATCAGATGAAACGAGCTCAGTAATTGTAGTGTCTGGAGGTAGACAACGTGTCTTACAGACTTGATCTATTGTTTCAATGTAGCTGGAAGGCAATACTGCTATGGAATTTATAGCATCTCCACGATCATATTGGCCTCTTTTCTTCAATTCAAATCCAATAATTCGAACACTTTTTCCAAGAAACAAGAAGTTGCCAAATCTATTGATCAGGCTATCATTCATTGTAATAGTAATTGTCATGAAACCATGTTTGTCTACAAGGTCTGCATGCAGAATCTTTGTCTTCACAGGTGAATTTTGCATTCGATTCTGTGCAGGGCCATAGACAGTTAAAATATCTCCCTCAAAAACATTTGCATGAGACATGGTACATAATTCTACAATAGATGATGCCTGAACAACTGCTTGCTTTAATCTGTGAACATAAGAAGATGAACATAGAAAGGAGCAATTAGATTTTACAATTGTCTATTGTTGATAGCTATGTACATGAAATTACATTACTTTTAGGAAATGACATGAAAAAGAATATAGATTATGTACAAGTAAATTGGTAAAATGAATTAACTTAGATTTCAGTAGAAGAGCAAAAAATTAAGAAGCAGAAATCTAAGACAAAAAAAATGACTAGGTTCAATGCAAAGTAACATCACCTCTTTGGGCTGGTTGTTTTTGTATTGGAGATGGGCAATGACACTGTTGCAATTGATCCTGTCTCTGCAATGCCTTCTGGAGAAGAAGTATTTGCCTCAGCAGATGGGATGTTCAATGTAGATGTCATTGGAACAATGGTGTGGTTTTGGCAAGTTTCTTTCTCTTGTCTATATCTTCTGAATATGTTTTTTTTTTTTACCAATTCTGAAAAATGATCTAGGTCTCAAACCATTAGTACTGACATGGAAAACATAAATTTTTATAGATATAGACTAAAGCAAATTGAATTGTCAAGAATTTTGGAAGGGGATATTGCATTGGGTTTTGGCATATAAAAAAGAAGAAACAAATGTGTTGATGTCAATAACTATAATTTGAATATCTATCAATAAAAGTACATAACATTGGAGTTTGTTTGAGTAATGTTTCTGATTAGACAGTAGCCAATGAATAAAATAAGAAAATTGTAAAAAGTTTAGGTAAGTGCATTTGAAACATGATGTTACAAAAGAACAAAACATTGATTGTGGTCTATAAAATTAGACAAAAAGCTATTGTTTGATGTTTATAGCTAAAGCAACAATGCTTTTTTTCTCTTGTTTTGTTTTGTTTATTTTTTTTTTCCAAATTATCGTGCATAGATAATAGGCAATGCATACTAGTCAATGATCCTTACAAAATAATGGGTAGCATGTCAGTGTATGCATGAGGAAAAAGAAAATTGGAGGTTGAAAAAGCAAGGCAATTGGCCAATACTTTGTTCGTTGCAAAAGAAAAGAAAGAAGTTAATTGCTAAATGCTGGTTTGGTTTTTTATATAAATTTTTGCTTCTAGTTTTAAAAATTGAGAATCAATGTCTTTGAAATTTCAAAAAGTCAAGTAAAAGAAGGCAAGGACGATATCATGTATATATTCTTTGAAATATGCAATGCAGGTAGATTATACTGAATCAAATGGAATCGATAAAAAACAGCTAAAATGGTCAGACCAATATGCATCTGAGATAGTAAATGAAATTGTATCAAGATCTAAATTTGTCCAAAAATGATCAATCATGGAATCATAGCTAGTTGTGATATGATTTGTTTTCAACTTCAATTTTTTTGCCTGCATATATGACTGGATCAATTTTTTAGTCATTGTTTCCTTCAACATGTCAATGTTGAAGTCACCGGCAAGGACAATAGGCATCTCCATATTATTGTTTTCTGACAGAATGCAATTGAGTGCACAATTGACTTTGTCAAATACAGTGTTTGGTTTGATATATATATTTATAATCTTCATGGTGGTGTTACGAAGTTTAAGATCAACGACAATTGCTTCAACAAATTTTCCATTGTACGTTGCGGTCTGCAAGATCGAAATCCCTTTTTTGACAGCTATTACGAGACCATGCACTGAATAAGTTGCAATGCACGTGTATTGGTTTGCAAATATTGTATGCATGGGAGGCGAATGCAAATGAGTTTCTTGCAGGCATAAAATATGTGATTCTAATAGTTTAGTGTCATGTGCAATGTCCTCAATGTGCAGGACCATACTACGTGTATTAAGTGAACATATAATAAGATGTTGATTACAAGGAATTGACTTTAGACCATATTGAAATTGCAATGATGCATCTTTTATTAATCTAGCTGATTCGACAAGTACTTTTGATGAAACACTAAAGTTTTTTTGTTCTAATTTGTTTACAAGATAGAGACATTCAATGGTTTTTACACGAGAAAGTGCAGTGTAAACAAGGCCATGCCTTGTAACCCCTTTTGGATCAAATGCAACTTTTTCAAGTGTCAAACCTTGTGCTCTATGGATTGTTCTAGCACATGCCAATTGAACTGGAAATTGTATCCTAATAAAATTTCTTTTATTGCCAACCAGGATTTGTGTTGATATTCTTTTGATAGGTGTCCAAGTATGGTTTATTGAATTGCTGTATAGACAATGCATATTAGCACGTGTAATTGCACCTATCTTTGGACCATGAAACTCAAGCCAGATAACGTCTAAGGAGGTTTTGTCGTAGTGCAGGAAAATAGTTTCTGTTCCATTTACAAGTCCATCTTCAATGAGATAGTTTCCACCAATCAATTCAACAAGCATGTTTTTTTTCAATACAATTGATTGGGGAAGTTGATTTGTTTTTTGCCATTCATAATTGACGTCAGCTTCATCAATTTTGTTGTCGTATGTTATAAATGTGAATGCTTTTGTTTCTACATGTGACAACATTTTTGAATTATGGAAATCGACATCTTTGTTTCGATAATACAAGTATGGAAATGTCGGATCAATAGGTGCTGGTCTATGGCAATGTGCATTTAAATACTAAATGTCAGCAGCCGATTGTAGGCCTTTTCTGATTCTATAAATAAAATTGATATGAAAATGTCATCTTCTCGTCTAACAACTTTTGTAAGTTCATAATATTTTATGTTGTCAAGCCAAAAACTATATGGGAACTTTTCTCGTCGGAAAGTTGGAAATTCAAAAATCCAAGAATCATGTATAGGCTCAGCTTGAAATAAATCACCACAGAAAATGACATCAACATTTCCAAATGGATTTGTTGGAGAATGCTTGATTTCGCGCATACGTTTGTCTATGTTATAAAGCATATGCGAACCTACTAAAGACACTTCATCAAGCAACAACACTTGAAGTTGGTCAAATTCTTTTGCAACAATATCTAATGTATTTGAACTTAATGGGAGCAAGTTGCCAGAATTCAGGGGAAGTTTAAAAGCAGAATGGATGGTGATGCCGTCAACATTGTATGCTGCTTTTCCAGTAAGTGCTGCAATGAGCCCTTTTCTTTTCAATGGGTCACTTTCAAGTGCTTTATCATACAACAAAACAAGAGCATTGAAAAGGGCTTTTGCAGTGTGTGTTTTCCCTATACCAGCACTTCCTGGTAGGAATAAGTATATTGGCTTGGAAGGATTGGTTTTTTTTCTAGTAACAATCTCTTTTACTATAGACTATTGTTCATTGTTTAGGTTTCTTCTTGTTGCAATATATTGTTCCATGTTGGGGACAAAAGGTTTTTCTTTGAAATTGCAAAGGTTTAGATCTTGTTGCAAAGTAGTTTTTTTTTATGAACAAGATCATTATGGATATCAATTTTCTGAAAAGGCATGGTATCATGAATGGGTTCTGACGTTGCTTTAGACGAATTAGCAAGTTCCAATTGTGTTTCAACAATATCCTTTGCAATGTCAAGGTCACCCCATTTGCTTGTTGCCTTAGGGAAGAATTTTTGCTCGATAATTGATATCTGTAACTTGTATTGCTCATATGCTTGTGTCCAAGTTCGGACTGAATGAGTTAGAAAATTGTCCAAGTGTCTAAAATGGACAAAAAGCAATAGCTTCTCCCGGGCAAAGTTTTCTGGATCTTTTTCTTGTCTATATCGAATGTATCGAATAATGCATGGTCTATTTCTTTTGATTGTTTTTCCGTCTATGAAGCAATAAAAGGAAGCATATTCAGCAAGACTAAGAGTTTCAAGTTCATTAGGACGTTCAATGTATCTATCTATTATTGAAGGACAAAGTATGTCTTCAGATTCATCTGATTCTTTTTTCAATAGAGATGGTTTTTTCAATGCAACAACTCGTTTATCGTCAGGAGCAGTGTTGATGAAAATTGTTTTTTTTTATGATGAATGCAAAGGCAAAGAGAGAATGATATGGACCGCTTGTCTAATTGACATTTGTTGCATGTTTAAGAGTGTGTTTCCTAATTTGCGTATTGTTTCGAGTTGTCCGGATTTGTTTGCAATCGACTCTTCCTTGATCTTTTTTAATGCCTTTGTCATAGGTCTGTCTAGTTTTGTAATATATGAAGTTACATATGTTGCCGTAGCATAAGCATCTAAAATGAATTGAGCATCAGTATTTGCTTGCCACAATTTTGGAATGTTCTTTGCAAATGGATTTATCCAAATATCGGCTGGATGTCTTTTTAGCAGTAGAGTGGGTTGGCTAATCAAGGACCGTAATAGCAGAATGTAGTTGTCTTTGTCCAAATTCAATATTTCAAGAAATGATTGAAAGCATATGGTTTTCTCATATTGCTTGGACTCAAGAGCAGAAGTAAGGAGTTTTGTTTTTTCATCGAGATTGTTTAGTTCATTGTCAATGGGCTCTAAAATTGTTGTGGCATCGATCGGAAACATAGGAAATCGGAATCTGCATCTAGACCATTGATGTTTTCTACATGCACGTGTGTGTCGATGGGTTTGAATCTTTTTTAATTATTCAGTAAGCAATGAAGAATCTGTTGAAATATATTTGTCAACAAAAGTTGTTATTTCATGCTCAGTATTTTTACCATACACTGGTGCATTCTCAATCCAAAGAAGACCATGATCATGTTCATTTCCTCTTTGTTGAAATTCAATTGTGAAAAAGTAATCATTCACGGTTCCAAAGAGAGAGTTGTTTTTCAATATCAATGACTTCAGCGAGTTCATTTTGTGTCTATAATAGCGACTGCAAATGACAGGATGCTTTCTAATCAAAGCATCGATATCATTTTGTGAGGGAAATAGTGTCGAATTGATATCGTTTTTTCTTTGAAGGTGTTGTAAAGCATTGCACAATGGTTTCCATATATGTTCTGCAGACGTGAAGCTAACAAAAAAAGTTGGTGGACCTAGTTGCCTAACCATTGAAAAAATATCTTTTCGCATGTTTTCAAAATAGTCTGGAGATGTTCGAATAGTTTTCAAGGTACGAAATGCAATTGGAGACTTTACAATGTTTTGAAGATTGTTTTGTGACTTGACATCTTTTGCTTTTAGTTTTTTCCCTTTCAATTCACCTATGCGAATAGATATCCATGCAGCATTAGAAATTTGTTGTATCAATACTTTGACCGTCTTAAAGAACAAGTTTGTAGAATGAGCTTCAAAGGCCATACTTTCATGTTGTAGCTCCCATTGGAATATTTGCTGATGTCGATACCGGTTGTAGATGTCATCTGATCGACTACATCCATAGAAAAGTGTTGGGAAATTAAGCTCCTCAGAGAATTTGTCTTGGAAAATGCCTAGAGGCTTCTGATTTTCAGCAGGTGCAATTTCTAGAAGCTTGGTAGACAAATCGTCAATAACATGTGTTTCGGCATAACCATGGACCAATGTTTCAGTTGTTGGATCAAACTCTGTATCAGAAATGTTCTTACTACTTTTATCCGAAGTTGTGGAGTTGTTTTCGTCATCAGTGGAATTGTCAAATGGAAAGTCAATAGCCTCCTTCGTTGCTAGATCTGTGAACTTGGCCTCCCAATCAGGAACGATACAGATTTTTTCCAATTTGTAGAGATCTCTGGTACAAAGGATTTTCAATGCGGCCATGACAATATTAGGACGCACATTGCCAGAGATGTAAGCATTTTTGTCTTCCAATCTTCGTTTCAACATAATTCCAATAGTCATGTCATCGTCAAGGTTTCTTGGCAAAACCTTTTGTATCTTGCCCAAAGACGAGGGGACGTTTATAATTGCACCAGTCAAGCCTAATTGAGCTCGTTTGTAACCAAGTTGACGAATTTGGGAAAATGCAATTCTTGGAGACACAAGACGTTCTTCCAACGACGTTAACACATCTACAGATGCCAATGGAGTGTTACGTCGAATATTTAATGGAATTGCAAATACAGGAATCTCTCTATTGGACACATTTTTTTTGCAAAATTTGCAAATGTATTGGTCAATTGCAAAAGAAGCTGGCATATCCATCCAAGGCAATGAGTTTAATGAAAGTAGCATTTTCTCACTGATACGACGAATGTCTTTTCTAAAATGTAAGCGGTTGCATATGCAACATGCATTTGTAGGCGTATCTTCAATTGCTTTTAAATATTGAATAGTGGCTTGTTCTGCTTTTTGCTTTTCTTTTTGTTTTTTGAAAGCTTCCATTGCTGCAAAACGCATATCACTTTTCGTTGAGCGAAGGTTCTTGAATCGTTGCTTTGCATTATGCTTAAGCATATTGATATTTCCATCGCACAAGTCTACATTGATGTCAAATGTAGCTATTTTTGTGTCAAATGTCTTTGTATTCTCTATCCTTTGTTTTTTCATTTCGCAATGTTTTTGTAAATTGTCATCTGTTTTTGTTTTTTGACGTCTTTCTATGTCCATTGGATAGGTTCTATTGACATTATGACTAGAAAGAATATCTGATTGCTTGATACTGGCTTGTTCTAGTTTTTGTTTTTGTGTTTGTTTTTTCGAATCTGCCGTTGTTGCAAAACGCATATGATTTTTTGTTGAGCGAAGGTTCTTGAATGCTTGCTTTGCATTGTTCCAAAGTATATTGATATTTTCATTGACATAGTTTACATTGACACTAGACATATTTTTTTTTTATGTCCAATGTCTTTGTATTCTGTATCATTTGTCTTTTCAGTTCACAATGTTTTTGTAAATTGTCATATGTTTTTCTTTTTTGTTGTGTTTGTGTATTTGTTGAATATATGCTATTAATGTTATGAGTGGACGGAATTTTAGATTGGTTGATCTTCTTGTTGTTATTTGCATCAATGTACAAGTCAATTGACATTGTTGTTTCGTTGTTGAAAGAACCTATATGAAAGTTTTTTTTAACTAGTGGATGGAAATGCAAATGACCTTTGCATGTTTCATGTTGCAACAGGAAAATGTCTTTTGTAGATTTTTTTGTTGATTGATATTGGTCCTGAACGTTGCAAGAACATGTATCCCAAATGAAAATATTTATTCTCAACATCTCGCACATCCATTGAATTGCAAATTTACAACCTTCTATATGTCCAGTGGTAAAAGGCTCAGCCAAATTTAAGACAAATGTTTGCCAACTAGAAACAGTACAAGTTTCATTCACCATAGACAATGGCAAGTATGTAGACATACATTTCAATGCTCTATTGTCATTGGATTGTATGCAATTGAAGAAGGTTTGGGCTATTGTCTTTCAGAGGCTACTCATGTCAAAGATGTTAAACAACTTTGAAACCGATTCAAACAAAGAGTCAGAACAATGACCTTGAATAGTTGACAAGATGTCAAAATCTTGTTGTATGAGTATTTGTCTAAAACATTGAATCTCTGTCCAAGTGTCTGGACAAGATTTGTTGAATATGTCAATTGATAATTCTTGAATTGGAATATTTTCAATTACACATGATTCGCAAGTTAACAATGGTTCAAAGTGACCAGCAGAAGGTACATGATCATGAAACAAAATGTTATAGCAGTAACCAGGAAGAGTGTAATTGAAGTAGAGATATCTTCTTCTTGTTGAGAAAGACCAAACAGCGACAGGTGCATTCAGCCAATTTGCAAACCATTTTATGCAAAATATATCACCCCATAATCCACAGGCATTGTCATTATCTGAAGTGTAAGCTGATTGAGACATCAGTTGTAGATAAAGATTCTTGTCTTTTAAACCATGTAGATGAAACAAATAACCAGGGGAAAGTTCCAAGTTTGATGAAGATATTGCAACAGGATCTCCTTGAGCCAATTGATGTGAGAAATGGTTAACAATTGCTTCTCTTATCTCTATCGATGTGTATCGAAAATGCAAAAGAACGGCAAACGAATCGAACAAGCAATCTCCATTTTGGAAATGGAAAGCTTCTAACTGTAGCAAATGATTTTTTGACAGTGCAATATCAATTGCATCATCAACTTTGTCTTTTGTTGATAAGACTTCTGAAGCACCAGGTTGCAAATGCATAGATCTTAACATATTGACCAATCAACCAGATTTAGTCACTTGAACTGCAAGCAAGAACATGCAATAGAAAGGAAAAACAAATCAATTAAAGTGTTTGAAGTTTAAAATGAAAAATGTAGCATTTCATAAGAATAACAATTTAAGAGGAAACATGGGCTAGTTCATAAAATTGTTAATTTTCACAACTTTATAAATGCATGTAGTTATTGCATAAAATATTTGTAACACCCCATATTTTGACTAGGCATGTTTATGAGTTAGACACCTTTCACTTTATTTTCTTATTATCTGTTCGACTCAGCTAGACAGAGTGAACTATATTCTCGGCATGTTAGACATGATGATATGTTGCTATTATGTTTAGGATGTTACTGTGCCCATGCTGATACTACGGTTATGATGTTATGATGTTACCATCCTCATGATGTTATTTGGTTTATGTGGTTACTATGTTGTAGTTATCACGAGATTCTTTTATTTCATAATGACAGTATATGTTTAATAATCGTCCTGGATGAAATGTGATATATATGATGTGGTATTTATGCTGTGATGGATTTAATGATTTTATGTGATGAAATAAATGATGTTCACAATATGGATTAGACGATGATAGAATGGAAATATTGTTATAAATCTATTGCTGCAAAGTACTAATCTGCAGGACACTGGGGCTATGTAATAGTCGGATACCTGATACGAAGTATGGTATAGTACCTATTTTGCAGAGAGCCTTGTTTACCAAAGTTGATGATACGATAACACAAACCAATAATCTCGAGAGCAACAAAGTATGAGTTGATAAGGGCGTAGACCCAGTATGTTGAGAGGGATGGATGTATTTCCCACCCTATGTTTCTATTGTTGATGTATATGTAACTTTGGAATGTATCTCACATGTATATGTATATTGTATTCCTATAGAGATGGTATTATTCCTCTATAAGGAAGTGTCGTCATTTATATTGTAAGTGTCGTAACTTATACTTGATGGGTTATTAGACCACCTTATTTGGGGTCGGCCCTGTATAAGTCATGTGGGTCAAAGGGTTATTAGACCACCCTATTGGGGGTCGGCCATGTGGGTCAAAGGGTTATTAGACCACCCTATTGGGGGTCGGCCCACTCAGCATTATGTTATGTGGTAAAGTTCGAGCCTACATGAGTTAGGTAAAAAGGCAAGTCAAGTCAAGTATAAATAGAGTGCGGGAGGCACTCTATTTTTTCACTCACTTCTCACACATGCTCTCAAGAAGGAGAGGCGCACTTATGGAGGAGGAGGATTGCTGCTAGGTTATCGCTATCTCTATTGGTTGGTTGTATCATTGCTCTATCTATCTCTGAGGAAGTTATTGGGGTTTTTCACCTTTATGGTTTTCCCCAAGTAAATCTTTGTGTCTCTTGTGTGCTTGCATTATTGTCTCCATGATTGATATGCTGTAGATATGCTGTACATGTTGTTCTCTCAGTTAAGATCCTAGATCACATTGAAGTAAATTCAGAAAATTTAACATGGTATCAGAGCTAGCCTGAAAGAAGGCATGATATGGCATGTATGACACTTGTTGCACTTACGATGCTAGGGCTTGATATAGCAAAAACCAGTCATCGTAGAACTTTCGCTATAAATCCGTTTTGGCAAAGTTTTCGGATCTGAAATTGTTACAGGCCGAAGCTAAGATCTCCAGGTATCTTGTGTCCAAAGTACAACCTCTAATTCGTTGTACTTTGTGATTTATGATCTGTACAATATAGGGTTTCTGCCTCTTCCAGATCTGAGTCAAAATCAGGTGACCTTGGGAAAAAGGTCATAACTTGGGCTAGGAAGCTCCAAATGAAATTTCGTGAAAAGTGACAGGTAGTACACAGGCCGAGCTATCTCAGAAAACTTTTTCAGAGGCCGAAGGTCAAACAGTGACACGTGGCACGCCGTACAAGTTCGCTCTCCTGTATTATCCCATAAACAGGTCACGTTGCGACACTTGGCATATCTCTCTCTCAGAGAATCCAATTGAGGTCAGACCTATCAGGATGGAAAGATAACAGGCCGAGATATCTCAGAAGACGTTTCCAGAGGCCGAAGGTCAAACAGTGACACGTGGCACGCCGTACAAGTTCTCTCTCCTGTATTTTCCCAAAACAGGTCACGTTGCGACATTTGGCATAACTCTCTCTCAGAACATCCAATTGAGGTCAGACCTGTCAGGATGGAAAGCTAACAGGTCAGGCTATCGCAGAAAACTTTTTCAGACCCTGTGGATCAAAAATTTCGGAGTTACACCAGAAACAATCAGGTACATATTTCTGTCAAAACAGAATTATTTTTTGGTACCTTCATTCATGGCTTCCGGAATTTAGGGCTTTGGAGAAAGTTAGAATTTTTGTAATCGGAGATCACGGCTGGATGCTACTCATCAAAATAGAAATTTAGAGACCAAGATCAGAATTTTTGGTTGGGAAGAAGGCCGGGCTTGATTAGACCCTAGTTCGGGACTTTGATCAGAAAAGTGGAAAATTAGGGCTTCTGTAAAAATGGGAATTTTTGAAATTTGTGACCACGGCTGAAAGCTCCTCAGAAAAATAGAAGCTTAGAGCTTTGGATCAAACATTTTGATGGGGCAAAAGAGTGGGCTTCATCAAACCCCAGTTCAGGATCACGTCCAGTGAATCCGGGAGTTTCAAAGGCAAAATTGAGGAGTGAAACTTTGCAGTTTTCAAATTCTGAATATACCAGTTTGATCAGCTCATCAAGGTGCATATTTCTATCCTTTCGAAAGTTTGAAATTCAAAGTTTGAATTTTTGGGGTTTCTCTGACAAACCCATATCCAGCTCCAGGTCCAGTTCTTGCAAATCAAGTGGATTGGGTTAATCCTAGAAGAAGATGGATTGATCATCTGCATGAGTGAAGAAGTTCATGTTTCAGAGGGAGATGAGGCTAAGGCCTTACATAAGAAGATTACAAGCGATCTCGACAGGTATGACTCATCAAGGTATGTTTTGAGATTTGTTCATGATTAAGTTTATGGTATGTTTGTCTTCATGTTACTACGGTTAGTACAATCTTGATTTTAGTCTTGTCATATCACCTTAATAAAACTATGAATGCACGATAGAAAATATTCATTGATTAGGGTATTGACACTTATGATTGTACTAATGCATTATGGTGTTGTATGAGGTTTATGTTGTCTACTAACATGAAAGGTACACCAAGAAAGACAAATCATGTTCTGGTCCAAGAACATATGATCATGATAACATGAGGACAAAGATTCATCCATTGTCATGGATCTCATAGAAGATCCATTTACGAGGTATGTATAACTTGGTTTTGTAATAGTTAACCTATGAGATATACAGGTTACTAGCACAAGTCATTGAAGAAGAACAAGAAGACATCATGTGAGTATGTTAGACAGAAATAGCTAGCACTAGCACAAGTCATTGAAGAAGAACAAGAAGACATCATGTGAGTATGTTAGACAGAAATAGCTAGCATGCTAATCCAGGTATGTTTTTCCTATATCAAGTTAGAATCCTACCTTGTGTTAGGATCTTATACTGTTGTTGATAATGATTATTCATGAAGTCATAGGTTTTAATAATCATGGTTGTATGCATATTATGTTTCTTACCTTAATTGATGATATGACTAACCAGAAGAATCATGAAGGTATAGGTTTCAATAATCACAGGTTTTATGCATAATATATCTCTTATCTTGATTGATGATTCAACTAACCTGAAGAGTCATAGGTTTGAGTAATTACAGGTTTAGACATGTTATGTTTCTTATGATTTGACTAAAACCTTGAATACTAATGCTCATTATTTTCTGTTTGAAATGATCATGACTATACATGCTTGAGATTATTGTGTTTTAATAGTATACTAATGAATGTATGATTTTATATGAGATCACAAGGATAACACAATCATGATACTAATAAGCATGCATAGGAACCAAGGATGAATATGAGTTCAAGAACAGGTAATTCAGGAAGCAAAGATCAAGAGGGAGCACACTCCAGTTGCTCCTACCAGAAAGCAAAGGAGCACACTCCAGTTGTTCCTGCAATAAAGAAAAGGAGCACACTTCAGTAGTTTATGCAAGGATGCAGATATTCAGAGGGAGTTGTCCATCTCTCTACATTCCACAACAGAAAGGTATAGAAGAAGCTACTTCAGATTAGGACTCCAGCAGCTCCTGCAAGGAAGCAAAGACTCAGAGGGAGTCCACCCAACGAACAAAGAAAGTATTTTAATCATCATTTCTTGCATATTTGTTTGTTTAAATAAAATTGTTCAATGATGTATATGCTCATGTTCTTAGACTTAGGATATGTATTGTGCATATTAGAAAAGTTGCATTAATGAACAGTATACTACTAATACACATGGGTAAGTGGCCTATGGCACTGTACAACATTCCATTGCTACTTATCTAGAATGAAACCTCTTTGCTGACATGTTGGGAGTTGTGCACACTCTTAACAATGTTCTGGTAGAGATTGGAAGGCATCTAGAAAGTTACGGAATATGGATAAATGCTGTATTGAAGCATTGGCTAAGATAATTGCATGACTGTATGGCATATTTCTTTATGTGTAAGAATTTGTTCTGAAAACTATGAGATGTTTTCTAATCATGCAATTTAATTTGTTGTGTAGGAAAGATCGTATGCCATCTCCTACAAAAGAAGAACTACAACATTTGTTCCAGCAACAAAGATATCTATTGAAGATATTGAAGTTCCCAGGATCTGGGATGAAGAAATGAAATGCCATGATCCGTCGATCATGAAGAATGATGTTTGGGATGTAATCCCAATACATGAAGGGAAGTTTGCTATGACTTCCAAATGGAACTATCAGATCAAGCATGTTGCAGATGGCAGCATTAAGAAATATAAAAGTGATGAAATAGAAGATACACCAGATGGATTCAAGACAGCTTCCTTGAATGGTGTAGTTGAAGAAGAAGTGTATGTAGAGAAGCCACTTGGTTCTGAGACACATGATAGGAAATCATATATGTGCAGAACTTGGTATGGTGAAGATAGATTGATTGCCGACACGCAGCGGAAGCTTACTACCGAGTTCGAGATGAAGAACTTGGGGATGATGCACTATTTGTTTTTGGCATGGAGGTGTGGCAAAGTGCAGATAGAATCTTCCTTGGACAAGGGAAGTATGTAGTAGAGATCCCAAAGAGGTTCAGGATGATGGATCGCAAGGCCATGGCCACACCTATGGCATCAAATCTGAAGCTTCTATGTGATGCTTCATCTGAGCCGATTGATGTCTCTATGTATCGCCAGATGATTGGGTCCTTGATGTACCTGAAGAACACGAGACCAGACATTTGCTTTGCTGTGAACACATTGAGCCAGTTCCTGACGGATCCGAGGAGTGTTCACCTGGTTGCTGTAAAGCATATTCTGAGGTACCTGAAGGGTACAGTGGATTATGGGCTCAGGTATGAGGTGAATCAAAAGTTTAACCTGCAGGGTTATGTTGATTCAGATTGGGCTGGCAATGCTGCAGATAGGAAGAGCACATCTGGGTGTTGCTTCAGTATGGGATCAGGTGTGATCTCTTGGTTTAGCAGGAAGCAGTCCTGTGTAGCACTGAGTACAGTTGAGGCAGAGTATGTTGCAGCCTGTTCAGCTAGTTGTGAGGCAGTATGGCTACGGAAGCTACTGTTTGAGTTATTTGATCTCCCGTTGGAGGCTACTGGTATCTTCTGTGATAACCAGAGTTGTGTGAAGCTATCCGAGAACCCAGTGTTTCATGACAGGTCGAAACACATAGAGATCAAATATCACTATATCAGGGATATGGTGCAGAGAGGAGCTGTGAATCTCCTGTATGTTGCGACGGACGAGCAGATTGCAGATGTGCTGACGAAGCCACTAGCCAGAGTGAAGTTCGAGTACTTCAGAGAGAGGCTTGGCATTCTTCAGATCAAGGACACTTCGAGGTAGAAGTGATGGACACATTTGCTGAAGCCATTCCAAGCATGTTGGAAGGAGGATCCTTCACATGGCTGTGGATGTAAGCGCTGGATGATGAGCATCAGGATGATGTTCTGGTTTCTGCTTGGATATGATCAGTTGGATCATTATATGTATGTATGTATGCATCATGTTGGATGCTGGATATGATCGGTTGGATCATGTGTCTGTATTTTGTATATGCATCATGTTGGATGCTGGATATGATCGGATGGATCATGTGTATGTATTTTTGTATGAACGCATCATGTTGGATGCTGATGGATACATTGTGTGGATCATGTATCTTTGTATGATCAGGTAGATCATGCATACTGATGGATACATTGAGTGGATCATGTATCGTTGTATGATCAGGTAGATCATGTATGCTGATGGATACATTGTGTGGATCATGTATCTTGGTATGATCAGGTAGATCATGTATGCTGATGGATACATTGTGTGGATCATGTATCTATGTATGTATCAGGTGGATACTTGGATGATCGTGGATGACGAGCTTCTCCAGATGACATGCAGCAGGACGTTGCAGTGATGATGATCAGGATGATCATGTGTACATCAGGATGATGTTTGATGAGTATCAGATATGGCCGTGGATCAGGTTGTGCAGGAAAGCATGTAATTTGTGCCCTGGGAGATTTGCAGATGGTCTTTCGAGGTTTTGCCTATGGCATGTAATTCGGTGCCCTGGGACATCTGACAAATGCTCTTGCGAGGTTTTGCTTGAGAGGACATGTAATTTGTGCCCTGGGAGATTTCAAGTCGGAGTTGTGTACCCGTAACATCCTGAGATGCTCTTGCGAGGTTTTGTCCTATGGCATGTAATTTGCTCCTGGGAGATCTGGACAGGATGAAAAAGGCCTCAGATGCTTCAGCCAGGTTTTGCCATGACCACATGTAATTTGCTCCTGAGAGATCTGGACAGGATGAAAAAGGCCTCAGATGCTTCAGCCAGGTTTTGTGGTGGACCACATGTAATTTGCTCCTGGGAGATCTGGACAGGATGAAAAAGGCCTCAGATGCTTCAGCCAGGTTTTGTGGTGAGATCACATGTAATGTGCTCCTGGGAGATCCGACAGGTAGAGCCGCGTGCTCGTAACAGCCTGGGATGCTTCAGCCAGGTTTTGTGATGGGTCACATGTAATGTGCTCCTGGGAGATCCTACAGGTAGAGCTGTGTGCTCGTAATAGCCTGGGATGCTGCAGCCAGGTTTTGTGACGCACGTAATAAGTCCTGAGGATTCCACAGTATGGCCAGTGATGATGAAGACCTACAGGTGGTGGGCCTACATCCAGTATGAAAAAGGACTGGCTCTGTAGAACTTCCTATGACGAGTAGATTCAGAGATTGATTGAGATAGCAGCAGCAGTGACAATGATGATGATGACTCGATGACGATTATCCAGTGACGATGATCCAGAGAAGATGACTTGTGCTAGAAGAACTGTGCTGAGAAATACCTTCCTAGTTAAGAGGGAGTGTTGATGTATATGTAACTTCGGAATGTATCTCACATGTATATGTATATTGTATTCCTATAGAGATGGTATTATTCCTCTATAAGGAAGTGTCGTCATTTATATTGTAAGTGTCGTAACTTATACTTGATGGGTTATTAGACCACCTTATTTGGGGTCGGCCCTGTATAAGTCATGTGGGTCAAAGGGTTATTAGACCACCCTATTGGGGGTCGGCCATGTGGGTCAAAGGGTTATTAGACCACCCTATTGGGGGTCGGCCCACTCAACATTATGTTATGTGGTAAAGTTCGATCCTACATGAGTTAGGTAAAAAGGCAAGTCAAGTCAAGTATAAATAGAGTGCGGGAGGCACTCTATTTTTTCACTCACTTCTCACACATGCTCTCAAGAAGGAGAGGCACACTTATGGAGGAGGAGGATTGCTGCTAGGTTATGGCTATCTCTATTGGTTGGTTGTATCATTGCTCTATCTATCTCTGAGGAAGTTATTGGGGTTTTTCACCTTTATGGTTTTCCCCAAGTAAATCTTTGTGTCTCTTGTGTGCTTGCATTATTGTCTCCATGATTGATATGTTGTAGATATGCTGTACATGTTGTTCTCTCAGTTAAGATCCTAGATCACATTGAAGTAAATTCAGAAAATTTAACATCTATGATACCCAAGGTCGTGGGAGGGCCGTGCTGAGACATGCTCCCCAAGTTGTTGTGATGACGATGGTCGGATTCCTGCTAGGAGAGGTTAGGTCCGCTAGTTAGCCGACGCTACCGCTCTCACGTTCTATGTGGCTAGGTCAGTATAGCTGACATCCACTTTTGTACTAGCAGAGGAAGGATAGGGAGGATGCGGACACAGGTTAGGATGGGAGGATATGTTAGTTAGTACTGTTGAGGGTTGGGTATCCCTTGATCCTGATTTAGTGGTAGTAGGTGCCTCTTCCTTAAAAATAATTGATTGATTAATTATGGTGAATCTGGAAAACATAAATGTTACAACTTAATTGGATAATTATCAATGCCTAATGATGCTGAAATGATTATGATTTATGCATGTTGAATGGGTTAAGTATTTGTGATTGTTTGTATGTATGATTGTTATGTCAATACAAATCATTGTTTTGCTGAAGTTAATATATATGCATAGGGGAAATGATGTTTTCTTATAGTACGAGTACAGTCTATGCATACGCTGGCCACGGATGCACACCTTGTACATGTACACTAGTATTAATGTGATAACTATTGGTTGTGATTGAATTCTAGATAAGACTCAGTTGTGAATTAGTGAAGTCCAAATGATGGTTGTTAATAATGTAAAAATGCATAAATGGATCAGTCTGTTAGTTGTTAATTACATGCATTAGTAACTAATTGTTGGAAATAGTGTTGTGCTTAACATCATTTATGATGCGTTGGGGATAGTGTTGTATTTAACATAGTCCCTGTTTAGTTTACACAATTAGCATTGTTTGTTCTAGCATAATTGTCCTTCTCTTTGAACAGTCAAATTATGTTGGTTAGAAGGAATTCAATGTTATGTTTATAACCTTTAAGGTCATAGTGTTATAAAATAATTATCATTAAATATTTTAATATTAATATTACTATTGTTATTAGTATTATTAAAGTGGTTATTAACATGCATAATCTTATTTGTTATTATAATCGTTGTCAAATAAACATAGCTTAATGTTTTGCATAAATGGATGAATTTATCACGATTGTTTTATGTGAATAATAAAAAGGAACCAAAATTATAAAAAAAACAATTGAAAGTGAGTCATATTATTATATTCCATATTATATTGTTATTCAAACTTTAATTATAAATCAAACCACATTTTCAAATCAAGATTTAGTTGAGTAATAAAGACATGAACGTCCTCCATGTGTAAATTCAAGTTTGCATTTATTATATTATCCTATCCGCATTTAAAGATCAAGCGGTGGGATAAATTCGATACAATTTAACTTGTCCCATATGTTTAGATAAGGCAAGTCATGCTTATTTACTTAATTATTTTTTTGAACAATAGGAAATCTACACAAAAGGACAACCTTAATTAGAATTGAATTATTCCACTGCTCGAGAAAAACAAGAAATCTGACAAGCATATCTAAATATTATTTTATCCTTAGAATTGAATTATTCCACTGCTCGAGAGAAACAAGAAATCTGACAATCATATTTAAATATTATTTTATCCTTGATGAGTGTGATGGTATTAATGGTTTAAGAATCCCAAAAAGAAAACCTGGAGGGCTAAGGCGGTGGAGTGAGAATGAAGTTTGGAGGAGGAAAATGGATCTATAAAGCAATGGTTCACGAAGATGAGGGGGGTTGGTTTTTGGGGAGAAGAAAACTTAGTATGTTGATGAAAAGGAGGAATGCCGAGGAGGGGGATAACTCGAAGCTTTGAGGAGGTGGGAAACTCAAAAGAACGAGGTGGGGTTAACTCTTGAACTATGGAAAGGTACTAAGGAAGGATGCTGTCGGGATTATTGGTTTGTGGGCTCGGGGGCTAGGAAACCCATCGGTTTCCTAGGGCCAGCATGATAAGAGCTGGTCGGCAGGGTGGATCATCTATTTTTGGTTACTAAGGCTTGGACCAAAGGAGCTACGAAGTGGATAGGGGCAATCTACAACCTACATCGGTCCAGGTATTCTACTGGTAGTTAGAAAAATGATTTATATTTCAATATACTGAGTATTATGCAAGAAATTACAATTTTATGTATGTTGTTAAAATTTCTATATGTAGGTGCACTGTATGCTACTAGACATTTTTCTAATCACTAAAATTATGCAGAAAATTAGCATAACGAAAGCATAATGATGCTTATTTATTATTGAAATAAAAAGAAGGAAAAACAACTGCTAGGAGCTGGTTACAAAACTTGATTTCAAAATCTAGAACTTCGGTGGCCTTCCAGTTAGAGGGGCACTGCAATATCTCTTCGCATGAGTTTGAAAATTTCAAAAAGCCACTAGCAATGATGAAATGCAATAGCAATAGAAGGTTGCAATTGACATTGGCGTCTATTGGAATAAAGGGAAGGGTGCAAAAAAACCAAGGTTTTAAAAATGTTTGCAATTTGACGTTGCCAATGTTTTGGCAATGATTTAAAGTATAATAATAATGGGTTATCAAAAAAATATTTACTATCTTCAATTTTGTTATAATTTTATATGAAACAATTGCTGGCACATAAACTTCATTTGCATAATGCTTATCAATATCATATTGCATTTAGATGTAACTTTGTATTAATAGATGTGGTGGATTGGTACACTAATTATAACTTCATATATGCTTATTGTTGGCAACATGTGGCTATTGCTAAAGAAATGTGATGCAGTAATAAGCAAATTGCATAGAAACTTGCCATTAGTTTGAAAATCAATATGTAATATCAAGTTTGACTATCATGGTTGCAATTTATCTATGACAATGCAAGAGTGATTGACAATGGAATGGATATATAATGCATCAACAATGGTTCTAGATTTGCAATGGATCAAGATCTGGATATGGATTTGCAATAGGGCTAGATCTGGATTCATGTATTGATTTGGAGCTAGATAAATGTAATTTGTATTTTTTTAGTTGGAAAAAGAAGTGGACCCCAGGTATGTTTGGCTTCCTAATGGTTCAAGGAGTTCACTCATATACCAATGCTGTCTGACAGCTTGCATGTTGGGGAAATACCCCTCACTTCACGGTGCAGGTAAAACTGATAACCGCTTTGCCACGAACGACAGCTCTTGGTTCACCTTACGGGTGTGGACTAGTCAATCAAGTAGGGGTCGTTGCCTGTTTCACTGGCAGGTCCTCTCAAAGAGCCAGCTACTCCAGGGTTCCTGTGGTACTCCTCAGAATGAGTTTTAGGGCTAAGCCCAAGTACTTCCCACAGTTAAGCAACCAGGAGTTATTCCTGGATCTGAACATGCAATTGAAACGAACAATACAAATGCAAGGAAAGAATGAAACAAATTTAAGCCAATTTAGCATTTGAAAGTTCTATCATATCAGATACAAGGAACAAGTAACAATTAACTAAGTAAATGGAAAAATAATAGAACAACTAGCATTTAATCAAGGCATGTTTGTAAACTTTAAAAAGAGTCAATGTTTATGAAATGTTTTATAATTAAACACACAATTCAAATCATTTTTTTACATAGCGACCTAGGGTCAGTTTCAAGTTTCTTGTTGTTAGTTTTTAGCTATAAGCGGAATTTGGGATCAGAAGATTTTAGCTGCTTAATCCGCATTAACTCACCACCACCACCAGGTCAATAGTTGCAAGTTATTTGCTATATATTATGGAAATATGACTACTAAACTTGTATTAGAACATATTTTTACATATCATATGTTAGTATGTAGTAAATATTAGCTTTATGAATATAATTTCCATAAGGTCTATAGCTACGTTGATATGTATTTCTGTAATATTGTATATGCATTTTATATGACAATAGTCATAGCATTTGCAATAACAATTCTAATTACAACGATTACAACAATAATCCCATGTATTGTTTCTAATTAGTAAGTTGTTTCCATATATGACTTATTACAAATACTCTATGTGTTGGTAAAGATATGAGAATGGGATGTGTGCAAGCAAAAGAGCTATTTACACAATCCATTTTGACAAATAAAGAGACAATGCAATGACATATACAACTATAAGTAGCTAGATCTTGTAGCTAGGATAACAGAGGTAAAAAATATGACATGATAAAGAGCATAGTTTTTTTACTATATATATATATTGTAAAGGAATTGCATATGTTGTACAGATCGTTACAAATGTCAATAACAATGCTATGTTCAATCGTCGATGTATGACATAAGTTGGTTGGAAAACCTAATTGCATAGTTACTTTTTTTTTGTTTTCAAGATGATTTTAATATGCTTCGCTTGGAATGTTCAGTGTGAGCTATGCCCTAGTTTCCTATTCATATGCACAAGTTTTTGTAATTGTGCTTCTAGCAACTGTCGGATCTATGTCAGTCGTCCTTTTGCTTTTGTAGGTGCCAATTTGGAAAGACATTGGCTATCAGAACGTTGCGTTTTTGCAATTCACTTGTTGTTCTCATAGCTCAGATGTCAAATTCATTGACAATGGCGAACTTCCTCTGGTTCAATTTCAAGGTGTTTTTCTATGTTTAGTTCAAGATTTTTAATACGAGACAGGGGCTAGGTTCTGGTTCATATGCATAGGGTTTGTGTCATTGCAAATCATAGCGAAAGCAAGTGCAATGTCGGCAATATTGCTAGCTAGTGGCTCTTCCAAGTGTATTTTGTTCCATGAAAGCAGAATATGAAACTGCAACATAAGTTGCTTGTAAATTCAAATGCTTGATAATGGACTTTAGCAATGTTGAAGTTGAATAGATGCGACTCACAAGCATATTTTGTCACAATTAGAGAATACTAAAGATAGTAAAGGATGATTTGTTGAAAAACCATGGAGCCCAAGCACCAATTAGTTTGATCCATGTACATATGAAGTGGAGAGAAGAAAAATAAAAGTGATGAAAAAAATGTGTGAATTCATAGATCAGCCCCGCTTGAAGAAAATAAAATAAAAAATATACATATATATATTGATGGATTAGACTCAATTGAATTATTGAAAAGAAGATTGATTAATACAACTCCTAGCTATTGCAAATCATTAGTCAAAGCAGATACTAAATGTTAATAGCACATTGATTAGTAAAACTCCTAGCCATTGCAAATCATAGTCAAAGCAAATGCAATGTTGATGACATTGCCAGCTAGTGGGTTTTTAGTGTGTTTTCTCCTGCCTCAAATCAGAATATGCAGCTGTAACAAAAGTTGCTTATAAATTCAAATGATTGACAATGAGCTTTACCAATGTTGCAGTTGAATAAATTAGATTCACAATCATGTTTTGTCACAATTAGAAAGTACTAGAGATAGTAAGGAATGATTTGCTGAAGAAGCATGGAATGCAAGCACCAATTGGCTTCGGCTTCAGCAAGCCTATTAATTGCAGTCATAGGTTATAGCAACTTTCAGTAGCCGTATTGAAAACATGCTATAGCTAGAGTGCTTTGTAGCAGATCCTGTTTTATATAGATGTTTTTTAATGCAGAATTTGTGCTTGAGTTTGTACACCTGAACATGTTACAACAGATGTTGACAAGGCATGAAAAAGTCACTATAGCTTAGCAGAAGATGATGGCACTGCCAACTGTATATACAATAGTAAATGATGAGATCACATGCCTTTACAAATTGACAGTGAACATCGATAGCCATTTAGTGATTGCTTGGAGCAATAACCAACTTTGAGAGAAGGAACAATTACAAATATTTAAACATTTAAATATAGTCTAAAGTTCAGCAAACAAGCACCCTATTATGAGGACTGAAACTGAGATCACATGGAAAATAGTTTAGATATAAAGAGATGATTTCAATTGTCATCACTAATGTATCATGTTCATTTGAAGATGGTATATATTTCATAATTAGCCAATCTTCAAATGCCAATCTATTTACTTCTATCAATGTAAATGAAAAGAATATGAGATCTGTGGACTGTCTTATGTTTATTTAATTGGTATTTATTTATGTCTTGTAAATTTATGGGAGCATGCATTCTGTCATGTGCCATGCATTTTGTCATGTCCCATCATCTGCTACCAAATTTTAAAGTTTTAACGTGCAGCAGCTCGCAGGTTTTGAATATGTAATCTGATGACACCTTAGGGATGCTACATATCATTTGCAATCTACAGACAGCAATGTAACAAGATTCCCAAGAAAGGAAGGTTCTCAACAAGTGCCTTTTTGCAAGGCACCATTTCAAGCATGGGTACCAATCCAATGACAGCACTCAATTACAAATATTTAAACATTTAAATATGATCTAAAGTTCAGGAAACAAGCACCCTATTATGAGGACTGAAACTGAGATCACATGGCAAATAGTTTAGATATAAAGAGATGATTTCAATTCTCATCACTAATGTATCATGTTCATTTGAAGATGGTATGTATTTCATAATTAGCCATTCTTCAAATGCCAATCTATTTACTTCTATCAATGTAAATGAGAAGGATATGAGATCTATGGACCGTCTTATGTTTATTTAATTGGTATTTATTTATATCTTCTAAATTTGTGGGAGCATGCATTCTGTCATGTGCCATGCATTCTGTCATGTCCCATCATCTGCTACCAAATTTTAAAGTTTTAACGTGCAGCAGCTTGCAGGTTTTGAATATGTAATCTGATGACACCCTAGGGATGCTACATATCATTTGCATTCTACAGACAGCAATGTAACAAGATTCCCAAGAAAGGAAGGTTGTCAACAAGTGCCTTTTTGCAAGGTACCATTTCAAGCATGGGTACCAATCCAATGACAGCACTCAAGGATCTTTTCACATCCTTGATATTGCCAAAAAAAATTAAAATAGGAAAAAATTGTTTTTTTAGTTGGTCCTTTTGAATAGACAATGACATCTGCAATAGACTTGTCAAATAGTTATTGACATTTATTACACCTATTCATAAACACTTCCTTGATACACAAGACGAAACTCTTGCATACTCTAAAGATTTTGGAAGCTAAGGTATCAGCCATAACTTTTGCACAAGGAACAACTACAAATATCGAAACATCTGAAGATAGTCTAAAGTTCAGCAAACAAGCAGCCCATTGCAAGTACTAGAATTGATGTCACATGGCAGACAGTTTCGACATAAAGACATTACACAGATGAACAAACTATCTACTATAAACTCTGAATTCTATATGAGACTACAACAGATGATTTCAATTTTCATTACTAACATATGATATTCATTACATGATGCTAGATAATTGATAATCAGTTAATGTATAGAGCTTGATCTATTAACTTTGATAAGTGTAAATGAGAAGGATATGAAATATGTGCATTGTCGTATGCTTATTTATGTTTAATTAGCAATAATAAATTACTATTTATTTATATCTTCTAAATTTGTGCGCGCATGGGTTCAAGATTCAAGTATTTGAAGACTAATATCAATATTTGCTACTGCAGGACTAACTTAGGTCCTAAATATCTAGTCATTGTTTTGAATCATCTTTCTACAGTATTCAAGTTCTTTGAAATTATTTTCTATAACAATCTTCTATTTGCAAACAGATACACTACTTCTTGCGCAGAGAATGACTTTTGTAATCTATTCCAGTATGAATTAACTTTAAGGAATATGCAAGTATTCCTGCCATGAGGTAAAGCGCATCGTAAGGCTGGTTTGATACTTGGGTGCATGAGGTTGACAGCAGAACACAGAATCTTAGTATCTTGCCATCGCCATGAGATCTTGAGGGAGAACTCATGTCGCATCGCCTGCTGCTCCCCAAAATTTGGCCACAGCAGGTCCCCTAAACAGATTCTCCTACCCTCTTACTTTTAAGAAACATGAATTTGATAACTAAAGTTAGACACAAAGCATTGCCATTGGGCCAAGCATAGACAATCAGGTTTCTGTTTTGGAGAATTAAACAAAGGAAAATAAATCTGTGCTTCCAAAAGGGATGAAAAGCACACGATTTCCTCTCAATCTTGATAAGAGAAAAAGACAATGTTTTCTACTTCCAAACATAGACAGAGAAGTTAGATTGCAGTTGTTTGATCAGAAAAAGTTTTGTCTTTCTAGCTATATACATAGAACCTAGATTTGAATAATTTGATTAGAAAAATGTATCTTGCAAAACTGAACCATCTATTAACCAAAAGAAATTCCTTGAACTCTCAACATTTACAAAATGCAAAAACATGAGTAACTGCACGTCTTTAGAAAATGCAGAAACATGAGTAACTGCACGTCTTTAGAAAATGCAGAAACATGAGTAATTTCAAATCTTTGTAGACTGCCTCAAAAGAACACAAGCACAGTCAATCTGTTGATATGCTATGCATAACTCCATATAAGAATCAAGATTTACATTTAACAAAAAATATCTTGCAAATGTCAAAATAAGTTACTATGGAAATGTGACTGTGACAACACAGCAGCTGAAAGAAACTAAGGACTTACATTGCCTAGAACTTAGCACATATTTAAAAAGGATAATTGAAAGTTTGACACTTCTGTTCTCTCTAATGCAATTGTCTGTTGTCCGATACAGCCAATTAGATTTATATCCTAGCTTACAGCACAATATAAGGTATATGCCAACCTAACATTGATGTTTAAAAATTTAAAAATGCCATATGGGGTTAAATTATATATGTCATCTCAGTCGATACATAAACACAGGCACACTCACCCTGTTGATATGTTATGCATATCTGTATACAACAATCAAGATTTACATTTTACAAAAAATATCTTCAAAATCTTAAAATAAATTACTATGGGAATGTGACTCTGACAACACTACAGCTGAAAGAAACTAAGGACCAACATTGTTCAGAATTTAGCATATACTTAAAAAGGATAACTAAAAGTTTGACACTTGCCTTGTTTCTAATGCTACTGTCTACTGTCAGAAACAGCTAGTTAGATTTGTATCTTAGTTTGTAGCGTAATATAGGGTATATGGCGACCTAACATTGAAATGTAAAAATTTAAAAATGTCATATAGATTTAAATTATATATGCCATCTCAGTGCATATATGACTTAGAAATGAGTTATTCTTAATATATTTCGCTATGAATTAGCCCATAAATAATCCATTTAATATTTCGAATCGCTTAGAGAAAAATACAAGGTATATGTCAAATAGTAAAAATGAGAACCAAACAATTATCATACTATGTATGCAGTCTTGAAGACTAGAACCAGATGTTGTTAAGGAAAATTCTGGCAACAGTTCTTGTGAGTATTAAAAAGCTTCAAAACAAAAACAGAATCATTGAAAAACACTCTGAAGTATAAAATGCACTAATGCAAAAGAAAATGTTTTATCATTGCAAATGCGTCCTGGACCTATTGGTCTATGCAGTTGATAAACAAGCTTAATTTCCCATAATCTGCACCAAAGCGTATATATTTTGTTGATGACAATACCCAAAACAAATCTCAAGTGGAAATATGCAAATTGCGTATCAATGGCAAGTATTAAAACCCCTGTTTCTATATTGAGTAAACCTTCCTAAAGGGTTTGATATTATGTGCATCTTATCTCAAAGTACAGAGCAAATCAAAACAAACAAAAAATTAAGGATTCGAGAAAGAAAAAGAAAACATAGACCTCTCAACAGCAGCAAACCAAGCTAATTTGTCGTTGCTACTGCAATAGTAGCAATACATTATGACGGATGGCTCGATATGAGATTGATGAACCATTTATTCTTCTTTGTATTTGATGCGAGCTCAGCCAACAAAGGTGCTCAAATTGGTTATCAAAGAAGAGGAATCCTCGCTAAGTGAAAAGATAATTGCCTTGAGCTTAGCGCACTCTTCTTCCAACTCCTGAATTTGGCCTTTTTGCTTTAGCAAAATATGCATCATCATGCCATGTTGGGATGTTTGTTGATGCTCAAGTTCATATGTCTTCAAACAAGCTAAAAATATTGAAGTTCTGTTACAATTAATTAAAACTCTATTTCTCTAAATAAATATTCTAATCTCCTAAATGTCGCTTTGAAAATTGTGTTAATGCTCCTGCATAATGATTCCTAGTTATCTCATTATATTTTTATTATTGTTTTCCCAATGAACATCATTAACAGTTTCAAGAATATGATCATGGCTTCCCTGGTGCATCACTCTAAATGGACTCTGAATATATACAGACTAGCAAGAATTTGCTTCCAAATCCAGGTGCAAGGCCATGTACTTAGAGCATTCCTATGTCTTGAAAGACCCCAACTAGAAACGATTAAAAAAAGCCATTAACAATTAAAAAAAGATGAAATTTTTCCAACTATAAAGTTAAACATTGCCTCCACGATAAATTTCTCAACAACAACCCAAACTAATGCCCTGGACCGGAAAATAGATGTCAGGAACATAATAAATGATACTTGTGTTAAGCACACAATATTTGAATAGTGGAGCTCATTAAATCCGGATGCAAGACCGCAAACTTTGATAAAAGCACATACATATTTGTTGTAGTGCCATATTTGTACATTTAGATGTTTTGTTAATTTTGGTATGTAGAATTAAGATCACAATGCTTGTGATCATTTAATAAGGAAGACCTGGAGGAATTGAAGAAGGATCTGGAAAAAGATTTAATAAGGAAGACTTGGATGAATTGAACAAGGATCTGGAAACTACAAGTTAAATATGCTGTTGTTTAAATATTCTATATAGGATCTGAAAAGTAGAGCTTAAATATGTTAAATATAGTTAGGATCTGCAGGATTTCAAATGCAACTGTTTACTGTCAGATACAGTTAATTAAATTTGTATCTTAGCTTGCAGCGTAATATAAAGTATATGCTGACGTAATATTGATGTTCAAAAATTTAAAAATGCGATATAGGGTTAAATTACATATGCTATCTCAGTGCGTACATTGGTTAAAAATGAGTTATTTTTGATATATTTTGCCATGAAGTACTTGATAAATAACTCATCCAATATTTCAGCTGGCCTATAGGGAAATACAAGGTATATGTCAAATTGCGAAGATGACAACCAGGAAATTATCATAGTACATATGCAGTCCTGAAGATTAGAACCAGGCGTTCTTAAGAAAAAAATTTGGTAATAGGTTTTGACAGCACCTTTATTAACTAGTAATCATCATCATTATTAACCTAGTTTGATGGAACTAATATAAGCTTCATTTCCAATATCTACAAACCACCACAGAATCAAGGAATGAAAATTAGAATACAAGCAAAGGCATATGAAAGTATCAAATGACTTTTATCCATGCTTCAAATGGTTGGAAAAGGAATTGTTGTTGTCACCTGGCATGTAAAAACTATTCAATTTCAAACTCACCAGCTTGAAATGGCAGCAAACACGTGATCATTTCCCTTTGATCTCATACAACCCTAGTGTTGTAAAATTGCTCTTATACCAATTGTAATATACCTCTCTACAAGCATATACTTGTAGGTGAATTTGACATGTCACTCATGGCATTGGCTACTAGTTGACTAGAGATATAGTCAGCATCCACAATTGTTTGCAGAATGTTGATGTTGCAAATTGTTGCCATATTAACCCGCACATGAAAGTGAGAAAAATCTCAACTCACCAAGAAAAAGTCAATGAGCTGGGTACAATTATCATCATAACAGTCAACTGCTCGCTTTAGGCTAACTTTTAAACAAAGTCAAAGTCAAAGGAGGTGGACCCTAACAAAACACTAAGAATAATTGCTTTCGGACAACAAACTTAGGAATTTAATGAATTGCAAATTGTCAATCTATTAGTATATGTGACAAGTAAATCAAATATGCATTCACAAAGCTCACAGTCTATAAATATTTTTTAAGATCATTGAATTCAGTCAATGGCAAAAGCATATGCAATTTTAAAACAAGCTCATAGCTTGTATATATTTTTTAAGATCAATGAATACATCCAATGACAAAAGGATATGAAATTTTAAAACAGATTGCAAATCTTGTAATGAGTTGCAAGCTAAACTAGCAATTAATTTACCAATGAAAGAGGGAAATTATCCAATTACTAGAAATCAGAAGCAAAGTCAAATTGTGAACCCATGACAAGCAAGAATTGGCTTGCTTGTTAAATGGGTGAACATAAACGTAAGAACAAGTATCGAACTGTGAACCTGCTTGGTGCAAGGATTAACAACTTGTAAAACTAAACTAAGTTAACACAATAGTCAAGTTGTGAAACTGCTTGATGCAGGGATTCCCAGCTTTTGAAACCAAAGTAAGTGTTATCCAATTAGAGCTGGCATCCATATAGGCATGCACAAAAAGAAGACTAAAAATTTCTAGGATTAGTTTGAATGCACCAAAATAAGTGTAACTTAATATAGCTTAGGATTAGCAATTTGAGTTAGTTTGTGAACTTAGATATGAAACTGGAAAAATGCAAAAACGTAACTCAAGGATGGAGAATGTGATCTACTGCCCCACACAGGTAGTTACAAACACAATTAAAGCATTAATAAATGCTTTCTATCGGTCCTTAAAGGCAGATAACCAAACCTATAAGTGATGGAAAACGCTGAGCATAAGAAGCAAGAAATAGCACCTGTTCGCTGAGCTAAACTGATCAAACTAGTGGATGATCAGGGCTTCCTCTTGGATTCCATTTTTTTTGTCCAAAAACAACAAATTAAAAAGATCCTAACAAGCAGCTAAAGAAAAAGATCCTAAAAACAAGCAAAATTTAGCTACAAAGTGCTCCTGAATTGCATCGAAAACTGTCTTAGATCTATGAAATCAGAGGACACTTGGAAGCATGTATCAGAGAGTTAGAACTACAAATCTCAGTGGACATGAGCCTCTGCAGCATGCAAGATTATGACTTTCTGGAGAGTAAACAGAAAGCTAAAAGTGGGCAAAAGTGCAGTGAAATGCACTTAAGCCAATTGACAAGGTACTAGTCTAAGTGAGAAATAAATCATGCTTGATTATGCAAAATGATTAATACTTGCAAAATCTATTTGAATACTATACTTCAGAACATAAAAAGATTGAAGGTATCTAGGACAGTTATATCGTTTATAAAGTAGATCTAGCTATGACAGACATATAAAACTAGTATTTGAATTGAAGTAGATAAAGAGGAGGGTTATAAAACATTTGTCCAAGACTGCTTGTTCAATTAGCTTTGAACAATTGAGATTTCAGAAGTATATTGAGCAACTAGTCCACAAATGCTCAGGGTCATTTAATAGAGAATGACTTGGGTGAATTGAAGAAGGATCTGAAAACACAGTTACTAGGGAAAACGTGGATGAATTGAAAAAGAATCTGAAAAGTACAAGTTAAATATGGTGCTGGTTAAATATTTTATATAGAATCTGAAAAGCACAAGCTAAACATCTTAAATACAGTCAAAATCTGTAGCATCTGCAATGCAACCATTTACTCTCAGATACGGTTAATTAAATTCATATCTTAGCTTCCAGCGCAATATAAGGCACATGCCAATGTAACATTGATGTTTAAAAACTTAAAAATGCCATATAGGGTTAAATTATATATGTGATCTCAGTCCATACATGGGTTAAAAATCAGCCATTTTTAAGATATTTCAGTATGAATTACCCGATAAATAACCCATTTAATATTTCAGATGGCTTACAGGGAAACATAAGATATATGTCAAACAATGAAGATGAGAACCAGATAACTAGCATACTACACGTGCAGTCGTGGAAATTAGAACCAGACGCTCTCAAGGAAAACTCTGGTAACAGTTTTTGAGACTGCTAAAAAGCTTCAAAACAAAAACAGAATCATTGAAAAACACTCTGAACTATAAAATGCAGTGATGTAAAAGAAAATGTTTTATCATTGCAGATGCTTGCTGGATCTATTGGTCTATGCACTTGATAAATAAGCGTTATTTTCCATAGTCTGCACAAAAGCACATGCAAATTGGCTATTGATGCCGAGTATTAAATCCCCCGTCACACCTGAAACGCTCAGACCTATGGGATTTCTACAAACTCTCGATTCATGGATTCATAGCAGCAATTATGGGTACTCTTGCTACAAATTTCGAATGCACCGCAATAGTTCACCGTAACATGGACAATTTGAAACCATAAGCATCTATATTCTTCAAATAAGTATATTAAATGACCTCCACCAATGTTATGAGGATAATATCCACATACCATGTATAATTGTCTTAAATTGTTTCCCCACTATGAAGACGAGCTAATATTGGAAGAGTGTGCCTTAACCACCCCCACCCAACTGAAACCCAAGCACTAGTACTCTATACGAAAACTAATCAAAAACAAAGAAAACCAGCTCGCAAGAACCAGCAGAAAGCAAGTTCATATGCTAAAGATGCCTATCCCCTACACAAGGCTCCTCTTCAAAGACATATCTTCATAAACATGCTGTTTCCAAACCCTAGTTGAGCTTCAATGCATTGCCACTTTGGACCAATTTTCCATAACTGAATTCTTTCCGTTTACTGGAAAATGGTCTATGCTAACTTAATTGCTGAGTTGATTAACTTATTTGGCTAAACATCAATGCCCATAGCAGCCATCTACAACCAAAGACAACCAAGGAACAACCGCATGGACGATAAAAAGAAAACAGAGCCAAGCAAACAACACCAACAAACAGCTTTATCGCATGCTGATTTAAGGCAAAAAAACACAACAATTATTTGAACGCATGAACGCCATTAAAAACCAGAAGACAACAAAGGGTTCCATTCATCATGTCTTCGAAATTAAAAAAACCTTAATTAGAAGAAACCAATGAACAGGCCCTGTTACACTCGAAACCCTAAACCCTGTCTTTTCTTTTCACTTAAAAATTGCACAAAAAACATGCTTCATAAACATGCTATTTCCAAAGCCTAGTCAAGGTTCTATGCATTGTCCCTTTGCACCAATTTTGCATCACTGAATTCCTTCCACTTACTGGAAAATGGTTCATGTTAATTTAATTGTTGGCCTAACTATCTTATTTGGCTAAACATCAATGCCAATAGCACTCATCTACAACTGACAACAACCAAGAAACAACCACATGGACGAAAAAAAACACAGACCTAAGCAAACAACACCATTTATCACATGCTATATTAACACGGGAAAACACAACAATTATTTGAACTCATGAACGCCATTAAAAACCAGAAGACAACAAAGGGTTCCATTTATCATGTCTTCGAAATAAAAAACCCTAACTAGAAAAAACGAATGAACAGCACTCGTTACACTCAAAACCTTAAAGCCTGTCTCTTCTTTTCACTTAAAAATTGCAACAAAAATACAAAGGCATACAACAATTATTTCAACTCATGAACGCCATTAAAAACTAGAAAACAACAAAGGGTTCCATTTATCATGTCTTCGAAATAAAAAACCCTTACTAGAAAAACCCAATGAATAGCACTTGTTACACTTAAAACCCTAAACCCTGTCTCTTCTTTTCACTTAAAAATTGCAGCAAAAATACAGGGGTGTACCTGCTCCAGCGAACCAGCAACAAGACTTCAAACCGGCCGAAAGCAGCAGCTCGAGATATCGTCCAAACCAAGTAGGGAACAACAAAACCGAAAATGATGCAGAATGCTGAACCGATAATGCGGATAAAACCATAAACAATCCACCATAAAACAGAGCTGAATATAATAGCGAAGGCTGAAGCGAGAACGGCAATAAAACCACCCAAAATCCGCCATAAATCACAGCAGATGCAGAAATAAATGCCAAACATAAATTCGCCATCGCATCCAAGGATTTTTTTTGCCCACCCATTTTCTGGGCTACCAACACAATGCAACCACTATCACCTCTTTTTGGACCAGAGAAACTCGACCATCGCCGCCGAACTTGCAACAGACGGCACATCTGAAACGACCACCTCACAGCTGGCAAAATCACGTCGAAATCGCACATTGCCGCCGAATTTGCAAATGAACGACCTCAGCAGCGGAAGGACAACCCATAGGCGAGTGACCACAAAATAACCCACAGCTCTTACAACAACAATAAACCATAGAACCATGCACACAAAACCAGACAGAACTGAACCATACAAACTCCGCAATTTCCGCCGAATTTGCAGGGGAAAGACCTCAGCGGCGGAAGGACGACCCACCGACGAGCGGAAGGACGACCCACCAAATAACCCGCACCATGCACAGACCTCCAACTATCGCATTAAATATGATTTATTTCAAAACCAAGATCGAAAAACGTCGACAGCTGGGAGCTAGCTCGGCAATCAAAACCCATTTATTATCCTCGAAAACAAAAAACTCACACCACGAGGCATGACGCCATCGCGCCGCCGCCTCCTAGGCCACACCATCTGAGGCAGACGTCACCGCGGACGGCCCCAATCACAAGCTCACAAAATAGCCGATTTACCATTAAAAAAAAATAAAAAATTTCCAACTATAAAGTTAAACATTGCCTCCACGATAAATTTCTCAACACCAACCCAAACTAATGCCCCCGACCGAAAAATAGATATCAGGGACATAATAATTTAATTAAACATTTTTTTATATTATATTTTATTTTAAAGTATAATTAATTTTAATTTTAATGATTTTAATGTATTATTAATTTATTTTATTTTAAAATAATATAATTCAACATTTAAAGTTAAATCTTTAAAAATGCCTAACAATACTTAAATATATTAAATTTAAAGAAGATTAACCCTTTATAAGTATTAATAGTTGAATCATGGAAACCCAAAAGTTCAATAGAACGAAATTGGAATTATTCCGAAATTCGGATGGAATTCAAAAAACTTACACACCTTTCCTACTTTCTCAACATCCCCACATATATATATATATATATTATATTAAATCAAAACAAAAATTACAACATTGAAAGCTTAGGTCTTTCCCAAGAGAAGCCTGACCAAAGATGAAATCTAAGGTTGTTTATAACTTCAATAAGATCTCGACAAGTGCTCAACAATTTATGAATATTAATAAGAACAAAAATTACAACATTGAAAGCTTAGGTCTTTCCCAAGAGAAGCTTGACCAAAGATGAAATCTAAGGTTGTTTATAACTTCAATAAGATCTCGACAAGTGATATTAATGAGATTGTCTGGTATAAACCTAAGATAAACAAAAACTAGATAAAGATCCTTAAACAAAGCTAAACTATGTTTCCATATCATCATTTGAAACTGAATTGTGGGGCTTCTTGAGACCTGGATCTGGTGCAACAGTTTCATATTCATTTCCTGTGACCACTTTGATGGGATAGTCCATTTTGGCTTTGAGCTCATCCATTTGGAGCAACAACCTATTCCTTTCTTCCTTGGTACCGTAAGTACTTTTCCTAATAATGCTTGGGTTTTCCAATGCAATTCCATAGTCGTGTAAAATTTAGTATCCCACGTACGAGTATTACCCAAGTATTTCACCCATGGGCGCATCTCTTCCATGATATCCTCAAGTTTGGAGCATTGCTGCTCCAACTTCACCCCAAACTCCATTTAAGCAATCTGAGCTCAAATATTGGTTGAAATTTCTTAGTAGAACATATCCCAAGCTTCCTCTGCCTCATGACGATCCCACGTATAGCCTCTACAGTTGGACCCACGCTTGTTCCCCCTTCCTTGATTCCGACCTACCATATTGAAAGGATACTCTGCAACCATCTCCACCCAAAGAAAGTCGAACCAAATGCCTCCCCTGTCAAGGAATGCAACATTCACAACTGGAAATTTTCCTTTCCAAGCACACCAAGCAGTCTAGAAACCTTGTAAAAATCCCTTTAACTACAACATGAGCGCATCACCTCTTACATAGAGACCAAACTTTTTTATGAAGCGCACACCAGATTAAATCAAACCTAATTTTCATCCTTCTGCCACACATTAACCCTTGTCATGGTTTGTTTAGATTATGATGCCCCCTTTGTTGGCGATCTCGATGCCCATCATAACTCTGCAAGCTTGGTTTACTCACCGTGCACCAAATCCAGGTTGTTCCCAACACAATGCTAGAAAGAACATTACACGGATTCGTGGTTGACGCATAAGAAGATGGATGTTATAGCTCACCAATCGGGCATTAAATTTTTTCCGCGAGACCATGGCGGGAGAAACCAGACTGAAGCAAGGGGGCAGTTGGTGTAGGCGACTCAAGAAGTTCATTGGCATAAAATTATGGAAACCAGGTTCCGTAAAGTATTTAAGGTTTCTGCTCAATTTCGCCAATAGCAAAAAAATATGGCCAGGGTATAGTTGTTTTTGTATGTAATGTTGTCCTGAGGGCGTAATTTAGTGTTTGTGTTGTCAGCTTGTTGGGTCGTGGCTGGGTATTGTGTTGGGCCGGGGTAGTCATAGTTGTTAATGTCTTGATGGTCGGGCAAGATTTTTTTGTTGAAAAGGATGCTCTATACAATCAGGAGTCTTAGGGAGATACTTATGTTAATTATGGTTACCACCCTATTTTACCTAAAGGGAGGGGCAATTTTGAATGTGCTCAACAAACGTTAGTTTAGTTTGGGAATTTAGAGAGTTTGGGTGGAATTCTCGGATAACTGTTGTCAAATGTAATTTTGTTGTTTATATTTAATATATCATTTTCTTACTTACAAAAAAAATATTTTAAGACAATAATTATGTGTAATTTAGGGCACTTTTATGGGGTATTTTCAAGATTGGGATTTTTCACTACGACAAATCTAGGGCATTTTCACTGAGGTATTTTCTAGATTGGTCATTTTCACTACCACACAATTTAGGGCACTTTCACTGAGGTATTTTTATGGAGCATTTTCATGAGGTATTTTCAAGATTGAACTTTTTCATTAAGGCATTTTTTATGGAGCATTATCACAGAGGGAAATTTTCAAGATCTGGGCATTTTCAAGATTAGTTTTTTTCACTACAACACAATCTAGGGAATTTTAAAGATCTCAACACAATCTAGAGCATTTTCACTGAGGCATTTTTACGAAAGCACTTTCATGGGGCATTTTCAAGATTGGGCTTTTTCACTGTCGCAAAATCTAGGGCATTTTCAAGATCTAGCCACAATCTAGGGCGTTTTCACTGAGGCATTTTTATAGAGCATTTTCATGGGGTATTTTCAACATTGAGATTTTTCATTAAGGCATTATTTTTACGGATCATTTCATAGAGGAACTTTCATCAGGGCATCTCCATGAAACTTACTTTCAAAGATTTGGGCATTTTCATGGCCTGCCTCGAAAACCCTAATCCACTAGCTTCACCTAATTAGGTGCACAAGTTCCTTCTCCCAACCTTGGTTCTAATTTATCTCCTCTCTACTTTATTTATCATTTTATTTTATTTATTTAAAACTTGTTTTTACCCCTCCTTTTCATTGAAGCATTTTTACCATTGGGATTTTTTTTCATTAAGGTATTATCACTCGCATTTTGAACTTACCAAGGGGCACGAGGTATTTATCCTACTCTTGGTTATAATCTATTTCCTCTTTATTTCTTTATTCCAATATGAACAAGTCATCACATTTTCCAAAAACAAGAAGGGGAGACCTAACAAGGTAACCCTAGAGACGTTAAGAAGTGTTTGACGGAAATGGATGTTTTATCTCGGGCGACGGGAGTTTTTCTGGACTTGGTGGAACCCTAGACACTGGGGTTGTGCACAGAACGGACCGCGGCCGACAATAACGCGGTTTGTTTGCACGTCTTTATAGGCGGTTCTCTTGGAATCTATCCGGATTATACACATCACAGGTTACCTTACCCTGGTCTTCCTTTACCTGGGTTACGGCTGGAGGGTGGTAGCTGGTAACCATGGCTACCTACGAAGAAAACCTTGATTATTCCTTTGACCCTACCGACGATGCGGCCATCTGGAAACAACCTACAGGCGCCGGGTGGCAGGTAGGGTTTTCTCCTGGAGAAGGAGGGGCGGTGGTACCTCCTGCAGCGGACTGTGCCGCACTGGGTTTCTCACCATCGGGTTTCCTTAACCTCTCTCCGGACTTGGGATCGAAAGTTACGCCCTCACTCGACAACACTCCCATTTCGCCTTTGAAGGATACGGGGGCTCTTTGGTCCTCGGAACAAGTCATCACTGCCCTGGAGGGCTCGGTGGACAGGCAGAAGGGCGTGGTTTCTGCAGCGGCGGGACATCTTGGATCTGTGGATAGGGTTCCTCCGGCGGCTCCACTCCCTGTCTTAGCTGCGGACGGTGGGGATTGCTCGTGGTCGGGCCATTTGGAACCTTATGAACACAGGGGTTTTGCCAGCCCCTGCTTGGGTTCTGGTACTAGCTCGGATGATTGGGGTGGAACATCCTCTGGAGATAATACACAGCACCATGCACAGCCGGGGAAACGGGGTAAAAAGCGTTGGTTGAAGCTCAGTAGGACACGATACAACTACGCCCTGGGGGAAGATATCGAGTGGAATCGGCTGGTTCAGATGACGGGCATCACTCTGGTTGGCAAAGCTTTAGGTAGATCCTTTGCTCTCAGCACTATCGAAGCATGGGTGCGGGAACATTGGGCTGGTTTCTTGGGTTATACTCCGGAGGTGGTGGAGTTAACTCGAAACTGGTTTGCCTTTAATTTCAATGATGAAGCACATACCAGATGGGTTCTGAATTCAAACTGGAGTTGGGACCATTGCCCCGTGATGATCAAACCCTGGCATCCGATGTTTGATGCTAGTCGGGAACGACTGGATATTGTTCCGATATGGGTTCGGCTACCGGGTCTACCCCTTCATTATTGGTCGGAGCACCATTTCAGGGGGATTGGAGACATGATTGGAACTTATTTAGATGGGGACTATAGTTTTCTTCACACTCGCCAGAGGAAGGTTGCCCGGATCCTGGTTAATCTGAATATCAGAGATGGACTTGTACCGGATGTTACTCTCAGCTGGGGACCTTATGTGTATTCGCAGAAATTGGATTATGAAAATGTGCCCTTCAGGTGCCGCCGATGCCATGCATATGGTCATCCAGCAGCTGATTGCAAGCTACCCTTTCGTCGAAAAAATTTTGGGCCGCAAAAAGCCCCAAATGCTGCGTTTGTATCACCTCCTGTGGAGGACCCAGTAGCTGCTACCCAACCTACTGTGGTTTTGGCCGGTGACAAAGGTAATGGTTCTCCTCGGGTTGCGGCAGAGGCACGTCCTGCTTGCACTTCTTTACAAGTTTCGGGTTCTTTGGAGGATGGGGCTGAGATTCTACCACTGGTGGTGGGAGTGGATGCACCACACACGGGGGATGCTGTTGCGGTAACTACTACTTTGGAGCCCCCTCGTCAGACTGCTTTTACGGCACCTGGGTCTTCATCTGCGGGTATACCTCAATCCATTACTCCTCTGTCCTTACATTTTGTTTTAAATAGTTTGTCTTTGGATAAACCTGATTGGATAGAGGCTTTGAGAAATTTGAATATCTCTACGGCTATGGAGTTGGATTTACCAATTTGTTTAGATCCTACTCTCCCTTCATGCTCTTCATCAAACTCTGGGGTACTGCCGCTTGACCATCCCACTGTGATTGAACCTGTGCCCTTTGATGACCTCTCCCCCTCCTCCCCCACTACCCCATCCGACTCTGGATATTTCCTACGTTCCCTGTCGAAGATCTCCCCGGGTGGGTTGGGTATTGGGGCCATTTCTACTGTCAAAACTGGAAAGGGCAGAGGTAGGAAATCCCATCTAGCTATGGCACAAACTAAGGCGAAGATGGACCTCATGGACGGCAAACAAGTGACTATTGATCGGGCGCTTAGAGCGGTGCGACCCCAGAAGAGGGGTCGTTGATGAAGGTGATGTCCTTTAACTGTAGGGGTCTAGCTGGTCCCCATAAAAGATCAGCATTGCGCAGAGTGGTATCTCTTGAACACCCGGATATCATTCTGCTTCAGGAAACTATGGGTGTGGGGGAGACTATTAAGTCTTTACTTGAAAGTTGGTTTGGTGGCTGGACTTTTGCCACCTTGGATGCCCGAGGAAGGTCTGGAGGACAGGCTATTGGCTGGAGCAATCACACGGTTCAGTGTCATAATCTTTGGGGAATGGAAGGGGCTTTGGGGATGGTTTGCACATCTCTGGATTTCAGTGAGACCTTCTCGGTGGTGAATATTTATGGACCCTATTTGAACAGGGTTCCTTTTTGGGAAGGCCTTTTCTCACACCCTCTGTTTGATGTGGGGAATCTTCTTATAGGGGGATATTTGAACTTCTCACTTGGGCCGGCTGAAGTGTGGGGCAGCAGAGCTCGGACGGACCCTTTGTCTGATTTCTTCACTCACCAGTTGATCACTCATAATCTGCTTGATATAGAGCCGACACTCCTTAAACCTACTTGGAGAAATAACAGAACTGGAGATTACAGAGTAGAAAAACGATTGGATCGTTTTCTGGTGTCTGAACTTTTTGTAGATAGGAACTATCTGTTGAGGCAGTGGGTTGGCTCGGGGGGCTCCTCTGATCACTTTCCTATTTTCTTGGAGATGCGGGATGGCCCGTCGAAACCTGCTGGGCCACTGAAGTTTAATAAGATCTGGCTTAATGATGAGACCTTTACTGAACTTATTGGCAACATTTGGGAAAACTACAACCCTGGGATAGGCCTCTCTGCCTCACAACAGTTCTCTGACAATATCAAAAGGATTAAAGGGCCGGTGAAGACTTGGGCTTATGAGAAGAAACATAGGGATGATAGGGATCTTAAGACTATTGAATTGGAGCTGAAAACCATTTATGAGTCGAGAGATGGGGGACTGGGAACACAGGATGAGAAATCCCATATGGTCTCACTGGAGGGTCAGAGAAATAAACTTCTATTGGAAAAGGAGGAAACTTGGCGTTTGAAGAGCAGGGCACTTTGGCTTTTGGCTGGAGATGAGAACACAAAATTCTTCCATGCCTATGCAAAGGGAAGAAAGGCGGCCAACACCATTTGGAGTCTGGAAGACAACTTGGGGAATTCCCAGACGTCTTTTGATGGTATGGCTGGGGTTGGGGTTAATCATTTCAAAACACTCTTTAAAGCTCCCACTCGGGCTAACATTTTGGAGGTGGTTAGGATGGCTGAGATGTTTCCTCGCTTTGTGGAAGAGGATGACAATCTTACTCTGATGGCTACTGTTACTGAAACTGAATTGAAGGGGGTTTTACAGAGTTTTCAAAAAGACAAGAGCCCGGGACCGGATGGATGGACGGTGGAATTTATTCTTGCACTCTTTGATCTTATTGGGAAGGATCTTCTGCAAATGGTTGATGATACTCGGCGATCAGGATATATTCCTGCTGCCATGAATACCACCTTTATTGCCCTCATTCCAAAAACTGATAACTCTTCTTCCTTATGTGACTTCAGACCCATTTCTTTGTGCAACTGTGTATATAAAGTGGTGTCAAAGATCATTGCTGGACGACTAAAGGGTATTTTGTCCACTCATATCTCGGAGGAACAATTTGGATTCTTGGAAGGAAGACAAATCCATGAGGCTATTGGGGTAGCGCAGGAAGGCATACATAGTATGAAAGCTAGGAAAATTAAAGGAGCCATTATCAAGATTGATTTGTCAAAGGCATATGATAAGGTGAGCTGGTTATATATACATTTACTCCTTACTCATCTGGGTTTTGCTGTGGATTTTATCAGGTGGATTATGAGTTGTATTACTACTGTATCCTTTGCGGTACTCATCAATGGTGCTGCTTCTCCTTTTTTTCGGGCTGAGAGGGGCCTTCGTCAGGGATGCCCTTTGTCTCCTTTACTGTTCCTGCTGGTCGCTGAGGGGCTTAGTAAAGCATTGAAAAATGCTTGCAGGGTGGGTACGCTGCATGGTATCCAGGTGGCACCTGATCTTATTATCTCTCATCTGCTGTTTGTGGATGATATCCTTATCTTCTGCACCGGATCGTCTAGGGACTTGGAAACACTTCGGGACATTTTACAACTTTTCTCTACTGCCACGGGAATGGAGATTAATGTACAGAAATCTACACTAACAACCCACTTACTCAGGGATTCTGAGATTGTGGCCTTAGGAAGGATCTTTTCATTTACTTCCTTACCACTTGATGATGGCTTTTGTTATCTTGGGTTTCATTTAAAACCGAATGCCTATACAAAACAGGACTGGCAATGGCTTATTGAAAAAATTCACAAGAGGCTGAAGGTCTGGAGCCACAGGTGGCTCTCGCGGGCAGGTCGTCTGGTTCTGGTGAAATCGGTTTTGGAGGCCATTCCGGTCTATTGGATGTCCCTCACTTGGATCCCTAAAGGCATACTGGAGAAAGCACGTCAGTTATGCTTCCGTTTTTTGTGGAGCAGTAAAGGGGACCATGTATCTCCCTGGGTACGCTGGCAGAAGATCGCCATCCCAAAAACATTAGGGGGATGGGGTCTTAAGAATATTCATCTTTTCGCCAGGGCTTTGGCTGCAAAAGGAGTGTGGAGATTGTTAAAATCAGAGAACCTCTGGACTAAAGTTGTTTTTCGGAAGTATATAGCCCCTGCAACTATTTTGGAATGGGTCAGGACGGTGGATAAGTCTTATCTGGGATGTTCCATCATTTGGAAAGCTATCATTAATTCGTTCCCAGTGATTGGAGATTTGCTTGCGTGGAATGTGGGAAATGGGCAGACACTCTGTGTAGGGGAGGATCCATGGTTTGGTAGTGCTGGACAACATATTTTGAATGCAAATCTGATCACTACTCTACGGGACTTGGGTATAACACTTCTCTTTCATTTGGCTGCCCCTAATTATTATCCGTGGACTCAGTCATGGGTGGAAGTGGATTCACTGGTACTTTCTGAAGCCGAGCGGATTGATTTGAGGGCTTATCTTGGGGCCTTAACTCGATCTCATATATATCTTCGGGACAGGGACGATTACTTGGTTTGGGAAGGCGCCCCTTCTGGCTTGTACACACCTAGGGAGGGTTACATCAGCCTGAGTCTTTTCCAGAATCCTCGTGAACTGGTAGGGTGGTGGAAAAAGATTTGGAAGATACACTGTCCACTGAAACATCGTCTTTTTATGTGGAACGTCCTCGAAAACAAGGTTCCTACCTGGGATATTTTACAGAGGAAGAATCGGGTTGGGCCGGGCTGGTGCATCTTGTGCAAAGCCAGCGATGAAACCTCCTGCCATTTATTCCTTCAGTGTCCCTTTTCAGTGCAAGTCTGGGCGGAAGTTTCCAGAATTGTACGTGTTTCACTGGACTGGGCAGGGCTTACTGTTCTGGAGGCCTGGACTCGATGGGTCTCGGAACCTACTGGAAAATCTTTCTTAAACCTTCCATTATTGGTTGCGTGGGGCATTTGGATGGCCCGGAATATGATGATCTTTAATGAGAAACTATGCACTCCGGCGGTTACTGCTGTTCAGATCTGTGGTTTCCGAGAGGCTTTCCCTCATCACATCGTTGTGGCAAAACAGCGAGCGGTCCTTCCCTTGGACATTGATGTGTCGATGCCCTGGGGATTTTATGACAGTTCTGCTTTGGGTTTCAAATGTGGGGGAGGGGCTCTACTACATCTCACTTCAAACCATTCTTTCAACCTTTCGTGGGGTCTGGGGGAGGGGGGAAATAATTTTGCCGAAATTATGAGCTTAAAACTTCTCCTCATTTTTGCACAAGAAAAAGGATGTCTTGGGATTAATGTATACGGTGATTCTATGAATGCAACAAATTGGACAAATGGTACACAGCTTTGCAGGGATATACGGCTTGATAATATTCTTCAGGACATCCTTCTAATGAAATTTTCATTTTTACATTTTTCCTGCAGACATGTATATAGGGAGAACAACAAGGAGGCGGACGAGGCTTCTAAGGTTGGCAGGGACTTGGCAGTGGGGGTGTGGAAAGTGAAGGAAGACAACAATGGAACAGTATATGAGTACTATCATAGACCTTTTATGGATGACAGTTTGGGTTTTGGCACGGTCCTGGCACATACTTAGGGCTGGTTTCTTTTTGGTTCATGAACTGTCAAGATAGATGGCAGGGAGATTTTTGTTAATACAGAAATGCTACAGTCATATCAGTGGATACTTGCAAGAGACTCGGGGAGTCCTCTTGGTTTCTTTTTTGTCTATACTTTATATAAACTTGATCACAATCTCATGGAGGTAGTTTTTGTGAGAGGATAGTTTGGTAGTAAATGAACAGCTATGATGTTATGACTAGTTTTATTATGTTTCCTTTAGAGGACTGTTTTGATGTCTCTAATACATTACAGTGAACTTACTGCTCCTTAAGTGGACAATCGTATGCTTTTATGCATATTCAGAATGTAATTTTCTTCACCTGTTGAAATAAAATTACGCTTTTTTCCTTGGAAAAAAAAAAAACAAGGTAACCCTAGAAACTCTTTGTGAATATATAAAATCTTTAGATAAACATAGCGAAGAAAGAGTATCTAGACTTCAAGTAAAGTTAGAGGGAATTCTTGAAAATAAGTTTGAATCATTTGAAGACAAGATTCGAAAACATATAGACATTAAAATAATCGGGTTGGAGAATAACTGGTTGGAGAAAATTGAGATGAGATTACAACAAATTATAGAAAAGAAAAGCCAAGAAAATAAACAATTAACCTAAGAAGGAGAGGTTGATAATCTAGAACATTGTGAGGTGTGTGGAACTGCGTGCAAGTATTTTGTTCTCAATGTTTCGATCCCAACCCCGGGATCATCATTTCGAGACAAACAACCTGAAGAACAAGATTAAAGAGTTAGAAGAAAAACTAAATAGCAATTTGACACTAAATAGTTTGGAATGTAAATTGGATATCAAACCCACCAAGGAGTAAATGAGTAAGCTTATATAGTTATACCATGAGCATAGAAAAAGACCCTTGAACCTCATAATTTTTGGTTTGAAAAAGGAGAAAGAAGAGGATGCATTAACACCAGTCAAGGAAAAATTGTAAGAAAATTACAAATTGAAACAACTTGTCTTATGGAAGCACAAAGGCTAGGAAAACTAATTGAGCACAAAGATAGGTTAATTCATGTCAAGATGAGCTCTAATGACCATAAATATGGAATGCTCAATAAAACTCCAGTTCTAAAAGGGTGAGGAATATTTATAAAGGAAGATCGCATTCCAGAAGATCAAGTTGAATTAAGAAAGGAAGTTCAAAAGGTAAAATAAGCTAGAAAGGAAGGAAAATGGGCAATAATTGGGAATATAAAATTTATTATTAGGGATATAGACCAAAATGATAATAATAAATAGCAATTTGAGACACTCTGGATCCTCTCTTAGAATTGTCATTGCTTTCCATGGAGCAAGGGTCCTGTGTTAAGTTGGATCTCAAGTGAAATTGATATTATAATGCTTGTTGAAACTTGGGAGCATGAAGAATCTAGGGTCCCTAACATAGAATGATTTGTCTTTTGGTCAATGTGGAATAAGAGATCCTATCATAGAGAGATTGGAGGCATAGCTTGTTACATAAAGAAGAACATTTTTCCTTATATTAGGATTCACAAGAAAGATCCTTTCAATCAATACATGTGGGTGGATATTTCAGATATCAATGCTAAGAATATTTATATAGCAATATGATATTTTACACCTATTAATTCTACTTTTTATAAAAATCATAATCTAGATAAATATTGTCCTTACAATGACTTGGAACAAGATATTTCTAGGCTAAGAAATGAAGGCAATATCTTCTTGCTAGGAGACTTTAATGCTAGAATAGAAACTAACCAAGCTATTATCTTAAGCAATGATTCTAACCCCAATCCTTTATGCTTGGATGAAGACCTTGTTTTATCTTATAGACACAAAATAAACTTTGAAGACTTGGTTGAGAATTTGTTTAGTAATGAGCTAATCAGGATTTGTAGTTCTCAAGATCTAATAATTTGCAATGGTCTTATGAAGTGACCAAAATTTCCATTAAGAGTACTTGCATACATGGTTTGGGTAGTAGTGTATTATATTATGTTATATCTAATATCCCTGTATACAACCAAATAGTACATTTTGACATCTTAAATAATTATGAGCTTGAATATGACCACAAACCTTTAACCTTAACTCTAAACTTTGATAGACACATAAGCCCACCATAAGCCCCACAATAGAGAATTATAATAACAAAAAACACTTGATCTTCAATAAAAATAAAATTGATATATTTTTAAGAGATTTAAATAATGAATTAAATATAAGAACAATATTGAATACCTCTATTGCAAATTTACCACAACCCTTTCTACTTCCATTAACATGTTCTCTATCATGGTGTCATCTAAAAACGAGAATAGAACGACCAACCTGTGGTATGATCAAGAGTGCAAGCATGCTAGAAAATCCATTAGGGATGCTTCTAACAAGTCCTTAAAAATCGACAAGATGTCTAGGTACAAATCACTAATTAAAAGAAAAAAAAGTGTTATATAAGTAAAAAACAAGAGATTATGTTGCATCTCTCTAAGGTAGATCCTAAGAAATTATGGAGACAAATTCAGAGTCGTAGAACTAATTAAAATAATATGATTTCCTTAAGGGATTGGAATTCCTACCTTAAAAAGATTTACTAATCCCTTGATGTCATGTGGACAACATTCAAACCCTTTCTACAAAGGAAGAAGTTTTCTCTCGAGAAGACATAGAGTTTTGGGTTAAGTAATTCGCAAAATGGACATTGAAGGATACCAAGTAGAAATCTTAGAAATTGGTGGACCTATCCTCATCCCTCACATCCACAAGCTCTTCAATTTAGCGCTCAAGCAAGGTTTCGCTAAACCCTGGACATAAAGCTTCCTTGTTCCTATTTTTAAAAGTGGAGATAAAAACAATCCATATAATTATGGGACCATTATGATTAGCCCTATTTTAGCCAAACTATATGGAATTATTCTAGAAAAGAAGATCAACATATGGCTAGAAAGGCACAAAAAAGAAGAATCTAAATTCCAAGCAGGGTTTTGAGGCTATCATTCAACTACGGACCACCTTGTTACTCTTAGGACCATTGTTGAGGAGTGTTGCAATAATAAAACTAGTAGTCTATGTTGTTTTGTTGACTTTAGAAGAGCATTTGATAAAGTGCCCATAAGTAACCTTTGTAATAGATTAGAAGAGCTAAAAGTGTCTTTCGAGTTGAGAGATGTTGTGATAAGGTTGTATGAGAAGGTTATTGCCAAAATTAGGAACTCTGAGGGTATAATGTCAGTGGCAGATAGAATGTTAATGCTTGATGGTTTTTCAGGGTATAATCAGATCAAGGTACATCCAGATGATCAGCAAAAGACAACCTTCATGACGCCATGGGGAACCTTCATGTATGCAAAAATGCCATTTGGATTTATGAATGCAGGAGCAACCTTCTAGAGAGCAATGGATATAGCATTTGCAGAGGAAAAAGACAAGATCCTTGTTGTCTACATGGATGATAGAATGCCAATGCTGGATGGAGAAACCTTCCAGAGAGCAATGGATATAACATTTGCAGAGGAAAAAGACAAGTTCCTTGTTGTCTACGTGGATGATAGAATGTCAATGCTCGATATAATGTCAATGTACTCTGTGTATAGTACTCATGTGGTAGATAGAATGTCAATGCTTGATGGTTTTTCAGGGTATGATCAGATCAAGGTACATCGAGATGATTAGGAAAAGCAACCTTCAGCATTTGGATTTATGAATGCAGGAGCAACCTTCCAGAGAGCAATAGATATAGCATTTGCAGAGGAAAAAGACAAGTTCCTTGTTGTCTACATGGATGATAGAATGTCAATATACTCTATGTATAGTACTCATGTGGCAGATAGAATGTCAATGCTTGATGGATTTTTAGGGTATAATCAGATCCAGGTACATCCAAATGATCAGGAAAAGACAACCTCACCACACCATGGGAAACCTTCATGTATGCAAAAATACCATTTGGATTTATGAATGAAGGAGCAACCTTCGAGAGATAAATGGATATAGTATTTGTAGAGGAAAAATACAAGTTCTGTGTTGTCTACATGGATGACATAATAGTGTATTCTAAATCTGATGATGACCATTTAAAACATTTGAAACGATTTTTTTTTAAATGTAGAAAATTTGGTATCTCCCTTAACCCCAAGAAGTCTAACTTTGCGATGCAAGAAGGAATCTTATTGGGCCATGTAATATAAAAGGAAGGGATAAGAATTGATCCAAATAGAGTAGTAGCAATTCAGAAAATTGATATGCCTAGAAGCAAAAAGGAGATACAGTCTTTCAATGGGAGAGTAATTTTTTTGAGAAATTTTGTCCCAAATTTTGAAGAGATCATGAAATCTATCACCAACATGTTGAAAAAAGAAAATGAAATTAAATGGACCAAAGAAGCTAAAATTTATTTCGATGGAATTAAAAGAGCTATATCTTAAGCACCAGTTTTGGTTAGTCCTGATTTCACAAAATATTTTTTGATATTCTCTTTTGCATCGGAGCATACTATTACGAGAGTCTTATTGCAGAAGAATGATCAAAATATGGAGCAGCCCATAGCTTTTTTCAGTAGGGAATTACGAGATGTTGAGCTTAAATATAACATCATGGAGAAGCAAGCTGATACCCTAGTCAAATCAATAAAGGATTTCAAAGTTTATATATTACAGTCTCGTATTATTGCTTTTGTTCCAAACAATATGGTGAAGGAAATCTTAACTCAACCAAATCCTGAAGGAAGAAGAGGGAAGTGGATTGCAGTACTTTTGGAATATGACTTAGAAATGAGACCAACTAAGTTGATCAAAGGACGGGGTTCGACAAAATTAATGGTTGATTCAAACTGTCGTATGTTGGGAATCAACTCCATCTTAGCTATTTCAGGTGAAACGGGAGCAGGATCATAAATGAAAGTATCTGAGGATTTTTTATTGTCCCCATGGTATAGTGATATCATCTATGTTTTACAGAATTTACAAGCTCCACCAGAGATGACTAAAACCAAGAGTAGATCAATTAAAATGAAAGCAACAAAATTATGTATCATGAATGGTTATTTGTATTGAAAAGATCCAGGCAGAGTTTTATTGAATTGTTTTCTTGAAAACGAAGCTGCACAAACCATGAAATATTTTCATCATGGTATTTTTGGAGGTCATCATTTCTGGAGAACCATTGTTAACAAAATTTTAAGGGCTGGTTTTTATTGACCAACTATGTTCTCCGACGTATATAAAGAAGTTGCAGCTTGTCATAAATGCCATGTTTTTTTATGGAAAAAGGAAATTGTTACCCTTACCTTTAAAACCTATCTCAAAGGAATCCCCTTTCCAGCAGTGGGGGCTTGACTTCATTGGATAGATCAATCCCACATCTTCAGGACAACATAGATGGATTGTGAATGCCACATATTAGTTCACAAAAAGGATAGAAGCTATACCTACCAGACAAGCTACTGATGTTGTTATCATTAACTTTTTAGAGGAGAATATTCTTTCAAGATTTCGACGTCCTAGGAGAATAGTGACAGATAATGCTCAAACCTTTAAATCCAAAAAGATGATTAGCTTTTGTCATGATTATCATATCAATCTGAGTCACTATACTGCCTATTATCCTCAAGGGAATTGGTTATCTGAATCATCAACTAAAAGTCTAATCAAAATCATCAAAAAGCTGCTACAGGATAACAAAAGGGCATGGCATACCAAATTAAAATATGCATTGTGGGAAGATATAATTAGTACAAAAAGATCTATTGGTACTTCACCTTTTCAACTGGTTTATGGAACATACATGATTTTTCCTCCCTCTATAGGGTTACCTGTGATGAATTTTTTGCAAGATCAGGAAGAAGAACCTAATGATGCCCTAAGAAGAATTAATCAACTGATTGAAGTTCAGGAAATGAGACAGTCAATATATGATAAAACTTAGTTTTTTCAAGAGAGGATGAAAAAAAAAATTGATAAGAAAATGAAGGCTGATGATTTCCAAATTGGTGATTTAGTATTAAAATGGGATGCCATAAATGAAGATAGTGCTAAAATTTTTGGTCATCTATGGAAAGGACCATATATAGTGGATGCTTATTGAGGGATTGATGCATTCATTTTAAATAATCTAGGTGGAGAAGTAGTTGGTGGAAGGCCAATCAATGGGAGGTTTTTGAAGCACTATTCTACATGAAGAGATTAAGAAGCTCATTGTATATATTCATTGTACATTCTCATTATAGTTGGTTAGTTTTAAGTTGTAAGTATAGACAACACTTTAAAATTTGAATCCCGGAGTGAAGGCCCTAAGATTTGAAAAGTGACTATCACTTTGTTATTTTACAAGAAGAAGTTTTTAGTTTGGATATATATAAGACAAAAATAAAGGGTGATTTCTAGTGTGCATTAGGTTCCTAGTTGAAAATAGTCACAAGTTACAAGTTACAAATCGCAGAATAAAGGTCTCATAAAAGGTTGGGTATAGCCCAATGGAATAGGCACTTGGTCTATAGGCTCTTTTCTACCTCGTAGGGACGATAGCATCCCCATTGGAGCCAGTGTTGGGATGCAAAATTTTTGAAGAATTTTTGTTGTTGTTTTGATGCCATTTGAAGTTGAAAAACAAGGAGCTAAATGCGCAAATAGAATGAGGATGAGTCATATAAATTCATAGTCTAACCTTTGTAATTTATCCAGTAGCTAGGAACCATGTTTGAAATCTAAAGAGTAAAAGACACTTAAAGAGAAGTTTGATAAAGGAGGAAAGATTAGGTTTTGCAGTGCATAGGATCAAAGGCTATGACCTGGGGCCAACGAAAAAGGAGCGTGGAGATAGCCTGTGGAGCATGTGGCCTAGGATATGACCAGAAACAAAGGATAGAAGGCGCTAAAGGTGAGCGAACAAGACCAAAGTCAAAACATAAAAACAAATGTTGGATCAACGGTGCGGGCTGCATCTAGATCAAATCGATGGTGGGAAAGTGTTCCGGGAACGAAAAGAGCACGGAGATTAAAGCTTGAATGTGGTAGCATAAATTGTACCACCTACCACGTGGCGTAAGTTCGTGAATTCCGCTACCAAAAGAGGTTGGAACTGAATCGCTTGTTGAGATCCCCGAAACTGCTTTGCGTTGGTTATATAAAAGCATATTGGGAAATTAAAGGGTTATTCTTTATTGCATCGTGGATGAATGAGAAGTGTCGACAACGCACTAGTATTCCTCGCCAACCTGGTACAGAGGCCAAATTCAAAGTCTTCCCGTCCGTAGGTCCCGTCCGCAAGTATCTCAAAAATCTGCATTTTTCGAATTCCCTATTAGTTCCTGATGATTAAAAAATATTTTTCCGCTTGTATCTTACACTGCTTACATAGAATTGGAGGTAATAATTAAAGAGATGATGGATTATGAAATCCTGACCCAAGAGTAGTGGAAAGTTGTGGGAAAATTTGGGAAAACTAAGTACATGTTATATCAATAATGAACAGCCAGATGTCTTGATTTGAAACATAGTTGCAGTTTCTTTTTGTTATTTGCCCAAGTTGCCATATAAGCATTCTGAATTGAACAAGTTCATTATTGAGGCAACACACTAGAAAGGTGGTCGACAACAGAGCAACCATTCTTGAAATTTAGGAACTTCTTTATGAGTTTCTATTCTTAGCAAAAAATGAGTTAGGGTTTGCTCAAAGAGCATTTTGTATAAATTTTGAATTTTACAATGTAATTGGGGTCTGACCTGAGAGAAAGAAAAATCTGTGATGTAATGTTTTGACAACTTTAATGAGAGCAGAAGTATAGGTTTTTCTGAGCAAAGATTCATATGTTATCATTTTCTTCAGTCTGTAAATTTTTCTTATGTGAACGTATTTCCTGTTTAAAACCATTTTACCATCTTGCTTCATATTTGAATGAATTATATGTGTTAGAATTTATATCATATGCTCTGATTCATACATTTGAATATTGTCAATGTTCTTTCTTCCAAAAAATGATACGGAATTCATCCCATTTTGATGCTCTGTGTTAATGAATTGTTTTCTATTCATCTTCTACCACTCCTAAATTACTACTTATCTGAAGAAATGATACCTATTTTTCCTCTACGAATGATTTATCCCACCACCAGTATGTAAACAATTTTGAGATGTATATGTATTGACTCCATGCCCAATGGTTTTCTTCCTGATTCAACCACTTTGTTAACCCTTATTACAGTTAATATCTGGTCATTGTTTAAAGAGACATGAGTTGTTATTATAGTGACCTTTGGATAACAGACTCATAAAGGGAGCCCCCTTTGGATTGAAAGGCCAGTTTTTCAGTCCTAAAGATTGGTTTGTAGTTACCTCATGATTTTTCTCCCACATCCAAAGGAAAAGATGAGTGCTAACAGGAGCTATGAAACATATCATGTGTAACCTATGGAAATCAAATTTGAAACTTTAAAATACTTAGGAAAAATACATCAATAACAAAGAAGAGTGGGGTGGAATTAAGAAGTCAGATTTGGTGATGTGATAAGCTACAATAGACTTGTGTGAAGTGTTTAATTAAATAATTAAACCAAATATATCCTATAGAAACTAAACCAATCAAACAAACCAGTATAGTAGCTAGTAATGGTGTATTTGGGTTGATCACTAAGTATTTGACAGAAACACATACCATAAAGCAACATTGAAATCCAAGTTTAAAACAAGCAAGTTGGATAGGGACATCTCAACAGTATCAGAGCCTGCAATCCTCCCAGCCCATGAGGTGCATGCTATTATATGAATCCAAGAGACAGTAGTCCAAACACTTATAGAAGGTAGAGGGGGAAGCCTAGAAGAGTCTTTTTATCAGAGTTCAGGGAAGGGAAGATTGAAGAGGAAGAAGAATTGCTGGAGGAAGAAGAAGAGCATTTCATATTTGAAGAAGAAGGAGAGATGGGTGAAAGAAACAATCCATTGGGGGGTAATGGGAATGAATCAAGCATAGATTCAGACAGAGAAGATTGATATCACTCAAATTGTAGCTACCACCAAAGTTATCCTATCTAGGACGGTAGAGGTAAGGTATCTAACCAAGTGACACCGCAAGGGCCTCGTCCACTACTATAGAAGAGTAGTTGTCACACCGGATGGGATCTTATTGCTTTAGATCGAGCCAGAGAAAGATCAAGGGGGGGACCCTTACTAGCCTATGAGAGCTAGCGAACCAATACAAGGTACTCTAGAGACTAGGAATGAGGCACACGAGTAGATCTTGGGTGGATAAATCTAGATCTAGGGAAAAATTTTGGTGTCTAGGAGTCCATAACTGATTGAGGAGGCTTAAGCAAGATAGAAATTATCAACCTTAAGAGAAATGTAGCACAATGAGATTAAGAGATCAGATCTAGATAGATCTAGTGCCAAATAAAAATACTCAAATGAGATCCACCTAGGGTTTAGGAGAATAATTGATATGTGGACCCAAAAAGGGTATTTTAAGGATGAAATGACACTAGGATGATTGCTTGAGATTAGATCTGACAATTTGAGAGGGATCAAGCAAGACCCAACTGATAGATCTGAAAAAATGACTAAAAACCCATAAGTACGTCCTCCCCTAGAGATGGCCAGTGTATGCATTTGAGGGAAAATGGATTGGGATTCCTACTAAACTTGGTCTCTAAGGTTTATTAATTATTTATGAAATTGGTTTTAAGTAGTAATCCCAAAATATCACCAGATCTACCAGATCTAGAAAATGAGTGTTTTAAGTGTGACAGTTGGAATAGATATTGGTAAAACAAGAATACAATGAAACGCACCTGGAAATACTTGTGGATGCCAAGCAAATTGATGATCCTTCCACCCCTAAGAAATTAAGAGTGAGATCCAATCTTCTCCAAGTGAAATCGCTATGCCTCCAAGATGACCAATGCACCCTTCCTTCCCAAGACGATCTACAATGAGGATCGAATCATGCATAAAATAAACTATACGATAGAAAAGACAAATCACGAAGCATCCAAATGATCACAAGATACAATAAAGACACTCCCCGAGATACAAGTCAATTTGAGGAAGATGAATGGAGTTCTCTCACAATAGCGCCCCCATCAAAACCACCTCCTTCACTACGACACGACCCCTGCAAGAAATGGTTTTGGAGAAGATAGATCCACAATAATGTCGAAGAGAAAAGAATTTACAATCACATGCAATAACATTCACAAAGCTTCCAAGAGTTTTCAAGAATATTTCTTTATTATGTCGAAAATCCAAGAGCCAAAAGTCCCTTTTACAAATGGTGAGAGTGGATATAAATAGCCTCTCACAATCCAAAAACCTAAAATCCCAATAGTATGGAGGGATAGGACCAAAAGAAATAAATATAAGATTAGGGTCTAAGATGAGCCGGCCAAATAATACATAGATCACTCATAATGAAGGGGGACGTCCTCCCTTAATGACGCCCTAGGGGGGACGTGAGACATATAACATGACTAGGGACACAACCTAACATCATAACATGGTGGGGGGGTCTAGGAGATCACATTTTCACTAGAATAATACCCCACCTACATACAAAATAATATATCATGTGATAAAGTGTCAAAAGACACTAGGACGTTTTCCCGAAAATACAATAATAAACCCCCAAAATGATAAATGGGATGACGTGTGGACCCCACTGATGCAGAAAATCATGGAGGAAGGTGTGGAAAATATCATAATGAATTCATATACCAATATCATGCCATTTCCGTATCCCATTGAGCCAAATCGATTTCCTTTGCTAGACATTCTATTGCCGGAAAACCACTTCTGAAAGTACAAAAACGCCTTTAACTCTCTGCCATGTGCCCCGGCCACAAAAATGACTGCATCAAAATGTCTAGGGATAGGGTAATATGGTAATAACCACTATCTGGACCCCCTATCCCATTAGGATCTCGCTAGGAGAACAAAAATAATCTCCGAGTGTGTTGAACCTGCCATTTCTGCATGGCAAATTGAAGAAAAGTGGTAATATGACCATATCATCACCTATAACTTCCCAAGAATGATAACTAAGTGTACCAATGGACTCAAAATTCTCAAATCTACTAGGAATGAGTACACATACACCATGTGACCATCGAGTGATACATTTGTAAACTCATCCATGCCTGGAATAATAAAATAATGGCCTGTAAATAATAATAATAATAATAATAAATCCATCAAACCATCATATGAAAAGGTTGTAAGAAGCATGGAACCATCTAATGGGAACATATGGGCCATGAATAATCCATCTCGAACACTGGCATCCCAAACTCATCCTGGACCCTATGGTTGACTTGGTCAAATTGGGTTGACCAAGTTAAAACTAATCAAAATAATTATCCATATCACAAATAACTACTGCTGCAAGTACAAATGGATGAGATATGTTCCTTCAATTATATCAGTAGCTAGAAAAAATTATAAAATTATGTTTAACTGGCATGATCATGTATATATAATAATAATAAGAAGTCCAGATCAAAGTAACCAAATACTATATATAGGAACCTCAAGTGTATACTCATTTACAGACTAGGCCAATTTGCTAACCATGGGTGAGGGTGGAGAAACAAGGCTAGGCTAAGGGAAAAGAATTAACAACCTAAAAACTGCAATCTCTCAGATAAGGGAACAAGGGAAGACCACCTACACATATGTTGGATAGAGAAAAACAAATGGGATGGAGGTGTCTCACAAATGGGTAGAGTGATGAGACTGCTTCCAATAGACTCTAGACAATCAACCTTTTAGCAAATTATTGTCATCTTTTCACACTTAATATTTAGCATTTAATTCCATTTAAATATTTTCACTATCTAGCCTCCAAAGGCAGGTGCCCTGAAAGCCTTATGGGCTTCAGATATGACTCGGTATGACCTCCATTTCCCACCATCGTCCATAGGTGCGATGGAGTGACCACCCTGTTGTCCTGTGGAGACAAATGACCTTACATCAAACAAGGATGCATGCTCTTCCTTTGGCCACTGACTAGCTAATATAGATATATGTAGTAGTGTTTAACAACACTGCTTTTGATGACTTAGCATCCTTTTAGATATAGCATTTAAGTTCCAATGATTTAGTGTTTAGCAACACTGTTGGTAGGAATACTTGGTTTTGAGGACTAAATGAGAACAACCACCATGACTAGAATCACACACTCCAGAGCCAAGACACAATGCAAACAAGGAATCTATCCAACACAGAGATCTAGGTGGGGGGAGTCCTCGAGATGACTAGCTAAGGTGTAAGTCAGGATAAAATCAAGACTGGAAGATAACAAATAGATGGGGAAGTGACTGATGATTCCATGGATAGAAAAATCTATACAAAAGGGAATGGCCAACTATGTACTTATAAAGTAAGGGCATGATCAACGAGTATACACAAGAATCTCCTACTCATAGTAATGGACCACTTCTATTCTAAACAACGAGTAAGAATAACATATATAATATTGCCAGTAAACAATAATCATATACCCAATCAAAACTACCTAGATAAAAGAAAGAGCACATCAACATTCCAAGTGTACAAACCATATACTTGTTGGATCATATACTTGAGTCCCTGATCTGAACAATCTGAATCATACTGAAGCACTGCAGTTGAATACATCACGGGCACTAGCATCAATCTGCTATGGATGATAGAAGAATGGATAACTTAGTCACTGACCTGGGTTCATGGGGCTTAGTCCTGGCATGAGACTGTCAAATGTACAAGCTCTGGATCCACTGAAGACATGAGAGTAATAATAAAAAAGTTGTTCATCATCAACTGATCTCATCCAAATGTGCAAAGGACTGGCTCAAAAATATATTGGGAACTGGTCTGCAATCATGGTAGCCCGGTTGCTATGGATGTGACAACATTTGGCTCCAAATAGGACAAGTGCTCTAAGGGAGAGAGTGCTTGAGAACCTTAGAAATATTTGGTCCACAACACTCATTGCATCAATCCACAATCCTGCACTCGAGCTCTGCATCATCTTCAAAATAGTGTACCTAATATATGCACATGGAAAAGCGTTATACCAATCTCACAGATCGGTCGTCACTAACCCGCATATAAATATAAAATAAGCATGAATAAAAGTACTGAAAATAAATATTAGCAATAAAATGATGGAAATAACATGCTGTAAAAGAAATGCTAATCTAATACTAACATGTTTTATTTTACTGTAGGCAATCAAGAAAGTTAAATAAAGTGGAAAGGCAAAGGGCCAGTCTCGATGGCGAAGAAAAGAAAAACAAAGTTCCAGACTCAATGGCACAGGTGAAAAAGTAAAAGAATTCCAAACTCAATGGCACAGGTGAAAAAGTAAAAGAATGTCAGACTCAATGGCATAGGTGAAAAAGTAAAAGAATGCCAGACTCAATGGAACAGGTAACTAACTACTGCTCAAGTGAGCTTATTCGGTTTCCTACCTACTCTAAGCTATAGAGGAAAAGGACGTTCAACTAACTCAAGTCAGGGATGTATCCCCTTAACTCTGTTTGATTGGTAGGTAGAAAAATCTATTGTTTACTCCTAGTGGAAAGAAATCACAAGTTTCCATTACAATGCTCTACTGTAAATGGTCCAACCCAAATGTCATCGGATCCCTTGGATCTTTTGTAAAATATATAGTTAGGTACTATAACTCCATCACCACTAGAAAATCTACGGTGATTCACAGATTCATGAATGACTTCAATGTTATGGATAGGAATAGGATGAACATCAACACGGTTTTGAGGTTGTAGGGTAACTATTCTCGAGTTCCTTCGAGGAGGAACTACATCAAATCTAGGAGGACCACCGTCTAAAGGAATGGCTACCCTACCAATTAGAACTTCTTGAATCACTCTCCTCCTCCCATGTATTTCATTCAGTTCTTCATTCTATGAGTGAATAATATACTTAGGAGTCTCGCCCACGGTACAAAAATATTTGACTTCAATGCCCTCTTCCAAAGGAGATGGTATAATATGATCATCATTGCTTCTACTACTGCCTTCTCAGATGGGATTGGAACAACCACGCCTTCTAGGCTTGAAGGATCGATCACGGGTGGTGCTGGATGGTTCAAGGCCATGTCTCGAAACCTCTGAGCTTCTAACTCTAATAATGTTGGCAAGGGAGTAGGAATGTGAGATGGATCACTAGAGTGCATACTTTCCTCACCACTAGGTAACTCACTAGGCAATAAGAAACTAGGGAAATTTCTTAAATGAGGATATGTCGATAAAGGCTCACCTTCATTGGTTGTATTGGTGGTAAGAGGATTTTCCTGAAAGATGGCAAGGTTATTCAACGAAAACTATCCCTCAGGGGCATCATGTACCAAGGCATGCTCTTTCTAACTCATAGAGTTGTCACTAATGTGCCTTAGTACACCTTCTTCCATAAACATATGAGATAAATGATCAGGAACATCATAATAGCGGGAATTGTTTGGATCATCGTCACTTCCCCCAATAGGAGAAGGATGTGTTCCTTCATTGTTGTTTATCCATGGAAGAATGTGATGAAGCCCTTGTCTTTCTCTTCCCAGATTGTGATCAACAAATGCAAGAAATTCCCTAACTATCCTAGGCATACACTCACCTCGTCTTACCTATTCCAAAATGTTCTCAAAATCATCTACTTCAGTGATGGGATTAGGTTCAACATTTTGTGGTTCCACATCACTAGGTTGATTCAAGGCTCGAATTTCTTCAGACACTTCTCCACGATGCAAGTCAAGATTTATTTCTCTAGCAAATTCAGTCCTATCGTTCTCATCCTCAAAGGAGTCAACATCTCTAAAGGACCTCCAAATATTCCATTACCATGATCCTCACCAGGGCTACCCATGACCATAAAAATACCCTCATGCAATAATTCTCCATGTCCATAAGAATTCCTGAAACCATCCTCGAAACTGTCTAGATGACCATCATAAAATGGTTCCCAATAAATCCCAACCATAGAACCATCAGAATTAGGAATCGCGGCATATGATAAATCCATCTGAAGATGGCCTCCTAATCCAGCAGACCACTTCCTACACAGAAGCATCCCGTAGACAGGAGGCAAATCTATGACCACTACGTCCATAAGCATGGATATATCAGGGCATGAAAGCAGATCAACTCTTAAATTCTTGATCAAACCAAAAACTTGCACAGGTCTTGAGTCTATACCACACACGTTCCCATATGACCTAGTAATTTTTAATCCCATGGCTTCCATAACTTGTAATGGCATGACATTCATGGAAGCACCAGAATCCAACATGCAGTTGTGAAGGAGGAGATCACCAATGTGAAGTGTAAGATAGAAAGGTTGATGGCCACCATTCTTCCGTTCGTATAAAGATGTCTGGATGTTAATGGGAGGATCTTCCTCATCTTCAACCACGGCAGTAGGCACCATGTTTGGAGGAGGCTGAACTTCACGATCTTTAGTGGTAGTTTCAGGGATGCTCTCGAAAAATTCTACCACATGTTCTTTAACTGATGGGAGATTCATTAATTCAGTAAGTGGGATATTATGCATAACTTTATCCAACTCTTTCTCAATATTGATGTTTAGGTCATAATCAGGGAGAATAGAGTTGGGCTCACTTATTGTACTAGGCTGCTCACTACTCTTCTTCTCAATGAAAGGAGGTGGCTTTTGGCCATCCTTTCTTCTATGATAAATCCTAATAGGATCTTGGACACTAGCTTCATATTGTTTCGTGGCAAATACAAGAACACTAGGATTAGGACTTTCTTGATCATCTTCTTCCTGATCTATCAGTATACGTCCAAAGTCCTTACCGAATTCAAGATTTTCATTCCAGTTAATGTTCTTAGGAGAATCATGAACATCTTCACTGTGAGGGAGGTACTCAGGATCATTCTCTATTTGTTCTTCTGACCAGTTAATTCCATGTGGTTCAGGTGACGTTTGGACCATGAAGGTTCTTCTATTATCATCATTAACATGCCTCTTTTGAGTGTTCCAATAAGGTTTTGGACCATAAGGTTGCCTATATCTCTATGATTCTCTACCCTTATCCATATCCCTAGTTAGGAGAGTTAAATGTTTCACCATTTCATGCATGTTATCCATTAGTTCGTTGGGATCTTTGGCTTGTTCTTTTCCTTTCCTAGCTTTGGGATAGGATCTAGAAGATGAAGCACTAATAGAATCAAATAAATTTTGCTTACCCATAGAGGCAGCATTGGCTTCAAATCTTCTAGCATTTTCTTGGGATTCTTTGAGGTCATTCAATTTTTTTTCTTTGAGATGGTAGCCAAGGTAACCTTCAAATGAATTTAGGTAATGAATCAACACAGCTTGTTCTTTAGGCCTAATGTCTTCAGGTATGTTGGCCACTATCTTATTGAAGCGGAGGTTGAATTCATGAACATACTCATTTTCTTTCTTTTTTATTTCAAAAAATTGGTTCAAGAGAAAACGTCCATTCAACTTGACAGACCACTCATGCTTTAGTTTTTCCACGAAAGCATCATATCCAGTAACTGATGATGTGGGAAAGCGTCCAAACCACTTGTGAGCATCACCCTCTAAGGATGCGAAGAGACCTCTCATATAGACATCTTCTTCCTCAGCCCCATAGGCTTCCATATGAGCCCAGGCATCCTCGATATGATCTTCAATGGAAGTTGCACAACTTCCACTGAATTTAGGAATATTTTCAAAATACTTATTGGGCATGTCACGAGGTAAACCAGGAATTTGGGAAAAATCTAAAGGTGATGCTTTGGATTTGTTCCCAAATCTTCGAGCGACCGGAGGATTATTCTAATTAGGATTGACTAGATTATTAGGATTATGATTGCTTTTATTAGTTCCAACCATTGGATTTGTTTGATAATATGGAGATGTAGGAGGAACCAAATTAGTTGAAGGATATCCTAAGATATGATTTGGAGAATCAGACAAATTGACAATTTTCCAAAAGAAATTAGATGATTGAGCTTTGGGATCTCTTCGATGATATCTAAGCGGGATTCCTTCTACTTGGTTCAAATTGACATGACTTATGAGATCGTAAGAATGCATATGAGGTCGTTCCTAAGCGGAGTCATGTTTAGGAGTCACCAGGTAAACTATAGATCTCGTGTACCGAAATATATGTCATGTGATAGCGGGGAGAGATGAGTGAAATGATATGGCTACATATAGTTTAAGGATGTAAATCGTAACCATCCAGAAATAAAATAGATGCAATAAGATATGAAATGATCGCACAAACACTCACAGACACCTAAGGTAAGACTCTACCTCCCCGACAATGGCGCCAAAACATGTTATCACTCAAAGTGTAGCTACCACCAAAGGTATCCTATCTGGGACAACAGAAGTAAGGTAGCTAACCCAGTGACACCGCAAGGGCCTCGTACACTATTGTATAAGAGTATTTGTAACACTGGATGGGATCTTGCTAAAAACCCACAAGTGCGTCCTCCCCTAGAGATAGCCAGTGTCTGGATCTTAGGGAAAATGGAGTCGGATTCCTACCAAACTTGGTCTGTAAGGTTTATTAATTATTTATGAAGTGGGTTTTAAGTAGTAAGCCAAAAATATCACCGGATCTATCAAATCTAGAAAATGAGGGTTTTAAGTGTGACAGTTGGAATAGATCCCGAAAAAACAAGAATACAATGCAATGCACCTGGAAATACTTGCGGGTGCAAGCAAAGTGATTATCCTTCCACCTCGAATAAATTAAGAATGAGATCCAATCTTATCCAAGTGAAATCGCTATGCCTCCAAGATGATGAACGCACCCTTCCTCACCAAGACGATATACAATGAGAATCGAATCATGCATGAAAGAAACTATACGATAGCAAAGACAAATCACGAAGCATCCAAATGATCACAAGATACAATAAAGATACTCCTTGAGATACAAATCGATTTGAGGAAGAGTAATGGAGTTCCCTCACAATAGCGCCCCCATCAAAATCGCCTCCTTCACTACCACACGACCCCTGCAAGAAATGGTTTTGGAGAAGATAGATCCACAATAATGTCGAAGAGAAAAGACTTTACAATCACATGCAAGAAAATTCACAAAGCTTCCAAGAGTTTTCAAGAATATTTCTTTATTATGCCTGAAATCCAAGAGCCAAAAGTCCCTTTTACAAATGGTGAGAGTGGATATAAATAACCTCTCACAATCCAAAACCCTAAAATCCCAATAGTATGGAGGGCTAGGATCAAAAGATACAAATATAATATCAATGGCTAAGATGAGCCGGTCAAATAATACATAGATCACTCATAATGAAGGGGGGCGTCCCCCCTCAATGACGCCCTAAGGGGGACATGAGACACATAACATGACTAGGGACACAACATAACATCATAACATGGCGGGGGGGTCTAGACGATCACATATTCACTAGAATAATGCCCCAACTACATACAAAATAATATACCATGTGATAAAGTTCCAAAAGACACTTGGATGTGTGCCCAAAAATACAATAATAAACCCCCAAAATGATAAATGAGATGATGTGTGGACCCCACTGATGCTGTAAATCATGCTAGAAGGTTTGGAAAATATCATCATGAAGTTCCAGACCAATCTCATGCCATTTCCTTACCCCACTGAGCCAAATCAATTTCCTTTGCTAGCCATTCTACTGCCAGAAAACCACTTCTAAAAGTACAAAAATGAATTTAACTCTTTGCCATGTGCCCCGGGCACAAAAATGACTGCATCAAAATGTCTGGGATAGGGTAATATGGTAATAACAACAGGATGGACCCCCCATCCCCTCAGGAGTTCCCTAGGAGAAAAAAATAATCTCTGCGTGTGTTGAACAAGCCATTTCTTCATGGCAAATTGAAGAAAAGTGGTAACCTGACCATATCATCACGTGTAACTACCCGGTACTGATAACTGAGTGTACCAATGGACTCAGAATTCTCAAATATACTAGGAATGAGTACTCATACACCATGTGACCATCGAGTGATACATCTGTAAGATCATCCATGCTTGGAATAATAAAATAATGGCTTGTAAATAATAATAATAATAATAATCCATCAAACCATAATCTAAAAAGGTTGTATGAATCATGGAACCATCTAATGGGCACATATGGGCCATGAATAATCCATCTCGAACACTATTATCCAAAACTCATCTTGGACCCTGTGGTTGACTTGGTCAAACTGGGTTGACCAAGTCAAAACTGATCAAAATAATGATCCAGATCACAAATAACTGTTGTTGCAAGTACAAATGGATGAGATATGCTCCTTCAATTATATCAGTAGCTAGACCAAAGTATAAAATTATCTTTAACTGGCATGATCATGTATATTTAATAATAATAACAAGTTCAGATCAAAGTAACCAACTACTATAAATAGGAACCGCAAGTGTATACCAATTTACAAACTGGGCCATTTTGCTAACCATAGGAGAGGGTGGAGAAACAAGGCTAGGCTAAGGGAAAATACTTGAAAACCTCAATGCTACAATCTCTTGGATAAGGGAACAAGGGAAGACCACCTACACATATGTTGGATAGAGAAAAACACAGGGGATGGAGGTGTCTCACAAATGGGTAGAGTGATGAGATTGTTTCCAATAGACTCTAGACAAGCAAATTTTTAAGCAAGTTATTGTCATCTTTTCACACTTAATATTTAGCATTTAATTCCATTTAAAGATTTTCACTAGCCATCCTCCAAAGGCAGGTGCCCTAAAAGCCTTCTGGGCTTCAGATATGACTCGGTATGACCTCGATTTCCTGCCACCATCCATAGGTGCAATGGAGTGACCACCGTATTTCCCTGTGGGTACAAACGGACTTACATCAAACAAGGATGAGAGATCGTCCTTTGGCCACTGACTAGCTAATATAGTTATATGTAGTAGTGTTTAACAACACTGTTTTTGCTGACTTAGCATCCTTTTAGATATTCTGATGCTTTAGTGTTTAGAAACCTTGTTGGTAGGAATACTTGGTTTCGAGGATTAAAGGAGAACAATCACTGTGACTAGAATCACACACTCTAGAGCCGAGACACAATGCAAACAAGGAATGTATTTGTTGGCTGTGGAGCTTGATCTTCTTAATTCAGAGATGTTGTTGTTTTAGCCGTGTTGTACCCCAATTTTATATGATATGCAGGTGGACTGTACACTCATCCCAGCGGGGGGGGGGGGTGGGTGGGCATCGCCCTCGAGAAAGGGGCCAAAAGAAATTGACCGACAGTTTACGGGCCCATGGTATTGGGTAGCCTGTAGTATTTTCCCATAGTAATTCCCTTTAAAAGGAATACCTTGTAATACAACTATGTAATGTATTGTAGTATTGTAAAGATCTCTTTGATTGTGTAAGAGAGACTAAGAGAGATTGAAGAGGAAGTTACAACAGATGTGTTGTAGGTTGTATCCATTAATTTGTTGGATGGTATAATAATAAAAGGACTGGAAATTTCTACGTGGACGTAGCCCAGATTGGGTGAACCACGTTATATTGGTGTCTCTCTTGTATTGTGTTTATGTGATTTGTATTTTCATCTTCTTTATTGTTATTTCTCTACGATCCTATTTTTCTAACACTATCCAACATAGAGGTCTAGGGGGGGGAAGTCCTCGAGATGACTAGCTAAGGTGTAAGTTGGGATAAAATCAAAACTGGAAGATAGCAGATGGATGGGGAAGTGACCGATGATGCCATGGATAGAAAAATCCCTACAAAAGGGAATGACCAAGTTTGTACTTATAAAGTAAGGGCATGACCAACGAGTATACACACGAATCTCCTACTCATAGTAATTGACCACTTATATTCTAAACAACGAGTAAGAATAACATATATAGTATCACTAATAAACAATCATCATATACCCAGTCAAAACTACCTAGGTAAAAGAAAGATCACATCAACAGTCCAAGGGTACAAATCATATACCTGAGTCCCTGATCTAAACAATTTGAATCATACTGAAGCACTGCACCTAAATACATCATGGGCATTGACATCAATCTGCTCTGGATGATAGAAGAATGGCTAACTCGGTTACTAACCTGGGGTCATGGGGCTAAGTCTTGGCATGAGACTGCCAAATGTACAAGCTCTGGATCCACCGAAGACATGAGAGTGATCATCGAAATGTTGCTCATCATCAATTGCTCTCATCCAAATGTGCAAAGGACTGGCTCAAAAATATACCGAAAACCGATCTGTAATCATGGTAGCTCGGCTACTATGGATGTGACAACAAAGACATCCCATTAGGCATTACAATGAACATCTTGAATGATTTGGCTAGAGGGAAGCAACGACTAATCAACTTCGTATCTAATAATTTGGCAAGGGGACAGGAGTATCTGGTTGACATCATGACTCAACTACTCATGCACAACAAGACAAATCATAATGATGGGGGATATATTAACACCAGAGGCACCAATGGACAAAATGTGAACCATGCGCAAGGAAGTAACACCAACATTCCCATTCAACCTAACACATGGGCATCAAGCTCACAAGCACCTAGACCTCTCACGCCCAAATTCATAGATGAGCAAGCAGTGGATCAACTGGGACAACCAGTGCCAGGAGATAGCTTTACAGATTATCTAAGAGAGTACTAGGAAGTTGGGGATGAGGTCCATGCAACCATGTCTTTCCAAGACTTCTGCAATATCAATTACAGAAAAAAGAACAAAGACTTCAACATGGGACCTCAAAACTATGATTTGCAGTGGAAGGTTGGGAAGCTCACTTTTCCTTCCTTCGATGGGTTCAACAAACCCATATCGAGGGATTGGGTTCAAAAGTTGGATACTTACTTCCAGTTCAAACCCATGAAAGAAGTAGAAGCCATTAAATACACCACCTTACATCTGTAGAGAGAGGCCCACGAGTGGTGGTATCATGGTTTGGTTACCTTGGGGCATGCTAGCATCACATCATATATGGAGTTCACGTATAGGTTGATGGAGAGATTTGACAGGAAGGATCCGGAGCTGCACTTCCGAGAGCCGGCACATGTTAGATAGACAGGTACTCTAGATGCATATATCATAGCATTCTAGATATTGGCAGTGATGGTGACAGATATCTCAGAGACCCTACTCATTATGTTATTTATAGAGGGTTTATCCAAGACTCTACAAGGTTGGGTCAAGGCTTTCAAGCCTACTACCTTATAGGATTCCATATCCTGAGTACATGTTATGGAGGGATCGACCTCAAAGAACAAAGGCTCAGTCCAAACCATTCGCTCCCCATAAAGGCAAGAACAAGAAGCCCTTCTAGAAGGGAGGATTTGGAAAAAAAATGGATGAGAAAACACAGAATGAGTTGAGGAGAAAGAAATTGAGCTTCAGTTGCAAAGAAACTTGGGAACCAGGACATCCTTGTATGGGAAAATGCAAGGTTGATTATATAGAGGTGGTATCGTATAGTGATGAGGAGGATGATGGTGAATGAGTAGGAGAAAGATGATGAGCATGACAGTGGGGCAAAGCAGCAGCCATAGGTACAGAGGCCACATCCACCGCAGTCGCCAATATAGAGACCACAGGCACATCAGCCACAGGTACAACCATAGAGTGGGACCATTGCTACTTTATCAGCTACACCCAGGTTCAATACCTTTCAGGTTAGGGGTGTTATACGGGGACATAGAGTCACGATCCTAATTGATGGTGGAGCAACCCACAACTTCATAGAATCTGCTCTGGTAGCTAGGAGAGGCATCCACGTCGAGCAGTTTGAGGGGCTTGGTGTGGAGGTAGCCAGTGAGCGAGTGATGCCTTGCTTATTCAAGGCTCCACAACTAACCATGACAATGGGAAATTACAACATGACAGATGATTTCTACATAGTTGATTTAGCAGAGACCAATGTGGTCTTGGGAGTTAAGTGGCTCAACACCTTGGGACCTATTATCACACCAGAGTAGTAGGGCTACTATTCTTGCTTAGAAGATATCTGCACTTCTTAGAGCTTGGATTATTCAGAATTTGGCTATGATGAGTTTATATTCACTCATGATCAGAGCAGTGTATTTTATTAGACTTATGTTAGACCTTGTGTCAAGGCTGAGCCTTGAGAGTTCAGATTTGATGACCGATGTGACCCTTTATTCCATACAGTTTCAGTTCAGTGCCTAGAGATGTTGTTGTAGCAGTGCTTCAGATGGTTTATGATGCTTATTATTATGACGTGATATGACCTATGGATTTCTGATCATTGATTATGGATTATTATCTTGTTGCTTTGTTCATGTTCACAGCATTAGCTTGGTATATGATTCATGATGTGGCAAACTTTGTAAAATGAAAATGAATTATTTTAATGATGCTATAAATTATAAAATGGACATATTACTTGCACACTTAGGTTTTCTGACAAAACTCACCGGTTTTATTACCCTCCTATGCATAGATATGGTCTTTCTTGAAATTTTTGGTCTGCTAGCTTAGGCACCATTTTCACTTGACTCCATCCATCCATGACCTTCCTTATTTGGCTCTCACCTTTGACTTGTCTTGCTTGACTTTTTGATACTAAGGACTTCCCCATTACTACCTCTGTGTTGGATCGCATCCATGTTTGTTTAGTGTCTCGGCTCTGAGTTGGTGACAGAACTTGCCTTTGGTGAGTTGGATTGTAGGCCTAAATCATTCTGGTCGGTTGTCCCGATGTTTGACATTGGCACGAACTCCCCCTAGTCACTTGAGATGTTGTTGGCTAAAGTTGAAAGCTCATGTACTACTTATGGAAACTTATGTAAATTCGCCCATGGAAACTATAAACTCTAGAATGTGTTTCTTAACACACGTGAGTAAAGGGCAAGAGCAATGAAATCCTATAAATACTCCTCGAAGAGTATAAGAAAGGTCCAAAAAGCAATGGTTCTTAAACTCTATATCTAAACGATTGTTGTCCTTATGTATAAATGAACATGCCCTGGATGCAAGCTGCAATTAGTTGTGCTTCTTTGCGCACCTAAGATCTGAAGGGTTATGTAGGCCAAAAAGGCCATGAAATTGAAATGAATGATCCTAATGAACTTGGATCAACTTGATGTAGACATGATGCCTAAGTTGAATAAGCACTTTCTAAACAACTTATCCATTTGTGAGGCACAACCCTTCCCCGTGTTATTTGTCCAGCTCAGAGTGTAGCTTCCCCCTCTCCCAGTTCAAAGTGTCCTTTAGTTGAGTTTAGGCAAGTCATCCCCTTTGCCCAGCCTTGTTCCTAGCCTTCATCCTTAGCTAGTAGTTAGACCATGTCCAATGGGTGAGTTTGTCATTTAAGCTATAGTGCAAGTAAATATAAATAACAATGGAGTATGCAAACATGATTAATGCCATTGAATGATGTTTATACTTTAAGTTAAGTTGTGAGTATGATTAGAGGAACATGTATTAGTCTATTGATATGATTTATCCTTGGTTGTATATTGACCTAGTCAAACCTAGTTTGACTATGGTCATTTCTTGGGATCTGTGATGATGTGGACCATATATGTTTATGGATGATGATTGATGGTCCCACATACTCTTATTGATGGTACTATATGGTGGACATATGATTCAGATGATGATTGATGCAGTTCAGCAAGTTTTATTATTATTCCAGATCATCAGATTATGCACTGTCCATATATGGTGGACCCTACAGTTGGCCCATCAAGGAAACCCGTGGTGTATGAGTACACATTCTTAGTAGTTTTGGGTCTTCTGGATCGAATGAAACACTTATCATTCAGTTCCGGGCACTTCTGACAATGATAGATACAGTTTCTCACTCGTTGACCAGATTTGGGGTTGTTTTCCCAGCCTGTCCAGCAGGGGCCATGAGAGGCCAGTTCACCTAGGGCGTTGTATGAGGAGGGGGTGGTCCAGCCACTTGATGTTACCATTTTACCCCCCTTATGGAGAGCCCGGTGGGCTCAGTTTGACAGTGTAGGTGCCCTATGTGGAAATTTCAGCAAATTCACAGTTACCGAGGCAAGTTAAAAATGGAATAAAAGGGTCACTGAAGAATTCGATTTGGGCAATTGAGGCAATTTTTTGGAACTTGGTATTCACAGAGGTCTTCCAGGGTGAACCCCCCATCTTCCAGCCAGTTTTCATCAGTCAGTGGGGTCCACAGAGGCCATAGGAGGCCTTTTACTGCATGTCTCTCACAGATTTTGAGGACAGATTTGATCATTTGTATTGTTTTGGACATATTATTTTATATTATTGTGCCATGGGGATGAGATAGCAAGGATTGATGCCTCCTAGCCCCACTATGAGCTTTATGAGTCATGTCCATGTTATATGAGGTGGGCCCATGTGTTTTAGCCCCCTCTAGAGGATGATATCACCCTCACTTAGTCACTTTTAGCTATGACGTCACCTCTATTTTGAGTGATCCATGTGATATTATGTTATGGCTCATCTTAGCCATTGATTATGTTGTGAGATATTTTAATATCAACCACTCATTTCATAAAGTGGTTTTGAGATCTAGGGTTTTGGTCTTTATTATCCTATATAAGGAGGAGACCCCCTCATTGTAAAATTCATCTAGAGAATTTGGCTCTTGGATCTTGGAATAAAATTCTATCTTTTGGAGTACATGCTTGGATCTTGGAGTGGATGTTGGTTGCTTTGATTGTAAATGCTTTTGTCCATTGCACTGGAGGATCTCTTGTAGCTATCTTGCATATTTTGCCATACTTTTTTACAGGTTGAGAAGACGTTTTGGAGGAGTGTGAATTGGTGGGGAGGCCTACCCTTCAAGCTTCAAGAGGACATTTTGGTTAACAGGGAGTGGTTTTGTCTGTGTGCCATCTATTCTTTTGATTATCTATTTCTTGCTTGTATCTACCCTCAACATGTTAAACTGATTGATGCTTTGCTCCTTGGTTTTGACAGGTTAGAGGGACACATGTGTGGCTTGGAGGAGGACGATTTGGAAAGAGGGATTCAAAATTCTTCATTTGATCTTTGGCAAAAGTAATCCCCATCTCAACTAGCATCCATCTCTTCATCGAGGTATGCTCCAAAGGTATGGTCTTCTTCTTCCTTGGCTTATCCATGAATTCTAGATCATAAAAAAACCTCATTGATTAAAACCCTCATTTTTTGTTTTTCTCAGATCTACAAAGAAATAGCTTGGCTTTGGGTATAATAAAAAGAACCCACCTCTATAGTTTCCACGGCAATTTGGATCTATAGTTTGGTGGCATTTGGAATTCATTTGACCCTTCCCCTAAGGCACTTAGCCTTCCTTGAGTGAGGTCGCCCTCCTTGGGTAGGTGAGTTAAGCTAGTTCTTGCATATGGGTAGGTGAGATCCCACTTGATTCATGATCCTCACACTTGATAACCTACCCCCAGTGCTTCACTTCATTGATTTTCTCCTTGTGGGCCTCATTCCTCATTTTGAGGGTTGTGCCCCACTTGGGTCAATTTGGTGACGCACTTTCAATCTCAAATCTATGGAGATCTAGCCATTGGATCCCTTTGGTTTTCAATATCCACATTGATAATTGACTCAACTACCTCGATCTAAAGTTTGGTGGCTTTTGGACTTGATTTGACACACTTTCCTATGCATTTAGCCCTCCTTGGGCAAAGTCGCACTTCTTGGGGGTTTGAGTTGTCCCACTTCTAGGACTTGGGTGGATGAGATCCCGCTTGATTTGAAAAGAGCATACCTTGAAACCTACATCTAGTGTCTCACTTTGTGGATTTTTGCCTTGGGGGTATCATTCCTCAATTTGAGGGTTGTTGTCCACTTGGGCCACTTAGTGAAACATTAGATCTAGTAAGATCTAACCATCACATTTACTAGATCTTGGGCAACACCCTTGATTTTCATCTTAAGTGTCCCGATCTATATTTTGGCATCTTTTTTACTCCATTTTCCCATCCATCTCAAGGCACTAGTCCACCTAAGGCAAATCGCACTTCTTGGGATTAGTGTTATGTGCTAGATCCCATGTGTGGGTATCTTCAATTTTATCTTAGATCCATAGATATACTATTTGCACACCCCTTGGTACCATTTGCATCCTTAACTTCACCTTGTGGGTCCCATTTGGACCATTTCCATATCCCAAGGAAGTGGGCCCCACTTGTGTATTTCATGGTACTAGATCTTGTCATTTGATCTCATTATGTGGCCTAAATCATTCATTGGTTGAAACACTAGTCATCCATCAAGCCTCTTTCAACCATACTTAAACTTCTAGGTCCACCTAACCTTGCATTAGTTTCTGTTACTTATCTTTCACACTTCCCTAGAAACCTTTGCTTTGGTTCAATCACCTTTGATTGTCTATAGGGTCTCCCCCTAGGTCTCGATTCATCTTGATCTAAAGTGAAGAGTGCCTCGGTTGATGTGACTCCCAGCTTGCATTGGGAACCGTGGCATCTCTTGGGTCACCTCTTTAGTTGTCCATCTCCTCTACCATCCCGGATGGGATATCTTTAGGGCCAACTACAAGTTGTGTGATAACAGGACCCATAATGATGAACTACCAAACTTTGGAGATGGGGTTCAATGCACCGATGGAAAACGGGTAGTTCTATGGGGCATGTCCAATGAATCCCTAGGAGTTGTCGCAACGAATTGGATGGATGGAAGCACTATTCAGACATAGGGATGTATCTTATGCAGCAGAGTGCCTGATCACCACCCAGAAGTCATCTCATGATAGCCAAGAGTACCATATTGACATACAAGCTTTATTGGGGAAGCATGACAAGTTGTTCGAAGAGATTCCACTAGGTAGGCCACCAAACATAGGATTTGAACACACCATAGAGCCGGAGGAGGGGGGGAATCTAGTGAACACCACCCCCTATCGACATCCGAAGAAATTTAAAGACGAGATCAAGAAAGAGATCAAGGAGCTGCTTGTCATGGGACATATCAAACCCAACTCCAATCCATTTTCATCTTCAGTTGTGTTGGTAAAAAAGAAGGATGGGTCGATGCGGATGTGCATCGATTATAGGGCTATGAACAAGAAGACTATTAAGAACAAATATCCCATTCCTAGGATTGATGAGCTGTTGGACGAGTTGCACATAGTAGTATAGTTTTCCAAGATTGATCTCAGGTCATGCTGCCACCAAATCAGGGTCTGTGAGCAGGATTTGCACAAGACATCCTTTAGATGCCATTACGTCCATTACAAGTTTTTGGTTATGTTGTTTTTGCTAACCAACACACCAACCACCTTCCAGTCTTTCATGAACCATATTTTCCGAAAGCAGTTGAGGAAATTTTTGCTGGTGTTGTTCGATGATCTCCTCATATATAATCAGATATGATAGGAGCACATGAGGCTTCTAGATGAGGTACTGGTCATTATGGGGGAGCAGTCCTTGTACGCCAAGGCTTCCAAATGTGATTTTGGGCTAAGAGATATATTATGCTTAGGCCATGTGATTAGTGTATAGGGCGTGCAAGTTCATCAGGAGAATATCCAGGCTATTTTGGATTGGCCTACACCGAGGACCCTCAATGAGCTACGTGGATTCTTTGGACTGTGCGAATACTACAGAGGATTCGTGAAGGGGTTTTCTCAGTTGGCTTCACCTGTCACCAATTTGAAAAAGAAGGGAGCATTCAAATGGACAGAGGATTCTTAGAGGGAATTTGACAGACTCAAAGAGATGATGAGCACTTGCCCAGTCTTGGCACTACTAGATTTCAGCCAACCCTTCGTGTTGGAATGTGATGCTTCAAGCATTGACATTGGGGAAGTGTTGATGTAGAAAAGATACCCAACAGCCTTTGAAAGCATGAAACTCAGGGATCCAAAAAGGCTTTACTCTATACATGGAAAAGATATGCTCGTCATCATGCATACATTGGTGAAGTTCATATAGTACTTGGTGGGAAACATATTCATGGTGAGGACAGATCACAACAATTTGAAGTACTTCCTGGAGCAAAAAGACTTGAATGAGAGGCAACATAAGTGGGTCAACATGATACAGGCCTACGATTTTGACATAGAGTATGTGAAGGGGAAGAGAAATGTGGTCGTTGATGCACTCTCTAGAAAACTAACCTCATGTTCATTGATGGATATCTCAGTCGAGTGGAAAGCTCATCTTCTGGTAGAATATTCCAAAAATAAATTAGCTTGCGAGTTGATGGACGACCTTATATAGGATTATATATATTAGGTGATTGATGACATCATTTTCTACAAAGACTGGATATACTTGGTGCTAGAGTCCAAACCAAAGGATACGATTTTGCATGTTGCACATGACACTCATATAGCATGACAATAGGGGTAGCTCTTTAAAACACACCGGTAGGTTGGGGAGAGGTTCTCTTGGAAGGGCCTCAAGGATGATGTGTTGTGGCACATGAGGGAATGCATGGTGTGTCAGCAGAAAAAAGATCGAACATATCCATCTGGAAGGGCTTCTACAGCCATTTCCTATTTCGGAGTAGAAATGGGAGAGTATCTCCATGGAATTCATCATAGGGTTGCCACAAGCACAGGTCCGAGATTGTATCTATGTGGTGGTAGATTGTTTGATGAAATTTGCACACATATTCACAATTTCGTCAGATTACACAACAACACAAGTAGCAAAGGTGTTCTTCAGGAAGGTTTTCCGTCTGCATGGGCTACGAAAAAACATTGTCAGTGATAGGGAAAACATATTTCTAGGGGATTTTTGGAAGGAGCTTTTCAGGTTGGTTGGTATAGAGTTGACTCGCAGCACTAGTTACCATCCCTATACCGACGGACAGACCGAGATTGTGAATAAGTGGATTGAGGGGTACCTATGAAACTATGTGTCTAGACAACAAAGAGTGTGGATCAGGTGGCTACACTTGGGTGAGCATTGGTACATCACCACCTACCACATGTCAATCGAGATGACTCCATTTAGATATTTATACGGGTATGATGCCTTGTCATTTGTTGATATGGCCTTCGAGGATAGCAGGGCACCCAAGGCGAAGGACTAGATACAGGAGAGTCAAGACATCCTTCGAGTCCTTAAGGAAAACTTACAGGTGGCTCTAAATCAACAAAAGGTATATGCAGACAAGAAACAAACAGAGTGTAGCTTTGAGGTGGGAGACTTGGTATTTCTGAGATTACAACCTTATCGTTAGTCCTCACTAAAGAAAAATGGTGCAGAGAAATTGCAGCCTCACTTCTACGGACCTTATAGAGTGGTCAAGAGGGTTGGAGCAGTGACCTATGAGTTGGAGCTTATGGAGGGGAGCAAGATTCATAGCACATTCCATGTGTCATGCCTTGAGAAGGCACTAGGATGGTAGGTCACATCCTCTGTAGAGTTACCCCCACTGGATGAGGAGGGGCAGTTGATTTTAGACCAGGATAAGATTTTGGATGTACAATAGAGGAGATTGAGTAACAGGGCAATTCGAGAGTACTAGGTTAGATGGAGGCATATGCCAGTGGAGGATGCTACTTGGGAGAGTGAGTAGATTATGTAGCATCCCAACTTATAGTTGCTTGAGGACAAGCAATTTCGGGAAGGGAGGACTGTCATGTCCCTTTCCAGATGGCCACCTTGGAGACGACTTATTAGCCTATCTAGTTCCCGTAGGATATAATTGAGGAAACATGGAATTAATTAATTATTAAATGTCACCTAGGCTTAGAGTGTTTTATAACGTGACATTAATAATTAATTTATAAAGTGACTTTATAAAAAGTCACTTTGGTTTAAAAGAGACGAAAAAAGTGCAAAAGGGGTCAAATGGAAAATAAAAGGCAAAAGACGTCATTTTTTTTCCATAAAGTCACTTTAAAAATATTTTAATGACAGAATTCAAGGGGAAGTTGAAGAGTCACAAGGGGGAAAACGAGAAAATATAAAAGAACATGAGAGCTCATTCTTGTCATTGCATTTTCGAAAACTAAGAGCTCTTGAGCTTCCAAGCTTCTCTTGGATGAAACCCTAGGATGAGGTGAAGAGTTTTGGTAGTGCAATAATCTACCCTAGCTCTTGATAGTGGATGAATCAAGTAGATTTCTCATTGTTCTTCATTACCAAAGTATGTGTTGTATTTCATCTTCGGATTGGTGGTTTATGAGTTGAGTTGCAGAGATCTTGTGAAGGGAGCATTTGCTTGGAGAATTGTACCATAATAACCAAAGAAGCAAGGAAGATCGAGTTCACTCCATTATGAAGAAAGGATGCAACCATTATAAGGAGGAAGGTTGTCTGCTTGAGGGCACACTTGTAGCTTATGCCATCTTTGGTGAAGGCGCAGTCTTGAAGGGGATCCCATCTTCACATCTAAGAAGGGTTGACTCTTAGTTTGACATCCAAGTGTCGAGAGGGAGATACTGTTTCAAACATCTCAATTCCATTATCCTACCCTTTGCTAAGAAGTTGGCGAGTTTTCTACTATTTGGGAGCTTCATTTTTAGAGGCATAAAATTTGACTGTGGGGGCGTTTTTTGTAGCTACTTAGTATTGGAAGGGCGTCCTATTACACTTGTACACGCTTATCTTCATTCCCATCCATCTATCTAAGGACTTCATTGCTAAATCGTGGTTCCATTGTTGTTGTTGGGACACACCCTTGGCAAGTTAACAACAATTGGAATCTTCCATGGTTATCACTGTCAAAATTGTGATCATTAAGGAACTATGTATTGGGTTTACTACTACCACAATTTCACCATTGTAGAGGTCATATGTAGTACTGCCGCAAAACAACCAATGCAAGGAGTTTTCCTTCATCAGTTCCAGGCATCTGCCACTTTCTTTGATTAAATATTCAGATATGGAATATCTCTTTATATCTAGTTATTGGTGTTAGTTTGCCTCTGTGTTGATGTCTTTTTTTTATTTGAAATATATATAAGTTGGAACCACAACTAGCCATATGAAACATATCATGTGTAACCTATGGAAATCATATCCGAAACTTTACAATAGTAAGGAAAAATACAACAACAACAATGAAGTGTGGGGTGGAATTAAGAAGTCAGATCTGTTGATGTGGTAAGCTACATCAGACTTGTGTGAAGTGTTTGATGAAATAATTAAACCGAATATCTCCTATAGAAACTAAACCAATCACACAAACAGTACAATAGTCAGCAAAGGTGTATTTGGGTTGATCATTAAGTGTTTGACGGAAACACATACCAATTAAATACCATATAGCAATGGTGAAATCTGAGTTTTAAACAAGTAAGTTGGCTAGGGACATCTCAAAGAATCTCTCCTCATCCAACTTTGTGCTTGGGGTCTCCCTCTCATTGCAACTCTCTTTCCCACTAGTTGGTGCCATTTCATGAGATTTGGGGGCTCCCTCTCATTTCAACTCTCTTTCCCACTAGTTGGTGCCATTTCATGAGATTTGGGGGCTCCCTCTCATTTCAACTCTCTTTCCCACAAGTTGGTGTGGTTTTAGGATATATATATATATATATATATATATATATATATATATATGTGTGTGTGTGTGTGGTAATGGAGCCACTCCACTTATGTGACCTTTTGATGAGGTTTCAAGTTTGTTTAATCATCTTACTTCATGTTCCCATCCATAGTCTCGTCCATGTAGTGGATGCTCTACAAATTTAAAATTTAGATGACCAGTAACATATATGAAAGTCTTCCTTAAAAGTCTTCCTCCAGGTCATAGATGTCAATGATATTCAATGCTCTACTTATTACAATCTCCATACCCACAACTATAGATGATATAGTGAGACATATACATCTAAGATAAACCATATCATGTCATGGATTTGGTAATACATAAATCTAGACATATTTGCAAATGCATGCATGCATTTTAATACAAAATATATATCTTAATAAAACCATAATAAATATAATTACTAAAAATATTTATCTTCCATTTAATACATAATTATATTACTTTGACCATCTTTACTTATTTTATATATAATAAAATGTAAAAAAAATCTAATTTCAATTATATCAAAATTTTAAATATAAAATCAAATTAAAAATATGCTCCAAATTAAACATACACATTGTCAAGTTTATGATACAATGAAAGTATTAAAATATTTATCCCATTTTGCTTTTCAAAATAGTAAGTTAATACTAATAATAACCTCTTAATTATTAATAACCTAGAACTTTGGTTTGTCAATTATTAACCAGAATATATCCAAATCCTAGGCTCTATCAAGCGCCTAGAGCTTTGTATTAAAAGTAAAAAGTAAAGTCTCTAGTTTAAGTCTCATATTTACTTTTTACTTTGAATTATTCTTTTTTGTTTATGACCGACATAGTATTTATCACCTAATTCTAAGCTCTAAAGTCTCTAGTTTAAGTCTCATATTTACTTTTTACTTTGTATTATTATTTTTTGTTTATGGCCGACATAATATTTATTACTTTTTACTTTGTATTATTCTTTGTTGTTTAGTTTGTATTATTTTGTTACTAGACAAACATTCGACAAACACTCACATTTTACAAGATTTCCCTCATACTAGACTGTAGAGCACCTCTCGATCTACACCTCTCGACGCAATAAGTTAACTTTGATTTTAAAGATAATAATAGTATTAAGGCCTCTCACCTCTCAATTATTAATAACTTAATTTTGTAAGACCTCTCACTTCTAAATTATTACTAACTTAACTTTGGTTTTTAAAGATAATATTAGTAGTAATACCTTGACCTTGATTTTTAAGGAAAAAGGCTATTTTTATTGCCAAATATATTTGAATTGATTAGAAACTCAAAGAATGTTTTATTTCTTCTGTAGAAGCCTATAATATCAGGCCATCTATATTATAATAATAGGTAATATTAAATGGCATAATTATTAAGTCCACGTGGAGACCAGACAGTCCTTGGATGTGTTAGAAGACCATCAATGTAATCTTGTCCTTCCATTTATTTTAACATTTTAACATTTGGCATTTGCCTTTCCTCTTAACATATGGCATTTGCCCTTCCTCTTATTCATCCATTTATTTTGATATTTTGTATTTGTTTTTTCTCATAGGTTTGGTTTGACATTTGACCAGGGTTTTGATTTTCAAAATACACCTTGCATTTTGCAGCAATGTATTTATTGTTACTATAGGAATATGGATTATTGAATCAAATCCAATGTTAATATCTTTATTATAACAATAATAAATACACTACTTCAAAGTGATTATGGAAAATAATAATATTCATATTTTTAGATTTAAAAAAAATATATATAACATAAAAACGAATATATCTCACCGTTGGATAGTCATAGCGTTTATCCGGTCCATCTGTTCAATGAACCATTTCAGCATAAAGCACCATACAACAAGGATGCCAAAGGGGCTATTTATCGTGAGGGAGGGCTCTTCCGCATGTGATGGAGGAATCTAGCAATGGAGAAGCTATTGATGGAGAAATCTAGCGATGGAGAAGCTACTCTATATGTGATGGAATATGCGAGGTAATCTTGGCGCCTAAAGCAATAAAAAAGTTAAAGGCCCTCTCTTCTTTAGCTGTCTCACCCATCTACAGTTTGTAAATGATACCCTTGCAGGATTCAGTTAATGGTGGTCACTCTAAGTGAGTGGCAAAGAAAATATTGATGAGGACCATATGTTTGAGAAACGTTGAACTGGAATCATCTACCAGATAGTTTTGAGTCTCCCCAAGGACAATATCTAGATGTTCCTCAGCGTGCCCACTGGAGTGCAAAAAGACCGCATCGATTCAGAGCACCTTCTTTCATATCCACACCACACCTAGTTTTCAACCCACTATTGAGCGAAAGAGGTAAGTCAAATTCCGTTAATTCTACGAGAGTATAAGTAGCCCGACTTGCAGTGATCAAATTTGAAGGGTGGGTCTTAATTTCAATTGGAAGGGCATTTGTTCTTGGATCCCTTAAAAAATGAAGGGAAATATAAATAATTGTACTTCAATTGACAAGTATAAATTAACTAAACTCTCCCCCAAAAAATGTATAAAACAAATATTTCCCATCCAATTTTTTACAATCATGAACAAATAAGCACTCCTTAATATTTACATGAAAATGACATTTTTTCAATAAAACCTAATTTGAACATATTAATTTGTCATATATGTAACATTAATTTTACAATTCATTAAAGTAACAACTATTGTGTTGTATTTTTTCGGGTTGGAGCACATTTCATTATACATAAAAACTACTTAGACTATGCAATAACCATATTGGGCCATCCACATGATCTTATGGATAGTCTAAGACATTGTAACTAGATATAGTCTTAAAACAAAACTAGAACCATGAGAAAATTACTTACTGTCAATTATGTACAAAAGGAAGCCACTAAGCAAAGCGAGGCTATAATAAACCTACAACCAATATATATATATATATATATATATATAAAACCAATCAAAAACTTAATTAAAACCTGAGAGAGGGCATCCATTCAAGCATGAGAGATGTAAGAATCATGGGCATTAGGCACTTAAGAAAAAATAATGCATATCTCATAAAAATATTAAAAAAAATCTTCCATACCAAGCAAGTTAGCAATGCTAGCATTAGAGGGGCTAGGGCATCAAATTTTGTTGTTCAACACTTGTTGGGATAGAATACAGGTATGGGATGGAGGGGAAATGGAATCAAGCCTAAGTCAACTAGAGCCTTGCAGCTCATTGCATGTTTGAGTCTCGACAATCTGCCTTTTAAATTGAACCAAAACACCAAAAGAAGTTTGTTAATGGTTGGATTTGAGAAAATTCTATATGTGAGTAATTAAGAGCTCGAAGCTCTAAAATTTGTTGTGTTTTGTACCAATCCACAATTCAACGAATTCGCAGTCATTGGCATGAAATTTAAGTTATTTAATGAGAAGAATTAATGTCTCTACCTCTATGTCGAAACCATCTTCAATGCTGATGCCACTACCCTCCTTATTGTCTTACCAAAAGGAATGAGTCAAATGAGGAAGAAGACTTAAAATTGTGGACTTCACCTTCAAAGAGTGCCTTACAATCACATTGATAAGGAGTGATAAGAAGATCACAACAATCCAACGTGTACAATCTTAGTTGATAGTGTCAATTAAATACTTATATGGTAAATTTAATATAAGACTTACTTATAGTTGTCTCTTACTCTTTGCATCTTGACACATTTGATATTTTATGGTTGTCTTTGTGCCCTGACCCAATTGATATTAGAAGGTGAGGATGTGCATGAATGATAATCCTTAGTTATGACTATGAGATGAGGATTTAAAGAGAAAATGATGTAAAGACATGTAATTTTTATATGTATTTTGGTGGTGAGTGCCAAAGACAAATGTGGTGAGAATAATCCTTAATTATGACTATGCGATGAGGATCTAAAGAGAAGAGAATGTAAATATATGTAATTTTTATATGTATTTTGGTGACGAGCATCGAAGACAAATGTGGTGAGAAACCACATATGTTTGGAAGGATGGAGGGAGATTACATCATGATCATTTCGCCCATCAAATTGAGATTATTCCAGAGACAATTTTTAATTTTTTTTTATTAATAACCATTGTGGTGCTTTGGTCCAAATGTTTTTTCTAACTCACTGTTTCTCCATATCATGTGCCTGGTGCCACTTCGTTATATCAATGCATAAATCGACCTCTACATGGTTTGTGGTCCTAGCTGCATGCCATTGAGTGTTGTTTAGAGCTCCCATGAGTATGTGACATTCATGCAAGAAATGAAGTATTGTAGAGAATGACTCATCAAAACAACCATTTGAATTTCATTTTGATGAAAAACAAGTGGACATTGGTAACCAGTTTCACATAGGTAGTAGGCCCAAAGTTTTAGTTTCGTTTTGGGCTTAGTAGTAGACTAGTAGTGGTTCTCTGTTGTTACATCTATAGTTGTTGACACATTGTCATGCCTTAGATCTCAGTCCGAAGTGACTCGAGAGTCAGAGTAAAATCCCGGTGGCCAATGCCTCAAAGTCGTGAGTCATCACTCGATATCTTGCGCAGCTGAGCAGTGAGTGCGTGACGTGAGTGAGTGATTCTAATTTATGATATTTCCAATGTTTTGAATGACGAATCGAATTTTATAGCATAAGAATTTCAACATAAAAATTGAAATTTATATGCATAGGTAATTTCAAATATTACCATTCTTTCGAAATGTTGATATAAATTATGTCCTTCCTAAAATTGAGATTTTAAACTTTTTTTAAATTCAAATTTTAAACTTTTTTTAATGACAATTTTAACTTTACACTTCTAGGAAAAGCTAAAACCTTTGGAAGGGCCGAAAAAAGTTCGAATTTGAACACGAGCCTAGTTATCATGTCCTAGCTAACGTGGCACCTACCCATAAAAATAGTGGCAAGACCCTCGACTCACCTTGAATATTCCCACACACCTTGGATATTCCCGTATGGTATCTAACCCACCTTATCTATCCATTTCATCAGCGGTCAGCCCCTCTACCCATTTAGTCTTGACTCCTATGTAGCATAGGAGTCTTTCATCAACGTCAACTTCGCCAATTCTTTTATTATTATTTCCATAATCGTACCACCTCTCTTTGTTGTCGTTTCGACTCCTAAATTCATCGAGTGCTGGCCTGCTAGAACTTTCCCCGAGGGGAGTGACTCACCACATTTTATGGTCAAGGAAAGGCAAAAGCTGAGCCGTGTTAATTCCACTTCCGGGAGAGGAAAAATTACTCCCTCCTACCGAACCACCTTTTGTTCGTTGCTCAATTTTTTTTATTTTGCTAACACGCGGTCTACACGATATTGTCCATCCGTCACTCCCTGAGTTCTCGTGTCTCCATCCGTCAACGCTATCCGATGGAAGCAATTGACACCTTTTTTCTGTCACATTGAGGATTTGCAACATCTAGCGTTCTTATTTTACCCTTTTCCATCTGCCGTGCCGTGGAGATGCGGGGATATCGCTACAAAAGATTTCTTCAATGGAATTTACACTGGGGCTTCTGATAGCTGTGCAGAAAATAGAAAATAATTTCCATACATTCTCTGGCCACTGCACTGCATTGCCATTTATTTCTGTACAATGATTCGAGTATGCATTCTGGTTGTGTATCAAAACACAGTATTGTTTTTAAAGGACTTTGACATTCTTTTGGGGTTGTGATTCAAATTTCAGGGAATTGGGTTTTGACTTCTTTTAACAGGACTGTAACTATTTTTTGAGGCAGCGTGTTTGACCCGGTAATATCATCTGTTTGTCGGTAATATCATCTGTTTGTCGTCACACGATATTAACTGTCTTGGAGTTCTGGCTGCCGGAGTAGACTGGGAAAGCAATATGCACCCCGCAGCAGAGTGTTAATGACTGCTGCGGGGGCCTATTGTGTAACTAATTCATAAAAGCCGCGCACGGAGCACATGCAACCACTAGATGCATATAAAGCATGCCATATATGCCATCCAGCCCGCATCAGCATGCCATCCATCGAAGAATCTGCATCATGCACCCATCTTGCCATCCGTCATCAGCATGGGTCATCCATGGTCTGTGCATGGTCACGTCAATGGGCATGCCTGTTGGTGGCATGGTGCTCTATCCGACGGCAGATGAGAGACGTGACGACAAGCTGGACTGAGCCTGGGGACTGCAACCAGGATCCAGGATATCCGGGACCAATGTCGGCGTATCTGATCGGGATATGGAGAGAAGCAAGCAGGGTCTTTTCTCATTTACGGCAGGCCAAACTACCCACCAACCCAGAATTAATACTGCAACCAAATCTCGGCTCTTGCCCTTTTTGCCATTTCGTCTTGCTTATGTTTGGGGAATTGCGGGCCTCATAGCCAAAACGACGACAGAGTCACTTGCGGGAGGAGTTCGCTGCAACAAAGGAAGGGGAATGGGTCTTCCACCTTGTTTAAATTGTTTTCAGGTTAGTAATGCCCAGCCTGCAACTATGTGTTGTCACCAAATGAATTTTATGTTTTTACGGGCAATTGCAAAAATAATCGGTTCGGTAGGAAACTAATTTGGGTTCCTGCATTTTAATTAAATCCTCAAGCCAGGCGAGCTGCAACTCTGGATTTGCTTTTAGATTCACGCGAGGTTTATCTTTTAGATTGGGCAGGTTTAACTTTTAGATTGTGCACGGCTCTGACGAATTAGTTACACAATAGGCCCCGCAGCAGTCATTAACACTCTGCTACGGGGTGCATATTGCTTTCCTAATAACAACACATGTCCAGGGAAGTGGGCCCTTCCTCCCTTGAACAGGGCTTCCAAGAAGAACTCAAATACTACAAATTAACTCTTCACATGAAATCAACGTAGCTACTCTTTGTTACTGAACTTTTCAGAAGGGTTACGACAGAACTACAATCTCATCTCTGTCTCAATATTACTCTTGTCCAACCCTCATAACAGTGAAGAACTATCCTTCTTATAGATATTCTCAGATAATATTAGAAAAGGAAATATTATAATAGTCTTGAGAATCTTTTGAAGGACAAAAATAGATAGCAAGCTGCATCTTCTTCAAAGCATTACAAATAACCCAAAAGTGACTCAATCTGCCACACATACCCTCTTAGAAGAGTGGCAATGTATCCCTTGTGATTTCCTTCCTGTATTGTATTATATTGTACAGGAATATCAACTATGGATTACATAGAGTAACAACAGATGGAATATACAAAAATATAAGTGTTTAGAATGCACAGGAGTAACAACAACCAAACTATCCAGGAGTAATAGTAGTTGGAAGTTACTAAAGTAACAACAACCAAACTATGGAATATACAAAAATATAAGTGTTTAGAATGCACAGGAGTAACAGCAACCAAACTATACAGGAGTAATTGGAGTTGGAAGTTACTAGAGTAGCAATAACCTTAACAACAACCAAACTATAGAGTAGCAACAACCTTAACAGCAACCAAACTATACAGGAGTAATAGTAGTTGGAAGTTACTAGAGTAGCAATAACCTTAACAACAACCAAACTATAGAGTAGCAACAACCTTAACAACAACCAAACTATAGAGTAGCAACAACCTTAACAACAACCAAACTATACAGGAGTAATAGTAGTTGGAAGTTACTAGAGTAGCAACAACCTGCGATCAAAGATACTACCAAACACTTCATAAGCAATCTTATCAGTTTTAAGCTCCTCAATATCCCCATTATTAATCAAAATAACACAACATATAAATAAGGTTGTACCTCAATGCATTCCATAGACTCATGGGTAATATATCATGAAGAAGAGGGGAAAAGAGGGGTTTAGATATCATTAGAACAAGGTAAAAGGATGGAAAAAAGTGACATTTGCAAGACCCAACAACATAAAAAAAAGAACAAAAACAACACAACAAGGTAAAAGGATGAAAAAAGTGACATTTCCAAAACCCAACAACATAAAAAAAACATCTCATTATAAAAGAAACACATGTAATTACAATAGGCCATTACATCACGAATATAACATGCCATCATTGTATGCCCTAAAAAAGAATCCCATCAATATGGAACCACATGCTAAATACCAGAGGTGATCTTAAAACAACATAACATGACAATAATCTAAACCATGGAACCACATGCTAAATACCAGAGGTGATCTTAAAACAACATAACATGACAATAATTTAAACCATAGTAGCATAATTTGGCCATATTAGCAGTAGTAGTTTCGGTACGGAAATTTGGAACTAATTCGAATTCGTTGAATATTCGATGTAGTTGTAATACAAATTATAGATTTTTATTAATTTAAACCATAGTAGCATAATTTGGCCGTATTAGCAGTAGTAGTTCCGGTACGGAAATTTGGAACTAATTCGAATTCGTTGAATATTCGATGTAGTTGTAATACAAATTACAGATTTTTATTAGTGAACAATTAAATTTTTAAAACCAATTTAAGAAAATCTAACTTTAATTATTTAAACATTATAAAACAAAAATATCATTCAATTTAGTATTATCTTATTAAAATAAATATTAGCAACTTTGCGGACTCTCATACTCACACTAGATTTTATATTTTTGTTTTTTAAAAAAATGTTTAATTTTATTATATAAATGTTATATTTTTGTTTTTTAAATAAATGTTTAATTTTATTATATAAATGTTTATGTAAATTTATGGTATGTTTTGATTAAAATTATTATTTGTAGGTAGTCTACTTTCGTATTTTATTCGTACTAGATTTTTTCATTATGTATTTTTTCCGTATCTAATTATATTCGTATCCGTATTTGTACTTGAATTATGCTACTATAATCTAAACACATAAAAAATGCAGAATAATAAAATATCACGAGCATTCTTCTCGTGCTTAATTATCTACTAAATAAAAGTCATTATCAATCTAGGTTGACCCTACAAAAGGTTATCAAGGGATACCTTCATGATATACAATGAGTGACCTGTGGTAACTTCAAGATTTTGATAATACTTTGATTATCATTTGACATCTTGTAACAATAAGATTAATATTTTATAGGTTATCATGGGATACCTTCATGATATACTATGAGTGACCTGTGGTAACTTCAAGATTTTGATTATCATTTCACATCTTGTAACAATAAGACTAATATTTTATAGGGGCAGGTATAGTCGACGCTTCACTATCATTTCTCATATATTCCCTTATTTGAGTACACTTTAATTTTCAGGTAAGCCTCCCATCATCTAGAACCATGATTTCTAAGCATGTAATTGTTTCGACATAGTGTAATTCTGTGAAGTTGGCAATAATATATTACTATCCTTGGTAGCATGCCTTAAATTTCTAATATTAAAATTGCATTCCCATTTCTATCATGACTGGCATTTTATCACTAACTAACCATCTCTTTACTTTCTCGTGTATATATTTCGATCATTTCCCAAAGTTTCAGTGTCACTTCGCATCTATAACTTAACTCATTCCAAGGATTTCTATAGCTAATAACATTTGAAGTGTGGAACATTAGGTCATTGTTATCATTTCTATCATGACTTGCATTTTATCATTAACTAACCATCTCTTTACTTTCTCTTGTATATATTTCGATCATTTCCCAATAACATTTGAAGTGTGGAACATTAGGTCATTGTTATCATTTCTATCATGACTTGCATTTTATCATTAACTAACCATCTCTTGTATATATTTCGATCATTTCCCAAAGTTTCAGTGGCACTTCGCATCTATAACTTAACTCATTCCAAGGATTTCTATAGCTAATAACATTTGAAGTGTGGAACATTAGGTCATTGTTATTTAAGTTTTATGCCATGCTTAATCTACCTTTATGGAGGAATGGTTAAGCCCTAACGATTTATTCATCATATGGGACTATCATTGTTCATTCAAAAAAGGATTAGCTCCTCTAATCCAAATACACAACTATTCACAAGATTACAAACTGGCTACTCTTCATTTTAGGTGTTTTCCCATCAATCTCTAATACTCGGCCTATCCTAAAGTATATTTTCTTTTCGATTTCTTACTTGACACCTCAAATTATATTAGTCATGACCCTTAGTTATCCTTCATGTTGTTCAAGACACTCATCAATATCATTAAGAAAGAAAGAGAGATTTTCCTTTCGATTTCTTCCTTGACACCTCAAATTATATTAATCATGACCCTTAGTTGTCCTTCATGTTGTTCAAGACACTCATCAATATTATTAAGAAAGATAAGAGAGATTTCCACTTGATTGAGGCAATCCTTTGTCATCTTTAAATAAATTTTCCATAGGATTTATTACCATTTCATAATTCCAACTCAATACTATCCACTAGGTATACACCCCAAGGGAGTCATATGAGCTTTAATTAACTATTCTAATCGTGACAATTCCTTATTATTATTTTTATTTTGATTGAGCACTTTGCTCAATTATTACTACCTCGATCGTAAGCAGAATGGGAATGCTTGGGTTTGGCCTCCAGAGGAAACATAAGGATATGAACAAATGTCCTTCCCCGATGTAGCTTTGGAGAGTCTTTCTTATATACTTATTCTATCCACCACTGGTTCCACCTTCTCTTTTAGAAAATTTTGCAAAGGGGAAAGGGGAAGGGTTAAGAGGCCATACCCCTTTCTACAACTATTTTATTTGGTTTAATGCTTTCTTGCTCTCATTATCCCATTTCAATTCTTCGTCCTTCTTGATTTGCCTTCTTTAACCAGGCATTATTAAAAGAAAAAGTTGTTCGAGTTAGGTGCAGCCATCGTCCTTCCCCTCAAACTTCTAGTTAGTCATGAAACTAGCTCTTGCCTCATTAAGCAAGCATTATTTATGTTGCACCACTCACTCTCCTACTCAATCCTAAACTCTCTTTAAGTTGGGACATTTACCGGCGTAGCTTGGCTTGGCTTAAGCTTAAGCTTGGTTAGGATATTATTGGATTTATGCTAAGGTGCATCTCCCTTTCTGCTTATAGCGTTTTCACAATATCTTATTTTTGTTTTTCCATTACCATCCCAGAGGAAGTCCTAGGTTTTTTCCCTCTTTAAGGGAATGTCACCATACCTTCCAAAATTCCTTTTAATACTCAATGCTATTGTTCCGGATTATTTAACTCAATTTGATTAATTTGGTTTCCTGGATTAATTTACAACATTGGTTTCCTGATAGACATTGCCCGTATTTAGACCTTATAGTGATTCTTATCCGATTTCTTATCTGGGAGACAATTTTGTGTTTCAACAACAACCGATTTCTTATCTGGGAGACAATTTTGTGTTTCAACAACAATAACAATTTGTTAATAGGTTACTCTTCCAAGGGATACCACATGAGTGCTAAGTTATGATTGCATCATGATTATTCCCTAATGACAATTCTAGAATCTTCCATAAGTTCTACGATAGGGTACTTACTATTCCGATTTCTTATTTCGGGATAATTTTGTGCTTCAACAACAATTCAACTACAATAACAATTTGTCAATAGGTTACTCTTACAAGGGATACCTCATAAGTGCTAAGTTATCATGATGCAATTTGTCAATAGGTTACTCTTACAAGGGATACCTCATGAGTGCTAAGTTATCATTGCATCGTGATTATTCCCTCATGACAATTCTTGAATCTTCCATCAAGTTCTACGATAAGGTACTATTCATATTTGATTCGTTATACTACTTTTATTACAAGGTGCAATCCCATCATTCATTTGTGGAACTTCCAACTCAACTTGCCTTCTTAGTTTACAATACATGATCTACTTTGAAGTGTCTAGCTATTACTCTTTTCTTTGTTTATATTATGCTTCCAAATTGGTTATAAGTTATCATTATTACGAAATTTACAAATTCACAAATTGTCCTTGCTCCATAAGGTAATTTTTCACATAAGACTTTATAAGTTAGATATACACCACAACCATTTGAATATAAATGCTAATTTTTCACATAATACTTTATAAGTTAGATATACACCACTACCATTTGAAAATAAATGCTTTAGAAACCTTCTTTTGAAAAATCCATGTCTCCCTCTAATTATATTTTCATCATCTCATTTTAATAATAGATTAACTATCTTTCTAGGTGTAATTACTGTGTTATCTTTACACATTGCCTCCAATTTTAACTTCATTGATGTGTTTCATCGATGAATTGTACCAATATTCTCTCAACTCAATCAATTTTATTTTCCCACTAATCTTGCGTAGATAGTCAGTGTCTTGTTTATTTCCTCAAGTTACCTAGCCTAGTTTAGAGTATTAATTTATTGTTTTAGTACTAAAGTATTAATTTATTGTATTAGTACTTCAAACATGATAGCCTTTTCTTAATCTTGCGTAGATAGTCAGTGTCTTGTTTATTTCCTCAAGTTACCTAGCCTAGTTTAGAGTATTAATTTATTGTTTTAGTACTAAAGTATTAATTTATTGTATTAGTACTTCAAACATGATAGCCTTTTCTTAATGTCACTTCAATTTAAACACTCTATAGAATGAGAACCGACACTAGTTTTTGTTTTTATTTAAACACTTTATATAGAATGAGAACCTACATTAGTTTTCGTTTTTTGGAAATCATATTTAATAATTATTTTTACCTTCGTTTTGAAAAGTGGCGATACGAATATCATCCATTTTTAAATTAAAAAAACTCCATAAAATTATATATATATTTTTTTAATTTGAAAAACAAATATTAAAAAAAATAAAAATTAACAAATCATAACAAATTTACCAATTAATTAAAAAAAAATGTAAAAATCCACCCTCCCATCCCCTTACTAACATTTCAATATATATAAACTCTAGATGAACCTAATAATTGGAATGTAGTTTGTTTATATATATATATACAATTTTTAGAACCAAATAAGTACAATGTAGTTATTTATATTTATAAAAAAAAATTATAATTATAATAGATCCATTTTAAAAGGGGATTTATTAAGCGTTGAGAAGGATCAAATCTTTTGAGGTATAAATCTTTCCTCAACATTAGCATTCTCGGTATTATTTAAGTGTGTAATGCAATGTAGTTAGTTATATATATATATGAACCAAATAAGTACAATGTAGTTAATCTATATTTATAAAAAAAACTATAATTATAATTTTACAATTATAACACCAACATAGATCCATTTTAAAGGGGGATTTACCAAGCGTCGAGAGGGATCAAATCTTTTGAGGTGTAAATCTTTCCTCAACATTTGTATTCTCGGTATTATTTAAGTGTGTAATGCAATGTTTATGGTTTTAATTTATCTAATTGTGCAGTTTTACATATTTGTTGTCTTAAATGTTGTCTTTAATCTAATTTGAGTTGACATTTTATTTTTTATAATATTTTATTATTTAAAAAAAAACACGTTTTAATTCCATCGTGAGCATGGAAATAGTTTCCCCTAAAAACAATCTATACTTAAACTAAACAATAAACCAAGTTTTGGAGAAATAATTAATCTTTTCCACATTTACATGAAATTCATATATTATATAAGAAATATTGAAGAGTTGCTTTTGGAAGAGGAGATTTTTACTTGTATGGAAATTAGCATCGTTTTAGGAAGAGGTTTTAGGAAGAGAAATTAGCATCGTTTTAGGAAGCCACCTATAACATATGAAGAAGGAACATGAGATAGGGGAGGAGATTTCTATAGATAATGCAAGGATTTATAATATGTGGTTGTTGACGTACATCCTAATCCTAATTTCAAATATGTTCATCTTTTAGAACATATAGCAAAGCCCATTTGACATTCATGTAAGATGAAGAAGGAACATGAGATAGGGGAGGAGAGTTCTAAGGATAATGCAAGGATAATGCAAGGATTTATAATATGTGGTTGTTGACATACATCCTAATTTCAAATATGTTCATCTTTTACAACATAGAGCAAAGCCCATTTGAGGTTCATGTAAAATAAAATTATTTGAACATCTTCCCATCCATAGTCTTTATTTAAAGTTCATCTACTTGCGAATGGAGTTGAGGATGCCCATGGCTGATCATTGGTCCCAAGGATCTCAATTTATCTAACTTGGTGCTTGGGGGATCTCTTTCTCACTAGTTGGTGCAGTTTTGGGGCTCCCTCTCATCGCAACTCTCTTTCTCACTAGTTGGTGCAGTTTTGGGGGCTCCCTCTCATCACAACTCTCTTTTCCACTATATATATATAGAGAATGTTGGTAATGGAGCCATTTCATTTATGTGGGTCTAGGAGGTTTGATAAGGTTTCAAAATTGTTTAGTCATCTTACTTCATCTTCCTATCCATAGTCTCCTCTATGTTGTGGATGTTATACAAATTTAAAATTTAAATGACCAATAATATAGATAAAAGTTTTCCTCCATGTCAGGGATGTCAATGATATCCAATGCTCCACTTATTATAATACCAATACCCACAATTACGGATAATATGGTGAGATATATACACGTAACATAAACCAAACCATGTCATGGATTTGGCAATACATGGATGTTGACATATTTGCAAATGTACCCATCCAATGGCATGACATCACATGGAAACCATGTCATGGATTTGGCAATACATGGATGTTGACATATTTGCAAATGTACCCATCCAATGGCATGACATCACATGGGTTTCCATTAGAAGTTTGTAGTAGACATTGTCCACAAAGTATAAAATACGCAAATTACTAAAACTTAGTAAATCCAAATAAATATAATTATAAAAAATATTTACTCTTAAAAGGAGGAAAGTCAAATGCATAGTTAAAATTTATGAAACTTGGAATTAAGCAAAGAGAAACTTAACAATCCTTCGTTAATGACACTGTCCCTTAATATAGATATCCATTAAATGTTCATCTTCCATTTAATGTATTAACCATGATACTTTTACCATCTTTACTTATTCTTATTATATATTTTAATTTTTATTATATCAAATTTTTTTAATGTAAAATACTCCAAATTATTCTAAACATGCAAATTTCCATGTCTATAATATATGCACATTTCCATGTTTATACTATAATCAAAGTACTAAAATATCTATCCCATTTTACTTTTCAAAATAATAAGTTAATAATCGTAAGAACTTCTCAATTATTAATATCTGAGCTTTGGTTACTAAAGATAATAATAGTACTAAAACCTCCCACCTCTAACCTTGTTTTTACTTCAAACCTTGTCCTTTTAAGAGAAAAAATAATAAGGTGATTCATGTTTTCCCAACTATCTAAATGATCCATTATCTTTTTGGATTTTTAATCCAAAAGAACAATAGATCAGAAAAAAAATATTTTTACTACCAAATAATGTTGAGTTGATTATCGCCAAATTGAAATGAGAAACTTAGAAAATGATTTATTTCTTCACTTATAAGCTTATAATATCACATCACCTATATTATATTATAATAAGTAATATTAAATGGCATAATTATTACGATGTTCCCTTTTATAGAAGCGATGGAGTAAGCTAAATGTTAGATATTTGCATTTTTCTCGCGATTTTTGCTGAAATTTGATGATGCGATTTTTGTTGAAATAGCAATTTTTATTGTTGAAATTGCAAATTCAATTATAGAAATGGATTAAGTGCCCTCAATTACCCTTAGGCACCTCGATTATACAATTCCAACAACCTAAAATGCAATTCCAACAATTTCAATTAGATTTTGCCTAAAAAAATTGTTAGAAAGTGGATACAAATCATCTGACCTTGAGCTTACTCGTAGAAGCAATTCCCTACCTATATTTGCATTTTTCTTGCGATTTTTGCTGAAATTTGATGATGCGATTTTTGTTGAAATAGCAATTTTTATTGTTGGAATTGCAATTTCAATTATAGAAATGGATTGAGTGCCCTCAATTACCCTTAGGCACCTCGATTATACAATTCCAACAACCTAAAACTGCAATTCCAACAATTTCAATTAGATTTTGCCTAAAAAAATTGTTAGAAAGTGGATACAAATCATCTAACATTGAGCTTACTCGTAGAAGCAATTCCCTACCTAGTATTAAATGACATAATTATTACATCGAAAGGTGTTCCCTCTTGTATAGGCCATCTACCGAATAATACACATGGGAGACCGGATAGTCCTTCGGATGTGTTAGAGGACCATCCATGTAATCTTGTCCTTCCATTTATTTTAACATCTAGCATTTGGCTTTTCCTTCTATTCATCCATTTATTTTGACATCTTGTAATTGGCTTTTCCTCTGCATCTTTTTTCAAGTTTGATTTGGCATTTGAACATGGTCACCTCGCATGTTGCAACAATGCATTTATTTTTTATACAAGAATATGAATTGTTGCATCAGATCCAATGGTAATATCGAGGTGCTTATGGAAAGGAGATAAAATTCATATCTTTACATTTAAAAAATAATAACCCATAACATACAACGTAAACACAAATATATCTCACCCTTGGATGGTCATAGTGCCTATCCGGGCCATCTGTCCAATATAAAGCACCATACAACAAGGATGCCAAAAGGGGTATTTAGCACTCTTCTGTATGTGATGGAGAAGCTATAGATGGGGAAGCTAGCGATGGAGAAGCTATTTTGTATGTGATGGAATATGCGAGGTAATCTTGGCACCTAAAGCAATCAAAAAGTTGAAGGCCCTCAAGAGCTTGTGTTGAAGGCCCTCTCCTCCTTAGCTGTCAATGGTAGTCACTCTAAGTTAGTGGCAAAGAAATTTTTTATGAGGTAACTCTAAGTTAGTGGCAAAGAAATTCTTCATGAGGATTATATGTTGAGAAACATTGAACCAGAATCATCTAGGGGTTGAGTTCTCCCAGGACAATATCTATGTGGTCCTCAGCGTGCCCACTTAAGTGAAAAAAACCGCATCGATTCAGAGCACATTCTTTTATCTCCACACCACATCTAGTTCTCAACCCCACTATTAAGAGCAAGAGGCAAGGCAAATTCAATGAACTCCGTGAGAGTGTAAGCGTGTGAAGCACCCAGCTACCCATCTAGTCTTGACTCCTATGTAGCCTATTACCTATGAGTGTTTCTGATGCGGAGCATCCACACTCACCTCCACCACATTTGTCTTCCAGTTGTGACAGCCAGCGCATCCTCTCCTCTTCAAGTTATTGACAGGTGTTGAAACGTGGCAGCCTTGCATACTATTGAAGGGCCACGTTTCATTATTGTGATCTGGAAAAGTAGACAGCCGATGCAATCATGGGAGGGGGGAGAGAGACTTGGAGTCTTAGAGAGACCTGTGAGCCAAAAGGATCAGGTTGAAGGAAGAAGGCATTGGTGCCGTTGAAATCGTTTGACAGAGTTCTTCTGTGGGGTTCTGTTGTAGCATAGATTTGGGGATTCATTGTTTAAATGTTAGTATGAGGGCCTCCAATCCTCAGATCTAGATCTTAATTAAATAAGAAGCCTGCGTGCCTCACCTATCGGTGATGACAATGTAAGGATGTAATCTAGTTTTTCAATATGAATATATTTTATGCCCGCTTGTTTCGAGACTCTCGCTGTTTTAATTCTTTGTGTTAGACCTGTTCTCTGTTTTCAGTTTCCTGAAGTCTTTGGTTGCGGAGTGACTGCATCAGTTTCATCAACGTCAACTTGGTCAATGCTTTTAGTATTCTTTCCATAATCATACCACCTCTCTTTGTTGTTGTTCTGACTCATAAATTCATTGACTGTTGGGCTGTTACAACTTTCCCTATGAAGAGAGGAGAGTGACCCACCACATTTTATGGTCAAGGAAAGGCAAAAGCTGAGCAGTACTGGTAATTCCACTTCTGGGAAGGGAAAAAACTCCCTCCTAAGTAACCATTCTAGGTGCTACATTAGGAAAGAGGCTTAGATAGACCGAAGATCGGAATACACAAACCCCAAGTATGAGTTGTGAAAGTATGCCCAATTTCTTGTACTCTCTCCCACAAAGTGTTTTTCCTCGAACAAAGTATTATGCAAGGGAATCCTTCCTGCCACCCCACTACCACCCATTATGATCACCCTTTGTTCGTTTCTCTAAGTATTTTATTTTGCTAACACGTGGTGCATCCGATGTTGTCCATCTGTTGCACCTTGCGGTTGTCCATTCGTCACTCCCTCTCGACTCTCCATCCGTCAACCTTATCCTGTGGAAGCAATTAACTTGTTTTTTTTGTCACATCGAGGATTTGCAATATCTATCATTGTTATTTTATTGTGGAAGCGATTGAAGCAAGCTTTCATTAATGGTCGAGATTTGCAACATCTATCATTGTTATTTTACTGTGGAAGCGATTGAAGCAAGCTCTCATTAATAGCCGGGATACTGGCAACCTTTTAGTGCATTCTCAGACATGTTAATGATGCTTATATTGTTCTAACGACGTTCGGCATAATATATGACTCATGCTCCTTTAGGTTCTTCAAATTTTGTGGGTGGTGTAGCTACCGAAATCAATGCGGTGAATTATGTCTCTTGCAAAACATTGTAGGAGGAATGAAACATGCTCTCTCTGAACCGAAATTGGAAGCAGACTGTAATCCAGTCACAGTTGACATCATAACCTGGCCCTAGGTGCATTCTTTGTTGCTATAATTAAAACCCACGTTAACATGAGCGTTGCCTTTGAATTTAAAGCAATTTTCATCTGCATGAATAAATTTAAGAGGATGCTGCAACAGTTGCGTGCTCAAATCAGCTTCCCACGGAGAAGAAAGATGAGATCAAACATTACTTGTAGATGGAGGGACAAATCCTCCCGTATTATTATTATTACTATTATAGTCGCAGCAACAACATAATTCGTTATATCTAAGGCTAGGAGGAGGATGATTCATTATATCTAAGGCTAGGAGGAGGAGGAGGACCAACATTAGTAGCCTGTTGAGTAATAAGTTGTGGAGGTGGTCGATTGATTGCCGATGATAGAGGAGGAGGATATCGCCACTGGGGAACAGGACCTGGAAATAGAAGGGTATATAGCAATGGGCTCGCCCTCATAACTGCTTCAACAAACTTTCCTCTCTCTGGTAACGCAAAGTTCAAATTTTGTTAAGAACATATGGCTCATTTAAATTTGATATAACCCCTTATTCATCTATGCTGGCTTCCATGAATAGTCTGATTACGGGCGATGATATTAAAATTTGAACTATGCACCACCAAAGAGAGGAAAGTTTGTTGAAGCAATTATGAGGGTGGGGCCATTGCTGCAGACCCTTCTCGTTGCAGGTCCTCTTCCCCAGTGGTGATATCCTCCTCCTCTATCATCGACAATCCATCGACCACCTCCACAACTTATTAATCCATAGGCTACAAATGTTGCTCCTCGTCCTCCTCCTCCTCCCAGCCTTAGATATAATGAATTTTGTTGCTGCTGCAACTATAATAATAATAATAATAATATAGGAGGATTTGTCCCTCCATCTACAAGTAATGTTCGATCTCATCTTTCTTCTCCATGGGATGTTGATCTGAGCACACAACTGTTGCAGGGTCCTCTTAAATTTATTCATGCAGATGAAAATTTCTTTAATTTCAAAGGCAATGCTCATGTTAACATGGGTTTTAATTATAGAAGCAAAGAATGCCCCAAGGGCAAGGCTATGATGTCAACTGTGAATGGATTATAGTCTATTTCTAATTTCGGTTTAGAGAGAGCATGTTTCACTCCTCTTACAATGGTGTGCAATAGAACAATATAAGCATCATTGGCATGCCTGATAATGCACTAAAAGGTTGCTAGTATCGTGGCCATTAATGAGAGCTTGCGATCTTAGATTATCCTATGGAAGCAATTTACACGTTTTTATTGTGGATTTGCAACATCTAGTGTTGTTATTTTACGGCTTGCTCTAGCCTTTTCCATCTGCCTTGGAGATGTGGGGGATATTGCTATAGAATATTTCTTCAATGGAATTTACACTAGGGCTTCTCATACCTGTGCAGAAATTAATTTCCATACATTCTCTAGCGACTGCATTCTCTAGCTTTGCCCTTCCACGTAATATATACCCACCATTTATTTCTGCTTAATGGTTCAAGTATGCATTATGACTATGTATCAAAATAGTCTTGTTTTTAACAGACTTTGACATTCTTTTGGGTTTGTGATTCAAGTTTCAAGGAATTGGGTTTTGACTTCTTTTAACAGGATTGTAGCTAGTTTTTGAGGCGATGTGTTTGACTCGGAAATATCATCTGTTTGTCGTCACACGTTATTAATGTCTTGGAACTCTAGCTAGCGGAGTAGAGTGGGCGTTGCATTTTCCAGTTCAAGAAGATTCACGTCAATTAATCACCAAATGTGAATTCTGTCTAGAATTGAAAAAATGCCATTGCATTATTGGCTACATGAAAGTAAATACTTATCTAAAACATTGAGTTTTTATGGTATCCAAAATGGAGCAAGACGAGGTATGGAGCAGATTAGAAAAGGAGCCTTTGGAATTCAAATCTTGTACATCATAAGTTTGAAAAGAGTGAGTAGAAGTATAATTACTAAGAATTCTAAGTGATTTTATTTTTTTAATAAATGATTATGAAATATTTTTCCTTTAGTGGCCAGGGTTTTACATTGGCGCTTTATAATGGTTCCCAATTCTAGGTATGTCTTCTCAATTTTTAATAAATGATTATGAAATATTTTTCCTTTACTGGCCAGGGTTTTACATTGGCGTTTTAAAATGATTCCCAATTCTAGGTATGACTTCTCAATTTCGCAGGTATGTCTTGCAAAAAAATTAGTCTTGCCCATCAAGTAGAGAGATATAGACAATCTGCACACCAAGACACATAAATTTGAAATTTGTCTACCTTATTATATATACCTTTTTTTTACTACAAATTTTCCTTTAATTATATATTACTGTCAACAACAAAATCTAAATATAACATTAATCTAATATTCCACTTAATTTAAAAATAAAACATTTAATTTAATATAACTAGCACAACCACTTAACTTCTGATCAATGAACACCGATAGATCACAAGTTAAGTGTTATGAACAAGTTATTTGTTACTTGTTCTCCATGTTTATTTGTAACCGCTGGTTGTATGTTACCTTCTTTAGTTAAATGGGTTGACTATCACTACCTATTATCCATGCATGAGCTATGAGTTATCCATGCATTTTGGGGTGGACTACCATCTAACTAAAAAAGGTAACGTATTACAACTAAACATGGAGAACAAGTAACATATAACTTGTTCAACACTATACTTGTGATCTATCGGTGTTCACTAACCACAATACTCCTTCAATCTAGAAAAAGCATAGATAGTAGTCCACCCCAAATTCTAAGATATAAACACTTGTTAATGTAAAAATAAAACATGTATAAATACAAATTATAGTAGAGCATTCCTGTGCAGTCTACCCAACCCAATCCATTCCATTGATGACTATTTATTATGACCATGTCCCATTTGTTTAAGCAAGTCCCAACATTTATACATCTGCATTTTGAATAAGAAAATGTAAGAAACTTTGTTAGCTTGTTGCATGTGGCCTCAGTTTAAAGTTCTGATATTTTTTTTCAATTTACTTTTTATTAATTTAAAATTTTGTTTTATTAATTATTATAATATTTATTGTTTATTTCTACGAAAGACAATCCATGTTCCTGTAGCAGCCAATGGAAGAATGGAAAGTTGCAACCAATCGAACTCGTCTATACTTCCAATAAAATGATGGCACGTGGTTCTTCATGCGTCGTGGTTCGTTCTATTGGGGAGCACTCTATTGGGGAGCACGGAAAACCGTTGTTGCTTCACAGTCAGTTCACTGCCATCTACACCTCCATGCTCCATCAATGCAGCAAGGGTTAAAACCTCCATCCTCCATTAATGCGAAGTTGGACTGTGATGGTTGTGTAACGCGTTTAAAGTGCGATTGGCCTTAGAGGCAAGGCGGACATCATGGTTGGGGGAAGTACTGTTTTCTATTTTAATTGTTGTAGGGGGCAGTATTGTTTTCTATTTTAATTGTTGCAGGGGGCAGTATTGTTTTCTATTTTAATTGTTGCATGTACACTTGAATTTTTTAAAGATTTCTACTTGTTTCGTTGAAGGTTCAGTGGATTGGGATTGTGTTAAGACTCCATTGATGCGGCTTATTAAAACTATAGATTGCAGAGATCCTAGAAGATTTGCTACATGCCAATAGATGACAATCTCCTATAAGGCCCTTGAATGCACAGCCTTTGCATTCAAGATAGATCTACAACAAAGAAAGGTCCTTGGGGATTCTCAGCAGTAGCTGTCATTTCCAATCGTAGAAAACAAAGATCCTTGGGGCTTCTCAGTAGCAGCTGTCATTTCTTATCGTAGCAAATAGAGACCTGAGCTGTCAAAGATGTCAAGGAACCACATCTTCCACCATTCGCTTGCTACCAACATTCTGCTGAACCATCGGCGTTCCTTTGCATGTTTCTTAGTCCCCAAGGTTCCATGCATGTTGAAGAACCGAATCGAACTCAACACTGGCTATTTTTGCGTTTTGCTTAATTTTGAGCCCTTTTTTCCTTTTTTAATGGGCTTAGGACGTGTATAATTACGACAAAGTAGGAGACTCTTTGAGTTTTGCAGAAGAAGGCGGGCAATGTTTTAAAGAGATTTTTGGGGTCGTTTATAAAATTTTTGTTGGGAAGCTTGAGACCCAGAGAGAGATTTGTGCCGTCATCAAAGAAGAAAGGCATTTTACGCTTTGCCAGGCTTAGAGGTAATGGGGAATGAATGAAAAATGGTACTTCTAGTAGTTCATAATTCAATGCCCGGGATTGAAAATGGTATTCTAGAGCTTCGTAATTCAATACGAGGAATTCTAATTCAAGTTTTCTTTGACAGAGTAGGTGGGAAGGTAAACCATTAAGTTGGACGAACTGGATTTTGAGGATCGGCGTAAAGTTAGTCTGCTCAAGACTAGAAGGAAGAAAGTGATTGTAAGGATGAAATTTATCATAATTTAGGCTTCCTGCATTTGTTGTATGGGGAGAGGATTTAGGTTTTCATGTTGATTTATGTTTGTGTTTAATGATCAGGTAATTCCTACGCCGATTCAGGTGCCTATGTACAATGCAGAGGAGATGGGGCTTCCATGGTCGAGTCCTCTTCCGGCGGCTAGCTTTTTTGTGCCCTGTAAAATCCATGGAGATTTCAGCAAGAGTGAGTGCACTTGGTGGTTCTTTACTCATATTGTATGGGGGGCATTATAGAAATCTAACGACTATTGAAAATGGCCCATCTCCACCCTATCTTTTGTATCTAAACAATGATATATTGCATGAATAAGCTCACACATATTATAGCATCTCACACCTTTCAAAAGGCATGAGAAGACTCTTTTTATTAAAAATAATGCATCATTCTCTTCTTCCACAAAAAAAGAAGAATGTCAACACAAACAAGAAGCTAAGAACACTACAAATATACAACGCATGGGAGATTATCTCCTAGGAGAGCAACACTCCATGCAATAGATGCATGAATACACTTACCACATAAAGACTTGACCCTCCCGAGAGAGACTTCGCTACATAACGAAACCAAAATAGGCTCTTTAAAATTTTAGCATGCCTACAATGGGTACATTTCAAGCTGTGCACACTAATCAAAGTCTCCTATCTACAAGGAAAACATGATAGTTAGGGACCATGCAAATTTGTTTTTTTAGGCTCCAACACTAAGTTTTACAAGATGCTTAATATATAGATGGCAAGTTTGTTGCTTAAATCATATCCTTCACAACTTGTCAAGGATTACAATTTAAAGGAAGTACAAAAGATGATAACTACTTTACATGGTTCAATGCTAACCTAAATTCAATGGATTTGAACCTACCATATAATGTAGAAGAATAGTAAGAACTCAAGTAAACATATTACCTTGTGTTGAGTTGGGGTAAGTTTTTCTCTTTCTTGGGAGATGTGCAAGGTTCAAATCTTTCAACCCCATGTTACACTGTCAAGGTCCAAATGTATGTACCCCATGTTAAGGTGGGATGTTGCAATGAATAAAAAGAAACAATATCAATGAGAACACACAAGCACAATTCATGGTTCACTCCAAGGTTATTGAATCAATTCAAGGGATTTTTAAACTTTAGAACCTCACTTTTAGGTCCCCTACATACCAAATATTCAACACCACTAAGTTATTTAAGGTAATGGGCTTGATTCATGTCTATTGACAATACAATTTTGAAGCCGATGGTCTATAAAAATAAGTAGTCTAAGGTTAAATAGGGCTTCTATATAGGGAAGAGACTAGAGAAAGGTTACAACCCCCTACAAATCCCTATCTAATGATACCTATAGTTCCATATGTTGTTTATTTTTATTTTTCTTAATGTGTTTATGTTTAGCTTTGAAAGGAGGAGCTTTTTTTAGATATGATGATCCGGGTTTAGTTGAAGAGATTGTGTGCCAAAAGGTAGAGAAAACAATAATAGTTTATTACATTCATTACAAAGTAAATATTGGGAAAATAAGAAAAAAATTAGTGCAAACTTCTAAGAATTTGTAGTTTTGAATTTCAATTTTGTTTAATTATGTTAATATTATTTTATTAATTTACATTTAAATCAAAGTTGTCTACATTAATTTACATTTAGTTTATTACATTCATTAAACTTTACATTAAATTAAATGTTGAAAAAACTTTAAAAAATTAAAGTGCAAACTTATAAGAAGAATTTGTAGGTTATGATCCAATTTTGTTTTATTTATATTAAATTAGAAAAAGAAAAAGTCACATATTTCAATGAGTTGATTGGATTAAATTAAACGTGAATGTGATTTTAGTCAATCTAAATGTCAATGTTATTTTATTTTAGAATACTTTAAATATGTTATAATTTGGATTTTATTAAATTGTTTTTTCTATTATTTTTAATTTAGAAAAATTGTTAGAATTACAAATATAAATTCTTGAGAATTTGAGAATGCAGTCTATAGACATTTAAGGTTGTTAAATCTATTTATATACAATTAAACAAAAATATCATTAAAATGATTCGCTTATCCAATAAAATGAAATTTTTTATATTAAAAATATTCTAAAACGCCACTGCAAAATGACTACATTTTGAGATAAACACTATCAACACTCTAGATGTAAGTCCACTCATCATCTTTAATCTTGGGCTTGTACCATGTAGACTTGATTATGAATCATATGGAGAGAAGAAACTAAGATGTTCTTTTGGTAGGTTATCTGACTTTGCCCACATGCTACTTGTTCACCTCTCTAGATTAGGACAACGAGTGAGATTTAAACTCTCACAAGTCCCAAAAATCACTTCTCACTCTTATGATATGGTCTCGAGTTCCATTCACTCTACTTGGGCATGTGACTATGTTTTCACATCATAGAGTCGAAATATTGATGTAACCCTTGTACTATGAATTCTTTGTAAGTTGCAACACTTAAATGAATTGGATACACAATGTGCAACCATGCTAGCTCAACCCAAAGCAACTATAACTTATACTATGAATTCTTTGTAAGTTGCAACACATAAATGAATTGGATACACAATGTGCAACCATGCTAGCTCAACCCAAAGCAACTATAACTTATTGGTGTCAAACCAACTAAATGCACAATTAAAGGAATTCAAAATAAAAATGAAACTTTGAGTGTGCAAGGATGCTCCTACATCAAACCCTCCTAGTAATTAAATGTGAGTATCATGCTCATAGGATGGATTCCAAGAACCCTACAACAATGTATCAATAACATTTACCAAACTCTCTCTTTCATATCCATGTTGCATATCCAAAACTCTATTCTTTCCAAAAAACTAAGCACTCTTTGTACTATTATGACATCTATTTCATTATTCTCTTTTTTTCACTTCATCACATTTACTTTACTCTCAATTTATTTTATTTTTCCTTTCGGCGTTCCTTTGCACCTTCTGGGGCAATTGCTAGTTATTATACAAAATCAATATTTATTAGTCCATGTAGTAGGCAAGTGACTATATGTTTCACCTTTTGCAATTAATCTCATAGCGGAACACTACTAGAAATTATGTTTTATATTTTATAAAGTCATCACAAATAATAATATTTCTTGATATTTTTTATTATGTTTCTTTTTAAGTTGATCGGATAGAAGCTTTAGTTTTGACAATGATAATCCCAATAACAAAAATTAGAAAATAAAAATATTTTTCACATACATTAGGGAGAAATATTTCGGACGTATCATTTTTATAGAATGTGACATATGTCAATTTGCGATTTTCCAAATTTCTTTGGCCTTTCTTTATTGGATGACTTCTCTCACACACAAAGTGAAGAAACTGCACTTTCTAGAGCACTTTCTATAGAGACACCGAAGGGAAATATCAGACTCTTTATAGACATCGAAGCATAGACATGATTGGCCCTTCTTCTACCACATTTGGCTTGGTAAAGAAGTTTCGAGACCCTCTCTATTCATTTTGCATCGCTTCTAAACCAAAGACCAATTTGTTTCTCCTTCCAAGAGGTAATTGTTGGCTTCAATCCATTATTATTACGGAGTGTATTTTGTATATTTTAATAGATAAAATGTTGAATGCCATGCGCACCAGGGTAATGTCTCTATTCTATCATCAAGAATTGGATAGGATTTCTCCATTCATAGACCAGAGTTCTTACATTCAATAGCCATACCCGTTTTTTTTTTTACACAAACGGATAACGAGCTTTATATTAAAAAGTAAGAACATAATACAAAGTGCAGGGGAGGCTATTCCCAAGAAACCAGAGCTGTCGAAACAGACTCGTCACATACCAGCCTCTGATGTTCAAAAAAGGCATTAAGCCTATTACAACTCAAGATAATTACGAACTGCCCTAAAAGAAGACAACAGAAGTAATACATATAACCAGTAGAGTAATAACCAGACCAAAAAAGGGCTGCTCAGACATAGTGGGGAGGAACTAGAATGCAAGTCAGTTGACATGATGAGTTCGGACATTCTCCTTGCTTCCTGGAGCTGCACCTGCGTTATCGTGCTCAACATTCAGAATGACAGAAGGGTTGCTTCCATGATTGGTCCTGACACAGTCAACTTTGGCTTCCACAATTCTGAGGCAACTATAAAATGTGTCATACTTGCCCATCAATTTTTCAAAATAATCCTTCATCTTACCAGTACTAGTCCAGACTTCTGAATTAGAGATTTGCACAAAGGTGGCAAGATGGGAAATTGCTTTCTTCATATCCCGGAGGTCTCCCCTGAGCCAACGAACTTGAGCTTCCAGGTCCAGCAGTTGCGTGTGGAGTTCCGGGGAGGGGCTTCCCTGCCTGCGGGGAGATTCCAGACTTACCAAGCCTCCATTAATGCCCACAGCGTGCTTCCAATTCTTATTTCCAAAATCCTTTGGGCTACCACGAACCATTTGTTGAGGAGTACCATGACTAATTTCCACGGGGGTCGAAGGGAAACCAAAGTCCGAAGTCGAGAGGAGTTTCTAGCTCCCATTTCCAGAGTCAAAACCACTGCCAGGATACTGCACAGGATCCCTGTTGCCCAGGCCATGACCAACATTGAGGGGCACCCATCTCCTTCTGCCACCATGTTCATCTGCTTTGGGGTGATTGCTGCAAGCCGATTTTGGCACACCTCCCCTTTCATTGCCGCCATTTCCTTGAAAGAGGTAAGAGAGGTAGCGTTTCTTGTCGCCTTTTCCGGCCCCAGGTTGTCCCAGCACATTCTTCCTACAAACTTTACACTGTAGAGCAGGATGACATAGGTGGCTCTCTTCCATGGCGGTCCAAAGCAATAGGCTAACAGGGATTTCACGGCAAGGAAAAACATGGAGGGAAGCAAAGAACGAGGAGCAATTTCTCAGAGGAGTTCGCGGGATGTAGTGAGAGCCATCACCCTGCATGAAATAACCTAACACTGCCTTGGGGGACGTCCGCATTGATCTCCCGCATGCGAGACAGGTGGTGCCTGCCAGGGGTGGCCGCCAATTCAGGCGAGGTAACATTTGATAGGGGTGGTGGGATCCTGAATGGATTTGGGGAGTTAATGAGGCCCTCAGAAGGATGTGGTTGGAGAAATAAGGGTGAAGGAACATAGGAGATGAGGGGGACAAGAAACCTAAGGCACTCAAGCATCCACACTTAGAAGATCATTGATAATAGTAAGTCCACAATTCAAACCTGCCTCGATGTTAGCCATGGTGTCGGTGTTTTGATTGTTTTGCCTTAGGATGTGGAGGAAGGAAATGGAGTGAAATTCCTTAGCCAAGAAAATGAAGTGCTGATGCATCGAAGAGACTGGTATTCGACATTTTTTAACTAAGGCCCTGGCTTCCCTGATCACCAACATAGAATCTCCAAGGACCACAAGATCCTTGACATCATTGCTCCTCGCGACATCCATATTTTTTATCACGGCGAGCCATTCAGCTTCATTATTGGTTTTCTTGCCAATTCCGCAAGCATAATCTTTCACTTTGTTTCTGTCGGAGTCCATAAGGACTCCCCCCGCACCTGCCAACCCAGGATTTCCTTTAGAGGCACCATCGAAGAAGAGAATGTGACTGCCCAACGTTCGAATCCAAATTTGGAGATCTTTAGGATCTATTCTGATATGCCAATTCTGAGGTTTGTTGATCTTGGGGAGGGAGGGATGAGGGGAAAGGGAGGGAATTAAAAGGTCAGCCACCTAGATTTTTTCTTCAACACTTAAAGGCTCGTTGCAAAGGTTTTTCATGCTTCTGGTGCCGAGGGAGTCAATCCACAGGGCTTTAGCAGAGGAGACGATTTTTCCAGGGATTGCTCTGATATCTTTGAAGATTTCATGATTTCTGGTAGTCCAAATTTTCCAGCAAAGGAATTTAGGGAAGGCTATTCAGGCTCTTTTGAAGTTCGACTTCTTGGAGAAGGAATTGTGGTAGTATAAATGCCAGTTTGCAAAGAGATCGTCCCAGTTGGTGGGGAGGATGAGTTTTAGGTGGATGTCATGAAGGGCTTTGTGCCACACTTCTTGAGAGAAATTGCATTCCAGAAAAAAAGATGATCAATTGTCTCCTCTGCATTTTTACAGCAGATGCATCTAGCCAGCCCTTCAATTCCCCTTCTCTTGGGATTTTCAGTAGTGAGGATTTTTCTATGAGCAAGGGCCCAATTGAAAACATTCACTTTAGGGAGCCCGTCTTTGTCCCACACTCTATTGCATTTATTGTCTTTGCTGCTATTGTTGTTTAGAACGTCCAGATACTTATAGCCTTCCTTTACAGTATAGTAGACACCTTCCCCCCAACTACGCTTGTCCTTCATAGAGAGATGGATGGGGATCATGCAATGTAACCGGGAGAGGAGCGTATTATGGTCATGCTGGAGATGCTCTGGGAGGTCGATCTAAATCCATCCCAACCATTTTCCTTGAGGAGATCAAATGGATAAATCATAGAGGGTGCAAAGGTTATCCTGGTCCATCCAGCATCTCAAATCCCGGAAAGAAGGGATAGAATTGGCAGGAGTGCAGGTGCCATAACTGTCTTTCCAAATATGGATTTTCTTACCGTTGCCTGGAACCCAAGAGAGCTTATTTTGGATAATGAAAGCTGCTCTCTTGCAGAGGTTCCATATCGAAATTCCTTTCTTCCCTTGGTTTATATTTTCCACACATCTGCTTCTACTACCCGGCATGTATTTTTTATAGAATATCTCCTTCCACCATGATTTTTCCCCTGAGATAATCCTCTAAAGGATTTTGACACCAAGAGCTAGATTCATTGAGGAAGGGTCTTTGATCCCAGCCCCTCCATACGCTTTAGGTCTGCACACCATCTCCCAACTAATCAGATGGAATTTTTCCGTGCCATTGGTTTTCCCACCCTGCCAAAGGAAGGTGTAGAGGGATTTGGAGATTTCTAGCATAACAGTTTTGGGGGCGAGAGAGATGGAGCAAGCATAGAGAGGATAGGCTAAAAGAATGGAGTTGATGAGCACCAGTTTTCCAACGGGGTTTAACCAACGAGAGCCCCAGGTATTGATTTTATTTTTACTTTTGACAATTAGCCCTTGCCAATCAACCACTTTTTCCTGCCTTTGAAGATATGAACACCAAGGTATGTGAAGGAGTTCCATTCTCTTATTCCTTCGAACCCAAAAATTCTAGCTATTCTTGCGAGAGTCCCATGGGGGCAGTTCCAACTGTAAATTTTGGACTTTTCAACATTCACTTTACCATCCGAAGCCTTTAGGAAAGACGTGAGAACAAGGTTGAACTTAGCAGCGATAATTGCAGAGGCGCCCCCCAGAAAAATAGTATCGTCCACAAACTGAGAGTGATTCACAAGTCTGACGCCTCTTACAATTTTGATTCCTTTTAGATCTCCAGAGTCTTGAAGGGAGTGGAGCTTCGTATTTAAAGATTCAACAACTAAGAGATAGAGGAAAGGGGATAGAGGGAAACCTTGTCGCAGACCTCTAGTGGCCAGGAAGAAGTTTGAAGGTCTTCCATTGACTAAGGGGCCGATCCAGGGGGTGTCGATACAAGCTTTTATCCACCTCACAAACCGATTGGAGAAGCCAAATTTTTCCATGATGGAAAAGAGGAAGCTAGGATTTATTCTATCAAAGGCATTTTCCATGTCTAGCTTGATTGCCATACCTTGGTGATTTATTTCCATACTAGAGTGTATCGCTTCCTGCACAATAATTATGTTGTCCAAGATTTGGAGACCCGCAATGAATCCCCCTTGGGAGTCATAGATGAGTTTTCCCATGATATTTTTCATTCTAGTGGCGAGGATTTTGGAAAGGATTTTGTAGGAGGTGTTGCAGAGAGAGTTTGGCCTGAAGCGGTTCATGGAGCTAGGAGCTTTCTCTTTGGGGATTAAGGCAAGAAAAGAGGAGTTGGTAGTTCCTCCAATTTTATCTTTTTTCCTATTCCAGTTTAGCATGCGTTTCAGATCTTCTTTAATAATCTCCCAGGAAGCCTGATAGAAGTTGATGTTGAATCCATCGGGGCCAGGAGCCTTGTCAATTTGAAGTTACTAGATGGCTTTCTCAATTTCATTCTTCAAAATTGGTTTGGAAAGCTCTCTATTTGCACTGTCCGAGACTAGATTGGGAATCCCCTCTTAGAGATCTGCTTGAGCTGTCGGATCAGTTTCTCCATAATCCGAGAAGAGTTCCTTAAATTGGTTATGAGCGAGGAGTTTAATGTTCTCTTGTCTGCTGATCCTTTCTCCGTTTCTATTTTTAAGTTCCCTTGCATTCTGACTGGGGCGGGCTTTGTCCTGATTGTGAAAGTACTTAGTGTTGCTGTAACCCCCTTTTAGCCACAGCTGTCTGCATTTGATTCTCCAAGTTTCCTCTTCCATTTTGGCTGCCCTAAGTAACTCCAAATCAAGAGATTTTTCTTTGCTTAGTAAAGATGGTGTGATTTCCTCCGTCTCCATACTTAGAAGCAGATTGGAGAGCTTGGACTGAAGGAGTTTAGAACTGGAGGGGTTTTTGTAAGAGTTCTTGGCCCACTTTTTTAACGCATATTTTACAGCTCTGAGTTTAGACTCCCAATTGAAACTGGGTGAGCCCGAGAAGCTTGAGTTCCAGGCATGATTGACAATGTCGTAGAATCCGAGAGTTTGAACCCAAAGGGGGTTAAAACAGATAGGAATTGGTCCCATATTTTCCGGAGGGGTAATGGAGAGGGAAATAGGCTTATGATCAGAGGAGGCACAAGGGAGGGTGAAGGAGCTTATTAAGAGATCGGATTGAAAGAATAAGGAACTTACCAGAAATCGATGCAGTCTAGCCGCAATTTGTCCAACACCCCATCTCTTGTTGCTCCAGGTGAACTTGGCATTTTTTAAAGGGACGTCCAGAAGATCCATATCAATCAAGAGATCCTCTAGTTTTTCCCCAAAGGGGTCACGAACGACGCTTCCACCATGCTTTTCCTGCTAAGACTTTGTGACATTAAAATCTCCAGCGATGATGAGTTTTTCTCCATGCATGCTATCTTTGAGGTTACTGAGATCTTCCCAGAATTTGATTTAATCCCTGTGATGAATGGGCCCATATACATTGCAGACATATATGGAGTTGTTGCTGTCTTTCGCTCTTATTTCAGTGAGAATCCAATGATTGTTTTCAATGAAGGAGAGTATGTAGTATTTTGAGGAGACCAAGGTAGAAATACCCCCCAAGGCTCCACGAGCACTGATTACATTTCCTTGACTGTCTTTCCATAATGAGCCTGAGATAGCTAAGGTCTCAACGCTCTGCATCTTAGTCTCTCGGAGTAACACGAGATCCGGATTTTCATATTTTAACATATTTTTAATCGCTTCCACTTTATTCAGCCCACCGAGACCCCTGCAGTTCCAAGAGACTGCTAACATTACTTCTTAGCTGGGGCAGGTCCTGCTCGGGACTTACCATCTTTCGCTCCACTTTGAGCTTTTGTGTATTGAAGTAACTTCATATATTCCAGACTTTTTTGTATCCCTAGTTCAATTTCTCTTTCAGCTTCGATTTCTCTATGATACCTTTGAGATTTCCTGCCTCTGGTATTTGGAGGTTGCACCAATTCCCCATCCTCATGAGAGTCAGAGGAGATATCAAGGGACGAGGAAGATGGCATGAACTTGCTTTTTACCTTATCAGCCCACGAACCACCTGGGGTGGTGGATCCTCCATAGTTTTCATCGATTGGCTCTTTCTCAGGAATAGAGAGGAGTATGACTTCTTCCCTGATTGATTCTAATGGGATTTCCTCCAAAATAGCAATTTCTCCTTCTTCACTCTGACTTCTTCCCTAATTGATTCTAATGGGATTTCCTCCAAAATAGCAATTTCTCCTTCTTCACTCTGCAGGTCTTGAAAACTGTTAGCATTTGTGGCCTCCCTGGCTTCCGAAGCTATTCTTTTGACAGGGGGGTTGGCTACTTTTGTTGATTTGAGGAGCAACCATGGTTTTTTTCCCCTTTTTAACTTGTTGCCATCATTCCTCGTGGGTTTTATCTGTGCTTTCTTGGACATTCCTTGGGCAGTTTTTGACGAAGTGTCCATATTTGTGACATTTTTTGCACTTAAAGGGCAGTTGTTCACAGTCCACCTTTTGCATATGTTCCCAACCATCGATTTGCAGATTTACTTCCTCTGGTAGGCCTTTCTCCAAATCTACCTCAACACAAATTCTAGCATAAGCGAATAGGGGTCCCTTTAGCTCTACTTTATCTTTGTATTTTCCTAGAGAGTTTCCAATGGCTTGCAGGGTATCATCATCCCAGTAGTGCAGAGGCAGGTGAGGAAGTCGGACCCATATAGGGACAACAGAGGGAACATCTTTTTCAAGGTCGAAAGAGAGGCTCCATCGGTTTAGATAAAGGCCACGAGGACCCATGAAGTATGGATCGCTTCGAAAAATAAGATCCTTATCAGCTTTATTGTCAAACAGAAAAATAAAATAACCCTTACCACATAAGCAATGCTGCAAACCTCCTGAAATCAAAGGCATCCAGTTTTTGCTTACCCAGGCGTCCATCGACTTAGGTGATGGCCAGATTCCAGTAAATTGTCTGATCAAACCGCATTCACTCAGAGCTAGGGATTTTAACTTCGAAGCTGTCGACAAGATCTGGATTCGTGGGGCAGCCACTCATTTAATGAAAGTAGCCTCTGATTGGTCAGAATGAGCAGGGGGAGGGGGGGGTGGAGTCAACCAGGGAGCAGAATGTTGCGTCCAGGAGACGTTTGCATTCCTCAGGGGAGGGGACCAACGGCGGATCCATGGCTGGGCTCAGAAGGAGCCTGCGGGAAAGCACAGGGGTCATGCAGGGCGCTAGGGTTTCTCTAACGCCACTTATCCTTCAACTTATTTGTTATTAGCGACATCCATAATAAAATAAGATGATGTATATGAATAATACAATAGCCATACCTGTTTTTATTATCTTATTAACGTTTTATTGTTTAAATTGCAGGTCATTCCTATGTCATTGGGTCAACAAGTTATAAGAGAAGCTTAAATATTTAATACCCATTGCAAGTATGATCATACCGTATAATTCCTGGGTTATTGTAGATGAGTTTCCACATTAGTTTTTTCATTTGTAACAGTCCTCTTCTTATTATGATGTCTTTGCTAACTGAGGATCGATCAATAGTCATAGAGAATTAGCCATCGATTCCTGAGCTAAGATTTTACGATCTAAATCTGAGGGAAGTCCTAAGTTAAGATTTTGTGATCTTAATATGAAGCTAGTTTTAGGTTTATTAGTCGATCAACCAGACCCGTTGAAAGATGAGTCACTCGAATTGGTTCTGACGTGAATCGCTCTTTTTGTTGGTTACTTACCTATCATGAAATGAGTTGCTTAAATGCATTGAATTCGGACACAACTCAAGCAAGCTCAATTTTTACGCTAGAAGATCTAGCGGGAGAGAGAAAACACTCCAAATGGTTAGAAAGTATATTCCACATCCTATGAGTTAATCCAAAGGCCAAATGGGTGACGGAGGAAGAACAAGAAGTGTGCACTAATTAAGTTTCCATTCACCCACTCTTGCTTGCTGTATTTTATTCATTTTAATCATAATATTAATAATAATATAATTTTAGTGTTATAAGCATATTTTTATTTAAAAAATAAATGTCTTAAAATTAATTTTATTATTATATTTATGTATCATATTAAAATAATTTATCTTTTTAACTTATTTTAGAATTTTTTTTAATGATCTTCAATTTTATTTAAAAATATTAAAAATATATTCTCATAATTAAAAATTAAAAATAACAATAAAAATATTTCATAGTAATTCCTAGATAAGATGCTAGGAAAGGGCACAGTCACATGAACGTGAGAATGATGAGGCGAAATGGTAAGTTGATGGTTCTGATGGTGGTTAGGAAGATTTTGGTTTGGTCTGAAGATATCACTCATTGCAGAAAGGATCACAACATTTTCATTAGTTGTGAGAGTTGACCCACGAGGAGTGTTGTAGAGTTTTTGTTGTTCCCCAACACTCAAGCTGCATCGGCCCTCAACAAGAGCATTATGGCTAGCAAGGTTGCTCAACAAGTTTCCGTGGCACAAAATATGGCAAGTATGAGGAAAAACACGATCCAATAGGGTCGCAATGCTCAACACGGGTCTTAGCTTCGCAGGGAGGATGACAGTAGGGGTTGTCGCGAAGGGAAGCATAATCATTGCCCCAAGGTTAAATTGGAGGCCAATGCTGCTGAGGCCATTTACATGAATACAATCTCAAAACTGGTTCAACAGGAGATTTCCTAGATGGAGAAATGGGTGAAGCAAGCGCAAGAAATGGTAGATGATGAGGATATCATCTTGGAGATGTGCCCCTGCTTCCCGGATGTGGATAATACCTTAAATAGGGAAACTAAATATCTCAATATGTAGATGCATTGACAAATGAAAATGATGTTGGGAAAATCCCTCATGGAGAGCGAGGAAAGAAAAGATATTTATACCGCCCTGTTTGACATTTCTACCTGAACTACTATTATATGTTGTATTTGCTTGATTGTGAGACTTCGTCGGTTTGATGACACTGTGGACATGCGATTCTATTATTTTACCGATATATATATGTGTGTGTGTGATGTTAGTATTATGATATGTAGTCATGTTAGATATGTATCATGTGTTAAGTATGTCTCATATATGTAAATTACTTAATGATGGGTACGTAGATATAATTAATGTTATATGTTGAATGAATGAATGTTATGCCAGGTGCATGGTGGATAAACGAATTGATTATTGTTTTATTGTGATGAAATATATGTGTACATGTCAAGGATTTATGCACGATATTCTAGACCGTATGTTAGAGACTTTACAGGTTAAAATGGTTAAGTGATAGATGGATCCTATGAGGTGGGAGAACCTCAGGGACATGGACACCGAAAGATAAATGGTATGGGAGTGATGCATTATTTACTTTCGCATGATTATTATGATGTATGGGGGGGGTAGGGTTTCAAGAAACTCAACCGCCTAGATTGGTTAAATACGATGACAAACTGAGTACAAGTGCGACGCAGTTATTATGTTGGTGTAGACATAGTTCCTTGTTCCATTAGGGGAGTGGAGGCTTTACCCATCGGTTATCCCCGAAACCCATAGTTATGGGAGGGCTATGCTACGACGCGCTCCCTAAGGTGTGTGATGATGACTGGTGGTTTCCTGCTGGGGAAGCTTGGTCGATGTAGTCGAAACTTCTGCTTACGAGTTCTAACTGGAGCCAGTCATGGCTTAACACTTCAGGGTAGTCCATTAGAGGAAATGATAGGATGTGGAAGTTAGTTTTGATTAGGTAGATGATGTAGGTAGATAGGTGTAGCTTGAAGTTGGGAAGAAAACATGATCTAACTGTGTATGTTGAAGACCTTTGATTGATTGAAGTTAGTTTTGATTAGGTAGATGATGTAGGTAGATAGGTGTAGCTTGAAGTTGGGAAGAAAACATGATCTAACTGTGTATGTTGAAGACCTTTGATTGATTATGTGTCGTAACTCAGTAATGTATGAATTCTCATAACTTAATAAGATGCAGTTAGGTAAAAATTGTACCTTGCAAACTATGCTTAAACCTGTGTCAGCAAAAAATAAATTTCATGATTATGATTAATGTGTGTGATCTAGTACTATTAGTGTACTTACGCAATGTATGTAAGCAGTAGCTACGCTTACATAACTTGCCTACATATTTATAAATTGCGTGAAATAAAATTGAACTATAATGTTTAGGCAGTAATTACATTAATACTACTTATCTAACTAGGAGATTAAATTAATACGTCGAGTTAGTAAATTTTGGTTTAATAACTGAATAGGATAATAGAGTGAACTAGGTGGTAATGAAAGACGATTAAGTAATAATGTTAATTATTGTCGATTAATGTTAATTACTGTCGATTAATGTTAATCATGTGGATTAATGTTAATTATTGTCGTTAATGTTAATAATATTGATTAATGTTAATTGTTGTTGATTAATGTTAGTAATGTTGATTAATAAACGAACTATGGTTAACCTAAGTAGTAAGTAATGTACTTAGTTAGCAATGCTTGATTGGTTGTTAATAAATTTAAATAGTGACTAAGGGTTAAAACATTAAATGATTATTGCAATGTTAATTTAAGTAGTATTAATTTGATAAGTTAATATTAATTACAAGGTTAGTTAATTAATTAAAATGTATGGGTAAGAATTAATTTTATAAACCACTAGCTTTATTATGATCATGCTTAAGTTAATTAGAACATAAGGTAATTTATAGATAGATATACCATGAAATTTATGAACAAGTGTTGGGTATACATTTTGGAATTGTTCATAAAAAATGATAAATTAATTATAAAACAATTAAGAAACATTTAATTATGAGGTCACTGGGTTGACTAATAATTAATAAGGTGAAACGTGTAAGTGTAAAACACTTACAGTTAGTGAGAAAACCGACCCAAAACTTAAACTATCATAAATAACTTTTTATTATTGATTAAATAAATATTATATTTTGAAATAAGGAAATAATATTAAAATAATGGAAGTTAATGTTTGAGTCAAGGGTTAAGGGCTCAAGGACTGACTTGGGGGCTAAAACATTTATGATGAGGATAGGGGTAGTAATGGAGAGGGGAGAGTCGACAATTGAAGGAGGAATAAGGTCGAGAAGAGAGGGGAATTTGGGGGATCTTCACCTTTTGATATTTTGGAAATTTTAGAAGAGCTAGAAATTGCAGAGGAGAAGAGAATGGGGTTCTTGTTGGAGAATTTGCAGAAGGGAAAAACTGATTGGTTTGTACTCGGTTTGGGCTTAGCGGTCCAAAATGGCACCTTTGGAGCTGGGTGGTCGACTAGGCCTCACAAGTTGGCAAGGTGGCATACTTGTCTGGTCGGTTGAGTTTCAAGGTTTTGGGAAAGCTAATGGTTGCAGGGTATACATCAAGGCAAGGAGCTAAGAAGGAGCTTCAAGGGGTCAATTAGATTACTAAGGTACTTATCCTACAGGTATACAAACAATTCTAACTCTGTTAAATTATTATTTCAAGTTATTAAGACAAAAATAAATCGTAAATTGTAAACTATTATCTATGTTGTTACCCCTGCACAAAAATAGTAAATGTTAGAAACAAATAATTAGTATTTTTTTCCAACCTGTAAATGTGAATGACTTGTATTTTACAGCCATGGAAATTTAAACATAAGCTAGAAAACAAAAACAACACAGAGACTTGAAACAATATGGAAACAAATGAAAGAAAGATCTTTATTTATAAGCTTAGATTAACTAAGACCAGGGTCCTACACATGGTATCAGAGCCATAGTTCCAAATCTGGAACCAGAGGGCTTACTTCAACGAAAAGGGAACATCATAGAGATAGACTAAATTAAAAAAAGAGGGGGGGAATTTTCTAAATTATAAGACTTCTGTGCTGGTTGCGAAAGTCTCCTGCATGAAACCAGGAGGAGAGTTAGGGAAATTGTATTATATATAAAGTAATTGCATCATTAGTCGCAGGAATAAGTAAATGCAAGCTTAAAATAAGCTAAAATCCCCATTTACAACTATATATCAAATTTTGTTAATATAACAAAAAAAGGGGTTTATTATGCATATAAAATTTGTTTTTATATATAAATATAAACAAGGAAATTGTAGTTATGAACAACTAATTTAAATGTAATGTAATTTAAATTTAAATTAAAACAAGATAAGTGATATATATAGAGAGAAAGAGAGAGGAACATAATATATATATATATATATATATATATATATTTAATTTAAATTAGATTTAAATTAAATATATATATATATATATAGGAAATACAAAAACAATTGGTTATTAATTACATTTAGAAAAAAACTATTAAAAAATATATATATATATATAAATGAATTTTAGTATCGATTTGACAAAAATTACATTGGAAAACTTAAAAAAAAAAGAATATATAAGTTAAAAACTAAAAAAAAACTTTGAACAACACATTATTTAAAAAATAATATAGGAGAAAATGTTGTTTAAAAAAAAAAAATCAAACTATGCTCAAATGAAAAAAAAAATACATATATTTTAAATCTAAAATTTAAAAACAAAAAAAAAATATGATATATTTTTTTAATAAACAAAAAAAAATTGCGTTGAAAATATCTGGGCATGTTGGGCGGTGCCATGGCCGACCTCGGCGTAGCCAGGCATGCGGCCTTGGCACAGCCAGGGGCTCGCGGCCTTGGCGCAGATAGGGGCTCGTGGCCTTGGCCAATGGGGAAAGCCCCAGGTTTTCCAAAGAGGAGGAAGGGAGGGGCGCCCAGTTGGACTGCCGTTGCTCCGAGCTCCCTCTGTGTAGCATTTAAATAAATAAAATGCAGATCAAATAGCATTTACTGTGGTGTTAGACCGCCACATTACAAACGAAAAAAAAAAAAAAACGTAGCCTATCAGTTAGATAGATGCGTGAGGAGTAGGCAGGCGGACAGAATTGGAAGGATGAACCAGAGTAGGTAGAAACAGCCATCCCTTCCATTATTAAGTCATCTAGTCAGTGCGAAAGCATGCTCACTAGAGCGGCAAGAGGAGGGCCCTCGGTTCCATAGTGCACAACGCGTTACACCGTTTATAAGAGCCACAACATTGTCTGCATCTAGAGCAAACAAATTCTTTTTCCCAATTATTGAACAAGCTCCTTGATGCCCAAATTTTGACTCTTGGAACCGAGACAAGAAGTTGTGGAATGAAGAATCCAATGAAGAAGCCTTGCTATAGAGGTGATGGGGATTGAAATCCAGAGAAGAGGTGTAGGGAGGACTGCCCTGAGGATGGCGGAGTCGTAGTTGAAATTGGGATTGTTGCAACAGGAAATGAAGGAAATGCATAGGATGCAGATGGTAGCGTTGTCTGAGAGTGTCTGGTCAATACGCTCATGCTCAAAATTGTAGATGTTTCCATTCTAAAGCACAGAGGCGAGCAATGATGGATTTTATGTACAATAGACTGAGCAATAGATATCGATATGTGGGCAATGTTATGTTCATATTTGGAGCACCCCAGAACTCTTCATCGCCACCAAAATCCCAAAGGAGAAAAAGTTAATATGGTTTTTGAAATGGTCTTAGAAACGGAAAAAAAAAACCCTCTACCAGGTTGCACGGGAAGGGAAACAGGTTGCGCGGGAAGGGAAACGAACAGTGGGTTAAGAGACAACGCTCGAGTATGCAATGGTCTCAACCCCACCAAAGATACCAATGTTTCCATACTTGGAAGCTCTTCCTTCAATGCCCAGGTCGCACAGAGAAGGGAAAAGGAAGGGCTTGTAGTAGCCACTCCACTGGGCCACACGCAGGTGAGGGAGTGGGAGAGGTGGGTAGAGGCAGCCACTCTAGAGCTAAACAAAAGAAGGAATATATATATATATATATATATATCGAAAAATTTACAACCCTAGATAAACTTAAGGAGAGCCCAAGAATTAGAAAAAAAAGGGGGGAGAAGAAAATGGTCAGGAGTAAGAACAGACCTTCGTCGAGGACCTCCGTGGAGTTGTCCAATAAATTCTGTAGGAGCCGAGCTGAGTTGTAGATCTTATCCAGTGGGGTGAACAATAATGGCGAATCCATGAATGAGGGCGACCATGAAAGCTTTAGCCAAGCAGGTGCAACCCTGGCTTGCCGAAAATCTAAAGAGGAAATGGCTGACATCCCATGGATTGACCCTTTTTAGGGCTTAGCTAATCTTTTTTAATATTTACCTGGTGCATGGCGGTGGGAGGATGTGGTGAGGCCGCGTGGAGTTCATGCGTAGGAAGGGTGTGGTATTGGGTTAAAACAATCTTTTTTTGTTTGTTGTTGTTTAGTTTTTACGAATATTATTTGCTTTCAAATTTGGACTTTAAAACTTAAAATGTGGTATAAAATATAGTTTTGAAAATTTAATATGTTAAAATTAGTATAATAAATTTTAAATGCATTATTTAGTGAAGTTAAATTTATTAATAAAATTTAGTTTTTCTATAAAAAAAAGAGATTAATTGTGCAAATCTAATAACACATTTATGTTCCATTATAATATTAGCATAATATGTAATATTAAATGTTGGAATAGAACTTAAAATTTAATTTAAGTTTAAACATTAAATGTTAAATTTAGCTAAATTTGAATGCTAAATTAAAATTGTGTATTGATGTTAATACTATACTTAGATTTAAATTAATGGTAATCATTAATTAATATGATTAGCATAGGTTAATGACAAATAGTTGGGGATTAATGATGGTTAATTAATTATTCACATTAATTGGGGTGGTGTAAAACTAACATAAGCTTATGGAGCACTAGAGGGTAAGAGTAGTCTAGGAGCTTGTTATGACGCTTAGAAACAAGAGGACATGTAGCTTACATTGATGTACAATTGATAGTTCATTGTATCATTATGGGATGCAAACCCTATGATAGAAAAATAAGGTTAGAGTTCACTAGATCATTGTATCCATTAATAAGCATGTTTGGAGTGTTTGTACTTTCGTGAGTGCAATAGAAGAAGGTGCTAAGACTTATGAGAGGAAAAACCTAGAGAAGACTTGAAATGATAGGGTTAGTGTCGTTATCTGAGGACCCAAGATTTGACGCAAGGAAACCATGGCGGAGAATTTCAAATGCTTTCCTTGGAGATCATGTGTGGGGCAAGATTGAAGAAGATTGAGGTTGGACTTGTTGGTGTTGATTCCAACTTGTTGAGCCTTTTAGAGCAGTTAGGAGTAGCTTAGTACAATGCCTTGCTAAGCCATAATTGTCGGTTAGGGTTTTATTTCTTAAGGTGGGTGCCATTAATTGGAATTAGTTTAAATCTAACAATGAGTAAGGGGCATGTTTTCCCTAGGGTTGAACTTCCTTGTGGGAGGAAGGCTTAGTAAAGGAAAATATATCAAAGGATTATTAACGAGTAACAACAAAATAGGCTCAAATGACTTAAATACATGTGGAATACCAAAAGAAGCATGCACTCAATTATCCTGGTATACAAAAAAAAAGAGTAATGGCATAGGATAAAGCATTATTAAATGAACTAATATATAGCCAATGTGTGTAGGGGCCACGTAATGTGAACATTAATATAATACAATTGACGAAGGATATAAATTTCAACTCATATGGGGGTCAATGAAATGTAAAAACGCTACGCAATAGATGATAATTTGCTTATGTATTTAGTATGAGGAGCACCTATGAAGTGGATTGCATTGACAAATGATATTTATGTATGTGCATGAAATAACTCATATTAATATACGAGGGATTAGGGTCGTAATGAAGTTAGAAAGGGAACTATCGCCACATAGGTGGATAGGGTTATGCAATGAGAGTAAACAAAATGATGAAGGCAAAAATTGGTAATTATACTATAATTTTGGGGTAAAGTAATACAAAATTTTCGTAAAAGTGTATATATAGACAATGAAGTATAAGTGGCTTATTCATAAATCATGGAATGCACTATCCATAGAGGTATCAGGGAAGCAAAATATTAAGGTGACATAAATGTTTTTTGGACATTTAACTTAATCCTTAACAGAAAGAGTATAATGACACTCGATATATTAGTGAGAGGTTGTGACAACTAAAGTAGTTGGAAGTAATAATAAAGAGAAGTTTGCAATAGAAGGGTATCGCACAACACGTAATATTATTCATGTATGAGTAATAAAAGGGTATCACACAAGAAGTAATATTGGACATTGAATGAATTTATGTATGTTAAAAACAACAACACAATTGCAACATATCAATTATAGGCGTGTCAATGACAAATGACCATTAAGCTAAGTAAAGGGGTTAAACAACATGAGCAACAATCATCGTATTTGGTATGGTGTGATAAGAACAAATGAGCTCATTTGCATGTTGTGATGGAAGTATTGTTAATATAGTATAAGTAATGATGAGTAAGGACTATAATGTTAATGTGCACAAATAAGTAAGAGTCGTCATCTTGTGTAATTAATGGATTATAAATAAAAATAATTAATAAGTGTAATTTAGATACTGAAAGTAATAGAGTAGATAGGATTAGTGGATTAACATAGATATGTGAATGAAGGAAATGGGTATGTCAGAGTAAGGGTTAGTTAGAGAAATAGTACCAAACATATGACAATGATGTAAGGATTACAAGATAAATGGAAATGTAGTAGAAGATAAGTTCTAATTGAACTTGGAAAGTTGTTAATGATGATATGGAAATTTTTCCATAATGTTTAAAATGCAGTCTCAATGGGTGTATCATTTAAACCAACAACCTTTGAATAAAGAGCATGATAGCTTCATAATTTATCACTAATAATAAATCATGATATAGATAAATGGCGTAAGTCAAAATCAAATTAACTAAAGAGGAAATCCGATTAAAAGTCAAGACAATGACTTAGAATCAAATTAAAAGTGTATGTAAGACAAGGTGTCCTTATGAATCACATTATAGAACGTGCAAATTAATTTAATTTAACAAGGATGATTGAATGTTCTATGGATGAAGTATGGCAATGAACCTTGAGTAGTCAAACCAACAACTTATGCGAATGTTAAACAAAATACAATAACACTTCCATAAGATTAACTAAGTAAAAAAAATTGTAGATGGCGTTATGTGTAATTAGGAGGTGGCCCAGTAGGGAAAGTATACCCTAGGTTCAGCCACATGAGAGGACGCATAGATCATGCATTGTGATTATCCCACAGTATTTTGACCATAACTTCGGGACGAAGTTTCTTGAAGGGTGGGTGTATGTAACGCCCCGTTTTGACATTTCTACCTGAACTACTATTATATGTTGTATTTGCTTGATTGTGAGACTTCGTTGGTTTGACGACACTGTAGACATGTGGTTCTATTATTTTACCAATATATGTGTGTGTGTGTGATGTTAGTATTATGATATGTAGTCATGTTAGATATGCATCATGTGTTAATTATGTCTCATATATGCAAATTACTGAATGATGGGTACATAGATACCGTTAACGTTATATTTTGAACAAATGAATGTTATGCTAAGTGCATGGTGGATAAATGAATTGATTATTGTTTTGTTGTGATGAAATGTATGTGTACATGTTGAGGATTTATGCACGATATTCTAGATCGTATGTTAGAGACTAAATTACAGGTTAAAATGACTAAGTGATCACTGGATCCTACGAGGTGGGAGAGCCTCGGGGACATGGACACCAAAAGATAAATGGTATGCGAGTGATGTAGTATTTACTTTCGCATTATTATTATGATGTATGGGTGGGGTAGGGTTTCAGGAAACTCAATCGCCGAGATTGTTTATACGACGACAAATCGAGTACAAGTGCGACGCAGCTATTATGTCGGTGTAGACATAGTCCCTTGTTCCATTAAGAGGGTGGAGGATTTACCCACCGTTTATCTCCAAAACCCATAGTCATGGGAGGGTTGTGCTACAGCGTGCTCCCCAAGGTGTGTGATGATGACTGGTGGTTTCCTGCTGGGGAAGCTTGGTCGATGTAGTTGACGCTTCCACTTACAGGTTCTAACTAGAGCCGGTCATGGCTTGACACTTCATGGTAGTCCAGTAGAGGAAATGATAGGATGTGGAAGTTAGTTGTGATTAGGTATATGATGTAGGTAGATAGGTGTAGCTTGAAGTCGGGAAGAAAACGTGATCTAACTGTGTATGTTGAAGACCTTTGATTGATTATGTGTCCTAACTCAGTAATGTATGAATTGTCATAACTTAATAAGATGCAGTTAGGTAAAAGATTGTACCTTGCAAACTATGTTTAAACCTATGTCAGTAAACAATAAATTTCATGATTATGATTGATGTGTGTGATCTAGTACTGTTAGTGTACTTACGCAATGTATGTAAGCAGTAGCTATGCTTACATAACTCGCCTACATATTTATAAATTGCGTGAAATCAAATTGAACTATAATGTTTAGGCATTAATTACATTAATACTACTTATCTAACTAGGAGATTAAATTAATACGCCGAGTTAGTAAATTTTGGTTTAATAACTGAATAGGATAATAGAGTGAACTAGGTGGTAATGAAAGACGATTAAGTAATAATGTTAATTATTGTCGATTAATGTTAATTATTATAGATTAATGTTGATTAATGTTAATTGTACTGTCGATTAATGTTAATAATGTGGATTAATGCTAATTATTGTCGATTAATGTTAATAATGTTGATTAATGTTAATTATTGTAGATTAATGTTGATTAATGTTAATTATTGTTGATTAATGTTGATAATGTTGATTAATGTTAATTACTGTCAATTAATGTTAATAATGTGGATTAATGTTAATTATTGTCGTTAGTGTTAATAATATTGATTAATGTTAACTATTGTTGATTAATGTTAGTAATGTTGATTAATAAACGAACTATGGTTAACCTAAGTAGTAACTAATGTAATTGATTAACAATACTTGATTGATTGTTAATAAATTTAAATAGTCAAGACTAAGGTTTAAAACGTTAAATGATTATTGTAATGTTAATTTAAGTAGTATTCATTTGATAAGTTAATATTAATTACACGATTAGTTAATTAATTAAAATGTATGGGTAAGAATTAATTTATAAACCACTAGCTTTATTATGATCATGCTTAAGTTAATTAGAACATAAGGTAATTTATAAATAGATATACTATGAAATTTATGAACAAGTGTCGGGTATATATTTTGGAATTGTTCATAAAAAAATGATAAATTAATTATGAATTTAATTATAAAACAATTAAGAAACATTTAATTATGAGGTCATCGAGGTTGATTAATAATTAATAAGGTGAAACGTTATTGTTAGTGAGAAAACCGACCCAAAACTTAAACTATCATAAATAAATTTTATTATTGATTAAATAAATATTATATTTTAAAATAAGGAAAGAATATTAAAATAATGGAAGTTAATGTTTGAGTTAAGGGTTAAGGCTCGAGGACTAACTTGGGGGCTAAAACATTTATGATGAGGATAGGGGTAGTAATGGAGAGGGGAGAGTCGACAATGGAAGGAAGAATAAGGTCGAGAAGAGAGGGGAATTGGGGGATCTTCACCTTTTGATATTTTGGGAATTTTAGCAGAGATAGAAATTACAGAGGAGAAGAGAAGGGGGTTCTTGTTGGAGAATTTGCAGAAGGGAAAAACTGGTTGGCTTGTACTTGGTTTGGACTCGGGGGTCCAAAGGGGTACCTTTGGAGCTGGGTGGTTGGCGAGACCTCGCCAGTTGGCAGGGTGGCATACTTGTCTGGTCGATTGAGTTTCAAGGTTTTGGGAAAGTTAATGGTTGCAGGGAGTACATCAAGGCAAGGAGCTAAGAAGGAGCTTCAAGGGGTCAACTAGCTTACTAAGGTACTTATCCTATAGGTATACAAACCATTCTAACTCTGTTAAATTATTATTTCAAGTTATTGAGACGAAAATAAATCGTAAATTGTAAAATATTATCTATGTTGTTACCCTTGCACAAAAATAGTAAATGTTTGAAACAGATAATTAGTATATATATTTATTTCAACCTATAAATGTGAATGACTTATATTTTACAGGCATAAAAATTTAAACATAAGCTAGAAAACGAAAACAACACAGAGACTTGAAACAATATGGAAACAAATGAAAGAAAGATCTTTATTTATAAACTTAGATTAACTAGGATCGGGATCCTACAAGATCCTCCTGCAACTAGACTAGTTGCAGGACCATATTTACCGGATGGACCTAAAGATCAACTTAATCACTCGATCCACTACACGATTTGAGTTTGCTCCCTATGAACATACTAAGAAATCCCATTTTTCCAAGGCTCTTATTTTTCCAAGGCTCTTGTGAGCATCAATTTCTTTGCCCCAAATGCATCTCAACAAACGCAGGTTCCTTAGGGAGGTTTAATTATTATGCATTTCAAGTTATGAATTCATTTTGACAATTTATAGTTATTTCATATAGTTGTATAGTTATCCTAGGCTAGCTAAACTCAAATATAACTTCTATTATAAGACTGGTAAAATTAAGGCATGGTTTTATGAAAATTTTTTATTTTGTAGATGGTTTGGTTTCCGAAGTGACAAGCCATGCAACTTAGATCTGTCCAACCATTTTTTTTGTTTGTTTTGATAATATAACATCCAACTAATTTAAAAAAGAAACTCATAATAAATTATTTTTCCTTTAATTTTTTAATTTTAATAGAACTCAATCTTTTGTGTATATCCCTTTTATAATTAAATTTCAATATGTCTTGTATTTTATTATTTAAAAAAAAAAATTCTTAAAAATTTAATTAGTTTATTAATGATATCACATTGAATATAACAAAATCATTTATCATTAGTTTTAATACAATTACCTAATCTTCTTAATGTATTTAATCCACTATATATCATCATCAAGCATATATATCGGCATAGTTTCCAAGAATTTATCGTCATTAACATCTATTATGCTATAGATTATTCCCATAATTTTAAGGTGTGTTAGGATGAGGTGTTATGTTTGGTTTAATTTATATTTTTTATAATTATTAGTCTCTACCGTGGGTAGAGATTATATATTTCATTTTTTACTAGTTAACATATATTTCATCTTTTATAAAGATGGGTGAAAGTTGATTGAATTTTTGTATTTAATTTTTTCTCATTGGAAAATTTCAAATTTCTTATTAGACCAAAACTATGAATCCACTATTTTTATCATTATCATGGATTAAAAAATAGAAAATAAAATAAAAATGAACATACCTTATAAATGCAAATGTGATTCAATGTGATATAATTAAACGAACTTAAATGCATTGCAGACATTCACCTGCCACCCTTCATGTGATGCCTTCAAAGATGCATAATGACTGTCACGCAAGGACTGTACTTCTTGATGAACCCATCGCTCACGCAGTTGCTGTGCAACTCGATGCACAGATAGTAAAGTTTTGTAGGAAGCCTCTAGAATTCTTGAGACTTCAAGACAACTATTGGGATAACCACATTCAGACAATTCAGAAAATGTGATACAAATTAAACACTGTATCGTTGCTTCCAAACAGTCACATGCTTTGAGGTCTATGAATTCTGTGGAATGTGATGTTATACTGGCACTGAGGTCTATGAATTTTGTAGAATGAGATGTTATACTGGCATTGGATTGGATTATGTTGAATTCCTTTTTTAGTAGCTCTAATGATGTTGGAATTCATTTAAACTGTGTAGGTTGTTGTAGTATCTCATTGACTATGCAATTTCTAGAAGGCTTATAAAGAGCAAGTGTGTATATAAGCCAACAACATGTTCCATATTTTCTATTACCCGGGTAACAAATTCTTGGAATTTCATTTATTTATCTCCTCTCTCCTTTTTGTGTTCTTGAATTCCTGTGCTGAGATATTTCGTTTGAGAATTTTCTACATTGTTGTTTTGAGTGATCACATGTTTAAATGTCTCTCACAATTGGTGTTTATATAAAACATAGGTTAAGAATCCCAGGCTAGAGCATTTTTCAAATGTGAATATTAAAGCATATTCAAAGAGTGATACACCCAATGTGCACTTCGGAATAGGGTTTCGCAATAGAGTTCAAAGGAGCAGAGGTTCGTAGAACAAAGGAATATTGTTCACCAAGCTTGACAAAGGCCGCATTGACAATCAATTGTTTGCCTTGTATCTAGGTCATAATTTTATTGATGATCTGAGTGTACAGTATTCATCCATTTTGATTCCAGAGGTCAATGTTGGCTGGAGAAGGGATGAACTTGCGAAATGTATTTGATGTTTTGGGATTCGTCTGAATATTTTTGGTTAAGCTCTGTCTGAGCTTAAGAGAGAATCCAGTTTAACAAGTTCATGTGCATGACATGGATCCTTGAGGAAGTGATCTGTCTGATGCACAAGATAAGGGTGCAGAAACCATTGTCTAGATTACCTCGCAATTTATACAAAATCATTAACATGTTTTGAGCATTACAAGTATCTGAATATTAGGGCACCTTGATGTAAAACAAGGTGTAAATTTGATGTGATCGCCTACAAGCAAGTCTTCATATCTTGTGCCATATGCATTGATAACATGATTATGTTGTTGTCTTTCAGATTCCATAATATTTGAATTGAATGATTTTGTGGATTAGGGATGTGGTTTGAACAATGAAATCACACAAATATATATGCAAAAACATAATGCTAAATCTTTAATATTTACATAAAAACTATTGCATTCAATGCTATGATTTTGAGCAGGTTAGTATATGAAGAAAGTCCAACTTGAGCATCATATTGTCAAGCATATGCGGTTTCCTAAAATGTAAATTATATATGTAATTGAGGTTATCGAGTCATCTTGTCCTATAGGAAAAGAGCTATAATATTGTGCTATTTGTATGGACTTTTATTTTGAACCTTTACATCAATATTGGCTTGTAGAAGACTTGCGAGCCAATTAAAATCAGAAATGAGGTGATTGAATGTGTTATGCCCGGTACCCAATTCTATTTCAATCAATTGAGTTTCTCTTGATAGGATGACACAGACTGTAATTAAATTTGCTTGAAGCCTTTTCACAGTAATGTGCATAATATCTATGCTCTTCAAGGTTCGGGTCCTACCTACAAAGGGAATCATGAAGTTTCCCAACAAAGTTCTACTATGGAGTGGTATGGTCATTCTTCCCTTTTAATTTGATATACATTGAATACACCTCCAATAAGAGTTTTGAAGTCGTCCCACTTTTGAAACCCCTTATATTTACTTATATATTACTCAGAGTATAACCACACACACACACAAACATATATCGGATTGGCTCGGCTTTAGAACTCCTAGTCATAGAACAAAGACTCAATCACTACAAAAACTTTGAACTCTGAATTTAACACACAAACCTTCGACAATAGCACATTATTGAAGTGTGTCGCACCTGGGTAGACTCCAATGGATAAACCAATGGCTTCAAGGTAATTGCCCTAGGATTTATGTGGAAAATTCTCGGCTTTGGGTGCTTACTGGAGGGTTTTGACACAGTATACTATGTATGATCATCTTCTGATGGTGAAGATCATCACAGATGACAGACTAGAATATTAGCAAGCTTTTGATCCCAGCTGGTCGCACTAAGCACATAGGGAGAGCATACACCATTGACTTCTTATTACACTTGAGAGATATATTTTTCATATGTTATATCGCAATAAGTGAGGGCATATATGATACATAGACCTCGACTCAAATACTTGTAGAAATCTCAACTCCCAAACTCCAAATGAATACAATGAGGAGGGAGGATTTATTTATAACATCTCAGTCGGTTAAGCCAGTGAAAGATAACTGACAGCTAAAGGTAATAAAGAAGATTTAGGGCAGTAGTGGGGACATGCACTAATGTTATCTTGTCCCTTAAATGGTCCTAAGGACATATGGGGACTTGAATAATCTAAGTATGCCCGACAAGACTTACAAAAGTACAATTATTTAGATTGTAACAAGAATATTTACATAGTGGAGCATACAACATCCCACGACGCTTCTGAATAATCGCCACGACACACTTGATAGATACATGGGTTTTCACCACATGTACAACCAAAATATCTTTCATTATTGATGTTAGAGGAGTCCAGCTCGAATTCGATATCGGGGAAAAGACAGAAATAAAAGCATCGTTCTACATTCTATCCCATCATGGTCGGATTTGGTCCACAACAATATTCGCTTGCAAAGGTGGATTCTAAATTGTAATTGAGTGGGGTCTTCTTTTGGATTTGGCATCCATTATTTTCTAGGACAAAATTTATCCGGAAAGACTTTTGTCCAACCAAACCATTGTTGTTCTACTAGAACATCGGGGTCTCCACAAATTATTATTTCTCCTCGCTCTCTGCAAAACTAGAGTATGAGTTGATAGCTACACCAAGTAAGATAGCCATGGCAGATATCTACATAGAACAGTTGTTTTCTACTTGTATCTGCAACATCAATCTAGACTTTGTTGAGTTGTCTAAGCTGGATGTAGGCATTCTACATTCCTAAAAATGCAGTCTTATCCCATCTCTCCAAGATTTCAATCTTCATTGGCGAAGAATGATATTGTTTAATAAGGGAGATGGCTAACTGTCGGTTAGCTTCTTTCTTGCTGGCAAACTCTAAGAACTCTTGGCATTCTTGAATGCTCATATGGTCTTTAAAGACCCTTTTCTTCCATGGTTCTTCTTTGAGGGTACATTTTCCTTTGTCTGGTCTGGGTGAGTTGACTCTTGCTGAAAACATATTGAGTCTGACTTCTTCCCTAGTTAACATATCAGCAATACAATTTAAATAACCAGGTTTAAAAACAATTTCAAAATCAAAATTATCTAACCAAATAAACCATTTTAGTATTCTGGAATTGTTTCCAGCCATTAAATTTTCATTCTTGAAGATTCTTGGCATAATATTCAAATCAGTTTGAATCACAAATTTAATAGGTTTCAAATATAGGCGAAAGTGATTGATTGTTTTCTTTACTGCTAGGATCTCTTTGTGACTGGAGGGGTAGTTCAGTTTTGAACCCTTAAAGGATCCTGAAGCATAACCACACATTAATTCATGGTCTCCATGCTTTTCTATTGGGACACCTCCCCGATGCTTTGCCAGAGGCATCTGTCTCGATAACAAGGTTGTTAGTGCCTTGAGGAAGGGAAAGAGGAGGAAGTTGCTTTACTTTTGCTTTAATTTTTTTAACAGCTTATGTCATATCAATGCTCCATTTTGGTGGATTTTTCTTTAATCTTTGCTGCAACACATGGATGTCTTGGGCTTGGCCTTTCTAAAAGGGTCTGATATAATTTAGACTACCCAAGAATCTCTGGAGTTGGACTTTTTTCTAGAATCTGACCTGGAAAATGGCTAAATACCTTCAGAACATGTTCTTGAAGTGTAATTTGGCCTTTATTGATCTTATAACTAGGGAATTCAATTTATGTTTTCCCTATTTCCATTTTGCTCTTAGAAAGCACCAAACCATGCTGGAAAACAAGTGTATAAAATTCTTGCAAATGTTTCAGATGTTCCTGCAAATTCTTGGAATAGATCAGTATGCCATCAATATAAACTAATGCCATTTATTTTCTCTAAATATATCCTCCATTCTTTTCTGAAACCCAGAGGGGGCATTATTTATTCCAAAAGGTAGAACTTTCCATTGGTATTGGCCATGTGGAACAACAAATGCAGTTTTAAACCAATCTTTAGCTTTTGTAGCAATCTGGTAAAACCGAACTTCAAATCAAATTTGCTAAAGATAGTACATCCTGCAATTCTTTGTAGAAGACTGGATTTATCACGGAGAGGATACTTTACAGGCTGCAAAACATGGTTTAGAGGCTTAAAATTTACAACTAGTCTAGGCTTGCCTCTTTTTATTTCAGAACGTTTATTTACAACAAAAGCACAACATGCTCAAGGACTCTTAGAAGTTTTAATGAGAACTTTAGAAATCAAATCTTTGATCTCACTAGCACAAAATTCTCTCTCAGAGGGAGTCATTAAGGCCGCAGAGGCTTTCCAGGGAACTAGCTTTATGGAGATATCAAAGGGCAAAGACACAAAATATTTTTCTCTAGTTTATAAGGCATTTGGACTCTCAGAAGTGCAGTCTTTTTCAATTTTGGCAGAAATATCAGATAGGGATTTATCTTTATGTATTTCTGCATAGGTTATACACCTTTCCATTTTGAAAAGATCTTCAATACTAGGGGTAATACTAGGTTTCTTTATATGGGTTTGACAGTTGGGTTTAGTGTGAAAATCCTCACAGCAGATCTAAGAGATGATGTATACCTCACAAGAAAGTAATTGATTAAGAAAGAAAATAGAAGAAGAGTGGTCAATGCAGTATAATGAGCAACAGAATAATAATACAGTAGAACTCAGATAGAAGCAAAAATACTTCACACACACTAATTAATTAATCACAATATAGAAAAATAAATAGTACAATGCATGAGGATTCGAATGCCTAAGGTGGCAATTCGAATTATCCTTCATGGAGTGATCAAAGGATCACTGGAGTGTCATCGGAGCACAACTAGTAGTCTATCTCATCATCGGTGGAGTCATCAATGCACAAGTAACTGTCAACCGTTAGTCAAACTGAGTCTAACTGAGTGTGGTAGGTGTAACTGAATGTAACTGGCACATGGAGACACTAACTGAATGAAGGAGGCTCAGTGGAGGGCTCATGAGGAGCTAACTGGAGTCATAATGGGCAGTCAAGTCTCAGTGGAGGTCCATCGAAGTGATACAGTCAGTTGAGAGTCAGTCTAGCCTTAAATAAGAGAAAGAACTGAAGACAACTGAAGATAACTGAATTAACTGAAGTGCAACTGAGTGGTAGGTGAGAGAGGACGAGTGGCTTCCTTAAATCAAGGAGGAAGGGTGCACTAAGCTCTAGGAGGTCTAAAACTGATCTGAGAGAAGCTCCCCGAGGTTGGCTAACTGAGGGCTAGGTGCTGGACTGATGACTGGAATGCATGCAAACCCTAAATGATGCATGCAAACCCTAAAAGTGCATGCATGACTGAAAATGCAAATAGTGAAAATGCTGCTAGGACTAGGATGGAGTATAGGAATATCCTAACACCCCCCCTTAATCCATCCTAGGCCTTGGTAACTAATACCAAAGGTCACCCAATACAATGAATAATAACAGTCAATAAACCAAGGAAATGGGGAAAACCTCATGGAAAAAATTCCCCCCCTCAAAATAGACCGTAAGGCACACACAAAATTAAATGCTCCAAACTCAAGCAGGTGTGGTGCTTGGTCATATGTCTGGAGGTATCTTCTTCTTGGGAAGAAGTGGATCATGCTCAAAAAGCATGTGCTTGTACTTGCTCTTCAGATCGAATGTGATGAGAACAAATCCAAAAGTATGAGGATGATCCTTGAACCTGTGATTTGAATCAGTTGAGGTAGGATAAAAAACATGAATATGCAAATAGTCTTTTGTCTTCTCCTTCGAACCATCATGGGTGAGATTGTGCCAAAAAGAACCATCAAATAATAATGATTGCTTGGAATCCAAATCAGCTCCAAGACTTGATAAATGGTTTCTAGAGATCTCCTTTGAACCAGCAGGGGTGAGATCAAAACCAGTAAATGCATGAGAAATTATCCCAAGCGAATGGCCATGGTTTCTTGAGATCTCCTTTGAACCAATAGGGGTGAGATCAAAACCATGATGTGCATGAGAAATTATCCCAAGCAAATGGCAATGGCCATATTCTTCAATAACCTTCTGAAATCATGGAATAATGATCATATAGTAGTAAATAAGAGGTGATTGCTTGAGGAGAGCGAATGCATTACCTCCAATAGCTAGTTTCTCCTTTGAAATAATCATGTGATCATGATGCAAACCAACAGACTTTGGCGCAAGAGAGGATTTAGGACCTTCTGCAATATCTAGAGTGTGAGATGGCTCAGAAAGAGAAGAAAGTTGGAGCATGAGTGTAGAATCTGCAAGTTCTTTGTGGACAACTTCAATATGAGATGATACTGGTTCATGATCTGAGAGACCATCTAGGGGAGCGAATGCATCACTTTGTTTGTTCTCGAAAGGGTTTGGACCAAATCCTTCATTCTGTCTTCCAAATCTTTCATCCAAATGGGCCTATAGCTCTTTTGGAGTTTCAACATCATCAATGATTTGGTAAAACATGTATTCCGGCAAAGTAGACATCATTCTTCCAAAGGCCATGTCACCTTTATTCAACCAGTCAATATTCTCTATAGAGGATTCAAACTCTCTTTCAAAATAACAATCAAAGAGATCATGGCTCTTCAAATATGCTATCATTTTTGGTTTCCATTCATCATAGTTGAATGGAGAAAGAAGAGGGATTCCTTCTAAATATGAATACATTGAAGTTGTAGAAGACCTGCAAAAATAATATAGAATATCTGCAACTGCTACTGATGCAAAAGTGCAGAAACTGCTACAACTGTTGCACTCGAAATCTTGATAATAACCTACAAAAAACTCTCAGGAATGGAGATAAACAATACTCTCAACATGCTCTGATACCATGTGAAAATCCTCACAGCAAATCTAAGAGATGATGTATACCTCACAAGAAAGTAATTGATTAAGCAAGAAAATAGAAGAAGAGTGGTCAATGCAGTATAATGAGCAACATAATAATAATACAGTAGAACTCGGATAGAAGCAAAAATACTTCACACACACTAATTAATTAATCACAATATGGACAAATAAATGGTACAATGCATGAGGATTCAAATGCCTAAGGTGGCAATTCGAATTAGCCTTCATGGAGTGATCAAAGGATCACTGGAGTGTCATAAGATCACAACTAGTAGTCTATCTTATCATCGATGGAGTCATCAATGCACAAGTAACTGTCAACCGTCAGTCAAACTGAGTCTAACTGAGTGTGGTAGGTGTAACTGGGACATGGAGACACTAACTGAATGAAGGAGGCTCAGTGGAGGGCGCATGAGGAGCTAACTGGAGTCAGAATGGGCATTCAAGTCTCAATGGAGGTCCATCGGAGTGATACCGTCAGTTGAGAGTGTCACCTACCCAATTTTGAGAATAATTATTTTCTACTATTATTCTTTTTGCAAAAAATACTTTGTGTTAAATTATAATTACAAGTTTGTAATCATGACCAAGTAGGTCAAAATTGAATGTAATGACTCATTATTATTATTTAATAAATGAAAATGGGAGACAAACACTCAAGAAAGCTGTTACAAGAGTATCCACTGGCTCACTATGAGGAATGGAAGCTCCTGGAAGGATTGGGACAGATGGCAGCATTTGCACTCTACCATTAGCTGTTGGTATGGGACAAATCCCCCTAATTTTGTGGAATTTCCCTCTCCAGGTGGAGAGAGGTGAGCAGGCAGCTCACTAATGACCAGTTAATTACAAAAGACCTAGGCAGCCTATAAAAGGCAATTCGAATTGAGGAGGCAGCTCTTACAATGTTTTCTGCAGAAACATTCCTCATGCTCATCGAGTGATGGCTGAGAGATTCGAATAGGGGAGGCTGTGGAGAGTGCAAGTATAAGTCTGCAAATGTTATGAGAAGGATAGACCAGAGGTGATCCCATGGAATTACTAAGCCTGTAAGGCTGGATATATAAATTTTCTTACTGTTGCAAGTTGAAGTCCTAAGCTGCAGAACCTTCTTCCTCCTGGTGGATCAGTGGATAGGCTCGGGGGTCCTAAGGCAGACATCTTGGCTATTTGGGAGCATGTTGGGTGGAACAGGTTTCTTGAGTGATTTGTTCCTCCCATTACCCTCAGGTTCTATTATGCTATGTTTTCTTTTTCAAATCACATGAATGCTCTCTGAAAATGGCTTAGTATTGTTATTTAATGATCAATAGTAGAAAATGTCAGATCCTAATTAATTTAGATTTGCTGAACTGATAAAATGACTCCTCTGCATTTTTCCCCATGCGTGGAGCTGCATCGTACTCCAGTACAGAGAGGTAGCATTAAATTTTCCCAACTAAAAGTGAAACCTAGCATGCATCTAAATATCTAAACTAAAGACCACCCATGCACAGACCTACGTTTATCATGAATCTTATATTTTAGCAGCTATAGATGAGATCTATGCATGTATTGTTTTATCATCCAATTTTGTGTGCTGAAACAACTTAACAGAAACTAAGTATAGCAGTAGGTTCTTTTCTTATTCCTGAAGGTGATCATTATGACTTACTGATCTTTATTAATTATTTCAAAGTAAACAATAGTATGCATTCTGTTTAACCATATTCCCATTTTTCTATCTTCTTATTGCTTTAGAATCTGATTGTTCTTATATGCATATTGTCTTCACTGTATTATATTGTACAGACAGAAAGAATGCCACTGTGTATTTTATCCTTTCATCAGAGGTCCAAGATGGACGAACACAGGAATAAATAGCTAGAATAGAAAAACTGCATATTCATAAGCAATCAAATTATCTGACGATTGCACTATTATTGTCTTTGTTTTCCTGAACTATCAATTGCATGTGATAAAACTTACATAACATAATAGAAGTTATTAACAGCTAGGGAAAACATAAGTTTTATTAAATTAACAGATTAAATTGTAATATCACTATACCCTAGCTGGGATCAACAGGTTTTCAATACATTATTATTTTTAAAAACATTTAAACAGTTGCCAAATCGAAGGTTTCAATTACCATAGACAATTAAATTGCAGAATCAAGAGTTGTTATTCTCATTCCTTTAAAACATCAATTTAGACATGTAGATTTCATTCACATCGATAGCTAGGGTTTAACGTTATCACTTATGCTTTCAAAATAAAACTACTTCCTTTATATTTCTCGGCGTATAGCCACATTTTATTTAAACAACTAAAAACATGCCTTTCGATCCGTGAATCTGAGTTCAAGGATGAGAAGATCGAATAACACTATACGCAAATATAAAACCCAAAATATCTTAACCGACTATTAGATACAGATACAAAAAGGAGAAGACCAAATTTACTAAACATAGCCATTAAACCCTGAACATTATCGTTTCCATTTAAAATAACATTAGTTACACCCTACGGTCGCCACTATCTTTTGCTGGAGGTTCCTTTCGAAACCCCACACCATTTATACACACAGCAAGTACTGAAAACAAAGTTACTGTCAACGTATCTCCTCATGCATCAACGCAGAAGTACTCAAACGATAAAACATAAAACGGAACGATGCAAGACGATTTGCAAACACAAGGGTTCAACCCTGCTAAACTCGCCGATGCCAGGAATGGCCGGCCACATATTTTAAACATTTACATCACCTATTCTATCAACAAAACTCAAAAACTGAAGGTTTCCCAAATGCTACAGGCGAGACAAAGCCACTGTCGTAAAGGCATGCTACCAGCACTTGCTCATCAAGTCTGATTCTAGGAGAACCACTAAGGAGGGATACCACCGAAGCTTACTGGTGGGTTCGCTTAAGTTCTCTTCCTCTTCAACTATTCCGGCACCCTGTGGATTCGCCGAGGGTCACCTGCCAACAGCCATACAACAAGTTAAGCATCGGATCATGAGGTAGAAACGCATGCAACAAAGAATAGTGGGAAAAACTTTGCAACGAATACATTCCCTGAGTTGTGACAAATTTTTCGACGTAGCCAGCACCCATCCACTATGAAGGAGATGCACCCAGTTCGAAGACCATGGTGAGGGATACCTCCCAAAAAAATTTCAACTCAATTGAAAACCCAGACTTGCAAGCTACGGCAATGCCGACACAGATGCACTCATCCCACCTGTAGGTTACCACACCATCGTTCCAGACTTGGCTTTCATGGATAACTTTCACTTGTAGACCCAGGGTTGCTACCGGTCTCAAGATCGAGCCCGAGGAAGGCTAGAAAAACCAGCAAACCCTAAGTGCCTCTCGGCCAGTTGGCCTCACCTCCCAAACCCTACCACCGAGCAAATGACCAAGAAATGTTACAAAGAATCCATAAGTTACGCGAGGGTTCAACTTATCCCAATACACAACGATCAACGGCGGAGATTCACCCACATCATGCCACGTTGGAAGGTGGCAGGTGCAGCATTAAATGGCTCATCTACCACCCAAGCCACGGAGTTTCCATATTGGTTGATAGCAGGGCAGGAGGCTGTTACAACTCAGCAATTTCCAAACCTTATCACGCCGAAAACATCCACATAGACGTGCACGTAACACTATCCCTAACACGGTGGCTAGGCATAATAATTACAAACCTAATCATTTAATACACCCTCGATTCGTATGCAGGCTTTTGCAGGGCCATCATTCCACTTGCCAACCCATTCCAACCAACGTTAAAAGTTTCAACATGTAAATATTATCAATGTATAACGATCACCAATAGCATATAACCAAAGGTCTCATACGATCCCATCTAATCATTTTCGAACCACATTCATAGGTTATAAATATCCACTAAAAGGTCGTGAGCAACCATAGAGCATGGTTTGACTTCGCCCATTACATAGAGTCTTTTGTATAGTTCACTATAGGGATCGTTGTAGAGCTCATAAAGCTCATCCACACCACAAGTTATATAAACACATCGTTAGGGTATGGTGCTACCCAAGGACCCATCGCATTCATTGCATGGTTGGGTGTTAATGCTTAAGGCATCACCATTTTTAATTTCCCAGGCAATAGAGTTTAGAACCATGTTGTCAATCTCTCCATAGTATGACTTAAGACCATGCATCATTTTCATCAACCTGTTACCGTCATTATTATAAAAAGATTTACTTAACATCCGCAAGGCATTCATGGAATGACCTTACGTAAACTCATCAACACTTATTGGAAACATTCACAACAAACACACCCTAAAACAGACATTATCTGCAGTCTTGAGAGAGATAGGTTCATCTTACAAAATTGGAAGGAGACCATACCTGTGGCATCGAAATTCATAAGCAGTTTCGATTTATATCGCTATCTCTTACCTGCGAACCTGCGCATGGAGGACGATTGCAGTGCTTTAGCGGAATAGCTAAGTAAGCCTCGGGGCACCTCGTGGGACCCCTTTCATCATCATCCAGAAAAGTTAAACTGTCAGCACTTGTCAAAAGAATTCTGTTTTCCAATGCATAATAAATTTTCAAGCATTCTAGCATACGAATAAAGTACATAATCATTAATTGATTTTCATGACGTCATTAAAAGACAAAAGACAAGCATTAAATTGTTACTACCAAGCGACACTTTTGTTAATTGCTGAGTATTGATTTTTATTATTTACGCATTTTACAATATTATCTTTTTTTATGGCGATTTAATTTTTTTAAAATTTTATGAAATTATCGGGATGTTACATGTGGTATCAGAGCTCATGTTCGAACTCTAGGCCTAATGACAGTCCAAGAAACACGCAAACAGAAAATTTATGACTGCGAAAATTTTCACTAACTCAAGTTTAAATTATTTTGTCCTATACAGAAAAATTTCTTTGATTACAGATATGGAAGGATCAGCTGAACACATAAGGGGCAGATTTCCGCCAAACAGCCCAAGTATGGAACAACAATTCCAGGGCAATCGGGGTAATGATTCATCAGAATTATTGCGTGTTTTTCATGAATTAAAAGCAGAGATCCAGTCAGTAAAACAGAACAATGAAAGGATCCTGCAGACATAGGAAGAATTGAAGCAAGCACTGTTTGACCAGTATCCAAAATATGAACAGAACTTGGAACATACTTTTGAAACTAAAGAGCTATCCTAGGAAGGCAAGAACAAACAAACAGAAACAGTTGAAGAAAACAACAACTCAACATCATCAAGAGCTGCCAAACAACCACGTAAAAAGAAGCATAACTACTCTAGTGATAGTAGTGAAGGAGACTGTAAGCCAAAAAGAAAAAGGAATAGACAGTACAAACATATATCTGGTGAATTCAAGAAAATCAAACCCCCAATTTTCAATGGCGAGACAGAAAAAGGAGAGACAGCAGAACCCTGGCTGTCCGGCATGAAAAAGCATTTTCAGATATACGACTACTCGGAGTCCTTGAAGGCGAAGATGGCAATTTATAATCTGACCGGGAAGGCAGATATTTGGTGGCAAGACCTTAAAAAGGTAAAAGGTGTAAAATACCGAGATGTGAGTTGGAGTACTTTCAAAAGACATTTCAAGAAGAAATTCTTATCTGAGTAGTATTATGAAGAAAAATCCAAGGAATTTTATGATCTGAAACTGGGAACAATGAATATGAAAGAACTGAACACCAAGTTTTTAAGTCTGCTAAGATACGTGCCGTATATGGTGGAAGAAAAACCGAAGGTCCAGAGGTACCTAAGTTGTCTACCTTTCCACATCAAGGACATGATAGAGTACGATAACCCTAAGACCCTAGAGGAAGCCATGAGGAAAGCCACCTTTTGCTTTGACCAGAATAAGAGAAGAGAAGGGGTACCTAGCTGGAAAAACTCAAAACCCAGTAACTTTGAACAAAAAAAGAAGAATTTTAGATATGGCGGCAATTCCAGTTTTCAGAAGAAAAAATTTTCAGAATAAAAAATTTCAGCAGAATAGAAATAACAGCAGCAGAAATTTACAGCACCCAAGAATGTCCCCAATGTTGCCAGGACCAATGAACAGAAGCCACCTATAAAATGCTTTGAGTGCCAAGGGCCCCATTATGCCTCAGACTGTCCCCTCATGAAATGGGCGGACAACCATATTCACTCCATACAGTCTGAAGCTACTGCAGGAGATGTGGCAAGAGAAGTACCCAGAATTAGTGCAACATTATACAACCGACAAGCAGAACACCAAGTCTCAATGGTGGAGGTCGAAGGTATGCTGTAAAACCACCCTATTTCTATTTTAATTGACCCCGGTGCTAGTTTAAGTTATATATCACCAGTTGTGGTAGACAGACTTAATTTGAAAATAGAGAAATTCGATAAATTCTAGTTAGTTAGATTAGCGACAAGAACAAAAAGGAAGGTTTTTGACTTTGTGAAAAATTGTGCTTTATCTATGAATCAACTAACAACGTAGGTTAAGCTAAATATTCTGCCATTAGGGTCATATGACATCCTAATTGGTATGGATTGGTTAGAGACCCATCGGGTCATTCTGAACTGTTATGAAAAAAGATTCAATTGCTTGGATGATGAAGGAAGGACAACAGAGGTAAAAGGCATCCCCAGAAAAACATCCGTTCAGCAGATTTCAGCCACGCAAGTAAAAAGGGCAATTAGAAAAGGGTGTCAGATGTTTGCTGTGAATGCGGTGCATGACAAGATAAGTACTAAGGAGGAAAAACAAAAAATGAAAGACATACTTGTCTTGCAGGATTTCCAAGATATTTTTCCTGAAGAGATCCCAGACTTACCTCCCAAAAGGGACCTGGATTTTACTATTGGATTAATACCTAGCACTGTACCAAGTTCTAAAGCTCCATACCGAATGAATATACTGGAGTTGAATGAGTTAAAATCTCAGCTGAAGGAGCTGATCGATAAAAAATATATAAGACCCAGCGTGTCCCCTTAGGGAGCACCGATCACTTTTGTCAAGAAGAAGGATGGTACCCTAAGGCTTTGTATAGATTATCGTCAACTGAATAAAATGACTATCAAGAATAGGTACCCGCTTCCCCGCATTGACGATCTCTTTGACCAGCTACGCGAAGCAACATTGTTCTCAAAGATCGATTTACAATCAGGATATCATCAGGTCCGTGTGAAGGATGAAGACATTTTCAAAACAGCCTTTAGAACTCGTTATGGACACTATGAATTCGTTGTCATGCCATTTGGACTAACTAATGCACCTGTTGTGTTTATGTGCTTAATGAACAAAATTATGCACAAGTACTTAGATAAGTTTGCAGTTGTGTTTATCGATGACATTTTGGTATATTCTAAGAACAAGGAAGAGCATGATGAACATCTACGTATCATTCTGCAAGTTCTGAGGGAACACCAGTTGTATGCAAAATTCAGCAAATGCGATTTTTACAAGGACAAGATTCAGTACTTGGGACACATAATCTCTGAGGAAGGGATTGAGGTCGACCCCGCCAAGATAAAGGCCATTAATGAATGGCTGATTCCTAAAGATGTGACAGATGTGCGATTGTTTATGGGAATCACTGGTTACTATAGAAAATTCATTGAAGGGTTTTCCAGGATCGCAAACCCCATAACGTCGCTACAGAAAAATGGAAAGAAGTTTGTTTGGGACCAAAAGTGTGCGGACAGTTTTGCAAGGTTAAAAGAATTATTGATTTCAACACCTATTTTGAGGATTACAGATCCTAATAAAGATTTTTTAGTATGCACAGACGCGTGCAATGATGGACTGGGAGGAGTCATAAAGCAGGAGGGACATGTTGTATCATACGAATCAAGAAAACTGAAAATTCATGAGAAGAACTATTCCACCTACGACCTAGAATTACTAGCAGTGATTCATGCCTTAAAATTGTGGCGTCACCACCTTATCGGCAGAAAATTTATCTTGATGATGGATAATATGGGGCTGAAATATTTGTTAGATCAAACAAATTTGAATGCCAGGCAATCCAGATGGCTAACTTTTCTGAGTGAGTATGATTTTGAAATTCAGCACATTAAGGGGAAGGAGAATAAAGTTGCCGGCGCATTAAGTCGTAATGCAAGAATACATTTTGTTTCAGCCATCACCACATACGCAATAGATTTGGAGGAACAGATTTTCGAAGGAATCAAGGAGGATGAGGAATATAGAAAATTACAGGAAAGGACAACAGAAAACAACTCTGAAAATTCTGTAACAGATTTCAGTTTGAAGGAAAATGGCTTACTGCTGTACAAAAACAGATTGTACATACCAAACGTACCAGCAGTAAAAATTCTGATATTGGATGAGATGCACAAAAGCCACTATTCTTGCCACCCAAGTTACTAGAAAACCATCACAATGCTAAGGAAGGAGTACTACTGGCCTAGGATGAAGGATGAAGTAGCAGAGTATATAGCTAAGTGTTTTGATTGTCAAAAAGTGAAGGTGGAACATCAACATCCTGCTAGATTGCTGCAGCCTTTGCCTATACCCAGCTGGAAATGGGAAGTCATAAGTATAGATTTCATCACTGGGTTACCAAAGAATCAAAAACAACACGATTCCATCATGGTGGTAGTAGACAAACTTAGCAAGGCAGCCCATTTTATCCCTGTCAAAACTACCCATAAAGCCCCTGATATTGCAGAAATTTTTATGAAGTAGGTTTTTCAACTACATGGCATACCCAAGGTAATAGTTTCAGACTGAGATTCAAAGTTCACAGGTAATTTTTGGAGATCTTTGTTCAAGGGGTTAAACACCACCTTAAATTTCAGCACTGCATTCCATCCGCAAATAGACGGACAAATTGAGAGGGTGAACCAAATATTGGAAGGTATGCTCAGGCTGTATGTTAAGAATCAACCTGGTAAGTGGGAAGACTACTTACATTTAGCAGAGTTTGCGTATAATAATCACTACCATGCTTCAGCCAAACTTATCCCATTTGAGATCCTTTACGGAAGAAAGTGTAACACACCAGTTTCATGGAGTGATCCGGTTAGTAGGGTCACCTTAGGGCCCGAATTGTTGCAGGAATTAGAATCAATCGTGAAGCAAGTACAAGGGAATCTTAAAGTTGCCCAGGATAGACAGAAAAGTCAAGCAAGCCTTAAAAGAACTCATAGAGAGTTCCAGGTTGGCGAACATGTTTTTCTTAAGGTAAGATCGAAGAAGAGCTCCTTAAAATTGGGAAGCTGTGCCAAACTGACACCCGGGTATTGTGGCCCTTTCAAAATCTTGTCCAGAGTTGGACCTGTGGCATATCAATTAGCCCTACCTTCAAACCTCAAAGTCCATAATGTTTTTCACATTTCATTTTTAAAGAAATATGTGCATGATCCTACTCATGTTGTAAATTGGAATAATGTTTAGGTGGAACAAGGCGGCGATTTTCCGGTGGAACCGGACTGTATTCTCGTAAGGAAAGAAACTCTACTCTGGAACTGCACGGTTGGTCAAGTAAAAGTGCAATGGAAGCACTATAGCCCAGCAGAGGCTACCTGAGAATTGGAGAGTAGTATGCGGGCTGCATACCCAACTCTATTCCAGGAACACTCAATGAGTGAATGAAGCAACATCGAGGACGATGTTGAGGCTTAAGGGGGGGTGTATGTCACCTACCCAATTTTGAGAATAATTATTTTCTATTGTTATTCTTTTTGCAAAAAATACTTTGTGTTAAATTATATTTACAAATTTGTAATTATGACCAAGTAGGTCAAAATTGAATGTAATGACTCATTATTATTATTTAATAAATGAAAATGGGAGACAAACACTCAAGAAAGCTGTTACAAGAGTATCCACTGGCCCACTAGAAGGAATGGAAACTGCTGGAAGGATTGGGACAGATGACAGCATTTGCACTCTACCATTAGCTGTTGGTATGGGACAACTCCCCCTAATTTTGTGGAATTTCCCTCTCCAAGTGGAGAGAGGTGAGCAGGCAGCTCACTAATGACCAGTTAATTACAAAAGACCTAGGCAGCCTATAAAAGGCAATTCGAATTGAGCAGGCAGCTCTTACAATGTTTTCTGCAGAAACATTCCTCATGCTCATCAGGTGATGGCTGAGAGATTCGAATAGGGGAGGCTGTGGAGAGTGCAAGTATAAGTCTGCAAATGTTATGAGAAGGATAGACCAGAGGTGTTGGTGTTGATCCCATGGAATTACTAAGCCTGTAAGGTTGGATATATAAATTTTCTTGCTGCTGCAAGTTGAAGTCCTAAGCTGCAGAACCTTCTTCCTCCCGGTGGATCAGTGGATAGGCTTGGGGGTCCTAAGGCAAACATCTTGGTTGTTTGGGAGCAGGTTGGGTGGAACAGGTTTCTTGAGTGATTTTTTCCTCCCATTACCTGCAGGTTCTATTCTGCTGTGTTTTTTTTTCAAATCACATGAATGCTCTCAGAAAATGGCTTAGTATTGTTATTTAATGATCAATAGTAGAAAATGTCAAATCCTAATTAATTTAGATTTGTTGAACTGATAAAATGACTCCCCTGCATTTTTCCCCATGCGTGGAGCTGCATCGTACTCCAGTACAGAGAGGTAGCATTAAATCTGCCCAACTAAAAGTGAAACCTAGCATGCATTTAAATATATAAACCAAAGACCACCCATGCATAGACCTACATTTATCATGCATCTTATATTTTAGCAGCTGTAGATGAGATCTATACATGTATTGTTTTATCATCCAATTTTGTGTGCTGAAACAACTTAACAGAAACTAAGTATAGCATTAGGTTCTTTTCTTATTCCTGAAGGTGATCATTATGACTTACTGATCTTTATTAATTATTTCAAAGTAAACAATAGTATGCATTCTATTTAACCATATTCCCATTTTTCTTTCTTATTGCTTTAGAATCTGATTGTTCTTATATGCATATTGTCTTCATTGTATTATATTGTACAGACAGAAAGAATGCCACTATGTATTTTATCCTTTCATTAGAGGTCCAAGATGGACGAATATAGGAATAAATAGCTAGAATAGAAAAACTGCGTATTCATAAGCAATCAAATTATCTGACGATTGCATTGTTATTGTCTTTGTTTTCCTGAACTATAAATTGCATGTGATAAAACTTACATCACAGAATACCAAGTTATCAACAACTAGGGCAAACATAAGTTTTATTAAATTAACAGATTAAATTGTAATATCACTATACCCTAGCTTGGATCAACAGGTTTTCAATACATTATTATTTTTAAAAACATTTAAACAATTGCCAAATCAAAGGTTTCAATTACCACATACAATTAAATTGCAGAATCTAGAGTTGTTATCCTCATTCCTTTAAAACATCAATTTAGACATGTAGATTTCATTCACATCGATTGCTAGGGTTTAACGTTATCACTTATGCTTTCAAAACAAAACCACTTCCTTTATATTTCTTGGCGTATAGCCACATTTTATTTAAACAACTGAAAACATGCCTTTCGGTCCGTGGATCTGAGTTCAAGGATGAGAAGATCAAACAACACTATACGCAGATATAAAACCCAAAATATCTTAACCGGCTATTAGATACAGATACAAAAAGGAGAAGACCAAATTTACTAAACATAGCCATTAAACCCTGAACATTATCGTTTCCATTTAAAATAACAGTAGTTACACCCTACGATCGCCACTATCTTTTGCTGGAGGTTCCTTTCGAAACCCCACACCATTTATACACACAACAAGTACTGAAAACAAAGTTACTGTCAACGTATGTCCTCATGCATCAACGCAGAAGTACTCAAACGATAAAACATAAAATGGAATGATGCAAGACGATTTGAAAACACGAGGGTTCAACCCTGCTAAACTCGCCGATGCTAGGAATGGCCGGCCACATATTTTAAACATTTACATCACCTATTCTATCAACAAAACTCAAAAACTGAAGGTTGCCCAAATGCTGCAGGCGAGACAAAGCCACTGCCGCGAAGGCATGCTACCAGAACTTGCTCATCAAGTCTGATTCCAGGAGAACCACTAAGGAGGGATACCACCGAAGCTTACCAGTAGGTTCGCTTAAGTTCTCTTCCTCTTCAACTATTCCGGCACCATGTGGATTCACCGAGGGTCACCTGCCAACAACCATACAACAAGTTAAGCATCGGATCATGAGGTAGAAATGCATGCAACAAAGAATAGTGGGAAAACCTTTGCAACGAATACATTACTTGAGTTTTGACAAAGTTTTCGACGTAGCCAGCACCCTTCCACTATGAAGGAGATGCACCCAGTTTGAAGACCACGGTGAGGGATACCTCCCAAAAAACTTCCAACTCAATTGAAAACCCAGACTTGCAAGCTACGGCAATTCCGACACAGATGCACTCATCCCACCTGTAGGTTACCACACCATCGTTCCATGGATAACTTTCACTCGTAGACCCAGGGTTGCTACCGGTCTCAGGATCGAGCCTGAGGGAGGCTAGAAAAACCAGCAAACCCTAAGTGCCTCTCGGCCAGTTGGCCTCACCTCCCAAACCCTACCACCGAGCAAATGACCAAGAAATGTTACACAGAATCCATAAGTTAGGCGAGGGTTCGGCTTATCCCAATACACAACGATCAACGACGGAGATTCACCCACATCAAGCCACGTTGGAAGGTGGCAGGTGCAGCATTAAATGGCTCATCTACCACCCAAGCCACGGAGTTGCCATATCGGTTGATAGCAGGGCAGGAGGCCGTTACAACTCAGCAATTGCCAAACCTTATCACGCCGAAAACATCCACATAGACGTGCACGTAACACTATCCCTAACACGGTGGCCAAGCACAATAATTACAAACCTAATCATTTAATACACCCTCGATTCGTATGCAGGCTTTTGCAGGGCCATCATTCCACCTGCCAACCCATTCTAACCAACGTTAAAAGTTTCAACATGTAAATATTATCAATGTATAACGATCACCAATAGCATATAACCAAAGGTCTCATACGATCCCATCTAATCATTTTCGAACCACATTCATAGCTTACAAATATCCACTAAGGTCGTGAGCAACCATAGGGCATGGTTTGAATCCACCCATTACATAGAGTCTTTTGTATAGTTTAGTATAGGGATCATTGTAGAGCTCATAAAGCTCGTCCACACCACAAGTTATATAAACACATCGTTAGGGTATGGTGCCACCCGAGGACGCATCGCATTCATTGCATGGTTGGGTGTTAATGCTTAAGGCATCACCATTTTTAATTTCCCAGGCAATAGAGTTTAGAACCATGTTGTCAATCTCTCCATAGTATGACTTAAGACCATGTGTCCTTGTCATCAACCTGTCACCGTCATTATTATAAAAATATTTACTTAACAGCCGCAAGGAATTCATGGAATGATCTTACATAAACTCATCAACACTTATTGGAAACATTCACAACAAACACACCCTGAAATAGACATTATCTGCAGTCTTGAGAGAGACAGGTTCATCTTACAGAATTGGAAGGAGACCATACCTGTGGCATCGAAATTCATAAGCAGTTTCGATTTATGTCGCTATCTCTTATCTGCGAATCCGTGCATGGAGGACGAGTGCAGTGCTTTAGCGGAATAGCTAAGTAAGCCTCGGGGCACCTCGTGGGACCCCTTTCATCATCATCCAGAAAAGTTAAACTGTCAGCACTTGTAAAAATAATTTTGTTTTCCAATGCATCATAAATTTTCAATCATTCTAGCATACGAATAAAGTACATAATCATTAATTGATTTTCATGACGTCATTAAAAGACAAAAGACACAAGCATTAAATTGTTACTGCCAAGCGACACTTTTATTAATTTCTGAATATTGATTTTTATTATTTCCACATTTTACAATATTAGCTCTTTTTATGGCGATTTAATTTTTTTTTAATTTTATGAAAATATCGGGATGTTACAGAGAGTCAGTCTAGCCTTAAATCAAGGAAAAAACTGAAGACAACTAAATATAAGTGAATTAATTGAAGTGCAACTAAGTGGTAGGTGAGAGAGGACGAGTGGCTTCCTTAAATCAAGGAGGAAGGGCGCACTAAGCTCTAGGAGGGCTAAAACTAATCTGGGAGAAGCTCCCGGGGGCTGTCTAACTGAGGGCTAGGTGCTGGATTGATGACTGGAGTACATGCAAATGCATGCAAACCCTAAAATTGCATGCATGACTGAAAATGAAAATAATGAAAATGTTGCTAGGACTAGGATGGAGTATAGGAATATCCTAACATTTAGTTTCAAAAGACATGGGTCAAGACACTAATCTACCATTTATTGTACATTTAAACAACATTTTACTATTATCAAAAGTAACAGGACTGACTCTGGTTAAAAATTCTGATCTTAGAATGCAATCTTATTTTATATTGTCTAACCTATTTACAGACAAAACTTCTTGCAAACCTTCAATTTTTATTGGGAAGTCTAGAACTCTTCCAAGAAGCTGTATAGGATTTCCTTCAATTGCTACGTCGTGATCAGAATTCTTTTCCCAATAAAATGATGGTATGGCCCTTCCTTTCGCTAAGTTCATCTAGCATCCTAAATCTATCATACAGTATAGCTTATATGGTTTGAACTTTGAAGGGCAGAACCAAGCTTTTATATACAATTTAGGACCAGTAAATAATCCCAAAGAAGGTTATATATTCGAAATAGGAAACAAAGTATGTCCTTTTTCTTCTTCTGATGAGCTTTCTTCTTCACTAATATGAGGTATCATTGCTTTCCTATAAGCAAGTTGTTGTGGGAATTTGGTTAGATTCATTTAAGCATGGTGACAGGTTTATATAGAAGGAAACATCAAGGATTCTGCATTACAAAGTTGAGAACAATAAACTTGATGAAATAAAAAATATTCTGTCGTATAATTTATGCCAACTGGAGGATGGCTTCAAGTATTTAGGCTATTTCTTAAAGCCAAATGGTTACAATATTAAGGAGTGGTTATAGTTATTGAAAAAAGTTGAGGGAAGGATTAATCAGCGGACCTACAGGATACTCTCTATTGGCGGAAGGTTCACACTTGTTAAATCAGTATTGACTGGGATTCCAGTATACTGGTTTTCCCTCAACCAGGTTCCAAGGTATATCATTAATTGCTTAAGGAAATTGTTCTTCAATTTTTTATGGACGGGAGGACTTGAGCAAAGTAACCTGGTTATGGCTAGATGGGAGAGATTAGCACTTCCGGAGTCTTGTGGGGGATGGGGCATTAGGAATATTTCCATCTTCAATTGTGTGCTCAGATTAAAGAGCCTATGGATAGGTCTCTTTGGTAATAAACCATGGACTAAGGTGCTCAATGTGAAGTATATCAAAGGTGAGGTTACAAATTGGATTAGGAATCCAACCAAAAGGTACAGAGGAGCTTCACCTATTTGGTTGGGATTCGTAAAAGTATATAATTGGCTGGCTAAGGACCTCACATGGAGGGTGGGAAATAGAAAGAAGATTTTGGTTGGGATAGACCCAATTCTGGGTTTTGATGAAAATTACACACTTCCATCATATATTCAAAATTACCTAAAGGAGTGTGATCTGCATACACTCAACAAAATAAGAAAGACTAAATATAATACAGAACAAGACTCGTACTGGGTCAGTGCAAAGGACCTGGGCCTTTCTAGTAATGTTGTCTCTGGGTGGGAACATTACATTAATAAGCTGAATATGATAGGTTGCAGGTTAACTGAGGAAAATGATACGATTATGTGGAACAACAACCAAGAAACCAGGATGGTGATGGCCAAACAAGCATATAGTGCTATTATTAAAAGTTTTTTCATTTTTCCGCAAAATTGGTGGTATAAGGAACTCTGGCGTTGGAAGGTCCCTTTAAAAGTTAAGTGTTTCATGTGGTTTGCACTTCAAGGTGCTCTGAAGACTTGGGAAAATTTAGTGAAAAAAGGATGGATTGGGCCAAGTTTTTGTATCTTGTGTAGAAATAGCCAGGAGACTACAAATCATCTTCTAGTTGAATGCGATCTCACCAGATTCATTTGGTGTAGGATCATATCTCTTCTCGATTTGGACCAGTAGTGGGGAGTTGGAAATTTCGACCTGTGTGTCTATGTATGGTCCAGGAATTGCAAGTTTTATCCCTCCTTTCCCGTTTTAATCTCTTGGGTTATCTCGCATACCAAAAATGAAGTTTTATTTGACAGTAAGGTTCTGAATATAGCTCATATTATCAGTCGTATTTTTCTTTTGATCAAAGAACACCACTCGGAGGGCCTGGAATGCAAAAAACAGAAAGTCAACATGTTCTTTCCACGTAGCAATAAACCGGTTCCATTTTTTGATGGGGCAGCTTCAAACGACCTGTGTGCAGTACGGGGTGTTATCTATTTATACAGGTATCATTACTTCACCTTGAGGATGAACTGTGGATCAGGCACAAATATGAAATCTGAACTGTTGGCTCCATGCTGCATTTTAAAAGTAGCAAATACTTTTGGTTTATTCGAGATTTCTTTCTTTGGAGATTCAAGAGTGATTATTAAATAGGCATGTGGTGAGTATAATCTTAATGTCATTTCTCTATATCAGTGATGTTAGAGAATTAAGGCTGAGATTCAACTTTTTAATGATATTTCCTTTGAACATATCTATCATCAGTATAATTCTATGGTAGATAAGTTATCGAAGCAAGCAATGGATGGAGAGGAGGGTGTTATCTTTTGGGAAGAATTTCAGGGTTTACAGGTCACAGAGAAGGGCTGTGTTAACTTTTTTGTCTGTTAGTTATATGTTTGAAACTGGAGTTTGTCATGAAGATATATATAGGATGTGAAGGAACTTGATGTATTTTTGTTTAAAAAGGAGGATAAGAGTAGACTATCTGAACATAAGTCTTTTACAAACTTATACATTTTGTATTATTCGATTCTATATGAATAACAATAATAAAAAACAATTCCTCCTAAAAAAAGATATTATATATTTTAATTATAAAAATTAATATTAATTTAAAGAATAAAAGATTAAATGGAATGAATATTATTAATGATATTATTTATTTATTTTTATTTTTTATATTTTTTTAATATTTTTTCTGCTAAAAAAAGATATTATATATTTTAATTATAAAAATTAATATTAATTTAAAGAATAAAAGATTAAATGGAATGAATATTATTAATGATATTATATATTTTAATTATAAACATTAATATTAATTTAAAGAATAAAAGATTAAATGGAATGAATATTACTCTTTGAATATACAAAAACATATTCTGGGTTGGCAGGTGCCAGAGGAGTAATCTTTGACTCCATGGGGAATAAACAGAGAGAGTTCACCTGGGGAATTGGAAAAAAGACCAACAATGGAGCCAAATGGCTTAGTCTCATTAAAGGCCTTGAGACAGCCAGAGCTATGGGAATTGAGAATTTGACGATCATTGGTGATTCTTTAATCGTCATAAGAGAAGCTAGAAGAATTACCAACACTTGGAAGAACCCCACCTCCAAGATGCATTATCTCCTCGACAACATCTGTAAAGAATTCAAAGAGTTAAACTTATTCCACATTCTGAGAAGTCTAAATGGGCACACAGATCACATGGCCAACAGAGGTGTCGGGATTCCCTATGGCTCTCTCAAATGTGACCATGAAACTATTGAAAACATATGGATTCCATAATCTAATTTTCCCTTCTAACATGAAAACCTCTCTCTCCATTCAAATTTTAAGCAAGGCTATCATGATCCTTAGCTATCAAGCTATTTGGTTTTTCGAAATCACCTTCATGTCCTTAATGGATCACATAATCATGCGCGGGATCCTCCCACACTCTCGCATTTACTTCACCTGGCTAAACTGCCAGTTGTCCGGCATGCGACGGCCTGTTTTTAGCATAAATAAAGATGGCTTTTTCATCATCTGCAATCCTGTCTTGTCTTGGTGCTGGGTTTCCGGTGTGATTCTCCCTGTCCGGATTACTAGTTCTCTTCGCTTGAAAGCAAACCTCGTCTGTGAGATGGAGCATTTCGTTTCAGGTTCATCCTCGCAGGAAGGGCTCGGTTTGTATTCAACATGCATACGATGCAGCAAGGCCATCCCTGTCCGCGTCTGCAGAAGGCCCCTCTCGCTGGCAGAAGAGGAGAAAGGCATTCTGATGGTCGACGAACACTTCAATTCTCATAGGATGGGTTCTTTCCACATACAGGCTACTATTGGGCCTTCTCAAGGACTCCATCCGATTATGGACAACATCCAGGAAAAGGAGGACCTGTGGAAGCACATTCATGATCTAGAAGTTCAAATCCATCTGGTCAGAAACGAAAACCTGGAATTCAAGAGGGTATTGACCCGCCTTTACACTTTGGCTCAATGTACTCACTCGAAAGTAAAGTTTCAAAGCAACAAGATAGTTGACAAAGTGGAACACTTGGAAGAGACTCTGGGTCTCTACTTCCCTCACAAGGCTTGAAAGAAGGCAAAAATTGATGCTTCAAGTAGCGAGATGAAGGACATTGAAAGAAAAATGGACAAGTTAAAAAGGTTCATGGTTCAAGCTGACAATTTCGTCGACCCCCGGCAACGATAAGAAAGAAACGACAGAGTCTAAAGGTGCTATAATGGACACAGGACTACTCCCCTAGTAGCAGACGGTTGGTCACATTCTGTTTTTTTCTTGTCTATATGCTATATTCTATGTCTTTATGTTTTCGATACTTTTTTGTTGGAGATCATAGGCAGACAACATCTAGTATACTCAGCTCTAGTTCAAAAAATCCTTCACTTCAGTAAGTGTGATTAAGCAAACTCTGTAATCATGTTTTGTTTATGCACACTTCTCCTTGGTCAGTTTATAAGGTGCTACAGTTCTCTCCATTCTGGAAGGTTTCATATCAGTTTTAAATTCAAAAAAATATGATTACAGAGTGAAGGATGCAGCTCTGTTATGGGAGCATTCTGTCCTCTACTATATGTAACCTCTATTTTTTATTCATAATGAAAATCTATAAACCATTTTTGTAAAAAAAATATATACAAAAACATATTAATTGTATCCTCTTAAATATAAGAAAAAATATTATATTTATATTAATTAAAATGTGATAATGAAATATAGGTGTAAATGAGAAAAATATTCTAAATGTACTTAAAATTCATATTATTTGTTATGTTAAAATGTAATATATGTGCACTTAGAAGATAAAATAATATTTTAAAATTTATTTAAATTAAATTTGTGTTATTTTCTAAATAGTAAAGACAAAAATATTGTTAATATTCGAGTATTGCTTTAAAAAAAATGGTAAGATATCTTATCAAGAAAAATAATAAATCTATACATTATGTTAATATTTTTAAAAGAAATGAGAAAATATGTTAATATTAATAATAATGTTGGCAAGAAAATATATTAGTAATAATAATAATTTATTTAATAAATAAAAAAATACTTGTTGATATTACATGATTAAGCTTAAAAAATGGTAAGATATCATATTAAGAATAAGAATAAAAATAATAGCTTAATATAAAATTATAAATTTAAATGAAAGAAATAAAAAAAATAAGTTAGTAATGATAGCAATAATAATTTAATTTAGAGTCTTGAGTTTAGGGTTCAAATTAATTTGTCTTTATTGGTAAGAAAAAAAAAGTTTTAAAGTCATGATGTTTTTTGGTGGTTTATTTTTTAATAATATTTTTTAATTTTTTCAAAATAATAATATTTATTGTTTAACTTTCAAATTCTTAAAGGCCGAGATTAAGCTCCATGCCATTTGCCATTCTTTTTATTAGTTTTTTTAGATCTCAATAATTTACTCAACAAATATAATAGATTAACGCATTTGTTTCCTTTTAATTTCATTTCAATTAAAACAAATATGATGTTAGCTTGCGTAAAACATTCAACTATGATATATATATATATATATATATATTCTTTTAAGTTTGTTTTTATAAATTGATATGAAGAGAGAGTCCATTTTGTTTTTATAATTTGGTATATATAACATTCCTTAATATAGGAGAATATAGGAGAGGGTTCATTTTGTCTTTTATATTATTGAATAAGACATTTTTAAAAATTGTAAGAAGTTTTAATTATATTTAATTAGTAAATAATTGATATTTTAAATCTAAAAATTCATTATAAGACATTTTTAAAAATTGTAAGAAGTTTTAATTATATTTAATTAGTAAATAATTGATATTTTAAATCTAAAAATTCATTATATATAATATAAAGAGTAATTTTCATAAACACATTAAAAATAGCTTTTATATATAAAAATTAATTATATGTATATAGAAAGTAATTGTCATGAATATATTAGAAGTGAGCAATTAAAGCATCATAAAATTTGAAAGCTCCATATAATACCAATGTAACTAGAACAATGTTTTATCATATGATTTGAAAGCACTTTAAAATTTTAAGGAAAATATAATAATGTGAGAATGAAATAAGATATCATTTATTTAAGATGACTTTGAAAATTCCAGTCTTGTTAGAATATGGTTAAGTAAATAATCCATAGTTGTAAGTTGTTTATGGAATTTTGGAAATTTTAGATCAATTCATAGATCTTCAAAATATTTGTTGGCATGGAAAAATTATGTCCTTGGCACTTCGATCCATAAGATTATGTATGAAATTCAATTTTTTGCCAATTTTTTAACCTAAAATTTTACTTGAAAAAATAATAAATCCAAACCGTTTTGGATAAAGATTAGCCTACTACCAAACATGTTAGAAAATTATAAGGAAGATGTACCTGGATGAAGTTTGAGAAAGATATTCAAAGCCTTCAACTATGAGGTAGGTGGTCCATAACAAACATGAATGAAGTTCATCTAAATCCATGTAGTGAAGCATCACTCAAAGAAGCTCCTAGGTAAGCATCTCTCCCTCTCTACTAGCTAGCAATAGTTAAGCTTGAATATAGATGTCACTCTCCTTAAACACTCTTTGACTCAAGTCCCACTACCAAAAGCTACCTTCCTAATCTATTAGCCATGAGGTTGGAAACATAACCACTCTACCAAGCCCCTATTCTAATTTGCTATCCAAATCTTATGTCAAATGCATAGCCGCCAACAAAAGTTATAGAGTCAACAACAATTCCCCATAAATTGATTCTTCATCTTCTTCTACCTCACCTCATCCATCATGCACAAATGATGTGAGTTTTTCTAGCCCTAGGTGACTATTGTCCTTATGTTATCAACTAAACAAGGTTATTATTTCTTTGCAAAAATTAAATTCTTCACAAATAATTAATCACACATATATTTGGAAAACAATGGAAGCAAAAACATGACATAGATAATTTAATCCTTCAAATCAACTTTTCATTAACAATTTAAATCTTACAAGGGAACCTCCATCCTTGAGTCATCCTTTATGCATTCCTATCGACCTTCATCCTCGTGTCAATCTATGCTCATTTGATCCACCACTTTACTTCACTTTCCTGTGTTGGTTTCATGTCGATGATGTGGGATACATCATGGCCCTCCTTCGACGAGTCTATTCCTATCGACTCCAACACATCATCTGGGAATCAGAATTAGAAACCATTTAGTACCTTGGGTCCTACATGCCTCAATGATAGGTTCCCTTGCTTCTGACAGTACGTTTTCATCATTGATCTCTGATCGGATGATTCCAAGAGTGTTCGACTTCAGCTCATTTATTCACATTCGTCGGAATGTACTAGGATACCTTGGGATTCATTGACAGTACTGTTGATTTCCCTCACACTTGTTTACAGTTTTCATCAATGATCAGTAATCAAGTGGTTTCTACCATGTTCGACTTCAATACCTTTATTCACTTGGCTAGAATTGTATCGCTTCCAAATCGGGTTGAAGACCTTAGGGACTCTTGTTGTGTACTTTACCCAGGTTGCATTGGAGATTTTTTTAGAAGGTTCCTACATGGACATCATGTTGGAACTTATACATATATTGTCACACAGTTCCACTTTGCATTGGGTCGTGGCCGTGTCATTATTATATCATGGATCTACCTTGTAGTCTTGTATCCATGATCTTCTTTCAGTCATTTTTAGGTGTGGATCCACATTGTATGTCGATGGTTGTAACCCGATTCAATATTGTAATGGATCTACATTGTATTGGTCGGTAGCCATGCTTTGAGTCAGTTTATTCCGAGTATGGGTATTCCCACTTTAGGGATGATATGGATATACTGTTTGATTTTTGCGTGCAGTTGCTTTCAGCTGGCTCTCTTCCAGATACCCTTTGCACCTACATCTTGGTAAAATGTTTCGGCCATCAGATGCCTTATGACCTCACACTATAGGGGGCACCTATTATACCTCAAAGTGTCGTGCCTTTATCTCGATATGCTTCATCACTGTGACGAGCATGGGGTTTTATGTTCCCTAAGAGTGTTGAGACCCATTATTCTATGGTTCACTCACTCCCTAGCCATCTTTGGGAGAGTTCCTAACCTTTTGGGATTTGAATCCTACTTGACCTAACCTAACTATGAGCCTTGGAGGAGGATTTTCGCTTCCTGTCCCTTGTTTGGGGAGCGAAAAATGGAACATTGTCGCTCCTTGCATGCCTTTAGGGGAGCGAAAATTACAACATTTTCACTATGTACTCTATCTTAGAGGAGTGACAGTCATGTTGAGATACTTTGCCTTGATTCTAGGATCAAGATCCGAGCTTGATTCTTAGGTGGATCATCCTATCCTTCGAATATATCCTCAATTTCCATTAAAAGTAACCTAAATCTCTCGATCCACCTTATCCTCACTCGATCCAGCTCTATCTCCCAAGTAGTTTGGCCTCTCCATCCTATAAAGAGAGCCTCGTACCTTGGCTCAAGGGGTTTAGAGGGAAAGCAACTTAGAGAGGTGGTGCTCAAAGGGATTTGGAAGGGAAGCTTGAAGAACATGTTGCTGCAAAGTTAGGTATAGTTTTGTATATGTTGTTCTTGGTTTTCCATTAATATAACATATACTCCCATTTCATGTCTCTTTTGATGGATTTATGTGAATATTTCTACTAATCGGTAATTAGATCTTGTTTGATACACTTGCTGCATTGGAAGGTTGTGTTCTTGTTTCTTGTATGCAGGATCACAAGTTTGGATCTGCAAGCTAGGAGCTGGACCAGTAAGGATTATCTAGGACAACCGATTGGACTGAGGTAGGCCAACTACCCTCTTCCTTCCTTCTCAATTATCTGTTTGATTTTGTATGAATGAGGTCTAGAAGATGTTAGGAACCATTTGTTTCTTTTTTATATTGGATTGGTAAGCCTAGGGAGCCACTGTTTATCCAAGAGGGATTCAACCTATCCGTAGGGTGAATTTCCAGCAACAAGAAGAAGGTGGAAAACTACTTCTTCAATATTTAGTGGAAATAACTATTTGAGTGTAATGAAGTCATCAATAGCCAATGTGATCGTATTTATACAGAGCATATCCATGCGCTTGAAGCCGATAATGTTCAACCACAAATGATAGGGTATGCAGAAATTACCATGGATGGTATTCTAGAGGCAAACATTAGTTCAGAAAATTCAAAATACAATTGGAATCTTGAGACTTTTGTTGCAAAATTACAATGGTACTGTTATTTGTTAAATGATTTGACACCAATGTTATACCGACATTCCATCTTCTCTAATTTATGATTCGTTGGTTGTTTTCTCACCATCTTTTGTTTTTGAGTTGTCCCCTATATAACGAACTTCCTCATAGCTTCCAAATATGGTAGACTTCAATATTCTTTAAGTTCCAAATGGGAATACAAATAACATGAGAATCAACCCTCCAAGAACACATGAAATTATAGGTATTTTGCGTGGAGAATAAATATGCATCCTATGGAAATGCTCCTTGTAATTCTTCCTGCTATGTCTTCTTGGTGTTCTTGGATCAACCTATGATGACCTCGTGTCTCATCCAAACATAGGACATGTCGTCGAAATGATCTACAACCTGTAAAAATGGAGATACGCAACCCCTCTTTGGTCCTTGAAGAGTATTAATCTCATCTCATTTGTATAATCAAAGCGACGCCGGGTTTGAAATGGAGTTATGGAGATGCACCATGGGATTTTTTGAACAACAACAGTGGAAACAAAGTGTGTGAGACTCGGGTCCAAATGGGATACAAAAATACCACATAATAAAGTTGGGTTTCGCTACCTCTGCTGCAATATGATGGTCACAAGAGGTTATTAGCACAAGTAAAATGTAGACAGTCAATAACATGTGGCAATAGAGAGTATGAATGAAAATAGACTAGATATACCACTTAAATGACTCGGATTAAGATTTGTAGAGAATAGAGGTAGGTTAAATGACTCATACACACTAGATAATGCATAAGAGGTAACACGTAGGTCTCATCTCTAAGACGCCTCAATGTGTAGGTATGAAGGCAGTTGAAATATGGACCCACAAAACATAGGTATGGCAGAACCAGGGAATCAAGGAGCTTCCTACAGACTTGGAATCCTCAAATAAAAATAATGAAGTTTTGTACTTTCCATTAAGATAATACATATACATATATAACCCTTTGTTTCATATTCCAATAAGTCTTTTGGAATTTATTATGACTCTTCATATTCATCTACGGTGAATGTGAATAGCAAAAATAATAAAATAAAATTTTATCGACTAAATTTTATTAAGTCTAAAGGATTAGGTTTCTAATAGATTATAATATTTCAACCCATGGGAGTAATGATGAGTACAAGTGACAAGGTTGTCAAATTCTCTTAAGAAGATGCAATAGACTTTGATGTTACTCTTTTCTCAAAATAGGGAGGTGATTTTGTTGAGACTGTTGCTTCACTTGTTGGAGGTTTTGAGGTGCATGAAAGGGATACTCATGTTCATAGTTTGATAATAACCCCTTATGGGTTGTCGTTACTTTTACCACTAACTTTGTATTTCATAATCAATGAATTGAGATGTATGTAGAATCAATGATTGATTTCAATCTTGTCGCAAATGGGAATACTGATAAGCATCGATGATTGGGTTGTTGGATTCTCTCATGAAGAGGAAGTTGATCTTGATGTTACTCTTGCATCAAGATTCTCTCATAAATATGGAGGTGACCTTGTTTAGGTTGTTGTTTTAGTTGACATAGGTTTTGAGGTGCATGAGGGATTCTCATTTTCATAATTTAATAATAACCTTTACGTGTTGATGTTACTTTTACCATGATCTTGGTATTTCAGGATTGGTGAGTTGAGATGTATGCAATTTTTTATCAAGTAAAATTTTTGGGTCAAAATTTAGCCCATGGGCTATTTTCCGACCTTTTTTTCCAAAAAACGATTTGTCAATTTTCTTTTTTTTTCAAAAATGATTCACCCAATTTCCCTGGGATAATTTTTTTTTACTCTAAAAGTTGCCAATATTGCCCAAAAACTATATAAAATCGTTAGGAATTTGAATACTTTTTTAAAACAATGACCAAACATTTTATGGTTGCAAATTTAAGAATTAGTAAGATTCACCAATGTTTCTACAATTTGAGAAAATTATGGATCCTTAAAATTTTCCTATTATTGAATTTTCAACAAGGCTTCTCTCAAGGTTCTTCTCTTCACCTTTCATTATAGGTGTATTTTCTTTCCTTAGTGTTGTATTTTGTACTACATTTAAATCTCTCCCCCTTAACACATACTCAATCATATGGGGTTTTTTTATCCGGATTTATGTGGAAACGAAATGAAAGAGAAGATACATAATCACATACACAGATATATTGCAAAGAACACAGTGATACAGTAAACACATATTCTATTAAATAGTGGAAATAGAATAGACTGTAAAATACAACAACTAGAATGGTAGTAGCTATCTCTGAGAAGAGATGTGGCCGCTATGCTCATCCATGCCAAGCTGAATACAAAAAGAGGCTGAAAGGGCCTATTTATCATAAACATGAGGGAAAGAATCCCAAACATCCAAAAACCTAACCCTAGAAGATGAAAAGCCACAGTTTTGTGGACCCTGTTTTGGGTAGTTTAGTATATCAACTTCCCAAGGGCGTAACTTTGGCATATGATCTCCGTTTGGGGCGCACGATAGCTCGTTGGAAAGATCTATCCGAGAACTACAACTATTGGAACAAATTCTTTGGTGGGAGATACCCAAAAAACATCGTTTAGGGCCTCAAAACGTCTCCCGAAGTTCAAGACCCGAAAAACTGCTAAAAATAGTAAATTACCAAAATTGCCAGAAAATTGTTTTGAGCCAGTTGGAAAAGGTGGGTCGCCACCGATATCCACCTGGATCAGTTTTGTGGTTTACTCTTAATTATTACAACATCTTGGGTTTTCATTTACCCTAAATGATCTGAAATGGATCCGAAGTCTTGAATGGTTGTAATGCTACTACTAGCAATGTGATATGACAATGATTAAAGGTGATATAAAAGAAAACACAAATTACAAGGCAAAAAAAATAATACAAGAGAATAAAAATGAATCGAATAAAAAAATGAAATAGGAGGAAAATGGTAGGGAATGGGAAACAAAAGGTGAGGCCTACTGGCCTTCCCATTACCCAAGCTCTTCCTATTTCTTCAATCATTTTCACTCAGAAAGGGCTTTTGGTTGGCGAGGAGAAGAAGATGCACATGGGAGCCATAAGTAGCCTTGTAACTAGAGATTGCCAAAATATAATAAGCAACCATTCAAAGTTGGTTTTCCCATTTGTGTTTCCAGGGTAAATTTATGGTGTCCAATATATGCTTGATTCATTTCTGTTGCAAATTTTATTAATTGCTACTAGTGTTATAATTTTATTAGACCCATACCGAGTGCTAAAAAAATGCTAATGAAACATATATCCCTAGATAGAGGAAAAATATGCATTTAAGAGGTCATTTGTAGTGGTTCAAGGAATCATTCATTACCCCAAATGCCTAAAGGCTTCCTTTACTACCTAAGGCCTAAGTTTCATTCCATGACCATGTTGAAGGCCTCAAGACCCATACCTAGTGCCCAAAACCTCTTAGTTGTACGAATATATTTTCTTGGAGGCCAAGGATACTGTTGTGGAAAAAATTGCACAATGTGCACTCTTCCACTTGGTAAGGGGCTAGGCCTTGTAGGATGCAGTAAGGCCTCGGTCCTTGGATCTCCTGTGGGTTGTAGTTGGTTGTCCTCCAAGTGATCCTGCAAGAGATTGTTAGTGCAATTCACATAAAACAAAGAAATATGGATAAAAAGCAAAATAAAAGAGACGGGGGGAGAATGAAAACTCCCATAACAATCCAAGATATGCCAGACCACTTTTGTATTGCCCAATGTTCAAGTTGTACAACACCTAGGAGATGTGGAATTCAAGGGAATCCAACAATATCCCTTAGGGGGGCCTTTTTTGTCCAAACTAAATGCTAAGTATATGGTAGAACCATGGAGAGAAAATTTTGCACCTTGATGGGAGGTGGCAAGGAAGCTTGGGAATACTTATAATCATAGGAAGAGGTGGGCTATGAGGAAGCTCCAACAAAAATCCAACAGTATAACCTTGTCCTTGATTTATATCTACAAAATGTATGCCAATGCCTTCCTCTTATAGTCCAAGAGGTGGCCAACAAATAACTAGATCCAAATGTGAACTCATCGTCTCCATGAACTAGTTCCAAGGTACACTAGGGAGGCTAGTTAATGACACCAAGTGTGTGAAGAGACGAATTCAGATCCTTGGGGATGATTGAGCCTTCAATGCATCGTAGAAATTTGGCCTGGTCCCACCGTTTTGAAAGTAGCGCAGCTATCGAAGGAATAGCCACGTGGGTGTCGCACGGGTATTTTTCTAGTGACCTGCGCTATAGCGTAGGTTAACAGTGTATTAGTCGCGTGACCCCTTCTTTTGACTATTTTTTGGTGTTTTTGGGCTCATGCTATATTTTGGATCTATTGACGATGCATATGGTGAGATTCATTCTTTATGTCGATGACACCTTATTGGAAGAATCGTCGAAATGTCGCGTGTGTGCAAAATTTAGGCGTTAATAGATACCTTGTGGTGATGCAATGCATTATTTTGGCCCTTCTCTAAGGTTTGAGTTTTCTTCATTGATCATAAAGATCCTAATGGTTACTATATGCTTAGTTGAAGGCCAAAGCTCACCACAAGAGGTAATTTATGGTGGTTTCAGGCGTCATTCATGAGCCTTGATCTCTGGAAGTTTCCTTTAGATACTAATCCCTAAAATTCCTCTATTGACCATGGTTAATGCTTAGACCTCCATACATAGTGCTTAGAAACCCCTAATGTTTCTCATATCCTCACTTGGGGGCCAAGGATACCCTTTGGAGGCTAAGGTGACATTATTTTCTGTGGATGCCTAAAATCTTCATTTAGGGCCGAATGCTTGAGTTTCCTCCCTCAACTATGTTCAATGCCACATGACTCAACCTTGTTGTTAAAAACATTCTAATGGGGCTCATATCCTCTCTCAAAGGATTAAGATAAAAAAATAACATCCTATGTGGCAGTTTGTAGTCGTGTTCATGTTCCATGAGCCTTAGAAGCTACCTTTAGGGCCTAAGGATTTTGTTTCCTCCCTTGACCATGGTTAAGGAATCAAGATTGATATCGAGTGCTCAAAATATCTTAATGATGCCCACATCCTAATGAGGTCCTAAGGATTGGGTTTCTTCCCTCATCCATGTCTAGCACCTTGAGACTCATTTTCCGTGCTTAAAGCTTCCATAGACAAATAGCATCAATGGTTCGAGGCCTCATTCATGGACCTCGAGTCTTAGAAGCTAACCTCTGCACAAACCTTCATTGACTAACCTTTGCATAAACCTTCAAATTAACATCTAGTTCTCTAAAGTCCCCAAGGGTGCCAATATGCCTACTAAGAGGAAAATAATCCCATTGAGAGGTCATGCATGTCGGTTCTAGGTGTTTTTATTGGCCCTTAATGTAGAATATATTCCTTTAGGGTGTAAGGTGTAGGTTTCCTCCCTCCACCATGTGAAGAACCATGTGATCCATACCTTGTGATTGAAAATTATAATGGTGATGATAACACCATTTGGAGGCCAAATATTCCCTTTGAAGGTCATGTGTTTTTTAACAAGGCATTGTTCTTTGGCATGGATTCTTGTCATCTTTACTTAGGCATTAAGACCTAGGTTTTCTCTTTGAACCATATCCAAGACCCTAAAAACCATACCTAACATTCAAAACATCATAATATCACTAATTAACAATGACATGGGCTCTAAGGTGGGTATGGGCTCTATTAGAGCCATACCTCGTTCTAAAAAATTACTAATGAAACACATATCCCTAGTTAGAGGAAAAATATGCATTCAAGAGGTCATTTACTTAAGTGGTTCAAGGCATCATTATTTTCCCTAAATGCCTAAAAGCTTTCTTTACTACCTAAGGCCTAAGTTTCATCCCAGGACCATGTTAAAGGCCTCAAGACCCATACCTAGTGTCAAAAACTTCATAACGGTTGCAATATACTTTCTTGGAGGCCAATGATACCTCGAAAACGTACTTTGTGTTGATTCAATGCATTGTTCTTGGCCCTAGTCTAAGGTCTGAGTTTCCTTCCTTGATCATAAAGATCCTAATGGTGCCCATATTCTCACTTGAAGGCCAATGATCACCACAAGAGGTAATTTATGGTGGTTTTAGGTGTCAATAATGGACCTTGAGCTCTAGAAGTTTCCTTTAAAGAAAAATGCCTAAAATTCCTTAGTTGGCCATGACTAATGCTTAAACCTCCATACCTAGTGTTCACTTGGAAGCCAATGATACCCTTATGAGGCCAAGGTAACACTATTTTCCTTGGATTCTTAGAAGCTTCATTTAGGGCCTCATGCTTTAGTTTCCTCCATTGACCATGTTCATGTTGATGTATTTGTAACTTCGGAAGATATTCACTTGTATATTGTATGTATTACATTTGTACCTTTTTGTATCCCCAACGGAGATGTATTATTCCTCCGATTGGAAGTGTCATCATTTGTCTTTGGAAGTGTCGCAAGTTATATTGTAAGTGTCGTAACTTATATTTGATGGGTTATTAGACCACCTTAGAGGGGTCGGACCAGTATGGGTTAAAGGGTTATTAGACCACCCTAGTGGGGTCGACCCAGTGACAAGTGGTAATGGGTTATTAGACTCTCCTAAGGGAGTTTGGCCCAGTTAGAGTAAAAGGCAAGTCAAGTCATTGTATAAATAGAGAGTGTGTGTCTCTCATTCTATTCATTCACTCACTCATCCAACTGACATAGTTGAGAGAGAGGAGTGTGCACAAGTGGAGGAGGAGTAGCTGCTGGATTCATCTATATTTTGGGGATTGATATTTGTGATCTTTGTATTGGTGCTCATTCTATCTTTGAGGAAGTTGCGGGGTTTTTCACCTTCTTGGTTTTCCCCGGTGAAATGCTTTGTGTCTCTTGTCTCTTGTGTTTGATATGTTGTACATGTTGTTCTCTCAGTTAAGATCCTAGATCATATTGAATTAAATGATGAAAAAATAACATGGTATCAGATCTAGCTTGAAGGAAGGCATTGTATGGCATTTACGACACTTGTTGCACTTGCGACAAATTGGAAGCTAGGGCTTAGTTTAGTAAAAACTAGTCATCGTGGAACTTTCGCTATAAATCAGTTTTGGCGAAGGTTCATGATATGAAACTTTGACAGGATGAAGATGAAATGTTCATGTACCTTGTGTCCAAAGATCAGCCTCATATTTGTTGTACTTTGTGAGATATGATTCGTACAAGTTAGGGTTTTTTCCTTTTCCAGAATGCATCCCTAAACAGGTGACCTAGGCACAAAGGTCATATCTCGGGATAGGAAGCTCCAATTGGAATTACGTAAAAAGAGACAGTTAGGGCACGGACTGTAGTTTCAAAGGTCCAAGTTTCAGAGGCCGAAGTTGAAGCAGTGACACGTCTCACTCCGTACAAGTTTGCTATACTGTTTTATCCCATAAAAATGTCACATTGCGACACTTGGCATATCTCTCTCTCAGAGAATCCATTAAAGCTCAGATCTGTGGTGTTGGAAAGATGACAGGTCAATCTACCACAAGCCAAATTTTTAGACCCTAAGGATCCAAAATTTCAGAGATACATCAAAAATAATATGGCATATATTTCTGTCCAAACAGAATTGGATTATGAGCACTTTCATTTTTGGTTTGTCACTGCTGCGGGAAATTAGGGTTTCTGCAAAAGTTGGAATTTTTGGAATCTAAGGCCACGGCTGGATGCTTCTCATCAAAATAGAAATTTAGAGACTAAGATCGAATTTTTTGGTTGCGTAGAACCCCGATCTCTATCAAACCCTAGTTTGGGATTTTGACCAAAACACCAAAAAAACTAGAAAACCAGAATTTGACAGAAGCTGCAGATCCGAAACTCGCAGGTCAATTTTGAGGAGTCAATTTTTGGAGTTTTAAAAATATGGGCACACCAGCTTGCTCGCCTCATTCATCTACATCTCCCTGTCCAGACAGAAGTTTGAAATTCCAAGTTTGGATTTTTAGGGTTTCTCTGTCAAACCCTAGCCAGCTCCAAATCCAGTCTCAACAAATCAAAGTGGATTGGGTTAATCCTAGAAGAGAATGATTTGGACACCTACTTAAGTGAAGAAGCTCCAGTTCCAGAGGGAGATGAGGCTAAGGCCTTACAAAAGAAGATTGCAAGCAATCCCAACAGGTATGACTTGAGGAGATACAGGTATGTTTTGAAATCTGTTCATTATTAAGTTTGTCTTCATATTAGTGAGGTTAGTACAATCTTGATTAATTTTAGACTTATCTTATCACCTTAGTAAAATTATGAATGCATGTGAATGATAGAAAACATTCATTGATTAAGGTTATGACACTTATGATTGTACTAATGCATTGTGGTGTTGTATGAGGATGATGTTTTCCACTAACATGAAAGGTACATCAAGAAAGACAAATCAAGTTCTAGATCGAGAACATATGACCATGGTGACATGAAGACAAAGACTCATCCATAGCCATTGATCACATAGAAGCTCTACTTACGAGGTATGTATAATTTGGTTCTACAATGCTTAACTTATGAGATATGTAGGTTACTAGCACAAGGTCTCTAAAGCATTGAAGAGAACAAAGAAGACATTGTTTGGGTATGTTAGACATAACTCACAAACATGATAATCCAGGTATGTTTTTCTTATATCAAGTTAGAATTCTACCTTGTGTTAGGGTCTCATATAAGTATGCTTTCATATGATTGATAATGATTATTCATGAAGTTATAGGTTTGAATAATCATGGGTTTATGCATAATATGCTTCTTACTTTGATTGATGATATGAAAAACTAGAAGAGCCAAAGGTCAAATAAGAATATGCATGAGTAAAAGAAGTCCTCCCTGAAACCTTTAAATACTAACGCTTGTGATAAATTACCTATCTATGAAATGATCGTGACCATACATATTTAGAATCATAATGTTTTGATAGTATTGAGATTATACTAATGCATGTATGATTATCTATGAGATCTTGAGGATGACACAATGATGACACTAGTGCACACTTAAGCATGCATAAGTGGTCTAGGATGGATATAAGTTCAAAGTCAGATAATCCAGGAAGCAAATATCAAGAGGGAGCACACTCCAGTAGTTCCTACAAGGAAGCAAAGATCAAGAGGGAGCACACTCCAGTAGTTCCTGTAAGGAAGCAAAGGTTGAGAGGGATTCCACCCAATAAGCAAACAAAGATAAGTATTTGAATTGTCAGTTCTTATATATATGATTACTTAAATGATGTTGTTCAGTTATATACATACTTATGTTCCTAGATTTAGGATGTATATTATGCATATTATAAAATTTGCATTAATGAACAAGATACTACTAATATACAAGTAATGGGTAAGTGGCCTATGGTACTATACAACATTCCATTGCTACTTATCTAGAATGAAACCTCTTTGCTGACATTTTGGGAGTTTTGCACACTCTTAACAGTGTTCTGGTAGAGATGGAAGGCATCTAGAAAGTTACAGGATATGGATAAATGTTGTATTGAAGCATTGGCTAAGATAATTGCATGACTGTATGGCATATGTTCTTATGCGTAAGATTTTGTTTTGAAATCTATGAGATGTTTCTAATCATGCAATTGAACTTGTCTTGTAGGAAAGACCGTGTACCATCACCTACAAGAGAGACTTGTTTTGAAGAACAAGTGGCGAAGACTCAACAAATCCAGAAAACTACCTATTGAAGATATTCAAGAATATGAAGTTCCAAGGATCCGGGAATATGTAGTAATGGAAGGATGCCATGATCGAGGAGTACCAGTCGATCATGAAGAATGATGTCTGGGATGTGGTCCCAAGACCAGAAGGGAATTTTGTTGTGACTTCCAAGTGGATCTATAAGATCAAGCATGCTGCAAATGGTAGCATAGAGAAATACAAGGCAATGTTTGTGGCTCATGGCTTCTCCCAGAAAGAAGGGATAGATTATGAAGAAAATTTTGCACCTGTATCCAAATACACTTCCATCAAAACAATACTTGCTCTGGCTACAGTGATGAAGTGGAAGATACACCAAATGGTTGTCAAGACAACTTTCTTCAATGGTGTAGTTGAAGAGGAAGTGTATGCGGAGTAGCCACTCGGATTTGAGACACATGACAGGGAGTCACATGTGTGCAAATTGAAGAAATCCTTCTACGGTTTGAAACAAGCACCCAAGACATGGTACGACAGGATTGAAAGCTTCCTGACTAGTTTGGGCTTTACTGAGAGTAAAGCGGATTCCAACCTTTACTACAAGGTTGAGGAAGGAAACCCAGTGATACTCCTACTGTATGTAGATGACCTGTTTGTGACAGGTGAGATTGGGTTGATTGCTGGTTTGAGGAGGAAGCTTGCTACCGAGTTCGAGATGAAGGACTTGGGTACGATGCATTAATTTATAGGTATGGAGGTGTGGCTGAGTGCAGATGGAATATTCCTTGGAAAAAGGAAGTATGCAGTAGAGATATTGAAGCGGTTCGGGATGATGGACTGCAAGGCCATGGCCACACCTATGGCATCGAACCTGAAGCTATTGAGTGATGCTTCATTAGAGTCGGTTGAGGCCACGATGTATCGTCAAATGATTGGGTCTTTGATGTATCTGACGAATACGAGACCAGATATTTGCTTTGCGGTGAACACTTTGAGCCAGTTCTTGACGGATCTTAGACACGTTCACTTGATTGTAGTAAAGCATATTTTGAGGTACCTGAAGGGTACAATTTATTATGGGCTCAAGTATGATGCGAATCAAAAGTTTAACCTGGAGGGTTATGTTGATTTAGATTGGGCAGGCAATGCTGCAGATAGGAAGAGCACTTTGGGGTGTTGCTTCAGTATGGGATCTGGGGTGATCTCTTGGTTTAGCAGGAAGCAATCCCGCGTAGCACTGAGTACAGCCGAAGCATAGTATGTCACAGCTTGTTTGGCCAGTTGTGAGGCAGTATGGATTAGGAAGCTACTGTCTAATTTATTTGATCTCCAGTTGGATGCTACTTGTATATTCTGTGACAACCAGATTTGTGTGAAGTTGTACGAGAACCCATTGTTCCATGACAAGTCGAATCATATAGAGATCAAATATCACTATATATGGGATATGGTGCAGAGAGGAGCAGTGAAGCTCCTATATGTTGCGACGGATGAACAGATTGCAGATGTGTCGACCAAACTACTAGCCAGAGTGAAGTTCGAGTATTTCAGAGAGAGGCTTGGTGTTCTTCAAATAGAAGATACTTCGAGGAGGAAGTGATGGAGGAGACATTCCAAGCATGGTGGTAGGAGGATCCTTCCCATGGTTGTGGATGTAAGTGCTATGTGATGAGTGTCAGGACGATGCTCCGGATGATGCTATGTATGATGATGATCAGGATGATCATGTGATGAGAATCAGGACGATGCTCCAGATGATATGCATCAGGATGATGCTATGATGATGATCAGGATGATCATGTGATGATGATATGCATCAGGACGATGCTATGATGATGATCAGGATGATCATGTGAAGATGATATGCATCAGGACGTTGCTATGATGATGATCATGTGTGATGAGCATCAGGATGATGCTCCATATGATATGCATCAGGATGACGCTATGATGATGATTAGGATGATCATGACTGATGAGCATCCGGGTGATGCTCTGCATGATGAACATCCATACGATGTTTCAGATGAGTGATGGGACACAGATGTTGGAGCCATTCCTAGCATGGTGGTAGGCGGGTCCTCCCATGGGTGAGGATATAAGTGTTGCATGATACGATGTTCCAGATGATGATGATCTGTATGATCATGAGTAGCGGTGATCCGTATGATCATGAGCATCTGGATGATGCTCTGTGGCCGTGGATATGTTGCAGGTTGTGCTGGTTGGACATGTAATGGATCCCGGGAGATCCCATAGGTTGTGATGGGCACGTAATAAGTCCTGGGATTCTCTTACGAGGTCTTGTCTGTAGGCATGTAATCAGTCCTGGAGATCCCATAGGTTGTGCTGGGCACATAATGAGTCCTGGGCAGGGTATTTTTTAAGGATTCTAATATTATACTTAAGTATAGTATTCTAGGCGATTATTTTGGATTTAAAAAAACATGTATATAAATAGGTAAGCGAATATTAAATATGAAACATACAATTTATTACTGAAATGTGTAAATTTTGGCGAATATTATGATAAAAAAACACATTTCAGGTAAATATAGGTGATATTAGAGACTAAAAATGACCAAATAACAAATTTATTTTTTGAAAAAAAGCCCCAAAAATAGCCAATTGGCGAAATTTCGCCCTTCAAAATTTCCCTGGTCCTGGGGATGCTCTTTAGAGATATTTCCGGTCGCAAGATGCTCTTTTAAGGTTTTGCATGTTCACATGTAATCAGTCCTGGAGATCCGATAGGTTGTGCTAGGCACGTAATGAGTCCTGGGATGCTCTTTAAAGATCTTTCCAGTTGTAAGATGCTCTTTTAAGGTTTTGTGAAGTTCACATGTAATCAATCCTGGAGATCTGATAGGTTGTGCTAGGCACGTAATGAGTCCTAGGATGCTCTTTAGAGATCTTGCTAGTCGCAATATGCTCTTTTAAGGTTTTTTGAAGGTTACATGTAATCAGTCCTGGGAGATCTTGTTGGTCATGCTGGGCACATAAAGGATCCTGGGATGCTCTTGTCAGGTTTTGCAAAGATGCACATAATCAGTCTTGAGATTCCACCGGTTGCCACGTGCAGAGATGATGAAGACCTACAGGAGGCTAGGCCTGCATCCAGCATGAAAAAGGGTTGGCTCTGTAGAACTTGCTATGACGAGAAGAATTGAGAGATAGCACCAGTGATCGAGATGATGAGTACAACAACAGTGACAATGATGCTCCGTGATCCAATGACGATGATCAAACTCCAGTATTGAAGACTTGTGCTTATATGTATTGATGACATGTGTCAAGAGAATACCTTCCTAGTTAAGAGGGAGTGTTGATGTATTTGTAACTTAAGAAGATATTCACTTGTATATTGTATGTATTACATTTATACTTTATTGTATCCCCAATGGATATGTATTATTCCTTCGATTAGAAGTGTTGTCATTTGTATTTGCAAGTGTCGCAAATTATATTGTAAGTGTCGCAACTTATATTTGATGGGTTATTAGACCACCTTATAGGGGTCGACCCAGTATGGGTTAAAGGGTTATTAGACCACCCTAGTGGGGTCGACCCAGTGACAAGTGGTAATGGGTTATTAGACTCTCCTAAGGGAGGTCGGCCCAGTTAGAGTAAAAGGAAAGTCAAGTCATTGTATAAATAGAGAGTGTGTGTCTCTCATTCTATTCATTCACTCACTCATCCAACTCGCATAGTTGAGAGAGAGGAGTGAACACAAGTGGAGGATGAGTAGTTGCTAGAGTCATCTATCTTTTGGGGATTGATCTTTGTGATCTTTGTATTGGTGCTCATTCTATCTTTGAGGAAGTTGCGGGGTTTTTCACCTTCTTGGTTTTCCTGGGTGAAATTCTTTGTGTCTCTTGTGTTTGATATGTTGTACATGTTGTTCTCTCAGTTAAGATCCTAGATCATATTGAATTAAATGATGAAAAACTAACATTTCAAGGCCACATGACTCAACCTTGTTGCTAAAAACCTTCTAATGGGGCTTGTATCCCCTCTTAGAGGATAAATATCTAAAAGTAAGATCCTATGTGATGGTTTAAGGCATTGTTCATGTTCCTTGAGCCTTAGAAGCTACCTTTAGGGCCTAAGGATTTAGTTTCCTCCCTTGACCATGGTCAAGGCATTGAGACCGATAGTGAGTGCTCAAAATATCCTAGTGATGCTCACATCCTAATGAGGTCGTAAGGATTGGGTTTCCTCTCTCATCCTGTCTAGTAGCTCAAGACTTATTTTTGGTTCTAAAATATTTCTAACAATAACCATATAATCACTTGAAGGAAAAACATTCCATAGACATATATCAGCAATGGTTGGAGGCCTCATTCATGTCCCTCGAGTCTTTGAAGCCACCTTTTAAGAAAATAATCCCTAGTTCTCTAAAATCCATAATGGTGCCAATATTCCCACTAAGGGGAAATTAATCCCCTTGGGAGGTCATGCATGTTGGTTCAAGGTGTTTTTCTTGGCCTTCAATGCAAAAAATATTCCTTTAGGGTGTAAGGTATATGGTTCCTCCCTCCACCATGTCAAGAATTATGTAACCCATATCTTGTGCTTGAAAATTATAATGGTGATGATAACCTAGTTTTATATTGGGACAGAAGAACATGTGCCCACTTAGGAACACATGTACATTAATAATGTGTGTGCATTCCTAACCACACACGTGTTTTTTTCCATGACTTGTCAACTAAGCTAGCAAGTCATAGTGGCAATTCGAGGGTGCCAAGGTGGTACCAAAAGGAATGAGTGCATGCATTCACAAAAAACCCCGTTACCATTTTTCACCCATTAATATCATGTGAGCCCCCCTATGTTGACTCACTCCTATACTGGATTGCGTATATTGCACCAAGATTAGTCATGAGGATGTCCCTAGTGTCTCATGGATCATAATTGAATTGTGCCTAAATAACAAGTTGTTTGAGTATTGGAAAGCTTCACTTAATGTCTTATAACTCCAAATCGGAATCCAATGTTCTTATAACTACCACTAATCATATTCCAAAATATAACGTCTCCATGTGATGGCTCCACAAATTCTCTAGGAGACTAGGAGTGCATGATCTTACACTCTAGATGATACAATGTGATATCCTCATGTATGTTGTTTCTCTTGACACTAATAATGCAATTCTATATGAAACTTTTAAATAGAGATCCTAAAATTTAATATTCAGATTGATGCATTATATCTTTAAAAAAACAACTTATTCACATGAGTTAATTCCTAGTATAAAAAAATACCTGCTCACATTAATTAAACCATGATGAACACAAATCTCAACTTCCATGCCTTGTTATTATGTTAAAGGTACTAGGATACCAATGAAGCACCAACGTGTGCTCAATGTAATTACATATTTTGAGATTTGCATATGTGTTCACTTACCATCACTTCCCTTTAGCATGATTGATGCTAAGATATAAAAGAAAATTTTGTAATCATTTAGCAAAACATTGATAATCCAACAATATTTTAACATAAACAAAAATAAACAAAGTACAAGTCACTATCTCCCTTATTTTTAAATCATAATAATTTCTTATTAATATTATTTTTCTTAACTAAATCACCTTCACACTATAATATAATAAAAATATAATAAATATGTGTTATTATTATACCTCACAATCAATTTTGTTATCTTAACTAAAAAGGATAAACATTATATTTCAAACCACACTAATGTCTTAATTATATTACTCGAACTCTTTTCAATTAATATTATATAATTCACTCATCATAACTTAAGAAATACATTTACATAATTTTCTCTCGTAATCATTTATAACATGTATACTATATATTAAAACCTTATTTAGATTACTTCCAATTTCATATTTACCTATTTCAAAATTACTATTTTTATTAATATTGTATATAAATTTAAAAAATAAACATTAGATTCATTTTAAAAATGCATAAATATGCATGAAAAGAACAAGGATAATCAAAAGTAACAATTCATAAATAAGATTCAGAAAGTGACAATGTCCATGGGCTTAAAAGAAACAAACAAACTAAATGGATGCCACTTTCTTTCATGAATAAATTCTTTGGTAAAAGTGCAACGAAGATAATAATGGTTAACTGAAAGTCAAAACCCTAGTCCAAAAAAATGTTCAAAACCGAATTAAAAAATTTTTAAAAAATTATCAATAATTTATTATAAAAATAATTTGGCCATTAAAATTTAGTAATTTAATTTAAGTTAAAGAGATGTTAATCTAGTATGTCTCTTTTCCACATACATGTGAATGAAATATTAAATAATATGAGAATAACATCTTCAAATTATTATAAAAAAAAAAATTCAATTAAATTTCCAAATAACAAAGATACAAAACTAATACATATACATTATATAAGTTGTGGATTATAATTGACATTGTTATTTTTGAGCTTTACTATCATAACCATAAACCAAATTTATCTAATTTAATGAAAATAATGTTAATCAATTGAATTGATAACTAAAAACAACTAAAATCACATAGTAAGTATTGCTCTATTGGTCAAGTCTTGTGTGTGAGATAGAAGAATATGCAAATGCATTATTATGAATACAATTGTCCTAAGGTGAGTTTTTATACATATTACAATTAACAATGAAGCAACCAACCTAATAGCTTTTCAATTTTAAAGGTGAAACGACTCTCTTTCACATATGTTTCACAAGTAATTAGATTTTGTGATTTTGCAACAATGTTTGTAATTGTAAAATTAATGAATCTTTCTTTAATAAAATTTGAAATTGATATATAAATATAGAAGATTATATTTGAAAATTTTATTTTTGCAACGTGTATTTACATCAATTTAGAAAATCTATTTAACTATTAATTTTGTTATTAGTTACAAACAATTAGCATAGTTGATAAAAAATAAATAAATAACATGATAAAAGTTATGTTAAAAAGAGTTATATAATTTGAATTTGAATATAAATTTCAATTAAAACCTCAAAGGAAATACATAAGCAAATTTCACTTTGGGGGACTTGGCCCACTTTCAATTAATTCAACTCAAATTTAAATTTTAACTCATAAGGAAAAAGTAGATCTTGTTGTAGGATTGTTAAGAGTGTTTGAAACTTTTTGCATGTAGTGAATGATTTTGTCATAACTTCTTTGGGTATTTTATAATGTTTTTTTAAACTTAAAATCATTTTTTATAAATTAAAAAGAAATCATTTATAATAAATTTTAACTACAAAAATAAAATAAAAGTTAATTACCAATTAAGAATGTCTAAAGTGAAATAATCAAAAAATGTCTTAAAATGAAAGTAATATGGTTGAGTAATTGGGAAAAGAACCCCTTGTCATAATCTTTTTATGCAGTTACACTGCTTATTTTGAATTTTAAGAAAGGATTTTTTTAACATTACTTTTACATTTAAAAAATAAATATTAATAAATTTGAAACTATATATAATCAAGTTAATTGGATAATATAATATGTATTAGCATGTGAAAACAAATACATGGGAAAATGGATTTTTCTTTATAGATAGATAAATATTATATTTTTATTTAATATATGATCTAATCAAAATTGAAATATTGTATATAAGTATATGTTAACTTGAAATATTTGCACTACAAGTTAAAGTAGCATCTTTTTTTGTAAGCTAGTGTAAATCCTTATATTGTCATCACCAAAATAAACAGAGTATTACAGGGCCATTTCTTAACCGAGAAAATAGACCCCAAAATAGAGTTGAATGAAGTCTTCCTAGTGAGGAAACAAGACATTTCGGAGTTTGAGTTTAATTGTCAGACTAACAAGCAAGAGTGTTCTATAACAACATATAAAAAACATAAACAGTAATAGTAAAAATAGAGCTGGACCAACAGACTAGAGCTAACCAAAACATAACAATTGGTTTAAACTCGTCTATTCAACCTAGGAAGTAGGCTCCTTACTGAGAGAAACATCGATATGTTGAGCTCACTGTTGCTGATTGAAGAGAATTTGCTTCAGGTATCTGACCATTTCATCCTACTGGAGAAGGATTTCAGCCTGGGCTTTGCCTTTGTCTACAAGGGCCTTTCCAAGAATTGCTTTCTGAGACCAGTGATAGTCGAGAGTTTTCTGGTATAGGGTGGCCCAACCCATGGTACTCCCTGGGTTCGATACCAGGGCCTCGAACTCACTTCTAATTTCAGCGTCGATGAGACACCCTCTGGAAACTAGGGCATCATCTTCTGCCTCTTGGATTTCTTCTTGTTCCTTCTGCGAGATCACATCCTTGAACCTGTGAGCTTTCCCTATGACGCCGCGCATGAAGCGCATCAATTGACCGGAGGAGGGGCTTGCCTGCTTTATTGCGCGACGGGTATAGGCTCTCTTGGTGGGTGGCATATCCACCTCTCCTGCAGACCGACTAGAATACGAGCTGCCAAACCAGAGAACGAGCGGCTTGTTGCGGAAAATGCGTGGTTGGGTTGAGAGCCGAACACCTGTGGAGATTTTGTGTCGAAATGCGATGCTCTGGAAACCAATACCCCCATTCATATTGCTGCATGTGATTGCCATAAGAGTGAAGGTACATCCCCGCTCATCTATTTTCATGGACGTAATCAGATCTATTACACTGATTCGGACCGGAGTAAGAAGACTGGACGGGGTGCACGCTGGAGAAGTCGAGAAACTGGCGGGAGGATGAATACTGGACGGGGAACCTGCCATAACGAGTTATGATACCTCCTAGGACGTGTGGGTGGGATAAGCAGGAACGTGCCATGCCTCGTGGTCTAGGTGGGCGAGTATGTGTCTGGCCCCCTGGCTGGCAGTCCCATCCTTCTGCACCCACGGTGAGGGATTAAAGTAGCATCCTTGAATATACAAGAAAAAGTATGATACAACTTGTTAAATAAATATTTTAACATGTTACTACTATTTTATATTACAAAACCTTAAAAAAAAGATGAAGCAAACACCTTAAGAACCATAATGCTTATACCATTATCTTATAGGATAATAAAATTCAAAATATATTTTTAAAAGGAAATTTAAAAATGCAAAGTTGTTTGTGAGATGTTAGAGGGATTATCTATAATGGGAATGATCTTTACCACTTTATTTACCTTTTTATCGTTGTATTTCTTCTTAAAAATATTAATTAGTTTTATGTGAAGAATACACCTTTTTATGACCACCCAAATTCATTGCAAATTGTAAATGTAAATCCTTTTTCTTATTACAATTAGCATTAAGTCGTAGTAATCATTATCTTCATTCTCAATTAAAAACTAAGTTATAATGAATTTTATCATCTTCCCAAGAAAAACATTGTCCTAATTCTCAATTAAAAACTAAGTTATAATAAATTTTACCATCTTAAAATAACAAATATGTGTAAAATATAAATAATAATTTTAGTTGGGAGAAATATTTCCTAATTTTATCACTATATCAATTTCATCATATGATTTTTTATTTATTAAAAGACATTAAATTTATTGTAAAAAGATTGTAAAGGACTTGATCCCTAGCACATGTCATAAAACGATGAGTTTTTTCTCTGAAAAAATGTCATAAAAAGGTGAGTAATTTATGAAAAAAAAGGTGGAGTCTTCGATCCAATTTTCGCACTGAGAACTTTATGAATGATCCAAACATAGGGTTTGGAGCTCGTAGCATTCACCACCAAAATTTTGTGGACAATTCAGGCCCACAGGTCTATCAACATCCGCGATGGCCCCATCAGGGGTGGGGGGGGGCTTCCAAATCCCCATAAATCTAGTACGACAGGTAGCGCTGATTTCCCAGCCAGCACCAGATGAAATCTTGAGATGAATGAGGGCCCATAAGGGTTTGCAGCGAATGAGAATAAAGAAAAAATAAATTCTCCCACTAATCCAAAGACAACTGGATCCAAGAAGACCTAGGAGCAGCAAAGCGCAAGCACATGTATTCCAAAATCAGCCACGGTACCAAGGTATGAGATCACATCTTCCCATGTCTCTAAAAGTATTCAATATACGAATGATCACATGATCATATGTAATTTTATGGGTTTATGGTCATCGGAAAAATATTTGATAGGGTGGATCAATTATAAATGGAACCCCAAAGGTCATTATGACCTAAAATTAGGGTCAAAGGATTTCTTCATAGTAATCTTCAATCACCCTGACAACTACATCGCTGCCTTTGAAGGAGGTCCATACTTATCCAACACGACAGGCCTTTACATGAGACACTAGGAAAGAAAACTTCAGTCCCAACAAAAAATATTTTAAGGAATTCCCAGTTTGGATAAGACTTTACTCTCTCCTACGGGAGTATTGGGACTTGGAAACACTGGAAAGAATAGGAAATACCATGGGGCGCTTTGTCAAGATCTCTGAAGCTACCCAAAAGGGGCATTAAAATTCCTTTTCCAAAATCTTTGTTTACATGAATATATCCCAACCCCTCTCAAAAGCTATATGCCTAGATTATGGGGACACTGAGTAGCTCCAAACCTTAGATTATGAGCACATCCCCTTCCACTGTAGGAAATGCCATGAACATGGTCACCTCTTTAGAGACTTCCCTCTAAATAAACTTTCCCAACAACAAGATCCCTCAAAAGGAAAAGATCAGGATCGTTTTCTCAAAGTAACTGACTCACGAAGGAACAACAAAACACCTCCCCCCTCCCTCCTCAACCATTGTCCCCACTTCCAACCAATTTGATTGTCTGTCCAATCACTTGAGGGAAGGTGAAGCCTCCAAAATTGTATCGCAAGAAACCCGTCGACATCATTTGACCAAAAAAAAAAGAAAAGGAAATCCCAGATTCAGAGATGCAATATATTCTTGAAGACATGGATGACACTTAGCTACGGGACCTTGATCTTCAAGAAATTGAAGAATCCTGCAAGCAAAAAATCCCCATATCAGAACCCCAGTTGGAACTCTTCAAGAAGGAAGTTATAAAAGTAAGGTTAATACCAAACAAAAATATTAAGGCCCTAGTTAAGGAATCAAGCCTAAGAGTCAAGGCTAGTAGAAAAAAATATCTTAAGAGGAAACACTAGTAAAAGAAAAAAGGGCATAGAACCAATCATCAAAGGCTAGATGAGGTAAGAAACGCGATGCTTGATTCAGGACAATATAGCCAACTAACGGAATTTTTCTCTACTCTCCTCCTTCATCCTAAATGAAGATAATATCTTGGAACATCAGAGGGATAAATAGCCCCTCAAAAAAATGAATTCTTAAAAACAAAATCACTATGGAGAAGCCTACTATACTCTTGTTGTAGGAAACTAAGTGCTCGGCTCTAACTCTGAACAGAATAGACAAAAGAATTTGGAAAAATGAAAAAGGCACTGCAGTGGATGCTATGGGGGCCTCTGGTGGTATAGTGTTCTTATGGAATCCCCATGAAGTCATGATGGATAACTTTGTAGCCACTCCTAGAACCATCTCTGCTAATTTTCATCTAATAGGAATTAATAAGAAAGGTTTTGTAACTAACATTTATGGCCCTCAAATTACTGAAAAAAAAGGTCCATTTTCTCAACCACCTTCAATGGCTCCTTGATCTCCATCAAAACAAGAATTGGATCATCGAGGGAGATTTCAACATGGTCACAAACCTTCTTGAGAAAAAGGGAGGAATCAGATACCTGGACAGAGATAACCCAGCTTTTAACAAGTTCATTGATAGCAATCATCTGATTAACCTAGAGACAACCAATGACTCTTCACTTGGAACAATAAAAGAAGTATACATAATCAAATAGCCTCCATATTAGATCATTTCGTAATCTTTGAAAATATATACTCCAAAGGGGAAGAATGACCTGCCACAATTCTCATGGCCAATAGGTTAGATCACTAACCAATATGCCTCCAATGGACCCAAGGGAAGCCAGGTCAGAAAAGACCCTTTCATTTTGAAAAATTATGGCTCAATCACCTAGAATTCAAAATCAATATAAAAAAATGGTGAATCGAAGGTCACTTTAGGATCTCTCATGTACAGGTTCCAACAAAAGCTGAAAAAATTAAAACAAAATCTAAAAGTGTGGAAAAAAACAACTTTTGGCAATATCTTCGAGGACAAGAAAATAATTGAAGACGAGATGGAATCCCTTCAACAGGAGATGATACTCTCAAGTCTCTCAGAGCTCAACTGTCAACAAAAAAAACATCCCAACAATCAATTAGAAGAAAGGATCAAACAAGAGGAAATCCTATGGCGCCAAAAGTCTCAGGTTCAATGGCTGAAGGAGGGGGAGAGAAATACCAAATTCTTCCATAACTCGATGATTCAACACCAGCAACATAATAAAATTTGTGACTCTCAAAGATAGTCAGGGGTGACATCTGCTCTAGCGTGAGGAGATCTCCACAAAACTGATCTCCTTCTTCAAAAATATTCTTACTGAACCATAAGGGGATCACTCGGAAGGCACCAACAGTATAGTTCAAACATCCTTTGTCTCATCACGGAGGAGCACAATTCCAGACTGATGATGCCCATCACCATGGAAGAAGTTGAGATAGCCACAAAATCAATGCAAGATGGAAAATCCTTAATACCGGATGGATTTACAACTGAATTTTTTCATGCCTACTGAAATATCATCAAAGAGGAAGTTTGGGAAATTGTGGAAAACTCCCGTCAAACAATGAGAATTTTCTCAGCCTTCAATGCCACCTTCCTTACCTTTATTCCCAAAGGAATCAATCCTTCTTCCTTGGATAAATTCAGACATATTTCCCTCTATAATGTCATTTACAAAATCATAACCAAAGTGATATTCAATTGTCTTAAACCTATTCTCCTTATTCTGATCTCTCTGGAGCAATCTGGTTATGTAGAGGGCAGACCGATTTTGGACATCATTATCCTTTCCCACGAGGTCATTCACTCTCTCAAAATTACCAAAAATCCTGGGATGCTCATCAAATTGAACATGTCCAAAGTGTTTGAGAGACTCAATTGGAATTATATAGCCAAAATTCTGCAGGCCTTTAGGTTTAGTCAAATCTGGATTGGTCGAATTCTATCCCTCATCTCTTTGGCCTTCTTCTCTATCTTGGTTAATGGTTCCCCTACTACTCCCTTCATCCCCTCAAGAGGTATCAGGAAAGGAGACCTTCTCTCGCATTTTATTTTTATTCTTATGGAAGAAGGATTGGGAAGGACCATTCAATTAGAGCTTAGGGCCCACTGCCTCAAATGTCTCAATATCCATAGGAACGATCCCACCTGCTCTCACCAACAGTTTGTGGATGACACCCTCCTCATGGGATATCTATCCTATAGAGAAGATAGTATCTTCAAAATCATCCTAGATCATTTCAAAGAAGCTTTGAGAGCTAGAATCAACCAAGAAAAGTCTTAACCCTTCTTCTTCAATACCTCCCTTCTGGTCCAGTGGTGTATCACTCAACTCATTGGGTTCTCAATATTCTCTCTACCCTCGAAGTACCTAGGAGTCCCTATATTCGACAAACCTATTCGGCAAGCTAACTGGGAATATATTATGGCCCTTCTCAATCATCATCTCTCTTGCTGGTATTTTCGATCTCTCAATCTTGCCAGTAGACTTAATCTAGTTAAATATGCCCTTCATTTACTTGTTTTTGGTACTGGAAACTCCCAATATCATCCTAAAAAATATAAGGAATCTTCAAAGAAATTTTCTTTGGGGTAGCATTGATAATAAAAATAAATGGGACTAAGTCAGTTGGGAAGAGTTTTGTGATCCCAAGATGAAGGGAGGTCTTGGTATTTGAGACCTAAAAGCTATTAAAAAAGTAATGGGATCCAAGATTTGGTGGAATTGGATCACTCTGATAGATTTTCATAATTTAATTCAATAACAACATGTACAACATATCAAACACAAGAGACAAGAGACAAGAGACACAAAGCATTTCACCGGGGAAAACCATAAAGGTGAAAAACCCCGCAACTTCCTCAGAGATAGAATAAGCACCAATACAACGATCACAAAGATGAAACCCCAAAAGATAAATGTCTCCAATAGCTACTCCTCCTCCACTTGTGTGCACTCATCTCTCTCAACTATGCGAGTTGGATGTGTGAGTGAATGAGCAAATAGAGTGGTGCAACCAATTTATTTATACTTTAACTTGACTTGCCTTTTACCCTAACTGGGCCGACCTCCCTTAGGAGAGTATAATAACCCATTACCACTTGACACTGGGCCGACCCCAATAGGGGAGTCTAATAACCCATGAAAGACACAACTCCGAGGTCTAATTCGCCGTCATACATGGGAGGATGGACCTCAATGACTTTACATGACCCAAATACAATAATGACTTCTCTGACCGGAGGAATAAACATCTTTGTCGGAGGTACAACAATAAAATACAAAACAATATAAAATATACAAGTGAATACATTCTGAAGTTACAAATACATCAACACTCCCTCTTAACTAGGAAGGTATTCTCTTGACACAAGCATCAATACATATACGTACAAGTCTTCAATACTAGAGTTGGATCATCAACACTAGATCACTGGAGCATCATCTTCACTACTTTTGTACTCATCATCTTGATCACTGGTGCTATCTCTCAATTCTACTCGTCATATCAAGTTCTACAGAGCCAGCCCTTTTTCATGCGAGATGTAGGCCTAGCCTCGATGTAGGTCTTCATCATCTCTGCAAGCTGCCCATCCGGTGGAATCTCAGGACTAATCATGTGCATTTGCAAAACTTGAAAAGAGCATCCCAGGACTGGTTACGAGCTACTACTCAACCTGCAATATCTCCTAGGACTGATTACATGCAAACAAGCAAAACCTGGAAAGAACATCCTAGGACTGATTGCGAGCTACTACTCAACCTGAAGGATCTCCCAGGATTGATTACATGCGAACAAGCAAAACCTTGAAAGAGCATCCCAGGACTGATTACGAGCTACTACTCAACCTGAAGGATCTCCCAGGACTGATTACATGCGAACAAGCAAAACCTTGAAAGAGCATCCCAAGACTGATTACGAGCTACTACTCAACCTGAAGGATCTCCCAGGATTGATTACATGCTACTGCACAACCTGCAAGATATTCACGGCCATGGAGCATCATACGGATGCTCATGATCATACGAATCATCCTCACATGGATCATCATACGGATGCTCATGATCATACAGATAATCGTCATACAAAACATCATACAGATGTTCATGATCACATGAATCATCGTCATACAGAACATCATACGGATGTTCATGATAGAGAATCGTCTGGATACTCATCACGCAACACTTACATCCACATCCATGGAGAGGACCCGCCTACCACCATGCTTGGAAGGGCTCCTACATCTGTGTCATGTCACTTCCTCCTGGAAGTATCTTCAATCTGAAGAACACCAAGCCTCTCTTTGAAGTACTCGAAATTCACTCTGAATAATGACTTGGTCAACACATCTGCTATCTGCTTGTCCATCGCAACATACAGGAGCTTCATTGCTCCTCTCTGCACCATATCCCTGATATAGTGATACTTGATATCGATATGCTTCGACTTGTCATGGAACACCAGGTTCTCGGACAACTTCACACAACTCTGGTTGTCACAGAAGATACAAGTAGCATCCAACTGGAGATCAAATAAATCTGATAGTAGCTTCCTTAGCCATACTACCTCACAACTGGCCAAACAAGCTACGACATACTCTGCTTCGGCTGTACACAGTGCTACGCAGGACTGCTTCCTGCTAAACCAAGAGATCACCCCTGATCCCATACTAAAGTAGAACCCTGAAGTGCTCTTATCTACAGCACTGCCTGCCCAATCTGAATCAACATAACCCTCTAGGTTAACCTTTTGATTCGCATCATACTTGATCCCATAATCAACCGTACCCCTCAGGTACCTCAGAATATGCTTTGCAGCAATCAGGTGAACATGTCTAGGATCCGTCAAGAACTGGCTCAATGTGTTCACAGCAAAGCAAATATCTGGTCTCGTGTTCGTCAGGTACATCAAGGACCCAATCATCTGATGATACATCGTGGCATCAACCGACTCTGATGAAGCATCACTCAATAGCTTCAGGTTCGATGCCATAGCTGTGGCCATGGCCTTGCAGTCCATCATCCCAAAACGCTTCAGGATATCTACTGCAAACTTCCCTTGTCCAAGGAAGATTCCATCTACACTTTGCCAAACCTCCATGCCTAGAAAGTAATGCATCATTCCCAAGTCCTTCATCTTGAACTCGGCAGCAAGCTTCCTCTTCATATCAGCAATCAACCCATCCTCACCTATCACAACCAGGTCATCCACATACAATAGGAGTATCACTGGATTGCTTTCCTCAACCTTGTAGTAAATATTGGAATCTGCTTTACTCTTGGTAAATCCCAAACTAGTCAGGAAGCTGTCATGTCGTACCATGTCTTGGGTGCTTGTTTCAAACTGTACAAGGCTTTCTTCAATTTTCACACATGTGAATCCATGTCATGTGTATCAAAACCGAGTGGCTTCTCCACATACACTTCCTCTTCAACTACACCATTCAAGAAGGTTGTCTTGATATCCATCTGGTGTATCTTCCACTTCATCACTGCAGCCATAGCAAGTACTATTCTGATGGAAGTGTATCTGGATATAGGTGCAAAAGTTTCTTCATAATCTATCCCTTAATTTCTTTCTAGGAGAAGCCACGAGCCACAAACCTTGCCTTGTATTTCTCTATGCTACCATCTGCAGCATGCTTGATCTAGTAGATCCACTTGGAAGTCACAACAGACTTCCCTTCTAGTCTCGGGACCACATCTCAAACATCATTCTTCATGATCGACTGGTACTCCTCGATCATGGAATCCTTCCATTACTGCATCCCTGATCCTGGGAACTTCAGATTATTCAATATATTCAATAGGTAGTTTTCTTGAACTTCGTTGCTGGAACAAATGTTGTTGTTTTTGTAGGTGATTGTACACGATATTTCCTACAAGTCAAATTCAATTGCATGATTAGAAACATCTCATAGTTTTCATAACAAAATATTACGCATAAGGACATATGTCATGCAGTCATGCAATTATCTTAGCCAATGCTTCAATACAACATTTATCCATATCCTGTAACTTTCTAGATGCCTTCCATCTCTACCAGAACATTGTTAAGAGTGTTCACCACTCCCAACATGTCAGCAAAGAGGTTTTATTCTAGATAAGTAGCAATGGGATGTTGTACAGTACCATAGTTCACTTACCCATTACTTGCATATTAGTAGTATCTTGTTCATTAATGTAACTTTTCTAAAATGCATAATATTCATCCTAAATCTAGGAACTTAAGTATGTACATGACTGAACAACATCATTTAAGTAATCATATATACAGGAAATAACAATTCAAATACTTATCTTTGTTTGGTTGTTGGGTGGACTCCCTCTCAATCTTTGCTTCCTTGCAGGAACTACTAGAGTCTCTGATAGTGTGCACCTTAACCAATGCTGAAAATGGATGAGAGGTTCTTCCATAGGTTATTTGTCTTCCAGAGTCCAACTCTACAGTAGCTTCTTCTTCATTACAATACATATTCTGCATCACTTGAAGAATCTTCATTGTCTTCTCTGGTTCTCTTCCTTGGAGCTTCATCATCCTCTACAGTGTGAGTGTGATGTCTTTGCTTGTTGTTCTTCTTCTTGTGGTGTGCTGTGAGAGCTTGGTCTTCATTATCCATATTTTCTTCTCGAGTTATAATTCAAGCTTCTTCCTGTGAGCATTCCTCCCACAACCTATTGAATGTGATGAGCTTCTTCCTAGCACAAATTCCTTGAATGAAGGAATCCCATGACCTAGGAATACCATTCAAGGTGGTCATCACAATTTCACCATTCTCTATATCTTTTCCCACATCTTCAAGTTGTTCTTTTATCTGAGAGACCCTTGTAAAGTAGGACTGCATGGTCTTTGCATTTTGTATCTTGACATTCTTCAATTGATTCCTCAAAGTCATCTTTCGATTTATGTTCTCTCCTTCAAACAACTTGGTCAAGGAATAAAACATCTCCTTGGGTGTCTTTAGAGAAGACACATGTGGTATGAGATGGTCTTTGATAGAATCTGCAATGATCCTCTTGTCCTTGACCAAGTTCTTCTTATGTAAGGCCTTAGCCTCATCTTCCTGTGGAACTGGAACCTCTTCATTTATGTAGGTGTCCAATTCATTCTCTTCTAGGATTAACCCAATCCTATACTTCCATGCTTGGAAGTTATCAACCCCTTCAAGCTTATCATCAAGCTTGGTGTTGTGAGACATCTTAATGAGAAACTCAAATGGAAATAAAATATTTAGGACGTCTTACCACTTGATTTGTTGAAACTGGATCTGGAGCTGGCTAGGGTTTGATAGAGAAACCCTAAAAATCCAAACTTGGAATTTCAAACTTCTGTTTGTACAGGGAGATGCAATTGATGGAGGCAAGCAAGATGGTGTGCTCATATTTTGAAAACTCCAAAAATTGATCCTCCAAAAATGACCTACGAATTTCGGATCTGCAACTTTTGTCAAAATCTGGTTTTCTGGTCCAAAAATCAAATTAGGGTTTGACTTTCCCGGAGATTCACCCAACCAAAAAATTCAATCTTGGTCTCTAAATTTCGATTTTGCTTAGGAGAGAAATCCTATGCTGATAGCACTCCAAAATTCCACTTCTGTCAAAAGCCCTAATTTCCTGCAGTAGTGATAAGGCAAAAATGAAAATGCTCAGAATCCAATTCTGTTTTGATCGAAAGATATGCCATATTTTTTCTGGTACATCTATGAAATTTTGGATCCTCAGGGACTGAAACTTTGGCCTATGGTAGAATGACCTGTCATATTTCCAACCCCACAGATCTTAGCTTCAATGGATTCTCCATGAGAGAGATATGCTAAGTGTCGCAACATGACCTGTTTATGGGATGAAACAGCATAACAAACTTGTACGGAGTGCCACTTGTCATTGTTTCAACTTTGGCCTTTGAAACTCAGACCTGTGAAACTAAAGTCTGTTCCCTAACTATCACTTTTTACGGAATTCCATTTGGAGCTTCCTATCCCGAGATATGACCTTTGTTCTTAGGTCACCTGTTTAGGGTTTCATTCTAGAAGAGGCAAAAACCCTAACTTGTACGGATCATATTTCACAAAGTACAATGAATCTGAGGCTAAAATTTTTACACATGGTACATCCATGTCTGTTATTCGGCCTGTAAAAATTTCAAATCCGTAACCTTCGCCAAAACATATTGATATCGAAAGTTCCATGATGAGTAGTTTTTACTATACCAAGCCCTAGCTTCCAATTTGTCGCAAGTGCAACAAGTGTCGTAAATGCCATACAATGCCTTCCTTTAGGATAGCTCTAATACCATGTTAGATTTTCATCATTTAATTCAATATGATCTAGAATCTTAACTTAGAGAACAACATGTACATCATATCAAACACAAGAGACCAGAGATACAAAGCATTTCACCGGGGAAAACCATAAAGGTGAAAAACCCAACAACATCCTCAAAGATAGAATAAGCACCAATAAAAAGATCACAAAGATGAAACCCCAAAAGATATATGTCTCCAACAGCTACTCCTCCTCCACTTGTGCGCACTCCTCTTTCTCAACTATGCGAGTTGAATGTGTGAGTGAATGAGCAAATAGAGTGGTGCAACCACTCTATTTATACTTTAACTTGACCTGCATTTTACCCTAACTGGGCCGACCTCCCTTAGGAGAGTCTAATAACCCATTACCACTTGACACTGGGATGACCCCACTAGGGGAGTCTAATAACCCATGAAAGACACAACTCTGGGGTCTAATGCCCCGTCTTACATGGGAGGATGGACCTCAATGACTTTACATGACCCAAGTACAATAATGACTTCTCTGACCGGAGGAATGAAAATCGTCGTCGAAGGTACAACAATAAAATACAAATACAATATAAAATATACAAGTGAATACATTCCAAAGTTACAAATACATCAACACACTCATAATCAAGAAACCTAGGGGATCCTTTGGCAAGCTAAATAATCCCCAAATTGGGACTAACAAAATCTCATCCGCTTCAATGATCAAGTCCAAGGGTCCATCATCTGGAATCTAGTGTGGATGAATTGCAGGTTGATTCAAGATCATAGCTTCTGGGAAATAAGGAATGGATCCATGAATCTCTTCTGGGAAGATTCATGGCAACAAACAGAGAAGCTTCATCATATTGATTCATATCCAAACAATCAAAAGGAATTGGAAAGACTTAACTTCTACAAAGTATGCCACTTTCGGGATAGAGAAAATAAGAATGAATATTGGAGGCAATGGATTCCCTCAGAGCGATGGCCCCTCCCACCCCCTCCAAATATCTCTCTCTCTCTCCATCACTAATGAGCTTAAAAACATAAGGATAAAGATGAGGACTGATAAATAAAAAATTCGTTGGGGTTATATTCCAAAAGGAAGCTTCACCATCAAGGAGGGATATGACATTACAAAGGGACACAAGGACCTACCGAAAGACTCCATCTGGACTCAGATATGGAACACAAATATTTGGCCCAAAGCGGTGACCTTCCTTTGTATGCTAGTGAGAAAAGAACCCTCACTTGGTATAATTTGGAAAAAAGAGGTTTTGCAGGTCTGGCTTACTGTCATATTTGCAGACAAGTAGGGGAAGACAAGGAGCATCTTTTCAATTCCCGTGCTTTTGTCATAGAGCTTTGGGACAAAGGAGTGTCCCTATTTCGAATCACAGAAAGAGATAGGGCTAGGATTAACAACAATGTATTCAAGTGGAAGTGTCAACCCTTTGATAATCTTTTGATCAACAGAATATGAAATTTGTTCCCAACCTTCCTCTTATGGGAATTCTGGAAAGAAAGGAACCAATGGATCTTCAAATATCTATCTAGCATAGAGGAAGTAATTTGGGGGGAAATCAAATCTAATATGCAAGAAACCATTCATCTCCAACCATGGTTGGACCGAGACAAGCAATTCAATAATAGGGGAGCCAACATTTACAAGGCCATGGGTATAAATATCAAATTTTTAGTGACCCCTCCTACCGACTCCAGGCCCAAAATCTCCACCCCTACCAGCTAAAGCCCTCCCTTGGTAAATTTTATCAAGCTCGACTTCAACGGTGCGTCCAAGGATAACCCGAGTCAAGCTGGCTATGGTAGAGTATTCAGAGCCAATACATGATCTATCTTAAGAGAAATGACTATTGCTCGAATACCATTTACGTGTATAAGCTGGGATACATAGTGATTCAGTATGTGATTAATCATGCCTTATTCCAGATAAAAGTTATAGGTTTATCACATATGCAGCTTACTATATCATGATGATTAATACAGGTTAATAACTTATACCTTTAAGAACTAAATAGTATAATTCGACCCATATACTTATGTACTCGGTGTGGGTTTTACGAGGTTAATGGCATACTAATAAGGAAATCATTACTATGCACTAGTAGAATTATCCACGATATAATGCAAATAAGCCCTGAATTACATGTACCAATTCATACTTGCTTACGTTGTGGTAAGTTGTAGCTCAATTAAGTAGTAGAACCGGGCCATGAGTGATAGAAACCTCTATCACTCATGGCCCGGTTCTACTGCTTAATTGAGCTACAACTTACCACTCATGGCCCGGTTTCTATCACTCATGGCCCGGTTCTACTGCTTAATTGAGCTACAGCTTACCACAATGTAAGCAAGTATGAATTGGTACACGTTATTCAGGGCTTATTTGCATTATATCGTGGATAATTCTACTAGTGCATAGTAATGATTTCCTTATTAGTATGCCATTAACCTTGTAAAACACACATCGAGTACATAAGTATATGGGTCGAATTATACTATTTAGTTCTTAAAGGTATAAGTTATTAACCTGTATTAATCATCATGATATAGTAAGCTGCATATGTGATAAACCTATAACTTTATCTGGAATAAGGCATGATTAATCACATACTAAATCACTATGTATCCCAACTTATACACGTAAATGGTATTCGGGCAATAGTCATTACTTATATACCTCTTAATTATAAGAGTAATTTAAACTAAAACATATAACACCATTTCCAATACTGACATAGTTCATGAATCACTCCTGCATTTTTAAAATAGGCTTACTACGAGTTACGTGCTAATATAAGTGATTCACCAATCCATACATACTAATAGAGCTAGTATTATCCAGCTTAGTATTAGTAGTCCTGCTAGATACATAGGAATCAATAGCAACAATGCAACAGAATTGGATTCTCTAATAAACAAGCTAAAAATAGCTAGAGCTCGGGGTTACAGAAAAATAATCGTGGAAGGAGACTTGCTAATTCTCATAAACATCATAAGTAAAATATAGAATGGTTCACCAACCAAACATCTCAACCTGAACTGACGCTTGAAGGAAGATTTAAGATCACCAACAGACCTAGTTTGATAAATCCTAGCTCTCATCCACTCCATGTTAGAAGAACTGCAAACAAGGTGGTGGACCTCCTTGCCAACCAGAACTGGTCTTGGGAATAAAGCCATCAATGACTTAGTTGTTGGGATGGAAAGGGAGCCCTTCATGCATGGATGTTAGATTCTTGCTAGCAAGGATATCAAAATCTATCTCAGTCTCCCAAGTAGGCTGATGAGTAGACATATGGAACCCTCTCGGCCCGAGATAGAGCCTAATGATGTCATGTCCATTACATTGTGAGATGTTTTCATGCAAGGAATGGACACCAGGAAACACGCGGAAAACCACACCCATGTAGAGAACATGGAGAAAATACAAGTGATAAATGTTGATTAATCTCAATCTTAATTTCCCTACAGAGACCTATTGTGAAGGACCTGGTAGGGAACGAAGGACAGGGTCGAGGTACACTGCAATCATGGTTTGAGGAAATTTGGAGGTGGATTGGTATAGGATAAGTATGGAAATTGGACTGGATACTAGGTGGGGAAAGGAAATATAGATCTACTTTCTAATCCCTGGGATCATCAGAGGTAATAGAACTTCCTCCTTCCGTCAACTTGGTTTACGAGCAGTTAGCATGGCGAGACCCAAGAAATGTCAACTTGAAGGACGAGAGCAGCATCCTACAACGATGAACCAGTTAAAAGCAGTGAAAGCTACAAATTCCTATAGGACCCTCCTTTCACCCGACTTGCGTACTCGAATAGACAACAAGGACGACAAAATATGGCAGGAATTCAAGGGTATGAGGCATTTGCAGAATGGTGAGGTGTTATCCTTCCGGGAACCAGATCCAAGCTCTACTAAGGCAAGGCAGACTCTCTTTGAGTGCACCGTGGTTCACTTTTGGACTGGGAAAATCACCTGTACTAATCTTGGTTGACCAACAAAAAATGAAAGCCGCCCAAAGTAGTCTTGGAACAATGCTGGAAAACCTCCATCATGAAGTGGTCATTCTCAATAGCAACTTAACCAAGATTTCCTATCAAATCAATATTGAATTCATCTCTCATCTACTCTCTCCGCACTCCACTACAGGGGAAGAAGTGCGCACTACAAATGATGCAGAGGCCAATTGGATTATGGTCAATAACACTCATGCTGCAAGTTATGAATCCCCAACTGACCGATTAGAGGACTGGAATTTGGATCCAAAATCCAAGAGGCATTAAACAACATGCGGTGATTTATGAATGATCGGTAGCCCTCCACTGGGTTCTCAGAACACCCACCTGCAAGCTGCTTAGTGAGGAAGACACTACCGTGATGGAATTGAAGGAGAAGCTAGTGCAGGATGACTACCATTGAAGACTGAACAAGCTCATGGAAAGGAAAATGGTTATCATCGAAGAGCACTTGGTTGCAAGGAAGAACTGGTACTTAGTCACCCCAGGTACCTCCAATGACAATCCTATCATCATAGATGACGATGCCACTAAACCAGAACCCTGACTAGGTTCTTTTAAGCAATATACCATTTTCCATGGTTGTCTTTTTCATTAATTTTGTAAGTTATAACACAATTGATATTAGGGAGACTGATAGGCTTAGGAAGCTGAAGAACTATATAGATAGTCACATTAAAAACTTTGTGGACAATCTGAGGATTCATGACATGTTTTACAGTTTGGTGTCTCCTCATAGGAGGATGGCTTTGTTTTGCATCTTGCAACACTGTATTTTTGTTTTTCTGAATTAATAGTGAGTCTTCTATCTTATTTACCAAAAAAAACACATGTCATAAAACATTGACATGAAAATTTGATTTTATCAATACATATACAAATTATAATTTATTGTTAAGATCATTTCCATAATATTAAATTCATTTACTTATTTATATTAAATGTTACATTTTTTTTTTAATTATGTTAATAATTATTTTTCTATGAATTATATAATTGTTTTTTCAACATGTCTAATTATTAGAATAATAGAATTAGAATTTATATTAAATAATTTCATATAAAAGGGTTGCATCCACCATGAAATATGCCAACACATGTTATTATAGAGAATCAAGGTATGGCCAAAATTATATGTCTAGTCAAACCATTATAAATTCAATGCATAAAGGCTTAACAAGAGCATCATGTCACTTACAAGAATTAAACCTAGGTAGAGAGAGTAACAAATAGTGAGAAAACCGTTTAATTTTGGAGATAAATTATAAAACCTAAGAAAAAAGTTAGTTTAATATGAAAGATGTGACAATATTATTAACTAAAAAATTAATATTTTCCTTATAGTTAATATAATCCAATTAACACTTGCAATAATGACACTTGAATCATTCATATATCTATGAAGCAAATGATTCTTTCAAAACTATACTATGGAAAAATGTAAGAAGATATCGCTAACACTTCAATACTTTAAATACTAAAAATTTTAGATACCTTATAAGAATAATAAAATTTGAATTAATGCCAAATCCCAATTGTTGGTTTCCATGGGCCTTCCTTGCATTGGTGATCTGAGTGAACCAACAAAAATAATTAAAAATAATATTAAACATATATTATATCTTTAAGAGGGAACTTCAAAATGCATAAGTTGTGAGTGAGATGCTCGAGGATAATGGAGTGATCTTCAATGCTTTATTTTCTTGTTTATTTCTTTCTTTCCTTTTAAAAATATTAATTGGTTTTATGTGAAAGAACACATTTTTATTTACCAGCAATTGTCACAAAAATATGATAATGTAAAATATAGTAATCAATTAAATTATTAAAAAATTGTTAAGGGGAAATCCTATGGTTTCAACATCACCTAAGTTTACATGAACTCACAGCAATTGTCTTTACTTCTTGTTATTAGTTATTTTGTACAATAGCTGAATTTTTTGTGAGCCGCCAGTTTATTAAACATGATTCATGTTCATCATCAGTGCTCAAAAGTTCAGAAGTCATTTTCAGGGCGGTTTCGCCCCATTTGTAATAAGTGCATGTTCATACCCCCATGGGGAAAATGTAAAAAGTTGGTTTAAACAGGGTCCTTTTATAAAAGACTCGGCTATCCTTAGTTTTAGCCATTTGAGAGATACTCTAGAGTGTTTTTTCCTTAGGAATTATGCACTACTCATCAGTGGTGCATAATCCCTGAGTTCCTCACTCAAACCTCCAAAGCTGGAGTATTTCCCATGGTGGTCAAAAGCTAAGGTAGTTATTAGAGTCTTGTGTCTAGGATTTTTCACGTGTTAGCCATCTCGATTGAGTCGTATGAACATGCACTAGGTCCCCTAGGAGTTTCGTTTGATTCCGAGAAGAATAAATCTTTCCATAAATTAGATCATTTTTAATGGTTTAATTAAAAAAATTCAAAAAGTGATAAAAACCTCATCCGGAGGCGGAATTGGGCGCGGGGAGGCTTGTTTTAACGCTCAGAGCGTCTTTTTTACCCTAGCGCCAACTTTTCTAAGGTTCACCTCTGGGAACAGTTTTTCATTATTTTAACATTTAGTGGCCATAAAATTACGAAAACACATAATGACAAAAAAATCAAATAAATCAAAATGATTAAAAAATCATTGGAAAAAGTTGGCATATGATTTAAGAGTGATGTACGACTACATTAAGTCTTAAAGCATGCCATTTAGAAGATTGAATTAATTTGAGTGGGTGACGTGAGCATTCACGTGGGCCTCCCTCATTGGAAATCACGATTAGGTGATATGGCACTTGATTAATGCCATGGTGGGTGCATTCCTCATTTTGTGGCCACCTCATAACTTGGCTCCCTATTGAAGATCGAATTACCATTAATGCAACTCAAGTGTGGATCCCCCTCATGATTCACGCATATCCTTGATTACTCACGTGTTTGCAAGATGGAGTGTTGTCGTTCGCTTGGTGTATATTCCTATGTGAGGGTGAAGCTTCCAAAGCTTGAGTGGGGGGCGCCTTGCCTAGGTGGAGGCCACCTCCCCACTCTCAACCACCAACAAGCTCGAGTTATGTGATGTGTCTCACTCCAAGCTACGAATTGGATTGGGTTTGATTGGATTTCGATTGGATGTTAGGTGCCATTGGCTCTCCTCAAACCAATTCGAATTACGTTGGTAGGCTCTTGTATTTTGTATAAAGAGAGGGTCTTGGAGATCTCTTATGATGCATCCTTTGGGAAAGCTTATTCTGCCAAATTGTAACTGTGTTCTAGATATTGCTATATTGAAATAAAAGGAGACTTTGAAGGTCCATATGGTGTTGATCTTGTTCATGGGAATTGCTTCAAGTTAATCAAGGTGATCTTGTTCTATATTGTTGCTTACATTTTCATTGTTTTGATCAAGTTTGTTAAGCTTAGAAGGCTTTATTAAGTTCGTAGGATGGGCATTTTGAGTTCAACTTGTCCATTTCTGTTGGGTTGTTTGTGATTTAAAAGCAGTAGACTATAGTTGGAAATACTAATACTCTTCTAATCCCTTTCAATTTTGCATACTAGATTTGATCAAAACTTGCTTGTAAGTGATATATTGCGTAGATCTTCCAGGTTTGAAGAGGAGTTGGAGCTCGGTTAGGCTTCCCTCATCTCTTCAAAAGACCCTTTTTCCTAACATTTGTGCATTTCAGGGCCTCCCAAAGTTGATCTCGAGTTCCAAAGATTGGCATGAGAAAGTAGTTTGGAGATCCATCTTCAAAGTTTTTTTTTTAAAACCCCTTGTTACTGGTTACATAGAGAGAAGCCCTCATCTAAATTTTTCCTACCTTTGGCTCTCTTTCGCTCCACTTCCCAGTCTCCCATCCTTCAACCCTTTCGCTGCTCTACTTCATCTCATTGTTCGCTGCCCTAAACAGTGACTAGCAGGTCTTCTTCACTCAGTCCTTTATTCCTCCATTTTCCAGCGTATCACATTCATCTCCTTTCACTATTTTGCTGCCTCATAACAGTTACCAACATTCTTTTTTCTGCTCCTCCATTCATTCCCTAAGAACTTTAAAAGAAAACACTAAAAAGTTTGTGAGTTTAGTTTGATTAGTAGTTAGTTTTTGTTATTGTTTAGATTAAGTCTTTCTAGTTTCATTTTCGTTACTAGTTAGATCTTAGTTCCATTGTTTAAATTAGATCTTACTTGCATTTGTTTTAGTATAAATCTCTTTTAGTAGTTAGATCCTAGTTTGCATTTCATTTCTTGCTAAATTTGCACATAGTATAGATCTCATTCTAGGCCTCGCATTTAGTTTACATTTTTGCATTTGTTTATCTATCTTTTAAAAGATAAAAATTGCATACAAAATTAGTTCACTTCTATCATATTTTAGATCTCATTTCTAGCATTTTAGACATTTGTTTGTTTGCTGGTCTTTTTTTTTCTTTTTTTTTTAATTTCAAAGTTTAGTCTCATACCATTTTGCACTTTAGATTTCATTTTACAAGCCTAAGTTCAAGTAGTTTCAAGTATCATCTTTGATTTGGACTAATGCTAAAGGGTGTTTGTAGCTTGAATCTTTGTTGTGTGTAGGTGTGAGACAAAGCTAAATCCAAAAGAAGACTTGAAGTGAAAAAGAAGAAGGACAAAAATCAAGTGAAGAAGAGAACCATTACAAAAAAACAAAGGTAGCTTGAAACCAAACCTCAAACCAAGACTTGACATTCTCCTTTTTAATTGTAAAACTCTTAAGAGTTTCAAAGTTCATTTCTACTTCTCTCATTTCTCTTAAAGGTTGAAAATCCTAAAAAATTTGTAACTTGATTAATGAAACAAGGCTAAGTGGGATAAAGCCTCTCATAGTTGGTTCTTCTTCCCCATTTGGGGAAGAGTGTTTTGTGTGCTCTCTTTCTTTAGCTTAGTTTACCTTTGCAAAGTAGCTTAGTTTCCTTTTTGTTGTAGAACACTAATCGCTAGATTAGTTCAATTTTGCAAGTAGTATATTAACTGTCTTTCATTGTTTCATTATTTATTTGAGCTATAATTTGGTTTTTTGCTCACAATCTACTTGATCTTTTAAAAAGAACCAAAAACTCTTGAACTTGTCATAATACAAGTCAAAAGCACTCTCATTCGAAGAGCATAAGCACTGCATTTTCCTTGCATTCGTCATATATATTAGTTAAAATCTATTGAACTTTTGTCATAAGACAAAGTCAAGAGCACTCTCTATCGGAGAGTTTCATTGTGTGCTCTAATCTAAAACACTTCAAACTCACATCCCCATTAAAATTTATCTCGTTTCTTTCCATCACCAAGTATGCTCTGCCGACCCTAAAAAGTTGGATTATTACTCAGAACGATGATTGGATTTGTTAATCTCATAAGCGATAACCATAATAAAATCTTTCCCCCATAACCAACGAACCGGCGTTGTTTCGAGAAATACTCAGGTAGTGGGAAAATTCCAAGTGTGGGCGCCGAGCAACCCAATCTGGACACTCACTGGTTAAATTCTCTGAACACCTAGCTTGTGATTCCAGACAGATCCGTCATGTCTTCGAATGGAGCCACTGAAGGTATACTATTTCTGGTTGGGCGCATACCTTGATTTTTCTAGCCTTAATAATCAAGATCACTAAAATTTACTTTAAATTTACAAAGAACACTTGCAAAATGATCTCACGAACACACTGAACTATTGTATCAAGCATCCAAGTACTCTACTTTTTTGACTCCATTTCCTAACGGATAAGGCACTGGTTATTTTTCAATTATCTATCTGAAGTGCATACTCTGAATTTATTATATTGTCTAAATTGTGGATGCTTTGCTTATCAATCAGTTGTGTTTCATTTAAATAAGCTTGCAAGTATATCTTTGTGTTGCTTAATTTCCAATTATTGTAAAGTTGTGATCTCTCATCATAAAACTCCTAAACAACACTCATCCACATCACCACATACAAAAACACTTAAAAACACAGAGCCATAGAAACTCTTTGTTAGGGACAATCCCCCTTGGATTCGCTAGGAGTTAGCCTAAACGGAGGAGCTGGGATTCAGGTGACAGTACCTGGCTCATTGTTTGCCTCCAAGGCCACACCTCTCCCACTTGTAGTGAGGAGACAACTTTCGAAATATTTTTGCTGCTGGTGTGCATCTCAGCAAACAACACTCTTAATTAAAAACTAAGTTATAATAAGTTTTATCATTTCCTAAAAAAATACATATAAAATATAATTAATAACTTCAAATTAAGAAAAGTGTTTTCCTAATTTTACCACTATATGTCATATAATCACTGAATAATATATATGTCATATAATCACTGAATAATATTTTTGTAAGGAAAGAAATTAAATTCATTCTAAAACTCATTACAAAATGTTTCGATACCTAAAACATATCATAAATCATCTACATAAAAAAATTGATTTTATTAATACATATATAAATTATAACGTTCATAATGCTAGTTTCATTTTATTTATATTAAATGTTATAGGTTTGTTTTTAAAAAAATTACTATGTTAATAATTATTTCTCTACTATAACTAATATTATGAAAAATTGTAAAAACATATCACTAACATTTTAACATTTTAATATTGTTTATATATATATATATAGACAGATATAGATTAAGTACAATGCACTTATTTAGTTCATCTAAAGGATATATATATGTGTGAGAGAGAATCAAACAAATGCAATGAACTTAATCTATATTCATAAAAAATTAATTTTCTTATTGCAATGTATTTATTTTTCTTTTTTTTCTTCACACGCGAAAAAAACATGTCTCTTGATATTTATAGAATCAAAGAGTACATATAGACTATTCAGAGGACGGGAACACATGACAACAACACCAGTAAAAAACAAACAAAAGGACCATCCATCAAAAGAAAGGTAGATATATTAAGCAAAAAGCTGCTAAATAGACCCAAGAACCACCTAACTGGCCAACAAAACTACAGAATACCATAGACAAATACATACCAAAGAGACAAAAACTAGAAACTACACAACAGAGGGTGCAAAATTCTCCAACCAAACAACAAACAAGAGAGAACCAACAACAACTAATTGAGAAAATATATCGAGTCTTTAAAAGTAGAAACACCTTCCACTATTTATTCAATGTGAATGACTCCTTTACCACCCAAGGAATCCTTTGATATGTTGTCAGCTTCTACATTATGTTCTCTGTAAATGTGCTCAATATTGTATCCACTAAGAGAGTCCAAAAGTTCTGCAATTCTGGCACACCAATGAGACAAAGAAAGGACTTGTAGGTCATATTTCTTCTTCACCCAATTAACAATGACTAAGGAATCGCCCAATATCTGAAGTTGATCTATTCTCAGTTGTTGGCACTTGTCACCAACAACCATTCCATGTTTGTTAGAAAAGGACCCAACAACTGTCACCAACAACCCTTCCATTGTTAGAAAAGGAATGGGTCCCCATATTTTATTTGCTCAGCACATTTAGTTCCATGAAAAGGATGCCATGTAATATTTTTAGGTCTTAAGGTTCTGTTATTATTTAAGTTTTCTCATTTTCATCATGGTTATGTTTTCATTTGGATTTACATCAATCAGTTGTGTTGTTTTTGCGAAGAAGGATACATAATATTGAACTATGGATATTCGTATCATTACTCATTATCGTCATTCGTCTTTGGATTCCATGACTGAAAGCATGGAATTCAAAAGCTGAAAAATAGCTCGATTATCTTGATTACTATTGATTCTGCATCCTTCTAATGGAATTCTGTCGCCTGTCCAGAATAACTGAATTTTCCACATAAATGAATGCTAAGATAACATTGTGTTTATTTCCCTTTGAGAGAACGACCACTAATGTTGATTTAATATATACCACATTCATGGTTAAGTTTGTACTTCTTTCACCTCTTAAATTTCAACATGTTTTATGGCACATCTTTTGATTGTTACTTAACTTATTGTTAGATCTTTTTGGTGAAAGTTGATGTTTAATATCATGAAATTTGGGTACGTGTATTGGATCTTTTATAAGTCATCAAAGTTATTTTGGAAAACTATGGGCTATGTGGACGATTTGATCTATGCTTATCGGTACCTTGGTGTCATTTAAACAATGTTATTTCATTATTTTTAAATTTTATATCTTATTACTTTGATCGTCACCAAGGGTGTTGTAGGATCAATTTATTCGATCAAATGGGGTTCAATCTTATCATTATGAACATAGTTAAACCCAATACCTTGATAACATATTATCTCTAATCCATACATAAATATAGGGTGGTTGAATATTGTTTTCTCTTACAATTCAGTAAGGGTTAAAATGTTTAATTTACCACTCGACTTAATAATTACACCCGAGAAAATAAGGTCATTCATTTAATCGCTTGATCTGTTGATTAATGCGATTTGATGTCACTAATGTTGGGGAATTAGCACTATGTTCATGCATTAAATCTGTCGAGCTAGGACTGAATCATAGTTAGTAGTGATGTGTACTGTTTTGGCATCCCACATGTCCTATTAAGCTCATTTCTTTTTGCCACCTCAACGTCGATATTATTGCAACTAGTTGACATGGTACCTATGTTGGCATGCAGTCTGCATGATTACATGTCACACCTGTAGGCTCACGCTTTCCTTTGTGACACCTATCTCTTCTCAGTACATGTTATTAAAAATGATGTAGTGTATTATGTACTATGCGATTAGTACTTACTACGCTCAATCATAAGTGATTTTGAAAAAAGAACAGGCTAGGTCAGTGATGCACCTACACTATACTTCTTCTTGATTCATCCTCTATGAGGGTTTCACAATACATAGAGCTATCAAAATATCGGTTTAGTCTCAGTTCTTCTCTGGTCTTTGCTTTACTTCTAAGCTCCGTAATCCATCATTATCCACTAAAGCCATGGGGCATATTTGTAGAATTGAACCTGACAATTCAACTAATGTTGAGTCTGATTCTCAAATTCTGAAGGATTTTGAAAAGGCTGGTTGGTTGGACTTCATTAGGAAATTCCATGGTTATAGCAAAAAAGTTACAATAGCCTTTGCCAAATCATTTATTAGAATAAGGATGCGCTCAGAGACGTAGAGTTGCAGATTGATGAATAATTCATCTTTGTGGCCACAAGTTTATCAAGGGATGGTGAAAGATGGGTTAAGCATACACCTTTGAAAAGTGTTCCATGGAAGCAGCCATTAGCTAAGCTCATTGACCCTAAGCAATATACCAAAGGTATTCCATTGACCTTCTTCAAATATAAGTGGAAGAAAATGGTTAAACCTATTTTTTATTTCATTACGTGTGAGGGAAGAAATAGAAATGTGTTGAGATATCACATCGGGATTTTCGTGGCCACATTAGGGTTTTAGTTAAATTTACCGCACTTCTTACTGCTTAGTCTCAAGGCTATGTCATCCATTTATCATAAAAAATTTAAGGTCTCCGAGAAAGTCTTATGCCATTTCAACCTTAACATAATTTTGGTTGAATTTCACTTGACTCGACTGGGTCAAACATGGCATGCATTTTTAGAGAGGAATGGATCTGACAGGGTGAAACCAGAGTAGTGAGGGGTAGTTTTAGATGTTGAACAAAATGCCCTTCCAAATGTTGGCCAAGCTACCATTTCTGTAGCTCAGACATCCCTTCATGTTGACAGAAACCCTGACCATCAAAATTTGGTGTCTTTGCCTCATGACCTATTGATTTTGTCGGACCAAGTGCATCAGAATCATGCTCAGGAAGAGTCGAGCTCACAAGAATGGGTTCAATTAGTCCACACTCAAGAATATTTACAACTTGAAGGTCAATATTCTAGAGGTTGGAATTCTGAAAACAAAATCCTCATTATAAGTGGATTTTGTGCATCAAATTAAGAATTGTGAGCAAGTCTCGGGTTCTTTTTCTCAAAATAATTATGAATTGAAGCTTCCTGATGATCATTTTAATGAGGATTAGGCCTATGATTCTACATCTCGGGTTTTTGTTCCTATTTCAAATATTAATGTGCCATTGAAACATATGTTGTCCCCTCTCTAATGAAATCATTTGGACGATGTGGCTCAATGGTTCTGTCATGGGGTTAGTTTGCAGGATGATGAGTTTCACACCGATGAGGAGACCTTTGATGATATTGCTAATTTCTCATTAGAAAATATGGGGGTGACTCGTCTTCTTGACGATGTGAATAAAATTAAGGATTTGATTAACAATGAAGTTTCCCAAGTTCCTGATATACAACCGGTAGTTGACACTCTTGAACTTCTGGGAAAAATGGAACAGGGTCACATCCAAGATGCTATTACAATACTAAATTTCTCTCATTAGGTACTCGAGACTATCGAAACATTCAATCAGCAACCACTAAGTAAGACTGAGATGTCACTTAAAAAAAGGGTAAACCTTGCAAGGCATCTAATATCCCTGTGAAAAATGTTACGGCTGAGAGACAAGCTCATCTTTTATCTAGAAACAATAGATACAGGAAGGCCAAGCAAAATAAACAGAATAACCAGTGCACCTTTGTTGATGTATATGTAACATCGGAATGTATTTCACCTATGTATATTGTACTCCTATAGAGATGTATTATTCCTCTATATGGAAGTGTCATCATTTGTATTGACAAGTGTCGCAAGTGTCGTAACTTGCCGATGGGTTATTAGACCACCATGTGTGGGGTCGACCCTAATTAAGTTAACCATGGGTTATTAGGCTAAGCTAGACAAGTCGGCCCCACTGGTTTATTGGGCAGGACAAGACAAGTATAAATAGAGATCGGAAGATCTCTATTTGATCACTTCATTACTCACTCTTCCATCTCTCGGAAAGTGGTGCACATGTGAGGAGGAGGATCATCTGCTAGTAGAAGACTATCTCTTATACTTGGGTTGTACTATTTGCTCTTTCTATCTCTGAGGAAGTTATTGGGGTTTTTCACCTTTATGGTTTTCCCCAAGTAAACTCTGTGTGTCTATTGTCTCATGTGATTGCTTGACGTGATTGTTATGCATTGCTATGATTGATATGTTGTTCATGTTATTCTCTCAGTAAAGATCCTAGAGTATATTGGATTAAATGCTCAAAAATTAACATGGTATCAGAGCTTCCCTGAGAAGAAGACATTGTACAGTGGCATAAACTAGGGTTTCTTGTTTATTGGGTTTCTCTCCACAGATTTTGGAAAAGTAATATGATAGATTGACTCTCCTCAGCAAGGTGAATCTTTCTGTTCAATTAGAATTCAATTCTGGGCACTTTCAGTTTTGGCCCTAAATATTAGGGTTTCCACAAAAATAGGAACTTCTGAAATCTGAAGACATAGCTAGAAGCTCCTTGGAAAAATCGAGGTTTAGAGATTTGGATCGAACTTTTTGGTTGGGTGAAGCTCCGGGAAACTCAAACCCTAATTCAGGGTCCTCCCTAATGAATCTAGGAAGACTAAAAGGCATTTCTGAAGGGTGAAACTTTGCAGATCTCAAATTCTGAATATACCAGTCTCATCAGCTTATCAAGGCGCATCTTTCCATCCTTTCATAAATTTGAAATTCACATTTTGAATTTTTAGGGTTTCTTTAACAAACCCTAATCCAGGACCAGATCCCATTTTCAGCAAATCAAGTGGTAAGATCTAAATCTTTTCTATTTCCATTTGAATTACTCTTTAAGATGTCTCACCACACCAAGCTTGAAGAAAAGCTTGAAGGGGCTGATAACTTCCGAGCATGGAAGTATAGGATTGGGTTAATCCTGGAAGAAAATGAGTTACATACTTATATAAGTGAAGAGGTCACTGTCCCAGAGGGAGATGAGGCTAAGGCCTTACATAAGAAGAACTTGGTCAATGCAAAGAGAATCATTGCTGATTCTATCAAAGACCATCTCATACCACATGTGTCATCTCTAAAGACACCCAAGGAGATGTTTGAATCTTTGACCAAGCTGTTTGAAGGAAAGAACATAAATCGGAAGATAACTAGCGGAACCAATTGAAAGGGGTAAATCTTCAGAATGGAGAGACCATTCAATCCTATTTCTCTAAGGTATCTCAGATCAAGGAACAACTTGAAGCCGTGGATGAAGTGGTGGAGAATGGTGAAATTGTTATGACCACTTTGAATGGCCTACCTAGGTCATGGGATTCCTTTATCCAAGGAATCTGTGCAAGAAGAAAACTGATCTCCTTCAGTAGACTATGGGAGGAATGTTCACAAGAAGAGGCTAGGCTTGTTGCCCGAGAAGAAAAAATGGGAAGTGAAGATCAAGCTCTCACAGCTCTCACAGCTCACACCAAAAGAAGCAAGCCCAAGAAGGAGCACTCTCATCACAAGAAACCTTTTCAAAAGGGTAAGAAGAATATGAGATGCTACACTTGTAATGAGAAGGGACACTTTGTTGTAGATTGTCCCAAGAACAAAAGGGACAACAACAACAACTTCAATAACAAGAAGAAAAATAACAAAAGAAGATATCATGCTCATGCTGCTGAGGATGATGAACCACCAAAGAAGAAGGCTAGGGCAGAAAGTGATGACTCATCTAGTGAAGATGAATATGTTCTAATCTCTGCTCTCACAGGTACTATTTCTCATGATTGTAATGATTGGCTTATTGACAGTGGGGCTTCCAAACACATAACTGGGTTTAAAGAATCTTTTGTAAACCTATCTGAACATGAGTCACCCCATAAGGTGAAGCTTGGGGATGACTACCAATATCCTATCAAAGGAAGTGGTGAAGCCTCCTACAACCTAGACTCTGGGAAGTCTTTGAAAATGAAAGATGTGTTATATGTACCTGGGCTCAAGAAGAACTTACTCTCCATATCTGCATTGGATGCAAAAGGCATGAGGGTTGCATTTGTAAATGGCTAAGTACTAATATGGCCAAAAGGTAAAACTATTGATGATGCAGTAGTGATTGGAGAGCAAGAGAGAGGTTTGTATAAATTAAAGGGACAACCTGAACATGCCATGGCACATGAATCCATGGAGCCAAGTGAACTTTGGCATAGAAGGCTTGCACATGTGCACTATAGAGCACTACCAATTGCAAGCAAAGCTGTAGAGGGTCTTCCTGAAATCAAGACAAAGCAGGAAGGTGTTTGCAAACGATGTGCAAAAGGAAAGAACATAAAGAAGGCATTTCCAAGCAGTGAAAGCAAAGCTAAAGGAATCTTGGAAATTATCCACTCCGATGTATGCGGTCCAATGTCATCCAGTTCTCTGAGTGGGTATGTATACTATGTCACTTTCATTGATGATTTATCTAGGAAGACTTGGGTTTACTTCTTGAAGAACAAAGATGAAGTGTTTGATAAGTTCAAGGAATTCAAAGCCTTGATGGAAAATCAAACTGATAAGAAGATCAAGACATTCAGATTCAACAATGGAGGAGAATTCACTTCAGGTGAGTTCAAGAAGTTATGCAATGATTTAGGGATTAAGAGGGAGTTCACCACTCCTTACAATTCACAAAATAAAGGAGTAGAAGAAGTTACTTCAGAATAGGACTCCAGCAGCTCCTGCAAGGAAGCAAAGATTTAGAGGGAATCCACCCAACAAACAAACAAAGATAAGTATTTGAATTTTCATTTCTTGTATATTCTGTTTGTTTAAATAATGTTATTCAATGATGTATATACTTAGGTTCCTAGACTTAGGTTTTGTATGATGCATATTAGAATAATTGCATTAGTGAACAGTATACTACTAATATGCATGTGATGGGTAAGTGGCCTATGGCACTGTACAACATTCCATTGCTACTTATCTAGAATGAAACCTCTTTGCTGACATGTTGGAGTTGTGTGAAGCTGTCTGAGAACCCGGTGTTCCACGACAGGTCAAAGCACATAGAGATCAAATATCACTATATCAGGGATATGGTGCAGAGAGGAGCAGTGAAGCTCCTGTATGTTGCGACGAATGAGCAGGTTGTAGATGTGCTGACGAAACCACTAGCCAGAGTGAAGTTTGAGTACTTCAGAGAGAGGATTGGTGTTCTTCAGATTGACGACACTTCAAGGAAGAAGTGATGGACACATTTGCTGGAAGCCATTCCGAGCATGGTGAGAGGAGGATCCTTCCATGGCTATGGATGTAAGTGCTGGATGATGAGCATCAAGATGATGCTTCAGTTATTGCTCTGTATATGCATCATGTTGGATGCTTGTTATGATCAATTGGATCATGTATATGTATATGCATCATGTTGGATGCTTGGACCATGTATCTGTATATGTATCAGGTGGATACGTTGTATGATCAGGTAGATCATGTTGATATATATCAGGTGGATACATTGTGTGATCAGGTGGATCATGTATCTATGTATGTATCAGGTGGATACATTGTATGATCAGGTGGATCATGTATGATGATATGTATCAGGTAGATACTTGGTATGCATCAGGTGGATGCATTATATGATCAGGATGATCATGGATGATGAGCTTCAGGATGTTGCTACAGATGATATGCATCAGGACAGTGAAATGATGATGATCAGGATGATCATGTGATGATGTACATCAGGATGATGTATGGTGAGTATCAGGTTAATACTCTGTGGCCATGGCCAGGTTGTGCAAGGGTAGCATGTAATAAGTCCTGGAGATCTGGACAACATGAAAAAGGCCTCAGATACTCTTTAGAGATCTTGCTTGGCAAGACACTCTTTTAAGGTTTTGTTAGACCACATGTAATAAGTCCTGGAGATCTGGACAGGATGAAAAAGGCCTCAGATGCTCTTTAGAGATCTTGCTTGGCAAGACACTCTTTTAAGGTTTTGTGGACCACATGTAATAAGTCATGGAGATCTGGACAGGATGAAAAAGGCCTCAAATGCTCTTTAAAGATCTTGCTTGGAAAGACACTCTTTTAAGGTTTTGTGGTGGGGGGTCACATGTAATAAGTCCTGGAGATCTGGACAGGATGAAAAAGGCCTCAGATGCTCTTTAGAGATCTTGCTTGGCAAGACACTCTTTTAAGGTTTTGTGACAGTCACATGTAAAAGATCCTGGGAGATCCAATAGGTTGAGATGTGTGCTCGTAAAATGCCTGGGATTCTCTTTCGAGGTTTTGTTGACGCACGTAATCAGTCCTAAGGATTCCACAGTATGGCCAGTGATGATGAAGACCTGCAGGTGGTGGGCCTACATCCAGTATGAAAAAGGACTGGCTCTGTAGAACTTCCTATGACGAGTAGATCGAAGATTGATTGAGATTGCAGCAGTAGTGACGATGACGATGATTCGAGGGCAATGATTCGTTGATGACGATCCAGAGAAGAAGACTTGTGCTAGCAGATCTGTGTCAAGAAATACCTTCCTAGTTAAGAGGGAGTGTTGATGTATATGCAACTTCGGAATGTATTTCACCTATGTATATTGTACTCCTATAGAGATGTATTATTCCTCTATACGGAAGTGTCGTCATTTGTATTGACAAGTGTCGTAACTTGCTGATGGGTTATTAGACCACCATGTGTGGGGTTGGCCCTGATTAAGTTAACCATGGGTTATTAGGCTAAGCTAGACAAGTCGGCCCCACTGGTTTATTGGGCAGGACAGGACAAGTATAAATAGAGATCGGGAGATCTCTATTTGATCACTTCATTACTCACTCTTCCATCTCTCAGAAAGTGGCGCACATGTGAGGAGGAGGATCATCTGCTAGTAGAAGACTATCTCTTGTATTTGGTTTGTACTAGTTGCTCTTTCTATCTCTGAGGAAGTTATTGGGGTTTTTCACCTTTATGGTTTTCCCCAAGTAAACTCTGTGTGTCTATTGTCTCATGTGATTGCTTGACGTGATTGTTATGCATTTCTATGATTGATATGTTGTTCATGTTATTCTCTTAGTAAATATCCTAGAGTATATTGGATTAAATGCTCAAAAATTAACAACCTTGATTCCATTCATCCATATACAATATCACAATGGATTAAGCCTAATCAAGATGCACAAGAAACTCGAAATGAATTTGAATCAAAAGGGGAAGAGGTCGTTCATGACAAGGAAGTTAGAGTTGAGTTTAATGCTGATCAGATTGTGAAAGCCAATGAAAAACATGTTGAACAGTGCCCCCAAGCTGATTTTAAGAGCAACCTTTCTTTGCAAACTTATTTTCCTGATATTGACATTGCTCTTTGGAATTTTTGGAAAGAAGCGTCTCCCTCTTTTGGTTAAGATTTTACAGATCACAAGCACGTGGATACAAAGTAACCCTGTGATGCTAATTGCCTCAATTTAGTCCACTATTATCAAGATAAAATTTATTCAATGGATGAACAGATCACTTACCTCCACGATAAAATTGCAGAGCTTATAACGCAAAAGAGGCTATTTAATGAACAACACCAAACAGAGATCAATGAGCTCAAGAAGAAGTTGAAGAATGCTACTGGTGGTATAGTGATTAATACCACATGTGTTAATATATTTGTCAATCCAAGTGCAAACGATCCTATGAACCCAAAATAATTCATATCATGATACTAGTTTTCAATTTTGGTTTTCTGTATATATCATACTATTGTTAACGTATTTTTTTATCAATGGCTAAGTTTTCTCTCTTTTAATTTGACTAAATAGATTGTTTTGTTTATCAGTTTTTTCCTTTTTAATAAGAAGTACATAATCAAAGATTCTGCAGCTACTTCGATTTATCTTTTTATTATTATTATTTTATTTATTATGTTTCTTATTTAGTTCCTTGACTATATTTAGGGAAAGAGGTTAAGGCATCATATATTAGTCTAAATCATATCAAGATCATCTAGCTAGAAAACGTGTAATGTATCTAGTGCAACAAGAAAGCTCTTGGGAAAGTCAAGCAAATTTTCATAGGGACCATAACGCAAGTAACTCAGCTTTGGTGTTGGAACTAAAACCACAGTTCTTCTTCAATTTGAACATATGTGTAGGATTGAGTAATAGGATCATTCCACCACCAAATATTTTTCTCTTTCAAGTCCCATAAAAAAACCAGTAGCAAAATTACGAGTAGGAATATGAGGAATAATTCTTGGTTTTTTCTTAACTTATGTCGCTGCATAGTCCCTGTACATACTGATAATTTTCAAAATGAAAACATATATATTCATTGTCCCATATTCAAAAATATGATAGTTCCTATTTTTCCATAATTCCCTGCATATAAAGACTGGGAGAGCTTTATGAACACAGTACTTATTTACCCATTCTTCCAAATTTTCTTCCACCATCAAGATTCCCTAGTCCTGTTTCAATCCCAAATAAAAAGGAACAAGTTTCCAAACATTTATGTTGAAAGGACAATGTATAAAGATATGCTCAACAGATTCACAATGGAATTTTCATAAGGAAGACCAGCTAGGGCCAACCCATCCTCTCCTTAGTAGGTTGTCCCAGGTTAATATGTTGTTTTCACAAACCAACCATATAAAACACTTAATTTTGAGTGGCATATGCCACTTCCAAATTTTTGTATACCACCATTTTGAAGTATTGTTTGAGAAGTAATTTGTAAGATCATTATAAGTAGCTTTTGCAGTCATTGTACCAAAGGCTTCATTGAGTGACCAAACCATAATATCAGCTTCATTTATGAGCCTAATCCCAACACTGTTCAAACAATAAATATACTATGTCCACTTATCCCATCTACCACCAAAACCCATATCTTCTTCAATCATCCAATAAGAGTCAAAGTGACTCCACCACAGAGATCTCTTTATGCATGCCTGAGCAAAAAAACCCAATTATGCAAGATACTCCAAAATATAGGAAGAAAGGATATATTTTTCTCCAATCCCAATGACTGGATCAATACCAACCAAAACATTTGTGCCATTCCCAACATTCCAAGGCATACCCCTACTAATCCAAGGAAAGGTTCTAACAAATCCATTCCAAAATTTTGATACATTGTGGATATGCTTGACAGATCTTCTAATCCATCCCACAGGATTCCCTTTAAGATATTTAGTTTTTAAAACATCACACTAAAGACCAGATCCAAAAAGACTCGTCCAGAGGCTTTTCATGCTGAGGGCTAGACTAAACCAATGAATGTTCTTGATATCCCATCCCCCAAATATTTTAGGCTTTGCAAATCTCTCCCACCTAACCAAATGTATCTTGTCTCCATCATTTGTACAAGACCACATGAAATCAAACTCTAATAATGTGAATAATAGATTGAGGCACCATTGTAAGGGATAACTAATAAAATGGTATGCCCACTAACACTGATTTAATGAGTGTAAGAATTATCCCCAGAGAAAGGTACCTGTAAGTCCATTTATTAATTATTTTATCAACCTTCTTAACTAGCCAAAGCCAGTCCTTGACTTTGTAATTTTTTGGATTCAATAAGTATCCTAAATACTTCATACCATCATTTAGCTCCATCACCTGATAATGAAGGAAACTGTAATTTGATACATAATGTCTTCCCCAAGCTTATTCTTGATAAATGTATATTTAGAATGACTAATGTCCATCCCTGATGCAGAACAAAATAAGGAGATGATTTCAATATAGACCGACCATTCATCAATGGTACCTTTCCCAAACAAAATAACATCATCTATAAAGAGTAAATGAGTAAGAAAAAGAGTAGATGATATTTTGATACAAGTCAGCTTGCCTTCAGCTTTAGCACACTTAATTAATCTACTCAAACCTTCAATCACCAGTATGAAGAAAAGGAAGGAAAGAGGACACCCCTTTCTTAATCCCCTAGAGCTATTAAAAAAATCAGATGGGTATACATTGATTAGAACTGCAAAGCGTGTTGAAGTTACACAAGCCATTATCCAATTGACCACTAAGAGTGGAAGGCTAATATGAAGAAGGATTATTCTCAGGAAAACAAATCCACTTTGTCATAAGCCTTGACCAAATCCATTTTCAGTATTAATGCATCCAAATTTTTCATCTTTATAGAATGTAGACCTTCTTGAGAAACACCCACAACATTCAAAATCTGTTTATTGACTAAAAAGCCAAATTGTTCTTTTATCATATCTTCAATTAACTTAAGATTTAATCTATTTGAAATAATCTTTGTAATCACTTTGTAAATGATATTACACAATTAAATGAATCTCAAATTTAACTAAACCATCTTCACACTATAATATAATAAAAATATAATAAATGTGTGTTATTATTATATCTCACCACCAATGTTGTTATCTTAAATAAAAAGATTAAACCTTATATGTTCAAACTGCAGTAATATCTTAATTGTATTACTCAAACTCTTTTCAATTAATACTATATAATTCACTTGTCATAATTTAAGAAATACAGTTACATAATATTCTCTCTCATAATTCTTTATAACATGTATACCATATATTAGAACCTTATGTAGATTACATCCAATTTCATATTTACCTATTTCAAAATTACATATTTTATATTAATATTATATCTAACTTGAAAAATAAATAATATATTTTTTATAAAAATACATAAATATTTATTAATTGAACAAAGATAATAAAAAATCCAGAAAGTGACAATGTAAACAAGCTAAGTAGCTTGGTTCCATTTGCTTCCATGAACAAATTCTTGAGTAGAGGTGCAACAAAGATAACAATCGTTAACTCAAAGTCAAGGTCCTAGTCCAAAAAGATGTTCAAAACCAAATCCAAGTGCTAAAAACTATCAATAAGTATGTCCCCACAGGGACTATATAGTAATCGTGCAAAGCAATTAAACCGTTCATACCGTTTAATTTTTTTTCTTGTTCTAAAGTTAAACATTAAAAAAATAATTTTCTATTTAACATAATTTTAATAAAAATTATTTATATGCAATGCTATTGGGTGCGGAGGATGACGTTGTCCTAGGAAAATGTTACCAGGACTTGGAAGCATTCTTATGTCATGCCGGACATACATTACAATGATCTGACATCTTTGTGATAAGTGCAGGTAATGCAACAAGCAAGTATGAATTTATGAAGGAATCCACTAATGCTTCTCCCAACGAATGCTATGATTATATTGTGGTGGGAGGAGGGACAACGGCGTGCCCCTTGGAAACAACACTCTCGCAGAACTTCAATGTGTTTCTTATTAAATGAGGGGGATCACCATATAAAAACATAAATATCATGAGGGTATAGAATTTCACATCAATTTGGCGGACGTTTTTACTTCCATTCCCTCTCAGGTGTTTGTTTCCGAGGATGGTGTTGTGAATTTGAGAGAGAATTTTCTTGGAGGTAGGAGCTCTATCAACACAGGATTTTACAGCTTCGCCAGCCCCCAGGACGTGAGAAGGAATGGATGGGATGGAGAACTTGTGAATTTTCTTTTCCTTGGGTTGAGAAAATGGTCGCTCATAGACTTGAGATTAAGCCTTGGAAAATTGTAGTCAAGGAAGCACTTCTTGAAGTGGAAATTTCGCCTTAGAATGTCTTCACCTATGACCATATCTATGGAACCAAGGAGGGAGGGACTATTTTCCATAAACATGGATATATGCATATTGCGGCTAACCTCCTGATCTATGCCAATCCCTGGAAGCTAACTGTTTTGTTGCATGCAACTATGGAGCGCTTTCTCTTGTCCAAAGGTATGTTCAATTGCTATTTTTTTTAGGATCTATGGATTTATAAACTCCTCTAATCATTAAAAAATTGGCTAAATGGATGAACTATTTCTATTATAAACTATAGTTTACCAAATGATGTCTTGCCTATATGGGGATTTGTTGATATTCAAAGGCAAATTGCTACCCATTGCCCTTCATTGTTAGCCCAGTGCGTTCTATTCCTCGAGAATGTAGGAAGTGGCGTGAGGGGTGAGTAGATGAATTTGTAAATGCTTGTGAATTGTAGAGGTTGTTTCCAGAAACAAAGTCTGAATAAAGTTGATCGATACAGATATTCCCATATTGATAAGATTCAAGGACAACTATCAACTTATTCATTTGGTTTGTCAGTTGTCAGTTCACTTATGTAGGCACATGTGAGTTGTAAGGTTGTCTGTGCTTGTTGTGCCAATAATATGGGCTGAATATAGGTTGATGGGGTTGGGTTGGTGTGTTGCATAAATTGAGGAATCCAAAACCTAAAATACCAGAGCAGACACATAGTACTAGCAAATTGATGTTATAGAGTTATCTGTTACAATTTTCTTGTAGCTTCATGTTAGTTTCATGGTCAATATTTCATTTCACCGATGTACATGTTATTTCATTTTACCAATGTACATGTTATTCTCATTGGACTAATCATTAGTCCATATACTATTATTGATCATTGAAAATAGTCATTAGTTCAATCAGTATTTCATTTCATTGAATGTACTTGTTATTCTCATTAGACTAATGTTTGTTAGTTCATTTATAACAACGTCGAATTCCAATACTTTGGTGATGAATCTCTAAACTCAAAACATTATTATCAATTCAAGTTGGCAAAAGGGTGTTACCACCTGTGATTACATATAGAGTTAAAAAGCTATTAAGAATATTGGATGTTGAGAGTTTGTTATATGGAAGGTGTTCATTCGATTGTGCACAAATGTAAAACGTTGCTAGCACTTTTGGATATTGAGAATTTCTTTTTTTATGGTGTTCATTAAGACTTGCATCCAGTTTCAGTTCATGGTTGTAGAAGAAATGGAAATGCCTTGGATAGAACTGTGACATCCTCGTCCATTAAAAACCTGCATATAGTGGGAGGAAATAATTATTAGAAGAGACGTGATATAAAGTTTACAACACAGACCGCAAATAAAGACGAAATGGTGGTTGAGTCCAGGAGCTTCCGGGTGGACAATTTGTCCCTCACCATGCTTGAAGTGTGCTTGTAATCTCGTTTTCTTGTAAAGAATTTATTTGACATCAAATCTCGTTCAAGAACAAGATTTTAATTTCTTTCTTTCATATGTCTCATAACATTAAAATGTTAATGTAAATAATTTTTTTTATTCTTAAATGAAATTATGTAGACTTATAAATTCTTATTTTTAGTTTTTTTATATATAATTTTTTTTTTATTTGATTATTTATAATTATTTAGCAAAATTATGATATACGAAGGTAAATTTGTGATTCAATAGATTAGAAATATTTAAGGAGTTTGGAATATATAATCAATCAAATCAATTTATATGATGTGTATAGATTACTTGAATATAAGTAAGCCAATCCTATTATATGCGTGCTATCCTTAAGCTAAATACATTAAGAATAAAATAAAATTAATGTATTATATAAATATCACAAACTCTAAATTAAAAGATCAATATTATAATTTTATTATAAACAATTTAAAAATAGCTAAAACTATATTATAAATTCTCAATTAAACTATCAAAATTATAATTTTACTATAAGCAATTTTAAAATATCTTAAAGACATTTAAAACATTTTGTAACATTACATATCAACTTTATAACACATTAATTCATTAAAAATGAAGAGAGTTAAAAAACTTATTTTAAATTTCAATATGTAAATAATATATTAAAATAATTAATTATTTGTGTTTTATTTTCTTTATGTAGAATAGACTAAAAATCATATTTAGTGGATAATAAGAATCTCTTATTCATCATTATATTAGTTACAAGTCTTTTGATCATAATTATTCTACATACAATAATAATTACATATTTGAAGACTATGGTTTTTATATGCATTTGATCATAATTATTCTACATACAATAATAATTACATATTTGAAGTCTATGGTTTTTATATGCATAATAGGTATTGGTCTTACACCTACACTAACATAGCCCACTCTCATAAAAATGTAATTGGTTGTATATGCTTGTTATCCAGTGCTAAATTAAGAAAATGACCATGCCACAAATAAACGTCCCACTACATTCACTCCCTAGCACTCCAAGCAAATATATATGTATATATAACTTAACTTTCATGAAGAAAATTAAGTCATATTTTTGTACACAAATGGTAAAAAACAACACAACTAATGTGTAAAGAGGACTTAAAGCTATCATCTTTTCAATTAACTCAAGAAAATAAATTAGGACTCTTTGTCTATAAAAAGTTTAAGCGAATTGTTCTAGAAGAAATTAGCATTTTTTCCATAAAATTCCTATATTTCTATAGCTTCTGTCTTGAAGCAATTTAGCTGTAGCTTATGTCTTGAATCAACTACGGGGACATTGCCACCTTGCAGATCTTGTTTATTATAAAAGTAATTTGGCCACTAAGATTTAGTAATCCAACTTAAGCTACATAGATGCTAATCTAGAATAACATGTTCAACTTATTAAAAAAAAAATCCAATTTAATCCCCAAATAACAAATGTACAAAACTAATACATATACATTATATAAGGTATGGTTGGCTATACTTAGCATTGTTATTTCTAAGCTTTACTATCATAACCATAAACTAAATTTATTTACATTTAATGAAAATAATGTTAATTACTTAACTAGGTAAAATCAATTGAATTGATAACTAAAAACAATACTAAAGTCACATAGTAAGTATTGTTCTATTTTTCAAGTGTTGTGTGTGAGAGAGAAAAGAATATGCAAATGCATTATATGCATTATTATGAACACAATTGTTCTGGTCACATGGTTGTAGCTCATTTGGTTGTGGAAGAGATTGTTATTCCCCCATTCAGGTTCTATTCCCATAAGTGACATGTTGAGCTCATAATGTGAAAAAATATGAATACAATTGTCCTAAAGTGAATTTTTATACATATTACAATTAACAAGGAAACAACCAACCTAATAGCTTTTCAATTTTTAAGGTGAGGCAAACCCTTTCACATTTGTTTTAGAAGTTTAAGGTATCTAGATTTTGTGATTTTGCAACAATGTTCATAATTGCAAAACTAATAAATATTTCTTTAGTAAAGCTTAAAATTGATATACAAATATAGAAGACTATATTTGAAAATTTTATTTCTACAATGTGTATTTACAACAATTTAGAAAAACTATTTAACTATTAATTTTGTTATTAGTTGCAAACAATTAACATGGTTGAAAAATTAATTAATTAACTAATTAGAAAAAAACATGATAAAACCTATGTTAGAAAGAGTCATGTAGTTTGAATTTGAATTTGAATTTGAATGTAGTTTGAATTTGAATTGGAATACTTTCCCACTTTCAATCAATTTAACTCAATTTTAAATTTGGATGCTTAATGAGTAAACTAGATATTGTTATAAGAAGGTTAGACCTTTTGAAAGTTTTACATATATTTTTTCAAAAAATATATAAAAAGTTTTAGGTTTCCTTTAAAAATAAAATAAAATAAAAAATGTCAATAAGTTGGTTGCATATAATGAATGACTTCTTAGGAATAAACTCTTGTTCTTAATTGTTAGACCCACTCAAGTTATACTTTTTAATAATTAGACTCACTCAAAATATATAACATATACTAATGACTTATATTTATTTGAAAACAAATACATAGGAAAATATTTTTTTCTATAAATAGATAAATAGATATATAAATATTATATTTTTTATTTAATATATGATTTAATCAAAATTAAAATTCTAATATGTATTAGTAATTTACAATATTTGTGCTACAAGTTAAGGTAGCCTCATTAATCTATAAGAAAAGTATGATTTAATAGGCACGATGAGAATCATTTCAATTCATATGCTATGGAACAATTTGTAAACAAAATGCATATGAAGTTCAAGTATCCTAACCATGCTTTGTTTTAAAAATCGCTTCCCTGCGTTGAGGTCGTGCATGCGCATGAGAACTGGTGCCGCCTTCTTTGGTAAGGTTCGCCCTGCATGGGCCGGTGGAGGTCGTTTTCATGGCGGACGTGGAAGAGCCTTCCTCCTCACCCCTGCCTCCCGAGGTTGAAGCCTTCAGATTACTGGTGGCCTCTCAACCAAAGAAAAAGTCGTCGGATATGTCCAAGTTTGTTAAGAGGTTGGAAGAGATCCCCGAGGTAACGCCGAAGATCCGATCAAAGTTGCGTTATCCCTTACTGATAGAGCTCTGGTGGGTTAGTTCACTGGTTTGTGGCCCTCACCCAAGTCTACTGAAACTTGGGTTCATAAAAATTGGCGGCCTTTGATCTCAAACAGCGTTACCTCGTACTTCCAGGGTCATGGGTTTTTCCTCTTCGAATTTATCTCCAAAGAAGATAGAGATCTCATATTTCGAAATGGCCCGTACTTTATTGGGCCCCAAGGGATATATTTGAATCACTGGACCCCGAATTTCGATCCCTCGGAGGATGTCCCAAATGTTGTTCATGTTTGGGTAAGGCTACCGAACGTACCTGTACACTATTGGAATTGGGAGTCTTTAAAGTTCATCAGAAACACGTTGGGAAATTTTATTGACAGAGCTAACCCCAATGAACAGTATGAATGTGCTCGTATATCCGTTGAGGTAGACCTCGGGGTAGGGTTTCCAGAGGCCATCAAACTGAAAGTGGGGAGTTGGTCCCATATGCAAAAAATCGATTACGAACAGCTCCCGTCTAAAGGTCGAGGTGCCATGAATATGGCCATTTTTCCAAGAGCTGTCCAAAAAAATCAGTCCCAGAAAGAGAAAATGAGGAGGGATGGCAGCAAATCAAGAAACCGAGAACCAATCTGAGACCAGGGACCAGCAACCAAGGGATGGGGAAAGGGAAACAAAAGCAAGCAAACCCTGGAAACACTGGTAAGGAGAAAGGAAATCAGAAGGATACACATAACAGGTTTGAGATTCCGGAAGCGGGGTTTGAATAAACCCTGGGAGAAGAGCCCATCCAGGCTAGGAAAACTACCCCGAATACTGTGCCGCAGCCAGGATCAGATCATGCTTCTCCTCCCCCAATCGGTTCATTCCTATCACCGAGGACTAGAGACTATTTGGGGGTTAACCCAAAGGAAATATCCCCAAGCTTGGGGGAGGATGATCAAGACTCGGAAGAATCAAGGGAGGAAGGGGAAACAAAAGAATTGTGCACAACAAGAAGGTCCACTAGAGGAAGGAAATCAGACAAGGAAAAGAGGGAAATGGAAATCTACAAGGATAAGCTTCAAGGCATTCAGCCAACACTGGACAAATTGTTGGCCAGAACTCCTAAGCCAATTAAAAATCTAAGTCAGGGCTAAAAAGGAGCCAACCCAAAAAGCAAGTAATGAAGATAATCTCCTGGAATTGCAGAGGGATGGGCAGCAACCTGAAAGAAGACTGAATGAAAGGGTTAATAAGATCGAAAAATCCTGACATTCTTCTCATCCAGGAAACAAAAATGGAGGAAGTGGACTTCCTCCATAAAAGTAAGCAAATTTGGAAAAAAGGGGGAGGCTCGACTGTCTCCTAAAGGGGTGCTTCCAGCGGTCTGGGAATTCTTTGGAATGACTCCCTGGTTTCAAAAATCTCTGAAATACAAAACACTCATTGGATGTTCATGCAACTTCGACATCTCGATTCAAAAGAGACAGTGAGTATCTTTAATATTTATGTCCCTGTTAACTATGGGGAAAAGAAACTGTGTTGGGAGTCTATTCGGGAGGTCTCCAACTCGATCCCTCTGGAAAATGTCATATTGGCAGGGGAATTGAATCTAACACTTTCTTTGTCTGAAAAAAGAGGCAGCTCAATTGTGCAGGACCCAGGTAGAGAATGGGTGGAGGAGCTACTTCAAGATTGGGATCTTATGGACATCAAGCCTTCCAACGGTAAGTTCACCTGGATAAATAAAAGGACTGGGGCAGGCCATATTACTGCCAGGCTTGATCAATTTCTTATTCAAAGCTCTTTTTTGCTTCTTGGAATGGGTGCTAGCTCATCCATTCTCCCGATTGGGGCTTCTGACCATAGACCAATTAGTCTGGATCTGAAATTGCAAAGAAATTTGGGGCCTATCCCTTTCCGCTTTAAACCTCTATGGATTCAACATAAGGAATTCCTCAGCAAAGTGGAAAGTGTGTGGAAAATCCCTGTCCAGGGCTCTCCCTTTTATGTTTGGGAGGAAAAGCTGAGAAGAGTGAAAAAGGAGCTCAAAACTTGGGCAAAAGGCCTTCCATCTCCCACATATGAAAGAAAGGCTGCTCTAAACCTGCTAAACACACATCAGATGCAAATGGAAAGCGTTGAGATAACCCATGAGACTATGAAAATTGAAGAGAATCTTCAAGCTAACGTTCACAAAGCATTTCTACAGGAAGAAGAGTTCTGGAGGCAGAAATCTAGAAGCCTGTGGCTTCAATCGGGAGATAGAAATACCAATTACTTCCACAAACGGGACTAAGCAAGAAAAAGGTACAATTCTATCCCTGAGATCTCAGCGGATAATCAAACTATCTCGAATTTTTCTGATATTAAAGCTGCTGCTCATCACCATTTCAAAGTTCTTTACACTAAAGAGGAATATGTAAGATTTCCCTCTGCCCTGTTAGATTTAATCCCTTGCAAGGTCATGGATCGTATGAACCAAAAGTTTGTAGCCCCTGTCAGTAAGAAGGAAATAAAGGAATCCCTTCAAGCTATGAATCCTGACAAGGCTCCTGGCCCTGATGGGTTCACTGCTCATTTCATCAAATGCTGCTGGCACACTATAAAAAAGGACCTCCATAGAATGGTGCTTAAGTCCCAAGCCGCCATCAAGCTGGGAGGAAGCACGAATTCCTCTTTCCTTGCTCTAATCCCCAAATAAAAGGGAGCTAGTATGTTTAGCAGGTTCAAACCAATCTCTCTCTGTAACATAGGCTATAAAATGATCACCAAGGTTATTGCCAACAGGCTGAAACTTATCCTCCCGGATCTAATCCCTGAAAATCAAGGAGGATTTGTCAAAGGGCATCAAATTGTAGACATCCTCATTCTGGTTCAAGAGGCAATCCACTCCAGCATAAATAAAAAAGAAAAAGGAATGGTGGTTAAACTGGATTTGGAAAATGCATTTGACGGGGTGAGACATAGCTTTATGTTGGATGTTCTTAAGAGGTTCGGTTTTGATGATAAGCTAATAAGATGGATCAAGGCTTGCATAGAAGAACCTTGGATCGCCCCAATGGGTCAACGGTAGAGCGGCTTATTTCTTCAAAGCCTCTCGTGGGCTTCGCCAGGGATACCCTCTCTCCCCCCTCCTTTTTTTCATTCAAGCTTCTGTTTTAAGTTTTCTCTTAGAAAAAAGAAGACAAGGCCAAACTCTCATGGGCCTCAAAATTGCTAGGGGTGTTCGAGATTTAAACCATGATTTGTTTGCAGATGACACTCTGCTCTTAGGAGGCGCCTCTGTGATCAATGCTAGGGATTTCAAAGATGACCTTGATAACTACTGCTCAGCTTCGGGAAGCAAGGTGAATGCTGGGAAATGTCAAATCTATGGCTGGAACTTAACAGGACGGGAACTGAGTTCTATTATCAGAATTTTTGGGTTCCACGACACCTCCAACTGGAGCTCATTTAAATATCTTGGTCTCCCAGTTTGCAAGAGCATGCCCAGGAGAAAGGATTGTCTCCCTTTGGTGGACAAATTCAAGCAAAAAATTCAAGCGTGGGGAACTAATTGGCTAAATTTAGCTGGTAAGTTGGTGTTGATAAAATTAGTACTTCTAAGTCTGCCCATTTTTCAAGGTTCCTTGCTGTTGTCCCTGGCGAGGATTATTAATGAGATGGAGAAGCTTCTTAGGCACTTCTTCTGGAAAGGTGGGAGAAACAATGAGCGAAGGATCCCGCTGGTCAGATGGGAAAAAGTCACAAAACCTTTGATGGAAGGTGGATTGCAAATAAAAGATTTAAAATCCTAGAACACTGCGTTCGGAGCTAAAATCCTATGGAAACAAGTTGACAGAAATCCAGGTTGGGCCCAAAAAGCAATGTGGAAAAAATACTTTCAGAACTCTAGAGCCTGGAGTCTTGACTCTCCTCCAACTTCTTGCATCGGTTCTCCTATCTTCAATCTCTGCAAACACGCTCTACCCTTGATCAAGGAAAACCTCTTCTAGGTCTCTTGAAATGGGAAAAAGATTAATATTTGGGATGATAAAATTATGGAGGGGGAACCTCTGTCTGAAGTCCTAAAACTTCGCGATATAAGGCACTGGATGACTCAAGAAAATATGAACACCGTTTGGGACATCTCATAATGGGATGGGGATGAGTGGAAGGACTGGAACAATGTGAGAATCCCTCCTGAGTTCTCTCTAGACTGGTTGGTACTAAAAGAGAGATTGATAGGGAAATATCCTTTGTCCGAAAGGAGAAAAGACTCTAGAGGCTAGGGAAACAAATCTGGAGTGTATACTGCTGCTCAAGGATATAATGTGATTAAGAACATCCCCTCAGTTCCCTCAAATCCAACAATATGGATTGGAATATGGAATAACAAAAGTATACCAAAAGTAGATTTCTTCATTTGGACCTTGGCTCATAATAGTATACTAATTGGTGACAATCTGCTTAAATGGGGCTTTAATGGGCCCTCTCATTGCCATCTCTGCCTATGTCAGGTAGATTCCACTGAGCATTTATTTTTAGCTTGCCATTTTTCAAAAGAGGTCTGGTTTGAGGCCTTAGACACCTGGAGCACTAGAATTGCTGTCCCTGACAAGATCAACTCTCTGTTTGAAAATTGGAGCTCTCTATATCTCGGATCTCTCAATTCCAAAGGCTGGTTCAAGACTGGGTGGATGGCATTGCCAAAGTTGGTTTGCTGGGAAATATGGCTTGAAATAAGTGCTAGAATTTTCCAGACAAAGCTTCTAAACATGGGCAGGTTTGGGGAAAAGCTAGAGGTCTTCTCAAAGACTTCCTCCAAAACTCTGTCGACCTGAAAATTGTTAGCAACCTCAGCAAAGAGGAAATAGATTGGGGAATCAAGATGAATCTAAGACCCCCCCTATTGATGGAATTTCGGAAAAACTGGAGTTCTGGCAAATCATATTAGAAGGAGAAGATTTCACCAAGTGGAGAAAAAGCTCTGAGATGCATAGTCTCTTCTTCGATGGAGCAGCTAAAGGGAATCCTGGGAATGCAGGAGGGGGAGGGATAATTCGAAATGCTGAAGAAAACACTGAAATTAAGTATGCTTGGGGATTAGGTAACTCCACAAGCAATCAAGCGGAAGCTCTTACTTTGCTACAGGGGCTTCGCCAACTCAAAAAGAATGGTATTGACAGAGCCAGAATCATGGGAGACTCACAGAGCATTATCAGATACTTGGTAAAAAACATTACTCCGGAGGATCTTAGATTAAAGATGCATGTCTGCAGAATAAAAAGGCTGACCAGCTCCTTTGCAAAGTTGGATTTCTTTCATGTGCTCCGGGAAAACAATGTTGAAGCGGATCGAGAGGCCAATAGGGCAGTGCTTCTTCCCCTGGGAGTGCTCAACGTCGCAGAGACTGAGGATTGGGATGCAGTTCCTTAGCATTGTTCAGATTGGGCAGGGTCGTGGAATTTGGATGGAGCACGTGGAGATGGATAGCATCCAGGTCATCAACGTGGATGGGAGCATTTTGGGTGAAGGCCTAGAGTTTATGCCATATCGTGAAGGGGTCGGCTTGATGGAGAAGCATGGGAGCACTGACAGAGTAGAAGATCTTTGTTTGTTCTAACATTTTATTCTTGAGTTAATTCATGTTTTACTGTATTCTACTGGGTCAATTCGTGCACATTAGAAGGTTATATAGCAGATTTGAAATTGCCAACATGATGAAAACTAAAAATCTGGGAATGGGCAAGCATAAAAGTGCTACGTTTTTTATGGTAGAGGACATTTCGAAGTCTCTTAGGCTAAGTTGTAATCTTCCAGTGCTAAGGCACCTGAGTTTCCATTAATACAAATTTCTAACTGCTTCTGTAAAAAAAAAGAGTATGATTTATTCATACAACCTACTAAATAAAAATTTTAACATGTTACTCATAGTTTTTATATCTATAAATTATATTAATCATAAACTATTATTTTATATTGCAAAATCTTTATAAAACAAACATCTTAAGAAGCATAATGATTATACCACTATCCTGTAAGATAATAAAATTCAAAATATATTATATTTTTAAAAAATTAAAAATGCAAAGTTGTTAATGAGATGTTAGAGGGCTTACCTATAATGGGAGTCTATCTTCACTACTTTATTTTATTTTTTATTGTTGTATTTCTGTTTAAATTTTTTTTTTTTTTTATTGTTGTATTTTTCTTTAAAAATAATAATTGGTTTTATGTGAATAATGCACATTTATGATCACTCAAATTCATTGTAAATTGTAATTGTCAATATTTTCTTTCATTAGAACTAGTATTAATTTATAGTAATAATTGTTTTTATTCCCAATTAAAAATTAAGTTATAATAAGTTTTATCATTTTTCCAAAAACAATTATGTATAAAGTATAATTAATAATAATTTTAAATTAGGAAAAATGTTTTTTCTAATTTTATTATTATATATCAATTTCGTTATATGATTATCAATTTTATTATATGATTTTTTAATAAAAAACATTAAATTTATTGTAAAACAAATTGTGAAGGACTTGATACATGTCATAAAACATTGATATGAAAATTTCATTTACTAATTTATATTGTTTAAAAATATATATTTTAATAATTATTTCTCTATAAATTATATAATTGCTTTTTTAAATACTTAATTGTTAAAATTATATATATAAGCGGATAATCAAAACTATTTTATTTTGAAAATAAATTATAATTATTATAAAAATTGTAGAAATATCATTATTAAGAATTTATTCTTTTTCATTATAGTTAATATAAGCCAATTGACACTTATAATGGTGACACTTAAATCATTCATATATCTACGAAGCAAATGATTCTTTCAAAACCATACCCAAGTGAACCAATAAAAAAAATTAAAAATAATAATACCCAAGTGAACTAAAAAATAATACTAATAATAATAAATATATATTATATTTTTAAGAAGACTTATCTATAATGGGAATGATCTTCAATGTTTTTTTTGTTTATTTATTTTTTTTATCTTAAAAATATTAATTAGTTTTATGTGAAGAACATATTTTTATTTACACTTATTATAAAAATATGATACTATATTTTAATTAAATTATTAAAAAAATTGTGAAAGATAATTTTAAGGCTTCAACACCACTTAAATTTGCAATCATTATCCTCACTACCAATTAAAAGCTAAATTATAATCAATTTTATCGTCTTCCCCATTAAAATTAAATGTAAAATATAATTAATATCTTTAAATTCAGAGAAGTGTCTCCTAATTTTATCATTTATGTATTCCATCATATAATCATTGAATAAGATTTTCGTAAAGGAAAAAATTAAATTCATTCTAAAACTAGAGGATTTGTTTCATAAAACATTGGCATGAAAATTTGATTTTTTTAATACATATAAAAAATATAATTTATTAGTAAGATAATTTTCATATTATTAGATTTATTTACTTATTTATATTAAATGTTATACGTTATATTTGATATCCCTTTATAGAAAAAGATAATAAATTTAGACATTCTAAATGAGCATGATCATCATAAAACTTTAATTGTAATCTTTAATTTAACACTACAAGGTGATCTTGTAGACGATAATTTTCATAGTCATAAACATGTAGTCTTTGATAGAAACAAAAGTGATTTTTTTTCTAAATAACTTAAAAAATGAGTTGCTTCCTCTCTCCATATTAGACAATATCGAAGACCTCTACCACAATTTCACTATGGTCTTCTCGTCTTCCATTAATAAGTTCTCCTTTGAAGTCTTGGTAAAAATCAAAATAAACTAACTAACCCTTGCTTTGATAAAGAGTGTAAAATTGCAAGAAGTGAAATAAAGGAAGCTATGGAAGGGTCCCAAAAAAATGACAAAATAAAGAGATACAAAGCCCTAATTAAATGAAAAAGAGGCACTACACAAATAAAAGACAAGAAAACCTATTGCACCTTTCTAAAGTTGCTACTAAGAAATTTTGGAGGCAAATTCTATCTAGCAAAACCAAAGAGAATAATAAGATTTCTCTAAAAAACCGGAACTCCTATCTTAAAAGGCTTTACGAATCCCTGGAGGTTAAAAATAACATTCCAAACCTCCTTACAACTGAAGAAGTTTTCTCTCTAGACGACATAGATTTCAATGTTAGGCACCTTGCCAATGGAAAAGCTAAGGACATTGAAAGTTACCAAGCAGAAATTTTAAAAACTAGAGGGCCTTTCCTCATTCCTCACATACATAATCTCTTCAATCTAGTAGTTAAGCAATGTTTCCCTCACCCTTGGACTCGGAGCCTCATTATTCCTATTTTTAAAAGCGATGATAAAAATAACCCATCAAACCATATTGATTAGCCCTCTCTTAGCAAAGCTCTATGGTATTATTTTGGATGGAAAAAAGGATAAGCGTATGGATTAAAAGTGAGGGAAAGAGGGGTAAAGGTCGGGTAGGCTTCAGAATACATCATTCAACCACGGACCACCTCGTCACCCTCAAGATTATTGCAGAGGAGTGTTGTAATAATAAATCCAACCTCTTAATATGCTTTGTGTACTTTAGGAAAGCTTTCGATATGATTCCTAGAAACAACATATGGAATAGGTTAGAAGAGCTAAAGGTTCCTCTAGAGTTAAGAGCCGTGGCGATAATATTGTACGAGACTTCCATCACCAAATTCAAGAATATTGAGGGATGGTTAAAAGATATTAACTACAATATTGGAGTTAAGCAAGGTTGCCCCCTCTCTCCTACCCTTTTCGACATTTACATCGATAAGTTAGAGGGTTGTTTAAAGGAATTAGGCTAGTGTGACTTTAGTAGGAATTGTCATCATCCTTATTCTTTATGTTGATGATATTGTTCTTATGGAAAGAATCCCCTTCGAACTTGATAAGCAATTGAGAACTCTGAAGGGTTTCCACTCTAACATGCCCATGACTGCAAACACTAACAAAACAAAATTAGTGATCATCAAGTCCAAGAAGATCACTTATGATAACTTTATATATGACAATAACAAGTTGGAGGAAGTTTCTTCATATAAGTATCTCGGAATTGATATTCATCACAAGCTCAACTAGAACTATAGCATTGAGAAAAGGATTAATGGAGGGTGGAAAGCTTAGTTTGGTCTTGAGAACAACTATAAATCAGCTCACCTTGTGATGTGGGATAAAAAGAAGTTCCTCTTTGAAACTCTCTTCACTCCTGTTATCTTGTATGGCTGTGAAGTTTCGGGGTGTAGCATCTCTAGAGAATCCTAGAGAAAGATCAAGCAAATCTAGAAGCAATTTATAGCGTATAACCTTGGAATTAAAAGAAATACGCCTTATCCTATTCTTCTTATAGAATCATGCATTCCCCCCATAGAGAGCACCGTTATGACAAGGTACTTGATGTACAAGCGCAATATAAATGACATGGGAGAACAAAGACTCCCTAAAATTGCATTAAATTCCAGTCAGGACAACCTGCGGCTCAAGAAAGGTTGGTATAAAGATAACATGGCTTGGTTAAATCATTGGGGGATAAACAAGAATGTAACTTTGCAAAATATCGATAACATTAAAAACACTATTACATCTAAGTTTAAAGAGAAATTGTGGCGAAAAAAGGATTTAGAGGATAAAAGAAAACTAAGATATTGCAAGGAGGCTATTAACCCTAATCTAGAAGACCAAAAGTATCTCTCTATTTTAACTATCTTGAAGAGAAAAACTAACATAGAAAAAATAAGAACAAACTCTCATGAGCTTCTTAGTGAAACATGGCATTGGAAAATTCCTAAAACATCATGGGAATGATAGGGTTTGTCATATTTGTGAGACCAAGAGAGTTGAGGATGAAAATCACTTCCTCTTAGAGTTCCCTGCATACAACCACATCAGATCACAATTCCCCAATATTTATTATAATACTAACCTATCTAATCTTCTAAGTTGTCAAAACTATGGTGACCTTGGTACGCTCCTTTCTAAGTTGTTTTGCCATAGGAATATTTTGTTACAACAAAAAAAGTAGCTTCTTAAGGTCCAATAGACCAAAGCTGGTCTCATTGGATGTTAACTATCATCACACACACACACACACACACACACATGATGGATATAGATTAAGTACAATGTATTTATTTGGTTCATCTAGAGCTTATCATTCATAGCAAAAAAAGTAGCTTCTCAAGGTCCAATAGACCAAAGCTGGTCTCATTGGATGTTAACTATCATCACACACACACACACACACACACGCGCGCGCGATGGATATAGATTAAGTACAATGTATTTATTTGGTTCATCTAGAGCTTATCATTCATATATATATGAATGATAAGCTTTAGATGAACCAAATAAGTCTGATGTACTTCATCTATATCCATAAAAAAAAATATAATTGTAACACTAACAACAATCTACAGTAGCAAGGCTAAACAATACAAGTTTTGGAGGAATAATTAACATTTTCAACATTTGCATGAAATCCATATATTATATAAGAAATATTGAAGAGTTGGTTTAGGAGGAAGATATTTTTACTTGTATGAAAGAGAAATTGGCATCTTTTTAGGAAGAATTTTTAATACAGGTTTTAATATTGTGGATGCAAGAAGCCACGTATAACATACTTAAGAAGGAACATGAGATGGAGGAGGATACTTCTAAGGATAAGGAAAGGATTTATAATATGTGGCTTTTGACATACATCCTTTCAAATATGCTCATCTTTGATAGCATAGAGCAAATCCCATTTGAGGTTCATGTAAGATAAAATGATTTGAACATCTTTCCATCCATAGTCTTTATTTAAGGTTCAGCTATTTGCGAATGGATTTGATGATGCCCATAGCTTATCATTAGTCCCAAGAATGTCATGTCCCTTTCTGGATCACCACCTTCACCACCTTGGAGATGAGTTATTAGCCTATCTAGTTACCATAGGCTATAGTTAAGGAAATAGGGAATTAATTAATTATTAAATGTCACCTAGGCTTAGAGGGTTTTATAACTTGACATTAATAATTAATTTTAAAATTCACTTTATAAAAAGTCACTTTGGTTTAACAGTGACGAAAAAAGTGAAAGGGGGGTCAAATGGAAAATAAAATGGAAAAAAGGTTATTTTCTCCAAAAAGTCGCTTTAAAAACATTTTAATGAGGGAATTCGTCAATGTGAAGTTGAAGAGTCACAAGGAGGAAAACGAGAAAATATAAAAAGAGCATGAGAGCTCATTCTCTCCATTCTTTCCATTGCATTTTTGAAAACTAAGAGCCCTTGATCTTCTAAACTTCTCTTGGACAAAACCCTAGGAGGAGGTGAAGAGTTTCATTAGTGCAACAATCTACCCTAGCTCTTAATAGTGGAGGAATCAAGTAGATTTCTCATTGTTCTTCATTGCTAAGGTATGTGTTGTATTTCATCTTCATATTGGCGGTTTATGAGTTGAGTTACAATGATCTTGTGAAGGGAGCCTTTGCTTGGATAATCATACCACAATAACCAAAGAAGCAAGGGAGATCGAATTCACTCCATTCTAAAGAAAGGACGTACCCATTCTCAGGAGGAAGGTTGACTGCTTGAGGGTTCACCTGTAGCTTATGCCATCTTTGGTGAAGGCGCACTCTTGAAGGGGATCCCATCTTCACATCAAATAAGGGCGCAATATTATTTTGATATCCAAGTGTGGAGAGGGAAATATTGTTTTAAATATATCAGTTCCATTATCTTACCCTTTGCTAAGAAGTTGGTGAGTTTTCTACTATCTGGGAGCTTCATTTTCAGAGGCATAAAGTTTAGTTGTGGGGGTGTTTTCTGTAGCTGCTCATTATTGGAAGGGAATCCTCTTACGCCAATACACACTTATCTTCTGTCCTAGCCATCTACCTCGGGACTTCATTGCTAAATCATGGTTCCATTTCTATTGTTGGGACACACCCTTGGCAAGTTAACAACAGTTGAAATCTTCCATGGTTATCACTGTCAAAATCATGATCATTGAGGAACTGTGTATTAGGTTTATTGTTTCCACGATTTTACCATTGTAAAGGTCATCTATAGTACTACTACAAAAAAACCAATGCAAGGAGTTTTCCTTCATCATTTCCAAGCATGTGTCACTTTCTTTGAGTAAATATTCAGATCTAGAATATCTCTTTATATGTAGTTATCAGTATCAGTTTCCTTCTTTTTCATGTGTAACCTATGGAAATCAGATTTGAAACTTTAAAATACTTAGGAAAAATACAACAATAACAAAGAAGTGTGGGGTGGAATTAAAAAGTCAAATTTGGTGATGTGGTAGGTGTTTGGCCTAGGATTTGTCACCTTTTTGGCCATTTATTTACCCTATTTTAAGCCTCTTTGATTTAATTTCCATCTTTTTGATATTTTCTAGCTTGTGATTTAATGGCCTAAAACTAGGGTATAGCCTCTTTGAGCATTACATTATTTTAAGTTATGATTTAAAAAAATTTGAGGGGTTTGTGCTTGTGTTTGGTTTATTAATCGAATCACTTAAGACTATGTGCAGGCAGGATAAGAATGGGATAATTAATGTTGAAGGGATTGTTGTTGTTACTTCTCCACACGTTCAAGATTGAGCTATGTTTGGGTTGCTTTTACTAATAATGATGTTATTACTTAGTCATTGGTGTCATCATCACTTTATGACACTCGAGCATTTAGTCTTGAACCGATGCTCAAGTGTAGCTCAACAAGTTCCAGCATAGAAATATTCAGTTATCCAAGGATAAAGGAGTATCGGCATTATAACCATCTTTGGATGGGTTCAATAAATGTCATAATGTATTTTGTAATGAGTTGTAACATCATTGTGAGTAACAAATCAATAAGCTTTAAATTGTATGAACAACCTTGAGAATCATATATTCTCAAGGTGTTCAATTATTCTATTTCCAAGGGGCTATTACTCGAAGAGGATATAAGAAGATGGAAATCTGCTAGTCGGGGGTTAGCAAACAATTCTAGGCTCGAGAGGAGAATACAGGGGTTGAATAGAATACTATTGTAACTTGTATCAAACCTTTTCTTTAATAGCAATTCCTTTCTGATCCTCTTGAGTTTTTAAGTGTTTAATTGTAGCCCTAGTTAGAGAAGGAAGGCCCCCCTTCACTGACCAAGCACTACCTCTGTAGTTGTTAGTTTTTCATAGATAGCTTGATGGTGGTGCGTTAATCATTAATAATTATGTTATTGAGTGATTATTGTTGTTGCACAGTTGATTGTATTTACAATAGATGGTTGATTGATTATTGTGTGATTCCTTCGATTGAGTTATTGATTATTCAAATTGGATTTGGTAATTCTACAAATTAGAAAACCGATTATTAGAGGTTATAGTTGGTTTTTCCTTGCCATAGATATTGTTCTTAATTCTTTCAATAGAAGTGTGCTTGGAGGATTAATAGAAATATTGTTGAATGAATTTTTAGTTGAGATATTCCTTTTGGATGGCGTGAATGAGTGTGAATGTTTCCAGAACTAGCAGTTATTTTCATAGCATGATTCTTGATTCCATGAAGGGTGTGTTTCTAAAATAGTAGTGTGGAATTTCTCTCCTTTAAACAAAACAGTGAAAATATTGGGTTTTATTTCCTAAAGGTTGAGTGAATGAATCCCTTTTGGTTTGAGTGAATTTCTATTATACTTTATCTTAGTATTTGCATCGACATCTAGAATTGTTTTTACTAGCACTAGGAAGAAATTGCATTTGCGTATACTTTGCATGTAGCCTTGAAATTTAACATTCCTAGATTGACAATTAATGTGTGCGCTAATCTGGTAACCAATAGACCATTATTAGCCGCAACAGTAATCTACATTAGACTTGTGTGAAGTGCTTGACAAAATAATTAAACCAAATATCTCCTATAGAAACTAAACCAATCACACAAACCAATACAACAGTCAGTAAAGGTGTATTTGGGGTGATCACTAAGTGTTTGATGGAAACACATACCAATTAAATACCATATAACAACACTAAAATCCAATTGTAAAACAGGCAAGTTCACTAGGGACATCTTAGTGGTATCAGGGCATGCAATCCTCCCGGCCTGTGAGGTGCATGATATTATATGAATCCATGAGATAGTAGTCCATTCACTTATAGAAGGAGAGGGGGTAGCCTAGAAGAGTATTTTTATTAGAGTTCAGAGAAGGGCGGATTGATGAAGAAGAAGAATTATGGAGGAATAATAAGAGACGTTCATATCAAAAGAAGAAGGAGAGATGGGTGATAGAAACAATCCATTAGGGGGTAATGGGAATGAATCAAACAAAGATTCAAGCAGAGAATACATCTTAGTAGGTAATACAATGAACATCTTGAATGATTTGGCTAGAGGGAAGCGACAGCTAATCAACTTCCTAACTAATAATGTGGCAAGGGGACATGAGCAGTTGGTTGACATCATGATTCAGCTACTCAAGCACAACAAGAAAAATCATAATGATGCAGGGTATAATAACACCGGAGGCACCAATGGATGAAATGGGAACCATGTGAAAGGAAGCAACACCAGCATTCCCATTCAACCTAACACACGAGCCTTAGGGTCACAAACACCCAGACCTCTCATTCCCAAGTTCACAAATGAGCAACTGGTGGGTCAACTGGGACAGCCAGTGCTAGTAGATAGATTTACAAATTATCTAAGAGAGTACCAGTGCCTTGGGGATAATTTCCATACACCCATGTCTTTCCAAAACTTCTAAAATATCAAATACAGAAACAATCCCAAATACTTCAACAAGCGACCTAAGAACTATGCTTTGCAGTCTAAGGTTGGGAAGCTCACTCTTCCTTCCTTTAATGGGTCCAAAAAATCCATAGTGAAGGCTTGGGTTCAAAAGTTGGATACTTAATTCCATATCAACCCCATGAAAGAAGCAAAAGCCATTAAATACGCCACCTTACATCTGGAGGGAGAGGACCACAAGTGGTGGTATCATGCTTTGTTTACCTTGGGCCATGCCAACATCAGATCATATATGGATTTCATGCAAAGGTTGATGGAAAGATTCGACAGGAAGGATTCGGAGCTACACTTGCAAGATCTGGAACAAATCAGATAAACAGGTACTACAGATACATATATTAGATAGTTCCAAAGATTGGCAATGATGGCGATAGATGTCTCAGAGACCTAGCTCATTATGTTGTTTACAAAGGGTTTATCCGAGGCTCTATGAGGTTGGGTCAAGCTTCCAAGCATGTTACCTTACAGGATTCCATCCCCCGAGTACATGATATGAAGGGAGCCTCCTCAAAGAACAAACCTCAGTCCAAACCTGTCATTCCCCAGAAAAGAAAGGATAAGAAGTGATATTTTTTCCCATATGTCATTACTCGATTTGGAAAACTGAGATCTCAACCAACCTTGAGTCTCAATAAGCCACAATCAATCCCAAATTCTCTATTTCAGAGAAGATCACAACGATGCAAGATACTTATAACAAAAATCACTATCAATCTCTTATCAACTTAAACAAAAATGTAGCAAACACACATATGAGACTCATATTTACCCTGGAAACCCAACTGTGGAAAACCAACATCTATGGGGATTTCTAATTTCTCGATGCCTGAGTAAATAATAGAGAGAGAAAAATATAATCAATAGATCAGAAGATACAATAAGAACCTGACAGGTCAAAACCCTAGATCTACATGCAGTAGCTACTATTGCTCATGGGAAATGCACCCCTGTTGTCTACTCTAAATATGGATCTATGAACACTGTCACTGCCAATTTATGGAAGCAGTACTGACTCTCTAATCACTCTTCTCTGATCTGATATGACACGGAAGAAATATTGCAACCTCCTCTCAATATGGAGTGCACCCCCTCTGCATGAGAAATGCGCCACTCCTCCTCTACTTTGAAGTCACCCATCACCAAATCTCTGTCAAACTCTGATGATATTTTCTATTTTCTTCTTCAATCATTGAAGAAGACTCACTCTGGTTCTCTCGGCCGAAGATCAACTCCTCTGACAAATATGTCCTCCTCTCCTCAAGAAGTGTCCCACTCTCCCATGGGAAGTCACTCAAGCTCAATCTACAAGCGCTCTCTATAGAGATGATCTCACTACACACTAGAATGGCTACTTTGTGCCTCAGGTCAAGCAGGAACAGATTCCTCTCGGATCCTCTCACTCACTCCCTCTGCAGATGCGCCCCTCTCCTCAGGAATTTTCCCTTTGCATGCACAAGTGCACCCTCACTTTGTGAATATCCTCACTCTCTAAAGAAACTACAAAGTAACCTTTTCCACAGACCTTTTACCTCCTTATATCCACTCACTAAATGATTAGGGTTTCTGAAACCCTAAAGTGAGTACATGCAAAATCTCGCTTTTGCATGCTTTTTAATTAAAAATTTTACATGAAAAATTTGCATGCATGAGGAAAAACCCCCTGAAATGTCCGCATGCATCCACCACTGGATTCATGAAACTTGGTAGAGTGCATCTCACTCTTTACCCCATCATGATACCTATATAGAAAATGCACCTCCATGCTAGGCATCTGAACATGGAGGACATCCAAAGATACACCTCTATCTCTAACACTCCCTCTTATCAAGGGAAGTCCAACCACTGATGCCTGGATCCAAAAAATACTCTACTTTTGTAACTAAACCATCTGACCTGACTGTCATTGCTACACTCTAATCTATAATAACCTGATCCATATCCATCAAGGTATCCCTAGGATAAGCCTCTCTTTCTCTCACAAACTCTATCACTGATCCCTGATCCATACTCCCTTTGAATCTATGCTGCAACCAATCTCTGTGCCTGCCATCAAGAGGATCCACTGACCTATATCTGGTCCCCCTACTTTGAGCTAACTCATCTCACTCCTAATATAAATCTAACTTTGTCATCTCGTACCAACTGGGTCTCTAAATGGTACCTGTATGAGCCTCTTTCGCATCCATCTGATATGAGGACTCACTCATACATGCCTCATCAACACTATGACCATCTCACTCCTTGTCTGTCTCAGACTTTGATGAAGATGCAGCCAACCACCCAGAAGCTCCTGAGATGGGTTGGCCCCAAACTATATACTCCCTGTCAATCTGGTTACCCATCAACATTAGATTATCTCCCTCTACATAGGTGAATATAAGCTCCCTTTGAAACACTACAAAGTAACATGCAGCATCCAAATATGCTACTGAAAGTATGCTCCCTCTCAGTCCTGGAATGAATAGGATTATTGACACCTTCAGGATTTCTCCAAAGTCTAGGAGGAACTGTACACGTCCCACTCCTCTGACGATATGCTCAATACCCTCAATATCATGAATAATCTGCATACGAGTGTACTCTAGGAAGAGTAATTCCTCTCGCATCTCGTTCATGTGATTGCAATGCTTGTAGTCAATCATCCACCTCTCATCAACCTAAACCTCAAGTTGAATTTTATCTCGGCCTGAAACAAAAGATGCAATAGAGAAATATCTCTCAAATATGGAAGCAAATGCATCTACCTCTCCTATTGTAGCTACCTGCTCATCCTTCTCCCTTTTATTCTTTTTCTTATGAGGGAACTGTCTTGCATAGTGCGTGTACTCATTGCACATGAAACACTTTATTACAAGTTATTTTGTACAATAGCTGAATTTCTTGTGAGCCGCCAGTTTCATGAACATGTTCAATGTTCATCGTTTGTGTTCGGAATTTCATAAGTCATTTTCAGGGCAGTTTTGCCCCATTTGTAATAATTGCATGTTCATACCTCCATGGGAAAAATGTAAAAAGTTGGTCTAAACGGGGTCCTTTTAATTGATTATCTGTTATCTATCTTATCCTTCAGTATCATATGGTTGCCTTGATTTAAATTATCAAGCGGTTGTACTTTCAATCTTGTGATCTTGCATTTATCTTGTGGTTATTTTATTTCATTATTATAAATTTGTAATCATTTAAAAACTCCTAAACAACACCCATCCGCATCACCATACACAAAAACACTTAAAACACAGAGCCGTAGAAAAAATCTTTGTTAGGGACAACCCCCCTTGGCTTCGTTAGGAGTTTGCCTAAACAGGGGAGCTGGGATTCAGGTGACAGTACCTGGCTCATTTCTTTCCCCCAAGGCCACACCTTCCCCACTTGTAGTGAGGGAACAAGTTTTGAAATATTTATGCTGGTGGTGTGCATCTCGACGGACAACATTTTTGGCGCCGTTGCCGAGGACAAATCTTTTTGTTCCTGGACGACCTTAGTTTTTTTTAGTTTTCTACCTTTTTGATAGATTTTTTAGTTTAATCAACTCTCTGATATTAGATTTGAAATCCATCTGGTGACTCCACTGTCTTTAAATTTACCAAGGTATTAAACTAGAAGAAACTCTGAAGGCTTGCTTAGTTTCATCCCTGAGCCTGAAAAGGTTTATAGGAGGAGACTAAACAAGCTAGCGTCTCATAAGATCCTTGAATATCTTGGATCTCAATCTTTGTCAGACATCCATAGATTGTTTTTAGAAAATAATTTTGAATAAAAAGGTTTATAGGAGGAGACTAAACAAGCTAGCGTCTCGTAAGATCCTTGAAGATCTTGGATCTCAATCTTTGTCGGACATCCATAGTTTGTTTTTAGAAAATAATTTTGAAGAAAAAATTTACACTTGTATTTCCGACATCATGGGTGAGTATTTTACTCAACTCGATTTCTCTCAGATAGTAGGTCAACCCCATCATCTTCCAGACAAAGCTGTAGAGAAACTCCCAATGTATACTGGCACTGATACCACAACTTCCGCCATGCATCTCAGGAACTTTTCCAGGTGTATCAATGCTTGTGTTGGTGACCCTGCAAACCAACATGATGACGTCTACATGAAGCTTTTTGCTCTTTCCTTGGATGGAAAAGCTGGTGACTGGTACAATAATTTACCAAACAACTCATTTTCTACTCTTGCAAACTTCAAGACTGCCTTCACCAACAAGTTTGGTGAGAAGAAGGAACCTAGACATCAACTTGCTTCATTGACCAACATCAAGAAAAAGGACACTGAAACAATGGATGAGTTCAACACAAGGTTTACAGAGTTATCAAACGCCATTCCTGTTGCTTATGCACCACTTGCACCTTCCATCCTAGTTTACTACATTGAGGCACTTAGTGGCAAGATGCAGTATCATATAAGAGACAAGGAACCCACTTCTTTGTTTCAAGCTCAAGAGATGGCTGTTAAAATTGACTTAAACATGCAATCATCTGGTCACTCCAACCTCCATGGTTACTCAAGATCTTCAACACCTTTAAATATTAATGCACCCAAAGATAAAGATCCTTTATCGGTTATGAAGGATGCTTATGAAAAACAGATGTTGGAAATAAAGAAGGAAATGAAGAAAAACATGGAAGAAGCTGAACAAAAATACCTGGCACAACTAAAGGAAATACAGAACAAGGTGGTAACTATGGAAAGAACACAGACATAATCCATTTTGAGCATTACAATCCATTTTGTAGGGCATGCAGAGACTTCCATGAGGAATCTGGGTGCCACTATGCATGCTATGTTTAGGAGCATGGTCATCCAGAAGGTTGTGTTCCTAGTACATCAACAAGCGAGCCTGATTATATAAACCATGTGGGTGAAATTTACAATCTTCCTAGAGAAAGTTGGAGACAAGCTAAACAATATAGTCAAAAGCTAGATAATATGACTCAGTATTATGGTGAGATGCCTTCGGACAAACAAATCAACAACATTCAAAATTTCAAAGGGGTGACTTACCAAAGGAAAGCAAGGGATGGACCTTCCACACAGAATGCACCTACGGTAACAAATCCTATTGCTAAAGAAATAAATGATGTTAAAGAAACTGTTGAATTGAGTTTTGACTTGGGTAATTGGTTAGCCAATTCAAAGATTCTTGTACCTGTGCTAGAGTTATGCAAAATACCTGGACAGAAGGAAAATATTTTGAAAATATTAAGTCTTCCCACACCTTTGAATCCTACTACCCCTAAAAAGGTCACTATTGCTGAAACTGTAGAACAACCTTCCACAAGAAACTATAGTTCCTTTGAAGACCCCATTGTAATTCTACATACCAAGGAACCAAGGACAGAAGATCATCCCCCTTTCTATGTATCATTGATGATAGGTGATATTCTTCTACACAATTGTATGTTAGATTCAGGGTCTTCTTCCAACATCATGACCAAAGCGGTCATGGACCAGATCAACCTGAAAACTTCAAGACCATATCGAAATGTGTGTGTCATGGACTCTACACAGGTTGAATTTACAGGAATCATTGAAAATCAATCGGTCAGGTTGGCTAAATATCCGGACATCCATGTAACTATGGACATACTTGTTATTGATGTTCCTGATAAATGGGGAATGTTGCTTTCTAGGAAGTGGGCTACCACTTTAGGAGGATGGATCCAAATGGATTGGACCTATGCTACTGTGCCAGCATCTGAGGATTCTGTGGTTAAATTGCACAATGAGAAAGAAAAGAAATATCATGTTGAGAATCCCAATAATCCTTGTAATCAATATACTTATAATACTAATGATCTTGGGACTTGTGTAATTTACTCTAATTTTCTAGCACCCATTCAAAGTGAGGATGAAGTTGAGGAGGAAAGACATAGCTTGGAGGATGGTATAAGTGATTATGAATCCATCATGGATGACATATATATCGACAATGATAAATGGACATTTTTAGAGAACCCCATCTATGTCATGTCTCAGGAAGTTAATAATGAACAAATTCCCTTTGGAAATTTTGTTGATAATCCCACTTATGAGCATGAGGACACATATAGCCAAGAATATGACAGAATGCAAGAAGACTCCCCCATATTTGACAAAGATATGGATGACGATTATTGGATATACATTGGAAAACCTATTTTTGATGTATCTAGAGAAGGGATTGTGGATTTTGAAGATCTTGAACAGTTGAACATAGAGGAAGAGCATGACATCTTTACATATGAGCAGTCAGTTGAGAATACATCTCATCCTTCAGAGATCCCTTGTATATTAGAGCAGTTCGAGGCTTGCACTTTCACATAAAGTTATTTTCAGAAGAGCCTTTCGGATCAGTATGACGAGGTACCGGAACTGCCTTGTCATCCTAAGTTTCTTCACCCTATCCTGTTCAGGATAGAGGATGCCTGCAGGAGGACCTACTATATTGGGAAGCACTCCAAATATTTATTAAATACTTACGATTCCCCATCCATCCCTCCCATTCAGAAGATCTAAGCAGGTTTGCACTTTTTGATAAGCATGCCCTTGCTCTGGCAGGTAACCAGAGGCAAGATAATAAATTGTTTTTACATTGATTACATGCTTAGATGGTTACATTGGATTTCTGATTATACTTAACATTTTCCTTTGTATTATGTTAGAATAGGAAAGAATAAACTTTTTCAAAAAAAAAAAATAATAATAAGCATTTATTTTCTTAGAGTTTATTTTCAAAATAAAACGTAGTTGGTATTTCATTTGGTTTTTTCATAACACGTGTGCCACTAAAGGTTTCTTGTCAAGTTGAGATGTTTTTACAGGTTATATAAAAACCAGAGATTCTGGTGTTCTCGTAACCTCTCCTTGCATGAATGCCAGATTGAGCACACATCTTGCAGTTGGAGCCAGATGTTACCAACTATTTTGTACAATAGCTGAATTTCTTGTGAGCCGCCAGTTTCATGAACATGTTCAATGTTCATCGTCAGTGTTCAGAAGTTCATAAGTCATTTTCAGGGCATTTTTGCCCCATTTGTAATAATCGCGTGTTCATACCCCCATGGGGAAAATGTAAAAAGTTGGTTTAAATGGGGTCCTTTTAATTGATTATTTGTTATCTGTCTTATCTTTTAGTATCATATGGTTGTCTTGCTTTAAATTATCAAGTGGTTGTACTTTCAATCTTGTGATCTTGCATTGATCTTGTGGTTATTTAATTTCATTATTATAAATTTGTAATCATTTAAAAACTCCTAAAAAACACCCATCTACATCACCATACACAAAAACACTTAAAACACAAAGCCATAGAAAAACTCTTTGTTAGGGACAACCCCCCTTGGCTTCGTTAGGAGTTTTCCTAAACGGAGGAGCTGGGATTCAGGTGACAGTACCTGGCTCATTTCTTTCCCCCAAGGCCACACCTTCCCCTCTTGTAGTGAGGGAACAACTTTTGAAATATTTTTGTTGCTCGTGTGTATGTTTTAAGAATACTAGGTTGCTTAAGATAGTTTCATCTTTGTTCTTAGAATATTCATTGCTAGCTTAGATTTATTTTGCTTATCATACTAATTGTTAGATCATATTTTATATTATTTGAGCTATCATTTTTCGGTTTCATTGCTTATAAATTGTCAAATTGCTGAAAGAACCAAAGACTCTTGAACTTGTCATAAGACAAGTCAAGAGCACTCTCTATCGGAGATCATACTCTTGCACTTTTTATGCATTTAGCATATAGTTTAGATAAGTCTCTTGAACCTATGTCATAAGACAAGTCAAGAGCACTCTCTGTCGAAGAGGTTTTGTGTGCTCTAAACTAAAATTCGCAACCCATTACTCCCCATAATAAAATTTGAATTTATTCGTTGATTCCTTACCGGAGTATGCTCTGACCAACCCTGAAAGGGGTAGGAGTACTCAAAAATGGTATTGGACTAATTAATCTTGCAAGATTCAAACATAATAAAACTTTTACCCATAACCAATGAACCAACGTTGATTTGATAAATACTCAGGTATGTGGGAAAATTCCAAGTGGGGGCGTCGGGTATCCATGTTCAGACTCTAGCTTGTTGGTTAAGTTCCTTGAACACCTAGCCTAGAGAAACTGGGTGGTCCGTCATGTCTTCGAACGGAGCCACTGAAGGTATTTCTAGTTAGATCTCCATAGACACCTAAAACAAGAGTCCTTAAAATTTACAATAAAATAAACCAAGAGCAATTGCAAAATGATCTCACAAACACAATGAACTCTTGTATCTCAGCATCCCAAGCACTGCAATATTGACTCCATAAGGCACCGATCCTTTGTTTATTTCATTTATATATCTGAAGTGCATACTTTATTCCATTCAGTATTATCTCATTGTGGATGTTAGGTGAGTTATATGTCGTAATAATTACGTTGCAGTAAATTGCCCAACTATTTACTTGTCAATCCGGGGTACGTAAACTGACGAAGCACGTGCACTGTTTGTGTAGGACTGAAGTAGATCTAATCTAATTTAATCTAATTTTCTGAAATCAAATTAATCTAGGAAAGCATGGAAACACTAACTAAGAAAGCATTGAAATTGTGTAAAAGAAATACAACATGTGAAGAGTTAACAACAACGACATAAGTGAGCTCACATCTATAAATCCATAATCAAATGGCAAACATGAAAGCATAACAATGGAAGCTTAAATCACATTAAGAATCTCAAATCAAAGACTAATCTAGCAAGTACAAAATCCAATCCAATCCAACTTCATTACAACCCTCTTACAAGCTTAATCTAACCTAATTCCAACTTAATGGAATGGAGAGGCAGCACTCTCCTTTATATATGAGAGTCCTTAAGAAAAAGATAAGAATACATTAATTACAGATCCATCATTCTCTCAACTACTCTCAACCACTTCCCTATTATTACAAGATATGGTTCCTTCAAATCCTCCACATATCTCTCATGAATCCTAGATAAGATATGCCCACCAAATCTTCCATGATCTTCTCCTTAAGAATAGGCTTGAATAACTATCTCCTTTGGAATGGTGTAAGAGATATTTGAGAAGTCTCTTTGATTTAATCATTCACATATTCCTACACATTACAAAGCTCACACATAATTGAGATATATATGAAAACATGTATATTTTCTAACATTTAATCATAAATTCACTCTTAATACTAAAATGAATAAAGTGGAAAATAATAATGTGAAACCCAAATGTATTTATGCAAATGATATGATGAAGGTTTAATAGGGCGATGAAATGTAAGGAATAGTGAAGGGAAAGGTGGATGAAAATATGACATTTCTGAGTCCTAACAGTGGATACTTTTGCTTATCAATCAGTGGCGTTTTATTTAAGTATTTTGCAAGTTTATCTTTGTCCTTCTTAATTTTCAATTATTTTAAAACTATGATCTCATCATCAAAAACTCCTAAACAACACCCATCTGTATCACCACACCCTTAAAAAACATTTTAAAACACATAGATCCATAGACAACTCTTTGTAGGGACAACCCCCCTTGGCTTCGTTAGGAGTTTGCCTAAACGAAGGAGCTGGGATTCAGGTGACAGTACCTAGCTCATTGTTGGCCCCCAAGGCCACACCTCTCCCACTTGTAGTGAGGAGACAACTTTCAAAATATTTCTGCTGCTGGTGTGCATCTCGGCGAACAACACACTTGACCTTACTTAGGTAATTCTTCTATTCATTCCTCTTAAACCTATGGTTTCCTTTAGCTTCAAGTGCCACATCTTCCTCCTCATGGATAGCAGAAGAGGTGCCCTGAATATAGCCCCTTCGGGTCTCCTCTTGTGTGAAATCATCCCATAGACGATCCCGCTTGGGGATGTTCTCTCTGGCCACGATGTACTCAACAAACACCACCCATGACTTATTCATGCCATTCAGAGCTTGTCGTATTGTCTCTCCATCCTCGACCTTCTCCTCCACTGCCCTCATCTCATATCTTACCTGTGTTATCTTGGTAAGGTATGTGTCCATACTCTCATCCTTGACTATCTTTATGCTCTTCAACTTTTCACAAAGTACCATACTCTTGTTCTCATTAGAGCTTTGGTACAACTTCATCATTGCATCCCACATATCATACATGTTCTATTTACCTGTAACATGTGGTATCACATGATCCTTGATCACATCAAGGATGATCCTTTAGGCCTTGATATTTTTCTTATGATAGGTTGACTTTGCCACAACATCTATTGGAACAATTACAAGTTTTGTGGAAGTGCTCTCCACAATATCCCATAAATTGCTTTCCTTCAAAAATAGGACAATTATGGCCTTCTATGCCCTAAATTTTGAGACCCCATCCAACCAATCCTCAGCACATAAGCTGCTAGCCATGCTCTCTGGTCAATATGAACTGGATCAAAATATCAATGAACATAAGAACCTCACTGACACAAATTTGGCCCCTACTCGCCCAGATATGAAAGATCTATATCAGATCTCAACTCCAAACTCACATATCTAATAGATCTGACCTCTACAACCACATTTCTAAGCTCCTCTCTTCAAATCTGGTATGGAGCACCATACCAATTACCACCCTTCTTGACACTGAGGATTTTTTCCTTAGAATTCATTAGGCATAGGTTATGTTCAGAAGAAGAGCATTTTGGTGCTTTCAAACAATCATCAAATGTGAAGTTTCCCCTCAAAGTTGGCCCATTTATCATAAGAAACCAAGCATCTTTGTCTTTAGTGGAAAAATTGTTAAAGGTCATGGATTTCCAAGAAGCTGAAAGAATCGATTACGATCCACATCAGATTATATCTTAGATGAGACAACAAAATAGGAACATGGCTTTTGAGCATCAAATAGTGGAAAGGTTAGATAAAATGGCAAATTTATTGAATTTTGAACAAAACCAGGGGGAAGTAAAGGAGAAAGATGTGGAGCAAACAAATAATTTGGAATTGTTGGTTCAAACACCAACTAAGTCTGATGTTACTAATAAAAGAGCTATTTCAAAGGTTGACAACATGGAAATTGATGGAGAAGTTTCAAGTAAAAATACTAAAATAGAACAACATAAGGAAATTGTCCATATGGAAGAGCAGGATCTAGTTGATTAAGGAAAAAATACTATATTTTAACAACCACCTGTACATATACAACAATATTCTTTTTTAGAAATAAAGGAATTTGGAACCAGTTCCCAATGTAAATCCAGATTTGATTTTCTTTCACTGTATGCAGAAAAGAAGAAACGGTCCTTAGAAGAAACTCGTAAATTGTTCCCATAGGTAAGGAAGTTGACAGATCAAAAGGTTTCACTTGTTACAGTTAAAGATTCAGAGAAGAACACTATGATATTTGCAATTGTAAATGATGAGAAAGTATCTGATATGGAAGTTAAACTTGATGATATTGATATTCCAGACAAAATCCAATTGCATAGACAAACATGAGATGTCTTGTACTCTAACTTGTTACAATCGAATTTGAAAATTTATAAGTTGCAGTCAATAATAGGGAAGTTGGAGGGTCAACTAAGACAAGAGAAAATAGAGAATAAAGAAAATCTGGTCCAAATTAAGAGACTACAAGCCGAACTTGTGTCTGTAGGGGCAGAGCCATGCAACACCCAATGCACCAAAAAACTCCTCGATGAGAAAGAGAATACCATTCAAATGCTGAAGAAAAAGTTAAAAGTTTAATGTGCTCAACATGTACAATCTTCTGAGATGATAGCATTACAACAAGAAAAAGAGGTATTCTATCAAGAAATGATGGACTACAAGGGTAAAATTTTGAAATTGCAAGATGAGAAACAAACTTGGGAAAAAGAAAAATATGAGTTATTGTCACATATTTCAGTACTAAGTACAAATCAGGTTGAAGAGAAGCAAGTATCAGAGAAGCCAAGGGATTAGTCTTTTATTACAAAGGAAAAGAAAAAAGATGGATCTTCCACAGAAGAATTGACCAATGCCATGTCTTAGATTAGTTTGAAAGATGTGGAAATCAAAAAAGTGAAAGGAAAAAACTAGAAACTCAAGCAAGAATTAATTCATAACATTGAGGAAAAGAACAAAGTTTTGAATGAAAGAAATCAGTTGTAGAAAAAGGTTGATGAATTAAAAGATAGAGTAATAGGTAAGCTTCCCTTTCAAGGAGCTAAGCACCTTATATGGGATGCACTATCAGTTGAAATCACCAAATTATGGTCATATTTAAAATTTATTGATGATGAAGCTGCTATAGCAAACATAGCTCTCCAAAGATGTAAAGTGGTAAATGAAACATTGAATAAAAGGCCTTCAGAGATAGCCCAAAATACATTTAGTTTCTCTAACTGAAATAGATATGCAAAATCTAGGAATTAAAGACATCCCTGTTATTATTATTTGGGAAAAAGGAATTATTGGAAAGCATAATGATGCTAGAGATGTATAAGGTAAAGCAGAACAAATGCTCCTCCAGGTTCAAATTTTTAAGAAACTATTTCACAGACTCTTTGAGAATGGTCTACCCTCTTTTTGGGATGACAATGGAAAGTTGATTTCTTAGGAAAACTACCACAACTTAATAGTTCAGACCCGCATGGATCACTCTAAATTCGAGGACTTGACCAAAGGATTGGCTGGGAAGGCTATAATTGAGAAGTTAACTGAAGATTTAGAGATATTTGATCAGTTCCTGATGATTAAAAAATATTTTATGCTCATATCTTATACTGCTTATATAGAATTAGAGGTAATGATTAAAGAGATGATGGATTATGAAATCCCGACCCAAGAGTAGTGGAAAGTTGTGGAAAATTTGGGAAAACTAAGTACATGTTATATCAATAATGAACAACCAGATGTCTTGATTTGAAACATAGTTGCAGTTTTCCCAAGTTGCCCATAAGAATTCCGAATTGAACAGGTTCATTATTGAGGCAACACACTACAAAGGTGGTCGACAGCAGAGCAGCTGTTCTTGAAATTTAGGAGTTTCTTTATGAGTTTCTATTCTTAGCAAAAAATGGGTTAGGGTTTGCTCATAGAGCATTTTGTATAAATTTCAAATTTTACAATGTAATTGGGGTTGGACTCGAGAGAAAGAAAACCCTGTGATGTAATGTTTTGAAAACTTTAATGAGAGCAGAAGTACATGTTTTTCTGAGCAGAGATTCATATGTTATCATTTTATTCATTCTCAAAATTTCTCTTGTGTGAATGTATTTCCTGTTTAAAACCATTTTACCATCTTGCTTCATATTTGAATGAATTATACAAGATAGAATTCATATCATATGCTATGATTCATACATTTGAATATCGTCAATGTTCTTTCTTCCAAAAAATGATACAGAATTTAGCCCAATTTGATGCTCCGTGTTAATGAATTGTTTTCTTTTGATATCTTACCACTCCTAAATTACTACTTATCTGAAGAAATGATACCTATTTTTCCTCTGTGAACAATTTATCCCACCAACAGTCTCTACACAATTTTGAGGTGTATATGTATTGACTCCATGCCCAATGGTTTTCTTCCCGATTCAACCACTTTGTTAACCCTTATTATAGTTAAAGATTTGGTCATTGTTTAAAGAGACATGAGTTGTTATTATAGTGACCTTTGGATAGCAGACTCATAAAGGGAGCCCCCTATGGATTGAAAGGCCGGTTTTTCAGTCCTAAAGATTGGTTTGTTGTTACCTCTTGATTTTCCTCCCACAACTAGAGGAAAATATGAGTGGTAAGAGGCCCTATGAAACATATGATGTTTAACCTATGGAAATAAGATATGAAAATTTCAAATACTCAGGAAAAATACATCAATAACAAAGAAGTGTGGGGTGGAATTAAGAAGTCATATTTGGTGATGTGGTAAGCTACAACAGGCTTGTGTGAAGTGTTTGATGAAATAATTAAACCGAATATATCCTATATCAACTAAACCAATCAAACAAACCAGTACATTAGTCAGCAAAGGTGTATTTGGGTTGATCACTAAGTATTTGACAGAAACACATACCACCTAAATACCATAAAGCAATAGTGAAATCCAAGTTTAAAAAAAGCAAGTTGGCTAGGGACATCTCAATGGTATCAGAGCCTGCAATCCTCCCAGCCCGTGAAGTGCATGCTATTATATGAATACATGAGATAGTATTCCAGTCACTTATAGAAGGTAGAGGAGGCAGCCTAGAAGAGTCTTTTTATCAGAGTTCGGAGAAGGGGAGATTGAAGAAGAAGAAGAACTGTTGGAGGAAGAAGAAGAGCAATTCATATATAAAGAAGAAGGAGAGATGGGTGAAATAAAAAATCCATTGGGGGGTAAGGGGAAGGAATCAAGCATAGATTCAGGAAGAGAAGACTTTTATCACTCAAATTGTAGCTACCACCAAAGGTATCCTATCCAGCACGGTAGAGGTTCAAGTAAGGTAGCTAACCAAGTGACACCGCAAGAGCCTCTTCCACTACTATAGAAGAGTAGTTGTCACACCGGACGGGCTCTTATCGCTTTAGATAGAGCCGGAGCAAGCTCAAAGGGGAGACCCTTACTAGCCCATGAGAGAGCTAGAAAACCAATACAAGGTACTCTAAAGACTAGGAATGAGGCACAAGAGTAGATCTTGGGTGGATAAATCTAGATCTAGGGAAAAATTGTGGTGTCTAGGAGTCAGGAACTGATTGAGAAGGCTTAAGAAAGATAAAAATTCTCAACCTTAAGAGAAATGTACCATAATGAGATTAAGAGATTAGATCCAGATAGATCTAGTGCCAAATAAAAATACTCAAATGAGATCCACCTAGGGTTTAGGAAAATAATTGATATGTGGGCCCAAAATGGGTATTTTAAGGATGAAATGACACTAGGATGATTGCTTGAGATTAGATCTGACAATTTGAGAGGGTTCAAGCAAGACCCAACTAATAGATCTAAAAAAATGACTAAAAACCCATAAGCACATCCTCCCCTAGAGATGGACAGTGTCTGGATCTGATGGAAAATGGAGTCGGATTCCTACCAAACCTGGTATATAAGGTTTATTAATTATTTATAAAGTGGGTTTTAAATAGTAATCCCAAAATATCACCGGATCTATCAGATTTAAAAATGAGGGTTTTAAGTGTGACAATTGGAATAGATCCCGGAAAAACAAGAATACAATGAAACGCAATTGGAAATACTTGCGGATTCCAAGAAAATTGATGATCCTTCCACCCCAAAGCAATTACGAGTGAGATCTAAGCTTCTCCAAGTGAAATCGCTATGACTCCTAGATGACCAATGCGCCCTTCCTTGCCAAGATGATCTACAATGAGGATCGAATCATGCATAAATAAACTATATGATACGAAAGATGAATCACGAAGAATCCAAATGATCACAAGATACAATAAAGATACTCCTTGAGATACAAGTCGATTTGAGGAAGAGGAATGGAGTTCCCTCACAATAGAGCCCCCATCAAAACCGCCTTCTTCACTATGACACGGCCCCTACAAGAAATGGTTTTGGAGAAGATAGATCCACAATAATGTCGAAGAGAAAAGACTTTACAATCACATGCAATAACATTCACAAATATTCCAAGATTTTTCAAGAATATTTCTTTATTATGTCGGAAATCCAAGAGCCAAAAGTCCCTTTTACAAATGGTGAGAGTGGATATAAATAGCCTCACAATCCAAAACCCTAAAATCCCAATAGTATGGAGGGATAGGATCAAAATATACAAATATAAGATCAAGGTCAAAGATGAGTAGCTCAAATAATACATAGATCACTCATAATGAAGGGGGATGTCCTCCCTCAATGATGCCCTAGGGGAGACGTGAGACACATAACATGACTAGGGACACAACATAACATCATAACAAATATAAGATCAAGGTCAAAGATGAGTAGCTCAAATAATACATAGATCACTCATAATGAAGGGGGATGTCCTCCCTCAATGATGCCCTAGGGGGGACGTGAGACACATAACATGACTAGGGACACAACATAACATCATAACATGGTGGAGGGGTCTAGGAGATCACATATTCACTAGACTAATGCCCCACCTACATACACAATAATATATCATGTGATAAAGTGTCAAAAGACACTAGGATGTGTGCCCAAAAATACAATAATTAACCCCCAAAATGATAAATGGGATGACGTGTGGACCCCACTAATGCCGAAAGTCATGCTGGAAGGTGTGGAAAATATCATCATGAAGTTCACAAGGGAGGCAGGTGCGGGTGGGATCATCTTCGATCTCGGAGGAAACAAAGTCATCTCCTTCTCTTGGGGACTTGGAAAGAAAACAAACAACGAAACAGAATGGCTTTCCCTGCTCCACTCCTTGGAATTAGTTGCGACCCTCAACGTGGAAAAAGTTAAAGGTCTTCGGTGATTCGAGGCATGTCATCCAAAGAATGAGATCTGGGATAGGAACAAGAGGCACAAAAAGTCACAAAATTCAAAGAAGAATCGACCTCCTCTCTCTACCTTGGGATTTACATTACTACCAAATTCTTTGGGGGATTTATATTGACGCAGATGAAGCCACCAATAAGGGAGCCACCCTAGCTATAGGTCAAAGCATTTACAACAATGAAAAAGCGGATTTCATTTTTATACCCTAACCCTTCCCCTAATTTTCGTTTTAGCCACTTCGGTTTTTTCGAACTTATTTTGGTTATGCCCCTCCCTACAGTTTTGCTGAAGGCACATGGGCCTTCATGTGGCATTCACATGGTCCGCTCCTCTTTTTTCAGCTCATACGAGCTGGCCTTAACTCCTTCCTCCCTTCCCTGGGGTTTATTCGACACCATGGATCTCCCTCCTTGCTCCACTCCTCTCTAGATCTCAGCCGATTTCGACAACCTCGTCCTTTCCAACCCTTCGTATTATGGTTGTGTTCCCTTCGGCGTTAGTTTCCCCGAGCCTTTCTCCCGTCATGTCCCCTTTTGCAGTTCCATGGACGGCGTGATGGAAGGAGTTGCAGAATTGAGAGCTTCCATTGCTGACATCAAGGAGCACCTCCGTAGAGTCTATGAGGCAATCTGCACTAGCATCAAACAGAATAGCGAAATTGCCTCCGATGTCAGGTACAATTCTCAACAACGTACTTGTCAAGACTCCAGAATTGATGACTTAGAGAGAAATCTCTTCAAACTAATGGGAAAAGTTGACATTATCATGGAAGATATTACAAGGATGGTTAGAATGACCCAATGCAACCATTGCCAGGAATCCCCCACTATGAACAAAGAAATGGAAGATGTAGCCTCTATGCAGCAATAGAACTATGGATAGTAACATCTCTTCTCAGCAGGGTTCTTCATATAGCTTCAGTTTTGAATGTTTTTTTTGTATACTGTTAAATTCTTAGTTTGTAAGGGTTTATTCCACCTCTACTACAGAAAGAAATAGACAGCAACAAAATAGGAAATTCATAGCTAATCTAGGCATGCCTGTATGTTCTATTCACTGCCAATTTCTGAAAGCAATACTAACTCTCTAATAACTCTTCTCTGATCTGATCTGACACAGAATAAATATTGCAACCTCCTCTCAATATGAAGTGCACCCCCTCTGCATGAGAAATGCGGCACTCCTCCTCTTCTATGAAGTTTCCCCTCACCAGATATCTATCAAACTCTGATGATATTTTATTTTTTCTTCTTCAATCACTGAAGAAGACTCACTCTGGTTCTTTCGGCCCTCCTGGCCTCAAGAATATCAACTCCTCTAAAAAATATGTCCTCATCTCCTCAGGAAGTGTGCCCCTCTCCTCTAGGAAGTCGCTCAAGCTCAATCTCTGAGCTCTCTCTATAGATATGATCTCACTACACACTAGAATGGATAATTTGTGCCTCAAATCAAGCAGGAACATATTCCTCTCAGATCCTCTCAGTCACTCCCTCTGCAGATGCGCCCCTCTCCTTAGGAATTTTCCCTCTGCATGCACAAGTGCACCCTCACTTTGTGAATCTCCTCACTCTCTAAAGAAACTGCAAATTAACCTTTTCCACTGACCTTTTACCTCCTTATATCCACTCACTAAATGATTAGGGTTTCTGAAACCCTAAAGTGAGTGCATGCAAAAATCTTGCTTTTGCATGTTTTTTAATTAAAAATTTTGCATGTTAAATATTGCATGCATGAGGAAAAACCCCATGAAATGTCCGCATGCATCCACCACTGGATTCATGAAACTTGGTATAGTGCATCTCACCCTCTACCCCATCCTGATGCCTATACAGAAAATGCACCTCCATGCTAAGCATATGAACATGAAGGACATCCCAAGATACACCTCTATCTCTAACACTCCCTCTTATCAAGGGAAGTCCAACCATTGATGCCTAGATCCAAAAAATCCTCTAATTTTATAACTAAACCATCTGACCTGACTGTCATTGCCGCACTCTAATCTATAATAACCTGATCCATATCCATCAAGGTATCCCTGGGATAAGCCTATCTCTCTCTCATAAACTTTGTGACTGATCCCTGATCCATACTGCCTCTAAATCTATGTTGCAACCAATCTCTGAGCCTGCCATAAAGAGGATCCACTGACCTATATCTGGTCCCCTACTATGAGCTAACTCATCTCACTCCTAATATAAATATAACTTTGGCATCTCGTACCAACTTGGTCTCTAACTGGTACCTGTATGAGCCTCTCACTCATCCATCTGATATGAGGACTCAATCCTCTATGCCTCATCAACACTATGACCATCTCACTCCCTGCCTATCTCAAAATTTGATGAAGATGCAGTCAACCACCCAGAAGCTTATGACGTGGGCTGGCCCCAAACTATATACTCCCTGTCAATCCGGTGACCCATCAAAACTGGATTAGCTCCCTCTAGATAGGTGAATATAAGCTCCCTTTGAAACACTACAGAGTAACCTGCAACATCCAAAGATGCTACTAAAAGTATGCTCCCTCTCAGTCCTGGAATGAATAGGACTATTGAAACCTTCAAGAGTTCTCCAAAGTCTAGAAGGAACCGTACACGTCCCACTCCTTTAATGATATGCTCAATACCCTCAATATCATGAATAATGTGCATAGGACTGTACTCTAGGAAAAGTAATACCTCTCGCATCCGGTTCATGTGATTGCAATACTTGTAGTCAATCATCCACCTCTCATCAACCTAAACCTCAAGATGTCTGTTATCTCGGCCTGAAACAAAAGATGCAAGAGAGAAATATCTCTCAATATGGAAGCAAACGCATCTACCTCTCCTACTGTAGCTACCTACTCATCCTTCTCCCTTTTATTATTTTTCTTATGAGGGCACTATCTTGCTGATGAATATGATTGTCATTTATGACAACATTAATGACAAAGGTTAAGCATGAATGATGATATGGACAAAAGGTTGATGACATGGTAGCTTGGACGACAAAAGAGTCACAAATAATGATGACATGGCATGAAGAACCTTTGATGTGGGATTTCGAGCCATTGGAACACCCAATGGGACAAATGACCCATTCTGTGGTCATTTGTGGTTTGATGGGGCAATGGAACCCTTGGTGATGGACCATGCTACCATTTGATGACGGGCTTGAAGTCCATGAAAAGCATCTTGGTCAAATATTAAATGAAATCTTGAAAGTGGTATCCTTGTGTATTAAACCCACTCACTTGACATGGCTTAAACTCCTTAAAATGATGAACGTGACTCCTTGAAACAATTAAAGAAGTACTTAAAATTGATGACATGACAGCCCAATCTCCAACATGGACATGGTAAACTTATGTTGATCCACCCACAAGTAAAAAGATGAAGCCCAAAAAAATTCTCTAGCACAGTACTTATCATGGTATAGCCTTGGTTTAATCAGCTATCAAATTAACTTGTGAAGTTGGCTTCAAAAACTTAAAAAATAATAAATTCTTTTATCAAAAAATGACAGGTCGGCCAACCAACAAAATTAAGGTTTAACAGGTCGGCTCGGCAAATTTTTTGAAGGAAAACTAGTATAAATAAGAGCCAACGCCCTCATACCTTAGTGTGGATTTCATGGGAGCTATAAGGAGCTCTGATCTCGGTGAGATGAGGAGAATTTCAGGAGCAGCAGATGAAGAAGAACATCAGTTGAAGTGACATTTATTTTATCTTTGAATTTCAAGTTTACTAAGGTAGCCAGTGAGGAACACGACCTTGAGATGATCCCTTTTTTAATGAGATTTTCGGACTATCCTCTCTATGGAAATTCGGACTGCCTCTCTGTAAATTTTTGGACTGTCTACTTTGCAAAATTTTAAGCTGTCTCCTCTCTGTAAACTTAGGCTTCTCCATGATTTTAACTCTTATTTTTTATCTTCTACACTCTCTCTGATTTCGGGTTGGAGCAGAGGACAGTTCGGTGGCTGGAGCAGAGAAGCAACAACAACATCAACAATGAAATTTGTGTTTATCTCTTATGAGTTGGCTAAAGACATGATGTAGCAACAGCATGATTTTTATCTTTGGGTTTGATTGGGACTACAGAAAACTGAAGATGATGATGGTCTATGAATGATGATGCTACAGGAGAAGAATCTAATATCTTTGATTAAGGCAACAATTTATGGACATGTTTTATGGACAGTATAAAGATATACTTGAGGATATCTGTGGATGAAATGAATGTTGAATGGACATAATTATGATGACAGGACAAAGAAAACAGGTTGATGATTTGTGATGACATTGATATGACTCGGTTGATAAAAATGTATGTGATGCAAATGACAAGCTTGATGAATGGAACTGTGACAATACAAAGACAAGTGTTGATGTGACAGTGATGACAAGATTGTGTTGACAAGGGTAATGTAATTGTTGTGATTTTAAATACAAGAAGGGTCTTGTATGTATATTTTCTTAGTAGGATCTAAGAAAGGACCAAGTACAATCTTGGAATGGAAGTTGCTGCTTCTAATTTCAATTGTAGTTGAATTACCTCACGGTTGTAGCCGGTTGAACAAATACTAAATATTACAAAACTATATCTTGTGCAAAGTGTTGATGTGTTTTACTTGATGAATGACATGTGCTTAGTAGATAGTTCATTGATGAATATGATATTGAAGTGAATGTGAAATGATGATATAAGATTTAGATGTTGAAGAAGTTGAAATTTGAATAAGTGTAAGCTCACTGATTCACCCCCCCCCCTCTCAGTGAGCCATTATGTTTAATAGTGCATGTACAAATTGCACGTGAAACACTTGACCTTACTTAGGTATTTCTTCTATTCATTCATCTTAAACCTTTGGTTTCCTTTAGCTCCAAGTGCCACATCTTCCTCCTCATGGATAGCAGAAGAGGTGCCCTAAATATAACCTCTTCGGGTCTCCTCTTGTGTGAAATCATCCCATAGACGATCCCGCTTGGGGAGGTTCTCTCTGGCCATGATGTACTCAACAAACACCACCCATGGCTTATTCATGCCATTCATATCTTGTCGTACTATCTCTCCATCCTCAACCTTTTCCCCCACTTCCCCCATCTCATCTCTTACCTGTGTTATCTTGGTAAGGTATGTGTCCATACTCTCATCCTTGACCATGTTTATGCTCTTCAACTTTTCATGAAGTACCATACTCTTGTTCTCATTAGAGCTTTGGTACAACTCCATCAATGCATCCCACATCTCAAACATGTTCTCTTTACCTGTAACATGTGGTATCACATGATACTTAATCATATTAAGGATGATCCTTTGGGCCTTGATATTTTTCTTATCATAGGTTTCCTTTGCCACAACATCTATTAGAACAATTACAAGTTTTGTGGAAGTGCTCTCCACAATATCCCATAAATCGCTTTCCTTCAGAAATAGGACAACTCTGGCCTTCTATGCACTAAAGTTTGAGACCCCATCCAACCGATCCTAAACACGTAAGCTGCTAGCCATTCTCTCTGCTCAATATGAACTGGATCAAAATCTCAATGAACAAAAGAACCTCACTGACACAAATCTGGCCCCTACTCGCCCAGATATGAAAGATCTATCTCAGATCTCAACTCCAAACTCACAGATCTAATAGATATGACCTCTACAACCACATTTCTAAGCTCCTCTCTTCAAATCTGGTATGGAGCACCATACCAATTACCAGCCTTCTTGACACTGGGGGTTTTTTCCTTAGAATTCATTAGGCATAGGTTATGTTCGGAAGAAGAGCATTTTGGTGCTTTCAAAAAATCAGCAAATGTGAAGTTTCCCCTTAAAGTTGGCTCATTTATCATAAGAAACCAAGAATCTTTGTCTGTAGTGGAAAAATTGTTAAAGGTCATGGATTCCAAGAAGCTGAAAAAATCGATTACGATCCACATCAAATTATATCTCAAAGGAGACAACAAAATAGGAACAAGGCTTTTGACCATCAGATAGTGGAAGGGTTAGATAAAATGGCAATTTTATTGAATTTTGAACAAAACCAAGGGGAAGTAAAGGAGACAAATGTGGAGCAAACAAATAATTTGGCATTGTTGGTTCAAACACCAACTAAGTCTGATGCTACTAATAAAAGAGCTATTTCAGAGGTTGACAACATGGAAATTGATGGAGAAGTTTCAAGTAAAAATACTAAAATAGAACAACAAATGAAATTGTCAGTATGGAAGAGCAGGATCTAGTTGATTCAGGGAAAAAAACTATATTTTAACAACCACCTGTACATATACAACAATATTCTTTTTTAGAAATAAAGGAATCTGGAACCAGTTCCCAATGCATATCCATGTTTGATTTTCTTTCACAATATGCGGAAAAGAAGAAACAGTCCTTAGAAGAAACACGTAAAGTGTTCCCACAAGTAAGGAAGTTGACAGATCAAAAGGTTTCACTTGTTATAGTTAAAGATTCAGAGAAGAACACTATGAGATTTGCAGTTTTAAATGATGAGAAAGTATCTGATATGGAAGTTAAACTTGATGATATTGATATTCCAGACAAAATCCAATTGCATAGACAAACATGAGATGTCTTGTACTCTGACTTGTTACAATCGACTTTGAAAATTTATAAGTTGCAGTCAATAATAGGGAAGTTGGAGGGTCAACTAAGACAAGAAAAAATAGAGAATTAAGCAAATCTGGTCCAAATTAAGAGACTACAAGCTGAACTTGTGACTATAGGGGTAGAGCCATGCAACAACCAGTGCACCAAAAAACTCCTTGATGAGAAAGAGAATACCATTCAAATGCTGAAGAAAAAGTCAAAAGTTACAGGTGCTCAACATGTAAAATATTCTGAGTTGATAGCTTTACAACAAGAAAAAGAGGTAGTCTATCAAGAAATGATGGACTACAAGGGTAAAATTTTGAAATTTCAAGATGAGAAACAAACTTGGGAAAAAAAAATATGAATTATTGTCACAAATTACAGTACTAAGTACAAATCAGGTTGAATGGAAGCAAGTATCAGAGAAGCCAAGGGATCAGTCTTTTATTACAAAGGAGAGGAAAAAAGATGGATCTTCCACAGAAGAATTTACCAATTCCATGTCTCAGATTAGTTTGAAAGATGTGGAAATTAAAGAAGTGAAAGGAGAAAACTAGAAACTCAAGCAAGAAATAATTCATAACATTGAGGAAAAGAACAAAGTTTTGAATGAAAGAAATCAGTTGTAGAAAAATGTTGATGAATTAAAAGATAGAGTCATAGGTAAGCTTCCCTTGCAAGGAGATAACCACCTTATATGGGATGCACTATCAGTTGAAATCACCAAATTATGGTCATATTTAAAATTTATTGATGATGAAGCCGTTATAGAAAACATGGCTCTCCAAAGATGTAAAGTGGTAAATGAAACATTGAATAAAATGCCTTTAGAGACAACCCAAAATACATTTAGTTTCTCTAACTCAAATAGATATGCAAAATATGGGAATTAAAGACATGCCTGTTATTATTATTTGGGAAAAAAGAATTATTGGCAAGCATAATCATGCTAGAGATGTATAAGGTAAAGTAGAACAAATGCTCCTCCAGGTTCAAATTTTTAAGAAACTATTTCACAGACTCTTTGAGAACGGTCTACCCTCTTTTTGGGATGACAATGGAAAGTTGATTTCTTAGGAAAACTACCACAGCTTAATAGTTCAGACCCGCATGGATCACTCAAAATTCGAGGACTTGACCAAAGGATTGGCTAGGAAGGCTATAATTGAGAAGTTAACTGAAGATTTCGAGATATTTGATCAGTTCCTTGTGATTAAAAAATAATTTCCGCCTGTATCTTACACTGCTTATATAGAATTGGAGGTAATGATTAAAGAGATGATGGATTATGAAATCCCGACCCAAGAGTAGTAAGTTGTGGAAAATTTGGGAAAACTAAGTACATGTTATATCAATAATGAACAACTAGATGTCTTGATTTGAAACATAGTTGCAGTTTTCCCAAGTTGCCCATAAGAATTCCGAATTGAACAGGTTCATTATTGAGGCAACACACTACAAAGGTGGTCGACAGCAAAGCAACTGTTATTGAAATTTAGGAGCTTCTTTATGAGTTTCTATTCTTAGCAAAAGATGAGTTAGGGTTTTCTCATAAAGCATTTTGTATAAATTTCAAATTTTACAATGTAATTGGGGTTGGACTCGAGAGAAAGAAAACTCTGTGATGTAATGTTTTGAAAACTTTAATGAGAGTAGAAGTACAGGTTTTTCTGAGCAAAGATTCATATGTTATCATTTTATTCATTCTGTAAATTTCTCTTGTGTGAACGTATTTCCTATTTAAAACCATTTTACCATCTTGCTTCTTATTTGAATGAATTATATGAGATAGAATTCATATCATATGATCTAATTCATACATTTGAATATTGTCAATATTCTTTCTTCCAAAAAAGATACAAAATTCATCCGAGTTTGATGCTCTGTGTTAATGAATTGTTTTCTTTTGATATTCTACCACTCCTAAATTACTACTTATCTGGAGAAATGACACCTATTTTTCCTCTGTGAATGATTTATCCCACCACCAGTCTCTAAACAATTTTGAGATGTATATGTATTGACTGCATGCCCAATGGTTTTCTTCCTAATTCAACCACTTTGTTAACCCTTATTACAATTAAAGATTTGGTCATTGTTTAAAGAGACATGAGTTGTTATTATAGTGACCTTTGGATAGCAGACTCATAAAGGGAGCCCCCTATGGATTGAAAGGCCAATTTTTCAGTCCTAAAGATTGGTTTGTGGTTGCCTCATGATTTTCCTCCCACAGCCATAGGAAAATATGAGTGCTAACAGGCCCTATTAAACATATCATGTGTAACCTATGGAAATCAGATCTAAAACTTTAAAATACTCAGGAAAAATACATCAATAACAAAGAAGTATGGGGTTGAATTAAGAAGTCATATTTGGTGATGTGGTAAGCTACAATAGACCTGTGTGAAGTGTTTGATGAAATAATTAAACCAAATATATCCTATATCAACTAAACCAATCAAACAAACCAATACATTAGTTAGTAAAGGTGTATTTGGGTTGATCACAAAGTATTTGACAGAAACACATACCACTTAAATACCACAAATAAACAGTGAAATCCAAGTTTAAAACAAGCAAGTTTGCTAGGGACATCTCAATGGTATCAGAGCCTGCAATCCTCCCAGCCCGTGAGGTGCATGCTATTATATGAATATAGGAGATAGTAGTCCAGTCACTTATAGAAGGTAGAGGGGGCATCCTAGAAGAGTGTTTTTATCAGAGTTCAGAGAAGGGGAGATTGAAGAAGAAGAAGAACTGTTGGAGGAAGAAGAAGAGCATAGATTTAGCATACAATCCATTGGGGGGTGATGGGAATGAATCAAACATAGATTCAAGAATACAAGACTTTTATCACTCAAATTGTAGCTACCACCAAAGGTATCCTATCCAGGACGGTATAGGTTCAAGTAAGGTAGCTAAACAAGTGACACCGCAAGAGCCTCTTCCACTACTGTAGAAGAGTAGTTGTCACACAGGACGGGCTCTTATCGCTTTAGATAGATCTGGAGCAAGATCAAAGTTAAGACCCTTACTAGGCTATGAGAGAGCTAGAAAACCAATACAAGGTACTCTAAAGACTAGGAATGAGGCACAAGAGTAGATCTTGGGTGGATAAATCTAGATCTAGGGAAAAATTGTGGTGTCTAGGAGTCAGGAACTGATTGAGGAGGCTTAAGCAAGATAAAAATTCTCAACCTTAAGAGAAATGTACCACAATGAGATTAAGAGATTAGATCTAGATAGATCTAGTGCCAAATAAAAATACTCAAATGAGATCCACCTAGGGTTTAGGCGAATAATTGATATGTGGGCCCAAAATGGGTATTTTAAGGATGAAATGACACTAGGATGATTGCTTGAGATTAGATCTGAAAATTTGAGAGGGTTCAAGCAAGACCCAACTGATAGATCTGAAAAAAATGACTAAAAACCCATAAGTACGTCCTCCCCTAGAGATGGGTAGTGTTTGGATCTGAGGGAAAATGGAATCGGATTCCTACCAAGCTTGGTATCTAAGGTTTATTAATTATTATGAAGTGGGTTTTAATTAGTAATCCCAAAATATCACCGGATCTATCACATGTAGAAAATGAGGGTTTTAAGTGTGACAGTTAGAATAGATCCCGGAAAAACAAGAATACAGTGAAGCGCAACTGGAAATACTTGTGGATGCCAAGCAAATTGATGATCCTTCCACCCTGAAGCAATTACGAGTGAGATATAAGCTTCTCTAGGTTAAATCGCTATGCCTCCAAGATGACCAATGTGCCCTTCCTTGCCAAGACGATCTACAATGAGGATCGAATCATGCATAAAAGAAACTATACGATAGGAAAGACAAATCACAAAGAATCCAAATGATCACAAGATATAATAAAGATACTGCCTGATAGACAAGTCGATTTGAGGAAGAGGAATGGAGTTCCCTCACAATAGCACACCTATCAAAACTGCCTTCTTCACTATGACATGGCCCCTGCAAGAAATGTTTTTGGAGAAGATAGATCCACAATAATGTCAAAGATAAAAGACTTTACAATCACATGCAATAACATTCTAAAAGCTTCCAATATTTTTCAAGAATATTTCTTTATTATGTCGGAAATCCAAGAGCCAAAAGTCCCTTTTACAAATGGTGAGAGTGGATATAAATAGCCTCTCACAATCCAAAACCCTAAAATCCCAATAGTATGGAGGGCTAGGATCAAAAGATACAAATATAAGATCAAGGTCTAAGATGAGTCGGTCAAATAATACATAGATCACTCATAATGAAGGGGGATTTCCTCCCTCAATGACGCCCTACAGGGGACGTGAGACACATAACATGGTGGGGGGGTCTAGGAGATCACATATTCACTAGACTAATGCCCCACCTACATACAAAATAATATATCATGTGATAAAGTGTCAAAAGACACTAGGACGTGTGCCCAAAAATACAATAATAAACCCCCAAAATGATAAATGGGATGACGTGTGGACACCACTGATGCCGAAAATCATGCTGGAAGGTGTGGAAAATGTCATCATGAAGTCCACAGGGGAGGCAGGTGCGGGTGGGATCATTTTCTATCCCGGAGGAAACAAATGCATCTCCTTCTCTTGGGGACTTGGAAAGAAAACAAACAACGAAGCAGAATGGCTTTCCCTGCTCCACTCCTTGGAATTAGTTGCGACCCTCAACGTGGATAAACTGAAGGTCTTCGGTGATTCGAGGCATGTCATCCAAAGAATGAGATCTGGGATAAGAATAAGAGGCACAAGTCACAGAATTCAAACAAGAATCGGCCTCCTCTCTCTACCTCAGGATTTACATTACTACCACATTCTCTGGGGGATTAATATTGAAGTAGATGAAACCACCAATAAGGGAGCCACCCTATCTATAGGTCAAATCATTTACAACAATGAAAAAGAGGATTTCATTTTTATACTCTAACCCTTCCTCTAATTTTTCGTTTTAGCCACTTTGTTTTTTTTTAACTTATTTTGGTTATGCCCCTCCCCACAGTTTTGTTGAAGGCACGTGGGCTTTCATGTGTCCTTCACATGGTCTGCTCCTCTTCTGTCAGCTCACGTGAGCTGGCCTTAACTCCTCCCTCCCTTCCCTGGGGTTTATTTGGCACCATGGATCTCCCTCCTCGCTCCACTGCTCTCCAGCTCTCGGTTGATTTCGACAACGTCCTCCTTTCCAACCCTTTGGATTCTGGCTTTGTTTCCTCCGGCGTTAATTTCCAGGAGCCTTTCTCCCATCCTGTCTCCTCTTGCAGTTCCATGGTCGGAGTGATGGAAGGAGTTGCGGCACTGAGAGATTCCATTGCCGACATCAAGGAGCACCTCCGCATAGTCTATGAGGCGATCTGCACCAGCATCAAACAGAACAATGAAATTTCCTCCAACGTCAGGTACAATTCTCAACAACTTGCCTGTCAAGACTCTAGAATTGATGACTTACAGAGAAATATCTTCTAAGTAATGGGAAAAGTTGACATTATCAAGGAAGATGTTACAAGCATGGTTAGAATGACCCAATGCATCCATTGCCAGGAATCCCCCACTGTGAACAAAGAAACGACAAATGCATCCTCTGTGCAGCAACAGAACTATGGATAGTAACATCTCTTCTCAGCAGGGTTCTTCATATATCTTCAGTTTTGAATGTTTTTTTGGAGACTATTAAATTCTCAGTTTGTAAGGGTTTATCCCACCTCTACTACAGAAAGAAATAGGCAGCAACAAAATAGGAAATTCATAGCTAATCTAGGCATGCCTGTATGCTCTATTATGCTTTCTTTTGTTGAAGAAAAACTCTATTTTATGTAATGAATGGTTGTGCACAGCCTTTTTTTAATATATATATATATACATACCCTGTTTCTCTTAAAAAAATATCATCATTAAGTCCTCGACCAGTCTCATGCCATTTCCTTATCCCATTGAACCAAATCGATTTCCTCTGCTTGACATTCTATTGTTGGAAAACCACTTCTGAAAGTACAAAAACACCTTTAACTCGCTTCCACGTACCTCGGGCACAAAACTAACTACATCAAAATGTCTAGGGATAGGGTAATATGGTAATAATCACTATCTGGACCCCCTATCCCTTGAGGAGCTCCCTAGGAGAACAAAAATAATCTCTGAGTGTGTTGAACATGCCATTTCTGCATGTCAAAATAAATAAAAGTGGTAATCTAACCGTATCATCACCTGTAACTGCCCAGGATTGATAACTGAGTGTACCAATGAACTCGAAATTCTCAAATCTGCCAAATCTGCTAGGAATGAGTACACATACACCATGTGACCATCGAGTGATACATTTGTAAGCTCATCCATGCCCGGAATAATAAAATAATGGCCTGTAAATAATAATAATAATAATAAATCCATCAAAACATCATCTGAAAAGGTTGTCTGAATCATGGAACCATCTAATGGGCACATATGAGCCATGAATAATCCATATCGAACACTGTCATCCCAAACTCATCCCGAACCCTGTGGTTGACTTGGTCAAACTAGGTTGACCAAGTGAAAACTGATCAAAATAGTGATCCATACCACAAATAACTGTTGTTGCAAGTACAAATGGATGAGATATGCTCCTTCAGTTACATCAGTAGCTAAACCAAATTATAAAATGATGTTTAACTGGCATGATCATGTATATATAATAATAATAATAAGTCCAAATCAAAGTAACCAACTACTATAAATAGGAACCTCAAGTGTATACTCATTTACAGACTGGGCCAATTTGCTAACCATGGGTGAGGGTGGAGAAACAAGGTTAGGCTAAGGGAAAAGACTTAACAACCTCAAAAATGCAATCTCTCGGATAAGGGAATAAGGGAAGACCACCTACACATATGTTGGATAGATAAAAACACAGGGGATGGAGGTGTCTCACAAATGGGTAGAGTGATGAGACTGCTTCCAATAAACTCTAGACAAGTAACCTTTTTAGAAAATTATTGTCATCTTTTCACACATAATATTTAGCATTTAATTCCAATTAAATATTTTCACTATCCAGCCTCCAAAGGAAGGTGCCCTAAAATCCTTATGGGCTTCAGATATGACTCAGTATGACCTCCATTTCCCACCACCGTCCATAGGTGCGATGGAGTGACCACCCTGTTTCCCTGTGGAGACAAACTGCCTTACATCAAACAAGGATGAGTGCTCGTCCTTTGTCCATTGACTAGCTAATATAGATATATGTAGTAGTGTTTATCAACACTGTTGTTGCTGACTTAGCATCATTTTAGATATAGCATTTAAGTTCTGATGCTTTAGTGTTTAGAAACACTGTTGTACTTGGTTTCGAGGACTAAAGGAGAACAATCACACACTCCAGAGCCCAGACACAATGCAAACAAGGAATCTATCTGTTGGTTGTGGAGCTTGATCTTCTTAATTCAGAGATGTTGTTGTTTCAGCCATGTTTGTACCCAAGTTTTATATGATATGCAGGTGGACTGTACACTCATCCTGACGGGGGGGGGGGGGTGTGGATGGGAATCGACCCCCCCCCACAGGGGTTCGAGGGCGAAGCCCCCGAAAGAAATTTTATGAGTTGTTTTGCTGGCCAACATTTTACGGGCCGATGGTATTGGGTAGCCCGCAGTATTTTCCCATAGTAATTCCCTTTAAAAGGAATACGTTGTAATACGACTGTGTAATGTATTGTAGCATTGTAAAGATCTCTGTGATTGTGTTAGAGAGACTAAGAGAGATTGAAGAGGAAGTTGCAGCAGATGTGTTGTAGGCTATATCCATTCATTTGCTGGATGGTATAATAATAAAAGGGCTGGCAATTTCTTCGTGGACGTAGCCCATATTGGGTGAAACATGTTATATTGGTGTCTCTCTTGTATTGTGCTTATGTGATTTATATTTGCATCTTGTTTATTTTTATTGCTCCGCGATCCTGTTTTTCTAACACTATCCAACATAGATGTCTAGGTGGGGGAAGTCCTCAAGATGACTAGCTAAGGTGTAAGTCGGGATAAAATCAAAACTGGAAGATAACGGATGGATGGGGAAGTGCCTGATGATGCCATGGATAGAAAAATCTCTACAAAAGGGAATGACCAAATCTATACTTATAAAGTAAGGGAATGACCAACGAGTATACACAAGAATCTCCTACTCATAGTAACTGACCACTTCTATTCTAAACAACAGGTAATAATAACATATATAATATCGCTAGTAAACAATCATCATATACCCAGTCAAAACTACCTAGATAAAAGAAAGAGCACATAAGCAGTCTAAGGGTATAGATCATATACCTGCTGGATCATATACCTAAGTCCCTGATCTGAATAATCTGAATCATACTGAAGCACTGCAACTGAATACATCATGGGAATTGACATCAATCCGCTCTGGATGATAGAAGAATGGCTAACTCGGTCACTGACTTGGGGTCATGGGGCTATGTCCTGGCATGATACTGTCAAATGTACAAGCTTTGGATCCACCGAATACATGAGAGTGATCGTCAAAATGTTGCTCATCATCAACTAATCTCATCCAAATGTGCAAAGGACTGGCTCAAAAATATACTGAGATTCGATCTGCAATCATGGTATCCCAACTACTATGGATGTGACAACACAGACATCCCATTAGGCATTACAATGAACATCTTGAATGATTTGGCTAGCAGGAAGCAGTAACTAATCAAATTCATAACTAATAATTTGGAAAGGGGACAAGAGCATTTGGTTGACATCATGACTCAACTACTCATGCACAACAAGACAAATCATAATGATGGGGGATATATTAACACCAAAGGCACCAATGGAAGAAATGTGAACCATGTGGAAGGAAGCAACACCAACATTCCCATTCAACCTAACACACGAGCATCAGGCTCATAGGCACCCAGACCTCTCATGCCCAAATTCATAGATGAGCAGGCAGTGGATCAACTGGGACAACTAGTGCCAGGAGACAGCTTTACAAATTATCTAAGAGAGTACCAGGAAGTTGGGGATTAGGTCCATGCAATCATGTCTTTCCAATACTTCTGCAATATCAAATACAGAAACAAGCACAAAGACTTCAACAGGGGTCCTCAAAAATATGATTTGCAGTGGAAGGTTGGGAAGGTCACTCTTCCTTCCTTCTATGGGTCCAACAAATCCATACCGAGGGATTGGGTTCAAAAGTTGGATACTTACTTACAGTTCAACCCCATGAAAGAAGTAGAAGCCATTAAATACGCCACCTTACATCTGGAGGGAGAGGCCCACGAGTGGTGGTATCATGGTTTGGTTACCTTGGGGCATGCCAACATCACATCATATATGGAATTCATGTAGAGGTTGATGGAGAGATTCGAGATGAAGGATCTGGAGCTACACTTCCGAGAGCTGGCACAGGTTAGATAGACAGGTACTCTAGATGCATATATTATAATGTTCCAGATATTGGCAGTGATGGTTACAGATATCTCAGAGACCCGGATCATTATGTTATTTATAGAGGGTTTATCCGAGACTCTAAAAGGTTGGGTCAAGGCTTTCAATCCTACTACCTTATAGGATGCCATCTCCTGAGTACATGTTATGGAGGGATCGGCCTCAAAGAACAAACCTCAGTCCAAACCTTTAGCTCCCCATAAAAGCAAGGACAAGAAGCCCTTCTAGAAGGGAGGATTTGGGAAAAAAAATGGATGAGGAAACACATAATGAGTTGAGGAGAAAGAAATTGAGCTTCAGTTGCAAAGAAACTTGGGAATCAGGACATCCTTGTTTGGTAAAAGGCAAGTTTGATTATATAAAGGTGGTATCATATAGTGATGAGGAGGATGATGGTGAATGAGCAGGAGAAAGATGATGAGCAGGACAGTGGGGCAGAGCATCAGCCATAGGTACAGAGAACACATCCACCACAATCGCCAATATAGAGACCACAGGCACATCAGCCACAGGTACAACCATATAGTGGGACCATTGCTACTTTATCACCTACACCCAGGTTCAATACCTTTCTAGTTAGGGGTGTTATACGAGGACAGAGAGTCATGATCCTAATTGATGGTGGGGGAACCCACAATTTCATAGACTCTCCTCTGGTAGCTAGGAGAGGCATCCACGCCGAGTAGTTTGAGGGGTTTGGTGTGGAGGTAGCTAGTGGGAAAGTGATGCCTTGCTTATTCAAGGCTCCACAACTAACCGTGACAATGGGAAATTACAACATGATGGATGATTTCTACATAGTTGATTTAGTAGAGACCAATGTGGTCTTGGGAGTTTAGTGGCTCAGCACCTTGGCACCCATAATGATGAACTACCAAACTTTGGAGATGGGGTTCAATGTACCGGATGGCATGACGGTAGTTATGTGGGGCATGTACAATGAATCCCTAGGATTTTTCTCAACAAAGTGGATGGAGGAACTATTCAGACATAGGGATGTATCTTATGTAGCAGAGTGCCTGATCAGCACCTAGAAGACATCTCATGACAGCCAGGAGTACCATATTGACATACAAGCTTTATTAGGTAAGCATGACAAGTTGTTTGAAGAGATTCCACTAGGTAGGCCACCAAACAAAGGCTTTGAACACACCATAGAGCCGGAGGTGGGGGCGAATCTAGTGAACACCACCCCCTATTGGCATCTGAAGAAATTTAAAGACGAGATCGAGAAAGCGATCAAGGAGCTTCTTGTCATGGGACATATCAAACCCAACTCTAGTCCATTTTCATCTTCAGTTGTGTTGGTAAAAAAAAGGATGGGTCGATGCAGATGTGCATCAATTATAGGGATTTGAACAATAAGACTATTAAGAACAAATATCCCATTCCTAGGATTGATGAGTTGTTGGACGAGTTGCACATAGCAGTATAGTTTTCCAAGAATGATCTTAGGTCAAGCTGCCACCAAATCAGGTTCTATGAGCAGGATGTGCACAAGACAACCTTCAAATGCCATTATGGCCATTACGAGTTTTTGGTTACGCTATTTGTGCTAACCGACACACCAACCACCTTCCAGTCTTGCATGAACCATATTTTAAGAAAGCAGTTGAGGAAATTTTTGCTGGTGTTGTTCGATGATCTCCTCATATATAATCGGACATGGTAGGAGCACATGAGTCTTCTAGATGAGGTACTGAGCATTATGGGGGAGAATTCCTTGTACGCCAAGGCTTCCAAATGTGATTTTGGGATCGCATATCTATTATACTTGGGCCATGTGATTAGTGCATAGGGCGTGCAAGTTCATCAGGAGAAGATCCGAGCTATTTTCGATTGGACTACACCGAGGACCCTCAATGAGATACATGGATTCTTTGGACTGTGCGAATACTACAGATGATTTGTGAAGGGGTTTTCTTAGTTGGATGCACCCGTCACCAATTTGAAAAAGAAGGGAGCATTCAAATGGAAAAAAAGACTCTTAGAGGGAATTCGACAAACTCAAAGAGGTGATGAGCACTTGCCCGGTCTTGGCACTGCCAGATTTCAGCCAACCATTCGTGTTGGAATGTTATGTTTCAAGCATTAGCATTGGGGGAGTGTTGATGCAGAACAAACACCAATAACCTTTGAAAGCAAGAAACTCAGGGATCCAGAAAGGATCTACTCTATACATGGAAAATATATGCTCGCTATCATGCATGCATTGGTGAATTTCAGACAATACTTGGTGGGAAACGTATTCATGGTGAGGACAAACCACAACAATTTGAAGTACTTCCCGGAGCAAAAAGACTTGAATGAGAGGCAACAAAAGTGGGTCAACAGGATACAGGCCTACGATTTTGACAAGAGTATGTGAAGGGGAAGAGAAATGTGGCCACTAATGCACTCTCCAGAAAACTAAACTTATGTTCGTTGATGGATATATCAATCGAGTGGAAAGCTCAGCTTGCGAGTTGATGGATGACCTTATATAGGATGATATATATCGGGTGATTGATGACCTCATTTTCTACAAAGACTGGATATACTTGGTGCTAGAGTCCAAACTAAAGGAGAATATTTTGTATGTTGCACATGACACTCTTATAGCACGATAATAGGGGTAACTCTTTAAAACGCACCAGTAGGTTGGGGAGAGGTTCTCTTGGAAGGGCCTCAAGGATGATGTGTTGTGGCACATGAGGAAATGCATGGTCTATCAGCAGAACAAGATCGAACATATCCATCTGGCAGGGATTCTACAACCATTGCCTATTCCAGAGTAGAAATGGGAGAGTATCTCCATGGAATTCATCACAGGGTTTCCACAAGTACATGGCCGAGATTGTATCTATGTGGTGGTACATTGCTTGATGAAATTTGCACACATATTCACAATTTCGTCAGATTACACAGCAACACAAGTAGCAGAGGTGTTCTCCAGGGAGGTTTTTCGTTTGCACGGGCTACGAAAGAACATTGTCAGTGATAGGCACAACAGATTTCTAAGGGATTTTTGGAAAGATATTTTCAGGTTGGTTGGTACATAGTTCACTTGCAGCACTAGTTACCATCCCTAGACCAACAAACAGACCAATATTGTGAATAAGTGGATTGAGGGGTACCTATGAAACTATGTTTCTATACAACAAAGAGTGTGGATTAGGTGGATACACTTGGGTGAGCATTGCTACAGCACCACCTACCATATGTTGATCGAGATGAATCCATTTAGATATTTATATGGGTATGATGCCTCGTCATTTGTTGATATGGCCTTCAGGGATAGCAGGGCACCCAAGGCAAAGGACTAGATACAAGAGAGTCAGGACATCCTTTGAGTCCTTAAGGAAAACTTACAGGTGGATCTAAATCAACAAAAGGTATATGCAGAAAGGAAACATACATATCACAACTTTGAGGTGGGAGACTTGGTATTTCTAAGACTTCAACCTTATCGTTAGTCCTCACAAAATAAAAATGGTTTAGAGAAATTGTAGCCTCACTTCTACGAACCATATAGAGTGGTTAGGAGGGTTGGAGCAGTGACCTATGAGTTGGAGCTTGTGGAGGGGAGCAAGATTCAAAACACATTCCATGTTTCATGCCTTGAGAAGGTACTAGGACAATAGGTCACAACCTCTGTAGAGTTACCCCCACTGGATGAGGAGGGGCAGTTGATTTTAGACCAGGAGAATATTTTGGATGTACAATAGAGGAGATTGAGAAATAGGGAAATCTGGGAGTACCATGTTAGATGGAGGCATATGCCAGTGGAGGATGCTACTTGGGAGAGTGAGAAAATTATGTAGCACCACAACTTATAGTTGCTTGAGGAAAACCAATTTCAGGAAGGGAGGATTGTCATGTCCCTTTCCGGATGACCATCTTGGAGATGACTTATTAGCCGACCTAGTTCTTGTAGGATATAGTCAAGGAAACATGGAATTAATTAATTATTAAATGTCACCTAGGCTTAGAGTGTTTTATAACGTGACATTAATAATTAATTTATATAGTGACTTTATAAAAAGTCACTTTGGTTTAAAAGTGACGGAAAAAGTGCAAAGGGGGTCAAATGGAAAATAAAAGGCAAAAAACGTCATTTTCTCCATAAAGTCACTTTAAAAATATTTTAATGACGGAATTGGTCAAGGGGAAGTTAAAGAGTCACAAGGGGGGAAATGAGAAAATATAAAAGAACATGAGAGCTCATTCTCTCCATTCTTGTCATTGCATTTTCGAAAACTAAGAGCTCTTGAGCTTCTAAGCTTCTCTTGGACGAAACCCTAGGAGGAGGTGAAGAGTTTTGGTAGTGCAACAATCTACCCTAGCTCTTGATGATGGAGGAATCAAATAGAATTATCATTGTTCTTCATTACCAAGGTATGTGTTGTATTTCATCTTCAATTTGGTGGTTTATGAGTTGAGTTGCAAATATCTTTTGAAGGGAGAATTTGCTTGGAGAATCATACCATAATAACCAAAGAAGTAAGGGAGATCGAGTTCACTCCATTCTGAAGAAAGGACACAACCATTCTCGGGAGGAAGGTTGACTGCTTGAGGTCACACTTGTAGCTTATGCCATCTTTGGTGAAGGCGCACTCTTGAAGGGTGCACTCTTAGTTTGATATCCAAGTGTCGAGAGGGAAATATTGTTTCAAACATCTCAATTCCATTATCTTACCCTCTGCTAGGAAGTTGGAGAGTTTTCTACTATTTGGGAGCTTCATTTTCAGAGGCATAAAATTTGACTGTGGGGGCGTTTTCTATAGCTACTTAGTATTGGAAGGGCGTCCTCTTACACTTGTACACACTTATCTTCATTCTTGTCCATCTACCTCAGGACTTCATTGCTAAATCGTGGTTCCATTGTTGTTGTTGGGACACACCCTTGGCAAGTTAACAACAGTTGAAATCTTCCATGGTTATCTCTGTCAAAATTGTGATCATTAAGGAACTATGTGTTGGGTTTACTACTACCACAACTTAACCATTGTAGAGGTCATCTGTAGTACTGTTGCAAAACAACGAGTGCAAGGAGTTTTCCTTCATCATTTCCAGGCATGTGTCACTTTCTTTGATTAAATATTCAGATCTAGAATATCTCTTTATATCTGGTTATTGCTATCAGTTTGCCTATGTGTTGATGTATTTTTTTTATTTGAAATATATATAAGTTGGAACCACAATTGGCCCTATGAAACATATCATGTGTAACCTATGTAAATCAAATCTGAAACTTTAAAATAGTCAGGAAAAATACAACAACAACAATGAAGTGTGGGGTGGAATTAAGAAGTTAGATCTGCTGATGTGGTAAGCTACATCAGACTTGTGTGAAGTGTTTGATGAAATAATTAAACCAAATATCTCCTATAGCAACTAAACCAATCACACAAACTAGTACAATAGTCAGTAAAGGTGTATTTGGGTTGATCATTAAGTGTTTGACAGAAACACATACCAATTAAATACCATATAGAAATGGTGAAATCTGAGTTTAAAACAAGTAAGTTGGCTAGGGACATCTCAAAGAATCTCTCCTCATCCAACTTTGTGTTTGGGGTCTCCCTCTCATTGCAACTCTCTTTCCCACTAGTTGGTGCCATTTCATGAGATTTGGGGGCTTCCTCTCATTACAACTCTCTTTCCCACAAGTTGGTGTGGTTTTAGGATATATATATATATATATAAGGTAATGGAGCCACTCCACTTATGTGGCCTTTTGATGAGGTTTCAAGTTTGTTTAGTCATCCTACTTCATGTTCCCATCCATAGTCTCGTCCATGTAATGGATGCTCTACTTAAAATTTAGATAACCAATAACATATATGAAAGTCTTCCTCCATGTCATAGATGTCAATGATATTCAATGCTCCACTTATTACAATCTCCATACCCACAACTATAGATGATATGGTAAGATGTATACATCTAAGATAAACCATATCATGTCATGGGTTTTGTAATACATAAATCTAGACATATTTGCAAGTGCATACATGCATTTTAATACAAAATATATATCTTAGTAAATCCATAATAAATGTCACTGGATGCGGGTGACAAGAGTGACCGAGCCCAGGAAAGAGGTGCCACCTGCCCACCCGGCAGTAGGCTCCACCACCTGGCAACAACCCTCCTCGAGCGCCACCCCCAAGACTCTGTCTTTAAAGTTGTTACGGCTCAAATCCATCTAGCCTCCTTGCGCGCATTGGTTTTTATTACCCCCATGTCCTGGTGGTTGGCATTTACAATGGCTCAAGTTCCTATGCCCCTCCTCCTTAACTAGTTCATTTGCGCCATTACGTTCTCCCATGCGAAGTCTAACCTCTCCAGCTACAATTTTATTGATATGAGGCTCCCCATCCATGCCCCTACGGTCATCACTTGTCTCTGCTATTTTCTGTCTGCCTCCACTACGGAAAGCTTTGCTTCATCATTCTCCTACGACCCAGATGACAGCGCCATGACTCGAATGCGCGACACTTCCAAGCGGGGTGTTGGTCATGGCGTTGGGAAAACTGCGACCTATATTGAGAAGGAAAAAATCTCCAATAATGTCTATGAGGATAATGTCTCCATCCCTGTTCGCAGACTAGTAGACGACTAGGAATCGCACAGTGTGGCTGGTATTCTGGCCTTTGGTAGCTAAGGCACCTAGGTCAACTACTAATGGTTAATGAAAAATATGTTGGGCATGCTGGTTGAAGAGATGCTAACCAATTGGAACCTGGCTAAGGTTGCAATTATGGACACCAGAGCCAATATGGCCCATCTGGACGGAGTGTTGGCTGCTCTGGAGGCCAATCTGACCGTTAAAAGGTATTCCCTCTTTCTTCATTCCACTCCTCCCCCCAACTATGGTCCTACTGGTCTCGCTGAGGGTATGGCCGAAGATTTGAAAATTCATGTCGAGGGCGCCTCTATTGCAGCAGACGCCCATGCTACCGACAGTTCCACGCACGAATCCTTGGGCGTTGCAGTAGTGGATGGCCTGGTTCCTGTTCGTGGCCCCAAATCAGGCCCGAGTTCTCCTGCAGCGGTTGTGTTACACGGGGGCCCTCCCCCGGGGATGCCCTTCCCAATTCCCTCGACAATTGATGCTCTGCACTACAAGCGCGTCAAAAAGGCTAAGGATGAAGTTGTTACTGCACGCAAGGTTGAGCCTCTGCCCATCAAACTCCCGACGCAGAATTGGGATGATGACTTCTTAGGCACCTTCCCAATCACTGAGGATAATCCAAGCTCCCAGAATGCAGAAGCAAGCACTTAGAGTTGCTCTGAGTGAGCCCAACTCTTCTATTTTTTTGCGGTTAGCTTTTTTTGTTTTCCTTGTTTCGGTTAATGGTTCACTGTCAGACGCTTGTCTATCTCTCTAGTCTAGTTCAGTTAATGGTTTTACTGGTCGGCTGTAACTATGTCAATACTACTCATCCCATAGTAGGGCAAGTCTATAGAGGTTCTTTTTTGTACTCTTGGTTCCATGAGAAGCTTCAGAAATCTCCTAAATCTACTGATTCTCATGTGATTGTAACATTTTTTGTACTCTAATATAATTTTCTTTACGCTGCTTACAAACTCGAGGGCTGTGTGGTGAGGTTTCTTGGCTCCTTTGGCTGCATGGTGACTGGAAGCCTACTCTGCAGGCCTTCATGCTACCTTGTCCTACCTTCCTTGTCTGCGGCTGGCCCCTGGCCCTCCCTTCCTCCCTTTCTTCCCCTGCTCGCCTTCCTTCCAGCTTGACCTTTCTTCCCCTCACCCCCGATCCTAGCTTCTCTCCTCTCCTCCTCCGCCCTCTTCTAGGGCTTAGCCTCCAATGGCCTTGGAAGTTGAAATCCCCCCCCTGAACTAGCTAACTTGCTCAAGCTTTTAGCGGCCCAGGGCAAGAGGCCGCTTTCTTCTTCTCAACAAAAATTCATGAAAAAACTCAATGAAATCCCGAATGTAGCACTACCGGTGGATTTACCCTGCAAGACAGCTCTCAATCTGTCGGAACGTGCTCTAATCGGTCAATTCACAGGCTTATGGCCTTCTCCTAAGTCCACCAAAAATTGGGTCCAGAAAAATTGGAGACCCCTGATCATGGAAGATGTCAAATCATTCTTCCTGGGTAAAGGATACTTCGCTTTCGTCTTCGAATGCAAGCAGAATTGTGGGCTTATTTTCAGGAACAAAACCTACTTTATGGGACCGCAAGGACTCTACATGAACAGATGGACTCTGAATTTTGACCCTCCGCTCGACATCCCCTCGGTAGTCCCTGTCTGGGTGAGGATTCCCCACTTACCCCTACACTACTGGAACACAGAATCCCTCAAATCCATCGGAAATGCCTTGGGTAAATACATCGACAAAGCTGACCGGAAAGATCAATACTCATGTGCAAGAATCTATGTCGAAGTAGATTTAGAACATGGCCTGCCGGAAGCTATAAATATTACTGTACCAAATTGGTCCCACATTCAAGAACTCGACTATGAACAAATCCCCTTCAAATGCAAATTCTGCCACGAATACGACCATTTCGCTCGATCATGCAAAAAGAAGCTAGCGGATCCAAAATCGGATGGGAAAAAATATCAATGGACAGTCATCCAAAAAAATACCAAATCAGGTATGAGATCTCAACCAAAAAGTCTAAATAAACAGAAAACAGATCAGCAACAACAAGATCCGCCGGCCTCGACCAGCAGGAACAACTTCAAATTACTGGAAACATGTGAGATCAATGACAACCCTGAGGTTGAAGAAGAAGGATAAATACGTGAACATCAAGTCACTCAAGCATCTCCACCTGCCCCTGAAAATCCTATGATCCCCCCATCTCATAATACCCCCAGCCCCCTCAGATCTACCCTGATCAAAGATACTCCCTCCTATGCAGAAATCACTAAAGTGAGACCCCCAGGCTCCCCTTCCTCATCGGAAGAACCTATAGACAAATCTTCCAAAAACCCAGGCCGTAAATCCACTAAAGACTTGAGGGAATAGGAAGCTGAGCGGGAGAAATTCCAAGGATCCCAAGCAACAATAGATATGGTCTTCAACAAAAACACTAGATCCAGGATAGCAGGGGAAAAATACAAAGACATATCTGGAGGAACACCCTCCTCCATTTATATACCTAAATGATGAAGTTGGTCTCCTGGAATTGCAGAGGTCTAAGAAATCCCTGTAAGATTGAAGAAGTTAAAGATTTACAGAGAAGCGACATGCCAGATCTTCTTTTACTCCAGGAGACCAAACTCGATGATAACACAGTCTTAGACACCAGAAAAGAACATTCAAAGAAAAATGCAGGTTATGCAGTCAATTCCAGAGGAGCTTCTGGCGGTCTGGAAACACTATGGTCCTCAGAAAAGTTCTAGCTCCACGACCACTCCGGTACTCAGCATTGGATTTTCACTGAACTCACCCATCTGAAGAGAAACAAGAAGATCACCCTTTTCAACTTGTATGTACCAAATCTATACTCTGAGAAAAAAGACTGTTGGAGTCTACTCGATGTTTTTCTGGACGCCTATAATCCTCAAAATATCATTATAGCTGGTGATATGAACATCACACTCTCCAACACTGAAAAGAAAGGTGGCCTCAATGGTAACAATTTCTTCAAAGCGCATGTTGAAGCCCTGATCCATAAATGGGATCTCATAGATATAAAGCCCAAAAAAGGGAAATACACATGGTCCAATAAGCATCTTGGCAAGGGAAATATCATGGCCAGACTGGATAGATTTCTAGTGCATAGCAACCTTCTGTCCAATACCCAAATCATCTCCTCCAGCATTTTATTAAATTTTGCCTCAGACCACAAACCTATCTAGTTCTCATTTAATGACATCGAGGATCTCTACCCTATCCCCTTCAGGTTTAGTCCCCAGTGGCTTGAACATGCAAGTTTCTGGACTACTCTAGAAAAAGCATGGAAAATACCCATCACGGGCTCTCCTTGTCACGTTTGGGAACAAAAACTTAAAAATACCAAAGCTGCTCTTAAAATATGGGCCAAAACCATTTTCCCAACCCCGACACACCTCAGAAAGAAGGTCGTGGGTAATCTTGAAGATATCCAATCCGTCATGGAAGATCAGCCTGTGGAACCTTTCACGTTGCACGAAGAAGCTATGCAGCAAACCAAAGTTTATCAGGCCTTTCGATCTGAAGAAGATTACTGGAGGTTGAAGTCAAGGAGTACTTTGTGTTGGCACTATGATTCAGTTGTCATTGATGGTTGGAAAGCAGAAAAGGTGGGTGACTCAAACCATACCAACTTCAGTTTACTAAAGCTACGACTGAGATTGAAATACAATAAAAGAATGTTGTTAGACAAGCTGCGACTCAGACAGCTGCAACTCAGACAGCTGCGACTCAGACAAGCTGTGACTCAGACGGCTGCAACTCAGACAGCTGTGACTCAGACAAGCTATGACTCAGACGGCTGCAACTCAGACAGTTGTGACTTAAACAAGTTGTGACTCAGACGGCTGCGACTCAGACGGCTGCGACTTAGATGGTCGTGACTCAGATGGCTACGAATCAGACAGCCATGACTCAGACAGCCGTGACTCAGACAAGCTGCGACTCACAAACATTTATTTATTTATTAATTACTCAGTTACAGCGTGAAAGTTCTGGAAGTCAAAGAGACAGTTCAATTTTCGAATTGGGAGTTTATAAAGAGACAGTTTCAGTTTTAGAATTGGAACATCTGGAAGTTAAAGAGACCGAGGCATATAACTTCAACATCTATAAAAAACAATCGATGAGAACAAAATAAGGGTGAGAATTGAGAGGATGAAGAGGAGTGGTTGCTAGCTAAAGAAGATGAAGCTATGATTCGAAGAAAACAACTTAGAAGAAAAATGTGTGGCTTGATTTAATGAAGAATAGAATGCCCAGAAACCCAAGCTGTAGTAGCACAGAACAAAAATGAAAAGGGTATGTACTGATATATCTGAACCAGTGTGATATAATTGACTGAAAAATTCTTAACAATTCAGAAGAAAAATGTGTGGCTCGATTTAATGAAGAATAGAATGCCCAGAAACCCAAGCTGTAGCAGCACAAAACAAAAATGAAAAGAGTATGTACTGATATATCTGAACCAGTGTGATATAATTGACTGAAAAATGCTTACATAGGGTGGAAGGGAGGTGGAAGGGAGGATTGATTTCCTCTGTAAATCAGGTCGATGCCTGAATATTGGGAGTGGGTGCTAGAAAAACATGAGAGTTGGGGCTCTCAACAAGTTGCAGCTTGTTAAACAGAGGTTGTAGCCTCATCTTGAGTTGGTGCTCAAAGATAATTGATGTATAGGAATTAAAGACTGCTTATCATTCTAAGAAGAAGAGGTTGTTTCCCTTTATGGGTTTCCTCATGAATATCTTTGTTTGTGTACATCATATGTGTGAATGATGATTACTAGGTCTTTGCTTATCTTATCCATTATCTTGACAGTCATTTTGTGAATGCTAATAAATTTTTAAAAGGAAAGATAAATTGATTATTGTTATAATTACAACTGATTCACCCCCCCCCCTCTCAGTTGTAACAACTTCAATTGGTATCAGAGCGGGTTCCTTTTATTTAAAGGTAGATTTGTGAGCATAACACATGACTAGTCATGATGGAAATTCAACCAATAAGGCTCCTCTGTTTGATGGGAAAATTTTTGCTTTCTGGAAGGTTAGAATGAGAACCTATCTTATGTCCTTAGGTGTTGATGTATGGGATGTAGTTGAAACTGGATATGTAAAGCCCATTGTACTAGCCACCAAAGATGACAAACTGGAATTTACCTTTAATGCAAAAGCAATGAATGCTATTCTCAGTGGTCTTGCAGAAGCTGAATTTGTAAAATTTATGCATCTTGAATCTGCCAAAGGAATGTGGGACAAACTTATAATCAGTTATGAAGGGAATGAGAAAGTAAAAGATACCAAACTGTAGACATACAGGTTTAAATTTGAACAACTAAAGATGAATGAGGATTGTTAGTAAATATTTCCTAAGGGTTGAAGAGCTTGTGAATGCTATGAAAGGCCTCGGTGAAACAATTGAAGAAGAATCCTTAATTCAGAAAATTTTAAGATCTCTGCCTGATAAATTTAACCCCAAAGTTTCAGCAATAGAATAGTTAAATGATCTTAAAACTATGGGCATTGATCAACTCCTAGGAACTCTAACTGCTTATGAAATGAGGATTAGTACAGACAAACTCATCACTAGAGAAGCATCCTTTAAACAAGATAAGAATATTGAATATGGAGCAGATGAGATTGAGGAAAAATTTGTAAGAAGATTGAAGAAAGGATCAGGTAAATATAGAGACAAGCTGCCCTTTAAATGTTTTAACTGTGGTAAGATAGGTCATTTTGCCTCTAAATGTCCTCACAAGAAAAAAGATCAGAATCCTGACGATGAAGAGAAATACAAATCTAAGAAATACAGTAAAAAGAAAAGTTTGTGTGCAAATGATGATGACTCCTCAGAGGATATAGATAGCAATTCATCTTGTGAAGATAGAATGAATGATTTTATGCTTATGGCCATAGAATATCTTAATGATGAAGAAGCTATGATTGACATGGAAGGTGAATTAATCAGCGCTTTAGAAGAAATTGACAGACTTAGACTTAAGAAGAGAAAACAAAAACATTTGTTGATGTAGCTTGAAAAGAATGGTAAAGGAACAAGTGAATATTTTGTGCTGTTAAAATTAGAATTAGAAGAAGCAAAATAGAGGACACTCTAAAACAGCAATTAGTAGAGAAAAATTTGAGATGTGAAGCTCTGGAAGAAGAAGTAGTAAAAGCTAGAAAAGATTTGGAGAAATTTCAAGCTTTGTACCACCAAAATTTGTCAAGTATCAAAGCCTCAGAAGAACGGAATAGCATCCTGAGTAAACAAAGATCTCCATTGATAAAGACTGGCCTAGGTTATGAAAGTGGTTCAAGTAGCAGACAGTTAGATGATGATCATACCTTGCTAACCAAAATCAATAAATATAAGTTGAGATCTTATCAGGAACATAGCCAACAAGATACAAATCAATCAAGCCCAGAAAGAAGACCAATATCCAGGTACCAAATTTTTTTCTATGGTTATTACTATTATTGTTCTAACTTTGGTCATAAAATTGCAAATTGTGGAATTAAATTTAGAAGTATGCAACTACGGATTTCAAAGAGTTAGCTGCTACAAAACAGAGCTGAACAATCAGTAAGGAAACAAGGATATCACACAATTCAGTCCACAACTAAAAGAAGAACTGATTATCAACATATCAACTCTTTTGATCTATTAAATAATGAGCCAGAATGCTTTGTTTGTCATAATTTTGGACACAGCTTCAGACAATCATTTAAGGAAGTACAAAACAAATCCGAGAATAAATTATACATTTGAAAAGGCTAAGGTTTGGAAAAAGAAAGAAGGTGATAAATGTGGATTAGTACTTTCTGCTCAAAGGAAAAAGGATATCTGGTGTATTGACAGTGGTTGTTCTAAACACATGACGGGTGATAACAATAAATTTCTATCTCTAAGTGAAAGTAAATCAGGAAATGTGACCATTGGAAATGATGCCCCAAGAAAAATCGAAGGAAAAGGGATGGTAAGCTTGAGTAATGGAAAAGGAAAATCTCAAGATGTGTTGTTTGTAAATGGTTTAAAACATAACCTCCTTAGTGTTAGTCAGGTCCGCGACAGAGGGTGTGAAGTAGTATTTAATTCGAAAGGTTGCAAGATAAAATCTGTATCCTCGGGACAATTGATTGCAAAAGGCATAAGTACAGAAAATAATGTTTATGTTTTGAATGAAGAAAAGGAAGAATGTTATCTAAGCAAGTATGATGAGAGTTGGTTGTGGCATAAGAGACTTGGACATTTGAATTTTGATCATATAATCAAACTTAGTAACAATAGGGCGGTAAAGAATCTTCCAAATATATCAAAGCCATATGATTCGGTGTGTAAGTCATGTCAAATGGGAAAGCTGACTTGCACTCAATTTAAATCAAAAGGTTTTACATCAACAAATAAGCCCCTTCAGTTAGTACATATGGATTTATGTGGACCATCCAGGAAGGAAGGTACAGGAAAAGAAAACTATTTCATGTTGGTTATTGATGATTATTCTAGACTCACGTGGGTTGCTTTTCTGAGAGAAAAATCTGAAACATTTGAAAATTTCAAAGTGTTTAAAGCTCTGACTAAGAATCAAACAGGAAAAAGATTGAAGGTAGTAAGGTCTGATAGAGGAGGATAATTTAGTTCAGGAGATTTTAAAGAATTATGTGATAAACATGGGATCAAAAGGGAATATACTATTCCATGGACTCCACAACAAAATGGAGTAGTGGAAAGACAGAATAGATCAGTTCAGCAAATGGCAAGATCAATGATGAATGAAAAAAAACATTTCTTAGATTTATTGGGTAGAAGCAATTCATACAGCTGTCCATATTCTTAATAAAGCACATCTAAGACCAAACAGTGATAAGACTCCTTATGAACTTTGGTTTTGGAGACCTGCTACTATTAAGCATTTCAAATTCTTTGGAAGTAAATGCTATATTAAAAATAATGATGAACATCTTGGAAAATATGATGATCGAGATGATGAAGGTATCTTTTTGGGATATGCAACAAACAACAAAGGATATAGATGCTATAATAAAAGATTGCATAAATTAGTTGATTGTATTGACATTAAAATTGATGAAGAAATCTCAGTTAAAAATGATCAGATAAGCAGTATTGAACCAGATGCAGAGAATACAATTGAAATTGAAGATGAAGAGGTCCAAGAATCAGAAAGAGAAGACTGTGAGTCAGATGATGGAGATGCAAATAAGGTAGTTTCAGATCAACAGACAGAAACAAAATCACCTTCCAGAATTGTTAAAAGAATCATCCTGAAAGTTAGATAATTGGTGACAAGAATAAAGGAGTTCAGACAAGAAGAAAATTGATTGAAGCTTCAGAGCAATCACAGATTGTTTTTCTATCTATGGTTGAACCCAATAACTTTGATGAAGCTAGTAAAGATGAAGATTGGATTAAAGCCACGAATGAAGAGCTTGATCAAATTGAGAAGAATAATACTTGGGAACTTGTTCCTAGACCTACATATAAGAATGTAATAGGCTCTAAATGGGTGTTTAAAAACAAGATGAATGAACAAGGACATGTTGTGAGGAATAAAGCCAGATTGGTCTGTAAAGGGTATGCACAAATTGAGGGTCAGGATTTTGATGAAACCTTTGCACCAGTGGAAAGATTAGAAGCCATTAGAATGTTTCTTGCATATGCTAGCCACAAAAATTTCAAAGTGTATTAGATGGGTGTTAAATCAACATTTCTTAATGGAAATCTAGAAGAAGAAGTCTATATGGAGCAACCTGAAGGATTTCAGCTGACAGACAATCCTCACTATGTTTGCAAACTGAAGAAGGCGCTATATGGATTGAAACAAGCACCAAGAGCCTGGTATTATAGATTGGATAAGTATCTACTGGAAAAAGGTTTCAAGAGAGGTACTGTGGACAGTAATTTGTACATCAAGGTTGAAGGTGTTGATTTATTAGTTGTTTTGGTCTATGTGGATGACATTATTTTTGGATGTACTAATGATTCTTCTGTTCAGTGGTTTTCTAATGCCATGCTATCTGAGTTTGAGATGTCAATGATAGGAGAGTTTTCATTCTTTATTGGTCTTCAAATCAATCAGAGTTCTGAAGGTTTATTTCTCTTCCAAGAGAGGTACTTGAAGGAGATGTTGAAGAGATGTCATATGGAAGATTCTTCACCTGTCATCACACCCATGGTTGTTGGATGCAAGCTCAGTAAGGATGATGTATCACCATATGTTGATCAAAGAACATATTGGTCAATGGTAGGTAGCCTGTTGTACATCACAGCATCTCGTCCTGATATAATGCAAGCTATTGGTATGGTAGGTAGATTTCAGTCTGCTCCTAAGCAAAGCCATTTAGTAGTTGTTAAGAGGATATTAAAATATTTGAAAGGCACATTGACTTATGGTCTCTGGTATCCTAGAAATCAGAACTTTCAGTTAACAACATATTCAGATGTTGACTGGGAAAACTGTTTGGATGAAAGAAAGAGCACAAGCGGAGGTGCATTCTTCTTAGGTGATTCACTAGTAGCTTGGCTAAGTAAGAAGCAAGGCGCTATAGCTTTGTCTACCACAGAAGCTGAATACATTGCTGTAGCCACATGTTGTACACAGGTTCTATGGATGATTCAAACTCTTGTAGATCTAAAAGTAACATATGCTGAATCTATTCCTCTTCATTGTGATAACACAAGTGCCATTAGTGCCTCCAAGAACCCTGTTCTTCATTCCAAGACCAAACACATTCCAATCAAGTATCATTTTTTAAGGGAGCAGGTTACAAACAGAGTTGTCCAATTACATTTCATTCCTTCTAAAGAACAGATTGTTGATATCTTTACTCAACCCTTATCCAAAATCCAGTTTGAATATCTACACCAAAAGTTGGGTGTCATATCTTTTTCCAACTAACTTGTTCACTTTGGCAGGGGGAGTTTGTGCTTATTGCATATCTAATGTAATTATGAGATGGTTCCAGAATGTTTCCTTTGCTGGTTTCTGAGTTCATCTTGATAGGGGGATATGTATTGTCATGTTTTCTTTGACATTGATGTCAAAGGGGGAGAAGTTCAGGTAGTTGCAGATGACAAGCAGTCAGTGATTACACTTGCAACATCATAAAATTTAGGTTTCCATCAATGCCAAAGGGGGAGATTGTTGGCACTATGATTCAGTTGTCATTGATGGTTGGAAAGCAGACAAGGCGGGTGACTCAGACCATACCAACTTCAGTTTACTAAAGTTGCGACTAAGATTGAAATACAAGAAAAGAATGTTGTTAGACAAGCTGCAACTCAGACAGCTGCGACTCAGATAAGCTGTGACTCAGACGGCTGCAACTCAGACAGTTGTGACTCAGACAAGCTGTGACTCAGATGGCTGCAACTCAGACGGCTGCGACTCAGACGACTGCGACTCAGATGGCCGTGACTCAGACGGCTGCGAATCAGACGACCGTGACTCAGACAGCCACGACTCAGACAAGCTGCGACTCAAAAACATTTAGTTATTTATTAATTAGTCAATTACAACGTGTAAGTTCTGGAAGTCAAAGAGATAGTTCAATTTTCGAATTGGGAGTTAAAGAGACAGTTTAAGTTTTAGAATTGGAACATCTGGAAGTTAAAGAGACCGAGGCATAAAACTTCAGCATCTATAAAAAACAATCGATGAGAACAAAATAAGGGTGAGAATTGAGAGGATGAAGAGGAGTGGTTGCTAGCTGAAGAAGATGAAGCTATGATTCGAAGAAAAATGTGTGGCTCGATTTAATGAAGAATAGAATGCCCAGAAACCCAAGCTGTAGCAGCACAGAACAAAAATGAAAAGAGTATGTACTGATATATCTGAACCAGTGTGATATAATTGACTAAAAAATTCTTACATAGGGTGGAAGGGAGGTACTAGGGAGGATTGATTTCCTCTGTAAATCAGGTCGATGCCTGAATATTGGGAGTGGGTGCTTCCATCTAGTGGGTGCTAGAAAAACATGAGAGTTGGGGATCTCAACAAGTTGCAGCTTGTTAAACAGAGGTTGTAGCCTCATCTTGAGTTGGTGCTCAAAGATAATTGATGTACATGAGTTAAAGACTGCTTATCATTCTAAGAAGAAGAGGTTTTTTCCCTTTATGGGTTTCCTCATGAATATCTTTGTCTGTGTACATCATATGTGTGAATGATGATTACTAGGTCTTTTCTTATCTTATTCATTATCTTGACAGTCATTTTGTGAATGCTAATAAATTTTTAAAAGGAAAGATAAATTGATTATTGTTATAATTACAACTGTTTCACCCCCCCCCTCTCAGTTGTAACAACTTCACTTGGCTCAAATCGGGTTATAAGAACACCAAGTATTTCCAAAAGCAACTCAAGCTCAGACAATCATTCAACCATATCACTGAAATCAGAGGTGAGGATGGCACGATTTACACAGGAAACACCAATATTAAAAATGTAGCACATGCTCATTTCTCCAAGCTGTTGGCTGAAGAGGACAGAATTGAAGGAGTGAACGAGCTCACTCTGTTGGAGCATATTCCTAACAGTATTTCGCCTGATGAAAATCGTAATATCACTAAACCTTTCACTAAGCAGGAAGTGATCAATACGATCCACTCTTTCGAATATGACAGTGCGTCGGGTCCTGATGGGTTCTCGATTCATTTTTATAAAGCATGCTGGAAGTACATAAATAAAGATTTTATGAGAATGATAAAAAAAATCCACGCTAATTCAAAAATCGGTGGAGCCACAAACAACACATTCATGTCCCTCATCCTGAAAGAAACTAGTCCCAGCTCCTTCAGCAGATATAGGCCGATTTCACTATGCAAATCCTCTTACAAAATCATATCCAAGATGCTGGCGACTTGTATGAAGCCTTTGCTCAACAATATATTTTTTGACAATCAAGGAGGCTTTCTGGAAGGGAGACAAATAATTGACAACATCATACTCGTACAATAAGTTATACATTCCAGCAAATCAAGAAAGGAAAAAGGTATGTTAATCAAGCTTGATATGGCCAATGCATTTGACCGTGTCAAGCACTCCTTCCTCTTTAAAATCATGGCTCGCTTTGGATTCGATGAATGTTAATTTTTGAGCATTAATTCAACATACTCTAGGATATTTACTGAGAGAATAACATGTACAGCATATCAAGCATATCAATCACAACAAGCAATCACATGAGACAATAGACACATAGAGTTTCATTGGGGAAAACCATAAAGGTGAAAAACCCCACAACTTCCTCAGAGATAGAAAGAGCAATGATACAACCCAAGTACAAGGGATAGTCTCCTAGCAACAACTTCTCCTCCTCCACTAGTGCGCCACTCTCCAATGAGTGTATGAGTGAGAAAGTGAATGATCAAATAGAGTGCCTCCCGCACTCTATTTATACTTGACTTGACTTGCCTAATAACCTTTAATAGGTAGGCCTCAACTTAACCACTTAACATAATGCTGACAGGGCCGATCCCCAATAGGGTGGTCTAATAACCCTTTAACCCACATGAATTATACATGGCCGACCCCATCAAGGTGGTCTAATAACCCATCAAGTATAAGTTACGACACTTACAACATAAATGACGACACTTCCGTATAGAGGAATAATACCATCTCTATAGGAGTACAATATACATAGGTGAAATACATTCCAAAGTTACATATACATCAACATCAACACTCCCTCTTAACTAGGAAGGTATTTCTCAACATAGATCTGCTAGCACAAGTCTTCTTCTCTGGATCATCGTCACTGGATCATCATCATCGAATCATCGTCATCGTCACTGTTGCTGCTATCTCAATCAATCTCCAATCTACTCATCATAGGAATTTCTACAGAGCCAATCCTTTTTCATGCTGGATGTAGGCCTGCCGCCTGCAGGTCTTCATCATCTACATAGCCTACCCTTTTTCATGTTGTATGTATCATAGAGCTAGCCATTTTTCATGCTGGATGTAACCTAGAACAAATATAGGATTTCCACCACAGAGCCAGTCCTTTTTCATACTGGATGGGACCTAAAAAAAATCTAGGATTTCTGCCACAGAGGCAGTCCTTTTTCATACTGGATGGGACCTAGAATAAATCTAGGATTTTCGCCACAGAGCCAGTCCTTTTTCATACTGGATGGGACCTAGAACAAATCTAGGATTTCCGCCACAGATCCAGTCCTTTTTCATACTGGATGGGACCTAGAACAAATCTAGGATTTCCGCCACAGAGCCAGTCCTTTTTCATACTAGATGGGACCTAGAACAAATCTAGGATATTCGCCACAAAGCCAGTCCTTTTTCATACTGGATGGGACCTAGAACAAATCTAGGATTTCCAACACACAACCTCGAAAGAGAATCCCAGCACTTATTATGGGCACACAACCCAACCTATCAGATCTCCCAGGGCTACATTACATGTGGTCATGGAAAAACCTCGAAAGAGCACTCCAGGACTTATTACGCGCACACAGCCCAACCTATTGGATCTCCTAGGACTATATTACATGCCATAGGAAAAAACCTCGAAAGAGCATCCTAGGACTTATTACAGGCACGCAGCCCAACCTATCGGATATCCCAGGGAAATATTACATGTCCTCCCAGAGCAATGCCTCGAAAGAGCATCCCAGGACTGATTACGGGCACACAGCCCAACCTATCGGATCTCCCTGGTCAACTTACATGCTCATCTTCACAACCTGTCACAGCCACAAAGTATCAACTTGATACTCACCATACATCATCCTGATGTACATCATCACATGGTCATCCTGATCATCATCATAGCATCATCCTAATGCATATCATCTGGAGCAACATCCTGAAGCTCATCATCCATGATCGTCCTGATCATACAATGCATCCACCTGATGCATACCAAGTACCTAACTGATACAAATACATGATCCACATGATCATATCAAGAATCCAACATGATGCAAATACAAATACATGATCCACCTGATCATATCAAGCATCCAACATGATGCATATACAAATACATGATCCACCTGATCATATCAAGCATCCAACATGATGCATACAAAGTAGTAATTGGAGCAGTGTCCTGATGCTCATCACACAACGCTCACATCCATAGCAATGGGAAGGATCCTCCTTTCAACATGCTTGGAATGGCTCCTGCAAATGTGTCCATCACTTCTTCCTCGAAGTGTCGTCAATCTCAAGAACACCAAGCCTCTCTCTGAAGTACTCAAACTTCACTCTGGCTAGTGGTTTTGTCAACACATCTGCAACCTGCTCATCCGTCGTAACATACATGAGCTTCATTGCTCCTCTCTGCACCATATCCCTGATATAGTGATATTTGATCTCAATGTGCTTTGACCTGTCGTGGAACACATGGTTCTCAGACAGCTTCACACAACTCTAGTTGTCACAAAAGATGCCAGTAGCATCCAACGGGAGATCAAATAACTCAGATAGTAGCTTCCTCAGCCATACTGCCTCACAACTAGCCGAATAAGCTGCAACATACTCTGCTTCGGCTGTACACAGTGCTACGCAGGACTGCTTCCTGCTAAACCAAGAGATCACACCTGATCCCATACTGAAGCAGCACCCAGAAGTGCTCTTCCTATCTGCAGCACTACCAGCCCAGTCCGAATCAACATAACCCTACAGGTTAAACTTTTGATTCGCATCATACTTGAGCCCATAATCAACTGTACCCTTCAGGTACCTCAAAATATGCTTTACAACAACCAGGTGAACACTCCTCGGATTTGTAAGGAACTGGATCAATGTGTTCACCGCAAAGAAAATATCTAGTCTCGTGTTCGTTAGGTACATCAAGGACCCGATCATCTGACGATACACTGTGACATCAATCGGATCAGATGAAGCATCACACAGAAGCTTCAGGTTCGATGCCATAGGTGTGGCCATGGCCTTGTATTCCATCATCCTGAACCTCTTCAGGATCTCTACTGCTTACTTCCCTTGTCCAAGGAAGATTCCATCTGCACTCTGCCACACCTCCATGCCTAGAAAATAGTGCATCATCCCCAATTCCTTCATCTCGAACTCGACAGCAAGCTTCGTCTTCGTGTCGGCAATCAATCTATCCTCACCTGTCACAAACAGGTCATCCACATATAGGAGTAGTATCACAGGATTGCCTTCCTCAACCTTGTAGTAAAGGTTGGAATCTGCTTTACTCTTGGTAAAGCCCAAACTGGATAGAAAACTGTCCATCCTACCATACCAAGTCCTAGGAGCTTGCTTCAAGCCATACAAGGCTTTCTTCAACCTGCACACATATGACTGTCTGTCATGTGTCTCAAAACCGAGTGGTTGCTCCACATACACTTCCTCTTCGACTACATCATTCAAGAAAGCTGTCTTGACATCCATCTGGTGTATCTTCCACTTCATCACTGCAGCCAGAGAAAGTACTATTCTGATGGAAGTGTATCTGGCTACAGGAGCAAAAGTCTCTTCATAGTCTATTCTCTCTTTTTGGGAAAAGCCACGAGCTACAAATCTCGCTTTGTATTTCTCTATGCTGCCATCTGCAGCATGCTTGATCTTGTAGATCCACTTGGAAGTCACAACAAAATTCCCTTCAGGTCTTGGGACTACATCCCAAACATCATTCTTCATGATCAACTGATATTCCTCGATCATGGCATTCTTCCATTACTGCATCCCGTATCCTGGGAACTTCAGATTCTTCAATATCTTCAATAGATAGTTTTCTTTAAACTTCGTTGCTGGAACAAATGTTGTAGTCCTTCTTTTGTAGGTGATTGTTCACGATCTTTCCTTCAAGTCAAATTCAATTGCATGATTAGAAACTTCTCATAGTTTATAGAACAAAGTATTACACATAAAGGCATATGTCATACAGTCATGCAATTATTTTAGCCAATGCTTCAATACAACATTTATCCATATCCCATAACTTTCTAGATGCCTTCCAATCTCTACCAGAACATTGTTAAGAGTGTGCACAACTCCCAACATGTTAGCAAAGAGGTTTCATTCTAGATAAGTAGCACTGGAATGTTGTACAGTGCCATAGGCCACTTACCCATCATATGCATATTAGTAGTATACTGTTCATTAATGCAATTATTCTAATATGCATAATACACAACCTAAGTCTAGGAACATACGTATATACATCTTTGAACAATATTATTTAAACAATCGGAATTGATAATTCAAATACTTATCTTTGTTTGTTTGTTGGGTGGACTCCCTCTCAATCTTTGTTTCCTTGCAGGAATTACTAGAGTGTGCTCCCTCTTGATCTTTGCTTCCTAGATTACCTGTCCTTGAACTTATATCCATTCTCGATCACTATGCATGCTTACTAGTATCATCATTCATTGTGTTATCCTCGAGATCTCATACATCATCATACATTTATTAGTATAATCTTAATACTATCAAAACACAATAATCTTAAGCATGTATAGTCACGATCATTTCAAATACAGATAATAAGCATTAGTATTCAAGGTTTATATAGGACTTTTCTGGTTAATCATATCATTAATCAAAGTAAGGAACATAATATGTATAAACCCTAGATTACTCAAACTTGTAACTTCATGAGTAATCATTATCAATCATACAAAAGTATAAGATCCTTACATAGGGTAGGATTCTAACTTGATATAGGAAAAACATACCTGGTCATCATATTTGTTGGTTATGTCTAGCAATGTTTTCTTGTTCTCTTCAATGACCTACATAACTCATAAGTTAACCATTGTAGAACCAAATTATATATAATTTTATGTGATCCATGACTATGGATGAGTCTTTGTCTTCATGTCACCATGGTCTTGATCTAGGACTTGATTTGTACCTTCATGTTACCGGATAACATTCTTCCTCATACAACACCAAAGTGCATTAGTACAATCATAAGTGTCATAACCCTAATCAGTGGATGTTTTCTATCATGCATTCATACTTTTACTGGGGTGATAAGACAAGTCTAAAATTAAACAAGATTGTTACTAAACTCATGAAGACAATCATATTATAAACTTAATCATGAACATATTTCAAAACATACATGTAAATCATACCTGTCAGATTGCTTGTAGTAGTTGTTGTTGTTGTTCCTTTTGTTCTTAGGACAATATGAGGAAAAGTGTCCTCTTCTTGGTATGTGTTGTGAGAGCTTGATCTTCATTTTTCTTCTCGGGCCATAAGCCTAGTTTCTTCTTGTGAGCATTCCTCCCACAGTCTACTGAAAGAGATCAATTTCTTTCTAGCACAAATTCCTTGGATGAAGGAATCCCATGACCTCGGAAGGCCATTACGAGTGTTCATTACCACTTCTCCATTCTCTATATCTTCTCCCACAGCTTTAAGTTGTTCTTTTATCTGGGAGACCCTTGAGAAATAAGACTGCATGGTCTCCATATTTTGAAACTTTATATTCTTCAATTGATTCCTCAAGATCATCTTCCGATTTATATTCTTCCCTTCAAATAGCTTGGTCAAGGAATCAAACATCTCCTTAGGTGTCTTCAGAGATGACACATGTGGCATGAGATGGTCTTTGATAGAATCAACAATGATCCTCTTAGCCTTGACCAAGTTCCTCTTGTGTAAGGCCTTAGTCTCTTCTCCCTCTGGGACAGGAACCCCTTCACTTATGTAGGTGTCCAACTCACTCTCTTCTAGGATTAACCCAATCCTATACTTCCAGGCTTGGAAGTTAACAGCCCCTTCAAGCTTATCCTCAAGCTTGGTGTGGTGAGACATATTTAAAGAGTACTTCAAATGGAAATAAAAAAGATTTAGGTCTTACCACTTGATTTGCTGAAAACTGGATCTGGTGCTGGATTAGGGTTTGTCAGAGAAACCCTAAAAATTCAAACTTTGAATTTCAAACTTCTGAAAAGATAGAAATATGCGCCTTGATGAGATGATCAAGTTGGTATACTCAGAATTTTAAAACTGCAAAGTTTCACCCCTCAAATTTGCTTTTCAAACTTCCAGATTGACTAGGGAGGACCCTGAATTAGGGTTTGATTTTCTCGGAGATTCATCCATCCAAAAAGTTCGATCTTGGTCTCTAAACCTCTATTTTTCATAGGAGCTTCCAGCCATGGTCTAAGATTTCAGAAATTCCAACTTTTACAGAAGCCCTAATTTCTAACTTCACTTGATAGGACCCCAAACTAGGGTTTGATTTTACCGAAGCTTCACCCAACCAAAAAGTTCGATCCAAAGCTCTAAACTTCGATTTTTCTGAGGAGCATCCATCCATGGTCTCAGATTTCAGAAATTCCTATTTTTGTAGAAACCCTAATTTTTAGGGCCAAAAATGAAAGTGCTCAGAATTGAATTCCGATTGGACAGAAAGATGCGCCTTGCTGAGGAGAGTCAAAATACCATATTTCCTTTCAAGATCTGTGGAGAGAAACCCAATAAACAGGAAACCCTATTTTCTGCAACTGCACAGTGTTTTCTTCTCAGGTTAGCTCTGATACCATGTTAACTTTTGAGCATTAATTCAACATACTCTAGGATCTTTACTGAGAGAATAACAAGTACAGCATATCAAGCATATCAATCACAACAAGCAATCACATGAGACAATAGACACACAGAGTTTCACTAGGGAAAACCATAAAGGTGAAAAACCCCACAACTTCCTCAGAGATAGAAAGAGAAATGATACAACCCAAGTATAAGAGATAGTCTCCTAGCAGTAGCTTCTCCTCCTCCACTAGTGCGCCACTCTCCAATGGGTGTATGAGTGAGAAAGTGAATGATCAAATAGAGTGCCTCCCGCACTCTATTTATATTTGACTTGACTTGCCTAATAACCTTTAATAGGTCGGCCTCAACTTAACCACTTAACATAATGCTAATAGGGCCGACCCCCAATAGGGTGGTCTAATAACCCTTTAACCCACATGACTTATATAAGGCCGACCCCATCAGGGTGGTCTAATAACCCATCAAGTATAAGTTACGACACTTACAATATAAATGACGACACTTCTGTATAGAGGAATAATACCATCTCTATAGGAGTACAATATACATAGGTGAAATACATTCCGAAGTTACATATACATCAACAATGAAACCTTCATCAGTTGGACCTCTGCTTGCATTAGCAACCCGTGGATTGCTCCTTTAATCAATGGTCTCCCTGTTGATTTCTTCCAAGCTACTCGCGACATTAGGCAATGATGCCCGCTCTACCCTTTCCTGTATATTATCTTGGTAGATTCACTCAGACGAAAATTAAACCATGATCTTCTCAATGGCTCCCTTCCCGGCCTCCATTTGACCCTTGATTCCCACCCACTCAACCATACCCTTTTTGCCGATGACTCCCTTTTTTTGGGTGGAGCCTCCTCCATCATAGCTCGGGAGTTTAAGCGCAAATTGAATATGTACTGCAATGCCTCCGGAGGAAAGATTAATTTGCATAAAAGTGCAGTCTACAGCTGGAACCTCGATAACAGAGTTGCAGCCAATATCAACAGAATTCTTGGCATCAATGTCCACACCCACTGGGACAAATTCATCTATCTTGGCCTCCCTATCACTTATGGAAACTCAAATGCTGGAAAATGGGATGACACGCTCAACAAAATAAAAAGAAAAATCAGAAGATGGGGAGGCCAGTGGCTTAGCAAGGCGGGAAAGTTGATCTTGGTAAACTTTGTTCTATCTGCCTCTCCTATCTACCATTTTTCTACCCTCCTAGCTCCAAAAGGAACAACAAATTAGATTAGTAAAATAATGAGACACTTCCTATGGTACGGTGGGAAAAACAATGACAACAGATCTCACTTAATGAATTGGGAGACCATCAAGCAGTCGAAAGCCTCGGGTGGCCTTCAAATTAGCGACCCACGCCTTGCAAACTTGGCATTGGGAGGTAAGCTACTTTGGAAAATTCTACATAACAAACGCCATCGAGTTAGTCAGGTTTTCAGGAAGAAATACTTAAATGGGACAAATTTAAGATGTCTAGATCACAAGCCAATGTCCAAAGGTACTAGCACTTGGACATTATGCAAAGCAGCTTGGGAGTTTTTCGCAAAAGATCTATATTGGGTACCAAGCAACGAAAGGAAAATAGACATATTTTCCGACAAAATAATGGACAATGATCCACTTCAAAATATTCATGAGCTTCAAAATATCGCAGCCTGGCTCTCTCAGCATGGGATTAATACTCTTAAATATTTTAGCACCCGGGACACGCATGGAAACTAGGAGAGCTGGAAAAATGTAGTTATACCACCACATCTTGAGATAGCCAAAGCTAGGCTTATCGAAAACCTGAAAGGATGTGCCCCCTTACATCTCATGGCCATATACGAGCGGGGTTGGGGAACTACAGGCTCTTACATAACTGTTCTCGGTTACAAAGCTTTGCATACTCATGATGAAGCTAGAAAAGACCTTTGGAAGCGGGTATGGGACCCATTTGGACTTCCTAAAATCAATTTTTTCACCTGGACTTTAATCCACTGCAAAGTCCTCACCGGAGACAATCTCAGTAAGAGAGGATTCCATGGGCCTTTTAGGTGCCCCCTCTGTCTGAGTAATCAAGAAACTATCAACCATCTATTTCTAGAGTGTCATATTGCCAAGACTGTCTGGAATTTTCTGTTGCTCGATCTCAATCTCACCTTGCCTAACTTTATCTCAATCACCCAACTCTTTAAAGATTGGAATTCCTCCTATCCTGTCCCTCTCTCCAATAAAAAACTCTGGTATCATCTTTGCATCTCCATGCCAAAATTCACTTGCTGGAAAATATGGATAGCAAGAAATAATGCCATTTTCCACGACAAGCACTGCACCCCCTTACAAATCGCAAGTCAAGCCAAAGGTTTGCTGATTGAGTGTCTCAATATCTCTAAACATAGGTCTGATGCAAATCTCAGCAACGAAGAATTGCGTTGGATAGGAGTCACCTCCCCTCACCCTAGCATGGAGCCCCTTCGGAGACATCAACCTGCTTGGCACATCAGACTCACAAATCTTGATTTCTATGAATGGAGAAATAATTAGGACACAGATAGCCTACATTTCGACGGAGCCTCCAAAAATAACCCCGGTGCAGCCGGAGCTGGGGGAGTATTCTGGACTAGAGAAGGATCGATGAGACTGAAGTACAGTTGGGGCCTAGGCACCTGCTCAAATAATATAGCAGAAGCACTCGCCTTGATGAAAGGATGCCAGCACACCAAAGAACACAAAATTGACAACCTTCAAGTATTTGGAGATTCCATGATTATCATCAGAGCTCTCAACATTAGTACCACTCCCAACAACCTTCCTCTCAGTCGAATCATTCAGAGAATCCAACAAATCTCGAGCACTTTCACACATTTCAAAGCTTATCATATATTAAGAAGCTTAAATAATGAAGCTGGCATTGAAGCTAATGGAGCCACCAGACTTAGTCAAGGCAATCTAAAACTATCAAATATAGTTACTAAAGCTCATCATATTCCTTAAGTCTGGATTCTCCCAACAGTAGCAGAGTATTTGCAAATCCATTTGTGGCAAAGAAGACTAATTGGTTCCCTCCTGGAAAAATTATCATTGATTAATAGAATGTGCAGAGCTCTCTGAGTTCCAAGTAAAAGGAGTCTTCTTGATCGCGATACTTTAAATGAGGTAGAGCATCCAGAAACCTATCATCCACAGCAACATAACCACTGCATCTCTCTCGGCAACTATCTCAGAAATTTCCAGCAAACATTCAAGCACGTTTTCTAGTTTTAAAAAGTGAAGATGATTCTAAACGCAGTCTTCATAAAGTTTTCTGATCGCTATTATGGAAACATTCAACGAAGTTTTCTTAATTATGGTGGAAGCCTGGCTCAGATACTCGACAGGCATAGCCTTAGCATTTCTTCATAAATTTTTTCTATAGCATTTCAACATTTCCAGGTAGATTTATTCTTTTCAGTAAACATTAGCTCATACAACGTATTTTTCCGATTCTGCCCAGTGCAATAAGTTTCCTAAGCAAGCAATCCTTCAGCTGAAGATAGGCATTCATACTCTCAATTGAATTCTCATCCAATAAAGGCTCCCTCAAGCCAATTTGGCTTCAAATGTAATTTGTCAATTTGGTTCAAAACCACGGCTTCTTTTTTTTATACAATACTCATTTCTGTTAAAATATATATATATATCCAATTTAATACATAATCATATTATTTTGACTATTTTTACTTATTTTATATATAATAAAATGTAAAAAAAATATAATTTCAATTATATCAAATTTTTAAATGTAAAATTAAATTAAAAAAAATGCTCCAAATTAAACATACACATTGCTAAGTTTATGATACATAAAATATTTATCCCATTTTACTTTTCAAAATAGTAAGTTAATAATAGTAATAACCTCTTAATTATTAATAACCTAGAACTTTGGTTTCTCAATTATTAATAACTTAATTTTGGTTTTAAAGATAATGATAGTACCAAGGGCTCTCGCCTCTCAATTATTAATAACTTAATTTTAATTTTTAAAGAAAATAATAGTACTAACATCTCGCCTCTAAATTATTTCTTACTTAACTTAAAGATAATAATAATAGTACTAACATCTCTCACCTCTAAATTATTTCTTACTTAACTTAAAGATAATAATAATAGTACTAAGACCTCTCACTTTTAACCTTGATTTTTAAGGAAAAAAGCTATTTTATTGCCAAATATCTTTGAATTGATTAGAAACTCAAAGAATGTTTTATTTATTCTGTAGAAGCCTTGTAATATCACACCATGTATATTATAATAGGTAATATTAAATGGCATAATTATTAAGTCCACGTGGAGACGAGACAGTCCTTGGATGTGTTAGAGGACCATCAATGTAATCTTGTCCTTCCATTTATTTTAACATCTGCCATTTGCTTTTCCTCTTATTCATCCATTTATTTTGATATTTTGTATTTGGTTTTTCCTATAGGTTTGATTTGATATTTGATCACGGTTTTGATTTTCAATATACACTTTGCATTTTGCAGCAATGTATTTATTGTTACTATAGAAATATGGACTATTAAATCAAATCCAACGTTAATATCTTTATTACAATAGCAATAAATATACTACTCAAAAGTGTTTATGGAAAAGAATAATATTCATATTTTTAGATTTAAAAAAAAATAGCATACAATGTAAATACGAATATATCTCACCTTTGGATAGTCATAGCGCCTATCCGGGTCCATCTGTCCAATGAACCATTTCGGCATAAAGCACCATACAGTAAGGATGCCGAAAGGGCTATTTATTGTGAGGGAGGGCTCTTCCGCATGTGATGGAGAAGTTATTGATGGAGGAATCTAGAGATGGAGAAGCTACTCTATATGTGATGGAATATGCAAGGTAATCTTGGCGGCTAAAGCGATCAAAAAATTGAAGGCCCTAAGAACTCGGGTTGAAGGCCCTCTCTTCTTTAGCTGTCTCACTCATCTACAGTTTGTAAATGATACCCTTGCATGCTTCAGTCAATGGTGGTCACTCTAAGTGAGTGGTAAAGAAAATCTTGATGAGGACCATATGTTTGAGAAACGTTGAACCAGAATCATCAACCAGATAGTTTTGAGTCCCCCCAAGGACAATATCTAGATGGTCCTCAACGTGCCCATTGGAGTGCAAAAAGACCACATCGATTCAAACTCCACACCACACCTAGTTTTCAACTCACTATTGAGCGAAAGAGGTAAGTCAAATTCCGTTAATTCTACGAGAGTGTAAGTAGCTTGAGTAGTGATCAAATTTGAAAGGTGGGTCTTAATTTGAATTGGAAGGGCATTTGTTCTTGGATCCCTTCAAAGATGAAGGGAAATATAAATAATTGTACTTCCATTAACAAGTATAAATTAACTAAACTCTTCCCCCAAAAAATGTATAAAACAAATATTTCCCATCCAATTTTTTACAATCATGAACAAATAAACACTCCTTAATATTTACATGAAAATGACATCTTTTCAATAAAACTTAATTTGAACACATTAATTTGTCATGTATGTAACATTAATTTTACAATTCATTAAAATAACAACTATTATGTTGTATTTTTTTTCGGGTTGGAGCACATTTCATTATACATAAAAACTACTTAGACTATGCAATAACCATATTGGGGTATCCACATGATCTTATGGATAGTCTAGGACATTGTAACTAGATATAGTCTTAAAATAAAACTAGAACCACGAGAAAATTACTTACTGTCAATTATGTACAAAAGGAAGCCACTAAGCAAAGCGAGGCTATAATAAACCTACAACCAATATCTCTCTCTCTCTCTCTCTCTCTATATATATATATATAACCAATCAAAAACTTAATTCAAACCGGAGAGAGGGCATCCATTCAAGCCTGAGAGATGTAAGAATCATGGCCATTAGGTACTCAAGAAAAAATAATGCATATCTCATAAAACATTAAAAAAAATCTCCCATACCAAGCAAGTTAGCAATGTTAGCATCAAAGGGGCCAGGGCATCAAATTTTGTTTTTCAACACTTGTCGGGATATAATACAAGTATGGGATGGAGGGGAAATGGAATCAAGCCTAAGTCAACAAGAGCCTTGCAACTCGTTGCGTGTTTGAGTCTTGACAATCTGCCTTTTAAATTGAACCAAAACACCAAAAGAAGTTTGTTAATGGTTGGATTTGAGAAAATTCTATATGTGAGTAATTAAGAGCTTGAAGCTCTAAAATTTGTCGTGTTTTGTACCAATCCATGATTCAACGAATTCATAGCCACTGACATGAAATTTAAGTTATTTAATGAGAAGAATTAATGTATCTACCTCTATGTCGAAACCATCTTCAATGATGATGCCACCACCCTCCTTATTTTCTTACAAAAGGCATGAGTCGAATGAGGAAGAAGACTTAAAATTGTGGACTTCACCTTCAAAGTGTGCCTTACAATCACATTGATAAGGAGTGATAAGAAGATCACAACAATCTAACGTGTACAATCTTAGTTGATAGTGTCAATTAAATACTTATATGGTAAATTTAATATAAGACTTACTTATAGTTGTCTCTTACTCTTTGCATCTTGACACATTTGATATTTTATGGTTGTCTTTGTGCCCTGACCCAATTGATATTATAAGGTGAGGATGTGCATGCATGATAATCCTTAGTTATGACTATGAGATGAGGATTTAAAGAGAAAAGGATGTAAAGACATGTAATTTTTATATGTATTTTGGTGGTGAGTGCCAAAGACAAATGTGGTGAGAATAATCCTTACTTATGACTATGTGATGAGCATCTATAGAGAAGAGAATGTAAAGATATGTAATTTTTATATGTATTTTGGTGGTGAGCATCGAAGACAAATGTGGTGAGAAACCACATATGTTTGGAAGGATGGAGGGAGATTACATCATGATCATTCCACCCATCAAATTGAGACTATTCCCGAGACAATTTTTTTTAAAATTTTTATTAATAACAATTGTGGTGCTCCGGTCCAAATGTTTTTTCTAACTCTTTGTTTCTCCATATCGTGTGCCTGGTGCCACTTCTCTATATCAATGCATAAATTGACCTCTACACGGTTTGTGGTCCTAGCTCCATGCCATTGAGTGTTGTTTAGATTTTCCATGAGTATGTGACATTCATGCAAGAAATGAAGTATTGTAGAGAAGGACTCATCAAACCAACCATTTGAATTTCATTTTGATGAAAAATGAGTGGACATTGGTAACCAACTTCACATAGGTAGTAGGCACAAAGTTTCAGTTTCGTTTTGGGCATAGTAGTAGACTAGTAGTGGTTCTCTGTTGTTACAGCTATAGTCGTTGACACATTGTCACACCTTAGATCTCAGCTTGAAGTGACTCGAGAGTCAGAGTAAAATCCCAGTGGCCAGTACCTCGTAGTTGTCAGTCATCACTCACCATCTTGCGTAACTGAGTAGTGAGTGCGTGACGTGAGTGAGTGATTCTAATTTATGATATTTCCAATATTTTAAATGACTAATCGAATTTTATAGCATAGGAATTTCAACATAGAAATTAAAATTTATATGGATGGGTAATTTCAAATGTTACCCTTGTTTTGTTGATATAAATTTTATCCTTCATAAAATTCAGATTTTAATTTTTTTTTAAATAGCAATTTTAACTTTACACTTCTAGGAGAACTAGAAGCTTTTAGAAGGGTTCAAATTTGAGCACTGCCCAATTATCATGTCCGAGCTAAAATGGCACCTACCAACAAAAATAGTGGCAAGACCCTCGACTCACCTTGAATATTCCCACACACCTTGGATATTCCCGTGTGGTATCTAAACCCACCTTATCTATCCATTTCATCAGCGGCCAGGCCCTCTACCCATTTAGTCTCGACTCCTATGTAGCATACAAGTCTTTGATCAACGTCAACTTCGCCAATTCTTTTATTATTATTTCCATAATCGTACCACCTCTCTTTGTTGTCGTTTCGACTCATAAATTCATTGAGTGCTGGCCTGCTAGAACTTTCACCTAACCACCTTTAAATTTTTTATTTTGCTAACACGTGGTGCACAGTGTGCTGTCCATCCGTCACTCCCTGAGCTCTCGAGTCTCCATCCGTCAACCTTCTCCGATAAATGCAATTGACACGTTTTTCTGTCACATTGAGGATTTGCAACATCTAGCGTTCTTATTTTACGGCAGAAGCGGGGATATCTTCAATGGAATTTATACTGGGGCTTCTGATAGCTGTGCAGAAAATAGAAAATCATTCTTCCACTGGGGTCTGAGAAAACTCCATCTGGTCGCCAGCATGTTGGGCAGTACAGTCTATATTGGTAAGGAAACAAATCGTTATTTTTCTTGTTATATAGTGAAGTTTTAGAGTACCGGCCAGAACCCTTATGAACAAATTATGTTTCTGTGTGCAGCGAACTTGGATGAAAAAGTTGATGAGAGAAATTTATACGAAATCATGGTTCAAGCAGGGCCCCTGGTGAGCCTATCCATCCCAAAATTAAAAAAATCCAGACAACGCAGGGCCTATGGTTTTGCAGAATACACAACAGAAGAGAGTGCTGTATATGCAGTCAAACTATTCACAGGGCTTGTTACTCTTTATGGCAAGACGCTTATCTTTAGGGTGAACCCAATTCATTCCATAAACCTGTTGCAAATCTCTTACTGTAATTAACCTGATTATGAGTTTTGATGTGGTCTGAGTAGATTGCTGGTAGAAACAATATTTCAGCTCCAGTTATTGATCAAGCGGCTCATGGACTGTTTCATAAATACCAGCTGTTTACTCCGCCTACATTAAAATCGACTGTAGGGTATCGCATTCCCTTTATTTTTCCAGGCCCTCATTTGGAAGCTCTGAGCAGATGCTCTCCCATCTGACACCTTCCACTCAAGTCAACCATGGTAATGGCATGTCAAGTAAGTTATATTACACTTTAGTTGAAAAAGGTTAATTTAACTGGTTGTGATCAATGCTCATGGATATTTGGTGTTCGACTAATTCATGTCTCTGAATTTATTGGGTGAATCCCACTAAATTCCATGGTTAAAACTTGGTTAAATAGGCATAGCATCTGTGGAAAAGATGAATTTGCTTTCAAATTTTCTTTGAAAAAAGAGTCTTTTTACACAATATATACAGAGTGAGATAATCAGAAGACAAGATCAAGCTCAATTTTTGTTTGTTGTGAGTTTATTTATATATACAGAGTGAGCTAATAAGAAGAAAAGCTCAAATTTTGTTGTGAATTTATTTATATTGAGTGATGTAAAGTTAGTTCTTCAGCGACTCATTTTGTCTAAATTTCAATGAGATGAGACATTTTAAAATGTCTCAAAACAATTATAAGATTATGTGTTATGGTTAAAATTCTTATAAATTAGATGGAAGTATATCATGTAATAAAATTGCTATAATTTTTTGTTTAAATTGTTAGTAGGGTTATTTTATCTTATTTTATTTGATAATGTGATTTTCTTACAGTGTTCAAGCCTAATAGCTCTCATATAACTGCCACTGATCATTTTCATCACAATGCCAACCAACCCAAACCCAAAGGATGGGCTAGTGATCGATGCACCAGTTCTGATGCCATAGAGATACAGCGATTAGCTTCTTAATCACCTGCATTTTTGGCTTCATGGCCAGTTTTTGGGAGAATGATTTATACTAAGCAATAGCTATTCTCTGGACACTGCATTCTCTGGCTTTGCCATTCCATTTATTTCTGTACAATGATTCGAGTATGCATTCTGGTTGAGTATCAAAAAACAGTCTTGTTTTTAAATGACTTTGACATTCTTTTGGGGTTGTGATTCAAATTTCAGGGAATTGGGTTTTAACAGGACTGTAGCTATATTTTGAGGCAGCGTATTTGACTGGCAATATCATCTGTTTGTCGTCACAGGATATTAACTGTCTTGGAGTTCTGGCTGCCGGAGTAGAGTGGGCGTTGCAATTTCCAGTCCAAAAAACAGTCTTCTTTTTAAATGACTTTGACATTCTTTTGGGGTTGTGATTCAAATTTCAGGGAATTTTTTGAGGCTGCGTGTTTGACCCGGCAATATCATCTGTTTGTCGTCACAGGATATGAACTGTCGTGGAGTTATGGCTGGCGGAGTAGAGTCGGCGTTGCAATTTCCAGTTCAAGAAGATTCACGTCAGCTGTTGTTTTTTGCATTCAAGTTGTTTGTCCATTTTTGAAACACTGGTTTAACTTTAATTTTGGATTCAACTACAAGAAAAGGTTACTCTGTCTGTTGATTGAAAAAGTTTTTTTCTTTTCTTTTAATTATGAATTTGTAATAAGATGTGTTTGTTAAATAACACCATCTTTTTAAAATGTTAAATTATTAATAAAAATAAATGATAAAATAAACTATTTTATTTTAAATAAAAAAATTAAACAATCACTTATGTTAATTTGTATTTTTACATTTACATGGTTTTTCTATTGTGATTTATTCAGTTTCTTAAGAATTTATTCCATCTCCATGAAACAATATCAAATGTTAAATTGGTAAAATTGTATTGTTTTATTTATTTTTAATTAGGTGTACATTTCATTCTTTTTAATTAGATGTAAACTACCGTCTTGACATTCTTACTCGTATCAAATGAATGAATTGTGTCAATTCTTTTTCCTTTTAAATATAATTTGCATTAGGTAAAAATATATTTTATAAATCCATTTTCATAACTTTTTAAACCGAAAATATATAATTTTTATTTTATTGTGAAAAACTTTTATCTCACCTATTCATTTGTCACATGGTTCCATCTCTTCCTTTTATTTCTCATTACCGTACTCTATTTTTGGCAAAACATTTTATATTATCAATAATTAAATAATTGACCTATGCAACTTAGATGGCCCGTGAGCTTTCCGGCCGGCCGTCACCCTGACTAATTCTCTGTCCGCTGAGGTTCTCGGTAATTGTTTCAGCGTCCACAAGACTATTCTCTCTTATCTCTTTCAACTCGATATTAACAAGTCTTCGCAATCGCGAATCATTATCAATTGTGTTATAATTCGTTTTTACATTTAGAAAGTTTATTTCCGGCTGGTCGTTCAACCGGAATAATTCTCAAGATCTGCTGACTCGCTGAGGCTCGGATTGTTATCCTCTACAGTATCTAGAATAAAGCTGAAAAGCTGCCCACCAACGGTCATCTATTCCACAAAAGCAAACAGCTACATCTATTTAAGGAAGCCGCTGCAGACTTCAGACTTTGATCGTTCCATCTTCATAACTTTTTATTTTGTTCAGAGTGATCTTGGATTGATTTCTTTTCTCCTTATTTCTTGTTCCAGCTTGCTGTATTTTATTTGTTTTCATATTATTCTGTTATTTTCATTTTCTTTCTTGTGCTGGTCACTTTAGATCTCTCCAGGTTGCTTGTTTTCATATTTCTGTTTTCTTTCGGTGCACCGCATTTTGTTTTTTCACTTTCTTGATTTCATATCCATGATCATCCACTGGCTTGACCAGAATATCTACGGCAGCTTGGAGTGCATTAAAATGAAGCAATGGAAATTGAAGCTCAATCTTTCCCTGAGGTGATGAAAAATTTTCCCAGGTAATATTCTGATTTTTCTGTCAACGGAAAGCAAAAATTAGTTTAATTTTGGCACCTCTTAAAATGTCTGTCTTCTGATATTAATTTTACATACAGCCATTTTTTCAAATATGTCCAACAGATTTCATGGCTATCATTCAGGATTAGGTGAAGCTAGTTTAAAATTTAAATATCTGTTACAGTGTTTGGTTTGATAATATTCAATATTATGTCTCCTACTCCCATTTATGTATATTTCTTTAAACGTTACATGCATTATGTCAGCTTTTATTTAAGTTTCAGGACATCAATTTAATTTTAATTCACGGTTCTAAATAGCTAAGTTGGTGCAATTGGATTCATTAATTATCATAATAATCTTAGATGCTTTTGCCAGGCCAATTATTTTTGTTCAACATGCCATGCCATGCCATGCGATGGACTTAAAGGGCATGTTAGGGAGATACAATACTTTTTTATTCCGGTACGTCTTCCCCTTCCCCTATTTGCTACATATTTTAAAACCTGTTTGAATGTTATTAAATATGATGCTCAATAAATTTGATCAGTTTTGTTTTTTTTCCGTGTAAAGAAAGGTAGCAAATCTCGAAGCCCAACACATTAAATGAATGTTATTAAATATGATGTTCTAAAAATTTGATCAGTTTTATTATATATCTAGGGTTGCCAGCTGCGAACGGAAATAATTTAGTGAGGAGCAATTAAGTTTAATTACGGGATTTCCAATTTAATTCAGTTTTAGTGTCCATTCCCACTTTCAGATTTAAATAGAATTCATAGATTTTCTCTTAATTAAATATCATTCTATCCCACAAAACCATGTGACCGGCCAATTTCTTTCTCGGAGATTAAAAGCGTGACCCGTGGTTCAGAATTCATAGATTTTCTTTAAGCTAAATTGTGGAAAACAATTTTATTCTATTGAAAGCGTGACTGGTGGCTGTGCCTTCTAAAAATTCCTTGGATTTGGAACAATGTTCTGATTTGCTTTTCTGGTTGTTGGAGTAAAAGTTTTATGTGTTCTGATTTGGAACATATGGGTTTGAGTGTTGTTTTTGTGGTTGTTGGAGTAAAAAGTGTTGTGATTTGGAACATATGGGTTTGAGTGTTGTTTTTGTTCTTTGCAGGAACTGAGTTTTTTTTGTTTTGATCTTCAGTTGGTTTTTTTTACTATAGACTGATGTTATATTTTTGAGCAATTTATAGTATGAATCTTTGTATTGTTATTATTTTATATTTCATTAAAGTATAAGTACTTCTTTTAGTTGAAAAAAAAACTATTAAACATAGAAGTGGGAGGTAGTAACATTCTCATAATAATAGTTAGAAAGTAATGTTTAAACTAATAATAATATATCAGTCAGAAAGTAATATTTAAACTAGTAATAGTATATCAGTCTAGAAAATTAATTATCAAAATAATATGCCTATGATGAGGGTAAAGGAGGTTCCTCAGAGACTGCATCGTCATGTGGTCAGTGTACCATGCCCTTTTGTCCGGCTACTGAGGTGGGCAGTGAATGCTATAGTCTATTATCATGAGATTCATGCACCTCAAGATAACTAGATGATAGTCTCCTCCCTTTTTGTACCAGCTATGGATATATAGATCTATTCTTTGCAGATGCATAGACTCTGTATCCTGATGGCCATGCAGAAGAGAAGATCATGTTCATAATATTAGTTAAGTAGCAATGATATTAGTCTAGAGAATTAATTATTAAAATAATATTCCGAATCCGAGAAAATCTTGCTCACATAAATGATAATATTAGTAAGGGAGAAATATTTAAATTAGTCATAATAGATCAGTCTAGAGAATTAATTATTAAAATAATGTACGGAAGGATAATGGGATTATTATTGTGTTTCTTCATCAATAATCCTTTGGATTGAGCTATCTTGCTCTGCCATTTGTCAATAGATTACTAGTTTATAACCATTTTTTCTTTATTACTTGAATTGTTTGAAAAAAGCTTTGGTGATTTTAGTTTTGGTAAATAAATATATTCAAAAATATTAAAAGAGTATTAAGAAATTTACTATTAAAGGGATAGCATTGGGCTCGAGGTGAGTACCAAAATTTACTGAACCTATTTACCATGAGTACCAAATCTTCGGTTATTTAAAAAAATTTACTGAGTACCAAATCTTCGGTTATTTACCAAATCTTCGGTTATTTACCAAATCTTCAGTTAGTACTAAGTACCACATCTTCAGTAAATTTACCAAAATTTAATCTTCGGTTAATGTCAATTTTGTCAAGTACAGTATCACTGTCTTTAACTTTTGTCAAGTACAGTATCACTGTGGTTAAATCATTCTCTTCTGATTCCTTAAGGTCTTACCTATCTTCAACGTATTTCTTAATATACTTTAAGATAACTTTGCTGATTGATACATGGGGGAAAATATATTTGCTTGTTTTCTGCATCAAAAACAAATATGCTCTGCTCAGTGAGCAGGGTTCCTTACAACTGTTGGTTAAACAATTACCTATAATAAGCCATTTTAGCAATTCATTCATTCTCTCTGTTGTTGGATAGACTTGAAAAGCTTGGGATAGCCTTAGGTTCGAAGCGACTACTAAACGACAGCTTTTCTGATACATGAAGGCTTTAGTTCATACCGATGTTATATCTATTTCTTAAATTTTCTTAGCTTTGGTGATACCATGAGGGCTTCACCTCATACATATCTTCTCTCTATTTCTTGAATTGTTTTAAGGTTGTTGATAAATGAGGGCAAACATATGTGCTTGTTCTCTGCATCAAAAACAAATATGCTCTGTTCAATGTCCAGGGTTCCATACAACTGCTGGTCAAACAATTACCTGTAACAAGCCATTTTAGCAATAAAATAATTCAGTCATTAAAAATGTCTCAATAGACCATGGTGTAGATTGGTAAAAGCATGATCTGAAAATGATCAATAAGTTGTGTTATGTGGTAAAAACGATCAATGAAGATATTCTTAATTACATAGCTCTCATAGTACTCTTCATGATTGTCTGTTCTTTGAGCTATGCATAATTAGAAACAATAGTGTAGCCTAAAACTCAACCTCCCATAGATGAGTTTAATTTTTGCAAATGGATATATATCCAACAATGAACCTGGGCTGATGTCATCAAACAAAGTGCAGAGAAATTTCTAAGGATCTGATGTTACTTCTAAGTTTCTAACAATTTAGTGGTCATTGGGAACTTTATTAACACCTTCTGTGAACATACAAATGGAAATTAGCAGCCTAGTATGGCTTCATATCCATTTTACCACTGTCTGGGCCCAGTAAAGTCAGCAGCAAATGCCATTTACAGCATTTTATGCATATGTGTGCCTGTAAATCATTGTATATAGAAGAAATGTAGTCACTTCAACTGTGGCTGTGGCTGTTACCAAAAGATATTCAAATGTGTTCACATTACTGTCATTACTGTCATAGGGTCAAGCAAAATTCAAAAAACTTCTATCTAGAGAATATATGAAATGTAGAGCGTTTTATGCCTACAAACTTTCGAGGCTTGATTTCTCTTTTACATAAGAATGACTGGATTATTCTCATCTACTACATCCATAGCAACACCAAGGAACTGTTCTTTCAAACAAAGGTCACCACTTGAGAGCAAAATATCTTCATATTGCATTTGCATCGAAGTGCCCCTCTCTAACATGCACATAAAAACTTAAAGGCACATAAGACAACACTCCCAACTTCCCAAGGCATAGCAAATACCACTAAAAACTTAAGATTAAGCTTTATGTCAGTTACAGAGGTCTATAAGTAAGAGAGATCAAGATTCTGTAGCTTCTTGCATTTTACCACAACCAGCTAAACGCCAAGGTCTGTGATCCCACCCACCACTCGAGATCAGAGTATGCAATTTACTGCTGCCTACAGCTCTGCATTTGAGATCTATGTCACGGATTTACTTGCATCTCACTAATTTTAAAGGTTGCAACTTCTGGGAATGTGTATGTCTTTTGCATGTGATTAGTGATTTCAATCTAGTTGGAAAGATTGATTTTGACAAAAGATTGAAAACATTTAACCAATTAAAGTCCAAGGCCCAACTTTTGAATTGTTTTAACTTTAAAGATAACTTTGGTGATAGATGAGGGCTTTAGCTCTTAGCTCATGCGGGCTTGAGGGATTTAGTGATAATTTAATTGGAAGTTAAATCTTTGGGAAGTATCTGCCTCACACCCTTATCTATTTGCAACGGTTCCCTGATATAGATGTGTGTAGTTGGGTTTCACCAAATCATTGAGGAAATGATGAGAGGCCAACTCAATTATTTATATGTTAAAACAATTAATCAACATCATAGATCCTCCTATCCTAAGCATAGGCACCGATCAACCTATTAAAGATCATAGGATTCAAATTTGATACATTTGAACCTTTTATCAAGTCATATCTTAATCTCGTCGCAGGTTCCTGAACTAACAATGTAAATCCATAGAAAGGGCCATTGCATTGAAACTATTATGGATTACAAGTAGAAACTCCACTTTCTAAGCATCACACATTAAGCCCACGTCCAAGAGCACAGTGAGAGCTACTCTCAGTAGTCAAGCAACTTGCAAAATGACCATGGATTCCCAAGCCAAACCTTATGTGTCCTCTATTACATTTTGAACTATTTATGGGTCTCAACTTGAGCAAACTATCATTTATATCATGTATGGCTAGAAAGTTCAATAGGTTTGTCACTGCTATACTCTTTAAAAGTTGTTAGATGTAACCTTCTCTTAGAAAAACCTATTCTAAACTTGCATATCTAATTGGAAACATCAAGGGAAAGAATCTGACATTTCCAAGGCTTTCTTGGAAGTTATAGTTGCTACCGATTTTCTCAGCATTTTTTGTAAGTTTTGCAAACTATCTTTATTTGAAAATGCAATTTAAATCTAGCATTTTGTTAACACAACCACCATGTTCCTGAAGAGGATGAAATTGTATGATCATTGCTTGATCCCCGTTCAAGTAATGGGACCAATAGACCAAACTGCTACTGTCTATGATATGAAAGTCACTTTTCTAGCCATACCTTCCTCCATAAACTTCAAGACATCTTCTGGATTCAGCATATGCCAAACTTTATTGTCTTGGAGACTTTGCTTCATCACCTCTAGGATGTTACCCTTTCTAAAGGTCCCAAGAAAAAGTAAGATAGAGATCATGAAATCAACTCAAGTATTCTTTGTGTCAATTAGCAGTATATGTATTTCAACTTATTACAATATGGACACACATTAGAATTGGGTTGGAAATGTGAAGCTCTATCATTGCTGTAATCCCTTGAATCTTGTCCTCAATGTACTCGCTAAAATAGTAATCACTTGGAAACTTATATTTAGTAAATGCATGATTTCGCAATAGATGGTGATGGTGCACCTTTTCACCTAAGAAAGGGATGATGGTCTTTCACAAAAGATTTAGAAGACTTTACATTTATATAAAATGAGGCTGAAAGAATAAACAATGTATCCATTATCACTATTCTGAGGCGCTTCTTAAAACATCTAAGATATCCAAAAACTGGCCTTTTTCACAAATTTTAAACAAATGTTCACCTTTGGCATTACAAGGGTTCCAACTTCCAATGACGTAGGTAAACACGAAATTAAAACCCTTCACCTTTGAAGGCAGGGGCTCCCTCAGACCGAAATGTAGAAAATCTGGAGAGAAACAGAAAAGCACCAATCACAACTCAGCCCTCATGGTATAAACCTGTGAAAACTGACTCAGCATAAGACTAGGACAGAGGAAATTGAATAGGAAAGAAATCAAATGTCTTTAGTTACAAAAATGTGTAGGTAGGATCTCTAGAATATGAACTCTCTCTTTGTACAAGCTAGTTGAGAATGTGCAGGAAGACATAGCTGCCTTAATTATTTTAAGATTCATGTACCTTCAGAGACTGCAACTATAGCTTGATTTACCCTCTCTTTGATGTAGTCACAAAGTGGGCCCACAATTATTACTTTCTTTGGCCTTAGAGAAAATATTTATTCTTCAATTCTACATAAGATTCAATGTTGTTTAGCTACTGAGTTATGCTCTCTCCCAAAACAAACTTGGTTTCATTCAATTTAGCTTCAAATTCTTCTCTGAAGAGAATTTCATCATCCTGTATGAGAGAAGGGACCTCGAAATCTTTCATGGTTTCAATTGCTTTGAGGAAAACCCAAGTTCTTTGCTCGATGAAATGACATGTTCCAGTTAGCGACTGTAACACATCAATTTGGCTATCTCATCCCCCTCTTATTCGCTTCAGTCTCTTATCTGAGGTTTAATGGCAGTGGTGGGACTCCCTCAGAAGTGTAGAAAATCTGGAGGGAAAGAGAAAAGCACCAATCACAACTTAGCCCTCAAGGTATAAACTATAAACCTGTGAAAACTGATTCAGCATAAGGCTGGGACAGAGGAAATTGAATGGAAAAGAAATCAAAAGTCTTTACTTACAAAAATGTGTAGGTAGGATATCTAGAATATGGACCCTCTCTTTTCTTATGAAACCATGATTTTTTTTTCACCGGATAGAATAGCTGGCGTGCGCGCAACTGGGTGAAGGCGCCTTAGAATCATAGGGCACGGGGGTCCATCCTGGGTGGGGGCGGCCACAGCCAACCACCCCTACCACCTGTCCATTGCATGGACCCTCTTACGAAACCTTGATATACACGCTATACAAGCTAGTTGAGAATGTGCAGTAAGACACAGCTGCCTTAATTATTTTTAGATTTATGCACCTTTAGAGATTGCAACTATAGCTTGATTTACCCTCTCTTTGATATAGTCACAAAGTGGGCCCACAATTATCTATTTCTTCGCCCTTAGGGAGGATAATTATTCTTCAATTCTACATAGTTTTTTAGCTACTAAGTTATGCTCTGAATTGTCCAGAACTACTGAGTTATGCTCTGCATTGTCCAGAAAGAAATCAGAGAGCCATCTCCTTATTTTCCCTTCTGAGAAATTAGTGAGCCTGTCAAATTCTTCTCCCAAAGAAACCTTGGTTGCATTCAATTTAGCTTCAAATTCTTCTCTCATGAGAATTTCATCATCCTGTATGAGGGACCTCAAAAGCTTTCATGGTTTCAATTGCTTTGAAGAAAACCCAAGTTCTTTGCTCGATGAAATGACATGTTCCAATTAGCGACTGTAACACATCAATTCTGCTATCTGATCCCCCTCTTATTCACTTCAATCTCTTATCTGAGGGGATATTTTCCTTTTTTATTTTGTAATCCTTCATAGTTATGAGCTTATTAACAAATGTGTCCCCAAAGATTTCACTGAATATCATATCCTTTTGCAGTTCGACCTTGAAGGACTCCTTAAGCAAACAAATCTTGCCACTAAGCACGAAAGCTCTGCTAGAAATTTCCCCTGGTTCAAAACGGAGAATCATCCTATCCTCTACATTGCTTGCCATAGTTTTTCTAATGCTAAGGAACAATTCTTGGGCTTCCTTCGCTTAGGTAGAATTTTCCAGAGAGTCTTCTAGGCCATCTTCAAGTGCTTTAACAGAAAGGGGTTTTGTAAACAATGGTTGAGGGTTCAATACACTTTCCATCTCGTCAAAACTCATCTTCAATCTTGCAATTTCTTCTTTCTGATTCATAGAATGTTTCAATACACTTTCCATCTCGTCAAAACTCATCTTCAATCTTGCAATTTCTTCTTTTTGATTCATAGAATGTTTCCATACATCCTAATATAAGTGTAATGCTCTTCATAAAAATACCCACCCTTTCCGGTGAGGAAATTCCGGTCCTAGTTAACATATCCTTTCCACAAAAGCATCTTGGGTTTTGTAAAAATGAAACAAACACTTGTGCTTCCAAAGAAATGGGTAACAACGTTGCATTAGGTCCATCTCATAGTTTATATCTCTTCAAGGTATTAGTTTTTCAAAGGTCTTGTAAAAGACCAAAGTGAAAACTAGATAGGAGGCCATACAAAATATCTTGGTCCTTTGAAATTGACAAATTGATAAAACATTTCCTTGAAATAACTCCACCCTAATCAATTACTGTCTTCTTCTGCATCTTGTAGTAGATGATATAATGTGCATCTTGTAGTAGATGATATAATGAACATACCTTGGTACTTGTGTTGTGGTTTCCTGCCCAATTAGTTGAGCAAAAAGTGATGTATCTCTTGGTAGGGCTTTGCCAACTCACTTATTACATGATACATCTTAGAACTACTTGTGTGAGCCGTGAAAGCCATGCTTTTAGAATACTGAGACCATCAACATGTGCATCAAGGATGGAATCAACTTCATATATCTTGAGGATCTTTGTTGGCTCTAGAAGGATTCAAATTCATATATCTCGAGGATCTTTGTTGGCTCTAGAATGTACAAGATTCTTTTGAATTTAGAGGGTCTTAAAGGGGTCTGCATTTTCCCTACCTTCAATCTCATGAGTTGGTATTTGGCATCAAAGCTTATACCACATTAGTACACTATCTCTCTAAAATCAAAAAACTTTGTCATAAATCCGTTCACCAACCATGCAGCCTAAGCTTTGCTCTTCTTCCACTCTTCCTCTTGCATTTCTGAAAGCAATTTATATGCAACCTACTATTTGAAATCTCTATTATCCTGAGCCAAAGAATTGATAGTTTCTTCACAAATGAAATTTCAACATAGCGTCTCATTTCAACATAGCGTAGGCCACAAGTAGGGGAGTTTGATATAGATTTCTCTTATGATGATGAAATCAAAATAAATGTAGAGAATCTTAAGAAGAGTTTGATATAGATTTCTCTTATGATGATGAAATCAAAATAAATGTAGAGAATCTTAAGAAAAGAGTAGTATTTCTGAAAATCCTTGAGAGGCTCTCAAAAGAGAAGGACATTTACAAACAACATGCCGACAACTAGGAAACGATAGGATGGAAAATAAAGACTTTGTTGGGGCACGGTAAAGTATAGAGGCTCTCAAAAGAGAAGGACATTTACAAACAACATGCCGACAACTAGGAAACGATAGGATAGAAAATAGAGACTTTGTTGGGGCATGGTAAAGTATAGTTCTTGACAAAGAAGAACTAGTCTGATGCACTTTTTTAAGTGGAGTATAAATGAGTACATCGACCTTTGTTTATGTACAACCTTGGTATGAACTTTGTGACCCCAATGATAGCTAAACTTACTTAGTGGCCCCAATGGCCTTTAAATGCCATCATTATACACCCTTAGTGGCTGGTCGTGGACCACAATAGTGTTAGTGGGCGCCCACTAACACTATTGTGGTCCACCACCAACCACTAAGAGTGTATAATGAATGGCATTTAGAGACAATTTGGGCTAGAAGTTAGGCTTAGTCAATAACACTATTGTGGTCCACCACCAACCACTAAGGGTGTATAATGAATGGCAGGGTGTATAATGAATGGCACTTAAAAGGCCATTGAGGCTAGAAGTTAGGCTTAGTCAACATATCTCCAACAAATAATAAGGTGATGGGAGTTATCAAAAGCACTGTAATAAGGTGATGGGAGTTATCAAAAGCACTGAAGGGATGGAAAGTAAAGTTTAATAATAAAAAAATGACTACAAACTCAGGCATGGGAGTGAGAAACACAATACCACCAAGAGAAAAAAGGTAGGCATTGTTACCCCTATTTCGTATGCATGTCCACATGTGATGATGATCAGACCCTAGGGGTGATTTGTCATGATATCCTAGAGATGATGTGGATTTGGATATCAGTGGTTGTGAATGTGCCTATGAAGGATTTGATGGTATGAACTGTTGAGAGTATTCTGGATGACCTACAACAATCCTTTAGCAAATATGGGCTTGTTTTCATCATCAAACAATCCTAATCCATGACGTTGGGCAACAACTAAACATTCAGAGGACAATTTTGAAGGTTTGTGCATCATTAAATGGTAAGGAGGCTTTAAACATTCCTAAGAGTCAATCTCGGGCAGATTCTAGGCGTTTTTGGGCACTTTTTGGTAAACAACATCCCCGAGCAGCCTTCTTTCAACCCTACTAACAGTCAAGAAAAATTGAAAATAGAAGGGTACAATAGCCACAGTTGCCTACAACAATGAAGAGGGAAGTTTGGGATCATTTTTGGAGCTGAAAATGGCATGTCATTCACCTACAGAAGTTCTGGGATGATCCTAAGCATTGTTGGGTCCACAACAACATCAATGAACAAATCATGGGTAGTTTTTTAAGGAAATCAGGGTTAAAAGACCTTGAATCAACAATATGGACAAATCTAGGCAAGAAAATCCCTATGTGAATTAATGAGCAGTGATGAAATGGGCACTGTGAATCAGACCAGCAGTAGTACCTGTAGCAGCCCTAGTTTCCTTCTTCCACATGGTTGAAGCAACCCTAAGAAGGTTGGAAGCTCATTGGAATGATTGGTATCCCTTTTCCTTGAATTGCTATGAATTTTGGGGCTACTAGAAGTGAATTATTGTGGAAGTCCTGCTATTGTTTTACACATTAATTTATAGCAATCCTAAAGGCTGAAAATTGTAGGGTTAAGTGCACGGAAACTTCTTAGAAGGAAGTCAAGTTTTAGATTTGCAATTAACTGCCCATTGCAAATGAAATCTCAACAGAGGAGTTTGATATAGATCCCTCTTATGATGATGAAGTCGAGATAAATGTAGAAAAAAGCTTAAAAAAGAGGAGTTTGATATAGATCCCTCTTATGATGATGAAGTCGAGATAAATGTAGAAAAAAGCTTTAAAAAAGAGTATATTTTTGAAAATCCTTGAGAGGTTGTCCAAAGAGAAAGGTTGTCCAAAGAGAAGGACATTTATAAACAACATGCCGACAAATGGAAAACGATAAGTGGGGAAGTAGAGTCTTTGTTGGGGCATGGTAAAGTCTAGTTCTTGATCAAGAAGAATTGGTATAATACACTTTTTTGAGTGGAGTATGATGAGTACATGAGCCTTTGCTTATTTACAACCTTGGTATGAATATTTTGACTCCAATGTTGGCTAAGCTTGGTCAGTGGCCCTAGTGGCCTTTTAAATGCCATTCATTATACACCCTTAGTGGTCGGTGGTGGACAATAGTGTTAACACCCCTAAGGTCTGATCATCATCAAATGTGGAAACTCTTACGAAATGGGGGGTAATAGTACCTATTTTTTCCTCTGGGAGGGATTGTGTTAATCACTCACCATGCCTAATTTTGTACTCACCTACTTTTCTTTTTATTAAACTTTACTTTCCATCCATTCAAATCCCCTTTACTGTTTTTATTAATTCTCATCATCTTAATATGCCTAATTTTGTACTTGCTTATTTTTCTTTTTATTAACCTTTACTTTCCATCCCTTCAAATCCCCTTTGCTGCTTTTATTAACTCTCATCACCTTAATATTTATTAGAGATATGTTGACTAATCCTACCTTCTAGGCCCAATGGCTTTTTAAATGCCATTCATTATACACCCTTAGTGGTCGGTGGTGGACAATAGTGTTATTGGGAGCAGCAAAGGGGATTTGAAGGGATGGAAAGTAAAGTTTAATAAAAAGAAAAATAAGCAAGTACAAAATTAGGCATATTAAGGTGATGAGAATTAATAAAAACAGTAAAGGGGATTTGAATGGATGGAAAGTAAAGTTTAATAAAAAGAAAAATAAGCAAGTACAAAATTAGGCATGGTGAGTGATTAACACAATCCCTCCCAGAGGAAAAAATAGGTACTATTGCCCCCCATTTCGTAAGAGTTTCCACATTTGATGATGATCAGACCTTAGGGGTGATTTGTCACGATAGCCTAGTGATGCTGTGGATTTGGATATCGATGGTCGTGAATGTGCCTATGAAGGATTTGGTGCTATGAAAACGGTTGAGAGCAGTCTTGATGACCTATAGCAATACCCTAGCAAATCTAAATCTGTTTTCATCATCAAACAACCCTAATCCATGAAGCTAGGCAACATCTAAAAATTTAAAGGACAATTCTGAAGGTCTATGCATCATTACCATGGTAAGGAGGCTTTTAAATAGTCCTAAGAGTCAATCTCGAGCAGATTCTAGATGTTTCTGGGCACATTTTGGTAAACGGAAACCCCAAGCAGCCTTCTTTCAACCCTATAACAGTCAAGAAAAATTGAAAACGGAAGGGTACAACAGCCACATTCACCTACAACAATGAAGACGACATTTTGGGCTCATTTTTGGAGCTAAAATGGCATGGAATTCACCTACAGAAGTTCTAGGTTGATCCTAAGCATTGTTACGTCCACAACAACATGAATGAACTAATCATGGGTAGTCTTTTGAAGGAAATCAAGGGTAAAAGACCTTGAATCAGAAGTATGGACAAATCTAGGCATGAAAAGCCCTATGTGAAGTAATAAGCAGCGATGAAGTGGGCACTGTGAATTAGACCGACAATAGTAGACTTGCAGTAGCCCTAGTTTCCTTGCTCCACATAGTCGAAGCAACCCTAAGAAAGCAATATTTGAGGTCACAAGCAGAGGTAAGAAGCTTGGTTTCCAACACTTAGTAAATATGAGACATAATTCCACCTTAAATCAATAGACAAGAGGCCTGTATAGTTGTGGATCTCAGCCTCATCAGCCTCAATATCCTAAACAGGTCGCATTTCATCATCCTTTGTGGAAGACATCACCTCACTCCTGCAAATTCGAGCCCATGGTACAACACTCTACAGCCTTAATGGAGGGTGCATCTCATGCCTCAGCCCAATGCGTCTAATGGAAGAGGATTAATGATCCTTGATGAGGCATATATATATAAAATATGATCCATTTGGAGGAGGGCTTTGTTGGTTATCCTTTGGAAACCACATGCAATCATCAACTACCACTTGTCCCTTGCTAATTGGAGACATTCCCCTCATTAAGGGGCCCCATGTATCTCATGATTTTACAAGTGGCTTTGATTGTCTTATTTTATATAACTTGCTAGAAGTTAGCTGATTGAGTGTGGATTTTGTATTATTTTACCCTACTCTTGGCTAAATCTAAGGAAACAATGATTATGTTATTGTGAGGAAGTTCTAGCTTCTGCTATAAATTGAGAGCTACTTCCTCGATTCATTTTATGGCCGAATCTCTCTCTTTTGGAGCTTAATTGATATATCTTTCTTCGGAGCAAATTTTTTCCAAGGGTTTCTCTCTTGTGAATGTGTGGCATTTATCTTGCTATTGTGCTTATCTATTGGAGATCATATTTGCTACCATTACCCGTGTTACTTCTCTTGAGCCATTGAAGGGCATGATTGTCACATTGGATTGGATCTTGCATAAGGTTTTATTTTGTACTAATCCTAATCAAAATTTTGCTAATCTAAATCCTTATAGAGTAGGTTTTCACTCAAGGGAATAGGTAATAGAGGGACTTGTTCTTCCCCTTGTGATCGCAAGTTGACCCCTCTAATACTTCTATGAAGGGTTGGAGGCCTATAGCACTTACTCCTTTTAGGTGATCTTTGAAGCAAGGCCCTCTAAGTTAGCGACCTATTGACTCCATTTCTCTGGGTTGGATTGGCCGTGGTCCTTTGAAGTGGGTTCCCTTGTCCTCCCATCACCCATTGTATATTTTTATAGTACAAACCTTTGCTAGAGCAACATTTTGTAATCACCTTGCTCTTGATTGCCTTTTCCCTGGTAAAACCCTAACCATAGGGGACACTCCCCCTTGATTTGGAGAAGAGCCAACTTGATTGCCTTTGCCCTAGTAAAACCCTAACCATAGGGGACACTCCCCCTTGAGTTGGAGAAGAGCCAACTTAAAGTGAGAGAGGGAGGATGTCAATCTAGCACTGATTGTGTTATGAATGATGATATTGATGATCTGCTTTCTCGATTGGATCATTCCTCTCTTGAGATGTTCCAAATTATGAGTGTGCTTACAATCCATAGGAATGTTATAGAGTATCTTGAGAATAATGCTTCAAAATCTCATGTGCAAATCAAAAGAGGCATCAATCTAATCATACGAGATACTTTGTTATCATTGCCTGAGGCAGTTGCAGGCCGAATTCTGGATCTAATTCAACCTTCCATTTCTGACTCCAGTAAAGCATCACCAGAAGAGAAACCTCACAATCATCATGTAGTTGACAATTGTCCTAATCCATGTTCAAACAACCCGAATTTTGAATCAGATTCTAATCATCTCTTTGAAGAGGACGAGAAAGGTGAGGATTGTCAGATTTCATGTGAGAAACAATCTAGTGACCATCATGTAAGTGAAAATTAGCTTTGTGAAGATGAAAGGGGTGAAAGCACTAATGATTCCATGGAAGAACAGACAGATAATGAATGTCTTGATGAAAACCAACTTGATGAAGATGATCAAAATCATACTGATAATGAAACAACTAGATAATGAATGTCTTGATGAAAACCAACTTGATGAAGATGATCAAAATCATACTGATAATGAAACAACTAATGATTGTCTTTATCCAATTGATTCCTCTTATCCTAAGCCGGTAGGATCTCACGAGAAAATAACGTATGACAATGAGCAAAATTCAACTCCTCAGGATTATTGCCTCAACATTGACATAGGAGGGGAACTTATCAAAATCTTGTCATCATTACCCGAAGAAGGCATTGATGAAGAGGAGGATACCAATGGTTTCCATCAGGAAGCATCCATGGTTGAGTCTTCTTTTAGTGAATCCATTGAAAATGATTTTGAGACGCCTTTTCAAAATCCTTATGTAATTAAAGATATTTCTGATCATAATATTGAAGAAGAAGGAAATAGGGATAACAACCAAATGTCTTTTGAAGCTAGTTCATCTGATCATTTCATGCTTAGCGATCAAATTTATAAAAATGATCAAGTCGTTGTTATGGAGTTTGTTGATACTCCCCTTGATCAATTATCACCATATAAAGTTAAAGACACAACAATTTAAGAGAATTCTAATGATGAGGATTGGTTAATAAGTCAAACTAATCAAGAGTTTTCCTTAATAGAATATTCAAACCAATATTTCACCGATTAGGGGAAGCTCGGAAACAATCCATCACCTAACTCATTTGATGTTGATTTTTCTCCCAATTCAATTTTTGATCAGGATAACTTATTGCAATAAGTTCTTTCCCTTTTGTAAAATTTCAAGAAATCTTAGCGATCTGGGAGAAACTACACATTTTCAATCCGCCCTCCCATCCCAACTTTTTGAATCTACTTTGGGTTTGTGGTCTGGTGAATCCTTTATCATCAATCAGGAGTCTGAGGACTGTCATACGAATGGAGATAAAACACTTCCATCTCTTTTTCCAGTCATCTTTGATGAATAACGTTTTTCAATCCTTTAATCCTTCTCGTTGGTGGCTGAAAAAAGTGTTTAAAGATCAATTTCACCGTTTCTCCATTTTTGAACAACAAGTAGGGCTAATCTCGGTCTCAATTTTATTTCACAATTCATCCTTGCTTGGTTTGTATATCATTTTTGGAGTGAATAAAATTGATTGTCCTAGTCGGGTAGATGAGGAAGACAACTTTAATCAAGGGGAGTTAATTTTTTTGTCACATCTTGTCCCTCCATGCATTTTGAACAATAATTTCTATGATCCTATTAGTATCTTGATGGAGGATGTTTTCAGTTGGTCGCCTATTGGGCATGATTTCATTTTATACCATTCCAATATCTCCTCAAATTTTGAACAAGTCAAGAACATTGTGATATTATATTCATTAATTTCTAATCTAGTTCTGACTTGTTTTGCTGAAACTGTTATCACACAACTTGTAGTTGCCCCTAGTGGTATCCCATCCGGGACGGTAGAGGAGATGGACAACTAAAGAGGTGACCCAAGAGATGCCACGGTTCTCAATGCAATGTGGGAGTCACATCAACTGAGGCACTCTTCACTTTAGATCTAGATGAATCAAGACCTAGGGGGAGACCCTATTACCAATCAAAGATGATTGGACCCAAACAAAGGTTCCTAGGGATAAGTAAATAATGAGTTACGGAAACCAATGCAAGGTTAAGTGGACCTAGAAGTTAAAGTATGGTTGATGGTGGTTTGAGAGATGATTAGTGTTTCAACCAATATATGATTTAGGCCACATGATTAGTTATAATGACAAGATCTAGTACCATGTGTTACAAAAGTGGGACCTACTTTCCTGAGATGTGTGAATGGTTCAAATGGGACCCACAAGGTGAAATTAAGGGATGCAATTGGTACTAGTGGATATGTAATGAGTAGATCTATGGATCTAAGTTGAAATTAGGAATACCCACATATGGGATCTAAGGTTTGACACAATTCCCAAGGAATGCGACTTGCCTAAGGAGGACTAGTGCCTTGTTGGATGGGTTAATGGAGTCAAATGATATGTCAAAGTGTAGATTGGGACACCTAGCATGCAAATCAAGTGGGCTAATTGGGATATGATGGTTGGATTTTGCTAGTTCTAGGGTTTCATGATATGACCCAAGTGGACCACAATCCCTTAAAATAAGGAATGCTACCCCCAAGGCAGATTGTCACAAAATGATACTCTAGACCTAGGTTTCAAGGTATGCCCGTTCCAAATCCACAAAAATCTCAACTACCCACGTCCTCAAAGTGGGCAAACTCAATCACCCAAGGAAGTGCGACCTTGCTCAAGGAGGGCTAAAAGATGGGAAAGGGGTGTCAAAACAAGTCCAATGGCCACCAAATTGTAGATCCAAGTAGTTTAGGAAATGGAAATGATCTATGTGGATCTAGAAAATCAAGACAATCCAAGGGTTAGATCTTACTAGATCTGAGTTTTAAGGTGCAAAGTAGTCCAAAATGGGGTTTTAATCCCTTGAAATGTGGAATGATGCCCACAAGGTAGAAATCATCAAAGTAAGAGTCTAGGGGTAGGTTATCAAATATGTAGATTGCAAATCAAGTCGGATCTCACCTACCCATGTGCTAGATCTAACCAAACAAGCCTCTCCCAAGGAAGTGTGATTTGCCTCAAGAGGGCTATATTGCCTTGAAAAGTGTGTCAATTTCAACCCAATCACCACCAAACTATAGATCCAACTAGGGGTGGATTCTATAGAGGTGGGTTCTTAATATCTCTTCAAAAGCAAGGCTAGATCTAAGTAGATCTAAGAAAAACCAAAATGAGGGTTTTGATTAATTAGGGTTTTCATGATCTAGAAATTATGGATGATTCAAAGAAGAAGAAGATCATACCTTTGGAGCATACCTGGATGAAGAGATGAATGCTAGTTGAGATGAGGATTACTTTTGCCAAAGATCAAATGGAGAATTTTTGAAGCCCTCTTGCCAAATCGATTTTTCCAAGCCACATATGTGTCCCTCTAACCTATCAAAACCAAGGAGCAAAGCATCAATCGGTTTAACATGTTGAAGGTAGATACAAGTGTTATCAACTGATCTGTACAATAGTTGAAACCTCATTGAGCCTCCAGTGTTGGAACACATCAGTGTTCACTTCCAGAGTATATGGGTTTCAGATATTTGGGTCTAGCCATTTTTGGCTCCCGGTTTTGTTTTTGAGTCGACATGACCATGGCCCCATGGGGGTTTGTAACAAAGTGTGCTAGTAGGGTCTGAGTGGCTCGGTTCCCCATGACTGGGTTAAACAACTAAGGTATTCCAGGGAGTTTTTTCATCGTTAGATTATACTTTGCTTCAGGCGAGATATAATCTCTTGGTTTTTCTCCCGCTTCCTCCAAAGCTGGAATGCCCGATTTTGGAAATTTTTGCCATGGGGGGTTATTAGAGTCCAACTAATATGTATAAACCTACTAGACACTATTAGAATAGGTTCTGGTCATGTCCTAAGTCTCTAGGACCCCCAGAAAAAATTTCGAAAAAATTTTACCGGACGCGTCGGATTTGGGGTTTTTAATTTTTTAATTATTTTTAAATTTTAATTAAATTTCTCTATAGTTTAAATAGAGAAATTTGAGTCTGTAATATGTTAGTCATCCGAGGTCCGAACTTAGTGTTTGATGGCTCGTTTCATAAGCCAAAAATCACACATGACCCGTGGACTAGCTAAACCCAACTTTCGGATGTCAATTCAGCCTCATAATTAATATTTTCTCTAAAAAGCCATTTACAGAGTTAATTAAATTAATATTTTTGAATATTTTGGAGAAATCCAAAACTCTTTAAAATAATCAGAAATGATTAAAATAAAAGGCTAAATGACATGGCAATAGACATTTATGAAGATTCCAATCAACTCCAAGTGACTTTAGTCAACTATCCAGTCACCAGCAAGAGATCCACTTAAGCTAATTTGCCCTTCTTCATGCAAAAGTCGATTTGGTGAGTTGTCAAATGGTAAGTGGGTTGGTTAGTGTACATTAAAGTCTAAGGTGGGCGCCCTCATGACTCATCCAATCACCATAGCTTGGCTCCTTTGCAATTTCGAATTAGCACCTACCACATCTCCACTTGTCCTCCTTCAAAGCTCACGCCATCCTCATGAAGCTCACGCATATCTACCTAACCTTCACGTGGATCCTAGTTGGAGTTTGCTTATTGGTTGGTGATACTTCCCATGCAATCACCAAAGTCGAGTTATGCCACCTCTTCATTCATACCTACCACCAAAGTCGAGTTGTGCCACCTATCCATTCAACCTACCAACAGGTGCGAGTTGTCATGCGAATTAGCTCTCCAAGCTTGGATTGATTGGAATTTAACTTCATGTCTATTGTTTATTGGCTCTCACTCATGCCAAAATTCGACCTAGGGTTTTAGGCTTATGCTTTGTTATATAAGAGATGGCATTTTGGCCATTCTCAGGTGGAGACTTTGATGCAAGATTACTCTGCACAATTTTGTAATAGCTTTGGCTTAGTATTTTCAATAAAGATTTCGACTTTGGAGGTCCATGAGCTTTCAATCCTTGGTGTGAATTCATCTCTTGTTGAGGTGATATCTTCTCTAAACCCTTCTCTTGATAATGCATAGTGTTTGATCAATTGCTAGCTTGTGAGGACTATCTTTAGTACAATAGAGTAACCATTTATAATTTAAGTTGGTTATTTATGCATAGTTTATCAAGATCTAAATGGACATGAGTAGTTGGTTATACAAATTGTTGATCTAATCTTGATATTTCTAGCATACTAGCATTGTTGATCTCACTTGTTGGTTGAGTGGTGTGGTTGTGACTAGGTATTGCTTAAAGTGAAGAGGGGTAAGAGCTCGGTTGCATCAAACCCGTGCTTCATCTTCAAGTTTTGGCCTAACACTTTGTGGTTGCAGGATCTACAATAATTCCAAGATCTTTCATCCTAAGAAAGCTAGGAAGAGCTCTTCTCAAGTTTCTCATCAAATCAAAACACTCTATTTTTACCTTGGTTACTTTAGGCTCTCCCTTCTTCAAGCCATCTTTTTCTCCTTGATTTTCTTGCATTTGCTTGCTAGCCCTTTCCTCCTTGCCCTAGTCTAGCCCTGCCTCCTTCTAGCTCTCGTCCCATTTCTTTTACCTTCTTCTCCTTCCCTCCCATTACCTTTGCCTTAGATCTTAAGCCTTCACATTGCTCTCGTCCCATCTCTTTAGCTTTCTCTCTTTATGCTCTCGTCCACCCTAGAAAAGCTACCTTCTTCCTCTCATCTTAGCCATTTAGTGCCTCCTCCCTCTTCTCTTTAGCCCTACCCTCTCCTTCCTTTCGTCCCACCTCTTTAGCTACCCTCTTCTAGCTCTTGTCCCACTCCTAGTTCCTCCTCTTTCCTCCATCCTCCCTCTCGTCCTAATCCATTTGCTAGCTCATTCACCCTCTTGTTTTGTCCTTAGGTTTTGCTCCTCTTCCCCTTCTCGTCCATCCCCATCTTTGGCCCTAAAACACAACAAAAACAACAAACAAATTGTTAGTAATAGTTTTTATTTAGTCTTAATAGTTAGTTGCATCTCTTTAAAAGTTAAACACTTAGGCATCTTTAGTTTAGATCTCACTTGAAGGTGTTTTGAATTTTGCACTTAGGATCTTCCATATAGATTTAGATCTAGGACTTAGCTAGTTTTCAAATTCTATTATTGTTTTCTTTAACACTAAAGGGTGCCTTGTTAGATGATTTGAATTGGTGTAGGTGTTTTCAAAGGAGAAGAAAGTCAAGAGGTTGTTAAAACAAGAAGGTATCAAGAAGACAAGAGGGCAATCCAAACCAAAAGACTAGTATTTATCCTTTGTAAAAAGCCACTAAGGCTTATTTCATTTCATTCTCAAGTTTCGTCAAAAGGTTGAAATCCCTAAATATTGTAAAAGCTAAATAAAAATTAAGTGGAGGAGGCCTCCACTTTTTTGGGTCTTCTTCCCCATTTGGGGAAGAGTGTCGTGTTTGGTTAGCCTAGATCTGTTATTTCATGCTCTTAGATTAGTTTCCATTTCAATAAGTTGTTTTGTTATAATTTCCGGTTTACTTACCCCCATGCTCTCTCGAGTACGGTCTTTGACCTGAAAGAGATTCTTGGGTAGATTAGGCTTTACTTTCTGTTCAATATTTTATTTTATCTTGTCACTTCTCTTCCAAACCTTGACTAGAGTAAAGCTAACTTTGGGATTGCATCCCAAAGGCCACATAACTTTGTGGTAGCTACTCGTTCCCCCCATCAGCTTCTTGTGGACATCCGGCTAGCTGGAAGGTTTCCAAGACTAGTGGCTTCTAAGTGGTTGACCTTGTTCGGAGGTTGATTCCACCTTTAGATTAGGATTTGTGTGGTAGAACACTAGATCTTTCAAATTTCATTTTATTTTGCAAATAGCATTGTTAGCAATTTTTCATATCTTCTTGATTTATCACACGTTTTTAATCATTTTAAAGTTTATTTATCTTGCTACTACAACTACTATCTGCTTCTTAAAACGAACTAAAGTCTCTTGAACTTGGCCAAATCCAAGTCAAGAGCACTCTCTATCAGAGAGCATTATTAGTTTTGCATCATTCCCTGCATTAGGCATTTGTTAATTAGCAAGTCTCTTGAACTGTGGTCATAAGATCAAGTCAAGAGCGCTCTCTGTCGGAGAGTTGAACCAAAGTGCTCTAATAAATAAAACTTTTCAACCCACACACCCATTTAATTAATTTATCTTGGTCTTGCATCCTACACCCGTATGCTCTGCCAACCGGAAACGGTTGGGCTAGTACTCAGAAAGGTGGAAGACTTGTTAATTTCACAAGTGATAATATTAATTAAAATTTTACCCCAAAACCCCAACCAAGACAAAATCACTGAGAACTTCCTGAAGAGGTGGTGCCGGGAATCCATTGTCAGACTCGAGGGCGGTCAAGCCGTAAGCACACTTGCCCTCTTTGCAATCTGGGTGCTCCCGACCTATCACCTAAAAGGTTGCCAGTGTTTTTCTCGGTCAAGCTTCCACTTTTTGAATATCCTTGTTCTTAGCCATAATAATCAAGACTACTAAAATCTTAAATTTACCAAGATAAGCTGCAAAACGATCTCACAAACTTTTCTTTCGAAACACTCGTATCAAACATTTCAATCACTTTTACATTTTTGACTCCATAAGGCACTGGTCCTTAATCACAATATTTTATTTGCTTATTATCAATATTGGAGTATTTGTGTTAATTTTCGTAAAGTGATTTATATTTGATTCAGTGTATCTCCTATCTTCTATTGCAACGTGGATTGCGTTATCTTGGTTTTATTCAAACATTTTTGTGTCTATCACCTTCAAAAAACTCCTAAACAACACCCATCCGCATCACAACACCTAATAACATTTTAAACACACAAGAGCCTTAGACAACTCTTTTGTAGGTACTACCCCCCTTGGCTTCGTTAGGAGTTTGCCTAAACAGAGGAGCTAGGATTCAGGTGACAGTACCTGGCTCATTGCTTGCCCCCAAGGCCACACCTCTCTCACTTGTAGTGAAGAGACAACTTTCGAAAGATTTTCGCTGCTGGTGTGCAATCTAGCGGACAACAACAAGCAAGAAAGAGATAAGCAAAGAATAGTTGGTGCAAAGACAAAACCACTCCCTGTTTAACCCAAAACGTCCTCCTCCAAGCTTGAAGGGCAAGCCTCCCCACCAATTCGCACTTGTTGAAGAAGTCTTCTGCATCTATAAAAAAGATATGGCAAATATGCAATATAGCTACAATAGATCCTCCAGTGCAATGGACAAAAGCATTTACAATCAAAGCAACCAACATCCACTCCAACCCAAGCATGTACTCCAAAAGATAGAAATTTTATTCCAAGAGCCAAGAGCCAAAAATCTCTAGATGATTTTACAACTAGAGGCTCTCTCCTTAAATAGGATGGAGAGAGACCATAATCCTAACCACTTTTTACATGAGTGGCTAGGATTAAAAGATCAAAAGATCTAATCAATGGTTGAGATGAGCTCAACAATAAAATACATGGAGCAACCATAAAATATAACCATAAGTGGACAAAATCACCCTAGGAGAAGGGATCCCACCAAATCATGATGACAAAATATAACAATAAGCTTATGGTGGGTCCGAGGGGTAATTTTAGCCACCCTTGGTCAATCCCCATAGCACAATAATAATAAAATAGTCATCAAAGTACCAAATCATGCCTCTATGGACAAATCGTGGGCCTTAGGAGGCCTTAGAAATCATCAGAAAATGCCATAAGTGATGGATGTGGGCCTCGATGAAGCTGAAACTGCTGGAGAAGGTGCGGAAGACATCCCACTCACCATCACTGATCATCCCATGCCAAAAATTTGCCTCAGTATCCCAAATCGAATTCCTCTGTAGCCATTTCTACCAATCCAAAACTACCTCGAGAAGTGTGTACCTGCCCCAAACTGCCTCCTGGAGTGCCTGTGCTGTTAAGGTGAGGGCACCAGTGTGTTCAGGAGGGGGGTAATATGGTAAAAAAAAGTGGCTGGACCACCCCCTCCATCATCAGCGCCCTAGGTGAACCAAATAAAATCCAACTCTACTCTGACAGGGTCTTCGACAGACCAAAACTGCACTAGGACAGCCTACTGAGGCTAAATCATCACTGTAACTGCCCCGAACTGAAAACAGACTGTCTCATTAGACTCAGAAGGTCCAGAACTATCCAAGATGTGTACTCATACACCATATGGATCTCTGCATGATCATATAATATATCCAATATACCGGAACGGGTGAAATAATAATAATTTGTAAATGATCAAATAATGTTGAAAACCATAAATCATCATCATAAACCTATATCTGATGCATAGAACCATCATGTACATGTACATAGACCATATATCATCTATCTGTATCATCACAAGGTCCAATGATCTCATGTCCTGTGATTGACCTTGGTCAAACTAAGTTTGATCAGGTCAATATTGACCAAATATAACTCAGGTTATCATTAGAAGCTGCTGTAAAGTGTCAAAGGTTAATGCATGCTCTACAACTCATTCAAATAGCAATTATAACAAAAAGTAATCATTACTGGCGATCTACCAACAAATATATAGTGTTATTAATTATTATTATGACTCAGACTAGACTTTCAAAACCATACTCACTTCATAGTTGTGATCAATTTGCTAGTGAAGGGTGAAGGCTAAAAATAAACTGGCTAGGCCAATGGGTGACTAACTGACTTAACATTGTGACACTTTGGATATGGGAAAGGGAATACACACCATAGTATTTACTGAATGAGCAACAACATAGGGAATGGCGGTGTCTCACAAATGGATAAGTTGTTTAGAGAGTGCTTATTCAACTTAGGCATCATGTCTACATCAAGTTGATCCAGGTTCATTAGAATCATTCAATTTCATTTCATGGCCTTTTTGGCCTACATAACCCTTCGGATCTCATGTGTGCTGATAAGCACAACTAGTTGCAGCTTGCATCCAGGGCATGTTTTCATATATATATAAGGTCAGCAATTGTTTAGATATAGCTTTTAAGAACCATTTCTTTTTGGACCTTTCTTATACTCTTTGAGGAGTATTTTTAGCAGTTCATCGCTCTTGCCCTTTTTTTAGTTTCCATGGGCGAATTTATAAGTTTCCATAAGTAGTACATGAGCTTTCAGTTTTAGCCAACAACATCTCAAGTGACTAAGGGGAATTCGAGCCAATGCCAAACATCGGGACAACCGACCAGAATGATTTAGGCCTACAATCCAACTCACCAAAGGTAAGTTTTGCCACCAACTCAGAGCCGAGACACAATAAACAGGGAAGCTCATCCAATACAGAGGCTATAGTGGGGAAAGATCCTCCATGCCACTAGTCAAGTAGTAAGTCAGGGTGATAAACTAAAAGGTAGGCAATGGATGGATGAAGACAATGAATAATGGAGCCAACACTAGCAAGCCAAGGTATGGTGGAATGATCACCTCTATTCTCCCTAGGGAGGGTAAAACCAATTAGTATGAATACTGAACTTCTAATTCTGAGTAAGGAAAGTAGAATATATATAATAAGATCAACCAGGTCCACATATCTATATGATCGCCAGATCATGACACTAAATGCTAAGACATGCCATAAGAATGAATATAAAAGCAATATAACCACAATACCATGATATACTTGCTGAGTCATATACCTGAATGCTCATCCTCTGAACCATCATCTGTCCTCTGAAACTGCTACTGTAACTCTGGGCACTATTGACTGCTCTGTATAAATGGTATAATGGCTACATCGGTCATCTCTTTGAGTGTCCTGAGACTCAGTCATGGCATGAGGAATACATATGTTGTCCAAAATCTGATAGTGATCCATAGATAGATGCTCATCTCATCATCTCAATGTAAAGGAACTGGCTGAAAAGTGCTCTGGAATATGAAAAATAATGTATGGTAGCCCGGCTACTATATATGTGATAACAGACACCAAAGAAGAACTATTGATCTTTTGGATGAGTGGTTGCATTGGATCTATGATTTTACTTAGTATTTCTCTGAGTTGGTTAGATTAGGGTAGGTAAATTGAATAAGCTTTCGTGAGCAGTAATTAGTTGTCCTTTTTGTTTTGGTCTTTTTCTTTCTTGATTTCTGACATCATTGCCCTTTTTCTAGTTTGCTTTTCTTCGTTTTTCACCTTTTTACACCTTTTGTGTCAACGAAGTATAAAAAAATAATAATAAATAAAATAATAATAATAATAATAAATTTAAAATGCTGTAGAGTACATTTCATGGTTGATATATTTTCCTTTCAACATTATCATTTTGTTTATTTCTGTTGGATTATATTATATATGTGATGTATGTCCTTACGAGTGGTCTGCAGAGATTGGTATAGCGTCTGCATTTTACAGGAATAGGTACACACATGATGATGATGAAGATAGCATGTACGTGCATGCGCTTTGATGATGATGAGAGGGGTGCTACGGACCAGAGATTCTGTGGTTCTCAAGCACTTTCTCCCTTAGAGCACTTGTCCCAGCTGGAGCCAGATGTTATCACATCCATGTTAGCTGGAGCTAGCATGCTGCAGATTGTATGGTCAAGGACCATACTATACTTTTTTTTTCCAGATCAAAGATCGGATGCCTTCAGACGAGGCATATAGTTTTGTTCAGATTGCCCCGAGTAGATATAGCAGTGGGGACAGATGGTATATTGTATTGTCCAGACATGTTACTTAGCATTTACCGCAGGATCACCCTTCCTTGCCAGGCTTTGATATGAGCCCATTGAGGTAGTTTCCTAGTCTTGCTTTGATTGAGACTATCACAGAGTATTGTTGGTTTACTATTAGTGCCCGGATTCAACAGAGATCCAGTTCAGAGACAGCCTCAGCAGCAGGTATATGGTGCGGTACGTATTGCATTTGATGTTTATTGCTCATGATTGTTGCTTAGACTTGTTTATACATGATAGTACACTAACTTTGCATGTGATGATTGATTTGGTGATCTAGTTATTGTTATGATATGTGATTGGGCCCTTGGTGATGTCAGTCCACCCCCTTCAGTAAGCTCCTATCTATGCACACTGGATCACATCCCCACTATTGGTATAGACTTGGTCACTTAGTCCCCCTAGGTAGCTGACTTTGGATCCATATTCACTTTCTCCACCCATCCGACTCATTCATGATTGATCATTCCCGACTTGGATTCTGATTTGTGACTTTGAGGATCCCCTTCCCCACTGATCTCTGAGTATGCCATGATTCCCTGTCTTGGTGCCTCGGCTCTTTAGTGTGTGAGATGCACTCTCAAACCTGGGATTTGTTCCTGTCAGTTTCCCCCGATGTTGCAATGCAGTTAGGATTGTGTAGCCTCACCAGGTGTTCCCCATTGGTCATCGAAGCATGTATTGCTCACCCCCATTACTTTGCAGTATGAGCACCATGATTATATCTATTGAGATATGTATGTAGCCCAAAAGGGCCTTGATGAAGAAATGAAGAACTGAAGAAATGTAAAGCAAGCCAAAAAGGCTTTCGTATTGTAAAATGTAAAATCTAGCCAAAAAGGCTAAGTATGAAACTCATTGTAAAATCCATGCAATGTGTTTGTAAACACACATGGACACAGGTCAGCCGTACATGTCAGCATTTGTAGTGGTTATTTCTTCACCTAGTCCTCTGGGGCAAGGAGGTGAGAAGGAGCAAGGGACAAGCTCAAGATTGCCCCCTAGAGTCTCAAGTTACGGTTTGTCGGACACCCAGTTTGGCGGCTCTAGAAAAGAACCTCACAGAGTCTTCGAACACGGATGTGAGTTGTGAGATACTTGTTAGATGACCAGTGGCGGTCTCCCTGCACTATACCCATTTGTGAGGCACCGCCCTTCCCCGTGTTCTTTCATGGCATGCTTATCTTAGTGGACTCCACTTTCCCGAGTTATGCAAAGGGTCACATGATCTTTATCCTTGTCATCCCTCATCCTTCACCGTGTATTCCAAATCACCCAAAGTCAGCTAGGTGGTCAAATCTATAGGTTGTGCATAGCAGTTGAGTCTTTTGGATGTGGTGGGCCCACCTCACCTGGGACCTTGTATTTTTCCGAGATTTAATGCAATGTTTTATCACCATATTATTGTTATATTGTTTAGTAATGTACTAACTTGTATAAGGAAGCCTTTCACTTCATGATTGCATACAGGTATTCAGCTAGCACCATTGTTGACCAGATTTGACTTGGTCAAACTAGGTTAACCATGCCAAAAATGGGCCCAAAAAAAATGTTGCGACCGGAATTTCGATTTTGGTCAATTATTATCTACAGGGGACCCATATGAGCCTCCAAGTGACAGAATGTAAAAAGGTCGAGGCTTTTGTGAGATTTTTAATTATTATTGGTCATTAATGACCTGTTTTAATTAAAAATCATGGATTTTGGGCAAATAATGCGTAAGTAATGGATCAGGGTTGTTCGAGTGGTCATTCGTACTATTTTTGGGGTCCACGATCACATTGCAGCAGACGATTCGACAATCCGGGCACTAAAAGTGGGTCAAAAGCCCAATTTACACCTCCAACAATAAAAACTAGCAGTTAATTAATGGAAAATCAAAATTTGGCAAAGGCAACTATGGCAAATGGCAAAAATCAAAGGTTGGGTGAGTTCTAAGGTAATTTTATGATGTTTAGACATTATATTTGTGAGGTGGGGCCCTCATTTGGCCAGCTCACTATGTGGGGCGAATTTGCCCATGGGGGCGTTTTTCCACTTAGCCAAAAATCAAAATTTTGGTGTTTTATTGTATTTGGACCATAGTGTATTGGTATGGGGGGCTAAAACAGCCCATAGGCACCCCCCAACCACTATTGTATTGATTTTATGGGTCCCACGAAGAGCCCCTCTATCCACTTGGGCGTTTTTGAGGGTAACTCGCCCCCCTCCAGAGATGATCCCATCCATCGATTTGGGCAAGGAGAGAGTCAATCTCACCCATTGTATAGGGCTCTCTTGGCATTTTTTTGAGTTGGAATAGAAGAGAAACGTTGCTGCTCTTGCTTGGTTCTTGTGTGGTACTCTCTTGGTATTGTTGATTGCCATACCTTCTTGATGCACTAGTTGTAGTTTGTGGATGTTTCCAGCACTGTATTGCTCACCATTGTTTGCATCAAGCACAAAGTCTTGGAGGAGGGTGCACCATTTGGTTGCCACTGCTGCTCCATTCTCCAGATTGGTAACACAAGGGAAGTGTTTTTGCTATTTCAGCCAAGCATTTTCTCTTATCTTTTATTTGTATTGCTGTAGATTTCACTTGCTTATCATACTAATTTGATTTCTGTCCATTGGTGTTAACAGGCAAGGAGGACGAGTTGGTGGGGAGAGAGCAAGTTGATTTCAGCTGGGGACTTCTACAACCGCTTCTATTTGATCTTCGGGACGTACAACCTCAACAAAATCAAAGATATCAGCTGGTTTCAAGTAGGTGTTTCATCTTCTTCTCTTGTTTTTACATTTCTAAGTTCCTTGAAGAGAGTAAATTTACGTTAAAACCGTAAAAACTAAAATCTTCAAAATCAACCGTTAGAATTAGTTTTCCTTCAAAACCCACTAATGATATATGCTTAAACCTCCATATCTCAAGTTTCATCCAATTCCGACCCCGTTTACCCTTTAGAACTAGGCACTGGTCTCCCACTGATTTCGCCCTCCCTGGGCATTTTAGCCAGTCTCACACTATTGGGTCATTTTCCGGGTTGTGGGTATTCTTGATTTCAGTCTAGAACGTAGTTTTATCATGAGAAATCAAGTTTCATCGGTAGGAAGTGATTAAAAACGTCAATTTCTTGCTACCCTAGGTCCATTTGACTCACTGTTTAACCATTTCCTTGGGTAGTTTTACTTCAGTACTTCACTTCCATCTCTGGTAACTTCCTAAGACTATTTCAGCCATTAAATCACTAAGCTAATCTTATTTTCTAATCATACATGATTACTGGTCACTTATCACCTCACCGTTATTTCACTACGTGTGTCCATCAGTTGGCTGAATTTAGACTTAGGAGCTCACCTACACTCATCCCTTGTTTTCATCTCTTATTTGTTTTGGGTTTGGGTGTATTTTTGTCTCTCAACCATCACTGGTTGAGCAGGGTCTCCCCCTCGACTTGGCTAAGTGCCTTGTCGAAAGTGACAATAGCCTTGTCCGGTGTGACTTCCGCTCATTGAGCGGAGGACTTGGCCATTAATGGTTACACCTTCCTAGCTGTCCATCCTCTACCATCCCTGTTGGGACACCTCACTTCAACATCTAGAGTTTGTGTGATAACACCCCGCTAAGAATGAAAATGCCGCACCAATTGATCCATGAAATATCATTTGAAAATGGATCCATTGAGACCTTTATCTACCATGGAACCAATAATTACAAAACCCATATGGGATACTGAAGACTATCCTCCTTTTCCATTTCCATTGACCTAGAGAAGTTGGAGCTGCATAGAGGATTTGAACCGCTCCTATGTGAAAATAAATATAAAATGAGCATGAGGTAGCAATTCTATGTTTGGATTTTAACCCATATCCTCCCATTTTCAATACTTTGGTGGTCTCAAATGCCCTTTATGAATTTACTTGATGGATAAGCTACCTTGAGCCAAGCCTTTGGAAGCTAGTTTGTGGGCATCTTATGGTTGCTTGTGGAATTGGCTTATTGAAGAAGTTTTCTTTGAAGGAGGCTTTGGAGGCCACATGGCATCATCAACTACCGGTTTTCCCTTGCTTATTGAAGAAATTCCCCTCATTAAGGGGCCCCATGTAGCTCATGATTGTACAAATGGCTTTGACCACCTTATTTTATGTAACTTGTTAGGAGTTAGTTGATTGAGTAGGGATTTTGTATTATTTTTCCCCATGCTAGGCTAGATCTAAGCAAACAATAATTATTTTATTGTAAATGAAGTTTTGGCCTCTCCTATAAAATTTAGAGCTACTTCCTCATTTCATTTTATGGTTGGATTTTTGGATCTCTCTCTTTTGGAGCTTAGTTGATACATCTTTCCTCGGAACAAATTTTGTCTAAGGATTTGTTCTCTTGTGAATGTGTGGTGTTTATCTTGCTATTGTGTTTATCTATTAGAGATCATATTTGCTAGCATTGTCCATGTTACTTCTCTTGAGCCATTGGAAGGGAAAAATTGTTACATTGAATTGGATCTTGTGTAAAATTTTATCTTGGATTCAATTAAATTTCTTGCATAGAGGGAGGCTTTTCTTTGTACTAATCCTAATCAAGATTTTGTGAATCTAACCCCTTCTAGTGTAGGGTTTCTCTCAAAGGAGGAGGTATAAGAGCGACTTGTTCTTCTCCTTGTAATCGCAAGTTGATCGCTCCAATACATCTATGAAGGGTTGGAGGCCTAGAGCATACACTCTTTTTAGGTTAGTGGCCTATTGACTCCCGTTTCCTTGGGTTGCATTGGCACTGGTCCTTTGAAGTGGGTACCCTTATCCTCCCACCACCCACTTTTTTATATTTTTATATTACAAGCCTTTGCTAGGGAATCTTTTTGTAATCACATTGCTCCTCATTGCCCTTTTCCTAATAAAACCCTAACCATAGGGTACACTCCCTTGAGTTGGAGAAGAGCCAACCTAAAGCGAGAAGGGGATCAGTGTGGTGACATTGGCATTTCCCCTTGGTTCCTCTGGGCTAGTGTGCATCTTTGGGACTTTAATCACACATGCTAGTTTGGAAGGTAAAAGAGAATCAATCAATATCCCACCACAGTTGATAAACTCTCAACAATTGGCAAATGCATACACGAAACAAGGTTGTGAAACTCGTGTAGTTAGTGAATCTTAAGAATGTCCTCAATCCTCTAACAAAACGTTGTCATGTCATTGGTAGATCCACCCCTCCTCAACAGTTCCCAATGGTGTCAAGCTTTCTAAAAATTTTAATCCCTAGAACCAGTGCTTGATTAAAGCTACCCATGAAGTTAAATCTCTCACCTTGGAATGTTGGGGGAGTATTTGGAAATAAAACACAAATAATTGTTAAGGTAGTCATCCCTAACAAGAAATCAAAATTACTAGCTTTTATTTACGAACCCCAACAAATAGTTGTTGGAGCATAGAAAGCAAACCCACAAGACATGATTAAGATAAAGGCAATGTAGTGTAGCATCTAGGTTATCCCCTTGTATTGAGAGAGAAGAGAATACAATGCCAATATATTCCCGTTGATTTTTTTTAGAGATGGATAATTTTTCATTGATATATAAAAGTTGTGGTCTAACCAGTCCAACATTAAGGAGTACATAATGTCCTAAAACTTCAAAATACAGTGAGGCTAAATTGCTAATTCTTGTTCAAAACAAACATCTAAATACAGTGAGGCAAAATTGCTAATTCTTGTTCAAAACAAACATCTACCCATTGGATTTTCTTGCTATTTGACAAATATAACCAATGGAATTGATATCTTATATGTAATCTTTAACAAAATGACCACACAAGAAAAGAGCATCACACTATATATAAGAAAAGAGCATGACACTCTATATAGAATCCACTAATTCAAAACCATGCCTATTGTGGACTTCTTCCATTTCTACTTCTCCATTGTTCTACAATCCCTACTTCTTACTATTCTGATCCATTTCAAGCCCCTTTACTTCACGCTGCATTGTCAAGTCCTCCATACATTCCTTTCATTGGAGAAAAATTGAGGTAAAAAATGGGCCTCAAAACAAAGAAAATATACTATAAAAATCAACCAATCACATTTTAAAGGATGACATCATCCCCCATAGTTGAGGTGGCATTGCTCGAGTTAAAATGCTATTTATCACTTTTTCAATGGTAGATGAGAACCCATAGTTTTATTTTTTAGACAATAGCGGTTATAGATTGATTTATAAAGCAGTGGACAGACCACTGAAAGGTTACAAAAATATGGTTTATTGTAGTGCTAGAGATGTCTATACCAACAATTCCCAAATCGACCATGACCAAACAGCTATTGACAGTGCTGTTGTAGGTTCATTGGTCTAGTAGTCAAAGCAATGCTTCATATTTTCCTGCGTAGGTTGCTAGACCAAGAAGCTACCCCACCTAGATGAGATCTTCATCTCCCAATTCGGATCGGCGTTAAACTTTATCTTCTGTCCGATTCTTCACAATTTTGCTTGATCGGCGTCAAGCTTCAACTTCACAGTTCTGCTACATCCATCTTTCGGCTTCAAGTACTTTCCAGTTCCACACCTCCATTCGTTCGTCCTTATTGAATAATAGCTGGCAATAGTTCTTTCCTTCCCCATGCCAATCGATTCAAGGAGGTGCAAAAGAACTTGCCGCTTAGGGAGGAATAGCTGGATAATATTGGTGATTGACATAGAGATCGTTAGTATTTAGAGCAATTGCCTTATTTGCTGCTTGATCAGCCTTGGAGTTCGACTCACGGAGGATATGGAAGTCAAGATGTCGAAAATCTCTTGAGATGGATTGAATTTTGTTGAGCAATCTAAATAATTTTAAGTTTTGGCATTGACGGGTTCCATTCATAGTCTGGATTATTAGGCGAGAGTCTCCTAACACAATAGCTTCATCAATCCCCATAGCTTCCAGTTGCTTAAGTCCTTTCCAGAGTCCATAAGCTTCAGCCATGTTATTGGTGTCATTGCCTATATTCCAGTAGTATTCTAACTTGATATTTCCCTCGGGGCAAATGATCCCTCCCCCTCCTGCCATCCCCGGATTCCCCTTCAAAGCTCCATCAAAGAAGAGTTTGAAGAGTTTCCACTCCTTCATCCAATTTTCAAACTGAGTTTGATCCATTCTTATTTCCCAATCTTCTAGCGGTCTTCTAACCATCGCTGTGTCTAAATCAGAGATGTTGAAGGAGTGCAACCAGTTGGTGTCTTCTGGCGAAAGATTTGCCTTATTCTTAGGCAACAAGGATGCTCTAAGAGTTTCTCCCATAAGAGCTTGGATTTTAGTAGCAATTTGATCGGGAGGATGGGCCTTATCTTTGAATATCATTTGATTACGCTCGGTCTAGGACTCCAGATATGCCAATAGATAATGTTTGGGAGTGTCAACCAACAGGTTTTAAGACTTGCTTTTTGAGCCAAAGTGCCTTGATAAATTCGATCCCAATTAGTAAAATCCTGGTGAATATTTTCTGGGAGATCTAAATTGCCAAACCAAGGACATATCAATAGGTCCCAAACATTTTGGGCAAAGGGGCAGTTTAAAAATAGATGTTGAATGGATTCTTTGATTTCGTTACATAGTGGACAGCGAAACGGTCCTGCAAAGCCTCTCTTTTCTAGATTCTCTCCTGTTAAAATGCTTCCATGCACTAAAGTCCAGATAAACATGTCAATTTTCGGTAGACTTTTTAAATTCCATATTCTTTTCCAGATCAAAGGATTGTTGGGAACATTTGGAAAAGATGAGAAAAGTTTATAACCTTGAGCTGAGGTGTATTCCCAGTTCTGAATTCCCAGCCACGCTTGTCTTTAGCTCCTCTAGCTAATGGGGCTAAACCTATTAGATGAGAAAGGAAAAGTTTCTTTTCTTCCTCGAGCTCTTCAGGGCAGTCAGGGAGAGACCATCTAGCCCAAAGGTGGGGCGAAGCAGGTTCCCAACTAGAGATATCCCAGACAGTGGTTAAGCCATGTCTGTCTAACCAAATTTTAAAGTTTCGAACTGGAAGAGAGGAGAGGAGAGGCTTCCCCAAGATGGGATCCTGCCATAATCTCACATGCTTACCATTTCCAGGAATCCAAAAGAGATATTCTTTGAAACGGGGCAGGGCTTTCTTGCAAAGGGAGAATATAGGGGAGCCTTGCCTAACTGTAGGTTCAGTGTCCATGCATCGTAATCTTGGGCCGGGGAAGTATTTGTGTCTGAGCACCTGATTGCTCTAGGAAATCTTTGTTCCAATCAAATTCCAAAGCAGTTTTGCTCCCACCGCCAAATTTTCATATTTTAAATCTTTAATGTGAAGACCTCCCTCCAACCAAGGCAGTTTAATTTTCTTCCATCTAATAAGTGCAAACTTCTTTCCATCGTTGTTTTTCCCTCCTTGCCAGAGGAAGGATCGTAGCAGACCTTCGATAATGGCTAGAATTCTAGCTGGAGCCAACATAATGGAACATTGGTACAAAGGAAAACTATTTAGAACAGATTTTATTAGGACCAACTTCCCTGCCAGATTTAACCAAACTGCTCCCCAGGCAAGGATTTTTTTCTTGAATATTTCTATCAGAGGATTCCAGTCTGATGTTTTTGGCTTGCTTTTGAAGATTGGGACACCCAAATATTTAAAGTGGTTCCAGTTGGTGACTCCCTCGATTCCTAAAATTCGGGTAATTTCAGACATCTCCCTTGGATTTATATTCCAGCTATAAATCAAACACTTCCTTAAATTTAAATTGCTGCCAGAAGCTTTGCAGAAGGAGTCCAGTTTAGACTTGAACCTTCTCGCGATATGGTTAATGTTTTTAGTTCCATTGGCCATTCTGATGCTGATTAAGTCTTGGTTCTTCCTGGCTTGCTCGATTTGAAGACTAAGCACCGAGCCTTGGATTGCATAAAGCAGGGGAGAGAGAGGGAAGCCTTTCCTGAGGCCTCGGGAGGCATGGAAGAAGGTTGCCTCTCTATCGTTGATGAGAGGAGCTATCCATGGGTCACTTATACAGGCTTTGACCCAACGGATGAAACTAGGATCAAATCCAAACCTTAGCATAACCTGTAAGAGAAAGGAGTAACAAACTCTATCACCGCCATACCTCTTTCATGATTCTTTAGGCTGGAGTGGATTGCCTCTTGAACCAAAATGATATTTTCCCAAATTTTCCTGCCTTTAATGAAACCTCCTTGATTCTCAGGTATGATACGAGGCAGGATGCCTTTTAATCTCGTAGCCATAATTTTGGTGATTATTTTATAGCCAATATTACATAGTGAGATAGGCCGGAATCTGTTGAAAGAGATTGCATCTTTTTCTTTGGGGATGAGAGTAAGGAAAGTTGAATTTGTGCTACCTCCAATTTTGTCACACTGCTGAGATTTTGACACCATTTTAAACAAATCCTTATGAACAATATCCCATCAAATTTTAATAAACCTAGTGCTGAAGCCGTCCGGGCCTGGAGCTTTATCTTCTTCCATGTCCTCCACGACACATTTTAGTTCTTCTAATGTGATCCTTTGGGTAAGAGTCTTATTATCCTTTCCCTTGACCATCCTAGGAACTAAATCTAGAAGTTTAGGACTTGGCAGATTAGTACCGGGATCTGCAGAGTAGATAATCCTGAAATGACGAGTTGCTTCCGCTTTAATTTTATCAAAATCAGTGATAACTTGGTCTTGAAAGTGAATCTCTTGAACAATTTTAAATTGCTTCCTCACCTCTGCTTGATTGTGAAAAAAGGCAGTATTCCGATCCCCGGCTTTAATCCAGAGACTTCTTGATTTTTGTCTCCAGAGCTCTTCATCTTGTCTGCAGGCAACATGTAAATCTTGTTGGAGATTTTCTTTTCTAAATCCTCTTTTGATATTGGGGCTGCCTCCATAGACAGCTGAGGAGCCTCTAATGCTATCAGGGCTTTGGTTTTACTTTGAGCAAGGGATGGAACAGATTTGGCCCACAATTTGAGGGCTCTTTAAACTCTTCTCAACTTTTCTTCCTAGATGTAGAAGGATGAGCCCGAGACAGGAGTTGACCAGGTTCTGGATACAAGTCCTATGAAATCTTTGTGAGAGGCCCAAAGAGGACTAAAGCGAAGGGGAATAGGACCTAGATTTTGGTCTTGTTATCACCTAAGCTGTAGTTACCCCTATGGATGGATCCAGTCATGGATGGCAATAGGGAAGGGCAACTCAAAAGGTGCAACCCCGATCACCTCGACCTCCAATATATGGTTGTCACGCCAGTCGAGGCAACCTTCGCTTTATGTTATCTAGCCCAGACAACAAAGGGGGAGACCCGATCTACTCCCGACAGGAGAGATCAAAACCAAGACACCAAATCAGGGTATTTCTAAGTGAAGTTAGGGGTATGGTTTATCCTAGACCTAAGGATGAAGTCACAAGCCAAGTGAGGGGTTCAATAGGTATAGCTTTGGTTCATAGTTGAATGTAAGAGTGACTTATAATGTTTGTAGTGAGATCTAGGGCTAGTGTACTAGTTCAATGTCAAAAGATCCACTGCCTTGGGAACTGTGTCCAATGCAGGGTAGTTGAGGGTTGTATTGGGGCTAACTAGTACAGACGACAAGCTTGACCATGATACATGATAGCTTCAAGGGTTTAGTTCACCATGCATAGGTCAAACCACAAGTCAATCCAACAATCTAGGAGAGTTGAGTTAACTTGGAGAGAAACCAGTGCCTTGGGAATTGGGAAGTGGAGTCAAAGTAGGGTTGACTTGTGGTTTAGGACTCCTAGTACTTGGGACAAGTGGACAATAGAGGTCTTAATGGATAAATGTGTCTAGATCTAGGTTTGACCAAAGTGGACCACAATCCCTTAAAACAAGGAATGCAATCTCCAAGGCAAGATTTGACAAAGTGACAGTCTAGACCTAGGTTTTGAATTATTTCGGTTTCAGATCTGCAATAATCTCAAGTAACCAGTTCCTAGAAGTGAGTGAACTCACTTCTCCAAGGTGGTGCGACTTTACCCAAGGAGGCTTAAAATGGGGTTTAGGTGGGTCAAATCATGTCGGATGGCATCCAAACTTTAGATCCTAGTAGATCGGTCAGGTAAGAGTATGGATCTATAATTTCGTGGCAATCCACCGGTTAGATCTTAGTAGATCTGAGTTTAAGTGTCCCAAGTGGTCCAAAATGGGGATTAAATCCCTTAAAATGTGGAATGTGGCCCATAAGGTGAATTTCAGAAAAGTGACAACCTGGGTGTATGTTATTTGATGTGTAGATGTCAAATCAAGTGGAATCTCAAACACCCACCACCTAGATCTAGGTCAACTTGCCCAACTAGAGAAGTGCGCCTTGCTTGGGAGAGGCTAAGTTGGCCTGGGAAGGGGATCAAATGGAAGCCAATCCTCACCAAACTATAGATCCGGGATGCCTTGGATGCTATAGAGGTGGGTTTTCTGTATTATGCCCAACAACCCACTAGATCTAAGTAGATTTGAGAAAATGTAAAATGGGGGTTTTAAGATATTTAGGGTTTTAACAATTTATGAGTTATGTCAATGGATTGGATAGAGGAAAGAGAAACAAACCTGTGGATCTTACCTGGGTAACCTTGTAGATGCCTTGATGATGATGATCTATGCAAACCCGATCAATTTGAGAAGCTTTGAGGTAGTTTCTATGCAAGTCGATTTGGTTCAAGAAGCCAATGCGCCCTCTCTCCTGCACAACAAACGTCAACAATATCAGATTTGATGCATCAAGAGATAAGACTAATGCCACAAAAGAAGTAACAGAAAGATAGCATAGATCACAATGATACTAATGATAACCCCCTGATACAAGCGAATGCCAAGAAAGTCGATTTGAAGAAGCCTTGCAAAATCGCCCTTGTTGAAGTCGCCCTCCTGTAGACAAACAATGATTTCCAAAAAGATAGATCTTGCCACAAATTTCCAAATGCTAGGTTGCAATAGACTTTCCAATCACCATCTAAGAACACCAGATGCAAAGGAGACCACAAGAATTTCCACAAGAATATTTTTCTATACCAATAATCCAAGAGCCAAAGACCCTTTACAATGAGAGGCTCTCTCCTTTAAATAGGAAGGAGAGGCACCAAAACCCTAACCACTTTTTGAATGAGTGGCTAAGATTATAAGATACAAAGGTCTAATCAATGGTTGAGATGAGTTCAACAATATAATACATGGATCACACATAAAATATAACATAAGTGGACAAAATCGCCCTAGAAGAGGGGAATCCCACCAAATCATGATGATGAAATATCATAAGAGGCTTATGGTGGGTCCAAGGGGTAATTTTATCCCTCCTTGGTCAATCCCCATAGCACAATAACCAATAAATAATCATGAATGTACCAAATCGTGCCTCCATAGTGAAGTCGTGGTCCTCAAAAGACCTCAAAAATCCACAGAAAGTGCCATAAATGATGGATGCGGGCCCCGATGAAGCTGAAACTGCTGGAGGAGGTGTGGAAGGTCCCGATCTATCATCACTGATCATCCCATGCCATAACTTTGCCTCAGTAGCCCAAATCGATTTCCTCAATAGCCATTTCTACCAATCCTGAAATGCCTCGGGAAGCGTGAAACTGCCCCAAACAGCCTCCTGGAGTGCTGGCGCTGTCAAGGTGAGGGCACCAATGTGTCCGGAAGGGGGGTATAATGGTAAAAACAAGTGGCTGGACCACCCCCTTCATCATCAGCGCCCTAGGTCAACCGGATAAAAGTCATCTCTGCTCTGACAGGGCTTCCAACAGACCAAAACTGCACTGGGATAGCCTACTGAGGCTCAATCATCACTGTAAGTGCCCGGAACTGAAAACAAACTGTCCCATTGGATTCAGAAGGTCCAAATCCATCCAAGATGTGTACTCATACACCATATGAGTCTCTGCATGATCAAAATAAATATCCAATATACCGGAACAAGGCCAATAATAATGCTCTGTAAATGATCAAACACTGCTGTACCCCAAGAATCATCATCATAACCCTGTAGCTGCTGCATAGAATCATCATGTATGTGTACATAGACCATATATCATCTATCCATATCATCATAAGGTCTAACATCTCATGTCCCATGGTCCTCCATGGTCAAACTAGGTCTAACCAAGACCAAATATAACTCAGACCATCATCCAAGGCTGCTGAAAAGTATCAAGGTTAATACATGCTTTACAACTTATTCAAATAACAATTATAACACATAATGATCATAACTGGCGATCTACATCCAAATATATAGTGTTGTTAATTATTATTATTACTCAGACTAGACTTTCAGGATCATACTCACTTCATAGTTGTGATCAATTTGCTAGTGCAGGGTGAAGGCTAAATTAACTTGGCTAGGCTAAGGGATGACTTAACTATCTTGACCTTGTGACACTTTGGCAAGGGAAAGGGAATACACCATAGTATATACTGAATGAGCAATAACACAGGGAATGGCGGTGTCTCACAAATGGATGAGTTGTTTAAAGAGGGTTTATTCACCTTCACAGATGCGCACAATCCATAATACAAATAAGGCCAGCAATTGTTTAGATATAGCATTTAAGTTTCATTGCTTTTTGGGCCTATAGCCTTGATCTATGTGTGTTTACAAACACATTGCATAGATTTACATTTTTTCTTAGGCTTTCTGCTGCAGGTGTGTTTTTAAGGCACTTGTTTACCTGAGCACTTCTAGGTGTGTCATGGACAGCTTGTTTACCTAGGTATTTATTTTTTCCAAAAGATATAACATTTTATTTTTCATGGCCATTTTCATTTGGCATTCCTTTCATTCATGTGTGTTTAAAAACACATTGCATGAATGGGTTTTTCATACAAGATATAGCATTTTATTTTCCAGATTTTGTATTGATGGCAGCACTAAAAGTTTCAGGTTTAGCCAACACAACTTTAGTGACTAGGGGGAATTCACAAGGAACTCCAACTCACCATAGGTAAGTTTTGTCACCAACTCAGAGCCGAGACACAATAAACAGGGAAGCTCATCCAATACAGAGGCTACAGTGGGGAAAAATCCTCCATGCCACTTAGTCAAGTAGTAAGTCAGGGTGATAATCTAAAAGGTAGGCCATGGATGGATGAAGACAGTGAAATGATGGAGCCGACACTAGCAAGCCAAAGTATGGTGTAATGATCACCTCTATTCTCCCTAAGGAGGGTATATACCAATGAGTATGAATAATGAACTTCTAAGTCTGAGTAGGGACAATATAATATATATAATAGATCAACCAGGTCCATATATCTATATGATCGCCAGATCATGACACTAAGTGCTAAGACATGCTATAAGAATAAGTATAAAAGCAATCTAACCACAACACCATGATATACCTGCTGAGTCATATACCTGAAAGCTCATCAACCTGTACCATCACCTGTCCTCTGGAACTGCTGCTGCAACTCTGAGCACTACTGACTGCTCTGTACCAATGGTATAATGGCTACATCGGTCATCTCTCTGAGTGTCCTGAAACTCAGTCATGGCATGGGGAATACAACTGCTGTCCACAATCTGATAGTGATCCAATATAGATGCTCATCTCAGCATCTCAAATGCAAGGGAACTGGCTGAATAGTGTATTGGAATGAGAAAAATAATGTATGGTAGCCCGGCTACTATAAATGTGATAACAGGTCTTTTTTTATCTCAAGCAGGATTGGCTTATGATCTGACCCCCTAAAAGGTAGGATTTTAGAGGAGGGATTGAGTGCTAGGAGCAGAAAGGAAACATGGATCAGAAATCTATCAAGTCTGGCAGCTATATGCCCTGGACCCAACCTTCTATTGGTCCAGGTATACTTTCCCTTAGATGGGATGACATCAGAGAGGTCCCAATCTAAGATAAGCTCGTCAACTAGTTCCCTTATAGGATCTCTGACCAAAGACCCTCCTCTTTTTTCAGCTTGATTTAGAATGACATTTAGATCACCAGCTAGAATGATTTTATCCATCGAAGAGTTGCTTCTTGCTTCCCTCAAGAGATTCCAACAATTTTTTTTTTCAACATAAAGGGCAGGGGCGTAAATATTAAAGAGACTAACCTGGATGTTAGAGACTTTATGTAACAGCTTAGTGAAAATCCAATGGATGCAATGCTTGGATTCAGTCAACTCAAACTTCTGACGATCCCATAGTGTTTCAATTCCTCCGGAGGCTCCCCTAGAACTGACAGCAAGTCCTCCTCCTTTTTTCCAAAATTTTTCACTTAACTGGAGAAATGCTTCTTCCTCCATCTTTGTCATCCAGGAGGATATTGGTGGCCACCTGCCTATTCCACTTGGACCCCCACCATTGTTTCTTCAGTTTTTCAGTTTCCTTAATTGTAGCACAATTTACTATTTTTGGCAATTTTCGGGTCCTAACTTCCGGAGCCGTTTTGAGGCCCTAAACGACGTTTTTTCGGCATCGAATGGTCGGGCAAATATGAGTCCGTTCCGGACTTGAGATTTGTTGTATATGGATGTAGTCCTTGAATAGATCTTTCTAATGATGTATCATGTGCGTCAAACAGAGGTAGTATGCCAAAGTTATGACCCCAGGAAATTGATGTACCAAGTTACCCAATGGGGCCCATATTCTGGCGTTTCACCTCCTAGGGTTAGGTTTTTGGATGTGTAGGGTTTTCCATTGTTTCTCAATAATATATATAGGCCTTCGAGCCTTATTGTAACACAGAGTTCAGAGGCATGTAGCCGCCACATCTCTTCTCAGAGATAAAAGCTACCAGCACTCTAGCTAGTTTATTTCCATCCTGTATGTAAACAAGTTTCAATTCTTTGATTAATGAAATGAAGTGTTATTTCCGCTGCATCTTTGTTTTAATGGGTATTTGTGTATTTTGTTGCGTTCCTGCATAAATCCGAATCAATCAACAAAATGTTTGGCTAGGATATTTGGATCAAGTCTGTCATAGCACCTTCCTTAGCTTTACTTCCTAGACCTCTACAGTTCCATGAGAGAACCTTCATTACTTACTCTTGGTAGATGAAGGAATCCCTTTCTGGGATTTCCCTTGTTGACGTGTATTTCTGCGATTTCGGAGTTTTTCCAAGGTTTGTTGGGAGCATTAAAGCTTGTCCTTATACGTGGCTTGTTCCCTGACTTCTTTGGTCGATTTCCTTCCTCTTGCTTTCTTCTTACGAGGTGTAACCATCTCGAATTCCCCTTCCTCTTCTTCCCCTTCATCAGAATCAGTTTCCTCTTCTGTATTCTCCTGAAATCCTCCTTCCTTTACCACTGCTACTCCTGAATCTCAGTGATTCAAAGGGGTGACGTCTTTCTCGAAAATCGATGGGATGACTTCTTTTTCCGGGTCTTTGTTTTCATCAGTGCTAGTTTCCTCTATAATAACTAGAGGTTCAAAGCTATTCACTTTGGCCTTCTGGAGTACAGGATTTTCTTCCAAAGAGGTTTCCCTCGTCACAATATTTTTCACCTCTTTTCTTGGCGCTTGCCTGCCCTTAGGGTTTGACTTGATTTTCTTTACTGTTTTCCACCCTTCTTCCTTTTCATGTTGAGCTTCCTACGTCTGAGGCAAATTACGGAGAAAATGCCCGTATTCATGGCAACCTCTGCACTTGAATGGCAGTTGTTCGTAATCCAACTTTTGAAAATGATACCAGGTTTCGACTGTAATCTTGATAGCCTCAGGTAAACTGGATTCAATATCTACCTCTACACATATCCGAGCACAGGCATACTGGTCTTTAGGGCTTGCCATGTCAATAAATCTTCCCAAGGCGTTTTCGGTCGTTTTTAACGATTCTGGGTTCCAACAGTGCATTGGCAGGCTTGGAAGCCTGACCTAGACTGGGACGGCTTTAGGGATATCTGCCGCAGGGTCAAAATCCAACGTCCATCTGTTCAGATAGAGACCTTGTGGCTCCATGAGATAGGGACCATTTCGAAAGATTAAGTCCCTATCTACCTTCGATTCACAGTCAAACAAAAGTAACCTAGAGACCTTGTGGCCCCATGAAGTAGGGACCATTTCGAAAGATTAAGTCCCTATCTACCTTCAATTGAAAGTCAAACAAAAATAACCTTGACCCACTGAGTATGAAGCTACATTTTGGGTGATCAGAGGCCTCTAGTTCCTTTGAACCCAACGCTCGGTGGATTTCGGGGAAGGCCATAGGCCGGTGAACTGCCCTATTAGAGCACGATCTGCCAATGAGAGTGCAACATGGATGGTATCCTCCGGTGGTAGGGAAACAATGGGCACATCTTCGATCCGCTTGACAAACTTTGGGGGGGATCCACTGGCTGCCTTCTTGCTCTGTGAAGAAACTAATCGAGCAAAGGCTGCTACATCGGGGGGGATCGATGAAGAGGACAACACCGATCCACCCTCACCAGATGCCATTTGGGGATCTGCGAGTCTGACAGTTCCAGAATTGTCCTGTTCCTTGGAGATTCTCTTGTTATTCTCTTAATGTTGCCGAGCAATCGCATGGTTCCAACGATGCATGCATAAGTTAATGTTCATGCACAATTTCGATTCCAGATTATGAGGCTGCAAGCATAATCCCCTACATGCATTAGATGCGAACCCATAGTTGACCATGATAGTTCTACAAAGTACTTTTGAAATCATGAAGTAAAGTACTTAATTCACACCTTTTCAATATAATAATATAATTGTATTTCATCATTTTTGGAAAAAAACAATATATGTATATTTGTACTACATAAATTTGAAAAAATATTTGTTTAATGCTTTTAAGACATGATAAGACACTCTCACTTAAAAATCTCACATAATTTTAAGATATTTGAAAAATTAATAAAATATTAATAAAACTGACATATTTACATATTTTTAAAATTCACACTCTAAAATTATTAAAATTATTAAAATTATTTGGAAGATAAAAAGTTATAAGAAATGATTACATGCTACGATAATATATAGTATATAGGATTTAATATGTAACCAATAATTTTAAAATTATTAAAATTATTTGGAAGATAAAAAGTTATAAGAAATGATTACATGCTACGATAATATATAGTATATAGGATTTAATATGTAACCAATAATTTGAAAAATTGATAAAATATTAATAAAAATGACATATTTACATATTTTTAAAATTCACACTCTAAAATTATTAAAATTATTTGGAAGATAAAAAGTTATAAGAAATGATCACATGCTACGATAATACATAAAATTATTAAAATTATTTGGTAGATAAAAAGTTATAAGAAATGATCACATGCTACGATAATATATAAGGATTAAATATGTAACATGTAATTTGAAAAATTAATAAAAATGACATATTTACATATTTTTAAAATTCACATTCTAAAATTATTAAAATTATTTGGAAGATAAAAAATTATAAAAAATGATCACATGCTACGATAATATATAAGGATTTAATGTAACATATAATATGTAATAGTATGTTACATATTAAATATATTATATGTTACCCATTAAATATATTATGCTATATATTATCTCAGCTCACGTGATATTCCCTTATGTCTTTTTATTTTGTAAATAATTTTAAAGTATGTGAAGTATGTGAACTCTAAAATATGTGAATATGTATTTTTAATATTTTATTAATTTATAAAGTATATTTAATATAATATATATAATAGTTAATATATAGTATATGTTTTATTATATAATATATTATATTATAATATATAAGGATTTTATGTAACATATAATATGTAATAGTATGTTACATATTAAATATATTATATGTTACCTATTAAATATATTATGCTATATATTATCTGAGCTCACGTGATATTCCCTTATGTCTTTTTATTTTTTAAATAATTTTAGAGTATGTGAAGTATGTGAACTCTAAAATATGTGAATATGTATTTTTAATATTTTATTAATTTATAAAGTATATTTAATATAATATATATAATAGTTAATATATAGTATATGTTTTATTATATAATATATTATATTATAAGTGTGTTTTAAAGATTATGTTTTGAATGAATCTATTTATTTATATTATTTTATTTCAAAATATTAATTGTTGAAGGACAAAAACTTTTTTGAGAAGCTCACTTTTATTTGTACATATATTTTTTTATTTACCGTCACATCAATGTAGTATTTTTAATTAATTTGATTTCTATACAACTTTTCAATTTAATTTAACCATGGTTTACATAGATTTTAACCATGGTTTACATAGATTGTAGTGTAAAAGGTAAGTTGCTAATATCTTCTTCACAAAATGACAAACTCATAATATTTTATTATATCTCTTAGGAGGCCCATTTTAGACCTCAAAATTTCTCTAATGGATAGTGTTGCATATCATAATGGATAGTGTTGCATATCATAATGCAATGAGTGGAAAGCATGGGAGAAGCTAGAGCCCAATGTCGCCTCACTCTAGATTCTTGAATTTTTTAGGCCAACTCCTGAGACCAAGGATCAATCCCTAGAACTTGGTGAACAATATTTGTGATTCCCTAGACAATACACAAACACATTTCCCAAGAAACCTCTCGATGTAGATTAGTGCCTTATGGAGTCAAAACAATGAAGCATAATAATCATTGAAGGAGGAGTGAAAGATCTTTATCACGGATCCCAAGAAATGTAGCGTCAAAATGCTATTGTTGATATAAGATTGCAGTATGCTATTGTTGATATAAGATTGCAGTAGTGAATATATCTCAGAAAACTTGATAAAAATCAATCACAATAATGTCACCCTTACAGTATGAAGAAAATATTGTGTTGTAGGGTAAGGGGGATGAGCACGAGTGAAGAAGAGGTCTCACAATAGTTCTTAAAATAGAATATCATATCTGATATGAGCTTTATAACATCCCTAGTGTGGTCCCGCTCAACACATTTCTCAATGAACTTCCAACACCCCAGGACTCAAAATAGTCCTAGAAACCACTTTTTTGACCTTCAAACCCGCCTGAAATGATCATTGTACCTATTGTAGCTACAATAACAGATCTGCAATACAAAACCCTATCTGGCACAAATATCAAGATATCAAAAAAATCAACCACAAGATAAAAATGCTCTTCAAGATCCACCATTAGTTCACCTAGGGCACATCTTTGTGTGGGAGCAAAATTTCCAATTTTCAAATATTTTTTGAGATAATTTTTTATAATTTTTAGGGATTTTCTAATATTATATTTTTTTGGATTTTTGTAATAAATGTACAAGAGAATTTTGATAAAAAAGTGACAGAGAAGGGGTTATAACCTTAGTCTTTTCAACCTGGGGGCAATTAGAGATCGAGGTCAACATCCTTACTTGATTTGGTTATTCAAGATTTACCAACTAGGACAAGAGGCTAGTAACCCGATACTAGCTCGAGGTATCCAAAAAACCTAATTAGGGAAAAAGATGAACTCCAAGGCCCAGTGTGGAGAGATTTTTCAAGAGGAAGGTCTCTGTTATCACACCATAGTAGCAGGGTTACTATTCTTGCTTAGCAGATATCTGCACATTTCAGAGCTTGGATTATTCAGATTTTGGCTATGATGACTTTATATTTTGAGATCACTCATGATCAGAGCAGTGTATTTTATCAGACTTATGTTAGACCTTGTGTCAAGGCTGAGCCTTGAGAGTTCAGATGTGATGACCGATGTGATCCTTTATTCCATACAGTTTCACTTTAGTGCCTAGTGATGTTATTGCAGCAGTGTTTCAAATGATTTATGATGATTATTCTTATGATGATGTTGTATGACCTATGGATTTATGATCATTGACTATGGATTATTATCTTGTTGCTTTAGTCATGTTCACAGCATTAGCTTGGTATATAATTCATGATGTGGCAAACTTTGTAAACTTAAAATGGACTATCTTGATGATGAAATTATAAAATGGACATTCTACTTGCACATTTAGGTTTCTTGAAAAAACTCACTAGTTTACCACTTTGCATAGATATGGTCTTTCCTGACATTACCTGTCTGCTAGCTTAGGCACCATTTTCACTTGACTCCATCCATTCATGACCTTCTTTGATGGGCTTTTACCTTTGACTTTGTCTTGTTTAACTCTTTGATACTGAGGACTTCCCTTTTTCACTACCTCTGTGTTTGGATTGCATCCATGTTTGTTTAGTGTCTCGGCTCTGAGTTGGTGACAAAACTTGCCTTTGGTGAGTTGGATTGTAGGCCTAAATCATTATGGTCGGTTGTCTCGATGTTTGGCACTAGCACGAACTCCCCTTAGTCACTTGAGATGTTGGCTAAAATTAAAAGCTTATGTACTACTTATGGAAACTTGTGTAAATTCGCCCATGGAAACTATAAACTCTAGAATGTGTTTTTGAACACACGTGAGTAAAGGGCAAGAGCGACGAACTACTAAAAATACTCCTCGAAGAGTATAAGAAAGGTCCAAAAAGCAATGGTTCCTAAACTCTATATCTGAACGATTGCTGACCTGATGGTTCTTAAAGTAAGAAGCATCATTTCACTGGCAGTTAATCAATAATTACATCAAATAATATTTACTCAAAATAGAACCTCAGGAATATACTCATTTTGTAGACGTGAACATTTTGCTAGCAAAGGGTGAGGGTGAAGAATGCAAGATTAGGATAAGGGGAAAGGAATACACACTTAAGCTAATAAGGGGAAAGGAATACACACTTAAGCTTATGTTGGATAATAAACACACAGGGAATGGCAGTGTCTCACAAATGGAATAAGTTGTTTAGTGAGGTGGTTATTCAACCTTGGCAAATGTCTACAGCTCACATCCAAGCTGAATCCAACTCCGTGAGGATCTTTGCTAGAACTGTCGTAACTAGGTGCACATCTAACCCTAACTTGAGGTTCTGGGAGACACTTAGAATTAGCTGTCTCTTACTCCATCTCACATCCCAACCCGTAGGCTCCGTGAGGTATTATTCATTACATTTAATTCATGGCCAACAGCCTTTGGATTTAGCATTCATTTAACCACTGTTTTCTAGGCCTTTAGTATCCTTTTGGATTTTGCATGTGCTTAGAAGCACAACTAATTGTAGCTTGCATCCAGGGTGCTTTAACATTTCAATTTCCATAGCCCTCTTTCATTGTGCTGAGAAGCACAGTTTTATTTGTTTCAATGGGCTTGCACAAAAGATAAGATAATAGTTTCCATATGCATGTAATGATGGTAGTGCAATTTGCTTTAGGTTTAGCCAACACAACTCAAGCAACTAGGGGGATTCTCCACAATCGGGACCAAACATTGGGGCAACCGACTAGAGTGATCAAGGTATCAAATCCAGCTCACCTAAGCTCAGGAACCAACACCAGTGGGTACTCCTGGTCCAAAAGGATCAAGGCTTCGGTAAGTTTTGTTGCCAACTCAGAGCTGAGACACAAACTAACAGGGATGCTATCCAACACAGAGGCAAAAGTGGGGAGGTCCTCTATATCACATGCTGAGGTGTAACTCAGGGTGAAAACCAAAGATGGGAGAGAGTGGATGGATGGGGAAAGTGAAAGGTGATGCCAAGGCTAGCAAGCCATAAATGGTGGGAATCACGTCCACACTACTAAGAGTGTAAAACCAACGAGTATAAACAAGAGCTTCTAATTCTGAGTAATAAGACCATTTAGATAATCATTAACAACCATATCCATATCATACATATATATACCACCAGATCATGATTGCTAGATACTGAGTCAAGCTACTAAGATGACCAAAAGAGCGAGACACTCATAACTGATGCACTTCATATACCTGCTGGGCCATATACATGTACCTGCTATCTGGATCGTCACTAACCACTAGAAACATTGTTGCTGTAGAAACTCTAGGCACTGCACTGCTCTATATGGAATATAAATGGTCACTGTTATCACATATATAGTAGCCGGGCTACCATACATTATTTTTTTGATTCCAGTACACTATTCAGCCAGTTTCCTTGCATTGAGATGGTGAGATGAGCATCTATATTGGATCATTATCAGATTTTGGACAATATATATTCCCATGCCATGACTGAGTCTCAGGACACTCAGAAAGATGACCGATGTAGCTATTATACCATTTGTACATGAGCAGTCAGTAGTGCCTAGAGATACAATAGCAGTTTCAGAGGACAGATGATGGTTTACAGGATGAGCATTCAGGTATATGACTCAGCAGGTATATCATGGTGTTGTGGTTATATTGATTTTATATCATTCTTATGGCATGTCTTAGCATTTAGTATAATGATCTGGCGATCATATAGATATGTGGACCTGGTTGATCTTGTTATATATATTATATTGTCCCTACTCAGACTTAGAAGTTCACTATTCATACTTATTGGTTTTACCCTCCTTAGGGAGAATAGAGGTGATCATTCCACCATACCTCGGCTTGCTAGTGTTGCCTCCATTATTCATTGTTTTCATCCATCCATTATCTACCTTTTAGTTTATCACCCTGACTTACTACTTGACTAGTGGCATGGAGGACTTTTCCCCACTGTAGCCTCTGTGTTGGATGAGCTTCCCTGTTTATTGTGTCTCGGCTCTGAGTTGGTGACAAAACTTACCTATGGTGAGTTGGATTTCCTTGACAAATCCCCTTAGTCACTAAAGTTGTGTTGGCTAAACCTGAAACTTTTAGTGCTGCCATGAATACAAAGTATGGGAAATGAAATGTTATATCTTGTATGAAAAGCCCATTCATGCAATGTGTTTTTAAACACACATGAATGAAAGGAAAGCCAAATGAAAATGGCTATGAAATAAAATGTGATATCTTTTGTGAAATGTAAATACCTAGGTAAACAATCTGTTTGTGACACACCTAGAAGTGCTCAGGTAAACAAGTGCCTTAAAAACACACCTGTAGCAAAAAGCCTAAATAAATGTTAATCTATGCAATGTGTTTATAAACACACATAGATCAAAGGCTATGGAAACTTTAGGCCCAAAAAGCAATGAAACTCAAATGCTATATCAAAATGATTACTGACTTCATTTGTATTATGGATTGTGCGCATCTGTTAAAGGTGAATAAATACTCTGTGAACAACTTATCCATTTGTGAGACACCGCCATTCCCTGTGTTGTTGCTCATTCAGTATATGCTATGGTGTGTATTCCCTTTCCCATGTCCAAAGTGTCACAATGTTGAGTCAGTAAGTCATCCTTTGGCCTAGCCAGTTTATTTTGAGCCTTCACCCTTTACTAGCAAATTGATCACAACTATGAAGTGAGTATGGTCTTGAAAGTCTAGTCTGAGTCATAATAATAATTAGTGACATTATATATTTGTTGGTAGATCGCCAGTGATGATTGCTACTTGTTATAATTGCTATTTGAATGAATTGTAGAGCATGCATTAACCTTTGACACTTTGCAGCAGCTTCTGATGATAGTTTGAGTTATATTTGGTCATGTTGACTTGGTCAAACCCACTTTGACCAAGGTCATCCACAGGACATGAGATGGTTAGACCTTATGATGACACAGATAGATGATATATGGTCTATGCACATGTACATGATGGTTCTATGCATCAGATGCAGGGTTGTGATGATGATTTATGGTTTTCAACATTATTTGATCATTTACAGATTATTATTATTTCACTTGTTCGAGCATATTGGATATATTATATGATCATGCAGAGATCCATATGGTGTATGAGTACACATCTTGGATAGATTTGGACCTTCTGAGTCCAATGAGACAGTCTGTTTTCAATTTCGGGCAGTTACAGTGATGTTTGAGCCTTAGTTGGCTATCCTAGTGTAGTTTTGGCCTATCAGAGGTCCTGTCAGAGCAGTGTTGGTTTTTTATTTGGTTCACCTAGGGCGTTGTACATGGAGGGGGTGGTCCAGCCACTTGATTTTACCATATTACCCCCCCTCCCAGACACACTGGTGCCCTCACCTTGACAGCGCAGGCACTCCAGGAGGAAGTTTGGGGCAGTTTCACGCTTCCCGAGGCAGTTCAGAATTGGTAGAAATGGCTACAGAGAAATTTGATTTGGGCTACTGAGGCAAAGTTTTGGCATGGGATGATCAGTGATGATGAGTGGGATGTCTTCAATACCTTCTCCAACAGTTTCAGCTTCATCGGGACCCACATCCATCACTTATGGCACTTTCTAGTGATTTTTGGAGCCTCCTAAGGCTCACGATTTGTCCATAGAGGCACGATTTGGTACTTTGATGACTATTTTATTATTATTGTGCTATGGGGATTGACCAAGGGTGTCTAAAATTACCCCTTGGACCCACCATGAGCTAGTTGTTATATTTTGTCATCATGATTTGGTGGGATCCCCTCTCCTAGGGCGATTTTGTCCACTTATTGTTATATTTTATTAGTGATCTATGTATTTTATTGTTGAGTTCATCTCAACCATTGATTAGATCTTTTGATCTTTTAATCTTAGCCAGTCATTCAAAAAGTGGTTAGATTGTGGACTCTCTCCCTCTTATTTAAAGGAGAGAGCTTCTCATTGTAAATGGACTCTTGGCTCTGGATTATTGGAATAGAGAATTATTATTGCATCTATCTGTTGTGTTGTGGTGAATGCTTTTGGAGTTTGTTCGTTGATTCTTCCTTTGCACTGGGTTCTTGGAGATTTTGTCTTGCTATATTTTTGTACCACGTTTTTTGCATCTACAGGTGGAGGCCGATTTGGTTTGAGGAGGACGTATTGGTAGCGGAGGACCCTCCCTACTTCTTCTTTGGATCTCTTCGTTGGTAACAGGGAGTATTACTATCCCAGGACCTTCTATTTCATGTTATCATCGCATTTTACTTGTATTTCCTCTATACTTTATCTCACTGATTGAATCGCTTTCCTTGGTTTGACAGGTAGAGGAGGTCGCACTTGTGGGCTAGGGCATCATTTCGGCAAGCAAATTCAACAATATCTCATTTTATCTCTACGGGAGTCTTCCTCAACAACAAAGCATCTCTCTTCATCACTAAGGTATGATCTCAAGGTAATTTCTCTTTCCATGATCTATCCATTTGTCTAAAAGCTTCAAACCCTAATAATTCAAAACCCCCATTTTACTTTTTTCTTTCAGATCTAGCAAGATTCCCTTGGCTTCTGGGTATAAAAATTTAAAACCCACCTCTACAGTATCCACGGCAATTCGGATCTGTAGTTTGGTGAGGATTGGCCCTCATTTGGCCCATTTTCCAAGGCAAAGAAGCTTCTCCAAGGGAGGTCGCACTCTTTGGGAGAAGTGAGTTTGCTGGGATCTAGCACCTGGGTAGGTGAGATTCCACTTGATCCTTAATCTACACACTTAATAACCTACCCCCAGTGTGTCACTTCAGTGATTTCTGCCTTGTGGGCCCCATTCCTCATTTTGAGGGTTGTGCCCCACTTGGGTCACTTTGTGGCATGCTTCAATCTTAGATCTACTAAGATCCAGCCATTGGATTGCCCTAATCTTTTAGATCCACCTACCTCTATACCTCAACATTCTAGATCTATAATTTGGTGGACATCTGACTCCATTTAGCCCATTTCCCAAGGCACTAATCTTTCTCCAAGCCCATTCGACTTTCCTGGATTGTTGGGTTTGGCTTGTGGTTTGATCCTTGTTTTGATTGCTTGAATCCCTTGACATCCTCATATCACTTCATTAAGCTCACCTTTGGTACTAGTTAGCCCCAATTTGGACCTTAACTACCCTGCATTGGACACGGTTCCCAAGGCAATGGATTTTCTCACAATTGTCTGGTACCCTAATCCTTGATCTCATTATAAACTTCATAAGTCACTCACTTGAACATGTTGGACCAAATCTACACTGTTTAAACCCCTTGATCCAACTTATCATTTACCTTGTGACTTCATCCATAGATCTAGGGTTTGCCATACACCTTATGTACTTCACCTATACTTGATTTGATCTGGTGTTTTAGTTTGATCTCTCCTGTCGGGAGTAGATCTGGGTCTCCCCCTTTGTTGTCTTGGGCTAGATAACATAAAGTGAAGATTGCCTCGATTGGCGTGACAACCATCCATTGGGAGTCGAGGCTATCTTGGTTGCCCCTCCCTTCTGCCATCCATCTTGGATCTATCTCTAGGGGCACCTACAAGTTTGGTGATAACAGTCACCTCGGTCATCAAATCTGAGGTCATGAGGCTTAGTCTTGGCATAAGGTTCACTGCTGTCTGATGTGGGGTTGCTCTGATATGTGAGTGATCATCAAATGTATTGCTCATCATAGGTTGATCTCATCAAAACTGTGTAAGGCCTGGCTAAAAAATATACAATGAACTGCTCTACAATCATGGTAGCCCGACTACTATGGATTTCATAACTGTTGAAAAGATAACTTTGGAGGTCCTCCCATATTTTTGGTGTGGGTGTGATGAGGAGGACCAGAAAGTTTTGTCCTTTGGGTATTTATGTAACAAAGTGATGTTTATGTAAATAAAGTGAAAGTGATTTTGTACTTTATAAAAGTGGGTCACTTAAGTGATGTATTTTTTAATTAATTGTTAATTGAGAAAAGTGCATCCATTGTGAGCCATAGATCTCCTTATATAATCCTAGCCATTGAATAGGTAGTTTCTTTGGTAGTTAGGGTTAGTTGATGAAAAGTAAAGTATAAAAGAAGACAAAGAGACAAATGAAGAAAAACACTCACCATCAGAGAGGAATAAGAGAAAAAGAAGAAGAAGAAGAAAGCTTCCAAGAACAACTTGGCACATTTCCCAAAATATTTTCAACAACACATTTCCCAAGACATCCAGTAAGAAGGCACAGTTCCCAAGACAGTTTTGCAGCCATCTGTACAATACGATTTCTAGCAGTCTGTACAGCACCCGTGGGCACAAAAATCGATGCAGAAGGTACATAATTAATTGTTGTCAGTCTGGTCCGTACATCAGAATTTCTGGCACGAGTTGGGCATGAATTTTGAGGTAGCATTTAATGCAGAAAAAGGACAGTTCGTACAACAAAAACTGGCACGTGTAAGGAAGGCCGTACACTGTTCTGTGGACACGAAATTCAAGGTAATAGTCTGAAAAGATAAGTGGGGTTAATTTGTCAGCTTATGAGTGAAGGAAATTTCTGTGTGAAGAAGTTTCAGAATTCTTTTTATTGAATTTTTTCTCTTAGGATTTTTCCCAAGTTTGTGGGGTTTTGCCCGGTCTTTGACCAAAATTCTTGTGTTCATTTTGCTTAAAGTTATTTTTCAGTATTTGGGAGTACATTTTTGAAGTTGTGGTTTTACTTATAGAAATTCAACTTAAAACCCTAGTTTTCAAAGTGTTTGACAAAATGTGTGAATGAGCAAATTTCATATTTTAAAGTCAATTTTCTTCATGGTATCAGAGCTCATGTTATCATAGTCATACTGAAAAATAAAGTAAGCAAGTGTTCTTTGAAGTGCAGAAGAGTGTTAAGTTTGTCTTTCAAGTTATTCTTGGTTGCAAGTATTTTCCATGATGAGTATCAGGTTAGAGGATAGGTTGGATGGAATATCCAACTATATTTCATGGAAAGTAAGAATCACTATTGTGTTAAAGGAACTGAGGGTTTGGAGGTTTACTAACAGTGTCATGACTAAGCCAACAGATAAACATGAGATTGAGGAGTATGAAGCTCTTGAATCCAGAGCCCAGAGAGTCATACTGGATGGGGTTAAAGACCATCTCATCCCACATTTAGCAGAAAAGAAAGTAGCTAAAGAGATGTGGGACACAATGAACTAGTTGTTCGAAGCAAAGAAGGAGAATCGTAAGATGGCCCTAAAAGACAAGCTACACTATATCAAAATGACTAAAGATGAGGGTGTAGCCTCCTACTTGACTCTTGTCACACAAGTCAAGGACGAGTTGGCCGCAGTAGGAGAGACTATCCCTAATTCAGAGTTGGTGAGGATAGCCCTAAAGGGCTTCACCAAGAAGTGGGAGGTCTTTGTGAAATGTATTGTGGGCAGAGAAAAACTTTCCAGTTGGTCTAGATTATGGGATGACTTTATCTAGGAGGAAATTCAGGAAGGGCCACAGGTTGGTCAAACTAGTGAGGATGCTGAGCAGGATGTGGCACTTGCAGCAAAATCTAAGAACAACAAGAAGAAAGATTTGAGTTAGATAAGATGTTATCAGTGTGGTAAGTTAGGACACTATGCCACGAAATGTCCCGAGAAGAAGAAGGGGAAGACAAAGAAAGATTCAAAAGCAACTGCTATAGATGAGTTTGAGCATGAATTTTCTTTAGTCTCTATTGAACTCTAGTGTAGGAAGCTCAGTTTTTGAGCATGTCTAGATTGTTGACAGTGGGTCAACTAGACATATGACTGGAGTGTATGATGCATTCCAGATTATCACAGAGTTGGGACCAGGACACTACATTCAGACAGATATTGACAGTCGACAGATAACTATTCGAGGGGTTGGAACAGTCAGGTTTCAACTAGACCTTGGAAAGGTCTTGGAGATACATGGAGTCCTCTTTGTACCTAGGATGATAATTAATAAACTCTCAGTGTCATCTTTTGAAGATGATGGTTATGGGATGTTGGTCAGGGACGGTCATATCTTCATCTATTGGAGAAATGATCCTGTCAGGACCACTGCTTAGTGATCGCAAGGACAGATTATACATTTTGACAGGACATGTTGTACGTCCATGGACAGGTGGATGGTTGTCAGAGTTAGATGATGCGGCAGGAGATACAGTTGATCGGCATGTTAGTCACATTTCTTCTGATGAGGAGAGTGAATCTCTCCAAAGCATTGGTAGAAGACTTAGCCAGACAGGTGATGGTGATGAGTAGGTTGATGAGGTTCAGGCAGAATCTCAAGAGTCAGAGTTTTATTTCAGTGGTGGGCACTTCTCTTCGAGATGGGCACTTCTCTTCGAGAGACATTTCAGAGCAGGAGGGAGCTGCGTCAAGAGTCAGAGGCAAAGATTTGGATGGTGCCGGAAGGACATCCCTCGTTAGGAGGGAGTGTTGAAAAGATGACTCTGGAGGTCCTCCCATATTTTTGGTGTGGGTGTGATGAGGAGGACCAGAAAGTTTTGTCCTTTGTGTATTTATGTAACAAAGTGACGTTTATGTAAATAAAGTGAAAGTGATTTTGTACTTTATAAAAGTGGGTCACTTAGATGATGTATTTTTTAATTAATTGTTAATTGAGAAAAGTGCATCTATTGTGAACCAGATCTCGTAATCTAATCCTAGCCATTGATTAGGTAGTTTCTTTGGTAGTTAGGGTTAGTTGATGAAAAGTAAAGTATAAAAGAAGACAAAGAGACAAATGAAAAACACTCACCATTAGAGAGGAATAAGAGAAAAAGAAGAAGAAGAAGAAAGCTTCCAAGAAGAACTTGGCACATTTCCCAAGAAATTTTCAGCAACACATTTCCTAAGACATCCAGTAAGAAGGCATGATTCCCAAGACAGTTTTGTAGCAGTCCATACAGTACGATTTCCAGCAGTCCGTACAACACGTGTGGGCACATAAATCGATGCAGAAGGTACATAATTAATTGTTGTCAGTCTGGTCCGTACAACAAAATTTTTGGCACGAGTTGGGCATGAATTTTGAGGCAGCATTTAATGCATAAAAAGGACAGTCCGTACAACAGAAACTGACACGTGTAAGGAAGGTCATAGAACAGGTCGTACACTGTTCTATGGGCCATTCATGGGCAAGCTCAAATTCTCTCCCTCCATGGTATTTAGCAAGAAAGAATTAGAGCTAGCAATGGCATGGATGATAAATGGGCCTTTCCAAAGGCTGTCGAATTTTCCATGTTTCCCACGCTTCTCCCTTCTTTTGTCCCATAAGAGAACAGTATCTCCTACTTGGAAGGGTCTCGGTTTGGCTGACTTGTCAAAGGTAGCCTTCATACTTTCCCGATGTCTTAGGGATTGATCAAGGGCAACACTTCTTGCTTCATCCAACTCGATAATCTGATTTACCCTATCTTCCATCTCTAGCCTTTTCACTCCATAATCACTTAGCATTTTGAAGATTGGAATCTGCATGCTGACCGGAAGGGTGGCTGTAAGACCATATACCAAATCAAAAGGGGACTTCCCTGTAGAGTTCTTCTTGGTTATCCTATCAACCCATAGAGCATATTTGATTTTGCTATCCCAAGATCTTGTATTGTCACCCACAGTCTTCTTTAGGATGGTCATTAAGTTTTTGTTGGAAGACTCAACAAGTCCATTGCCCTGTGGATAATAATCCGAGGAGTGGGATAGGATAATGCCATACTTGAAACAGAAGTCATTGACTTCTCCAGAACTAAAATCCTTGGCATTATCAGTTGTTATTTTTAAGGGGGTTCCGAATCTGGTGATGATTCTTTCCTCAATGAAGTCCATAACAACTTTCTCATTGGCTTTCTTAGTAGGTATGGCCTTTACCCATTTAGTGAAGTAATCAGTTGCCGTAAGAATCCAGCAAAATCCATTGCTAGAATTATCCTTAAATTTTTCGATAAAATCAAGGCCCCATTGCTAGAATTATCCTGAAATTTTCCGATAAAATCAAGGCCCCATTGCTGAAAAGGGGTAAGGACCACAACCGGTGTAAGGGGGAGTGTAGCCAATTTCTGCTTCCCAGTGAAAAGATGACACTCTTGGCAACATTTGACAAGTTTATGAACATCCACGAAGATAGTGGGCCAATAGTATCCAACTCTCAGGATCTTGTGGGCAGTTGTATTTGCTGCATAATGGCCTCCACAAAATTCTGAGTGAAACTCAATTACGATTTTCTTGGAATCTTGTTCATTAACACACCTAAGTATGATGCCATCTGGGTTCCTCCAACCCAGACCTTCTTGGGTAAGGCAATACCTAGCAGTTTTGAGTCTTAAAGCCCTTCGCTTGTGACCTTTGAGGTGATCAGGGCAATTGAAATGGAGAAGGAAATAAATGATGTCGGAATACCGGATGTTGTCAAGCTCTTAGAGTGCAGGAGTCATGGTTGGTTGAGGAATGTTGTTTTCAACAATCATTTCAATGGCCTCTTTATTCTTTTGAGTGAGCATTTTAGCAAGGCCTTGCCCTTTGATTAACTTAGTAGGTTTGATCTCTAGGTCATACTCCTGGATCTTGGATACCCATGTGCCCCTTGTTCCTAAGCAATCCTGTTGAGATAGGATGTCTTTCATTGCAGCATGGGGGACATACCCTATAACCTTGGAGTATCCAATGTAGGTTCTGAAATGCTTCAGAGACTTCACTAAGGCATAGGCCTGTTTTTCCATGATAGTGTACTTCAATTCTGAATCTTGTAAGGCTCTACTCATGAAAGCAATCGGTTGCTTGAACCCTTCGAAGTTCTTTTGGAGCAACACACCGGCAATGGTGTCCTCAGAAGCGAAAGAAAAGATCATGAAATATTTCGTGTAATTCGGGCTGACTAGGACAGGTGACCTAGTGATGGCATCTTTTATGGTGTCAAAAGCATTTTTTCCTTCCTTTGTCCATATGAACTTAGCATTCTTTTTTAGGAGATCTTGCATAGGTTTCATGAGTTCAGCAAGGTTAGGAATGAATCTCCTTATGAAATTTATATGACCATTAAATGATTGAAGACCCTTAACATTTCTTAAAAGGGGAATCTTTTGTATAGCCTCAATCCTTTCGGGGTCAATTTTGACCCCATCTTTGTTAATGATGTGACCCAAAAGTTTTCCTTCTTCAATACCCAAAACTGACTTAGCTGGATTCAAAGAAATCCCATACTCTTTGCATCGTTCAAATACCTTCCTAAGATGATCAATATGGCTGGATCTTTCCTTTGAGAAAACAGTTAAATCATCTTGGTATATCTCAATGATTTTGCCTATTAATTCCTTGAAAGCATAATCCATGGCCCTTTGAAAAGTGGCCCCAGCATTTGTAAGACCAAAGGGCATTCTCAGATACTCAAAGGTTCCCCAAGGGGTTGTGAAAGTTGTTTTGTGTATATCCTCATCTTTAATAACAACCTGGTTATATCCTGAAAATCCATCAAGCATGGACATCATTGTAGACCCAGTGACCCGTTGGAGGAGGGTCTCCATGTTAGGAAGTGGATAATTATCCTTTTGACAAGCTATGTTAAGATTCCTAAAATCAATGCATATCCTGATGCTCCCATTCTTCTTTCTAACCACAACTAAGTTGGAGCACCATGATGTATGTCGAGTGGGTGCTATAATACCTGCTGCCAGCATTTTTTCTAATTCCTGCTTGACAATAGGAGCCAACTTAGGATTTATTTGCCTAAGTTTTTGTCGGAAAGGCTTAGCATCTTACATTTCAGGTTTAAGAGGGATGGTATGTTGGAATACATCCTCCCTATAAGCTTTTAACTCATCATATGTAAATGCAAATATGTCTCTATACCCTTTGACTAGGCTTAGCAAAGCATTCTTTTCTTTTTCTGAGGTCCCTTTTCCATTTTTTATAATTTTTGGATTTGTTTCCGATCCAATATTTACTTCAATGTAATCCCCAAGCTTCATTTGGTCTATGTTACTCTTCTTCCCATCATGTCTATCAAAGATGTTTTCCAGTTTAGTAAAGCCATGTGATATTGGATTGATAGGTTGGCTGTCTTCTTGATACTACTTTCCTTCCTCCTGCTGATTTACCTTGAAATTCGAGAACTCATCTAAGTTATTAATGAATTTCAGGATCTGTTCATCATCTTTGAAAACCTGCCAATGGTTCATGTTGTCTGGGACTGATGGTCTATAGTTAATTTCAAGGATACAGTCTCCATTCAACATCTCATCTGATGGTTGGAGGGTGGATGCCACAACTGCCAATCTATTTGCCGCACTATTATGTTCTCTAGGGATTGCTTCTATGTTTAGTGCATCAAAATATTCCATAGTGTCCGAGATTGCATTCCTATATTTTTTAAGCCTTTGACATTTACATGCAAACTAACCCTTAATTTGTTGGACAATTAGATCAGAATCCCCCTTAATACTTAGCAATTTGATTCCCATGTCCTTAGCTATCTCAACACCTAGTAGAACTGCCTCATACTTTGCCACATTGTTGGTTACCTCAAACTCCAATTTGAAAGCAAAGTTGAAAACTTTTCCCTCCGGTGAAATGATGACAACCCCAGCCCCTTTACCAGCTCTAGAATATGCCCCATAAAAGTTCATTTTCCACAACTCATTAATTTTTTCATTCTTAATCTCTTCTTGGATGGGTTCCAAAAAGGTGGAGTTGATCCGATAAATTCCTATTTCATCAGTGTTGTAAACATACTCATTTGATGGTTTGTGAGGGTTTTCAACATGGTACCTTCTTCCCTTTTCAATGTGTAGTTTGACCAGGGAATCCTCCGATGCAGGTACAGTGGCATAAGACCAATCTAATTGTATTGATCCACCCAAAGTGGCACCCCATTTCCTAGAGAGTAACATCCCCCATTTATCTGGCACATCTATGACAAGGATGTCCATGGTAACATGGATGTCCGGATACTTGGCCAATTTAACATGTTGGTTTTCGATCATCCCTTCAACTTTAACAGGTCTGTAATCCATGGCACATACATTTTGGTAGGGAATAGTGGTTTTTAAGTTACGCTGTTGCATAACTGTCTTAGTCATCAAATTCGCACCATATCCTGAATCCAACATACAATTGTGTAGAAGAAAATCCCCTATCATCAATGATATATAGAAAGGTGGTTGAGCTTCTTTTCTTGAGTCCCTAGTATGCAGGATTACAGAAGGATCCTTATGAGTATTGCTATAACTTGTTGAAGGCTATTCTACTGTGTCAGAAAAAACCATCTTCTTAGGAGTAGAAGGTCTTGTAGGTGGGGGAGGTTCCACTACGTTGGCAAAAGTCACTTTCTTGGGAGTAGAAGGCCTTGTAGGTGTGGAAGATCTTTCAAGTGCTATAGGTTTTGAGATAGGGGGGGTGTTACCAACATATTTGTACCATATTGGATTATCTGAAGAGCTTCCATTTGACAAACACCATAAGTGTTTGTGTTCCAGTGTATCAGAAGATCCAGCCTTTGTGCCTAGCCAGTTTTGGCTAGTCATTTTTTTTTTGTCTCGAAATGACCATGCCCCACGGGGTTTTTTGTAAAAAGTGTACTAGTAGGGTTTGAGTGGCTCGATCACCCATGACTGGTTTATCAACTACGGTATTCCAGGGAGTTTTTTACCCTGACTAATTATACATTTCCCACGGGCGAGGTATAATTGACAAGGTTTTCTCCCGCTTCCTCCAAAGCTGGAATGCCCGATTTTGAGATTCTGGCCATGGGGGGTTATTAGAGTCCAACTAATAAATTTGAACCTACTAGGCACTATGAGTCAAGTTAGTGGTCATTTCCTAGGTCTGTAGAGGTTTTTAAATGTTGTCCACAAAATTTTTACCGGACGCGTTGGACGGTCAATTATTTTATTTTTTAAATAATTAATTTTTCCATAGTTTAAATGGAAAAATTCAAATTTGTAATATGTCATTCATCCGGGGGTGTTTTTCAGGGAATGGAAGCTTGTTTCCTAAGCCAAAATTCACACTTAGACCCTGAACACCTTTATCCTAAGTTTCAGATCGTTACTTAGCCACTTAATTAATAATTCCTCAAAAAATCAATAAAGAGGGTTATTAATTAATTAAATTGGAGAAAACCCAATTATCTCCAAAATAATCCAAAATGGATTATTTCAATGGCTAAATGACATGGCACAAGGCATAAAGGAAGATTCAAGTCATCTCAGTCATCATCCAGTCAACCATACAGTCAGCATCAGTGATTAACTCCAAAAGGATTCACCCTCCTCATGTGCAAATTCGATTTGGTGACATGGCAAAGGCATTAAGTGAGATTTGAGCTAAGTATGAGTCACATTTATTAAGGGGTGGGCGCCCTCCTTATATTGTGGCCACCTCACATGAGTATCTTCACATAACTCCTCCTTATCCCTTGAAAATCTCATGCATAAAACCTTAACCTCACGAATATCTCCTTATGACCTCATATCCTCCACTTGGCATATGATAAAGGGGTGGTTGGTGTGCATTAATGTTATGGTATGCACCTCCTTTGAATATAGGACCACATCACTTATGAACTCCTCTTAACTCTTCACATCCCACTAATTCCTCATTACATTAAAGCCTTAGCCTCACGAATATCTCCTTGTGACCTCACATGTTATACTTGGCATCTATTAAAAAAGGTTGTTGAATATGCATTAATGAAATGGTGGGCGCCTCCCTAGGTTTGTGGGGACACCAAGGCTTGGTTTTCAATGCAACTAAGCGTGCTCCTACATTAGCTCATACATTAACTCATGAATGGATCACATTTATCTCTTGGTAGCTCACGTATGTATGAGTACATGAGATGGATGTATATTCCAAAGTTTTGGTGGAGTTAACAAGGAGGAGTGGGGGGCGCCTTGCCTAGGTGGAGGCCACCTCCCCACTCTCCATTTAATGCCAACTCGAGTTTCATGGAGGATTGACTATCCAAGCTTGGTTAATGTGGATTTGATTGAGATTAGATTGGAATTTCGATTTGATGTCAAGTGCCATTGGCTTTCATGGATGCCAATTTGACTTAGGGTGCTAGGTTAGTCTAGTTTTGTTATAAAAGGATGGCATTGCCTCCTTTCACATGGATTTTTGTGCAAAGAAACTCTGGTGAAAATTGTAAGCTCTTGTTTAATAAAATATTTTGAGACTTTGGAAGTCATTCAATTGGGCTTTTGGCATTGTGTCTTCATCTCATGTGAAGTAATATCTCTTTCACCCTACTCTTATTTTGCAAATTTGATTATGATGCTTATTGAAGACTAACAATCTAGTACTTAGGCTTCTAATCTCTTGCATTGAGTGTTTGTGTCTTTAGGGAATTCATCCATTGGGAGCTATTGGCATCTAATACCTTCACTAGTCAAGTGTTCCATTTATCTTGATATTTTGTTTGCAGGGTTGCGAGCTTCTCCAAGTGTACCTCTTGCCTTCACCAACAAAGAACTTCATTCAAACTATTGGTCACCTTGGTCTACGAGCTTCTATCTTCCAGCTCTCTTTTTCTCCTTGAAATCTTTTTCCCTTGCCTTGCTAAGCCTTCTTCTTATAGCCTTTTTTATCTCCCAATCTTCCTCACCTTTCTCCCTCTCTTCCACCCTCATTTCTCACCCTTTCTTCCCTTTCGTTTTGACCCTTGATTCTCTCCTTCTTTCACCTTCCTCTCATCCCACTCCATCTCCTCTCACCCTCCTACTCTTCTTACCCTCTCGTCCATCATCTTCAAGGTCTCTCTCATTACCCTTTCGTCCACCTCCTTTGACCTTCATCCCCTTTTCGTTTTAGCCCTTAGACTCCTTCAAGTTCCCTCCTTTCATCCATATTTAGGAGTCCTTCCAAAAAACACATAAAAACAAGTTTTTTTAGAGTTAATAATTAGTTTTGCCTTTTTTTTTTAAAAAGGTTTAAACTTAGATCTCATCTTTGCTTTTGCATAGTTAGGAACTTGTATTTTTTTTGCATTTGTTTATCAAATTTCTAGTATAGTGCTTAGTTTATTTGCATTTAGATCTTACAAAAAGATAAATTTGCATTTGCATTCTAGAGTTAGTTTCTAGTTTAATTTTGACTTGCATCTAGTCTTTTAAATCTCATTTGAAAAGTTAAAAAATTAGCATTTCTACTTAGTTTTATTTGATTGATAATTTCTAGATTTAAGTAGTTCCATTATTATTTTATTTTAAAGAATGCTAATGGGTGCCTTGAAGTGAATCTTTTGTGTAGGTACTTGAAAAAGAGGAGAACCTTGAGAAGTTTTGAAAACAAGAAGATTTTTACCCAAAGAAGAGCATCAAAAGACCATAAGGATGATCCAAACCAAGACATTATATACACTCTCCTTTGTAAAAGCCATTAAGGGCTTCTAAGTGGTGTTTCCATAGTTATTTTATTTCTCTCAAAAGACCTTTCAAGGGTTCCATTCCCAAAGGCACTTGTAAATCAGTTAATAAAAAGGCTAGGTGGGATAAGGCTTCCCACACTTTGTTTCTCCTTCCCCATTTGGGAAAGATTGTTTCATGCATGCTTTAGTTAGATTTATTTCAAATTTTATAGATTAAAGTTTATTTTTGTACTTAGATTAACTCTCTTCCAAGTCTTGACTTGAGATAGCAACTTTGGGATTTCATCCCAAAGGCCACATTGTTTTGTGGTAGCTTCTCTATCCCCATTAGACTCCTTGTCGAAGTTCAGTTAGCTGAAAGGTCTCAAGGATTGGTGGTTCTAGTGGTCATCTTGTTCGGAGGTTGATCCCACCTTGTTGATTTATTTCTTGGTTTGTTACTAGAATTGGCCTTGTCTTTTCTATCCATATTGTTGGTTAGTTTCAAATTTTGCAAATAAATCTTAGTTGCTAGTTCAAGTTATTTCAGTTTTCAATCATTTTTGAGCTATCACATATGTATTTGTTCTTTACATACAAACTGTCTCTATTCTAATAAAGAACAAAGCCTTTTGAACTTGCAATAACCCAAGTCAAGAGCACTCTCTGTCGGAGAGCATAGTAGTTTTTGCATTTCCCTTGCATTAGGCATTTAGATGAACTAAGTCTCTTGAACTTTGGTCTTAAGACTAAGTCAAGAGCGCTCTCTATCGGAGAGTTGAACTGTGTGCTTCATTAATAATAAAATTTTCAACTCACACCCCCATTAATAAATGACCTTGGTTGATATCCGACACCCGTATGCTCTGCCAACCTGAAAAGGTTGGGCTAGTACTCAGAAAGGTGTTGGATTTGATAAACTTCTACAACATAATAAAATTTTACCCCCACAACCAACGAACCGGCATTGCTTTCGATTAATACTTGAAGTGCTATTCTGGGAGGTGGAGCCGGAGTGTCGTTGTCAGACTTCGGAGTAGTTAAGTCATCAGACACTTACTCCTCGATAATTGGACGGTCCGTCAGATCACCGTGGATAACCACCTAAAGTATACCTTTCTGGTCTTTTGCATACCTTGTTGTTCTTAGCCTAATAATCAAGACCACTAAAACTTTCAATAAACCAAGCTAATTTGCAAAACAATCTCACGAATAGTTACTAAGACTTGCATATTCAGCATCCCCCAGCACTATACAATTTTTTGACTCCATAAGGCACTGGTCTAATTGTTATATTTTCATATATTCATATTGTTGGGCCATTTGTCCATTTAAGTCATTTATCTATGGATGCTATCTCACTTTCGCAAGTCTTTGATATACTGTTGATCTTATAATCTTGTATCGCAACGTGGATTGCATTTTACCTTGTGTTTTATCTAAAGTAATTTGTGATCTTTTCATCTTTAAAAACTCCTAAACAACACCCATCCGCATCACCAGACACTAAAAACACTAAAACACATTGAGCCATAGTAAACTCTTTGTAGGGACTACCCCCCTTGGCTTCGTTAGGAGTTAGCCTAAACGAAGGAGCTGGGATTCAGGTGACAGTACCTGGCTCATTGCTTGCCCCCAAGGCCACACCTTCCCCATTTGTAGTGAGGGAACAACTTTTGAAAGATTTATGTTGCTGGTGTGCATCTCGGCGGACAATAGGGGGGAACATCATCTTCCTGAGTGTCTAGCATTTTCGAAAGCTCTCTTTCTGACCAAGAATTTTGCATAGTTCCAATACAGGCACTGGAACTTTAGAGTTGGCCAACCAACTACCTAAATCAAAACTCAAAGCAACAGATTCCTTTTCATTATTAATTTCTTGAGTAGTGTTAGGAATTGTTACCTTTGGAGCAGTTTGAGTGGAGAATTGAAGTCTTTGTAACAAAGGGGGTTGTTGCCTTCTTCCAGTTGTCGCTGGTAAATTATTATTATAAAGGCTTCCGTGGTTTTCCCCCCAGGACTTGGGTTTCCACGTAAAAATCTTGTGTACTGTGTTTTGCTATGCTTCCTATGTGATGATGATATGATGAGATATGATGATGAGCTATAATTGTTAATAATGCGGATGATATAATGATAATGTGATAATGCATTAATGAATGATGTACTCTGCATAAGATTGAACAAGTTGTTGTTGATTGTTAAAGTTGAAAAAGTAATAAAAGTTATACACACTGTTCACCCCCCCTTTTCAGTGTGCTCGGTGTGTCCAACAATTGGTATCAGAGCGGGCCTTCATAGAAAGCCTTACCAGCTTGAAGGAGATCCTTGACACACCATGGGGTTCTCAGTGAATGGAGCACCATTGTTTTGTGGGACAAATTACTTGATCTGGAAAAGAAGAATGCAAGTTTATCTTGAATTAGAAGGTATTGGAATATGGCAATCAGTGCTTATAGGGTACAATCATCCGAAGAAAGTGAAAACAACAGCTCAGAAGGAAGCAAGGAAAAATAATTCAATGGCTATGGAATCCATTCTTGAAGGCTTATCAGATTCCATAAAAGAGAAGATTGGAAAGTACAACACAGCTAAGGAATTGTGGATCAAATTAGAACAGTTATACTCCACTAAAGAACATGAAGAAGAGGTTATGAAATTCATGGTTAAAGATCTGATAGATCTTCAAAAGGAGAAAATAGGAAAGTGCAACTCAATTGAAGAATTGTCACTAAAGATAGATCAACTCTACTCCATTGAAGAACAAAAAGCAAAAGACAACTCCATAGAAAGGTCAGTACAAGATCCAGGTAAGTTTGAAGGTAAGTCTCTTGAACACCCTGCTTGTAATGTTTTTGAAGAAATATGTTTATTAGGTATAGAAGATAAGCACTATTCTAAATTCATAGATTGTAATACTTCAAAATATGATGAATCCCATTGTTCCCTAACAAATTATAGAAATGAATGGTTAGATAATGATATTGCTAATGCTATGCAAAAGGTTGAGAAACTTTGTGAACAGAACAAGGTATTGCAAGAGCAATTAGAAAAATCTGAGAAGAGGAATCAAGAAGAATGTGAGAAGGCCACACAGACTATAATTGATTTAAATCTCCAAGTTGAAGAAGCTACCAGAATCAAAGAAGCCATATCAAACTCTTTGAAAGATCAACTTGAGAAATCAGCTGCTGAAAATAAAAGGCAATTAGAAGAAATTGGCAGGCTCAAAAGACAACGAGAAGATAAGGAGAAAGAAATGACTCGCAAGCTTCAAGACAAAGATAGTGAGATCAGTACTTTACTTGAAAAATTGCAGAAGGAAAGTACCACCAGTCATAAAGGAGATTCAAGTGATAAAAAGGGAATTCAGTTCAGTCATGAGATTGAAGAGAAACTAAGAAGAAAACAAGAAATTGAAATCAAATCCTTAAAGATAGAATTACGAAAGGTATGTCTAAAAAATTTTGAATTTGAAAAAGAATTCACAGAGATCAGAAAAGAAAATCAAGTACTAAAAGGACGACTACAAAAATCTCATGAGTAAAATCAGACTCAAAAGGACAGATGGAAGACAGTATTATTGATCTGAAAAGATAGGTAGAAGAAGTCAAGAAAATAGAAGAAGACCTAACATGACAACTCCAAGAAAAGATAGGAATTTGTCAAAGGCAAGAATTGAAGATCCTCTCTCTGAAGGAAGATCTGGACAATACAACTGCTCAGTTAAAAACAAATTTGAAGATCGAAAAGAACATTGAAGAAAGCAAGAATTTCAGGGAAAAAGAAGAAGAGACCAATAGTTATATAGAAGAAAGATCTTTTGCTCAGACATATCCTATAATGTTCCATGGTCATTGCTACAAGTGTAACAACTATGGTCACAAAGCCATCCATTGCAGAACTCATGACATAATAATTCCAAATATAAATCAAGGTATGTTTTCTGTTCAATGTTATAATTGTTATCATTATGGTCATTTTGCGAAACATTGCAGGATGCGGGGAGAAGTTAAAGTTTGGAGAAGAAAGCAAGTTCAACCGAATGTCATGAATAGTGATCAGCCTACCAAAGTATGGAAAAGAAAGTCAGTAGATTGCACCAATGATCAAAACAGAAATGATGAAAATATTGGGAAAAGCCCAATACTAGTTTGAAGACTATCGATCAATAGCAATGCCCAATGATAGGGGGAGCAGTATTACCAAAGGAAATTCTTGTTGCCATTGATGCAAAAGGAAGAAAAGGTTTTTCAAGAGTCGAAAAACAAAGAGAAGTTGTTGACAAAGGGAGCATGCCCTGAGGGGGAGCAATGTTGTCAAAGGAAGTTCTCTTTGCCATTGATGCCAAAGGGGGAGAGAAGTTGTTGACAAGGGGAGCTTGTTCTGAAGAGGATTTATGGTGTTGTCATCAATGACAAAGGGGGAGATTGTTGATTAAGTTGTCATTGATGCCAACATGTCTTGGTGCCCCTTGACGAGCCCCTGAGGGTTAAGTAATTGTCAGTGTCTAAGGAGACCTTTTGATCTTGTCCAAGCCCAAGTTTGAAGCCCTTGGAGCCCTTGGGACAATGACAAAAGCCCTGAACACCCTGTAGAGTGTTTAAGTACCCCAAATATGTTTTGCAGTTCCCCGGTTGTTTCTTTGTTTCCCCATTACCACAACTTATGTCCCAATACGCTACAAAAGTGTTGAAGAAGTTGCAAGAGTCCAAATGAACCTTTCAATGGTCATTTGTGTTTATTGAGGTCATGGTACCCCAGGAGAAGGTCTAGCAACCCCACAGGTGATGTCATGATGGATCTTGACCCTTGTAGGTCTCCTGGTGTAGTTGAGGTGGTTGAAGAAGCCTATGAATCCCCTTGCTTGATGAAGAAGCCCTGAAGAAGCGCTTGGACCCACATTTGATGGCTTAATGGTCCTTGTCCCCTTAAAGGTGATGATGTGGTCATGATGAAGACTTGGAACCCTTAATGAAGATCTTGATGCCCGTGTATCCCTTGTTGGGGTCATGGAACCCTTGGAGAAGGTCATTATGCATGAGAAGGTCTGGCACCCACATAAATGGCGGCATGATGACCCTTGGACACTATATGATCATTGATGGTGCATTTGGAAATGATTTGGGTCTTGGATTCCATACATATGGTGGTTTGTAAGCCCATGATTGTTGAAGCCTTTGATATGATAGAATCCTTGGTCATGATGCCCTCATCACTTGGCGATGGAGTCCTATGTGATGGGCTTGAAGTCCATGGAAAGTATCTTGTTTAAATATTATATGATATCCTTGAAAGAGTCATTGAAACCCTTGCATATGGTGCCTTGGGTCTTGAACCATGGTGATGTATGGTCCTATTTGTGGTTATATAGCTATTGGGATGTAGATGGAGGTAGAGCCCACGGACGTGCCTTGATTGGTTGAAGAAGACTTTGAAACTCTTGTAGTTGGTGGTATGGTCTTTGGCACCCTCATGTGTGGGGTCTTTGATGTCCTGGACATATTGAATAATTTAAGGGTATTAGACCAAGAATTTGCAAATAAACCCATCATAGGGAGATAGTCCTCGTCAAGCCGTTTCCATTGATATGAGGAGCATCTTCTAACTCCTTACGGTTGACGAGATATGAATTTTTGAAGTTGGTGTACCCCACCTTTTTGGGTGAACCGACCAAACAAAAGAAAATTTAATTATTTGTAATTTTGAATTGCATGTCGGCCCTATTTGAGGTAATAACTTTCCTCCATGACCTATATAAATAGAATATCAAACATTTCATTTGCTCATCAATCGGAATTTCGCAACTCTTGGAGAAAAGTGCGAAATTTTGTGGAGGAGAAATTTTTGGGCATCTTTACTAAAATTGGCATAACTTTCTCATACGGAATCGGAATTACAAAATTCTTGGCTCATTGGAAAGCTTGTTACAAGGGCTATGTGATGACATGATTTAGTGTTTCTTTTGGTTTGTCTATTGTTTCTTGACCTTATGATCTTCAAAAAGGTATGGCTCATGCTTCTGGGTTTCTCTTGTAATGGCACATGTCTCTCATGGATAGAGTTCATCTTTGATATTAATATGTGAGCCTATATATTGGTATATATATTTGAAGTCATTATGGAGGATATGATGATGATGTTGCATACCTTTATGCTATGATATTATACACTTTATGGTGATAATGCATGTGATATTGATGTACACTCTATGAAGTTGATGCACTCCTATACAATATGATGTACATGCATACCATAGTGTGATGATGCTCTCCTATGCATTATGATGTATACTTGATGTTGATGATGCATACACGGTGCACACTGAGATGACGATTATGCATATTTTATGATGATGATGCATACCCTATGACAATGATGCATATGTATGATGATGATGCATGACGATGCATGCCTTATGTTCAATGGAAGCAGAGAAGGATTATTTGTTCAGTGACTGTGTACGACGAGGTGTACAAGGATGTACATGAGCAGTGTATGGCAGTAAAATGACTTGTTGGTATATAGGGATGATTTGGCAGTGATAAGAGTGTAGAGGTTATTAGCAACAGATTCAGGGTTTGGTGTGTAGTTGGTTAGACTCAGATTGACTGAGTCGGATGATGTGAACAACGGATTGATTGGTGCAGACAGATTGATTGGTGTAGACAGATTGATTGGTCAGTTGATGAGTAGTGTGGAACAGTTGTGGTGCAGTGGTCAGTGGACAGTTGATGAGCAGTGAACAGTTTATGAGCAGTGGTCAGTTGATGAGCAGTGACAGTGGTTGTGCAGTGTGGTATAGATTGTGTAGTGTGGTACAAGTGTTGGATTGTTACACCTAAAATATACCCATCATTAGATTCAGTGTATACATCCGTGAAGTCACCTGAACTAAGTATTTTCATTTGGGAGGATTTGCACTCAATTCTGCAATCTTTTGAGAGGCCGTCGCAGGTTGCACATTAGCAACATGCGACGTCGCAGCTTGCTACACTGCAAGGTGCGACGAGGTCTGTTAATGGGCAAAAATAGTCTATTCGAGATCCTTCTTGAAACTTGTTCATTTAGGGGCTTATCCCTCACCTCTAGGGGAGCTGGTACTCGACCCCTAACTCTTTGGGAGGATCCCCTATCTCTCTCCTACCATCTCTCAATTTATCATATCCATACCCTATCCACTTAGTCCTATATAAGTGAGGCTCACTCCCATCCCAAAGGGAGGAAGACTAAGGTATCTACATGCTGGTGAAATCTCTCTTAAGACACCTCCATTCACCTATTGGAGAACTCATACTTCCTTGGAAGGTTATGGAAATTGGCTTGGTCGGAGAAGGGCTACTACGTTAAGTCTTGGTTGTAGTTCTATATATCTATCATGTACTCCTCTATTTGCAGTAATACAAATGCTTTCCACCAATATTGTTCTTGTGTGCAATGATATTGTGTAGTTTACCTACTTAACTGTTTACTTAGATCGCTTATTGTATAGATGTCTTTTACTGGTTTCTCTTGTTTCTTTGTCTTAACAGGTCTTGTAGCTTGGATCTAACGACTGTGGAACGTGGATCAACATTCGGGAGAAAGGATTGCGTAGTAAAAAGGTAATACATCTAGTACTTGGTCCTTAAGTAGATCTAGGAGATGTGTTTGTAGTCTGTTCTATTTGTTCTAGACTCACATTGAGCTAGGGAGATTCGGCTCGCGTCCGCTTGAGTGGATTGTTCGATAACAAATCTGGCGACCATACTGGGGAGTAGTGTTTGTCTTGTTTAGTGGTTATTAATCTGAGAATCATTTTCAGTTGATTACTTGACACAATCCTCTTTTATCATTTTTGCCATTTACTTCTTAGGATTGATTTCACTATCAGATCTTCACGTTGAAGACTCTGATTTACTTCCTCTGAGCTTATACAACTCATTTTCAAACCTGTTTTTGGTTCATTGTTGAGAGATCTGGTTCATTTTTGAATCTAGACCTCGCCTGTCGCACCTGGGCAGTGGAAACAGAGCGACACTGTGTCATTCTGAGTCTTTGTTCTTCACCTGTTAGTCACCCGTCGCATCCTTTGCATTGGTATATTGCAACATCATTGCACCTCCCGTGAAGGCAAACTGCGACGTCGCACTGTGTGTAAGGACAGAGTGCGCCGATCTGTCAAAAGTTGGCATACAGGCAACCCTTCCCTCATCTGACAGTTTGAACCTTGGTCTGATGTATGAACTCCCTCTGTGCTGCAAGATCCAGCCAGAGACCCCATTTATGATTTGTGTGTTGAGAGTTTGGTTTCATTTGGATTGACTTTGGGTTTCGTCTTGGACAAGTTTGAGACAGGTAGTGGTGGATACTCTAGTCTCCTCCGCCTTCATCCGTTCACTCTTGCATTCCCTTCTTTCCATCCCTAATATGATCATTGCATTGGATCAACTTCCAGGCCTCATTTACATTTGTTTTGAGCTTTGCTTGCTTAGTTTGCTTGCCGCTGCTTGATTTTGAGTTAAGTGTGTTTTTCAGCTTGGTTGAGTGCTTGTCTTTTCTCGAGTTTTCTGAATGTATGAGTGCTGCAAGTAGTGTTTTCTTTTCAGTCATTTAGATCTGAAAGCAGAGTTGTTATAAAGTTTATTCTTTGATGCATCCATCGAAAAGTTTAAAAATGCTTCTTTCCTATTGTTTCTCAAAAAATTATTGAAGAAAGATTGTTGTGCATTGGAAAATTCTCGTTTATGTTTTGGAAAATTTGAATGAATGTATGATCTATTGTGTTTTTCTCGAATTATGAATCACTCATCTTCTTGAAAGGCCCAAAGTATGCTTCGATTTTTGTAAAACTAATTCCATGCTAAGGAAAGATAGATGCATTTTTAATTTTTGTTGCCTTTAGATCATTGAAATTGAAATTGAAAAGCTTGCATTTCTCATTTCAAAATCCTCTCTTTTCATCATTTAGTGTCATTTTACTTTGAAAATAAGAAGAAAAGAAAAAAAGTTGTTTCAATTTAGTTTAGTAGTGTTGTGTAGTTTTGCGTTTCGCTGAAAAGGAAAAGAATACTTTCATTGTCAAATTTGTTTAAATTGAGAATTGTGTTGCATTGAGTTTGTTTTGGCAATACCATTGAAAAAAAGCTTTCTCCTTTCCATAGCTAGAATTCATTGAAAGAAAAGAGCATTTTGTGCATGTAGTCAGGGCTTGCATTATGATTCCGATTATGTACTCACCTCATGCATTCACCTAACCGTCCAAGATAAAATTAATGGTAGAACTAGGTAAAATTTTTAGCAACTTGTGTGTAAGTTAAAGACGTGTTCCGGCGTCGTTAAGCGTGGCAGCTATCGTTATTTGCCAGCACTGTATTCCGAGGGTATTATAGTCTTCCACGTACATCAGTATATCGAGCTCCTTCACGTACCCACCAAGTACCATAATCCGTACTTGGCGTTTATCGAAGGGTGTATCACGTACTCGACACGTATATTGGAAGGTTTCTTGCGGAACAGTTGTGCATTAGACAACACCACTACGGATTTGAGCTCCCACGTACCTTGCATATATCGGGAGACACCAATAGGATTCCTAAAACCAACCGAGTTAACCATTTTGCCGACTTGGCAAAGCAATACACCGAGAACAACACTCGGGGAGATTAGCATGCACGTACTGTCTAGGTAATCGGGTATGCAGGCAAGGGTACGGTCCCAATCCTCCTTTTCACGTCATATTATTGGACCCTACAGTATATTGCAGTTTGCAATGCCTTGATAATCCCGTGAGGTTCTAGACTTTTGAATCCACTCTGTCACATAAGTTTGTTTGTTGCCTTAGTTTGAGTAGGTTTTTCTGGACTGCTTTTCTTTTAGCATACCCTTAGGAGAAATGCTGTTTCGGCCTTTCTGGCTAATTTTCCTGATACTCTGGCCGATTTTCCCTGGAGAAGGTCCCGTAGGATCTTAAACTTATCACCCGAATATCCCCTTAATCCAGAGGTTATTTCGAGGGTAAGAATGGATCAGCGTAACATGATCGTAGTTACTGAAGTGGAGAACCCCACTTTGAATGTTGGGGGACTTTTGTTTCCACCAGATTCACCTGCCTCTCATCCCCCGCATGATGAAGAGGCACACACCCCTGCTTCACAAAACCTTTCTCCCATCATCCCGGGAGAACCTGGATCGTCAGAATGGATAAACCGACCCCAGGACGACCCTACAGCAGCTGTTGGTCCTTCAACAGCTTATTGGACATCTTCTATAGACCATCCAGTGGCTCATTTTGCCATCTCATCCCCACCTAACTGGAATACTCCAGAGTTCTCTAGGCCTTACTATAGGCCTGACCCTGCCGAGATTTTCGGCCCCATCCATGAACGTTTGGAACAGTTACGTATTAAAGGAGATGAGATTCGAAGACAAAGTCTCGAGCAACACTCTGAAGAGTTCCATAATCTCCATTTCCAAATAAGATTTGACGACGGACACATCCCATTTCATCTGATATCTTTCGGATCACTTGAAGCACCCCTCCACGTGACCACTAACCAGACTGGTCAACTCTTGCATGAGTCCAGTCCTGCACCTCAAGTGAACCAACTGGTGGAAGGACAATAGTCCAACACACCTATCACTACCACGGTTACTTTACCAATTCCTCCCCCACCTCAGAATTCGAGGGGAGGGTATTCCGTTTCCACGGATTATCTTATTGGTCATGTTATTACCACGGTAGCTAGTCAACAACTTATGTTGGTTCAACCTATGACTAGTGGTCAACCTGTTGTGGCTGGGGGGAAACCCCCGTTTCCTAACCAGAACGTAGGCGGTGGAATCCCCAATGGACCTTCCGTTGGACCTTCCCAACCTGCTAGACCGTCCACCACGGGATCATCTCATGTTAGAGGGTCGTCAAATGTAACTCAACCCTCATGGAGTCAAGCATATCCAAGTTCCGTTAACCCTGTGCCGGGCCAACCTAATCCCAGAAACGCACCGTACGGGATACCTTATACCGGAAATCCATACACTCTATGGGGGCAACAACCTATGTTGCAACACGAACCCCAATTGATTATCCCTCAAGTACCACCACCACCGAACGATCCTCCCCCAGCTCCTGCTGGAGGCGACAGACCCCCACCTAACATTGGTGGAGGCCCACCTCATTTTTCCTACAATATCCCTCACCCCTCCGGTGGTGGCGGGAATGATCCACCACCCCCTCCCAGCGGAGGCAGCGGGGGACCACCCTATCATGGTGGAGGACATTTCCCTTAGGGTGGCGGCGGTGGTCCACCACCCCCTCCAAGCAGAGGCGGTGGTGGACCTAATTACTATGGTGGTGGAGACCCTCATCCTTCCGGCAGTAGAGGTGGCGGGGGCCCCCATCCTTCTGGCGGCGGAAGTGGTCCATCACCCCCTCCAGGCGGAGACGGTGGTGGGCCACCTTATTACGGTTATGGACCCCCTCCTCCTCCTGGTGGTGGCGGCGGACCTCCACCCCCTCTCGGAGGTGGAGGTGGACCCCCACCTTATTAGAATTAACCACCTTATGGTGGCGGACCTCCTTATGGTCCGGGCGACACACCCCTCTCTGGTCAGTTTCATCTTGGTACACCTTACGGTCAATCTGGTCCTTACATGCCTTATTCGTATTATTAATACGCGCAGCCTAACCCACAGCTGCCTTTCCTGGCTACTTTGGACCTACCAGACCTATCCTGTTTAACCAACGATCCTATTTACCACGAATCTAACTGGCCACCGATTCCGGTGAAACTTCCGTCTGATATCCCCAAGTTTGACGGCAAGCCGGGTGAAGACCCTAAAAACCACGTGATGACATACCACTTATGGTGTTCATCTAATTCCTTAATGGATGATTCAATTCATCTTAGATTGTTTCAAAGGACTCTCACTAGTTCGGCTACCAAGTGGTACATTGAGTTGCCACCACACTCTTTTCCTGATTTTGGTTCTCTTGCCATGAACTTTTTGACACATTTCTAGCTGCCCATACAGTATGAGACTGGTACCGAGCTTTTAACCTCGCTCCGTTAGAATACCACCACTCACATTTCGGATCATATCCACGAGTGGCGGAGGAGACGATGTCTCATTAAAGCTCCCATTCCAGATCAGCTCCTAGCAGACTGGTCATAGCAAGAGACGTTGCTATGCGAGGTGCTGTCACCGAAGAACAAGCCATCACGAGTGCCCATGTGTTAAACCTAGTCTACACTCAATCTAACACTTTGTTTGATATTCTTCCTGATGCACCTCGTGACGTTAATGACCCGGCGAAACCACATAAGGGACTCCAAACTGATGGAATCATTGGTTGCCTTAACACCCAGCCTGTTGCTAGCACTGTTGGATCATCCAACCCGGCTCCAGCTGGCCACAGCACCACCAAGTCCACCGCTCCTACTGCAACTGAAGAGGTGAATTCTGTCCAATCGGCTTCATCTTAGAAGTTTAACGGCAAGAAGAAGAACAAGGGGAAACCCAAAAAGTATTCTGCCCAGCAGGAACCAAAGAGTACTCCTGATGATACCAAGAAGAAAAGGAAACTGAAGTATCCTTGTTTACTGTGTGGAGATGACCATTTCTCCAAAGAGTGTCCCCATAGAGACGAAGTACAAAAGTTTCTTAGGGGTAAACCGACTCCTACAGTCCTCAACGATCCGTTTCCTACTCAAAACTAGCAGATGATTGCTCAAACCCCCCAGCCCAGGGGGAACCATCCAATACCGCGCATGTTCTCATGTTGCGTAACGAGATGATCAATTTGAATACTCGCTTGCGATCTTACGAACCGGTCCCTTTGAAGGAATCCATTGGAAGTAATACTGAAAAAGCTTCTGACTCTTTAACCGATGTCACTGTACCATCGACTTCTCTCACCATTGAGAAGCCCTCCTTAGACTCGATATTGTGACCGCCCAAGAGTACGATTCGAAAAGCTGTTTTCAATCCTAATGCTCGATCGCCACAAAATTACAATATCGTAGAGGACTTGGCACAAGCTCCTTGTGCCATGTCTACCCTGGAAGTTTTGCAGAATTGTCCTCTCCTTACAGCCATTGGTGCAGTAGACCCGGATTCCTCGAACACCATCATGTTCCGACTTGACAACTTTAAGTCGAGGCTCTCACACCAGCTCGCATTCCAAGTTTCTGCGAACATTGCTGGGAAGATTGTCCATCGTACCCTTTTGGATGAAGGAGCCTCCACTTCTGTCATGTCCATTGCTTGTTGGAGAGCCATTGGCTCCCCCGAATTGAATCGTTCTCCTACCACGTTGAAGGCATTCGACGAGCGTGGCTTTCAACCTCATGGGCCTTTACAAGCTCTTGCAGTTGAGTTGGGCGGAAAGACCATAACCATTAACGTGGAAGTGGTCTTGGCCCCGTTAGATTATAATCTCTTGCTTGGTCGCAATTGGTTTTACACCATGCAGGCGGTAGCCTCTTCAGTCTTCCGCATAGTGCAATTCCCCCACCAAGAACGAATTGTTACTATCGACCAATTAGATTTTTGTACACTGAACGCCACTACTCATCCTGGTGACCATGTTCCTTCCATTGTGTTGCCAACTAAGTTGTACTTGGTTGGATTATCAAGCGAGCGGGCAGAGTGGAACATGATACATGTTCATTTTTGGTGATTTGATATCCAGCTGGCCTTTTAAAAGGGCCCCGTTTTATTTTTTATTTTTTTCCCACGTTTCCATGGCCCTGCGGGATTTGTAATAAAACGTACTAGCATGGTGTTTTGTAAAAGACTTGATTCCCTAGGACTTTTTAGCTAAGACGGGTATTCCAAGGAGTTTTTTCACCTAGTTATTATGGCTTGCATTAGTGCATAACATAATTTTGGGGTTTTTCTCCTGCTCCTTCAAAGCTGGAATGCCTGGGGAGGCTGACAGGCCTTAGGGGGTTGTTAAAGTCTATGGGTCAATGTATATGAACATGCTAGGTGTTGTTTTTGAGTCATATGGACATGTGCTACGTCCCCCTAGGTTGTTTTTTAATTTTCGGCAAAGTTTGTTTTTTCCGTAAATTGGGCCATTTTTTAATGATTCAATTAAAAAATTTGTAATCGGCCTAAAAGTGGCATAGGGAGGTCTTTTTTGCCTTAGGGGTGCTCGTTTTCTAACTCAGAGCACCCCCTAAACTCCTAAACCCACTCTTTCTAATGTTTGGGTGATTATTTTTCCACAAAAATCCAAAAAAGTCAAAAAACCCCAAAAAAGTCATAAAAAATTGGAGAAAATGAAAAATGACTTTAAAAAATTAATAATTTTTTGGAGTAATGGTGGGTCAGTTTTGGATCAGCACTCATCTAGGAGTGATTTGGGCTGATTGCTTAGTGTTTGGGCAACCCCATGTGTGGAGAAACTTGTGCCCATGTGTGGGGCGCATTTGCTTGTGAGGGGCGCATTTGGAGAGTGGATATGGCAGCCCAATACATGGGCTGTCACACAAGCTAATATTTAGCTGATTGCTTATTGTTTTGGGCAACTAGATTAGGGGATGGGCAGCCCATATCACTCCACCATCTATTCCACCACTCACTCCCTCAAACAAGTGCGCCCTTCCTCCTTTTTTCTATATATTGCAAGCTCTTCTCTCATTCTCACTAGTTGGAAGAGGAGCAAAAATTGTGCAAGCCTATGCTATTTGTTTAATGAATAAAAGACTTTGGAGGTCCATTGGTGTTGTGCTTTGTGAGTGGTTCCATGATCTCTTTGTATGAGGTGATTTGTGGCAAGAGCAATATGTGTTTCAAGTAATTTTTCAGCCATCAACTAAGCTCACTTGAAGGACTGGTAACAGTTTTGTGATGATAGCTAATTATTCTTGTTTGATTTAATTAGTTCTCTATTTGTCATTGTGTTAGAGATTTAAAAATGAATGTGTATCATTTGTTTATGTGCATGTTATTTTGATTTCTGACCCAATGCATTTCTAGTTGATGGGTGCTTTGCAAGTGTTTTGCTAGCTACAGGTTGACAGGTGGATGAAAAGATAGCTTGCTTGCTCTCGTTCTTCTCATCTGTGCATGCTTTGGTGGATCTTACCCTCGGTGTCCCACTTCTAAGTTTCAAAGTCTTCAATTTCGGAGAACCATTCTGTTTCCTTCATTCTTCTCAGCAAAGTTTGAAAAAATCAACAAAACTCTCTTGGTCACTTTGGTTTGCTTTTCTCAGATCTTGTCTCTCTTTAAATATCTTAAGTAGATCTGATTTGTGTTTGGATCTTATGTGTTCTCAAAGTCATATCTAAATCTAGATCTAAATTTAGCTTACTACTTCCGAAAGTCAGAATTTTCATGCATACTTCAAATAACTTGAATAAGTAGTACTTTTGGGTTATAAAAGTTTTATCTAGCTGTTTGAAGAGCTTATAATTTGCAGCCATTAAAAGCTAGCAAAGATCCCAAGTAGACAAGCCCCATAGCTTGTTTTGCTTGGTTATTTTCGGTCATTTTAACTTAGAAGTTTAACTTAGTTTTTTCTGGGTTTTAGGGAGGTGTTCCAAAGACACTCTTAAAGTGTTTTTGGGCATCTTTACTGATCTATTGCTTGCTGGTTTGCAGCATTTAAAGAGCAGGTAGAGAGAATTTCTAGCCAATTTTTTAGGATCCAGGCCATGCGAAGCATCTAGTTCGAAAATTTCCTGAACCGGTCACTTTTTCTCTTCTATTTTGAAAGCCACTAAGTCTATTTAAGACTGGGGCATTTCTATCATATTGTAACTAAAGCATCAAACGAGAGCAAGTGGGATAAACCAAGCGCCCACACCCCATCCCCCCAGGGGGGAAAACTGTGTCGACTCAAATTTCGTGGTTTGCAATTTTTTAGTTTAGATTTCTTTTTTCTGCAACAAATGAAATCAAACTAGGATTAAAATCAACCTTGTTTGTCCGTTCCACTGGCAGGCCACAAGTTCACTCAAAACGTAGTTTTATCATTTTTTTTTACAAACTCAAAACGCCCCCCTTGCTTTCCCGAAGTAGGGTTTCTGTACAAGGGCTTTCCCGAGTACGTGCCTGAAAAGAGACTCCCAGGGTTTAAAAAAAGATAAAATTTTGGTTCATAAAATTTTTCTAAAAAATACCAAGGTCTTCTCCCGTATGCTCTGTGGCCGACTTGCAGCTCAGTCTGATCCAGTTGGTACACATCAGAAAAGGGGAGATGACTAGTAATAGGAGCTAACACCGCCCCAAATAAAAAACCCTTTATGTGAAAATCCGACACATCACGAAGATTTTGTTGTCGTGGGGAAATTTCTCAGAAGGCTTGGGACAAAACTGAGTAGTGACCTCTTGGAAACCATTAGGCTTGCCCTCGTTGGTACAGCATCTGAACACCTCCTTGAGACTCCGATTCATCCCAAGCCTGAGAGGGAAGCCACGCATCAAAATTCCGGACATGTTCCCCCGTACCTTGCGTATATTGGGAACCCACCTGCCATAATAAAAAGATCACTTTCACATTAATCTTAAAATACACCAAGAACATTCGCACTACATTTACTTTTCAACGATGTCTATTGGAGGATAGCGAACCCTACATTGGCAAAAAACATTTAATTTATCTATGTTTTGTTTATGATACATGCTTATGACATAAGTTGGTTGACTCTTAAATTAAATGAAGGATAGCGAACCCTACATTGGCAAATAAACATTTAATTTATCTATGTTTTGTTTATGATACATGCTTATGACATAAGTTGGTTGACTCTTAAATTAAATGATCATTGGTGAATGGTAGCAAGTCTTTATCAAATCTAAATTTTGTAATGAATGATCTTTCTTATATCATGATCTTGGATTGACCTTACACTACCCTTGGATAATTTAGGTCGGTTAATAATCCTTGGTGAATCCTAACACAATTGGTGATTCTTTGATCATATACTTTGCCTAGTTTGCACCTACTGACATTGGATGATTAATGGTTATGTTATCTTCATATTGACTCCATTTAAGCACTGGTCTAACTAATGATTACATAGAGAATATAGTCTTTTAGTTGTAACAGTGTTCTACAGGTTACAAAAGGGTGCTTCTCCTTGGAGGTTCTGACGCTCTGAAGAAGTTAGAATCGTGATCGAGGTGACATTGGATCACAATTCTTAGTTTTGCTTATTAGGAAACTAGCCCTGCTAGTTTGGCCGGTAACAATGGGTATCATAAGAATCTTGATATGCAGGTTCATACACATACTTATATTCGTGATCATCCTCATACTAAAATATTGGATTCCTTTTATTATACTCTCTTAATTCCTTTGAAGTCTGTAAAAAGTCACGAAGAACATTTGGGACCATAATGAATTAAAAATTAAGATTCTCCAGTGGAGTCTATATATGGGTACACCAGTGGAATCGCATTGTGGAGTCGCTAGGTGAACCACATAAGTAATTCACAGAAAATATAAATGTCATAGGAGAGGTGAGATGCGTAAATTAAAATGGTGATTAAGTTAATTAAGCATTGGAAAATGTAATCACCAAAGTAAAAGACTTGTTATCACTGATCTTGTAGTTGCCCCTACGGATGGATCCAAGGTGGATGGTAGAGGGGACAGGCAACCAAAGTGGTGAACCAAGAGAGCCCTAGTTCCCAAATGGATGGTTGTCACGCCAACCAAGGCACTCTTCGCTTTAGCTATCAAAGCCAAGATAGTAAGGGGGAGACCCAGATCTACTCCCGACAGGAGAGATCAACCCAATCACCAGATCAGATCAATCTAATGAAGTACGTAGGGTGACAGGTATGGAACCCTAGAATTAAGGAAGTAGGACCACTCTGGAGGCTTAGGAAAGGTGTGATGTGACAATGAAGGATTACACACAGTGATTCTAGGATTAAGTATGATTCTAGGATTCAGAGCTAGTTTCAAATGATCAAAATCAACTGCCTTGGGAAATGTGACCCTTAAAAAAGGGAAAGTGTCCCAAATCAAAGATCTGACAGTTAGGGCTTTCTAGCTTTGCTTGATAGATGGATATGACAGTATCTAGGTGTACAAGCAACCAGACAAAGATCAAACCCCAAGGAAATCTAACAACTCAAGAAAGTCGTGAGGGCTTGGAGAAGGATTAGTGCCTTGGAAAATGGGCCAAATGGAGTCAGATGTCCACCAAACTGTAGATCAGGGGTGTCACGGTGTAAAATAAGGTGGGTTTTGAAGATCAAGGTCATCCAATGGCTAGATCTCAGTAGATCTAAGATTCAAAATGCATCACTAAGTGACCCAAGTGGGGCACAACCCTCAAAATGAGGAATGGGGCCCACAAGGTGAAAATCAACAAAGTGAAGCACTAGGGGTAGGTTATCAAGTGAGGAGAGTTCAAATCAACTGGGATCTCACCTACCCAGATCTTGGAACCTAGCAAACTCACCCAACCAAGGAGTGCGACCTCACTTGAAGAGGCTAAGGTGCCTTGGGAAAGGGGTCAAATGGAGGCCAATCCACACCAAGCTATAGATCCGAATTGTCGTGGATACTATAGAGGTGGGTTTTCAATATCTCACCCAAAAGGCCACTAGATCCAAGTAGATTTGAAAAAATGTAAAATGAGGGTTTGAATAATGAGGGTTTTAACAGTTATATGCTTGTGCCAATGGATTGGGATCAAGAAATAGTAAACAAACCTGTGGATCTTACCTGGATAACCTTGTAGATGCCTTGATGATGATGATCTATGGAAACTCGATCAATTTGAGAAGCTTTGAGGTAGTTTTCTATGAAGTCAATTTGTCCAAGGAAGCCAATGCGCCCTCTCTCCTGCACAACAAACGTCAACAATATCAAATTTGATGCAATCAAGAAATAAGACTAATGCCACAAGAGAAATAACAAAAACATAGCATAGATCACAATGATACTAATCAATGTTGAAAAAGTCGGACTCGGCAAAAAGTCGACAAGGGTCCCGAAAACAATTTCTTGGCAACATCGGGAAAAAATTGGGAAAAATCAGAAAAAGTTGGCAAACATTAAAAAATACAAAATACAAAATACATTCATTTTTTTCACAATTTTAAACGTATAAATCAACAATAACATCAGATAAACACATTGGAACATAAATATGTAGAAAGCACTGATATATATCATCATCATGTAGCCATGTCAAATATAAAATGATACATCAAAGTCGATACCGAATCTTGAAAGTCTGAAAGTTTGAAACACCATAGTTGTCCAATCAAGGACTCAAAACTCAAAAGTAGATAACCAATACAAAATGATATCACATATATAAATGTATCTTAGGAAAACTAGTAGCTATCTATCTAATATCAATGCTCTCTTCTCCTTTTATGGGAAAAGGTCATGGGTTGTTTGTCAGGCCTGCCCCTAGCACTAGAAGACCCTACCCCTGCATCTAACATCGAACGATGAGTGACGGATGGAGGACTAGATGTATCAATCAGTGTAGGCGGTGGTGGCGATGCTAGCACATCACCCTCTGTGGTGGTTCTGACTTCCTCCTCCTCCTTCTCTGCCTCCTCCTCCTACCCTTCCTCTCCCTCTAGCGATGTAGGTTCTTCCTCCATGATAGGAGTCTCAATCTCCACCCTCCAATCAGAGAAAATATCAATATTGTCTAAGGTGATGGCATCAGCATTTGGTGCTTTATCTATCTGTCTCATCCATAAGCGGAGATTATAATGGACGTAGACCAAATCATTGAGACGAGTGAACTCCAACCTGTAAGAGGAAAATATTTTTTTTGTATGAGTCTTGAGGTTCAAGTTTAAAAAATTAATGAAATATAATTATAATATGTGAGGATGATAGATTCACAAATTATATTAAATGAAATTGATTTGTTGAAAATTTAAAGTCTAAGACTCTAACCTTCTGCGTCTCTTTGCGTGTACTTTTTCAAACACACTCCAATTCCGCTCACATCCTGAAGCGGTACATGTTTGGCTAAGAATCTTGATGGCAAATTTCCGTAAATTTGGTGTCCTTACACCATAGGTTCGCCACCAAGTAGCTACAACAAATAAGGAAATAAATAAATCATAATTCAAAATTTCAAATTTCAACTTGCAAATAAAAGTTAAACACCTTAATAACTTACCTGGCATGAAATTGGTCATGTCACGAATAGCATTAGCAAAGCTAAATGCTCCAGTACCATCCTGATACACCTCTAACTCGCGATTGATTGCATTGCGAGTCTCGTAATCAGGTACCATCCTCTGAATACAAGTTAAGAGCCCCTCCAACACCTCACCATCAAAATCAAATTTGCATTTGTAGGAAAATGCAGGGTTGAGGAAGAGTGTTGCTACATGAATGGGTCTATGAAGCATCCCGGTCCATCGACTATCAATCAACTCCCGTAACAACATGTGCCTATCGTGCCCCGGGGTACCCTTGCCCACATAATAATTCTGGATGGTCTCTCTGGCCCTATCCATGGCCTCATACAAATAGCCCATTGTGGGCTTATCACCATCAACAAGTCTCAGAACCCTTACCAAAGGTTCACTCACCGAGCACACATCCCCCACTCCTTCCCAGAAGGAGTCAGTGTACACCAACTTAGCAATGGTTCTCCCATCCTCTCTCCCGCTGTAAGCACAATCACGCCACTCATCAAAAACAAACATTTGCTTCAACTCAAACTGACATTGAAGCAAGGACTGAAGAGTAATGAAGGTGGTGGCAAAGTGCGTGATTGCGGGACGCTTCAACTCCCTATTTTTGGTGTGCCTCCTCATAAGGCTGAGAACAAAAGTATGGTTATAAATGAACTTGGGGATGCTCTTAGCTTGATTAATACCACCTTGATAAAGGGAATTTTCCCCATATCCTCCAGCATCAAATCAATACAATGAGTAACGCATGGAGTCCAAAACAAAGTGGGGTGCCTCTCCATAAGCATCCTGCCAGCAGCCACATAATTAGCTGCATTATCCGTAATAACTTGCACAACATTGTGCACCCCAATATCCTGTAGGAACCCATCTAACAACTCACATAAGAGCGCTGCATCTTTTACATATGCCAATGCATCGACTGATTTTACAAACAAGGTACCTCTAGGACAATGTACCAAAAAGTTGATAAGGGATCTACCCTTACCATCTGACCAACCATCTAACATGACTGTGCATCCAGTGCTCTCCCATGACTGCTTGAGCTCCTCCAACCTAGCACCAATGTCCTCCTTTTCTGCTTGAAGGATTGGACCCCGCAACTCATCAAAGGTGGCACTTTTATACCCCGAGCCAAATGCTGCAATGGCATCACACATCAGCTGCCAAAATGGATTGGTTTTTTACGATGCTGAGAGGTATGTGACTCCAGTAAAGACACCTCCCCATCACCCTGTCCACTTCTACCTTGTCATTTTTCTTTATCAATGCCTTGATAGAAGGTTGTGATCCACCTCCTGTTCGTGGACCAAAATGGTATGAGGCCCCCGCCGTGGCTGTGGAACCCCTCACACTACCCTGACCGAAAGTGGCAGATTCTGTTGCCCCCACACTTCTTGCTAGGCCAAAAGCTGCAATCTCAGCTCTGTTTGCGGCGATCTCATCCTTATTTTTATTCTTTTCATGGATTGCGTCATGGGCAGATCTCATGATCTATGGGGTCACTGCAGTACAAATGCCAACATCATGCCCAGGGAGTTTAGCTAGATGGTATTTCAACCTGTTAACCCCTCCTGACATGTGATGCCCACACAATTTTCAACTCAAATTTTGCCTGTTTCCATCATCCTCGGGCTCACCATACTGCCAAAATGGGTCCAATGGCTTTGGCATCTTGGAAAATGGAATGACAACCTCAAAATGCAAACCTAGGGCACAAAAATACAAAAACAAGAAATTAAACCCCATTTGAAAAAATTGCAACAATTTGGTTTAAAAAATCAGACCTCTAAATTTATATTTTTGGCCATGAAAAATGATAACAAGAGGGTGGCTAAAGATCTAAGAAAGAAAACATGCTATTCCATTCTAAAACCCCCTTACATTTTGACTCTTTTTGATATTTATGGACATGGAAATCATTGGAAAAATGGCAAAAAAAAAAAAAGAATAGAGGAAAGAATATAGGCAAGCAAACATGCAAAAAAATCATAAAAAAAATACAAGAAAATGAATCACTACATACCTGTGAGACGAATTGGTTGATTGGCAAAGTTTTGACTCTTGAAGTTGAACCCTTTCTCCACAAAAATTCACAATGGTGAGCTTAGATGTTGTTTGGAGTCTTGGATGCCTCCAAAGTAGTTGATGGTGCCCTCTTGCCCTTCACACTCCTTCTCCAACAGCCAAATGAAACAAATGACCAAAAAAAAAATCACTTTTGACCCTTTAAACCGTGGGCGTGATAGACTAGGCGCTTTTTTCCATCGACTTGCGGGTTTTTTGAAAAAATCGACGCTTTTTGGAAAAAGTCGGAAGTCGGCGATTTTTTAAAAAATCATGATTTTTGCGAGCTGATTTTTCGGCAGGGGGAACACCTCGCGACTTTTACAAAAAATCGCAATTTTTCAGCGACTTTTTCAAGACTGATACTAATGATAACCCCCTGATACAAGCGAATGCCAAGTGAGTGAGTTGAAGAAGCCTTGCAAAAATGCCCAAGTTGAAGTCACCCTCCTGTAGACAAGACAAAGTTTCCAAAAAAGATAGATCTTACCACAAATTTTCAAATGGTAGGATGCAATAGAATTTCCAATCACCATCTAAGAACACCAGATGCAAAGGAGATCCAAGAATTTCCACAAGAAGTTTTTCTATTATCAAGATTCCAAGAGCCAAAGACCCTTTACAATGAGAAGCTCTCTCCTTTAAATAGGATGGAGAAATACGAAAACCCTAACCACCTTTTGAATGGATGGCTAAGATTAAAAGATCAAAGTGATCTAATCAATGGTTGAGATGAGCTCAACAATAAAGTACATGGATCAATATAACAATACAATACATCAATGGACCAAATCGCCCTAGGAGAGGGGGTCCCACCAAATCTCAGTGATAAAATATAAGATCTAGCTCATGGTGGGTCCAAGGGGTAATTTCTAACACCCTTGGTCAATCCCCATGGCACAATGTCAATAAAATAATGCTCTAAGCACCAAATTGTGCCTCTCTGGGAAAGTCGTCAGCCTTTGGAGGCTCCAAAAATCAATATAAAATGTCGAAAGTGATGGGTGTGGGTCCCACTAGAAGCTGAAACTACTGGAGAAGGTGTGGAAGACATCCCACTCATCATCACAAGTCATCTCATGCCAATCCCTTGCCTCAGTAGCCCAAATCGAATCCTTCAGTAGCCATTTTTACCATCTTTTTAATTGCCTTGGGAAATGTGAACATGCCCAAACTGTCTCCTGGAGTGCCTGCACTGTCAAGGTGAGGCCACCAAGCTCTCTGAGAGGGGGGTAATATGGTAATATCAAGTGGCTTGACCACCCCATCCATGCATAGTGCCCTAGGTGAACTCAACAAATCTCATCACTACTCTGACAGGGCCTCTGATAGGCCAAAACTGCACTAAGATGGCCAACTGAGGCTAAAAATCACTGTAACTGCCCAGAACTGAAAACAGACTGACTCATTGGACTCAAAGAGCCCAAATCTATCCAAGATGTGTACTCATACACCATATAGATCTCCGCATGATCCAAAATAAATGTCCATCATATCCAACAGACCAAATAATAATAATCTGTAAAGGTGTTGAAAAGCACAAATCATCATAAATCTAAAACCACTACATAGAACCACCATGTGACCTGTACCAGACCATATATCATATCTCTGTATCATCTGAGGTCTGCCACCTCATGTCCTGTGGTTGACTTTTGGTGAAACTGGGTTTGACCAAGTCAACATGACCCAAAATATAACTCAGGCTATCATCAAACTGCTGCAAGGTGTTAAAGGTTAAAGCATGCTCTACAATTCATTCAAGTAGCAATTATAACAAGAAGCAATCATTACTAGCGATCTAAAACCAAATATATAAAGTCATTAATTATTATTATTACTCAGACCAGACTTTCAAGACCATACTCACTTCACAATTGTGATCAGTTTGCTAGTGGAGGGTGAAGGCTAAAAATCAAAAGGCTAGGCTAAGGGTTGACTATTGACTTGACTTTGTGACACTTTGGAAATGGAAAAGGGGATACACACTCTAACATATGCCGGACAAGCAGTAACACGGGGAATGGCAGTGTCTCACAGATGGCTCAGTTGTTTAAAGAGTGCTTATTCAACTTAGGCACCATGTCTACTTTTATAAAAGATGATCCAGTTTCATTAGGATCCATTGATTTCATTCCATGGCCTTTTTTTCCTACATAACCCTTCGGATCTCAGGTGTGCTGATAAGCACAACTAATTGCAGCTTGCATCCAGGGCATGTATGTACATTTACATATAAGGTCAGCAATCGTTTAGATATAGAATTTAAGAACCATTGTTTTTTTGGACCTTTCATTATACTCTTCAAGGAGTATTTTTTAGCTTTTCATTGCTCTTGCCCTTTTACTCACGTGTGTTGATAAACACATTCTAGAGTTTACAGTTTCCTGAGCGAATTTACATAAGATTCCATAAGTAATACATGAGCTTTTAGTTTTAGCCAACAGATCTTAAGTGACTAGGGGGAGTTCGTACCAGTGCCAAACATCGGGACAACCGACCAGAATGATTTAGGACTACAACCCAACTCACCAAGGGTAAGTTCTGTCACCAACTCAGAGCTGAGACACAAAAAAAACAAGGAAGCTTATCCAACACAGAGGCTAAAGTGGGGGAAGGTCCTCCATGCCACTAGTCAAGTAAGTTAGTCAAGGTAATAAACAAACTGGTAGGTAATGGATGGATGAAGACAGTTGATAATGAAACCAACACTAGCAAGCCAAAATATGGGGGGAATGATCACCCCTATTCTCCCTAGGGAGAGTAAAACCAATGAGTATGGGTAATGAACTTCTAAGTCTGAGTGGATACAATAATATATATATGAAAGTACAACCAGGGCCACATATCTATATGATTTCCAGATCATGATACTAAATGCTAAGACATGCTACAAGAATGAATATAAAAGCAATATAACCAGAACACCACAATATACCTGCTGAGTCATACCTGTATGCATAATACCTGAACCATCATCTGTCCTCTGAAATTGCTGCTGTAACTCTGGGCAATACTGACTACTCTGTATAAATCGCTAAATGGCTACATCGGTCATCTCACTAAGTGTCCTGAAACTCAGTCATGGCATGGGGAACATAAACTGTTGTCCTTATAATGATCATGATCCATAATAAATGCTCATCTCAGCATCTCAAATGCAAGGGAACTGGCATAAAAGTGTACTGGAATCTGAAAAATAGTGTATGGTAGCCCGGCTACTATATATGTGATAACAAGACCGGATGCAATAAGATATGAGATAACGCACGGACATTCGCAGATACCGAAGGTAAGCCTCTACCTCCTCGACAACGGCGCCAAAAATGTTGGAAAAGAGAACGGGGGTAAAGTTGAAGGATAAATGTCAAACCAGGGAAAGCCTCTACCTCCCAGGAAACGATGCCAAAAATGTTATCATGCAACTTGTAGTTGCCCCAAAAGATGGTCCTATACAAGATGGTAGAGGAGATAGGAAAGTAAAGAGGTGACCTAAGAGGGCCTCGATCCCCAAGATGGATTGGTTGTCACACCAATTGAGGCACTCTTCGCTTTATGCTATCCAAGCCCTAGATAGCAATGGGGGAGACCCAGATCAGCTACCGACAGGAGAGATCTAACCAAAACACCAGATCAAACCAGCAAGCTAGAGTACATAAGGTGTAAGGCATGATAAACCCTAGATCTATGGATGAAGTCACACGATGAATTAAGTTTGGATCAAGAGGCTTAAAAGATGTAAATGTTGAACCAATGTGAAAGTACAAGTGACTTATGAGTATGGAGGCTAGATCTAGGATCAAGGCACTAGCGAATGAGAAAGATTTCTTCTGCCTTGGGAAACGTGTCCAAGGTAGAAGGGTTAAGATCAAGATGAGACTATCTAGTACCTTTAGATGAGACTTGGTGAAGAATATGACAGTGTCTTAGCTCACAAGTCAAAACTGGCATCAAACAACTCAGAAAAAATGGCTAAGTTTGGGAGTGAGCTAGGGTAGCAGAACAGTGCCTAGGGGATTGGGCAAGATGGAGTCCACCAAAACCCTAACCACCTTTTGAATGAATGGTTGAGATTAAAAGATACATCGATGATAATCAATGGCTGAGATGAGCCCAAATACAATACACATGGATCAACTCAAAGATAGAGGGGGCGCACTCACTAAGACGTCCAAGGGGACGTACCACATGACAAGTGAGTAAAACACATGACATAAGCACATGGTGGGGCTAGGAGGTGTAACATGTCCTTCTCTAGCATGACCCCATGGCACAATAACATATAATAACTCAAGATAATATCATATTGTGACCATATGACCAAATCGTGGCCCCTCAATGACATAATAAAAATTCCCAAATAATAGATCGAAGTGGGTGTGGACCCCACTGAATGCTGCAAGTTGTACCAAAAGGTGTGGGATGCATCATAAAAATCCTCTGAACAAACCTCATGCCAATTCTTTGCCTCAATTTCCCAAATCGATTTCCTTAGTAGCCATTTCTTCCATTTTTTATCCTTAGAAAATCACTTGTAAAATAATAAAATACATGTATCTCTCTGCCTGGTGCCCCGGGCACAAATCTGACTGCACCAAAATGTTTGGGAGCATGGTAATATGGAAATAACGAGTGGCTGGACCCCATACTTCATCTATAGTTCCCTAGGAAAACCAAAAAGATCTCAAAATGTGTTGATAGGCCATTTTATATGGCAAATATGCAATAAAGTGATAATATGATCATAAACTCATCTAAAAGTGCATGGAATTGATAACTGAGTGTGCCAATGGACTCAGAAGGCATAAATGTAGTAGAGATGAGTACTCATACACCATGTGTCCACCTGAATAATCATCTGTAAGCTCAACCATGCCCGAACAATAAAAATAATGGCGTGTAAATAATAATAATAATAAAAATCCATCAAACCATCACATAAAACTTGTATCTAATGCATGGAACCATCAAGTGGGAAACATAGGACCTTAAATAATCAATCTCGAACATCATTGGTCCAACTCATCCCAAATCTTACGATTGACTTGGTCAAAGTGGGTTGACCAAGTCAAAACTGATCAAAATAATGACACAAGCTCAAACTAACTGATGCTGTAAGTGAAAATGGATAAGATATGCTTCTTTAATTATTTCAATAGCAAGACTAAAGTATAAAGTAGCATTTCACTGGCGATTAAGCAGTAATACATCCAATATAAGTCTGGATTAAAACAATTAATTATTAAGAGAAAGACCCTCAAGTGTATACTCATTTCATGGATGTGACCATTTTGCTAGGAATGGATGAAGGTGAAAAAGACAAGGCTAGGACAAGGGAATGACTTTACAACTTCAACACTATGACACTTTGGATAAAGGGAAAGGGAAACCACCTAAGCATACGCTGGATAGAAAACACACAAGGAGTGGCAGTGTCTCACAAATGTAATAAGTTATTTTTGAGGAGTGTCCATCCAACTATAGCAAATGTCTACAACTCACATCCAAGCTTGAAACCAGCTCTGTGAGGATCTTTTCTAGAACCACCGTAACTAGGTGAACCGTAACTTGAAGTTCTAGGGGACACTTAGAATTAGCCGTCCCTTACTCCATCTCACATCCCAACCCGTAGGATCCGTGAGGAGTTAATCATTACATTTCAATCATGGCCAACAGTCTTTAGATTTAGCATATATTTAACCACTACTTTTAGGTCTTATGACCCTTAGGATTTTACATGAGCTTAGAAGCACAACTAGTTGCAGCTTTCATCCAGGGTGCTTTGCATTTCATTTCATAGCCCTCTTTCATTGTGCTTAAAGCACATCTTTACTTTATAACCATGGTCTTGCATAGAAGATATGACAATGAATCACATATGCATGTAATGATGGTAGTACAATTTGCTTCAAGTCTAGTTGACACAACTCAGGCAACTAGGGGGGATCATCCACAATCAGGACCAAACATCGGGGGCAATTGACCAGAGAGGTCAAGGCTTCAAATCCAACTCACCTAAGCTCAGGAACCAACACTAGCGGGTTCTCCTGGCCCAGAAGAATCAAGGCTTCAGTAAGTTCTGTTGCACAATTCAAAGCCGAGACACAAAAAACAGGGAGTCTATCCAACATAGAGGCATAAGTGGGAAGTTCTCCACATCACAGGCTAAAGTGCAAGTCAGGGTAAAACCAAGTACGGAAGAGAGCGAATGGATGGGGAAAGGTGACAGGTGATCATAACTAGCAAGCCATAAATGGTGGGAATGACCCTCATACTACTTAAGAGGGTAAGACCAACGAGTATACACAAGTAATTAGACCACTTTAATTCTAAATAGTCAACCAATAATCATATATATATATATATATATATATATATATATATATATCGCCAGGTCATGACCACTAAATACCTAGCCAAGCTACTACGATAAGTAAAAGAGCACCATATAGGTATCCAATGCACAACCATATACTTGTTGGGTCATATACCTGTATCCATCATCTAAACCATCAACTATCACTGCAACACTGCTGCTGCATAACTCTGGGCACTATCACACTGCTCTGTATGGAAGGAAATGGCCACCTCAGTCATACCTGTAATGCCTGCTCTAGGGCTGCTGAAAATATGAATGATCATAGTGTTGTCCGCCAAATTGCACACCAGCAGCAGAAATCTTTTGAAAGCCGTCTCTTCACTACAAGTGAGAGAAGTGTGGCCTTGGGGGCAAGCAATGAGCCAAGTACTGTCACCTGAATCTCAGCTCCTCCCTTTAGGCAAACTCCTAACGAAGCCAAGGGGGGTAGTCCCTACAAAGAGTTTCACTAAGGCTCTTATGTGTTTTAATGTTTTTTTTTTATGAAGTGATGCGGATGGGTGTTGTTTAGGAGTTTTTTAATGATGAGAGATCACAATTTTAACAATTGAAATAACACAAGATAATGAAGCAATCCACGTTGCAATATGAGACAAGAGATTTGAGAAATGAACACTTTGGTGAATTTAAAGCAAGACAACCATGGAAATATAAATGCTCCAGATAGATAATAAGCAAATAAAATGATGTCAAGGACCAGTGCCTTATGGAGTCAAAAAATAGTCTTGAATGCTTGGGTTGCTTGATACAATAGTTCAAAGTGGTGATGTTCCTGAGATCGTCCTGCAAATTAATCTTGGTTTATTGAATGTTTTAGTGATCTTGTTTATTAGGCTGTCAAGAACACAAGGATAAAAAGGAACAAAACCAACCGGGAAAAATACTGGTAACCTCTTAAATGATAAGTCGAGAGCACCCAGATTCAAGAGGATAGGTGTCCAATGTTTGAACCGCCCCCGAGTCTGACCAATGGATTCTCTGCACCACCTGTTTCAGGAAGCAACCTCAGTATTTAACGCCGGTTTGCTTGGTTGGGGTAAAGTTTTATTAGGTTATCACTTATGAGATTAACAGATCTGACACCTTTCTGAGTACGAGCCCAACCCTTTCAGGTTGGCAGAGCATATGGGTGTTGGATAACAACCAAGATAAATTAATTAATGGGGGTGTGAGTTGGAATATTTTATTATTAGCGCACAGTTCAACTCTCCAATAGAGGGTGCTCTTGACTTAGTCTTAAGACCAAAGTTCAAGAGACTTCAATTCATCTAAATGCCTAATGCAAGGGACATGCAGTAACTACTATGCTCTCCGACAGAGAGTGCTCTTGACTTGGATTTGGCCAAGTTCAAGAGACTTTGGTTCTTTTTATGAAGCAGAAACAGTTGTAACTTTGAAGAACTAAATGAAGCTTTAGATAACAGAAAGTGAAATGACTATAGCAAAATATAACAAAATGACTGAAATATACTAGAAACAAACTTAGTATTCTACCACGCAAAATTAATCTAAGGTGGGATCTACCTCCGAACAAGGTTGATCACTAGAACAACTAGTCCTTGAGACTTTCCAGCTAGCTGGAACTTAAGCAAGAAGGCTAATGGGGGAACGAGAAGCTACCACAAAGCTATGTGGCCTTTGGGATGCAATCCCAAAGTTAGCTTACTCTAGTCAAGACTTGGAAATGGAGTTTTAATCTAAGAACAAGAAATGAAAAATTAATCTACAAACTTGGAAAGATAAGATTTAAACTAAGCATGCAACAAGACCCTTCCCCAAATGAGAAAGAAGAAAAAAAAAGTGGACTCCTCCACTTAGCTTTTTATTAACTTAGATACAATTGCCTTGGGAAATTACCCTTGTAAGGTCTTTGAAATGAAAATAAACTTGAAACGAAACTAGGAAACTTTTGACAATTTTTACAAAAGAGAGTGATTTTGTGTCTACATATTTGTCATCCTCTCCACTTGTTTTGGATCTCCTTATGGTTTGCTTGATGTTTTCTTTGGGTAAAGACCTCCTGGTTTATCAAAGTCCCTTGACTTTCTTCTTCCTTAAAAGACCTACACAAGTTCAAATTTAGCTAAATAATGCACCCATTAGCGTTATTGCAAAACAAATGGATCTTGAGAATAGCTAAGACTAAGATCTATAACCTCAAAATGCAAACTAGATCTAAGAATAAATTGAAAAGAACAAACTTGAAGTAATGAGATCTAGGAATACTTGCAACCTTGGAAAATATAAACTACTAACAAACAAATGCAAGATCCAAAATTACTAAAGAGAAATGAGACTAATGCTAATACATAAACACTTTTTGTTTGTTTTGTATTCGTTTTAGGGCTCAAAGAGGATGGACGAAAGAGGGATGGAGGAGCTAGAACGGAAGGGAGAAGAGATAGCAAGATAGGAGAGGCTAAAAATGAAAGGGCAAAAAGAGGGAAAAAAGGAATGGAAGAAGAGAGGGACGAGAGGAGGAAGGGAGGAAAAACGAGAGGTAGAAGAAGAGGATGGAGAGGAGAAACGAATGGAGGAAGAGGTTGGACGAATGCAAGGAAAAGGGGAAATTCAAGGCAAAACCACAAGCAAAAGGTAAGCTTGACAAGATCTAGGCTTGGAGATAGATAGAAAAAAGGGTTTCCACCGCTTAGAGGGGTAAAACTAGTAACCAGTAACCATAATTGTTTTTTGAACTTTGTTGTTGATAGAAAGAAAGAACCCTTAGTCTCGATTGCAAATCTTAAGATTTTGTCTTTGAGATGGCTTCCTGGAAACACAAGTGTTAGGGCAAAATACTAATGGAGAGGAGGGAGAGACAACCGAGTTCACCTCCACTCTATCTTTTGGATACCTGCACACATGCAATACTTACACCAACAAACTCAATCACGCTTAGTGTGTTAGACCAAATAGAAATAAAAGACAAACAAATATTACCAACGATAGTTTGTACTTTTAAAACAAATCTATCCTAAAACCAACAAGTAACTTGGACCATCAATTACTTGTTCTTTGCTTCTTAATAAAGAGTTCTAAGCTAAGCAATGATTTGAGCATGAAATGATATAAATAAAACAAAGACAAGTATCACCTCAATGATGGAAGATTTGCTCACAAACACAAGATGCACATCATAAGCCTCCAAAGCCAACTTTATTTCCAATAATAGCAAATAGCTATAAGCTCTTACAATCTCCGCAGAGTAAGTTTACAATAACAATCCATGAAGAGAGAGCCCAAATGGCCTCTCTTATATAGCAAAACACAAAGCTAAAACCCTAAATCGAATTGGCTTAGGAGAGAGCCAATAACAACCAACATGAAGTCGAATTCCAATCTAATCTCAGTCAAAAGGCTTGGAGTGGTAGTGAAGCGGCAAACTTGACTTTGGAGATAGCATGGGAAGCTTCACCCATCCAATGGGTATGCTCCAACAGGGATCCACATGAGCTTCTTGGAGATATGCGTGAGCTTGAAGGAGGGATGCATGAGCTTCTCTAGGAGTGATAAGTGGAGTTTAGATGGAAGCCAAGTCCTTGTGAATGCTCAATTAGGGTAGGGCGCCTACCATTGGCATTAATGCAACCAACCAACCCACTAATCAATTGCCACATCATAAAATCGATTTTCTAAGGAAGGAGGGCGAATTAGCTTGAAGAGATTGACTTCTGGTGACTGGATAGTGAACTGGTTGATGACTGAGATGATTGGAATCCTCTTTAATGCCTAGTGCCATGTCAATTAGCCTTTTATTTCATTCTTTTCTGATTATTTTGGAGATATTTGGAAATCTCCAAAATATTCATTTTTATTATTTTAATTAATAATTTCTCTGTAAATGGCTTTTTAGAGAAAATATTAATTATGAGGCTGAATTGACATCCGAAAGTTGGGTTTAGCTGGTCCACGGGTCATGTGTGATTTTTGACTTATGAATCGAGCCATCAATCACTAAATTTAGACCCGGGATGACTGACATATTACAAATTGGAATTTCTCTATTTAAACTATAGAGAAATTTATTAAAATTTAAAAATAATTAAAAACCCAAATCTGACGCCTCCGGTAAAAAAAATTCGAAATTTTTTCAGAGGGTCCTAGAGACCTAGGACATGACCAGAGCCTACTCTAATAGTGTCTAGTAGGCTTATATACGTCAGTTGGAATCTAGTAGGCTTGACTACAGGCAAAGTATAATTGACAAGGGAAAAAAATCCTTGGAATACCTTAGTTTCTTAATCAAGTCATGGGGAACCGAGACACTCAGAATCCTATTAGCACACTTTATTACAAACCCCATGGGGCCATGGTCATGTCAACTGAAAACAAAAACTGGCTAGGCACAAATGCTGGATCATCTGATACAATGGAGTACAAACATTCATCATGTTTGTTAAATGGCGGCTCTTCAGATAATCCAACTATGGTACAAAATAGGTGATAACATCTGGCTCCAACTACGGGACGTGTGCTTGATCTGGAAAACATGCAAGGAGAGGATACGAGAACACCAGAATCTCTGGTTTATATATATAACCTGTAAAAACATCTCAACTTGATAGAAAACCTTCAGTAGCACATGTGTTATGAAAAAACCAAAATGAAATATCAACTATATTTTATTTTCGTAAATAAATTCTAAGAAGTCTAAATATAGAAAGTAGATGCTTTTTTTTCTTTTTTTTTGACAAAATTTAATCTTTTCCTATTCTAATATAATACAGAAAGGAGAACGTTAGGTTTAATCAGAAATCCAATGTAACCATTTAAGCATGTAATCAATGTAAAAACAATTTTTTACGTTGTCTCTGGTTACCAGCAAGGACAAGGGCATGCTTATCAGAAAGTGCAAACCTGTTTTGATCTTCTGAATGGGAGGGACGGATGGGAAATCATATGATAGATATTTGAAATGCTTCCCAATATAATAAGTCCTTCTGCAGGCACACTTTATCCAGAACAGGATAGGGTGATGAAATTCAGGATGACAAGGCAGTTCTGGTACCTTATCATATTCCTCCAAGAGGCTCTTCCGAAAATAATTTTCCATGAAAGTGCATGCCTCGAACTGTTCTAATATATAAGGGATTTCCAATGGCTGAGATATATGCTCAACTGACTGCTCATATGAAATAATCTCCTTCTCTTCCTCTATGCTCAACTGTTCAAAATCCACACTCCTGTCGAAAGTGGGGGAGTCTTCATGAATTTTACCATATTCCTGGCCACATGTATCCTCATGCTCATAAGTGGGATTGTTAACATTAACAAAATTTCCAAAGGGATTTTGTTCATCATTAACTCCTTCAGACATAGCATAGATAGGGTTCTCTAAAAGGATCCATTCATCATTACCAATATATATGTCATCCATGATGGACTCATCATCACTTATGTCATCCTTTAAACTATGCATATCCTCCTCAACTTCATAACAATCTTCCTCAAATAGATGTGTTTCAAAAATATCACAAGGGACCCAACTTTCCGAATATTCACCTCCGTATGGAGAAAAAATGGGAGTGTCATTACGCATATTACAAACTTCATAGGTTTTTTCATAAGTATCCATGTTTGTAATGGCTTCTTCTAAAGATGGGTCAGGAGTACTTAAATGTTCATCATCACTGAAGTAGTCTTGAAAAACTTCCCACTCAAAAATGTCTTTTGTTTTGATGGCATGAGGAGGGTCTCCAATAAAATTCGGTCCTTGATAAATTTATTCGATAGGATCATCAGGGATTTGATGGGAAAAAGTTATACTTTCCGTAACAGGTTGACCCAACTGGTTCCCACTCTCTTCGGGAAAATCATAAAAGTCACTTACATAGTTTATGCACTCAGGCTCACTTGATGAAGACTGACCAACAAATCCTTCAGGAAAACCATGCTTTTGGATATAGCATGCAAGGTGACAAGTGGCTTCTTCATGGAATTCCTGGCATGCCCTACAGAATGGTGTATAAGGTTCAACCCTAGGAATGCCACAAATGTCCCCCACATTATTAATGAATTCAAGCTCGCTTGTTGATGCACTAGGACCACAACCTTCAGGAAAACCATGCTCTTGAATATAGCATGCATGGTTGCAATGAGATTCCTCGTGGAAATCTTTGCATGGCCTACAAAATGCCCTATATGTTTCAACCATGTTAGCAGCCTCTAATTGGTTAGGAGGCCTTTGTTCATGGTTGGGAGGTTTTTTCTGCCAATTATTTTTGGGAGGGTAGTTTCTTTGAATTGGCTGAGTTTGCTGGATTTGTTGGACATGTTGGACATGTGCTCTTTCTATATTTATGATTTTATTTTGTACTTCCTTCATTTGGACAACATGTTTCTGTTCAGCCTTTTCCATCCTCTCACACATTTCCATCATTTTCTTCTCATATGAATATTTTATAGCAGCTATAGGGTCCTTTTCTTTAGGTTCAGGAGCTCTTGAAGGGATTGAGGATCTAGAATATCCTTGGATGTTTGACTCTCCAGAAGACATCATGTTTTTGCCAATCTTAGTAGCCAAACTCTGAGCTTGGAGCAAAGTAGTGGGTTCCTTATCTCTTATTTGGTACTATATCTTGCCACTCAATGCCTCTATGTAATAGTCCAATAATGAAGCTGCAGGAGGTGCATAAGTGGCATGGATGGAATTTGATAACTCTGTGAATTTTGCATTGAATTCATCCATAGTTTCAGTATCTGACTTCTTCATGCTGGTTAAGGATGCTACTAGATGTCTAGGCTCTTTTTTGCTGCCAAACTTGTCGAGGAAAGCAGTCTTGAAAGCTGCTATGGTGGTGAAAGAGTTGTTTGGTAGGTTGTCATACCAATTTCCAGCCTTACCATCAAGAGATAAGGCAAAGAGGGTCATGTAGACATCTTCATGCTTGTCAGTGCCTCTGACATGTGAACCACAATGTCTTGAAAATTTTCTGATGTGTTGCTCAGCAAAGGTAGAGGCATCAGTGCCATTAAAAGTCATGAGCTTGTCAATAGATTTTTCAGGAACATCATGGGGTTGACCTGCTATCGGAGTGAAGTTGAGTTGAGTAAAGAACTCACCCATTGTGGAAAGGAAACAATTATTAGTTTCAATATTTTCAAAATTTTCTAGGTTTTCTTGGAACAAAGAATGGATGTCTAAAATAGACTCAGATCTAAGTTCTTCAAGGATTTTACGAGAAGCAAGCTTGTTTAGTCTTCTCCTATAAACCTTTTCAGGCTCAAGGATAAAACTAAGCAAGCCTTCAGATTTTCTTCTAGTTGAATACCTTGAGGTGTTAACTGACAGTGGAGTCGCCAGGTGGATCCAAGTCTAATTTTAGAGAGTGATTAAACTAAAAATCTACCAAAAAAGGAAAACTAAAAACAGGCAGTGGATTCATCAGACAAATATGAAATCTATCAAAAAAGGTAAAACAAACTAGAAAAAACTAAGGTTGTCCAGGAACAAAAAGATTTGTCCCCGGCAACGGCGCCAAAGGTGTTGTCCACCAAATTGCACACCAGCAGCAGAAATCTTTCGAAAGCTGTCTCTTCACTACAAGTGAGAGAAGTGTGGCCTTGGGGGCAAGCAATGAGCCAGGTACTGTCACCTGAATCCCAGCTCCTCCGTTTAGGCAAACTCCTAACGAAGCCAAGGGGGGTAGTCCCTACAAAGAGTTTCACTAAAGCTCTTATGTGTTTTAATGTGTTTTTTGATGAAGTGATGTGGATGGGTGTTGTTTAAGAGTTTTTTAATGATGAGAGATCACAATTTTAACAATTGAAATAACACAAGATAATGAAGCAATCCACGTTGCAATATGAGACAAGAGATTTGAGAAATGAACACTTTGGTGAATTTAAAGCAAGACAACCATGGAAATATAAATGCTCCAGATAGATAATAAGCAAATAAAATGATGTCAAGGACCAGTGCCTTATGGAGTCAAAAAATAGTCTTGAATGCTTGGGTTGCTTGATACAATAGTTCAAAGTGGTGATGTTCGTGAGATAGTCCTGCGAATTAATCTTGGTTTATTAAATGTTTTAATGATCTTGTTTATTAGGCTGTCAAGAACACAAGGATAAAAAAGAACAAAACCAACTGGGAAAAATACTAGCAACCTCTTATATGATAAGTCGAGAGCACCCAGATTCAAGAGGATAGGTGTCCAATGTTTGAACCGCCCCCGAGTCTGACCAGTGGATTCTCGGCACCACCTGTTTCAGGAAGCAACTTCAGTATTTAACGCTGGTTTGCTTGAATGGGGTAAAGTTTTATTAGGTTATCATTTATGAGATTAACAGATTTGACACCTTTCTGAGTACGAGCCCAACCCTTTCAGGTTGGCAGAGCATACGGGTGTCGGATAACAACCAAGATAAATTAATTAATGGGGGTGTGAGTTGGAATATTTTATTATTAGAGCACAGTTCAACTCTCTGATAGAGAGCGCTCTTGACTTAATCTTAAGACCAAATTGCAAGAGACTTCAATTAATCTAAATGCCTAATGCAAGGGAGATGCAGTAACTACTATGCTCTCCGACAAAGAGTGCTCTTGACTTGGATTTGGCCAAGTTCAAGAGACTTTGGTTCTTTTTATGAAACAGAAACAGTTGTAACTTTGAAGAACCAAATGAAGCTTTAGATAACAGAAAGTGAAATGATTATAGCAAAATATAACAAAATGACTGAAATATACTAGAAACAAACTTAGTATTCTACCACACAAAATTAATCTAAGGTAGGATCTATCTCCAAACAAGTTTGATCACTAGAACCACTAGTCCTTGAGACTTTCCAGCTAGCTAAAACTTCAGCAAGGAGGCTAATGGGGGAACGAGAAGCTACCACAAAGCTATGTGGCCTTTGGAATGCAATCCCAAAGTTAGCTTACTCTAGTCAAGACTTGGAAATGGAGTTTTAATCTAAGAACAAGAAATGAAAGATTAATCTACAAACTTGGAAAGATAAGATCTAAACTAAGCATGCGACAAGACCCTTCCCCAAATGGGAAAGAAGAACAAAAAAGTGGAGGACTCCTCCACTTAGATTTTTATTAACTTAGATACAATTGCCTTGAGAAATTACCCTTGTAAGGTCTTTGAAATGAAAATAAACTTGAAACGAAACTAGGAAACTTTTGACAATTTTTACAAAGGAGAGTGATTTTGTGTCTTCATATTTGTCATCCTCTCCACTTGTTTTGGATCTCCTTATGGTTTGCTTGATGTTTTATTTGGGTAAAGACCTCCTGGTTTATCAAAGTCCCTTGACTTTCTTCTTCCTTAAAAGACCTACACAAGTTCAAATTTAGCTAAACAATGCACCCATTAGCATTATTGCAAAACAAATGGATCTTGAGAATAGCTAAGACTAAGATCTATAACCTCAAAATGCAAACTAGATCTAAGAATAAATTGAAAAGAACAAACTTGAAGTAATGAGATCTAGGAATACTTGCAACCTTGGAAAATATAAACTACTAACAAACAAATGCAAGATCCAAAATTACTAAAGAGAAATGAGACTAATGCTAATACTTAAACACTTTTTGTTTGTTTTGTATTCGTTTTAGGGCTCAAAGAGGATGGACGAAAGAGGGATGGAGGAGCTAGAAAGGAAGGGAGAAGAGATAGCAAGATAGGAGAGACTAAAAATGAAAGGGCAAAGAGAGGGAAAAAAGGAATGGAAGAAGAGAGGGACGAGAGGAGAAAGGGAGGAAAAACGAGAGGTAGAAGAAGAGGATGGAGAGGAGAAACGAATGGAGGAAGAGGTTGGACAAATGCAAGGAAAAGGGGAAAGTCAAGGCAAAACCACAAGCAAAAGGTAAGCTTGACAAGATCTAGGCTTGGAGATAGATAGAAAAAAGGGTTTCCACAGCTTAGAGGGGTAAAACTAGTAACCAATAACCATAATTGTTTTTTGAACTTTGTTGTTGATAGAAAGAAAGAAACCCATAGTCTCGATTGCAAATCTTAAGATTTTGTCTTTGAGATGGCTTCCTGAAAACACAAGTGTTAGGGCAAAATACTGATGGAGAGGAGGGAGAGACAACCGAGTTCACCTCCACTCTATCTTTTGGATACCTGCACACATGCAATACTTACACCAACAAACTCAATCATGCTTAGTGTGTTAGACCAAATCGAAATAAAAGACAAACAAATATTACCAACCATAGTTTGTACTTTTAAACAAATCTAGCCTAAAACCAACAAGTAACTTGGACCATCAAATACTTGTTCTTTGCTTCTTAATAAAGAGTTCTAAGCTAAGCAATGATTTGAGCATGAAATGATATAAATAAAACAAAGACAAGTATCACCTCAATGATGGAATATTTGCTCACAAATACAAGATGCACATCATAAGCTTCCAAAGCCAACTTTATTTCCAATAATAGCAAATAGCTATAAGCTCTTACTGTTGATGTATATGTAACTTCGGAATGTATTTCACATATATGTATATTGTATTCCTATAGAGATGTTATTATTCCTCTATACGGAAGTGTCATTATTTATATTGTAAGTGTCATAACTTATACTTGATGGGTTATTAGACCACCTTGTTTGGGGTCGGCCCTGTATAAGTCATGTGGGTCGAAGGGTTATTAGACCACCCTATTGGGGGTCGGCCATGTGGGTCAAAGGGTTATTAGACCACCCTATTGGGGGTCGGCCCAGTCAGCATTATGTTATGTGGTTAAGTTCAAGCCTACATGAGTTAGGTAAAAAGGCAAGTCAAGTCAAGTATAAATAGAGTGCGGGAGGCACTCTATTTGCTCACTCACTTCTCACACATGCACTCAAGGAGGAGTGGCACACTTATGGAGGAGGAGGATCTGCTGCTAGGTTATGGCTATCTCTCTTGGTTGGTTGTATCATTGCTCTATCTATCTCTGAGGAAGTTATTGGGGTTTTTCACCTTTATGGTTTTCCCCAAGTAAATCTTTGTGTCTCTTGTGTGCTTGCATTATTGTCTCCATGATTGATATGCTGTACATGTTGTTCTCTCAGTTAAGATCCTAGATCATATTGAAGTAAATTCTGAAAATTTAACATGGTATCAGAGCTAGCCTGAAAGAAGGCATGATATGGCATGTATGACACTTGTTGCACTTACGATGCTAGGGCTTGATATAGCAAAAACCAGTCATCGTAGCACTTTCGCTATAAATCCGTTTTGGCGAAGTTTTCGGATCTGAAATTGTTACAGAACGAAGCTAAGATCCACATGTACCTTTTGTCCAAAGGAAAACCTCTAATTCGTTGTACTTTGTGATTTATGATCTGTACAATATAGGGTTTTTGCCTCTTCCAGATCTGAGTCAAAATCAGGTGACCTTGGGAAAAAGGTCATAACTTGGGCTAGGAAGCTTCAAATGAAATTTCGTGAAAAGTGACAGGTAGTACACAGACTGTACTATCTCAGAAAACTTTTTCAGAGGCCGAACTTGAACCAGTGACATGTGGCACGCCGTACAAGTGCGCTCTCCTGTATTATCCCATAAACAGGTCATGTTGCGACACTTGGCACAACTCTCTCTCAGAGAGTCCAATTGAGGTCAGACCTGTCAAGATGGAAAGATAACAGGCCGAGCTATCTTAGAAAACGTTTTTAGAGGCCTAAGTTCAAACAGTGACACGTGGCACGCTGTACAAGTTCGCTCTCCTGTTTTATCCCAAAACAGGTCACGTTGCGACATTTGGCATAACTCTCTCTCAGAGAATCCAATTGAGGTCAGACCTGTCAGGATGGAAAGATAACAGGTCAGGCTATCTCAGGAAACTTTTTCAGACCCTGTGGATCAAAAGGTTCAGAGTTACACCGGAAATAATCAGGTACATATTTCTGTCAAAACAGAATTATTTTTGAGTACCTTTATTCATGGCTTCCAGAATTTAGGGCTTTGAAGAAAGCTGAAATTTTTGTCATCGGAGACCACGGCTGGATGCTACTCATCAAAATAGAAATTTAGAGACCAAGATCAGAATTTTTGGTTGGGCAGAAGGCCGGGTTTGATCAGACCCTAGTTCGGGACTTTGATCAGAAAAGTGGAAAATTAGGGCTTCTGTAAAAATGGGAATTTTTGAATTCTGTGACCACGGCTGGAAGCTCCTCAGAAAAATAGAAGCTTAGAGCTTTGGATCAAACATTTTGATTGGGAAGAAGAGTGGGCTTCATCAAACCCCAGCTCAGAGTCACGTCCAGTGAATCCAAAAGTTTCGAAGGCAAATTTGAGGAGTGAAACTTTGCAGTTTTCAAATTCTGAATATACCAGCTTGATCAGCTCATCAAGGCGCATATTTCTATCCTTTCAGAAGTTTGAAATTCAAAGTTTGAATTTTTGGGGTTTCTCTGACAAACCCATATCCAGCTCCAGGTCCAGTTCTTGCAAATCAAGTGGATTGGGTTAATCCTAGAAGAAGATGGATTGGTCACCTGCATAAGTGAAGGAGTTCCTGTTTCAGAGGGAGATAAGGCTAAGGCTTTACATAAGGAGATTACAAGCAATCTCGACAGGTATGACTCATCGAGGTATGTTTTGAGATTTGTTCTTGATTAAGTTTATGGTATGTTTGTCTTCATGTTATTACGGTTAGTACAATCTTGATTTTAGATTTGTCGTATCACCTTAACAAAATTATGAATGCATGATAGAAGATATTCATTGGTTAGGGTGTTGACACTTATGATTGTACTAATGCATTATGGTGTTGTGTGAGGTTTATGTTGTCTACTAACATGAAAGGTACACCAAGAAAGACAAATCATGTTCTGGTCCAAGAACATAGGATCATGATAACATGAGGACAAAGATTCATCCATTGTCATGGATCTCATAGAAGATCCATTTACGAGGTATGTATAACTTGGTTTTGTAATAGTTAACCTATGAGATATACAGGTTACTAGCACAAGTCATTGAAGAAGAACAAGAAGACATCATGTGAGTATGTTAGACATAAATAGCTAGAATGCTAATCCAGGTATGTTTTTCCTATATCAAGCTAGAATCCTACCTTGTGTTAGGATCTTATACTGTTGTTGATAATGATTATTCATGAAGTCATAGGTTTGAATAATCATGGTTGTATGCATATTATGTTTCTTACCATAATTGATGATATGACTAACCAGAAGAATCATGAAGGTATAGGTTTGAATAATCACAGGTTTTATGCATATTATATCTCTTATCTTGATTGATGATTCAACTAACCCGAAGAGTCATAGGTTTGAGTAATTACAGGTTTATACATGCTATGTTTCTTATGATTTGACTAACCATAAGATTCCTACATAAACCTTGATTGCTAATGCTTATTATTTCTGTTTGAATTGATCCTGACTATACATGCTTGAGTTTATTATGTCTTGATAATATTAAGATTATACTAATGAATGTTTGATTATGTATGAGACCTAGAGGATAACACAATCATGATACTAACAAGCATGCATAGGGACCAAGGATGAATATGAGTTCAAGAACAGGTAATCCAGGAAGCAAAGATAAAGAGGGAGTACACTCCAGTGGTCTCTGCAAGGATGCAGATATTCAGAAGGAGCTAACCATCTCTCTACATTCCACAATAGAAAGATGTAGAAGAAGCTACTTCAGATTAGGACTCCAGTAGCTCCTGCAAGAAAGCAAAGACTCAGAGGGAGTCCACCCAACGAACAAACAAAGATAAGTATTTTAATTATCATTTCTTGCATATGTGTTTGTTTAAATAAAATTGTTCAATGATGTATATGCTCATGTTCCTAGACTTAGGATATGTATTGTGCATATTAGAATAGTTGCATTGATGAACAGTATATTCCTAATATGCATGGGTAAGTGGCCTATGGCACTGTACAACATTCCATTGCTACTTATCTAGAATGAAACCTCTTTGCTGACATGTTGGGAGTTGTGCACACTCTTAACAATGTTCTGGTAGAGATTGGAAGGCATCTAGAAAGTTACGGGATATGGATAAATGTTTTATTGAAACATTGGCTAAGATAATTGCATGACTGTATGACATATTTCTTTATGTGTAAGAATTTGTTCTGAAAACTATGAGATGTTTTCTAATCATGCAATTTAACTTGTTGTGTAGGAAAGATCGTATGCCATCTCCTACAAAAGAAGAACTACAACATTTGTTCAGCAACAAAATTATCTATTGGAGAAATTGAAGTTCCCAGGATCTGGGATGAAGAAATGGAATGCCATGATCCGTCGATCATGAAGAATGATGTTTGGGATGTAGTCCCAAGACGTGAAGGGAAGTTTGTTATGAATTCCAAATGGAACTATCAGATCAAGCATGTTGTAGATGGCAGCATTGAGAAATAGAAAAGTGATGAAATAGAAGATGCACCAGATGGATTTCAAGACAGCATGGTGTAGTCATATATGTGTGCAGAACTTGGTATGGTAGGATAGACAGCTTTCTATCCAGTTTGGGCTTTACCAAGAGTAAAGCGGATTCCAACCCTTACTACAAGGTTGAGGAAGGAAATCTAGTGATACTACTTTTGTATGCAGATAACCTGTTTGTTACAGGTGAAAATAGATTGATTGCCGACACGCAGCGGAAGCTTACTACCGAGTTCGAGATGAAGAACTTGGGAATGATGCACTATTTGTTTTTGGCATGGAGGTGTGGCAGAGTGATGGAATCTTCCTTGGACAAGGGAAGTATGCAGTAGAGATCCTGAAGAGGTTCGGGATGATGGACTGCAAGGCTATGGCCACACCTATGGCATCGAACCTGAAGCGTCAGTATGATGCTTCATCTGAGCCGATTGATATCACTATGTATCGTCAGATGATTGGGTCCTTGATGTACCTGACGAACACGAGACCAGATATTTGCTTTGCGGTGAACAAATTGAGCCAGTTCCTGACGGATCCGAGGAGTGTTCACCTGGTTGCTATAAAGCATGTTCTGAGGTACCTGAAGGGTACAGTGGATTATGGGCTCAGGTATGAGGCGGATCAAAAGTTTAACCTACGGGGTTATGTTGATTCAGATTGGGCTGGCAATGCTGTAGACAGGAAGAGCACATCTGGGTGTTGCTTCAGTATGGGATTAGGTGTGATCTCATGGTTTAGCAGGAAGCAATCCTGCGTGGCACTGAGTACAGGTGAGGCAGAGTATGTTGTAGCCTGTTCAGCTAGTTGTGAGGCAGTATGGCTACGGAAGATACTGTCTGAGTTATTTGATCTCCCGTTGTAGGCTACTGGTATCTTCTGTGATAACCAGAGTTGTGTGAAGCTGTCCGAGAACCCATTGTTTCATGACAAGTCGAAACACATAGAGATCAAATATCACTATATCAGGGATATGGTGTAGAGAGGAGCTATGAAGCTTCTGTATGTTGCGACGGACGAGCAGATTGCAGATGTGCTGACGAAGCCACTAGCCAGAGTGAAGTTCGAGTACTTCAGAGAGAGGCTTGGCGTTCTTCAGATCGAGGACACTTCGAGGAAGAAGTGATGGACACATTTGCTGAATCCATTCCAAGCATGTTGGAAGGAGGATCCTTCACATGGCTGTGGATGTAAGCGCTGGATAATGGGCATCAGGATGATGTTTTGGTTTCTGCTGGATATGATCAGTTGGATCATTTTTATGTATGTATGTACGCATCATGTTGGATGCTGGATATGATCAGTTGGATCATTTATGTATGTATGCATCATGTTGGATGCTGGACATGATCAGTTGGATCATGTGTATGTATTTTGTATATGCATCATGTTGGATGCTTGGACCATGTATCTGTATATGTATCAGATGGATACATTGTATGATCAGGTGGATCATGTATGGTGATATGTATCATGTATTTGTATTTGTGTCAGGTGGATACATTGATGATCAGGTGGATCATGTATGATATGTATCAGGTAGATACTTGGTATGCATCAGGTAGATGCATTGATGATCAGGATGATCATAGATGACGAGCTTCAGGATGTTGCTCCAGATGACATGCAGCAGGATGTTGCAGTGATGATCAGGATGATCATAGATGACGAGCTTCAGGATGTTGCTCCAGATGACATGCAGCAGGATGTTGCAGTGATGATCAGGATGATCATAGATGACGAGCTTCAGGATGTTGCTCCAGATGACATGCAGCAGGATGTTGCAGTGATGATCAGGATGATCATAGATGACGAGCTTCAGGATGTTGCTCCAGATGACATGCAGCAGGACGTTGCAGTGATGATGATCAGGATGATCATGGATGCATCAGGATGATGTATGGTGAGTATCAGGATGATACTCTATGGCCGTGGATCAGGTTGTGCAGATGAGCATGTAATCCGGTGCCCTGGGAGATTTGTAGATGGCCTATGGCATGTAATATCGGTGCCCTGGGACATCTGGCAAATGCTCTTTCGAGGTTTTGCTCTGGGAGGACATGTAATTCGGTGCCCTGGGAGATCTGCAGATAGTCTTTCGAGGTTTTGCCTATGGCATGTAATAGCGCCCTGGGATATCTGGCAGATGCTCTTGCGAGGTTTTGTCCTATGGCATGTAATAGCGCCCTGGGAGATCCAATAGGTTGGGCTGTGTGCCCGTAATCAGTCCTGGGATGCTCTTGCGAGGTTTTGCCATGACCACATGTAATAGCGCCCTGGGAGATTTCAGGTCGGAGTTGTGTACCCGTAACATCCTGAGATGCTCTTGCGAGGTTTTGTGGTGGACCACATGTAATAGCGCCCTGGGAGATTTCAGGTCGGAGTTGTGTACCCGTAACATCCTGAGATGCTCTTGCGAGGTTTTGTGGTGGGGTCACATGTAATAGCGCCCTGGGAGATCCTACAGGTCGGAGTTGTGTACCCGTAATATCCTGGGATGCTCTTTCGAGGTTTTGTGACGCACGTAATAAGTCCTGAGGATTCCACAGTATGGCCAGTGATGATGAAGACCTGCAGGTGGTGGGCCTACATCCAGTATGAAAAAGGACTGGCTCTGTAGAACTTCCTATGACGAGTAGATTCAGAGATTGATTGAGATAGCAGCAGCAGTGACGATGATGATGACTCGATGACGATTATCCAGTGACGATGATCCAGAGAAGATGACTTGTGCTAGAAGAACTATGCTGAGAAATGCCTTCCTAGTTAAGAGGGAGTGTTGATGTATATGTAACTTCAGAATGTATTTCACATATATGTATATTGTATTCCTATAGAGATGTTATTATTCCTCTATACGGAAGTGTCATTATTTATATTGTAAGTGTCATAACTTATACTTGATGGGTTATTAGACCACCTTGTTTGGGGTCGGCCCTGTATAAGTCATGTGGGTCGAAGGGTTATTAGACCACCCTATTGGGGGTCGGCCATGTGGGTCAAAGGGTTATTAGACCACCCTATTGGGGGTCGGCCCAGTCAGCATTATGTTATGTGGTTAAGTTCAAGCCTACATGAGTTAGGTAAAAAGGCAAGTCAAGTCAAGTATAAATAGAGTGCGGGAGGCACTCTATTTGCTCACTCACTTCTCACACATGCACTCAAGGAGGAGTGGCACACTTATGGAAGAGGAGGATCTGCTGCTAGGTTATGGCTATCTCTCTTGGTTGGTTGTATCATTGCTCTATCTATCTCTGAGGAAGTTATTGGGGTTTTTCACCTTTATGGTTTTCCCCAAGTAAATCTTTGTGTCTCTTGTGTGCTTGCATTATTGTCTCCATGATTGATATGCTGTAGATATGCTGTACATGTTGTTCTCTCAGTTAAGATCCTAGATCATATTGAAGTAAATTCTGAAAATTTAACACTTACAATCTCCGCAGAGTAAGTTTACAATAACAATCCATGAAGAGAGAGCCCAAATGGCCTGTCTTATATATCAAAACACAAAGCTAAAACCCTAAATCGAATTGGCTTAGGAGAGAGCCAATAACAACCAACATGAAGTCGAATTCCAATCTAATCTCAGTCAAAAGGCTTGGAGTGGTAGTGAAGTGGCAAACTCGACTTTGGAGATAGCATGGGAAGCTTCACCCATCCAATGGGCATGCTCCAACAGGGATCCACGTGAGCTTCTAGGAGATATGCGTGAGCTTGAAGGAGGGATGCGTGAGCTTCTCTAGGAGTGATAAGTGGAGTTTAGATGGAAGCCAAGTCCTTGTGAATGCTCAATTAGGGGAGGGTGCCTACCATTGGCATTAATGCAACCAACCAACCCACTAATCATCTGGCACATCATAAAATTGATTTTCTAAGGAAGGAGGGCGAATTAGCTTGAAGAGATTGACTTCTGGTGATTGGATAGTGAACTGGTTGATGACTGAGATGATTGGAATCCTCTTTAATGCCTAGTGCCATGTCAATTAGCCTTTTATTTTATTCTTTTCTGATTATTTTGGAGATATTTGGAAATCTCCAAAATATTCATTTTTATTATTTTAATTAATAATTTCTCTGTAAATGGCTTTTTAGAGAAAATATTAATTATGAGGTTGAATTGACATCCGAAAGTTGGGTTTAGCTGGTCCACGGGTCATGTGTGATTTTTGGCTTATGAATCGAGCCATCAATCACTGAATTTGGACCCCGGACGACTGACGTATTACAAATTGGAATTTCTCTATTTACACTATAGAGAAATTTATTAAAATTTAAAAATAATTAAAAACCCAAATCCGACGCCTCCGGTAAAAAAATTTCGAAATTTTTTCTGAGGGTCCTAGAGACCTAGGACATGACCAGAACCTACTCTAATAGTGTCTAGTAAGCTTATATACATCAGTTGGACTCTAATAACTCCCCATGGCTCATATTTTCAAAATCGGAAATTACAGCTTTGGAGGAAGCGGAAGAAAACCTCATCGATTATAGCTCGGCTATAGGCAAAATATAATTGACAAGGGAAAAAACTCCTTGGAATACCTTAGTTGCTTAATCAAGTCATGGGGAACCGAGACACTCAAAATCCTACTAGCACACTTTATTACAAACCCCATGGGGCCATGGTCATGTCAACTGAAAACAAAAACTGGCTAGCCAAAACTGGCTAAGTACAAATGCTGGATCATCTGATACACTGGAGTACAAACATTCATCATGTTTGTTAAATGGTGGCTCTTCAGATAATCCAACTGTGGTACAAAATAGGTGATAACACATAGAATACCAGCTCATCAACTGTGGATCTCATGCATCTCATAGTGAAGGACTAGCTCAAAAAAGTACTAGAATCTACTCTGAAGACATGGTAGCCCGGGCTACTATGAATGTGATAACAAGACTCTAGAAAAGCAACTTTTTTAGCCAATTATTGTCAATTTTTCACACTTTGAGATTTAGCATTTAATTCCATTTAAAGATTTTTACTAGCCAGCCTCCAAAATCAAGTGCCTTGAAAGCTTTATGGGCTTCATATATGACTCGGTATGAATTGTCCGCCACCGTCCATAGGTGCGATGGAGTGACCACCTTGTTGTCTTGTGGGGACAAATGGCCTTACATCAAACAAGGATGAGTGCTCGTCCTTTGGCCACTAACTAGCTAATATAGATATATGTAGTAGTGTTTAATAACAATGTTCTTGCTGACTTAACATCCTTTTAGATATAGCATTTAAGTTTCGATGCATTAGTGTTTCGCAACACTATTAATAAGAATACTTGGTTTTGAGGACTAAAGGATAACAATCACTGTTACTAGAATCACACACTCCAGAGCCGAGACACAATATAACAAGGAATCTATCCAACACAGAGGTCTAGGTGGGGGAAGTCCTCGAGATCAATAGTTAAGGTGTAATTCGAGATGAAATCAAGACTTAAGCATGTTGACTATTTATAATTATTTTTTTCATTGTGTTACTTCCTAAGAATAGACTATCAATGTTGTTGAAGGACATACTGAGAGTTTTGTTGTACACTAGATTATAAGTTTATGGAAGGATGGATTGTTAAGTATATTGTAGAACAACACGCTGATATTATTGTAGAATAGACTGTTGAGTTGATGAGAGAGTAGGCTATTGAGTTGCTTGTAAAAATAGATCGTTATGACAGATGAAGATAACAGATGGATGGGGAAGTGACTGATGATGCCACGGATAGCAAAATCCCTACAAAAGGGAATGACTGAGTCCATACTTATAAAGTAAGGGCATGACCCACGAGTATACACAAGAATCTCCTACTCATAGTAATTGACCACTTCTACTCTAAACAAGAAGTAAGAATAGCATAAAGTATTGCCAATAAACAAATCATCATATACCCAGTCAAAACTACCTAGATAAATGAAAGAGCACATCAGCAGTCCAAATGCACAAATCATATACCTACTGGATCATATACCTGATTCCCTGATCTAAACAACCGAAATCATATTGAAGCACTGCAGCTGAATACATCATGGGCATTGCCATCAATATGCTCTGAATGATAGAAGAATGGCTAGCTCAGTCATCGACCTGGGGCCATGTCCTGGCATGAGACTGTCAAATGTACAAGCTCTGGATCCATTGAAGACATGAGAATGATCATCAAAATGCTGCTCATCATCATCTGAGCTCATCCAAAATGTGCAAAGGACTGGCTCAAAAATATACTACGAACTGAGTTGCAATCATGGTAGCCCGGCTACTATGGATGTGAAAACATCTGGCTCTAGTTGGGACAAGTGCTCTAAGGGAGAGAGTGCTTGAGAACCTCAAAAATATTTAGTCCACAACACTCACTGCATCAATCCACGATCCTGCACTCGAGCTCTTCGTCATTATCTGATGTACACCTATAATCCGCACAAGGCAAAGTGCTATACCAATCTCACAGACCGGTTGTCACTAACCCGCATATATATATATATAATAAGCATAAATAACAGTACTAAAACAAAATACTAAAAATAAACTGATGGAAATAACATGTTGTAAATAAAATGCTAATCTAACAACTAACAAGTTTTATTTGACTACAGGTAACAAAGAAAGTTAATAAAATGAAAAGACAAAGGGCCAGATTCAAACGCAAAGCAGAGAAAAACAAGGTGCTAGACTCAATGGCATGGGTACAAAAGAAAAAGGGTGCCAGACTCAATGGCATGGGTACAAAAGAAAAAGGGTGCCAGACTCAATGGCACAGGCAACTAACTATTACTCAAGGGAGCTTATCCAGTTTCCTACCTACCCTATGCTATACAATCAAGGGAAGTCTAGACTAAGTTAAGTCAGGGATGTATTCCCTGAGCTCATGTTGTTTGATAGGGAGCATAATAAGTTGTCCACTGTTGGTAGAGAGATAACAAGAGTCACCAACACAACACACTATCATGAAAGGACCCACCCATATGTCATTAGATCCCCTAGATTTGGTGTAAAATAGATGGTTAGGCACAATTACTTGATTTCCAATACAAAATCGAGGACGGTTCACAAATTCAGGGATGACCTAAATGTCACGGATTAGGATGGGAGAAACTTCAACATTATTTTGTGAAGGTGGACTTGTTATTCTCAAGTTCCTTTGAGGACGAACTGCATCAAAACAGGGTGGACCTCCATCTATAGGAATGGAAACCCTACCAATAAGAACTTCCTGAATCACTCTTCTCCTCCTATGTCTTTCATTCAGTTCATTATCCTATGGATGAATGATTTACTTGGGAGTTCCCCCCACAGTCCAAAAGTCTCTGACAACCTCTTCAGTGTCCTCTTCCAAGGGAGATGGTATAATATGTTCTTCATTACTTCTACTGCTACCTTCTCCGGATGGGACTGGAACAACCATGCCTTCTAAACTTGAAGGATCAATCGTGGGTGGTGCAGAATGGTTCAAGGCCATGTCTCGAAACCTCTGAGCTTCTAATTCTAAGAATGTTGGCGAGGGAGTAGGAATGTGAGATGTATCACTAGAATGCGTATTTCCCTCACCACTAGGTAACTCACGGGGTAATAAGAAACTAGGGACATTTCTTAAATGAGGATGTGTCGATGAAGGCTCACCTTCGCTGGTTGTACTGGTGATAGGAGGAGTTTCCTGAAAGATAGCAAGGTTATTCAACGAAAACTCTCCTTCAGGGGCATTATGTACCAGGGCATGCTCTTGCCAACTGATAGAGTTGTCACTAACTCGCCTTAGTATGCCTTCTTCCATAGACATATGAGATAAATCTCAAAGCTTAACTGGAACGGGAAATCACAATAATGTTTTTGTCAAGATGCAGAAAATATTATTTGGCCTTCTCGAAGAATTCATAGTCCACAAGAAAGGCGCTCTATGGCATTTAACTCCATACACACAATCTAAAACTGCATTATGATCTTGAAAGAAGTCGATCTCCCAAAGTGATGCCCACTCACCTTGTGTGTTCGAGATAACACAAGTCTTTTCGCTTCTCTAAGTTCTTCGTGATTTAAGGCTTTGACTACACCTTGTCTTCCTTTTTCCTCATCTCAGCTTGCTCTTTGTACATGGGTTTCCAAACCAACAACATATCTTTAGCTAATTTTCAGGTGCACACCACTTTAGCTTTTACCACTTTCAAGGATAGTATGGACCTAGATTTCACCTCCTTTTGGTAAAAATCTGCAACCTTCTTAGCATCATAACATTTCTTTTTGTGATATGTTAAGAAGGCTTTTTTGGCATTTTGGCAAGTCCATTTTCACAATGTTGGTCTTGTACTCTCTAATTTTCTCAGCATCTTTCCTTACCACAACATTTGGATATTCCTGTATGGACAACTTTTAGAGTACCTTGTATTCAATAACCTCATAACCATCTTCCTTTTCCAAAACCTTTACATAACAATGTTGTAATGTACCTATTTCAGATAAGGACAACCATTGTATGGCTAGCCGCTAATGTGTCTTGTTACGTTGGTGATGTTTTTAAAGAAAAACCAAGTGCTTAGGGATAGAAATAACTGTTCATATTTGTTTGAGTATTTGGAATGCCTTCAAAGTTTTGATATGGTGTCAACTGGTCACAAATTGCAAGATAACAACAACATCAAGATAGTTATTTAATCCTCATCTCATGGGCAACATCACCTACAAGCAGACTTCTTAAAGAAGTGATTTCTTTCAGCCTAGCTCTTTTGTACGAATACCTCCTTGCATGGTTTTCAAGCATGGTCCTGTAATATTCTTCAGATATTTCAAGATCACAATCTACATCATGGCATGCAAATGCATCATAACCAGCCTCTACTTCATCCTTGTTTCTCTTTTCCTTTATTATTAAATGTGATAGTAAATTTGATGGCCTCTTGGTGTTACTCCCACTTTCATGTTCAATCATCGCTTCCAAACTTGTCCCTTTGTTTACTATACATTCCACTGTACTGCGAAAACACTTTTATTGACCCATAACACACATGCTAAGACATAATTATTGTTAACAGTGGCTCCACAACGGGACAATATGCCCCTGTGGGATGTTGAGATCCCAACAGACTCCCATGATGCTTTTTCTGAAAAATGAATCAACTTGTTAGCGTCATATCCCTAAGGTTGGATAAGACCTTTGATACTCAGGACTTGACCTCAGGAGAAATACATGCTGGGATTGTGATCGATGCATAAACTTTCCTAAATCCCAGCAAAGACGTACCCCTAATTCTTAGAAGCATACTTGTACTGACACTAAAACCACCCCCGAGTCTTATCCAAACTTTGACCTAACACAAATGAGTCCCGAACCTGTTTTTACTCAACGAATCAATAACATTCATGCATACCCAATTTCCAGAGTGACAAAAGAAACTAACCTATGACAAAGGTAAAAACAAACCAACCCCCTAGTGTTGGGACTGCTCATATGAATGCAGAAGAAATTATTAGTAATGAAAAGACTTGCAAGAAACATAAAATAGAAACATAAGTGAAATGCATGTAATGAAAGAAATTCCCAGTAAAAACAAAATTTTTGCCACTAACCTACACCAATACCCAAAACAAATATACTCCTTTTTTCTTTTTCTTTTATTTTGTGGCCCTTTAATAACTACCCATTGACTGAAAGTTGCTTCTCTTCTCCATCCAGATCAGTTAATTGGAAACAATACTTTCCCAGCTTTTGCGTTGATTTCGAAAGGGCCCAAGGAGAGGTTGTCGAATTTACCATGTTTCTCTGGCTTCCCATATCTTCAACCTGCAACACTTGATTCTTAAGCTTCTTGTCGAAGGCTTGCTTGATTTTATTCTGGTAGTCAATGAAGTGATCATAAGCATGCCTACAGTTCTCATCCAAATGAACCAAAGCATTGACCTGGGCTTGTAATGCCTCTGGATTAGTAGCAAACTACTGCAATAATTTATACTAGTAATCCCAAATTAACAGGAAACACTATTCAAAGCATAAACCAAATCGAAGGGACTCTTACCAATAGCACGTTTTTTGGTAATGCGATCAACCCATAAGGCATACTTTATTTTGTTGTCGCTAACTACTATTGTTGTTCCCGACATTCCTCTTAATGATCTGCGATAAGTTCTTATTGCTTGATTCATCGAGGCCATTTCCCTATGGATAGTAATTAAACGAATGTGAGAGAACAATGCCATATTGTGCAAATAAATGAATGAGCTCTTCAGATCTAAACATAGTACCATTGTTTGTAGTTATCTCGGTTGGTACTCCGAACCTTTTGACTAGATGTGTCTCAGAAGATGATCAATGGGGAACTGCCTCTACCCATTGAATGAAGTAATATGTAGCTGTTAAGATCCATTTAAAACCAATACTGGAATTTTCATGGAATTCTCCTATAAAGTCCAATCCCCACTGCTGAAAGGGGTATCCACGATTACTGGTTCCAAAGGTAAAGCAAGTAACCTTTGGCGTCCTGTAAACTTTTGACATTCGTCACAAGAGCATACAAATTTGTGGACATTTGCAAATAAGCTAGGCCAAAAGTAACCGACCTTCATGATTTTGTGAGCTGTGGTTCTAGCAGCAAAATGCCGCCCACAAACACCAGAGTGCAATTCGTCCATTAGTTCTTGAGCCTCTGTGGAATCTACACATCTTAGGATCACCCCATCGGGGTTCCTCTAGGCTAAACCATCATTAGTTAAACAATATTACATGGCTTCTAACTTAAGAGATTTCTGTTTATTTTTATTCAAATGAGAGGGGGACATGCTAAATTGTGTTAAATAAAATGATAAATCAACATACCATTCATGTTGTTGCAATTGACAAAAATTTGCACATTTCTCGATTGGGTTTTCCTCTACCTGTTTTATTGTCTTTTCAACTAATACAAGGCTGCTTCCTGCCATTAGTTTTAGTTTCGTCAACCCTTGCTCCCTTACCAACTTTCTTGGCTTGAGTTCCATATCATATTCTTGTATTTTAGCAATCCAACTACCTCGTTTTCCCTAGCATTCCTGTTGTGACTAAATCTGCTTCACCATCATAGCATGAGGCAAGTAAGCCACGACTTTAGCGTTCCAAATATATTCTCAAAATCGTTTTACCACTTGAACCAAGGCATAAGCCTTCTTTTCCATGGCGGTGTATTTAAGCTCAGCCCCCTTTAAAGGCTTTGCTCATAAAGGCTATAGGCTTCTCGAAATAGAGGAAAAGGAAAAACATTGTAATTCTTTACTGTAATCTAGGCTTACCAATATCGAAGCCCGACAAAGAGCTTGTTTGATGTTTTCGAATGCTTGTTTCGCTTCCTAAGTCCAAGATATATCCTATCCTTTTTTTTAGCATACTTGAAATGGCATAAGTAGTTCAGTGAAATTAAGCACTGTTTTACCCTACTTTGAGTAATTTTCTCTCTTTTTTTGGTATATGTAGGCTACAGTTTCCCTCTCTAGCACTAATTCTTCTATTTTCCCACACAACTAAAACGAAAGCACTCAACATGCATTGAAACACTCTTCCTGGAAATGAAACACACTCACACTTGCAAGAAGTAATCACACTTGCAGGAAATAAACACTCTTGCAAGAAGTAAACACACTTGCATGAAATAAAAACACTTGTATGAATGATGGTAATCTATTTATAGTAACAACAAAGGTTAATGATATTGATAATGTAGTAACAACAATCATAAACTAATAGATCAAATGTTTAACAAATAACAAACTATTATATTCTCCGTAAATAACAAATAACATAATAATATTAGATCAAATGTTTAACAAATAACAAACCATTATATTCTCCATAAATAACATAATAACAACACATGTCCGTAAATAACATAATAACAATACATGTCCAGGGAAGTGGGCCCTTCCTCCCTTGAACAGGGCTGCCAAGAAGAACTCAAATACTACAAATTAACTCTTCACATGAAATCAACGTAGCTACTCTTTATTACCGAACTTTTCAGAAAGGTTACAACAGAATTACAATCTCATCTCTGTCTCAATATTACTCTTGTCCAACCCTCATAACAGGGAAGAACTATCCTTCTTATAGATATTCTCAGATAATATTAGAAAATAAAATATTAGAATGGTCTTGAGAATCTTTTGAAGGACAAAAATAGATAGCAAGCTGTATCTTGTTCAAAGCATTACAAATAACACAAAAGTGACTCAATCTGCCACATATACCCTCTTAGAAGAGTGGCAATGTATCCCTTGTGATTTCCTTCTAGTATCACATATACCCTCTTAGAAGAGTGGCAATGTATCCCTTGTGATTTCCTTCTAGTATTATATTGTACAGGAATATCAACTATGGATTACATAGGAGTAACAGCAGATGGAATATACAAAAATATAAGTGTTTAGAACGCACAGGAGTAACAACAACCAAACTATACAGGAGTAATAGTAGTTGGAAGTTACTAGAGTAGCAACAACCAAACTATACAGAAGTAATAGTAATTGGAAGTGACTAGAGTAGCAACAACCTTGAACAACCTACGATCAAAGATACTACCAAACACTTCATAAGCAATCTTATGAGTTATTAAGCTCCTCAATATCCTCATTATTAATCAAAATAACACATACCTCAATGCATTCCATAGAGTCATGGTCAATATATCATCAAAAAGAGGTTAAAAGATATCATTAGAACAAGGTAAAAGGATGGAAAAAAGGTGACATTTCCAATACCCCTCAACATAAAAGAAAAACATCTCATCGCAATTACAATAACATCTCATCATAAAAGAAACACATGCACAATAGGCCATTACCTCACGAAATATCATCATAAGAAATATCACTACATCATATCTTTATCAAAGATATAACATGCTATCATGGTATGTTGTAAAAAAGAATCCCATCAACATGGAACCACATGCTAAATACCATATGTGATCTTAAAACAACATAACATGACAATAATCTAAACAATTAAAAAAAAATGCAGAATAATTAAACATCACCAGCATTCTTCTCGTGCTTAATTATCTACCAAATAAAAGTCACTAGCATGCATAAATATATGAGTAATGCTTATTGGATATCACACCTAATGAAAGAAATACCTTCAAAACATCCATACATTATATGGACTTTATCAATCTAGGTTGACCCTACAAAAGTTTATGATGGGATACCTTCATGATATAGTATGAGTGACAAGTACATGATATAGTATGAGTGACATGTGGTAACTTCAAGATTTTGATAATATTTTGATCATCATTTCACATCTTGTAACAATAAGACTAATATTTTGTAGGGGCAGGTATAGTCGACGCTCCACTATCATCTCTCATATATTCCCTTATTTGAGTACACTTTAATTTTCAGGCAAGCCCCCCATCATCTAGAGCCATCTCTAGGCATGTAATTGTTTCCACATAGTGTAAACAATTACAATTCGGTGAAGTTGGCAATAATATATTACTATCCTTACTAGCATGCCTTAAATTTCTAATATTAAAATTGCATTCCCATTTCTATCATGAATGGCATTTATCATTAACTAACCATCTCTTTACTTTCTCTTGTATATATTTCGATCATTTCCCAAAGTTCCAATGCCACTTCGCATCTATAGCTTAACTCGTTCCAAGGATTTCTATAGCTAATAACATTTGAAGTGACATTTGAAGTGTGGAACATTAGGTCATTGTTATTTAAGTTTTATGCCACGCTAATCCACCGTTATGGAGGAATGGTTAAGCCCTAATGATTTATTCATCATATGTGACTATCATTGTTCACTCTCAAAAGGATTAGCTCCTCTAATCCAAATACACAACTATTCACAAGATTACAAACCCGTTACTCTTCATGTTAGGTGTTTTCTCATCAATCTCTAAGACTCAGCCTATCCTAAAGTATATTATTAAGTTTTATGCCACGCTTAATCCACCTTTATGGAGGATTGTGAATCCGTAGTATTGTGTAATTCTGGCCCTGAATTGTGATTACTAGAGTTGAGTTCTGCACACAGTCGATTTGAAAGGTAGGGAGACCGCATCCACGCTTTCCTACACCGAAAGGATACGATATATTCCTAGTCCCACATTTGGACGCGCAATACTGATATTGCGCGTCCAAGCATAAGGAGCAGGGGAATAGAGAGGCACAGAAGGCAGTAACGATAAGGAAGAAGAGGTGTGGAGGCAGGGAAGGCAGAAGGCGAGGAACATATAATTCCATCGGGAGACAATGAGATGATAAGCATAGAATTTGGCGTTGGGAAAACAAAAATGATCCCCGCACAGCAAGAGATTGAGCGAGTCTTAGATAATTGAAGAATGTCTATAAAACTGAACAAAATAAACTTTAAATTAGTTTTAGCATAAATGTTCAATCATTTAATATAGATCCAATGCTTCCCCTTTCCCCTCCCGGTCAACGTGAACCAGTAGACAATTAATTCCGTTGGCTCTTTAGTACTCCAGAATTGATCATTTCAACATATAAGTTTGAAAGAAAGAAATCATAGAAGAAACCGTGCAAAAGGAGTCTTGGGGTTTTCTATTATAAGATATGTCTTGATATCACGAGAGGATACAGATTGGATTTGGGCATAGTAGTATAATTTGGTTGTATTGGTATTTTTTGTAGAAATTTGGAACAAATTTGAATTCGTCAAATATTTGGTGTAGGTGTAATACGGATACGAATTATTAGTGGACAATTAAATTTTGAAAACCAATTTAAGAATAAAACAATTTTTTTAATTATTTAAACATTATAAAATAGAAATACCATTCAATTTCATACTTTTTTATTAAAATAACTATGAATAAGTAAGTGTCTAATTTCATACTTTTTTATTAAAATAACTATTAATATGTAAGTGTCTACTATGACATTTCCATATCCAAAATTATTGAGATTTCATATTTTTGTTTTTTAAATATAGATAAAATTTTATTATATAAATGTTTATATATATTTCTGATATATTTGTAAATATTTGATTAAAAATAATTTATATAAACAGGCTACTTCAATATTTAATGATTACTAAATATTTTCATTACTTATTTTTTAAGTATCTAATAATATTGATAATTTGTTTGGGAAAGAAAAAGTTATGAAAAAATCTTTGATGTGAAGAATAGCCATTTGCATAGAATGGACAGCTTCGTGAGCATGGAGCATGGAGTATATTATTAAGTTTTATGCCACGCTTAATCCACCTTTATGGAGGAATGGTTAAACCCTAACGATTTTAACGATTTACATCATATGTGACTATCATTGTTCACTCTCAAAAGGATTAGCTCCTCTAATCCAAATACACACTATTCACAAGATTACAAACTCATTACTCTTCATGTTAGGTGTTTTCTCATCGATCTCTAAGACTCAGCCTATCCTAAAGTATATTTTCCTTTCAAGTTCTATACTCAAAAGTATATTTTCCTTTCAAGTTCTATACGCAAAAGTGGATAATTGTTATACTTAAACATTTAAACCTTAACCTCTTTCCCAGTCTACAACTTGTCATCCTTCACCAGTTGTGAGTGCTAGTTTATGAGTTCTTACTTGACACCTCAAATTATATTAGTCATGACTCTTAGTTATCCTTCATGTTGTTCAAGACACTCATCAATATCATTAAGAGAGATGAGAGAGATGAGAGAGATTTCCACTTGATTGAGGCAATCCTTTGTCATCTTTAAACAAATTTTCCGTTGGATTTATTACCATTTCATAATTCCAACTCAATACTATCCACTAGGTACACCACAAGGGAGTCATATGAGCTTTAATTAACTATTCTTCACTTAGAAGCTTATAAAATAAGAAACTCAGAGAATGATTTATTTCTTCACCAAGGGAGTCATATGAGCTTTCATTAACTCTTCTTCACTTAGAAGCTTATAAAATAAGAAACTCAGAGAATGATTTATTTCTTCACTTAGAAGCTTATAATATCACATCGCCTATATTATATTATAATTGGTAATATTAAATGGCATAATTATTAAGATGTTCCCTTTTATAGAAGCGGCGATGGAGTAAGTTAAATGTTAGACATTTGCATTTTTCTCGCAAATTTTGTGGAAATTTGATGGTGTGATTTATGTTGAAATAACAATTTTTATTTTTGGAATTGCAATTTCAATTGCAGAAATGGATGAAGTGCCCTCAATTACCCCTAGGCACTCCAATTATACAATTCCAACAACCTAAAACTGCAATTCCAACAATTTCAGTTAGATTTTGCCTAAAAAAATGGTTAGAAAGTAGATGCAAATCATCTGACATTGAGCTTACTTCTTGCAACAATGCATCTATTGTTGATACCTGAATATGAACCACTGAATCAAATCCAATGGTAATATCAAGGTCCTTATGGAAAAGAGATAAAATTCGTATCTTTAGATTTAAAAAATAATACCCATAACATACAACGTAAACACAAATATATCTCACCCATTGGATGGTCATAGTGCCTATCCGGGCCATCTGTCCAATATAAAGCACCATACAACAAGGATGCCAAAAGGGGTATTTAGCACTCTTCCGTATGTGATGGAGAAGCTATCAATGGGGAAGCTAGCGAAGGAGAAGCTATTCCGTATGTGATGGAGTATGCGAGGTGATATTAGCGCCTACAGCAATCAAAAAGTGAAGGCCCTCAAGAGCTCGGGTTGAAGGCCCTCTCCTCTTCAATTGTCAATGGTGGTCACTCTAAGTTAGTGGCAAATAAATTCTTGATGAGGTCACTTTAAGTTAGTGTCAAAGAGATTCTTGATGAGGATCATATGTTGAGAAACATTGAACCAGAATCATCTAGGGTTGAGTTCTCCCAGGACAATATCTAGGTGGTCCTCAGCGCGCACACTTCAGTGCAAAAAAATCGCATCGATTCGGAGCACCTTCTTTTATCTCCACACCACATCTAGTTCTCAACCCCACTATTAAGAGCAAGAGGCAAGGAAAATTCAGTGAACTCCGTGAGAGTGTAAGCGTGTGAAGCACCCAGCTACCCATCTAGTCTTGACTCCTATATAGCCTATTACCTATGAGTGTTTCATCAACGTCAACTTGGTCAATGCTTTTAGTATTATTTCCATAATCATACCACCTCTATTTGTTGTCGTTCTGACTCGTACATTCATTCATTTGACTGCTGGGCTGTTACAACTTTCCCTACGAAGAGAGGAGAGTGACTCACCACATTTTGTGGTCAAGGAAAGGCAAAAGCTGAGTAGTACTGGTAATTCCACTTCTGGGTAGGCAGAAGCTGAGCAGTACTCGTAATTCCACTTCTGGGCAGGGAAAAAACTCCCTCCTAAGTAATCATTCTAGGTGCTACATTAGGAAAGAGGCTTAGATAGACCGAATATCGGAATACACAAACCCCAAGTATGAGTTGTGAAAGTATGCCCAATTTCTTGTACTCGCTCCCACAAAGTGTTTTTCCTAGAACAAAGTATTATGCAAGGGAATCGTTCTTGCCACCCTACTACCACCCATTATGACCACCCTTTGCTCGTTGCTCTAAATCTTTTATTTTGCTAACACGTGGTGCATCCGCTGCTGTCCACTCGTTGCACCTCGATGCTGTCCATCCATCACTCCCTCTCGAGTCTCCATCTGTCAACCTTGTCCTATGGAAGCAATTGACTTGTTTTTTCTGTCACATTGAGGATTTGCAACATCTATCATTGTTATTTTACCGTGGAAGCTATTGAAGCAAGCTCTCATTAATGGTCGAGATACTGGCAACTGTGAAGTGCATTATCAGAGATGCCAATGATGTTTTTATCGTTCCTGCACAACATTGTAGGAGGAATGAAACATGCTCTCTCTGAACCGAAAGTGGAAGCAGATTGTAATCCAGTCACAGTTGACATCATAGCCTAGCCCTCGGGGCATTCTTCGCTGCTATAATTAAAACCCACGTTAACATGAGAGTTGCCTTTGAAGTTAAAGCAATTTTCATCTACATGAATAAATTTAAGAGGACCCTGCAACAGTTGCGTGCTCATATAAGTTTCTCATGGAGAAGAAAGATGAGATTAAACATTACTTGTAGATGGAGGGACAAATCCTCCTGTATTATTATTATTATTATTATAGTTGCAGCAGCAACATAATTTATTATATCTAAGGCTAGGAGGAGCAGTATTAGTAGCCTGTGGAGTAATAAGTTTTTGAGGTGGTCGATGGATTGTCGATGATAGAGGAGGAGGATATTGCCACTAGGGAAGAGGACTTGCAATGAGAAGGGTCTGCAGCAATGGACCTACCCTCATAACTGCTTTAACAAACTTTCCTCTCTCCGGTAGTGCAGAGTTCAAATTTTGTTCTGCTTTAATATCATCGTCCGTAATCAGACTATTCACGGAAGCCAGCATAGATGAATGAGGGTTTATATCAAATTTAAATGAGCCATCTGTTCTTGCCACTGATCTTGCATTGATATAATGTGCAGCTAGTTGGTTGTTGAGGCTGATACACTGCTCTCTTGTTTCGTCTCTTTCTCTCCTGGTGCTCTGCACAAGTTCTTCCAGATGCTCAATCAGATTTTCAATAAGTTGTGGAGGTGGTCGATGGATTGGCGATGATAGAGGAGGAGGATATCGCCATTGAGGAAGACGACCTACAACGAGAAGGGTTTGCAGCAATGGCCCCGCCCTCATAACTGCTTCAACAAACTTTCTTCTCTTTGGTAGTGCAGAGTTCAAATTTTGCTGTGCTTTAATATCATCGCCCGTAATCAGACTATTCATGGAAGCCAACATCTAGATTAATGAGGGGTTATATCAAATTTAAATGAGCCATTTGTTCTTGCCAATGATCCTGCATTGATATAATGTGCAGCTAGCTGGTTGGTGAGGCGGATTCATTGCTCTCTCATTTCGTCTCTTTCTTTCCCGACGCTCTGCACAAGTTCTTCCAAATGCTCAATCAGATCTTCATGGGATACTGGAAATCAGATGCCCATGAAAATCTGATTGAGCATCTGGAAGCACTTGTGCAAAGTGCCAGGGGAGAAAGAGACGAAACAAGAGAGCAGTGTATCAGCCTCACCAAGCAGCTAGCTGCACATTATACCAATGCAGGATCAGTGCCAAGAACATATGGCTCATTTAAATTTGATATAACCCCTCATTCATCTATGCTGGCTTACATGAATAATCTGATTATGGACGATGTTATTAAAGCACAACAAAATTTGAACTCGGCGCTACCGAAGAGAGGAAAGTTTGTTGAAGCAGTTATGAGGGCGGGGCCATTACTGTAGACCCTTCTCGTTGCAGGTCCTCTTCTCAGTGGCGATATCCTCCTCCTCTATTATCAGCAATCCATTGACCACCTCCACAGCTTATTACTCCACATGCTACTAATGCTGCTCCTCCTCCTCCTCCTCCTCCTAGCCTTAGATTTAATGAATTATGTTGTTGCTGCAACTATAATAATAATACAGAAGGATTTGTCCCTCCATCTACAAGTAATGTTCGATCTCATCTTTCTTCTCCATGGGAAGCTGATTTGAGGACATAATTGTTGCAGAGTCCTCTTAAATTTATCCATGCAGATGAAAATTGCTTTAACTTCAAAGGCAATGCTCATGTTAACGTGGGTTTTAATTATAGCAGCGAAGAATGCCCTGAGGGCCAAACTATGATGTCAACTGTGACTGGATTACAGTCTGCTTCCAATTTCAGTTTAGAGAGAGCATGTTTCATTCCTCCGACAATGTTGTGCAACAGAACGATATAAACATCATTGACATGTATGATAATGCACTAAAAGGTTACCAGTATCCTGACCATTAATGAGAGCTTGCGATCTTAGATTATCCTATGGAAGCAATTGACACGTTTTTACTGTGGATTTGCAACATCTAGCGTTGTTATTTTACGGCTTGCTCTAGCCTTTTCCATCTACCTTGGAGATGTACCTTGGAGATGTGGGGGATATCGCTACAGAATATTTCTTCAATGGAATTTACACTGGGGCTTATCATACCTGTGCAGAAATTAATTTCCTAGCGACTATATTCTCTAGCTTTGCCCTTCCACGTAATATATACCCACTATTTATTTTTGCTTAATGCTTCGAGTATGAATTCTGACTATGTATCAAAATAGTCTTGTTTTTAACGGACTTTGACATTCTTTTGGGTTTGTGATTCAAGTTTCAGGGAATTGGGTTTTGACTTCTTTTAACAGGACTGTCTGACCAATATACTTTATAACAAAGATTTTATTCCCCATGGCCATGTTGATTGGTTCAATAGTGCCATCCATGCTTTTTACACCTTTGAGGAAGGAAGCATGGCTAATACTTCACCTATCATCATGTAGTGTTGCTGCAACATTGTTCTTGGAGATTCCTAATTTATTGAAGAGGTCTTATCTTATATAACACTTTTACAATAGTTTTACAATGTGTTCACCTTATCGTACTTAGATATCCTTAGAATTAACCTTTCCATCGTCGAACACCATATTTACACATTAATAGACATTATATTTTATAAAGTCATCACAAATAATAATATTTTTTATTATATTTTTTTTTAAGTTGATTGGATATAATAATATTTCTTGATATTTTTTATTATGTTTTTTTAAGTTGATTGGATAGAAGTTTTAGTTTTGACAAAAATATTACAGGAGTAAGCAACTCATTTCATGGCAGGTAAGTAACCAACAAAAAGAGTGATTCACATAAAAAAAACGTTTCACATCAGAAACCAATTCGAGTGTTTCACATCTTTCAATGAGTCTGGTTGATCGACTAATAAACCTTAAACTAAGCAACTCATTTCATGGCAGGTAAGTAACCAACAAAAAGAGTGATTCACATAAAAAAAACGTTTCACATCAGAAACCAATTCGAGTGTTTCACATCTTTCAATGAGTCTGGTTGATCGACTAATAAACCTTAATAATAAACCTTAAACTAGATTCATATTAAGATCACAGAAATATCAAGAAATAAAAATTAGAAAATAAAAATATTTAGTTTGATTACTTAAAAAACAACTAAGAACCTAAAGCTTCTATCCAATCAAATATTAGAAAATATTAAGAACTTAAACGAGTTTGATTTCTAATATTTGACAAAAATTAGAAAATAAAAATATTTCACATACATTTTCATTTGGGAGAAATATTTCGGACATATCACTTATAGAACCTGACAAATCTGACATATGTCAGACTACGATTTTCCAAATTTGTTTGGGAGAAATATTTCGGACATATCACTTATAGAACCTGACAAATCTGACATATGTCAGACTTTTCGGACATATCACTTATAGAACCTGACAAATCTGACGTATGTCAGACTACGATTTTCCAAATTTATTTGGCCTTTCTTTATTGGATGACTTCTCTCTCACGCGAAGTGAAGAGCCTGCACTTTCTAGAGTGTATTTTCTATATTTTAATAGAGAAAATGTTGAATGCCATGCGCACCAGGGTAATGTCTCTATTCTATCATCAATAATTGGATAGGATTTCTCCACTCTTACATTCAATAGCCATACCCGTTTTTATTAGGATAGGTCGTTCTATGTCATTGGGTCGACAAGTTATAAAAGAAGCTTAAATATTTAATACCCATTGCAAGTATGATCATACTGTATAATTCCTGGGTTATTGTAGATGAGTTTTCACACTAGATTTTTCATTTGTAACAGTCCTCTTGTTATTATGATGTCTTTGCTAACTGAGGATCGATCAATAGTCATAGAGAATTAGCCATCGATTCCTGAGCTATGATTTTACGATCTGAATCTGAGGGAAGTCCTGAGTTAAGATTCTATGATCTTAATATGAATCAAAGTACTTTGAGGTTTATTAGTTGATCAACCAGACCTGTTGAAAGATGTGAGACACTCCAATTGGTTTCTGACATGAATCGCTCTTTTTGTTGAAAGATGTGAGACACTCCAATTGGTTTCTGACATGAATCGCTCTTTTTGTTGGTTACTTACCTGTCATGAAAGGAGTTGCTTAAATGCATTGAATTGGGACACGACTCGAGCAAGCTCAATTTTTATGCTAGAAGCTCTGGCGGGAGAGAGAAAACACTCCAAATGGTTAGAAAGTATATTCTACATGCTATGACTTAATCCAAAGGCCAAATGGGTGACGGAGGAAGAAGAAGAAGTGTGCACTAATTAAGTTTTCATTCTCCCACTCCTGCTTGCTGTATTTTATTTGTTTTCATATTATTTTGTTATTTTCGTTTTCTTTCTTGTGTTGCTTTATTTGTTTTCATATTATTTTGTTATTTTCGTTTTCTTTCTTGTGTTGCTTTATTTGTTTTCATATTATTTTGTTATTTTCGTTTTCTTTCTTGTGTTGCTCACTTTAGATCTCTTCCTGTTGCTTGTTGGATTGTATGTTTCTGTGATTTTTGTAGGTGCACCACATTTTGTTGTATCATTTTCTATCTTCTTGATGTCATATCCATGATCATCCCATGGCTTCACCAAAAAACCTACGGCAGCTTGGAGTGCATTAAAATGAAGCAATGGAAATTGAAGCTCAATCCATCCCTAAGGTGATCACAAATTTTCCCATGTAATATTATTTTTTTTCTGTCATTGGAAAGCAAAAATTAGTTTAATTTTGACCTCTCTTAAAATGTCTTTATGTCTTCTGATATTAATTTTACATACAGCCATTTTTAAACAGATTTCATGGTTATCATTGAGGATTAGGTGAAGCTAGTTTAAAATTTAAATATTAATGACACTGTTTGTTTTGATGATGTTCAATATTATGTCTTTGACTCCATTTATGTATTCCTTTAAACGTTACTTACATTATGTTACCGCTAGGATAAGTATGGTTTGCATCGGATACCGTCTCAGTATTACTCCTATGGACTGCTGCTGAGATGCGACAAATTCTATTGAACAAGGGTCCGTGGGGCTCCTCTGCATTCTTATTGCTCCACACAATGCAATGGACTATGGGCTTGAGGTTGGATATATTCATTGCTCTCAGCGAGGGACAAATTCTTTGAATCATAGCAAGATTGAAGATGGGTCTATAACATGCTTGGGACCAATCCATGAGGGCGTAAAATAACACAGTTATGGGTGATGTTACAAACTTACAACTGTATGTCGAGAATGAGCTTGGTTTTATGTGACTTAAATGTTGATTGTTGATGCCATGTGTGAGAGAGATCACACCATGATTATTCCATGCATCACATTGGGTCAGTGTCATTTCCATAGGCATTCAAAAATTTGCTCTCATGCATAGGGGTAGTTGTTAATAATCTCCCATTTCTTTTAATATTCCAATGTCGACGTTTGTTGTTGGGTTGGCTTGCTCAATAATGTTATTATTTTGTCATCTCAAGGCTTGGAAGTATGATATTTTTTCAAAGGTTGTTGCAAACAACAACCAGGCAAACTCTCTAGTTTAGATTGACTGAGTATCCAAGGGATTGTTGAGTAATGCATGTGAACAACAATTATTGAGTCCCCTAGAATAATAATATGTTTGATTCCCATTTATGAGATGAGTAGTATTCCTTCGTAAATAGATGAAAGTTTTGTTTGATTATTAGTTGTCACTTCAATACTCATGTATAAGTTAGTACCCATATTCATTAGAGATCATGGATGATCCCCAAAATCCTACCACCCCTAATTTTTATTAATAATTTTACCATTAAAATACTAAATTTAATATACCAAATTTAAATAAAAAACTATGTTTTATAATTAAACTTTTTATTTTTCAATTTTATCTTCGAAGTTTATCTTGGTATCATGGTGTCATTATTTTGGGACGCAACGGTAATTACATCTCTTTCTTTTACATTTGATAAATGCATTTTAATCATAATATTAATAATAATAATATTTATAATATTAATAATAATATTTTTTTAATGTTATAAGCATATTTTTATTTAAAAACTAAATCTCTTAAAATTAATTTTATTATTATATTTATGTTTTATATTAAAATAATTTATCTTTTTAACTTATTTTAGAAATTTTTTTTTTTTTTTGATGATCTTCAATTTTATTTAAAAATGTTTAAAATATGTTCTCATAATTAAAAACTAAAAATAATAATAAAATACTTCATAATAATTCCTAGATGGGATGCTAGGGTAGGGCACCTTTCAAGCCTCTTGGTCGACACAGGATGATATCATGGAGTGGGCATGTGGCACCTCACCCTCCACAACAATAGACATGTCGTACCCTCCCACCACCTATTGCCATTACTCAAGTGCATGTTGAAGGCTTCAGGCGCGAGGGAGTACAGTCACAGGAACGTGAGAATGATGAGGCAAAATGGTAAATTAATGGTTTCGATGGTGGTTAGGAAGATCTTGGTTTGGGCCAAAGATATCACTCATTGCAGAAAGGATCACAACATTTTCATTAGTTGTGAGAGTCGACCCACGAGGAGTGTTGTAGAGTTTTTGTTGCTCCTCGGCACTCAAGTTGCACCGACCCTCAACAAGAGCGTTCTGGCTAGCAAGGTTGCTCAACAGGTTTCCTTGGCACAAAATATGGCAAGCACGAGGAAAAACACGAACCAACACGGTCGCAATGCTCAAAACGGGTCTTAGCTTTGCAGGGATGATGACAGTAGGGGTTGTCGCGAAGGAAGCATAATCACTGCCCCAAGGTTAAATTGGAGGCCGATGTTGCTGAGGCCATTTACATGAATACAATCTCAAAATTGGTTCAACGGGATATTTCCTAGATGGAGAAATGGGTGAAGCAAGAGAAAGAAATGGTAGATGATGAGGATCTATCAGGACATTTACATGAATACAATCTCAAAATTGGTTCAACAAGATATTTCCTAGATGGAGAAATGGGTGAAGCAAGAGCAAGACATGGTAGATGATGAGGATCTATCATCTTGGAGATGTGCCCTTGCTTCCCGGATGTGGATAATACCATAAATAGGGAAATTAAATATCTCAATAAGTGTAGATGCATTGACAAATGAAAATGGTGTTGGGAAAAGCCCTCGTGGAGAGCAAGGAATAAAGAAAAGAGATCCTCTTGCAACTAGACTAATTGCAGGATCATATTTACCGGATGGACCTAAAGATCAACTTAATCACTCGATCCACTACATGATTTGAGTTCGCTCCCTATGAACATACTAAGAAATCCCATTTTTCCAAGGTTCTTGCAAGCATCAATTTCTTTGCTGCAAATGCATCTCAACAAACTTAGGTTCCTTAGGGAGGCTTAATTATTATGCATCTCAAGTTATAAATTCATTTCGACAATTTATAGTTATTTCATATAGTTGTATAGGGGTGAAAATGCGAAGCTGGTTCACGATTTTTGGCAAGCGGATGTCAAAAAAATTGTTTTTCATACCCTCGATCGAGGTTTAAAAACCTCGATCGAGGGTTTTAAAATACCTCGATCGAGCTGTTAAGATCGAAAAAAATATAAAAAAGGGCCCGGCCGACCGGCCTTGTTTGAAAACAAACACTTGACCAAGCATCTAGAGGAGGAGGACAACGACCTCGATCGAGCACCTGCAGCACACATGCCATGCCATGCCCACGCCAACGCCCCACGCCAGCTCCCAACCATGTCTGACAATCCACCAGGTAAGTGGGGTTCCAACCTTCCATTTGTTTTTTTAATACAATTTAATTTAATTTTTTATAAATTTGTGTGAATGTTGTAATTTTATTTTTCAAATAAATGTAACCGTGAAAACCAATAACCATTTTTTTGTTTAGAAAAACCATTAAAACCAATAACCATTTTTTGTGTGTAAAATACCCATTGAAACCAAAACCTATTTGAAAAACAAAACAAAACAAAAAACCATTTCAAAACAAACAAACAAAAAACATTTGAAAACCAAAAATCCTTTCAAAACGAAAACAAAAAACTAAAACCATTTGAAATATGTTTTAAATTTTAAATTTATGTTGTATTTCGTTTTTAAATTATTAATATTTTTGTTTGTTTATATCAATTGGTAGCATTTTATGCTTAAATTATTAATATTTTTGTTTGTTTATATCAATTGGTAGCATTTTATGCACGGTAGCATTAATGCTACCGGTTTTATCTTAAAATATGTTTTTACAAGCATAAATGTTGCTCTTTTTTTTCAATCCTCTGAGAATGCCAAGAGAATTGAAAAAAAAAATCATATTACATTTCCAGTTTAAAAAAAGACCATTAACATTAAAAAAAACATTTGAAATTGATATTAAAATTTTAATTCAAATTGGAATTGAAATTTTAAATTAAATTAATTAAAATTGAAATTGAAATTTTAAATTAAATTAAATTAAATTGAAATTGAAATTAAAATTAGAATTTAAATTATAAATTATAAATTAAATTTAAATTTAAATTTTAACATTAAAAAAACAATTGAAATAATTTGAAAAACAATCGAAAGAATTTGAAACTTATATTGAAATTTTAAATTAAAGCTGAAATTGAAATTGAAATTTTAAAATATGAATATAAATACTAAAAAGTTTTTATTAACTACATGATTTTATGTTTTTAACATGAGTACTCGCTAGTTTATAAATTACTTGACGTTATTTTTATATTTTTAAATTGATAAATAAATTATTTATTTTAATAATAAAACTTTTGATCATAACTAATTTTTTTTTTTAAATATAAAATAATATTATTAAAATTAATATTTTATTAAATAATAATAATAAAAAAATATTAATTTAATTTATATAAATAAGAATAAAAAAAGAACGAAATATCTTAATAAGTAGAATAAAAATGCTACTTGTATAGAAATTAAAAAAAACAATTATAATAACAAATTTTATTTTAAAAAATTCCAAAATAATTGAATTTTAATTTATTTTTAAAAATATACTAAAATATATGTCATTATAAATAATATTTAAAAATACGTTATATTTAATATATCATACTATGTGAGTTTTGATTTGATTATTATATTTTTTAAATTTAATACATAATATTAAAATTTATCATCTCAGTGTAATAAATTGTATTTAAGATTATATTATAATTTATACATTATATTAGTAAGTTTTAATTTAGGTTTGATGGTTATGTGGGAGCTTGGGTTACTCTTGATTCACATAGGTGAATAATTATTATTTTTTTAAGGAAAAAGATAAGGAAAAAGTTTGAGAGAAATTTGGTAGAAACAAATATGATTTTATTTTTAGGATTTTTCTAAATATAATGAAATGAAATTTCATCATACAATTTAATTTTTAATTTTTAAAATAAAAAAAATAATATACATATTATTAAAATAAAAATAAAATAAAAAATATACATTTAATAAAATTGTTATAATGAGCAAATTTGATAATAGTACATATAAATTTAAATTTGAAATAGATTTCTGAATTATAATTTTTTCATTTTTTTTTAAATATTAAAAAGAAATTATTTCAAACCTATGTTCTATGGTTTCTTTAAATTTTTTGATTTTTTTTTAAATATTAAAAAGAATTGTTTCGAACCAATCCAACTATATTCTATGGTTTCTTTAAATTATTGTATTTTTGTTAGTAAATTTTAACAAAAAATAATATGAGATTTAATTTCAAATTCCATTTCATTTTTGTTGGTAAATTTAAACAACAAAAAAATAGGAGATTTAATTTGAAATTCTTTTCCATAGTTAACCATAGGTTTGGTCTCCCGGGTTGGCAGGTGTGGGAGGAGTCCTCCTTGACTCTGATGGAAACAAGATGAAAGACTTCGCTTGGGGACTCGGCAGAAGGACAAATAATGATGCAGAATGGATCGTACTGATCAAAGGTTTGGAAATCGCTAGGAGTGAAGATGTCAAAGATCTCATGGCCCTTGGAGACTCCATGCTGGTAATCAGGGAACCCAGGTCTCTGGCCAAAAATCGTAGAAATCCTGTCTCCAAGTTTCATCATCTCTTCTTCTACATGGCCAAGGAATTCAACTCTATCACCTATCTTCACATCCCGAGGAACAACAACCAGATTGCAGACGCCATGGCCAATGTTAGTGCTCGCTTGGATTGTGGTTCTTTAACAAGTAATGGGCAAAACCTTGACAAAATTTGGGTTCCTTAATACTCCCCTCATTTCCTTTTCCTATGTTTGCTCCAGTTAAGCACACCCCCCTGGCTTGGGATCTCATTCTCCATTTTCCTCCAAACTATAGCCCCAACCTTTTTTTCGAATTTAAATCAAACTAATATCTTCTTGGCATCCTCCTCCCCTCCTCGATCCCTACCCACATCCTTTTGGCAGACATGGCGGCCTTCTCCAGTGATCTCCACCTGTCTCGCATGCACGCATTCACTTCAACCTGCCCCTAAGGATCCCTCATCATTTAACTTGCATGAAGGTGTAAGGGTGGCATTCTGTATCTCTTCCTCCGAGCTGTGACCCTCTACGATGTGAGTTGTTTTTTTGTTTTCAGGCTTTCTATGGAGGATGATAACCTTGGGTTGAATCTCCCGGCGCTACAGTGTCGTCGTTGTAGGAAACATCTTCAGGTTCAGTCGGGAGGGGTTGGAATGAAGAGGTATCTCTCTGCTATTGACGTGGTGCAGGGGCAGAGCAATGGAGGCTCTGCGCAACATACTCATGGTGTTTCTTGGTAGCACATCTCTCGTGGTCATCATAGAAATGATGAGCCGGGTAGTGGTAGAATTGCGGCTCCTCTCGACGTGGTCCAGGGACAGAGCATCAGTGGTTCGGTGCAACATGGTGCTCATGTTCACTCCATCGAGTCGGGCAGTGGCAGGAATTGGTTGCATCCTGCAGATGATGGCAGCGGTTTCATCAACTTGGGGTCTCCTCAAGGGCTGGACAGTCCACCCTCTGAGGTCAATTCGCACTTGCAAGAATTGGAAACTTAAATCCGTTGGCTCAGAGGTGAGAACTTCGACCTCAAAAAATCCATCTCTCACCTTTCAACTTTCGTTCAAATCTTGAACTCTGAAGTTCGTGGTAGTAGCAGTAGGATGAAGGAGTATTTTGATATTCTGGCTGGAAAACTCGAGAATGGTCATCCCTGCTCGGTGGATATGAACAAACAAATTAAATCTTTGCACAACAGTCTCATAATCGTTGAAGCAAATGTTGACAGCATCAGGACTGACTACAAGAATAGCTCCACTGTTCTCCATGGCATCGCTGAGGATAATGCTAGAGCTACGGCTGGGAACAAAGAAAAGAATGCCCATCAGCATTATGGCAATTGTTGATACTTCTACCTACATATTATGTACTCACAGGACTTTTTTGTTATGGTCTTTAATCTGCTAAAGCTTGTAGAAGCTTGTCTAATTTTTATTTTCATAGAAGCTTGTCTAATTTTTATTTTCACATTATGTATTTCTTTTGTAGTATTCTCCTAGGAAAGTTTGTTAAATTTTCAACTGTCTCATAATAGGGTTTTTGTATGACCTGCATAGACTGTATTGTGATGAGCTAGACCTGTCAGCTCTCCAATTTTGGGATCATTCTTTCCACCCTCTTTTTGTAACTTTCTCTCCTTTTTAATACAAAGCTCGTTATCCGTTGTTGTAAAAAAAAAACCATAGGTTTGGTCTCAATTCTATGGATTCTTTAAATTATTCTACTTTTGTAAATAAGTATTATAAAAATTTTAACAAAAAGATTTGATTTCAAATTCCAACCTTTCGGCCTTTTATAAATTCATTAATTCATTGTTGATTTCATGATTTTTAAAAATTATTCTACTTTTGTTTTAGCTTTATAAAAAGTTTATTCCAATTCAACAAATTCTAAGAAGGTGAATCTAATCGATTTATCTATGGATTAGAGATAATATGTTATTAAGGTATTGGGTTTAACTATGTTCATAATGATAAGATTGAACCACATTTGATAGAATAAATTGATCCTACAACACCCTTGGTGACAACCAGATTAATAAGATATAAAATTTAAAAAGAATGAAATAACATTGTTTAAATGACACCAAGGTACTGATAAGCATAGACCAAATCATCCACATAACCCATAGTTTTCCCAAATAACTTTGATGAATTATAAAAGATCCAATACACCTACCCAAATTTCATGATATTAAACATCAACTTTCACCAAAAAGATCTAACAGAAAGTTAAGTAACAATCAAAAGATGTGCCATAAAACAAAAGATGTGCCATAAAACATGTTGAAATTTAAGAGGTGAAAGAAGTACAAACTTAACCATGAATGTGGTATATATTAAATCAACATTAGCGGTCGTTCTCTCAAAGGGAAATGAACACAATGTTATCTTACCATTCATTTATGTGGAAAATCCAGTTATTTTAGATAGGCGGAATAATTCCATTAGAAGGATGCAGAATCAACAATAATCAAGATAATCGAGCTATTTTTCATCTTTTGAATTCCAAGCTTTCAGTCATGGAATCCAAAGACGAATGACAATAATGAGTAATGATACGAATATCCATAGTTCAATATTATGTATCCTTCTTCGCAAAAACAACACAACTCATTGATGTAAATCCAAATGAAAACATAACCATGATGAAAATGAGAAAACTTAAATAATAACTGAACCTTAAGACCTAAAAATATTGAATGGCGTCGTTTTCATGGAACTAAATGCGCTGAGCAAATAAAATATGGGGACCCATTCCTTTTCTAACAAAAATGGAATGGATGTTGGTGACAGCTGTTGGGTCCTTTTCTAACAAACATGGAATGGCTGTTGGTGACAGGTGCCAACAACTGAGAATAGATCAACTTCATATCTTGGGTGATTCCTTAGTCATTATTAATTGGTTGAAGAAGAAATATGACCTACAAGTCCTTTCTTTGTCTCATTGGTGTGCTAGAATTGTAGAACTTTTGGACTCTCTTAGTGGATACAATATTGAGCACATTTACAGAGAACATAATGTAGAAGCCGACAACCTATCAAAGGATTCCTTGGGTGGTAAAGGGGTCATTCACATTGAAGAAATAGTGGAAGGTGTTTCTTTAAAGACTCGATATATTTTCTCAATTAGTTGTTGTTGGTTCTCTCTTGTTTGTTGTTTGGTTGGAGAATTTTGCACCCTCTATTGCGTAGTTTCTAGTTTTTGTCTCTCTGGTATGTATTTGTCTATGGTATTCTATGGTTTTGTTGGCCAGTTAGGTGGTTCTTGGGTCTATGTAGCAGCTTTTTGCTTAATATATCTACCTTTCTTTTTATGGATGGTCCTTTTTTTTTTCTCTGATGCTGTTATCATGTGTTCCCGTCCTCTGAATAGTCTATATGTACTCTTTGATTCTATAAATATCAAGAGACATGTTTTTTCCTGTGTGAAGAAAAAAAAGAATAATAAATACATTACAATAAGAAAATTAATTTTTTTATGAATATAGATTAAGTACATTGCATTTGTTTGATTCTTTCACACACATATATATAACCTTTAAATGAATTAAATAAGTGTAATGTACTTAATCTATATCCATCAATAAATAAATATATATATATATTAAAGTATTAAAATGTTAGTGATATGTTTTTACAATTTTTCATAATATTAGTTATAGTAGAGAAATAATTATTAACATAGTATTTTTTTTAAAAACAAACATATAACATTTAATATAAATAAATAAATGAAACTAGCATTATGAACGTTATAATTTATATATGTATTAAAAAAATCAATTTTTTTTATGTAGATGATTTATGATATGTTTTAGGTAGCAAAACATTTTGTAATGAGTTTTAGAATTAATTTAATTTCTTTCTTTACAAAAATATTATTCGATGATTATATGACATATAGTGGTAAAATTAGGAAAACACTTTTCTTAATCTGAAGTTATTAATTATATTTTACATGTATTTTTTTTTAAATGATAAAACTTATTATAACTTAGTTTTTAATTAGGAATAAGGGCCATTACTGTGAGTTAATGTAAATTTGGGTGGTGTTGAAACCATAGGATTTTCACTGAACAATTTTTTAATAATTTAATTGATTACTATATTTTAAATTATCATATTTTTGTGACAATTGCTGGTAAATAAAAATGTGTTCTTCACATAAAACTAATTAATATTTTCAAAAGGAAAGAAAGAAGTAAACAATAAAATAAAGCATTGAAGATCACTCCCATTATCCTCGAGCATCTCACTCACAAATTATGCATTTTGAAGTTCCCTCTTAAAGATATAATATATGTTTAATATTATTTTTAATTATTTTTGTTGGTTCAGTCGGATCACCAATGCAAGGAAGCCGCATGGAAACCAACAATTGGGATTTGGTGTTAATTTGAATTTTATTATTCTTACAAGGTATCTAAAATTTTTAGTAGTTAAAGTATTGAAGTGTTAGCGATATGTTCTTACATTTTTCCATAGTATGGTTTTGAAAGAATCATATGCTTCATAGATATATGAATGATTAAGTGTCATTATTGTAAGTGTTAATTGGACTATATTAAGTATAAGGAAAATATTAATTTTTGATAATAATATTGCTACATTTTTTATATTAAAATAACATTTTTTTTAAGTTTTATAATTTATCTCTAAAATTAAATGGTTTTCTCACTATTTGTTACTTTCTCCACCTAGGTTCAATTCTTGTAAGTGACTTGATGCTCTTGTTGAGTCCCTATGCATTGACTTTATAATGGTTTGACTAGACTTGATTCTCCACAATAACAGGTGTAACCCTTTTATATGAAATTATTTAATATAAATTCTAATTTTATTATTTTAATAATTAGACATGTTGAAAAAACAATTATATAATTCATAGAAAAATAATTATTAACACAATTTTTTTAAAAACAAATATGTAACATTTAATATAAATAAGTAAATGAATTTAATATTATGGAAATTATCTTAATAATAAATTATAATTTGTATATGTATCAATAAAATCAAATTTTCATGTCAATGTTTTATGACATGTGTTTTTTTGGTAAATAGGATAGAAGCTTTACTATTAATTCAAAAAAACAAAAATACCGTGTTGCGAGATACAAAACAAAGCCATCCTCTTATGAGGAGACACCAAACTGTAAAACATGTCTTGAATCCTCATACTGTCCACAAAGTTTTTAATGTAACTATCTATATAGTTCTTCAGCTTCCTAAGCCTATCAATCTCCCTAATATCAATTGTGCTATAACTTACAAAATTAACAAAAAAGACAACAATGGAAAATGGTATATTGCTTAAAACAACCTAGTCAGGGTTCTGGTTTAGTGGCATCGTCATCTGTGATGATAGGATTGTCATTGGAGGTACCTGGGGTGACTAAGGACCAGTTCTTCCTTGCATCCAAGGAGGAAGTTCTATTACCTCTGATGATCCCAGGGATTAGAAAGTAGATCTATATTTACTTTCCCCACCTGTTATCCAAGCCGATTGCCATAATTATCCTATACCAATCCACCTCCAAATTTCCTCAAACCATGATTGTAGTGTACCTCGACCATGTCCTTCGTTCCCTACCAGATCCTTCACAACAGGTCTCTGTAGGGAAATTAAGATTGAAATTAATCAACATTTATCACTTGTATTTTCTCCATGTTCTCTACATGGGTGTGGGTTGCTGTGTGTTTCATGGTGTCCAGTCCTTGCATGAAAACATCTCACAACATAATCGACATGAAATCATCAGGCTCTATCTCGGGCCGAGAGGGTTCCATATGTCTACTCGTCAGCCTACTTGGGAGACTGAGATAGATTTTGATATCCTTGCTAGCAAGACTCTGACATCCATGCATGAAGGGATCCCTTTCCATCCCAACAGCTAAGTCATTGATGGCTCTATTCCCAAGACCAGTTCCAGTTGGAAAGGAAGTCCACCACCTTGTTTGCAGTTCTTCTAAAATGGAGTGGAATGAGAGCTAGGATTTATCGAACTAGGTCTGTTGTTGATATTAAATCATCCTCCGAGCGCCAGTTCGTGTTGAGATGTTTGGTTGGCGAACCATTCTATATTTTACTTATGGTGTTTACGAGAATTAGCGAGTATCCTTCCACGATTATTTTTCTGTAACCCTGAGCTCTATCTATTTTTAGTTTATTTATTAGAGAATCCAGTTCAGCTGCATTGTTGCTATTGATTCCTATGTATCTAGCATAAACTCTTAATATTGATCATGTATTGTCTCTGAAGACTCCACCACAACCAGCTTGACTCGGGATATCCTTGGATGCATCGTCGAAGTTGAGCTTGATAAAATTTACCAGGGGAGGGCTCCAACTGGTAGGGATGGAGATTTTGGGCTTGGAGTCGGTAGGAGGGGTCGCTAAAAAATTGATATTTAGACCCCAGGCCTTGTAAATGTTGGCTCCCCTATTATTGAATTGCTTCTCTCGGTCCAACAATGGTTGGAGATGAATGGTTTCTTGCATATTAGCTTTGATTTCCCCCCAAACTACTTCCTCTATGCTAACTAGATCTTTGAAGATCCATTGGTTCCTTTCTTTCCAAACTTCCCATAAGAGTAAGGTTGGGAACAAATGACATATTCTGTTGATCAAAGGATTAACAAAGGGCTGGCACTTCCACTTGAATACATTGTTGTTAATCTTATCCCTATCTCTTTCTATGATTCGAAATAGGGGTGCCCCTTTGTCCCAAAGCTCTGTGACAAAAGCACGGGAATTGAAAAGATGCTCCTTGTCTTCCCTTGCTTGTCTGCAAATATTACAGTAAGCCAGACCTAAAAAACCTTTTTTTCCAAATTATCCCAAGTGAGGGTTCTTTTCTGACTAGCAACCAAAGGAACCTGTACATGAGGGATCCCGAAGTGACCTTTGCTTTCTGCCACCATTTTTTTTATATTGATTTTGAATTCTAGGTGATTGAGCCATAATTGTTCAAAATGAAAGGGTATTTTCTGAGCTGGCCTCCCTTGGGTCCATTGGAGGCATATTGGCTAGTGATCCGACCTATTGGCCATGAGAATTGTGGCAGGTCATTCTTCCCCTTTGGAGTAGATATTTTCATAGATTAGGAAATGATCCAATCTGGAGGCTATTTGATGATGTATACTTCTTTTATTGTTCCAAGTGAAGAGTCGTTGGTTGTCTCTAGGTTAATCAGATGATTGCTATCAATGAACTTGTTAAAAGATGGGTTGTCTCTGTTCAGGTGTATGATTCCTCCCTTTTTCTCAAGAAGGTTTGTGATCATGTTGAAATCTCCCCCGACGATCCAATTCTTGTTTTTATGGAGATCAAGGAGCCATTGAAGGTGGTTGAGAAGATGGACCTTTTTTTCAATAATTTGAGGGCCATAAATGTTAGTGACAAAACCTTTCTTATTAATTCCTACAAGATGAAAATTAACAAAGATGGTTCTAGGAGTGGCTACAAAGTTATCCATCACGAATTCATGGGGATTCCACAAGAGTGCTATACCACCAGAGTCCCCCATAGCATCCACTGCAGTTCCTTTTTCATTTTTCCAAATTCTTTTGTCTATTCTGTTCAGAGTTAGAGCCGAGCACTTAGTTTCCTGCAACAAGAGTATAGTAGGATTCTCCATAGTGATTTTGTTTTTAAGAATTCATTTTTTTTAGGGGCTATTTATCCCTTTGATGTTCCAAGATACTATCTTCATTTAGGATGAAGGGGGAGAGTAGAGAAAGATTTCGTTAGCTGGCTATATTTTCTTGAATCGAGCATCATGTTGCCTACCTCATCTATCCTTTGACGATTGGTTCTATGCCCTTTTTTCTTATCCTCCTAGTGTTTCCTCTTAAGATTTTTTTTCTACTAGCCTTGACTCCTAGTCTTGATTCCTTAACTGGGGCCTTAATATTTTTGTTTGTTATTAACCTTACTTTTATAACTTCCTACTTGAAGAGTTCCAACTGGGGTTCTGATATGGGGATTTTTTGCTTGCGGGATTCTTCAATTTCTTGAAGATCAAGGTCCCCTAGCTCAGTGTCATCCATGTCTTTAGGAATATCTTGCATCTCTGAATCTGGGATTTCCTTTTTTTTTTTTTTTTGGTCAAATGATGTTGAGGGGTTTCTTGTAATACAGTTTTGGAGGCTTCACCTTCCCCCAAGTGATTGGACAGACAATCAATTGGTTGTAAGTGGGGACAGTGGTTGAGGAGGGATGGGGGAGGTGTTTTGTTGTTCCTTCGTGAGTCAGTTACTTTGAGAAAACGATCCTGATCATGGCCTTTTGAGGGATCTTGTTGTTGGGAAAGTTTATTTAGAGGGAAGTCTCTAAAGAGGTGACCATGTTCATGGCATTTCCTACAGTGGAAGGGGATGTGCTCATAATCTAAGGTTTGGATCCACTCAGTGTCCCTATAATATAGGCATATAGCTTCTCAAGAGGGGTTGGGATATATTCATGTAATCACAGATTTTGGAAAAGGAAGTGTAATTCCCCTGTTGGGTAGCTTCGGGGATCTTTACAAAGTGCCCCAGGGTATTTCCTATTCTTTCTAGTGTTTCCAAGTCCCAATACTCCTGTAGGAGAGATTAAAGTCTTATCCAAACCAGGAATTCCTTAAAATATTTTTTGTTGGTACTGAAGTTTTCTTTCCTAATGTCTCATGTAAAGGCCTGCCGCGTTGGATAAGTATGGACCTCCTTCAAAGGCGACGATGTAGTCGTCAGGGTGATTGAAGATTACTGTGAAGAAATGCTTTGACCCTAATTTTAGGTCATAATGACCTTTGGGGTTCCATTTATAATTGATCCACCCTATCAAATATTTTTTCGATGGCCATAAACCCATAAACTTACATATGATCACGTGATCATGCGTATATTGAATACTTTTAGAGACATGGAAAGATGTGATCTCATACCTTGGTACCGTGGTTGATTTTGGAACACATGTGCTTACGCTTTGATGATCCTGGAACTTCTTGGATCCAGTTGTCTTTGGATCAGTGGGAGAATTTATGTTTCCTTTATTCTCATTCACTGCAAACCCTTATGGGCCCTCATTCATCTCAAGATTTCATCTGGTGCTGGCTAGGCCATCAACGCTACCTGTCGTACCAGATTGATGGGGATTTGGAAGCCACGCCCCCCCCCCCCCCCGATGGGGCCATCAAGGATGTTGTTAGACGTGTGGGCTTGAATTGTCCACAAAATTTTGGTGGTGAATGCTACGAGCTCCAAACCCTATGTTTGGATCATATGCAAAAAGTTCTCAGTGCGAAAATTGGATTGAAGACTCCACCTTTTTTTCATAAATTACTCACCTTTTTATGACATTTTTTCAGAGAAAAAACTCATCGTTTTATGACATGTGTGTCCTTTACAATTTTTTTACAACAAATTTAATGTCTTTTATTACAAAAGAAAATCGTATGATAATTGATATATATAGTGATAAAATTAGGAAAATATTTCCCCCAACTAAAATTATTAATTATATTTTACACATATTTGATAGTAAAATTTATTATAAATAGGACAATGTTTTTCTTCGGAAGATGATAAAATTTATTATAACTTAGTTTTTAATTAAGAATGAAGATAATGATTACTACGACTTAATGTTAATGTTAGTTCTAATAAGAAAAAGGATTTACAATTACAAGTTGCAATGAATTTGGGTGGTCATAAAAAGGTGTATTCTTCACATAAAACTAATTAATATTTTCAAGAAGAAATACAACGATAAAAAGGTAAATAAAGTGGTGAAGATCATTCCCATTATAGATAAGCCCTCTAACATCTCACTAGCAACTCTGCATTTTTAAATTTCCTTTTAAAAATGTATTTTGAATTTTATTATCCTAGTGGTATAAGCATTATGCTTCTTAAGGCGTTTGCTTCATATATTTTTTTAAGGTTTTGTAATATAAAATAGTAATAACATGTTAAAATATTTATTTAACAAGTTGTATGAATAAATCATACTTTTCTTGTATATTCAAGGATGCTAGTTTAACTTGTAGTGCAAATATTTCGAATTAACATATATTTATATACAATATTTCAATTTTGATTAGATTATATATTAAATAAAAATATTATATATATATATATATATATTAAAAAACCAAAATTCTCATTTATTTGTTTTCACATGTTTATACATATTATATTATCTAATTAACTTGCTTATATATAGTTTCAAATTTATTAATATTTAATTTTTAAATGTAAAAGTAATGTTAAGAAAATCCTTTTTTAAAATTTAAAATAAGTATTATAACTGCATAAAAAGATCATGACAAGGGGTTATTTTCTTAGTAAAATCACTCAATAATGAGTAACCATATTACTTTCATTTTAAGACATTTTGTGATTATTTTACTTTAGACATTCTTAGTTAGTAATTAACTCTTTTGTCTTTTTTCTTTAGAAATTATAATATGTAGTTGAAATTTATTATAAGTTATTTTCTTTTTAATTTATAAAAATTGTTTTTAAGTTTTAAAAAAACATTATAAAATGTCAAAGAAGTTATGACAAAATCATTCACTACATGCAAAAACTTTCAAACACTCTAACAATCCTACATCAAGATCTACTTTATTCCTTATGAGTTCAAATTTAAATTTGAGTTGAATTGATTGAAAGTGGGGCTAAGTCCCCCAGAGTGAAATTTGCTTATGTATTTCTTGCTTGTATGTGAGGTTTTAATTGAAATTGATATTCAAATTCAAATTATATAACTCTTTTTAACATAATTTTTATCATGTTTTTTATTTATTTTTTATCAACTATGTTAATTGTTTGTAACTAATAACAAAATTAATAGTTAAATAGCTTTTCTAAATTGATGTAAATACATATTGCAAAAATAGATTTTTCAAATATAGTCTTCTATATTTATAAATCAATTTCAAGCTATATTAAAGAAAGATTCATTAATTTTACAATTACAACATTGTTGCAAAATCATAAAATCTAGTTACCTCTAAAAACTTCTAAAAATTATGTGAAAGATAGTCGTTTCACCTTAAGAATTGAAAAGCTATTAGGTTGGTTGCTTCATTGTTAATTGTAATATGTATAAAAAATCGCCTTATTGTATTCATAATAATGCATATAATGCATTTGCATATTCTTCTATCTCACACAGCACTTGACAAATAGAGCAATACTTATTATGTGATTTTAGTTGTTTTTAGTTATCAATTCAATTGATTAACATTATTTTCATTGAATCCGATAAATTTGGTTTATGGTTATGATAGTAAAGCTCAGAAATAGCAATGTCATCTATAGTTAACCACAACTTATATAATGTATATGTATTAATTTTGTACATTTGTCATTTGGAGATTTAATTGAAACTTTTCTTTTGTAATAATTTGAACATGTTAAACACAAGCTTGCAGAGTTCTCAGACTTGCAAATATTCTACACACTATCCAGATACTAAAACAATCCTTTGACACACTTATATGCCGGCATGTGTACAGGGAGAGTAACCAAAAAGCGGACCAGGCTTCCAAAGATGGGCAGAATATGGACTTCGGTACCTGGAGAGTAGTCGAAGAGATGGAGGGCCAAAGAACTGAGTTCACACTCAGACCATTTACCGATTAGCCAGCATTTAATGATAGTATATATATGAAAAACACAGTTTTTATGTTTTATGGTTTTAGTGCTGATTTTCATAATCGGCATGAAGGTTATATTTTTATAATATTTTTTGAAGATGTATGAACATGTAAGTCCGTTGGGACAGAAACAGATAAATTTGGTAAATTAGGAATGCAACATATTTTGCTTCGTGATAGTAGACGATGGAGTCTCATCAACTGATCCATATGTATGGAATTTTTTTGATAATTCACTGATACAGTGAATACAGATTGTAATTCTGATCTCCTTGGATGAATAGAATTAAGCTTTTTTTCTTTTGAAAAAAAAATAATTTGAACATGTTATTCTCGTATTATTTAATATTTCTTTCACATGTATGTGGGAAAGACACATACTAGATTAGTATCCCCTTAGCTTAAATTAAATTACTAAATTTTAGTGGCAAAGTTATTTTTATAATAAATTATTGTTTTTTTTAGCATTTTTTGAATTTGGTTTTGAACATTTTTTTGGACTAGGATTTTGACTTTCAGTTAACCATTATTATCTTTGTTGCACTTTCATCAAAGAATTTGTTCATGAAAGAAAGTGGCACCCAGCTAGTTAGTTTGTTTCTTTTAAGCCCATGGATATTGTCACTTTCTGAATCTTATTTATGAAGTGTGACTTTTGATTATCATGATTCATTTCATGCATATTTATGTATTTTTAATTAAAAAGAATATAATGTTTATTTTTTAAATTTATATACCATATTAATAAAAAATAGTATCGTTGAAAAAAAAATAGTAATTTTGAAATAGGCAAATATGAAATTGGAAGTAATCTAAATAAGGTTTTAATATATAGTATACATGTTATAAATGATTATGAGAGAAAATTATGTAAATGTATTTCTTAAGTTATAACAAAATTGGTTGTGAGATATAATAATAATATATATTTATTATATTATAGTGTGAAGATGGTTTAGTTAAAAAAAATAATATTAGTGATAAATTATTATGGTTTAAAAATAAGGGAGATAGTGCCTTGTATTTGGTTTATTCTTGTTTATGTTAAAATATTATTGGACCACCAATGTTTTGCTAAATGATTACAAAATTTTCTTTGATATCTTAGCATCAATCATGCTAAAGGGAAGTGATGGTAAGTGAACACATGCAAATCTCAAAATTTAGGTAATTACATTGAGCACAAGTTGGTGCTTCATTGGTATCTTAGTACCTTTAAAATAATAACAAGGCATGAAAGTTGAAATTTGTGTTCATCATGGTTTAATTAATGCGAGCATATATTTTTTTATACTAGGAATTAACTCATGTGAGTAAGTTGTTTTTTTAAAGATAAAAATGCATTAATCTGATTATTGAATTTTAGGATCTCTATTTAAAATTTTCATATAGAACTGCATTATTAATGTCAAGAGAAACAACATACATGAGGATATCACGTTGTATCATCTAGAGTGTAAGATAATCCACCCCTAGTCTCCTAAAGAATTTTTGGAGCCATCACATGGAGACATTATATTTTGGAATATGATTAGTGGTAGTTATAAGAACATTGGATTCCGATTTGGAGTTATAAGACATTAAGTGAAGCTTTCCAATACTCATACCACTTGTTATTTAGGCACAATTCAATTATGATATGTGAGACACTAGGGACATCCTCATGACTAATCTTGGTACAATATACGTAATCCCGTATAGGAGTGAGTCAACATAGGGGGGATCACATGATATTAATGGATGAAAAATGGTAACGGGGTTTTTTGTGAATCCGTGCACTCATTCCTTTTGATACCACCTTGGCACCCTCGAATTGCCACTATGACTTGCTAGCTTAGTTGACAAGTCATGGAAAAAAACACGTGTGTGGTTAGGAATGCACACACATTATTAATGCGCATGTGTTCCTCTGTCCCAATATAAAACTAGGTTATCATCACCAAAAGGGGTTATCATCACCATTATAATTTTCAAGCACAAGATATGGGTCACATAATTCTTGACATGGTGGAGGGAGGAAACATATACCTTACACCCTAAAGGAATTTTTTTTGCATTGAAGGCCAAGAAAAACACCTTGAACCAACATGCATGACCTCCCAAGGGGATTAATTTCCTCTTAGTGGACATATTGGCACCATTAGGGATTTTAGAGAACGAGGGATTATTATCTTAAAAGGTGGCTTCTAAGACTCGAGGGCCATGAATGAGGCCTCCAACCATTGATGATATATGTCTATGGAATGTTTTTCCTTCAAGTGATTATATGGTTACTGCTAGAAATATTTTAGAACCAAAAATAAGTCTTGAGCAGCTAGACAGGATGAGAGAGAAAACCCAATCCTTAGGACCTCATTAGGATGTGAGCATCACTAGGATATTTTGAGCACTCAATATCGGTTTCAATGCCTTGACCATGGTCAAGGGAGGAAACTAAATCCTTAGGCCCTAAAGTTAGCTTCTAAGGCTCAAGGAACATGAACAAGGCCTTAAACCATCACATAGGATCTTACTTTTAGATCTTTATCCTCTAAGAGGGGATACAAGCCCCATTAGAAGGTTTTTAGCAACAAGGTTGAGTCATGTGGCCTTGAACATGGTCGAGGGAGGAAACTAAAGCATGAGGCCCTAAATGAAGCTTCTAAGAATCCAAGGAAAATAGTGTTACCTTGGCCTCATAAGGGTATCATTGGCTTCCAAGTGAACACTAGGTATGGAGGTTTAAGCATTAGCCATGGCCAACTAAGGAAGTTTAGGCATTAGTCTTTAAAGGAAACTTCTAGAGCTCAAGGTCCGTTATCGACACCTCAAACCACCATAAATTACCTCTTGTGGTGATCATTGGCCTTCAAGTGAGAATATGGGTACCATTAGGATCTTTATGATCAAGGAAGGAAACTCAGACCTTAGACTAGGGCTAAGAACAATGCATTGAATCACCACAAAGTACGTTTTCAAGGTATCCTTGGCCTCCAAGAAAGGATATTGTAACCATTATGAGGTTTTTGACACTAGGTATGGGTCTTGAGGCCTTTAACATGGTCCTAGGATGAAACTTGGGCCTTAGGTAGTAAAGAAAGCTTTTAGGCATTTAGGGAAAATAATGATTCCTTGAACCACTTAAATAAATGACCTCTTGAATGCATATTTTTCCTCTAACTAGGGATATGTGTTTCATTAGTATTTTTTTAGAACTAGGTATGTTTCTAATAGAGCCCATACCCACCTTAGAGCCCATGGCATTGTTAATTAGTGATATTATGATATTTTGAATGTTAGGTATGGGTTTCAGGGTCTTGGAGATGGTTCAAAGAGAAAACCTAGGTCTTAATGCCTAAGTAAAGATGATAGGAATCCATTCCAAAGAACAATGCCTTGTAACAAAACACATGACCTTCAAAGGGAATATTTGGCCTCCAAATGGTGTTATCATCACCATTATAATTTTCAAGCACAAGGTATGGATCACATGGTTCTTAACATGGGGGAGGGAGGAAACCTACACCTTACACCCTAAAGGAATATATTCTACATTGAGGGCCAATAAAAACACCTTGAACTGACATGTATGACCTCTCAATGGGATTATTTTCCTCTTAGTAGGCATATTGGCACCCTTGGGGACTTTAGAGAACTAGATGTTAGTTTGAAGGTTTGTGAAAAGGTTAGTCAATGAAGGTTTGTGCAGAGGTTAGTCAATGAAACTTAGACATTAGTCCTAAAAGGTAGCTTCTAGTAAGACTTGAGGTCCATGAATGAGGCCTCAATTCCATTGATGTTATTTGTCTATGGAAGCTTTAAGCACAGAAATGAGTCTCAAGTTGCTAGAAATGGAGGAGGGAAGAAACCCAGTCCTTAGGACCTCATTAGGATGTGGGCATCATTAAGATATTTTGAGCACTCAATATCAATCTTGATTCCTTAACCATGGTCAAGGGAGGAAACAAAATCCTTAGGTCCTAAAGGTAGCTTCTAAGGCTCATGGAACATGAACACGACTGCAAACCGCCACATAGGATGTTATTTTTTTATCTTAGTCCTCTGAGAGAGGATATGAACCCCATTAGAATGTTTTTAACAACAAGGTTGAGTCATGTGGCATTGAACATAGTTGAGGGAGGAAACTCAAGCATGCAACCCTAAATGAAGATTCTAGGCATCCACAGAAAACAATGTCACCTTGGGCTCCTAAGGGTATCCTTGGCCCCCAAGTGAGGATATGAGAAACATTAGGGGTTTTTAAGCACCATGTATGGAGGTCTAAGCATTAACCATGGTCAATAGAGGAATTTTATGGATTAGTTTCTAAAGGAAACTTCTAGAGATCAAGGCTCATGAATGACGTCTGAAACCACCATAAATTACCTCTTGTGGTGATCTTTGGCCTTCAACTAAGCATATGGTAACCATTAGGATATTTATGATCAATGAAGAAAACTCAAACCTTAGAGAAGGGCCAAAATAATGTATTGAATCACCACAAGGTATCTATTAACGCCTAAATTTCGCACACATGCGACATTTCGGCGATTCTCCCAATAAGGTGTCATCAACATAAAGAATGAATCTCACCACAGGCATCGTCAACAGATCCAAAATATAGCATGAGCCCAAAAACGCCAAAAAACATTCAAAAGAAGGGGTCACACAACTAATACACTGTTAACTTGCGTTATAGCGCGGGTCACTAGAACAATACCCATGTGACACCCACCTGGCTATTCCTTCGATAGTCGCGCTACTTTCAAAATGGTGGGACCAAGCCAACTTTCTGCGACGCATTGAAGGCTCAATCATCCCCAAGGATCTGAATTCCTCTCTTCACACACTTGGTGTCATTAACTAGCCCCCCTATTGTACCTTGGAACTAGTTCATGGAGAAGATGAGTTCACATTTGTACCTAGTTGTTTGTTGGCCACCTCTTGGACTATAAAAGGAAGCCATTGGCATGCATTTTGTAGAGATAAATCAAGAGTAAGGTTATACTGATGGATTTGTGTTGGATCTTCCTCATATCCCACCTCTTCCTATCATTATAAGCATTCCCAAGCTCCCTTGCCACCTTCCATCATGGTGCAAAAGTTTCCCTCCATGGTTCTACCATATACTTAGCATTTAGTTTGGACAAAAAAGGCCTCCCTAAGGGAGATTGTTGGATTCCCTTGAAGCCCACACCTCCTAGGTGTTGTACAACTTGAACATTGGGCAATACAAAAGTGGTCTGGCATATCTTGGATTGTTATTGGAGTTTGCATTCTCCCCCCATCTATTTTGTTTTTTTTTTTCATCCATATTTCTTTGTTTTTATGTGAATTGCACTAACAATCTCTTGCAGGATCACTTGGAGAAAAACCAACTACAACCCACAGGGGATCCAAGGACTGAGGCCTTACTGCATCCTACAAGGCCTAGCCCCTTACCAAGTGGAAGAGTGCACATTGTGCAATTTTTTCCACAACAATATCCTTGGCCTCCAAGAAAATGTATTTGTACCATTAAGAGGTTTTTGGCACTAGGTATGGGTCTTGAGGCCTTCAACGTGGTCATGGAATGAAACTTAGGCCTTAGGTAGTAAAGGAATTGTAACATGCCCTTTTTGCTGAAGAAATTTTTATGTTGGAAACATTATGTTAACTTTTATTGTAAAGTTTTTATGTTGGACAAGTGTCCAAGGATGACTGTAATTTGCACAATATTTTATTATTTAATAAATAAAATAGGAGACAAACACCTAAGGGGACTGTTGAAAGAGTGGTTACTGACCCACTAGGTGGAATGGAATCTGGGGTAGAAGGCAATGGACAAGTGGCAACATCATGATGAAACTAACTAGCTGTTGGTATGGGACAAGTCCCTTGAAATGTGGTCATAGTGCCCTGGAAGGTGGGACTGGAGCTTGAGGCTCATTTATTCAAAAATGTACCACTAAAGACCTAGGCATTCTATATAATAGCCATCAAATTATGAACTGAGGTTCATCACTTTTCCTGATGAGGAAATTTACCTTGGGGTTTTGTTGTGCTTGCACCCAAGAGATTTGATGAGGGGATATGCTAAGTTTTTTATCATGTTGTGAGTCTGCCCATTACTGCTGAGTGCAGAAATTACATTGCTGAGTGCAGAAGGCATATTTTGAGTGCAGAAGTTATACTACAGAGTGCAAAAGTTTTATTTAGTGCCTTGCTTCTACACAGATTCCATCTACTTAGTGGTTCAGTAAGCAGGCTCGGGGGTCCATAGGAAGCCAATAGTTTGGCTGCTTCTTCATGGAAAAGGTTGGGAGGAATAGGCCTCCTTGGGTGTTTGTTGGCCCTATCTTCATTTATAGGTTCTATTTGTTTATCTGTTATTAAGTAGTTAAATTTGCTTATTTACAAGTATTTAATTCCTATTTGCATAATGTGTTCTTGTTCAAATGCATTTATTTTTCAGTTTCTAAACCTAATTAAAATTATGAATAGTAATGATAAATTGAATAAATATTCTCTGCATTTTTCCCCATGCTAATGGATCTGCATCGTACTCTAGTACAGAGAAGAAAATTAATGAAGATAATTTGATAGGAATAATTACCAATTGAATGAGAAGATCAAACCCTATTATATTTCATTAGTTTTTCTTATCATTAATATTCTGTAGTAAATAATAAAAATTATGTGTTTCCTTCCTCATTTTCCCTTTCATCAGTTTAAGGTTTGAGTTTTACTATATTTTTATTTCATAAACATTTCTTGAAATAACAGCTGCAAATTAAATAATATCATTCAGTATTTGATTGCATTTCTATTTTTGAACAGTCATAGAATAGTCTAGGGTTTTCACGTTTCTATGTCCCTCTTTTCAACTTTTGAGATAATTCTATTCTATTTCTCAACAACAGTTTATTTCAAAATTAATACAAAGTATAAAGTGCAGACGTTTGCAGTGTATATCGATTTCAATGAGGGAACATGAACGTATCTACTCATATTACTCATATCACTGTATAAACACCCTATTAATATCATTTAAAAACAGTTTGCCAAACATTCAACATATGGCCAAAAAACCCTAGCACACACATTCTATTCATTTGTTTGTCTTTATTTAGTATTATATTTATTTTTCTTTTACACTACAGAGTCACTCTAGGTTTTTTCATTTAGGACAGAGATTTCAAAATCACACTTATCTGTATGGTTAATCGTCCCCAGGGATAATACCCCTTTCAACGAAGAACTCTCCGCGAGAAAATCAAGTAAACTCAATACTGATTTTTAAAATCGAAAACCATATTTATTATAAGGTGGTTCGAATCAGAAAAACATTCATCACAGTCTTTCGTATCAACTTCAAAATATGAACAGCTACCCTAAACCGTGGCCAAGCCACTTAGTTATTATTTAATAAATAGTATAGAACACAGAGATTTAAAAACCGCAGACCTGTTCATCAAAACAACCTAATGGCTCTCAGCATCTCTATTCATTTAAATGCCATAAATTTTAATCAAGCTTCACATTACATTTCAAATATAAAATCTACACCATGGTTGGTTCCAAAACCATAACAATTGCAAATATTCGTTATACAGAGGGTTTCATTCCCTAGTTCGAATCATATAAATTCAAAATGACAAAACAACACTCGGCTGGGCCGGTTCTAAAAACATGACGAGGGTTCACCCCTCTGTCATTTAAAATATTACATTCAAGATATTAAGTTACTGCTAAAACAATGCCAGGATCTAGCAACACGTTTTTGAACGATTTGCGTCATCAACAAGCTATGACAGGAGAACCTACGAAGGGTTATGCCACCGGGGCTTACCGAGTGGAGCGAGCTATCAACTCCCATTGAGATTTCAACACTATAAACTCCAAGACGAAGGCAATACCTGCATAGAAAATCACTATGAGGTTAAACACAATTCTAAAACAAGAAGTTTCACGAAGTCAAATCATAAATATTGCAAACAATAACCTTAAAGTCAAAACATTACCTCTGTTTGCAGGAGCAAGAAGCTGGAACGCCGATAGCATCTAGATTCAAATCCCACCTAACAGCCGCAATAAAGAAAGCATGCAGACTCTACGACTTCAACATTCATTCTCAGACAAGACTTTTGAATCTAAAACCCTGGAAAACCTCTATCAAAATGCATGGCGAAAGCCACAGGGTTATCAACACTCAAACTCCATTAAAAACCCTGAAAACTATCAATATTATAACCAGAGATCCCACCATCGAATACGAGCATGAAGTTTGCAAGCGACCTGAGATCAAACCCTACAACTATGTGGTTTGTCGGCTCCTCTCTCGAAGGCCCAGGACCCACCAAATGAATGCCAAGAACAACCACAAGCAAAAGTACAGTGGGAGAAGTTAGGTCAAAACCCAAGCTCGAGGATAGAACTAGATCAATGGAGGAGATCTAAGCCAGTTGGGGATCACGGAGTTCAAAACATTGGTACTTACCAAGTTCATTAATAGCTCAACCTGTTGGTTGTGGATCCAGATCTTCTAGTCTCATCGATGATATTGTATCAGCTGTGTTTGTACCCTAGTTTTATATGATATGTAGGTGGATTGTACAGTCACCCCCAGCGAGGACCATCCCCCCTGGCTGGGGGGTCCGGGGGCAGTGCCCCCCGAGAAATGGGGGTTCGGGGGCAATGCCCCTGAAGAAAATTTTTGGGGCTGTTTTTGCCAGCTATTTTGCGGGCCCATGGGTTTTGGGTATCCCGTGGTATTTTCCCATTGTATTTCCCTTATAAAATAAAGGACATTGTAATACGGCTAGTGATGATGATGTATTAGGTTTTATGCATTGTAAAGATCTCTGAAATCATGAGAGAGACATGTGAAACAGAGAAGAGGAAGTGCAGCGGTTGTGCTGCAGGTTGTATCCCTTCACCTTGCTAGACGGTAATAATAATAAGGACTGGCAAATTCAGTGTGGACGTAGCCCAAGTTGGGTGAACCACAATATATCTGTGTCTCTCTTGTAATGTGTATGTGTGATTATATTTGCATTTATGTTTATTGTTATTGCTCTGCGATCCTGTTTTTCTAACACAACCAACGCAGAGTCCAGCTCGGAATAATTTCACCAAGTTACTATAAGACAGCTCGGATTATCATCAGCAATTTGCACTCACGTGGAAAAACACCACATGTACAGCCAACAGGACCTTCCACTGAAGGAGTGGTTGGGAGACATTAAAAAGCTTAGCTTAGACACGTTAAATCACAACCATCGTAGGACTGCAGAGCAGTAAAGAACCCTCGAATCCCATTAGCGCTGCATTGACACGAATATCACCATATTAATATTGCATATTGTGAAATATTATCGCACATATTACATATCGTTGTATCTAGGGTTACGCAATGCTTTAAATCACCAAGTTCCAATGTATAGTGCACATCGTATAAATTGTTTTCACGACGCATAGACCGCTTTACTATTGTGAGATATAGTATTTACTTTAGCATTGGAGTTCATTACAACGAGCATCACACCATTATAAATAGTTCTAAACCCCAATATATTGATATATAGTTTTGATGACTAGTATCGATAACAATAATGAAGTGTTTAGTTCACTACAAGGCATCTAGTGTTATGATAGTAATACATTGTAACATTTCAATCTCATTTAGTATAAATGTAAATCAAGGGGTCAATCTAGTTTATATGAATTCCATTTAAACATTAGGTCATATATTACATAGTATAGGATTTGACATATAGGTAGAGGATCATTTCTATGCACATAGAAGTGAGTTGATATCCCATCAAAATCTTAATTTGCATATCAAGGGACTAGCATCAGATTTCTATAATTTTCTCCATTTTTCTTTGGTAATATCACCCAAATATGGAAGTCTCATGTCGAAATGGCTTTACAATAATACCGGTACTTTGAAATATAATAATTATCTAACCTTGCAGGTATCGATATAGAAATTAACCTATGTTTCTTTAACACAAAACAATTAAATGTGGAACCTCCATATATCAGAACATGTAGTGATAACAGTGACTTCTGCAAATGGTATAAATAGTTAAGATAACACTTGTTAAGCCGAAAGAATAAACTGAAGGTCCATACCTTTAACATCTTTCTTGTACAGAAAATACTTTCGCTATCTTATTGCATTGATGGCTAACATGAACAAATATTAAATTACTTGAAGATCTTGAATTGACTTAATACCTTACCTACGAATCTGCGAAGAAACAGGTACAATGCTTTAGCTATCAAGCTAAGTAAACCTCAAGGCACCCCGTAGGAACCCCTTCATCAACATTCAAACATAGCTGTCAGTATTTATCACCAGAACTGTATCTCATGAGAATTTGAGTATTGTTTATAGAATTACATTCTATTTCAATTAAACTGATGTCTATTATGTTTAAGAATTTCAATCTGTCAATTGTGTTAAAACTACTATTAGTTAAGTAGTTAACAAACATTTATTTCCGCAATTAGCATTCTTAGTAATTAAATGCTATTTCAAAAAATTTAAATTTTAGTGAAATTTCGGGATGTTACAGGAATCCTTTAGGCATTTGGGCCAATGAATGATTCCTTGAACCACTACAAATGACCTCTTGAAATGCATATTTTTCCCTCTAACTAGGGATATATGTTTCATTAGCATATTTTTAGCACTCTATATGGGTCTAATAAAATTATAACACTAGCAACAATTAATAAAATTTGCAACAGAAATGAATCAAGCATATAATGGGACACCATAAATTTACCCTAGAAAACACAATGGGAAAACCATCTTTGAATGGTTGCTTATTATATTTTGGCAATCTCTAGTTACAAGGCTACTTATGGCTCCCATGTGCATCTTCTTCTCCTCGCCAACCAAAATCCATTTATGAGTGAAAATGATTGAATAAATAGGAATAGATTGGGTAATGGGAAGGCCAGTAGGCCTCACCTTTTGTTTCCTATTCCCTACCATTTTCCTCCAATTTCATTTTTTTATTCGATTCATTTTAATTCTCTCGTCTCTTTTTTTTTGCCTTGTAATTTTTGTTTTCTTTTATATCACCGTTAATCATTGTCATATATCACATTGCTAGTAGTAGCATTACAACCATTCAAGAGTTCGGATCCATTTCAAAATCATTTAGGTTAAATTGAAACCCAAGATGTTGTAATAGTTAAGAGTAAACCACAAAACCCCCATATGATTGAGTATGTGTTAAGGGGGAGAGATTTAAATGTAGTACAAAATACAACACTAAGCAAAGAAAATCCACCTATGATGAAAGGTGAAGAGAAGAACCTTGAGAGAAGCCTTGTTGAAAAATCAATAACAGGGAAAATTTTAAAGGATCCATAATTTTCTCAAATTGTAGAAACATTGGCAAATCTTACTAATTCTTAAATTTGCAACCATAAAATGTTTGGCCATTTTTTTAAAAAAGTATTCAAATTTCTAAGGATTTTATCTAGTTTTTGGACAATATTGGCAACTTTTAGAGTAAAACAAATTATCCCATGGAAATTGGGGTGAATCATCTTTGGAAAAAAAGGCAAATTGGCAAAAAAAATTTGGAAAAAAAGGGTCGGAAAATAGCCCATGGGATAAATTTTGCCCCTAAAATTTTCCTTGATAAAAATTACATACATCTCAACTCACCAATCCTGAAATACCAAGATCATGGTAAAAGTAACAAGAACACATAAAGGTTATTATGAAATTATGAAAATGAGAATCCCTCATGCACCTCAAAACCTACGTCAACTAAAACAACAACCCTAAACAAGGTCACCTCCATATTTATGAGAGAATCTTGATGCAAGAGTAACATCAAGATCAATTTCCTTTTCATGAGAGAATCCAACAACCCCATCATCGATGCTTATCAGTATTCCCACTTGCGACAAGATTGAAATCAATCATTGATTCTACATACATCTCAATTCATTGATTATGAAATGCAAAGTTAGTGGTAAAAGTAACAACAAACCCATAAGGGGTTATTATCAAACTATGAACATGAGTATCCCATTCATGCACCTCAAAACCTTCAACAAGTGAAGCAACAGTCTCAACAAAATCACCTCCCTACTTTGAGAAAAGAGTAACATCAAAGTCTACTGCATCTTCTTAAGAGAATTTGGCAACCTTGTCACTTGTACTCATCATTACTCCCATGGGTTGAAATATTATAATCTATTAGAAACCTAATCCTTTAGATTTGATAAATTTTTGTTGATAAAATTTTATTGTATTAGTATTGCTATTCACATTCACCATACATGAATATGAAGAGTCACAATAAAGTCCAAAAGACTTATTGGAAGATGAAACAAAGGGTTGTATCTTGATATATGTGTGTGTGTGTGTGTGTGTGTGTGTGTGTGTGTATGTATATGTATTATCTTAATGGAAAGTACAAAACTTCATTATCTTTATTTGAGGATTCCAAGTCTGTAGGAAGCTCCTTGATTCCCTCGTTCTGCCATACCTATGTTTTGTGGGTCCATATTTCAACTGCCTTCATACCTACGCATTGAGGCATCTTAGACATGAGACCAACGTGTTACCTCTCATGCCTTATCTAGTGTGTATGAATCATTTTAACCTACCTCTATTCTCTACAAATATTAATCTGAGCCATTTAACTGGTATATCTAGTCTATTTTCAGTCATACTCTCTATTGCCACATGTTATTCACTGTCTACATTTTACTTGTGCTAATAACCTCTTGTGACCATCATATTGCAGTAGAGGTGGAGAAACCAAACTTTATTATGTGGTCTTTTTGTATCATTCCCATTTGGACCAAAGTCTCACACACTCTGTTTCCACTGTTGTTGTCCAAAAACTCCCATGGTGCTTCTCCATAACTCCATTTCAAACCTGACGTCGCTTTGATGATACAAATGAGATGATATTAATACTCTTCAAGGACCAAAGAGGGGTTGTGTATCTCCATTTTTACAGGTTATAGATCATTTTAACGACATGTCCTATGTTTGGATGAGACACGAGGTCATCAGAGGTTGATCCAGGAACACCAAGGAGACGTAGCAGGAAGAATTACAAGGAGCATTGCCATAGGATGCATATTTATTCTCCACGCAAAATACCTATAATTTCACGTGTTCTTGGAGGGTTGATTCTCATGTTATCTGTATTCCCATTTGGAACTTAAAGAATATTGAAGTCTACCATATTTGGAAGCTGTGAGGAATTTCGTTATATGGGGGACAACTCAAAAACAAAAGATGGTGAGAAAACAACCAATGAATCATAAATTAGAGAAGATGGGATGTCGATATAACATTGGTGTCAAATCATTTAACAAATAACAGTACCATTGTAATTTTGCAACAAAAGTGTCAAGATTCCAATTGTATTTTGAATTTTCTAAACTAATGTTTGCCTCTAGAATATCATCCATGGTAAGTTTTGCATACCCTATCATTTATGGTTGAACATTATCGGCTTCAATCGCATGAATGTGCTCTGTATAAATATGATCATGTTGGCTATTGAGGACTTCATTATACTCAAATAGTTATTTCCACTAAATATTAAAGAAGTAGTTTTCCACCTTTTTCTTGTTGCAGGAAATTCCCCCTACAGATAGGTTGAATCCCTCTTGGATAAACAGTGGCTCCCTAAGCTTACCAATCCAATATAGAAAAGAAACAAATGGTTCCTAACATCTCCTATACCTCATTCATACAAAATCAAACAGAGAATTGAGAAGGAAGGAAGAGGGTAGTTGGCCTACCTCAATCCAAGCGGTTGTCCTAGATACTCCTTACTGATCCAGCTCCTAGCTTACAGATCCAAACTTGTGATCCTACATACAAGAACCAAGAATACAACCTTCCAATGCAACAAGTGTATCAAACAAGGTCTAATTACCGATTAGTAGACATAATCACATAGATCCATCAAAAGAGACATGAAATGGGAGAATATGTTATATTAATGGAAAACCAGGAACAACATATACAAAGCTATACCTAACTCTGCAGCAACATGTTCTTCAAGCTTCCCTTCCAAATCCATTTGAGCACCACAAGATCATAAGGACCACCTCTCTAAGTTGATTTCCCTCTAAGCCCCTTGAGCCAAGGTACGAGGCTCTCTTTATAGGATGGAGAGGCCAAACTACTTGGGAGAAAGAGTTGGATCGAGTGAGGATAAGGTGGATTAAGAGATATTTAGGTTACTTTTAATGGAAATTGAGGATATATTCGAAGGATAGGATGATCCACCCAAGAATCAAGCTCGGATCTTGATCCTAGAATCAAGGCAAAGTATCTCAGCATGACTGTCACTCCCCCTAAGATAGAGTACATAGTCAAAATGTTGTAATTTCCGCTTCCCTGAAGGCATGCAAGGAGTGACAATGTTCCATTTTTCGCTCCCCAAACAAGGGATAGGGAGCGAAAATCCTCCTCCAAGGCTCAAAGTTAGGTTAGGTGAAGTAGGATTCAAATCCCAAAAGGTTAGGAACTCTCCCAAAGATGGCTAGGTAGTGAGTGAACCTTAGAATAGTGGGTCTCAACACTCTTAGGGAACATAAAACCACATGCTCCTCATGGTGATTAAGCATATTGAGATAAAGGTGACAATTTGAGGTATAATAGGTGCCCCCTATAGTGTGAGGTCATAAGGGATCTGATGGCCGAAACATTTTACCAAGATGTAGGTGCAAAGGGTATCTGGAAGAAATCCAACTGAAAGGAGATGCAAGCAAAAATCAAACAGTATATCCATATCATCCCCGAGGTGGGAATACCCATACTCGGAATAAACTGACTCAAATCATGGCTACCGAACAATACAATGTAGATCCATTACAGTATTGACTCAGGTTACAACCATCGACATACAATGTGGATCCACACCTAAAAATGACTGAAAGAAGATCATGGATACAAGACTACAAGGTAGATCCATGATATAATAATGACACAACCACAACCCAATACAAAGTGGAACTGTGTGACAATATATGTATAAGTTCCAACATGATGTCCATGTAGGAAACTTCTAAAAAATATCCAATGCAACCTGGGTAAAGTACACAACAAGAGTCCCCAGGGTCTTCAACCTAATTTGGAAGCGATACAATTCTAGCCAAGTGAATAAAGGTATTGAAGTCGAACATGGTAGAAACCACTTGATTACCGATCATTGATGAAAACTATTAACAAGTGTGAGGGAAATCAACAGTACTATCAATGAATCCCAAGGTATCCTAGTACATTCCGACGAATGTGAATAAACTAGCCGAGATCCAAATCCTAGGCTCTATCAAGCGCCCAGAGGGATCAAATCTCTCGAGGTGCAAACCTCTCCATGAATAGCTCCTTGAGTACAATACCTGAGCCACCTAATCATAAGCTCTAAAGTCTCTAGTTTAAGTCTCATATTTACTTTTTACTTTGTATAATTCTTTTTTGTTTATGGCCGACATAATATTTATTACTTTTTACTTTGTATTATTATTTTTTGTTTACTTTGTATTATTTTGTTACTGGACAAACACTCTAAATTCTCATATTTACTTTTTACTTTGTATTATTCTTTTTTGTTTATGGTTGACATAATATTTATTACTTTTTACTTTGTATTATTCTTTTTTTGTTTACTTTACATATTATTACTTTTTACTTTGTATTATTCTTTGTAAAGTACACAACAAGAGTCCCCAGGGTCTTCGACCTGATTTGGAAGCGATACAATTCTAGCCAAGTGAATAAAGGTATTGAAGTCGAACATGGTAGAAACCACTTGATTACCGATCATTGATGAAAACTGTTAACAAGTGTGAGGGAAATCAACAGTACTGTCAATGAATCCCAAGGTATCCTAGTACATTCCGACGAATGTGAATAAATGAGTTGAAGTCGAACACTCTTGGAATAATCCGATCAGAGATCAATGATGAAAACCTACTATCAGAAGCGAGGGAACCTGCCATTGAGGCATGCAGGACCCAAGGTACTAAATGGTTTCTAATTCTGATTCCCAGATGATGTGTTGGAGTCGATAGGAATAGACTCGTCGAAGGAGGGCCATGATGTATCCCACATCGTTGACATGAAACCGAGACAGGAAAGTGACATAAAGTGGTGGATCAAATGAGCATAGACTGACACGAGGATGAAGGTCTATAGGAATGCAGAAAGGATGACTCAAGGATGGAGGTTCCCTTGTAATATTTAAATTGTTAATGAAAAGTTTATTTGAAGGATTAAATTATCTATGCCGTGTTTTTGCTTCCATTGTTTTCCAAATATATGTGTGATTAGTTATTTGTGAAGAATTTAATTTCTGCAATGAAATAACAACCTTGTTTAGTTGATAACATAAGGACAATAGTCACCTATGGCTCGAAAAACTCACATCATTTGTGCTTGATGGATGAGGTGAGGTAGAAGAAGATGAAGAATCAATTTATGGGGAATTGTTGTTGACTCTATAACTTTTGTTGGCAGCTATGCATTTGACATAAGATTTGGATAGCAAATTAGAATAGGGGCTTGGTAGAGTGGTTAGGTTTCCAACCTCATGACTAATAGATTAGGAAGGTTGCTTTTGGTAGTGGGACTTGATTCAAAGAGTGTTTAAGGAGAGTGACATCTATATTCGAGCCTAAATATTGCTAACTAATAGAGAGGGAGAGATGCTTACCTAGGAGCTTCTTTGAGTGATGCTTCACTACATGGATTTAGATGGATTTCATTCATGTTTGTTATGGACCACCTACCTCATAGTTGAAGGCTTTAAATATCTTTCTCAAACTTCATCCAGGTACATCTCACTTATCATTTTTTAACATGTTTGGCAGTAGGATAATCTTTATCCAAAACAATTTGGATTTATTATTTTTTCAAATGAAATTTTAGGTTAAAAAATTGGCAAAAAATTGAGTTTCATACATAATCTTATGGATCAAAGTGCCAAAGACATAGTTTTTCCATGCCAAGAAATATTTTGAAGATCCATGAATTGATCTAGAATTTCCAAAATTCCATAAACAACCTACAACTCTGGATTATTTACTTAACCACATTCTAATGAGACTGGAATTTTCAAAATCATCTTGGATAAAGGATATCTTATTTCATTCTCACATTATTATATTTTCAAAAAGATTTTAAAGTACTTTCAAATCATATGATAAAATATTGTTCTAGTTACATTGGTATTATATGGAGCTTTCAAATTTTATGATGCTTTAATTGTTCACTTCTAATATATTCATGACAATTACTTTCCATATAGATAATTAATATTTATATAAAAACTAGTTTTAATGTGTTTATGAAAATTACTCTTCATATTACATATAATGAATTTTTAGATTTAAAATATCAATTATTTACTAATTAAATATAATTAAAACTTCTTACAACTTTTAAGAATGTTTTATTAATAACATAAAAGACAAAATAAACCCTCTCCTATATTAAGGAATGTTATATATACCAAATTATAAACAAAATGGACCCTCTCCTCATACCAATTTATGAAAACAAACTTGAAAATATATATATCATAGTTGAATGTTTTACCCAAGCTAACATCATATTTGTTTTAATTGATGTGAAATTAAAAAGAAACAAATGCATTAATCTATTATATTTGTTGAGTAAATTATTAAGATCTAAAAAAAATAATAAAAACAAGAGTGACATAGAGCTTAGTCCTAGCCTTTAAGAATTTGAAGGTTAAACAATAAATATTATTATTTTGAAAAAATAAAAAGTATATTATTAAAAAATAAACAACCAAAAAATATCATGACTTTAAAACCTTTTTTTTTCTTACTAATAAAGTTGTTGGGTAAATTAATTTGAACTCTAAACTCAAGACTCTAAATTAAATTATTATTACTATCATTACTAACATATTTTTTTATTTATTTCATTTAAATTTATAATTTTATATTAAGCTATTATTTTTATTTTTATTCTTAATATGATAATCTTACCTTTTTTTTAAACTTAATCATCTAATATCAACAAAGATTTTTTTATTTATTAAACATATTATTATTATTACTAAGATTTTTTTATTTATTAAATATATTATTATTATTACTAATATATTTTCTTGCGAATATTACTATTTCTGTTATTATTAATATTAACATATTTTCTCATTTCTTTTAAAAATATCAACATAATGTGTAGATTTATAATTTTTATATTAAATTATTATTTTTATTTTTATTTTTATAAGATATCTTACCATTTTTTAAAAAGCAATAATCGAATATTAATAATTTTTTTGTCTTTACTATTTAAAAAATAATACAAATTTAATTTAAATAAATTTTAAAATACTATTTCATCTTGTAAGTTCACATATATTCCATTTTAACATAACAAATAATATGAATTTAAGTAAATTTTAGAATATTCTTCTCTTTTACACCTATATTTCATTATCACATTTTAATTAATATAAATATTATAATTTTTCTTATATCTAAGAGGATACAATTAATATGTTTTTGTATATTCAAAGAATAATATTCATTCCATGTATTCTTTAAATTAATATTAATTTTTATAATTAAAATATATAATATCTTTTTTTCAAAAAAATAAAAAATAAAAAATAAATATTGTTATTTATATAGAATCAAATAATACAAAATGTATAAGTCTGTAAAAGACTTATGTTCAGATAGTCTACTTTTATCCTCCTTTTTAAACAAAAATACATCAAGTTCCTTCACATCCTATATATATCTTCATGACAGACTCTAGTTTCAAATATATAGCTAACAGACAAAAAAGTTAACACAGCCCTCCTCTGTGACCTGTAAACGCTGAAATTCTTCCCAAAAGATAACACCCTCCTCTCCATCCATTTCCTGCTTCGATAGCTTATCTGCCATAGAATTATGCTGATGATAGATATGTTCAAAGGAAATATCATTAAAAAGTTGAATCTCAGCCTTAATTCTCTGTCATCACTGATATAGAGAAATGACATTGAGATTATACTCACCACATGCCCATTTAATAGTCACTCTTGAATCTTCAAAGACATAAATCTCAAATAAACCAAAAGTATTTACTACTTTCAAAACGCACTATAGAGCCAGCAGTTCAGATTTCATATGTGTGCCCGATCCATAGTTCATCCTCAGGGTGAAGTAATTATCCATGTTTAAATAGATAACACCCCCTGCTGCACACAGGTCGTTTGAAGCCATTCCATCAAAAAATGCAACCAATTTATTGCTATGTGGAAAGAACGTGCTGGATTTTTGTTCTTTGCATTCCACGCCCTCCGAGTGATGTTCTTTGATCAAAAGAAAAATTTGAATGATAATATGAGCTATATTCAGAACCTCACTATCAAATAAAACTTCATTTATGGTATGCTAGATAACCCAAGAGATTAAAGCGAGAAAGGAGGGATACAACTTGCAATTCCTAGACCATACATAGTCACACAGGTCGAAATGAATCTGGTGAGCTCGCAATCAACTAGAAGATGATTTGTAGTCTCCTGGCTATTTCTACAAAAGATACAAAAACTTGGCCCAATCCATCCTTTTTTCACTAAATTTTCCCAAGTCTTCAGACCACCTTGAAGTGCAAACCACATGAAACACTTAACTTTTAAAGGGACCTTCCAACGCCAGAGTTCCTTATACCACCAGTTTCGCAGAAAAATGCAAAAAAAATTAATAATAGCACGATATGCTTGTTTGGTTGTCACCATCCCGATTTCTTGGTTGTTGTTCCACATAATCATATCATTTTCCTCGGTTAACCTTCAACCTGTCATATTCAGCTTATTAATGTAATGTTCCCACTCAAAGACAACATTACTAGAAAGGCCCAGGTCCTTCGCACTGACCCAATACGAGTCTTGTTATGTATTATATTTAGTCTTTCTTATTGTGTTGAGTGTATGCAGATCACACTCCTTTAGGTAATTTTGAATATATGTCGGAAGTGTGTAATTTTCATCAAAACCCATAATTGGGTCTATCGCAACCAGAATCTTCTTTCCATTTCCCACCCTCCATGTTAAGTCCTTAGCCATCCAATTATATACTTTTAAGAATCCCAACCAAATAGGTGAAGCTCCTCTGTACCTTTTGGTTGGATTCCTAATCCAATTTGTAACCTCACCTTTGATATACTTCACATTGATCACCTTAGTCCATAGTGTATTACCAAAGAGACCTCTCCATAGGCTCTTTAATATGAGCGCACAACTAAAGATGGAAATATTCCTAATGCCCCATCCCCCACAAGACTCCGGAAGTGCTAATCTCTCCCATCTAGCCATAACCAGGTTACTTCGCTCAAGTCCTCTCGTCCATAAAAAAATTGAAGAACAAATTCCTTAAGCAATTAATGATATCCCTTGGTACCTAGTTGAGGGAAAACCAGTATACTGGAATCCCAGTCAATACTGATTTAACAAGTGTGAGCCTTCCACCAATAGAGAGTAACCAGTAGGTCCACTGATTGATCCTTCCCTCAACTTTTTTCAATAACCATAACCAGTCCTTAATCTTGTAACCATTTGGCTTTAAGAAATAGCCTAAATACTTGAAGCCATCCTCCAATTGACATAAATTATACAACAGAATATTTTTTTATTTCATCAAGTTAATTGTTCTCAACTTTGTAATGCAAAAGACTAGATTTTATGTTACTAACCTTCATACCTGATGCATCACAAAAAGTCTTAATGATGTCCTTAATGTACATGATTAACCTATTTCCCATACACAGTGCAATGGATATGGACAACAAAATACTTTTGATTGGACGTCATACATAGAAATACAGGGATGATCCTTAGTATGAGTGATAATCACATCATGAAGAAATGTGAAGGATGATGCTTATGATGCCTAGATAATGAATTACATGTCTTTTTACCTACTTACATGAATTCAGAACAATTGGAAACATGCAATAAACTTGGTACCTATATGCAAATCCTTGATGTTTCCTGCTATATAAACCTGTCACCTTGCTGAAATGAATCTAACCAAATGCCCACAACAACTTGCTTATAGGAAAGCAATGACACCTCATATTAGTGAAGAAGAAAGCTCATCAGAAGAAGAAAAAGGACATACTTTGTTTCCTACTTCGAATATATAACCTTCTTTGGGATTATTTACTGGTCCTAAATTGTATATAAAAGTTTGGTCCTGCCCTCCAAAGTTCAAACCATATCAGCTAGATTGTATGATAGATTTAGGATGCCAGATGAACTTAGCGAAAGGAGGCGCCATACCATCATTTTATTGGGAAAAGAATCATGATCACGGCGTAGCAATTGAAGGAACTCCTATACAGCTTAGCGTTCCAGACTTCCCAATAAAAATTGAAGGTTTGCAAGAAGTTTTGTCTTTAAATAAGTTAGACAATATAAAAGAAGATTGCATTCTAAGATCAGAATTTTTAACCAAAGTCAATCCTGTTACTTTTGATAATAGTAAAATGTTGTTTAAATGTACAGTAAATGGTAGATTAGTGTCTTGACCCATGTCTTTTGAAACTAAACCCAAGTGTCAAACCCGTATAAAGAAACCTAGTATTACCCCTAGTATTGCAGATCTTTTCAAAATGGAAAGGTGTATAACCTATGCATAAATACATAAAGATAAATCCCTATCTGATATTTCTGCCAAAATTGAAAAATACTGCACTTTTGAGAGTCCAAATGCCTTCTAGACTAGAGAAAAATATTTTGTGTCTCTACCCTTTGATCCCTCAATAAAGCTAGTTCCCTGGAAAGCCTCTGCGGCCTTAATGACTCCCTCTGAGAGAGAATTTTGTGCTAATGAGATCAAATATCTGCTTTCTAAAGGTCTCATTAAAACTTCTAAGAGTCCTTGAGCATGTCTTGCTTTCGTTGTAAATAAACGTTCTGAAATAAAAAGAGGCAAGCCTAGACTAGATGTAAATTTTAATCCTCTAAACCATGTTTTGCAGCCTGTAAAGTATCCTCTCCCTGATAAATCCAGTCTTCTACAAAGAATTGCAGGATGCACTATCTTTAGCAAATTTGATTTAAAGTCCGGTTTCTACCATATTGGTACAAAAGCTAAAGATCGGTTTAAAACTGCATTTGTTGTTCCACATGGCCAATACCAATGGAAAGTTCTACCTTTTGGAATAAATAATGCCCCCTCTAGGTTTCAAAAAAGAATGGAGGATATATTTAGAGAAAATAAATGGGCATTAGTTTATATTGATGGCATACTGATCTATTCCAAGAATTTGCAGGAACATCTGAAACATTTGCAAGAATTTTATAAGCTTGTTTTCCAGTATGGCTTGGTGCTTTCTAAGAGAAAAATGGAAATAGGGAAAACATAAATTGAATTCCCTAGTTATAAGATCAATAAAGGCCAAATTACACTTCAAGAACATGTTCTGAAGGTATTTAGCCATTTTCTAGGTCAGATTCTGGAAAAAGTCCAGCTCTAGAGATTCTTGGGTAGTCTAAATTATATCAGACCCTTTTACAAAGGCCAAGACCAAGACATCCATGTGTTGCAGCAGATATTAAACAAAAATCCACCAAAATGGAGCATTGATATGACAAAAGCTGTTAAAAGAATTAAAGCAAAAGTAAAGCAGCTTCCTCCTCTTTCCCTTCCTCAAGGCACTGGCAACCTTGTTATCGAGACAAATGCCTCTAGCAAAGCATGGGGAGGTGTCCCAATAGAAAAGCATGGAGACCGTGAAGAAATGTGTGGTTATGCTTCAGGATCCTTTAAGGTTGCAAAACTGAACTACCACTCCAGTCACAAAGAGATCCTAGCAGTAAAGAAAACAATCAATCACTTTTGCTTGTATTTGAAACCTATTAAATTTGTGATTCAAACTGATTTGAAGATTATGCCAGGAATCTTCAAGAATGAAAATTTAATGGCTGAAAACAATTCCAGAATACTAAAATGGTTATTTGGTTACAAAATTTTGATTTTGAAATTGTTTTTAAACCTAGTTATTTAAACTGTATTGCTGATATGTTAACTAGGGAAGAAGTCAAACTCAATATGTTTTCAGCAGCAGTCAACTCACCCAGGCCAGACAAAGGAAAAGGTATCCTCAAAGAAGAACCATAGAAGAAAAGGGTCTTTAAATACCATATGAGCATTCAAGAATGCCAAGAGTTCTTAGAGTTTGCCAGCAAGAAAGAAGCTCACTTACAGTTATCCATCTCCCTTATTAAACAAATTCATTCTTTGCCAATGAAGATTGAAATCTTGGAGAGATGGGAGAAGACTGCATTTTTAGGAATGTAGAATGCCTACATCCAACTCAAACAACTCAACAAAGTCTAGATAGATGTTGCATATACAAGTGGCAAAGAGTTGTTCTATGTAGATATTGGCCCTGGCTATCTTACTTGGAGTAGCTATCAACTCATACTCCATTTTTGCAGAGAGAAAGGATAAATAATAATCTGTGGAGACCCCGATGCTCTAGTAGAACAACAATGGTCTGGTTGGACAGAAGTCTTTCCAAATAAATTTTGTCCTAGAAAAGACTGGATGCAAAGGTGGGAAAAATTCGTTCTACACTTGCAAGCAGATATGATAATGGCACATCAAAACCATATGTGGTTTAAGTTTAAGATAAGACATCTTGGCGGGAGATATTCTCCTTTAGAACTTCTGATCTACATAAATCAAAAATTCACCTAAAGAGACCATGAAGGATGCCTTGTCGGCCAAATCCAAAAGAAGATCCCACCCAATTACAATTTAGAATCCACCTCTGCAGGCGAATATTGTTGTGGACCAAATCCGACAATGATGGGATTGAATGTAGAACGATGCTTTTCTTTCTATCTTTTCCTCGATACGGAATTCGAGCTGGACTCCTCTAACATCGATAATGAAATATTTTTTGGTTGTACCTGTGGTGAAGACCCATGTATCTATCAAGTGGGTCGTGGCGATTATTCGTAGGCATTGTGGGATGTTGTATGCTCCACTATGTAAATATTCTTCTTACAATCTAAATAATTGTACTTCTGTAAGTCTTGTCGGCCATACTTAGATTATTCGGGTCCCCATATGTCCTTAGGACCATTTAAGGGACAATATAACATTAGTGCATTTCCTCACTAGTGCCCCAAATCTTGTTTATGACCTTTAGCTGTCAGTTATCTTTCACCGGCTTAACCAGCTGAGATGTTATAAATAAATCCTCCCTCCTCATTGTATTCATTTGGAGTTTGGGAGTTGAGAGTTCTACAAGTATTTGATTCGATGTTTATGTATCCTGTGTGCCCTCATTTATTACGATCTGGCATATGAAAATTAGATATCTCAAGTGTAATAAGAAGTCAGTGGTGTATGCTCCCCCTATGTGCTTAGTGCGACCAGCTGGGATCAAAAGCTTGCTAATCTTCTAGTGTGTCATCTATGATGATCTTCACCATCTGAAGATGATCATACATAGTATACTGTGTCAAAACCCTCCAGTAAGCACGAGAAGCCGAGAATTTTCCACATAAATCCTAGGGAAATTACCTTGAATCCATTGGTTTATCCATTGGAATCTACCCAGGTGTGACACACTTCGAAAATGTGCTATTGTCGAAGGTTTGTGTCTTAAATTCAGAGTTCAGAGTTTTTGTAGTGATTGAGTCTTTGTTCTGTTACTAGGAGTTCTAAAGCCGAGCCAATCCGATATATGTTTGTATGTGTGTGTGTGGCTATACTCTGAGTAATATATAAGTAAATATAAGAGGTTTCAATAGTGGGACAACTTCAAAAGTCTTATTGGAGGTGTATTCAATGTATACAAAATTAAAAGGGAAGAATGACCATACCACACCATAGTAGAACTTTGTTGGGAAACTTCATGATTTCCTTTGTAGGTAGGACCCGATCCTTGAAGAGCATAGATATTATGCACATTAGCGCGAAAAGGCTTCAAGCAAATTTAATTACAGTGTTTGTCATCCCATCAAGAGAAACTCAATTGATTGAAATAGAATTGGGTACAGGGCATAACGCATTCAATCACCTCGTTTCTTATTTTAATTGGCTCGCAAGTCTTCTGCAAGCCAATATTGATGTAAAGGTTCAAATTAAAAGTCCATACAAATAGCACAATATTATAGCTCTTTTCATATAGGACAAGATGACTTGATGACCTCAATTACATATACAATTTACATTTTAAGAAACCGCATATGCTTGACAATATGATGCTCAAGGTGGACTCTCTTCATATACTAACGTGCTCAAAATCATAGCATTGAATGCAATAGTTTTTATGTAAACATTAAAGTTTTAGCATTATGTTTTTGCATATATATTTGTGTGATTTCATTGTTCAAACCACATCCCTAATCCACAAAATCATTCAATTCAAATATTATGGAATCTGAAAGACAACAACATAATCATGTTATCAATGCATATGGCACAAGATATGAAGACTTGCTTGTAGGCGATCACACCAAATTTACACCTTGTTTTACATCAAGGTGCCCTAATCTTGAGATACTTCTAGTGCTCAAAACATGTTAATGATTTTGTATAAATTGCGAGGTAATCTAGACAATGGTTTCTGCACACTTATCTTGTGCATCAGACAAATCACTTCCTCAAGGATCCATGTCATGCACATGAACTTGTTAAACTGGATTCTCTCTTAAGCTCAGACATAGCTTAACCAAAAATATTCAGACGAATCCCAAAACATCAAATACATTTTGCAAGTTCATCCCTTCTCCAGCCAGCATTGACCTCTGGAATCAAAATGGATGAATACTGTACACTCAGATCATCAATAAAATTATGACCTAGATACAAGGCAGACAATTGATTGTCAATGTGGCCTTTGTCAAGCTTGGTGAACAATATTCCTTTCGTCTACCAACCTCTGCTCCTTTGAACTCTATTGCGAAACCCTATTCCGGAGTGCACATTGAACTAGTCTGTGGTGTATCACTCTTTGAATCTACTTTAATGTTCACATTTGAAAAATGCTCTATCCTGGGATTCTCAACCTATATTTTATATAAACACCAATTGTGAGAGACATTTAAACATGTGATCACTCGAAACAACAATGTAGATGTCCACATCACAAACTTGATGAATCTAAGGTTGTGCTTTGTGTCTAGCCCATTTTTCTTGTAGTTCCCATTAGCGACTCTCATAAATATAAAAGCCATCAACAATGGAAGACCTTGCAAGATAATTCTTGAAAAATTCCAGCATTACAAGGCCCTCCTGAAGAGTAATCTGCCAAAAAAAGTACGCATGTTAGTGGAAACCAAGAAATATTTCTAAAATGTATGAATATATATTTTAAAACATTGTTAATTATGAAGTTCATACTCTGGCTAAAACATTGCTAGATTGAGAATATGGCAAAGAAAAAATCATCTAATCATTCAACCAATTGCAAAATCTTTCTAAGGGTCAAAATTTGCCATATTGTTAATTCTAATTCAAGAAGAATGTTCATAGTGAGATAAAAGTGCAAGATGATTTACATCCTGAGTATCCCTGCGATTTGTAACAGGCTTGTTGTCGTTGTTTTCAAGTATAATATGGCGTAGCTAAGAGTTGGGAATATCTTTTATGATATGCCATATGACTGAGAAGCTCCCAGTCCATTTATCCTATTGCCAGAAATCCATACTTTTGTTGAAGTCCATGGGTCCCACCATTTCTGTAACACCACAACATTGTCCACTTCCATTCACCTGAAACATTAGCAAGAAAAGGCATACCCACAATTGTAAAAAATGAGAAAAGTGCAAACTACATAAGAGAAATAATAATAGGCTTCATTAACTGAAAAATCTTAGCACAAAAGGAGAAATATTAAGTAGTCAACTGGAAGGAAACTTATTGAGAAGAAAAGGAATATTCGACAACCTCAGGGATTGTCACCAGCTCTCAACTGTGCATCTTCAAATAACAAAGAACTTTGCATCATCATACTTGGTAATAAAATCCAAACGATTGTCACTGTCACCATCGCCAAGGACTCCAATAATTTCATTAACCTTGTCTTAAAACACACTTTGTCCCTCATCCTGCCCACTGGATCGATACTGCTTGTTGATTTGTTGGTCGTATTTTTGGATGTTGCATTGCATTGTTTGAGCCACCACGGATCAATTTCCTATTGTCAAAGTAGTCACTATTTTTAACCCACCACTTATTGTTTACCATCAAACCTGAGTTGTTTCCTATTTCTGCTTGATAGGAGGTTAGAGCATCATTTGTTCTCAACTACGTAGCAAGAGAAGGAATAACAAAAGGAATACCACTGGGAGGTTGTTACTAGCGATTCTCCGTTACCCATCAAAGAAAATCCCCAAACGAAACATCTCAACACAGGAATTCAAGAACGCAAAAAGGAGAGAGGAGATAAATAAATGAAATTCCAAGAATTTGTTACCCGGGTAATAGAAAATATGGAATAGGTTGTTGGCTTATATACACAAGCTTGCTCTTTATAAGCCTTCTAGAAATTGCATAGTCAATGAGATGCTACAATAACCTGCACAGTTTTTGAATTCCAACATCATTAGAGCTACTAAAAAAAGGAAATCAACATTATCCATTCCAATGCCAGTATAACATCGCATTCTACAAAATTCATAGACTTCAGTGCCAGTATAACATCACATTCTACAAAATTCATAAAATTCATAGACCTTAGAGCATGTGACCATTTGGAAGCAACAATACAATGTTTAATTTGTATCACATTTTCTGAAATGTCAAAATGTGGTTATCCCAATAGTCATCTTGAAGTCTCAAGAATTTTAGAGGATTCCTACAAACCTTTACTGTCTGTGCATCGAGTTGCACAGCAATTGCTTGAGCGATGGGTTCGTCGAGAAGTACAGTCCTTGCATGACAGTCATTATGCATCTTTGAAGGCATCACATGAAGGGTGGCAGGTGAATGTCTGCAATGCATTTATGTTCATTTAATTATATCACATTGAATCACATTTGCAGGTATGTTCATTTTTTTATTTTTTATTTTTTTAATCCATAACAATGATAATAATAAAATTCAATTCATGGTTTTGGTTTAATAAAAAATTTGAAATTTTCTATATATAAAAAATTAAATACAAAAATTCAATCAACTTTTACCAATCTTTATAAAAAATGAAATATATATTAACTAACAATAAAAAAATGTAACATATAATCTCTACCTACTACAGAAACTAATAATTATAAAACTAGCATTTGCCTCTGTAGGGGCAAAAGAAATGCCAAAGGTATAATCACTGGGTGTTAAACTGACGGCCATCATTTCGTAATTTTTTCCTGTCGGTGTTGTTTTTTTAAATTTGAAATAGCTTAGTCGCCGCGGGTCGCTGGTCGTGGGTTGGCACTTTAAAAACAAATTGATGTTAAGGTTTAATTTAACTTTAGAAAAGTATGCGACATGGTCGCCCGTCGTCGAGTATTTTTAATTGTTTAATTAAAGTTTTGAAAAATGATGCGACACGGTCGGCTGTCGCCCGTCGATCGTCGCGCGTCGCCTAAGATATTTTATTTTTTAATTTAACTTTTTAAAATTACGCGACTCGGTCTTCTGTCGCCTGTCGCCTATTATTTTATTTGACTTTTTAAAATGACGTGACTGGGTCGTCCGGCACCGTTCATATTTTATTGTTTTTTTTAACGTTTTGCAAATTATGCGAGAGGGTCACCTGACGTCCATCGTGTGTCACCGATGAATTGTTAATTGTTTAATTTAACTTTTAAAAAGTATGCAACTTGGTTGGCTTTCGTCGTCACCTGTCGCCGGTGATTTGTTATTCTTTTATTTAACGTTTTACAAATTATGCGACAGGATCAGCTGTTGCCGGTCGCCCGTCGCGCGTCTCGAGTATTTTTAACCTTTTTAAAATTTATGCGACTCAGTCGGTTGTCGCCAGTCGCGCGTCGCCCGTCGCGGATCAATTTTTAATTGACTTTTTTTTAAGTTAAATTAGGGTAGTGGTTTCGTTAAAGCGTTTTGCGGCAGGAAGCAATCGGCCTTTGGTTTTGTTAAGGCATTTTACGGCAGGAGGCAATCAGCTGTTGATTTCATTAGGGCATTTTAGGGCAAGAAGCAGTTGCGAAGATATTTTTTCAGCGAGGTATTCCATTACCGCCAAATAAGTTTTTTAATTACTGGTATCATTGAAGCATAAAACAAAATCACAAATTAAGTATGAATCTTCAACTAACTAATAAAAGCACATCCAAACATCATGTAAACACTTTCAAAGTAACCTTGAAAGATAACTTGGTGAGGCAACTCAGAATCAAATACAAATACGAGATATCTAACAATAGTTCAACAAGAATAGGAGATATCCATATCTGCCTAAAGGCTCTATATCCCTCCTTAATTTATCCTTCAAAATTATAATAGTCGTATTGTATGTTTTCAATGAATCATTTCAAGAATGAAATTGGATTACAACAAACATCATCGAGTCTATATGGGCTTGAACTATCTAAATTGTGTCGCTCGATGGAAAATTGGAAGTTGCTCCGTGCTGAGATAAGCTGTGTACAAGTTGAAAGTAGTGCAATAACCAGAAAGGAAATAAAGAGTATTTTTCTCTATTCAATTGTATTTTTCACATAAAGTAAATGGACAGAATTAGCTAATTAACCTTTTTTGCCTAAAATAAAATTCACCTTATAAAATTCAATTATCAACCAATAAACCTAGAAGTATTTTCCCAAACACTCTCAATAATCTTATGATAAATAATATAGAGCAACATCCTATCTCAACACCTTTATAGAGAAATTCACAAATGTGAACATTACAAGGTCATCATCATTTAACTCTTCCAAATGTCAAAAATCCATGTAGTTATTTAACGATTTGGAAAAGGAGGCTATCAAGCTCTTTAAAATCTTCTAAACAATAATATGCTTAAGAGTCCTACCATAAACTTATATGGTACATACATGCAAGAGTTGCAAAATAGAAGCTAATATGTTAAGTGCACCACTACAGTTTAAGATTAGTAATATGTGCATCGTTTACTTGCAGTGAAAACAAGTACAGGGAATGGCAAAATGAACATGGAACTGAAGGCGCAACTTTTCTAGGAGACAAAAATTGTTGCAGTGAAAATTAAATAAATCACCCTTTCATCTGAAACCAGTATATAAATCGCATACATGATCAAATACTAAATTTAAAGATTGAACATACAAGTAATACTGGACGACTACACATTACGCTTTATTCACGACAGAAACAACCATACAAGTAATACTGGCGAACTCGCAGACAGAAACAACCATCCACGGGGAAGCATTTCATTCACTCTATGAGCGAGGAATCTAGCCGACATAGATTGGAATGCTTCTTGTTGGTGAAACACCTACAACGTAAATATTCATTTCATTTCAAAATGTAGAAGAATTTTTTTGATAAATAATATTACTTGTACATAAAGTGATTTTATGAACCAATTATAGTAGCTAATTTTTTCAAATTTGAAGTCAACCAACACCATTCCTATCTCCACTAATGATCACCCAGTTCCACTGCTCTCCCTAAATGATTCCAACTTCACATCACAAGTATCATAAAAAGGATTAAAAATACAAAACAAATTTAATTGACTACAAAAATAAAAAAAATAAAGGTTGGTTGGTATGTAGATAACGATTTAAAACAAGAATACCATGGGTAAGTCAGTCTTCTACTTCTAGCAACGAACATACCTGCCTGAAAAAAAAGAAGTGGAAGCCAAAGGAACTATGGAGGAACAAGGATTTCCTTGAGAGTGTAGTTATTACCAAAGAAAGGAGAGTTTATATTGGTCCGGATTCTGTTAGCGTTCACCTTGAGGTGTCCGGGTTGCACCCACATGTGAGAGTAGAGAAACCTAGGGCCTTGAATGGTGACCAATATTTAGCCTCTTGCTGGATCCTTCCATGCCAAGAACCACCAGTACAAGGAGAGAACCCACTCCAAACCCTGACTCTTTTGAGCTGACCTGACATATAAACGTAAATCCAAAGAGTTCTCGTCATTAGATTTGAATGTTGAAACTTATCGCTGGAATAAAGCATTCCACAGCTGACACTGTTTACAAGTTCCATATGGTAAATATCTTACATTCTATGAACTTCATCTTCGTAATATTAATTTGATGGATAAATACATACAAAACTATGTGGGATTTTGGCAATTAATGTAATACGATGCTCACTACGTATACAAAAATTACTCTGGAGACTATCTAAGTGCCAGCCTCCTCTCTGAGATGCTTATAAATCTCCATTAAGCCTCCTATGTGAACCTAGCTACCAATGTCCACTCATTTTTCATCAAAATGAAATTCATATTGCCTCTTTGATGAGTCCTCCTCTACAAGACTTCATTTCTTGCATGAATGTCATCGACTAACGACAACTCTAAACAAGACTCAATGGCATGCAACTACAAATAATGGCATGCAGCTAGAACCACAACCAAGCAGAGGTTGATTTATGCATCGAGATAGATAGGTGGCACCGGGCACACAATAGAGAGAAACAATGAGCTAGAAAAAACATTTAGACCAAAGTACCACAATGGTTATTAATAAAAAATAAAAATAAAAACACACATTTACCAAAACTGCCAACTCAATTTTCTCATAGCCTTGCAATGGGTTGACCTGGTCAACCAACGAAATGGAATTTTATTATAAGAAATTGTCATAAATTATAATGTTAAGATTAAAAGGACATTATATTAATTAATATAATATTAAGATTTAACAGGACATTATATTGAAAAATATTAAATTAATATTGATGTAAATAAAGTTATTAATTATAATATTAAAATTTTAATAAATATAATAATTAATATTAAATTAATATTAATTTGATAATATTTTTAAATTATCTATATATTTATATATTAAAAAATAAATATTATAAAATTGAATGTTAACTTTTAATAATTATACTAATAACAAGTTAATAACTTCCTCAAAGCATGTATTAAGACATGTTTGAGGTTAATGCATAAGAGGAAGATAGAGATACTAATGTATTCCTGTGGATCACATTTATTAATAAGTATTAGTGACAATGTTATTTTATTACCCTAACTTTCTAACTTCCTCATAGGGATGGATTAAGATGTGTTTGAGGTTAATGTATCATAGGGATGGACTAAGATGTGTTTGAGGTTAATGTATAAGAGGAAGATAGAGATAGTAATGTATTTAAGTGTGTATCATATTTATGAGAGATTAATAAGTATGAGTAGTAATGTTAGTTTACTACCCTTTCCTTAATGTAGGCTTTATTAATCATATTCATAAAAAAGTATAGGGAGCTGGTGAGTTTTCAATAACAATTGATAGCATTTGGAGTCTTTATCTTTATACGGTAAAAGGACTTTAGTTTTGGAATTGTAGTGTTAAAAAATATCAGTTGAATGGTTTTATAGAGTAATGTGATTTTTTTTTTAATGTGGTTTTTTATTCATTATTTATGAACTCAGAGTTGGTTAATAATATTAAGCTATGTCCATATGTCAAATGCAAGGCATTATTAAAAAAAAATTCATGTTATTTGAAAACAAATCACCTCTTTAATGATTGTTTTTATATATATTATACATTTTCCAAGACTGGTTAATAATGTAGTGTTTTGTACTTTTTTTTCCAAAGAAAAAATCGTACTCCTACACAATATATAAAGGATGAACTTATGCCCAAAAATATGTTTCGCATCACAAAAAGATTCATTATTCAACTTAATCAGAAATATGATAATTGCGTAAAACAGTAATTAATGCTTATCCAAAAATGCTAAAATTCAAAAGATATGGCAACTTTAACTTGATCAGAAATCAAGATTCTTCCAACTATTGACCTGTATTCCATTCCTTACTGAGGTCTGAGGTGAGCTTAACCTTCCCTTCAACTAGAAGAAGGCCTTAGGTAGTGTTTTGTACCTATGTCGTAATTTCCATATTATTTGGATGTAAATGCAATGCATACTAAACTATTTATTAAAATGAAAATTTCCCATATTATTTGGATGCAAATGCAATATATACACAACTATTTATTTAAATCATAATTTTCATAATATTTAGAAAACAATAAGAATTACAATTTATTTTGTTTAAAAATAATTTAGAATAGAAAGATGACTAAATTATATTAATGTGAGGATCAATTAATAATAATTTTTCAATAAACTAATGGCAACAAACGCTAAATTGTATATATCTACTAAGCCCCCAAAAAGTATGGAAATGCTTAAAAATTTACATTTAAAATTTTTCTATGTAAAAAAAATTAAAAGAAGAATTTTGACTTTCCAAATTTTACTATATTACTAAAAGAATATTATAAATTATAAAATTGAGTAAAATTATTTTCCTTTTATTTGAGAAAAATTACTAAAAAAAAATACCATAAACCATAAAATTAAGTAAAATTATTTTCCTTTTATTTGAAAAAAGTTAATCTTTACCCAAGCTTTACAACCACATATTATAGACATTTTGTTTACTATATATTTTTGCATATAACATTTTACAATATAGGATACATCACTCAAGTTTAAGCAATCCCCTTCTCCACTAAAATCCAATGTTTGAAGTTTTAACTTATTTCCACTTGCAAAGTATTTTGTTATTTTTTTTTGTAATAAATGAATTATAATATATATGATTTTAAACATTTTAAACCAATATATATTAAAATAATAATAGATAAGAATATTTTTATAATTAAAAATGATAAATAAATTGTTATATAACTTTTTCTTTGAACTAAGAAAAGAAGAGTTTGAAACCTATGATTATTTAAAGATATATAAAATATTTTTGTCCATATAAAATAGTATTTTTCCATAACAATCAATCCTCCTAATGATCTAATTTAAACATATATATATATAAAGAAGTCTAAATACTCTTAATATAAAGATTATAATTAATAAAAAAAAATATTTTGAATGTTATTGTACCTAGAGGAGCAACATGCTCTACAATCCAGTATGGAGGAGATGTTGTTACATAACAAGGTATAAAGTAATAAAAAAATTAAAACCAATGAAAAGTAATTAAAAAAATCCATGTAAACTCATAAAACATAAAAATTAAAACCAACATAGATCAATCTTAAATCCCAATCCATAAAGCACAAAGAGGGATCAAATTTGTAGAGGAGTTATTTTTTTTAAATGTATAAAAGATTTAAAATAAATAAAAAATTACATCACCATAAATTGGATCCGTCTAGGTTCTAAAATAAATAAAAAATTACATCACAATAAATTGCATCCGTCGCGGAAGAGTTGATCGGAAATGTCCGTTGTTGCGGTAAAAATATGCGATTTCCTCCGCCGTTTCGAAAAAAGAACCTTAACTCTTCTGTCGGGCCAGACCTGTTCGTCAAAAAGGCCCTTGCGGTAGACTTACGCGAGTTTCTCCGTTGTTTCGGAAAAAGAACCTTAACTCTTTTGTCAGGCCAAACCTGTTCGTCAAAAAGGCCGTTGCCGTAGACTTATGCGAGTTTCTCCACCGTTGCGGAGGAATTTAATTAAAACCTTCCGCGATTACGGAGTAATTTAATTAAAACATTTCGTATCTTCGTCCTGCTTCCACCTTAACCTTAACTTTGCGGAAGAGTTGAGTGGAAATGTCCGTCGGTAAAAATAGGTGAGTTCTTCCGCCATTTCCGAAAAAAAACCTTAACTCTTCCGTCGGGCTAGACTTGTTCATCAAAAAGGTAAATCAATCATTGTACTAGTTTTATACTCTGTGCAATTTAGAAAAATATGAATCTACTTGAATGCGTGTATGGTAATATTCAACTCATTAAAATGTCATTTACATCTTGTGAAAATTTAAGAAATAATTAAATTATATTCTATTATTTCATAAATATCATTTACATCATCTCAAAATTTACAAAATAATTAAATTATATTTTATTAATTCATAAAATATTCATTTTAAATATTTGTTTCAAAATTGTTAAAAGAAAACATAGATAATAGTTGATTGATATCTCTTCTTAACAAGTGAAATGTCATTTAGATCTTATATAAGTAAAACAAATTGTATTATAACAATCCTGCAATTGTGAATTGAAGGATTGGTATTATCATTACAACAACCTCACGATGCAAGATTCACAATTCACAAATCATCTCTACTAATATGAACAATCGCATTAAATCTGTAGATTTCAGAGTTCCTGGATTCTATACATATTTATAATTTCATATTAAAACTGAAAATTGGAATTCATATCATCATGATCCATAATGAAATGTAATTGATATTTATTGAGAGATGCCATAGTTTTGAGTGTTTCAGCGGTCTACAATGTACACACAAAATTTTGAGTCCACAAATTTCTCTACTGTTCACTCATCTTTTTACTTCAACCCAAGTCAAGTTTCAAAGCTCATGTCAATGGTCAAGCGAGTCACGAGTGAGGTCGTATGTCATGCACAGTGCATCATTGTATTTTCCAAAGCACTAAATAATTTCTAATATTAACTTCAAGCAAATGAAATGTGAGATTCTTATATACACAAAGATACAAAGACTGAAGAAATCAGAGCTGTGGTTGATGTGAATATATAAATGGTAGCGGTAAAGGCCATTGCTAACGAGTGGCAGGATAAATTCATCAGTGTACAAGCCCAGAATTATTAACAATGCAGTTTGGAGAAAGAATTATTTTCAACAAACCCGACCGTTAGTGCCATGTGTCTTGTTCTTTGATGACTTTGATTTTTGATGCCGCAAACAGAATTCTCAAGACATTATCTCTCAACAAAAGCTAAGCTATGGGTGCTAACTCTCCTTGATAGAGGTTGCCCCTCACTTCTCCACAATGCAGAGAGTATTCATATTTTTAAAATTAAGTAGAAGGGATATTGGTCCTCTATTGGAGAGGACGCCTCCTCTCATCACCCACAGTGATGACAAAAGACTGACAAAATATATATGAAATTAACTGGTGATGGAACTATCCCATTAGTTTTGGATGTAGGGAGATATATGTAAAAGAATAGGGATCAACTTTTTCTCATTAAAGGTTCCAATCTGGTTTTTTTCACCATTTGATAGGTCAATTTTGAGGCCAAGTCTGAGTATGAGATGATCCATAACTATAAGGTGATGCAAGAAGTCTTAATCAACAACCTTAACATACCCAAGGTAAGTTGACAATTCTTTATACAAATGGCAGTGGCCTCTCCATAAGTCTTTGACCATGGTAATGCAACAACGAGCTTCTTCAAACTTTAAATGAGCAAATGGACACACATTTTCCTTTATGTGCCTATTTTTTACTAACAATTCTTTCAAACTTCAAAGCAATGGTCACAACGGTCTTCACAGATAGAGAAATATGCATTCACCATCTTTCTTCATGCACTTTATGCATATAATTCAAATACTCCCATGAGATACCCATGCAGCACACCTTAAATAAAAATGCATAATTTGGTTAGAATGAATCACAGATTTTTAAATCATGAAGTTGGTCTATTAAAATGGATTTTGTTGTGTACCTTTTTATTATATTTTGGCAATGTTCCGTATGTTATAATGAACTGAAATAGCGTCAGGGGACAATGTCTGTTATTGCTAATGTAATTTGTCTTTGGATGTATCCAGTTAGGTATGGGCAGTGCTTTGGAAACCCTTTGTGGGAAAGCTTATGGAGCTCGTCAATATCACATGCTGGGAGTATATTTGCAGCGATCTTGGATAGTTCTCTTTGCTGTTGCAGTCCTCCTCTTACCAATTTATATATATGCCACCCCAATTTTGAAGCTGCTTGGGCAGTCAGATGAGGTTGCTGAATTATCCGGATCAGTTTTAAACTGGTTCATTCCTGTGCAATTTGCATTTTCCTGTGCAATTTGCATTTGTATTATTGTTTCCACTTCAGATATACCGACAGTCGCTTGCGTGGCTCACTGCAGCCTTTGGAAATTGACAGAAATGGGCAAACAAAGAGAAAAAGGCATTATGTTTTTTAATGAAGGTGAAAGTCTTGTTTGTACACCTTTTCAACAGAAAAAAAGGCACGAAATTTCAAAGTCCAAGCCTGTCAACACTGAAAATGGAGACCACCGTGGCGATCACATTCACAAGCCCAGTGATCACAGAAGAAAACAAAGAAGCATTGGAACCAAAACCGATTGTCTTAAAGAGGACAAGAGCATAAAACATGATAACATTGATCCCCGTCAATTGCTGGAAGAAAGGAATGGCGATGGCCATAACCAGATGAGGCCGATATTTTCTCTGCAAAATGTTACAGGAAGGATGCTTCACCATCTTGGAAGCTTCGCTCGCCTCGATCAAATTGTCAAATTCCTCCTGAACAATGGGCGTCCCTAGAATATTTTCCAGCATAGCCTTGGCCTTCTCCTGATGGCCTCTCTCGATCAGGCTGTTGGGTGTGTCTGCAAGGAACAATGATCCTATCGTTATGATGAGTGCAGGAACGGCTGCGAGAGGCAACGATACGCGCCATCGGCAAGATTAACATAACTCCAGCAAAACGGTCGGCAAGATTAACATAACTCCGCTGAAATGGTCGGCAAGCTTAACATAACACTGATGCGGAAAGATAAGGCCAAATCATTTGGTCGTTCCGGAAAAGATAGGCGGACTTGCCTGCCTTTGCGGAAAGAGAACCCAAGTTTGCCCGCCATGGAGATTTAACCGAGTTTTATCCGCTGTTGCGGAAAAGATAATCGAATTTATCCAGCTAAATCTCCCACATGCACCTTTCCACGGCGGGAGATTTAGCCGAGTTTTATCCGCTGTTGCAGAAAAGATAATCGAATTTATCTGGCTAAATCTCCCACATGCGCCTTTTCACGGCGGGAAAACTTGGGTTCTCTTTCCGCAAAGGCGGGCAAGTCCGCCTATCTTTTCTGCAAGGGCGGAACCATTTGGCCTTATCTTGCCAGAGAGATCAGGGCCAACAGCTGTTGCCACAGCCCATAACATATGGATATGTGTTTAAGAGTGGCCGCACAACCCATCGAGTTTGATTTGCGAAGAACCTCTACAAAGGGGGTTTTCGTTCATATATGAGATAAATCTCTGCGTTGTGTAATTAAATCCCAGCTAATACGATCAAATTTTGTGTGATTAATGCCATGGACATCTATTTGAGGCACTTGGATTTTCATTTTCCACACCCCTTCTAATTGAAGTAAATTTTCAGCCTCTTGGTGGCAGCTGCGGCTTCTTCAATATTAGAAGCTTGCAATCCCAACAGAAATCATTAAGCAGAGCCTATCGAGGATTATTGGCAGCCCATGGAGACATGGAATCTAAGAGGAGCATCAAAGTAAACTTTGTTTACGATGATGGTGATTTAGATGATCAGATTGCTGCGGAGATCGATGGCAATACGGCCAATCTAATGCATTTATATGGTCTCAAATATTTATTGCCTCGGCTAGCAAAATATTTTTTATCTCGAGGGGGAAGGGATCCGAACAATAAAAATAATGTGTTATTGACATGCGAGGGAAATATATTCATGAGATTTCTGCTATTTATTGGAAATTGTTTGGCATCCTTGCTTAAGCAATGCATTATTTTCAACAAAGAGCTTCGGGACTTTTCAATAGTATCCAGAATTTATATCGTAGGCCTAACCCTATAAGCCGAAGCGTGAATCAGAACAAAATGAAAAACCTGGATGTTATGAGGAATATTATAAATTCATTTCCTGTTGTTTCGCAAATGAGATTATGCAGTGATGAACTTGACTTGAAGGCAGAACTGGCAAATTCATGGCTTTGTACGCCTGAGTTGATATCGTTTCAGCAATTCTGCTTCAACAAATCTCCACCATTACAGAAATCCAAAATCATCTAAATCTTGGCAGATATGGGCGTGAATGTCGATTAATGAAGCATTTTCAGACTATTTGCAGGCGGTCGCGGTTAAGCATAACCATCCACGTGGCTGGATTCCATTCACTCCATGAACAAGAAATCTATCCGACGTGGAAGTTATGGACCTCCATGGTGAAACGCCTACGGCATAAAAATATAAACTAAACCAAACATAACACCTCATCCTAACTCACCTTAAAATTATGGGAATAATCAATAATTTATAGCATAATACATGTTAATGACAATAAATTATTGGACACTATGCATATGTTCGATGATGGCTTCTTGGCCAGCATGCATATGCTCGATGATGGCAATAAATTCTTGGCTAGCATGCAAATGCTCGATGATGGCAATAAATTCTTGTCCAGCATGCATATGCTCGATGATATATAGTAGATTAAATACTTTAAGAAGAAATAGTTATCCTAGGCTAGCTAAATTTATATATAACTTTTATTATAAGACCGATAAAACTAAGACATGGTTCTATGATAAAATTTTATTTTGTGGGTGGTTTGGTTTCGAAGTCAGAGATCATCCAACTTAGATCGATCCAATCATTTTTGTTTATTTTTTTTGGTAATATAAAATCCAACTAATTTTAAAAAAATACTCATAATATATTATTTTTCTTTTATTTTAATAGAACTCAAGCTTATATTTTGTATATATCTTTTTTATAATTAAATTTTAGTATATCTTGTATTTTATTATTTTAAAAAATTATTTTTTCTTAAAATATATAATTATTTGATTAATGATATCACATTCAATATAACAAAATCATTTATCATTAATTTTAATATAATTACCTAGAGGTGAAAGCTCTCAAGTGAACATCACCCAAATAAGGAACAGTGTTAGAGTGAGAATCGATAAAGCATGCCATCTCATGTAAATACAATTCGCATAATAAGTTTTGCTCAATGAAACTGATCTGCAAAAAGGTCTCTAGAAACTGAGGAGAGGTTATCAACATATGAGGTATTCCATCCTTCAAGGCTTTCAATTTAAATAGAGTCATCTATTCATAAAGGAACACCGGATGGGAAGGAGATGGGGATCTAAAACTCAACAATTCCTGAGAGAAAGTGTACATTTGATCTTTTTCCTTCTGCATGGACTTGAATTTCCTTAGCTCCTCTAATTCTTTTTGCACGCTTTCCCATTGGAATATTTGAAAAATCAATTCTTCTACCCATTTTTCCCTCAATTCTATGATGGTCTTTTTGTGCTCATAAAGGGGAACCATCCCTTCCTTACATTGATCATCATGATCCTTCCATTTCTTTACTTCGAGCTTCAACAATGAGAGCTCCTTCTCCAATCCTTGAATTCTTCTATCATTTGCATCCTCCTCATCATCAGTATCTAATTCAATAATATCCTGAAATATTTGCATTTTTACCTCATCATCAGTATCTAATTCAATAATATCCTGAAATATTTGCATTTTTACCTCATCATCAGGTGTCTTAGCCTTCTCATCCTGCATCGACAACTTAGCAGCTTCTGACTCAAGCAATGTTACAGCAGCCTCTGTTTGTGTGGCAACTTCAACAATCAATTTAAGGAATGTTGGTTCTTGTGTAGTAGCATCCCTCTTCTATATTCCATCCCCAGCAGCTTCAGTCTGTGTTATTGCCTCAACAAACAATTTTAGGATTGTTGGTTCTTGTGTAGCAGCATCCCTTTTATGTGTTTCAACCCCAGCAACTTCAGTTTGAGTCGTAAATTCAACAAACAATTTTAAGGATGTTGGTTCTTGTGTAACAACATTCTTTTCATGTATTCCAATCTCAGCATCTTTTGTTTGAGTCACAGCCTCAACAAACAGTTTTAAGGATGTCAATTCTTATGTAACAGCCTCAAACTCCTGTGATTTACTCAAAGTACATACTGCTTGAGCTGTTGCTTCAATGACAGAGTCCTAAAGTGTTGGTTCTTGTGTAACAGCCTCCTGTTCCAAAATTTCAATGCCTTCAGACCTCTGAGATTGCTCTTGAATCATTTCAATGTCTCCTGAATGTTGAGACTGACCTGGAAGTAGTTCAGTATCCCCTGACAGCTAGGATTGTATTTCTTCATCCTCTTGTAGCTCCCGATCAGGGATTATATCCACTTCTGGCTCATTCTCTTCCATTAACTCTGTTGTAGGTATTTCTTCTCTTCCCTGCCTTGCTTGTGCTAATTTCCATGCTGTTAATTCCATCGTTGTAACTTTATACTCTACAAGCTTAAATAGATCCCCACATTCTAGGCATAGTAGCTCATCATATTCTCCAACCCCCAAAACAGGAGATGGATTCTCCAAATGATCTGTAGCCTTAGCCAAATTATTCAAGCTCCGCTCCACCTGCTTTTCTCCTGCTTCTCTCCACCTCTGCAATTCATCTCGGAGCGTTTGTACTTCTTCCTTTAATAGTTCATTCTCAAAAAGTAAATTCTCAATTTGGGGTTTACTTGCAGCAGGTTCTTGTGTAACAGCGGATGATCGGGGTTTTAGGATAGGAATTTCAACATTTGCCCCTATTGCTTGTACCCCTTCTGTCGCAGTAGATGCTCTAGTCCTTTTCCTTTTTGTGGGACTGGATGTTTGGCCCTTAACACTCGGTCTTTTCCTTCTTCTATGTGGTACAAGAGTCTCCACATTTTCAGAAATAGGGATGGAAGGTTTGGATCTCAACTCACTAACTTTCCCGGTTTCAACAATAAATTCCTCCTCCTGAATTATAGTTCCTCTTATCTCAGGGGAGGATTCAACATCCAAGACTTTTGCATCTCCTCATTCCATTGCCTCTGCATAATGTCCTGCTTCTTCCATTGTAGCTTCCACTATCGCAGCTGCTACTGCTGCTCCAGCTTTAGCTTCTGCTGCAGCAGCTTCTAATATTACAGTTTCAATTGCTACAACCCCCATTATAACTGCTTCTTCCACAGGGTTTGTTGTTGTTGCAGCTTCCCCCACACCTTCCTCCTGAATATCCTCCAATTAGACTGCTGACACTCAATCCCTCCCCCCAGTTGAATCTGAGGAGCTCCGCTCATCACCTCCTACCTCAATGCCCCCTATTTCCAATGCAAGTTCTCGGTGTACCCTCGGCCCAGCAACAAATTGTTCCCGTGTTAAATTATGATGTGCAAGGGCCCTTAAAACTAACAATTTGATTAATCCATGATTCGTTAGGGAAGATAAGGGATGCCGAGATTCTTTTACATAGTGAGCCATGTTTTGTAGGGTTCTTAGGAGATAAAATGGCATATTGAGTAATCTACGATGGCGTAAATGGGACAGTAGGAAAAATTCAGAGATATAAACGATTTTGTAACTTCCTTCACAAGTGATGTACTTCTTTAAAAAGATGGCAACCTGATCCCAGGTTCTTGGCAGCGATTCCAATGTTGTTCCCCTTCCTCTTGGCTGAACATGTTCACCTGCTACAAGAAAATCTCCTACTGTGGTCAAATTGTGTGCCTTTTGACCAAACCATCTCAACCCAATCTGGGGAAATCCTGTAACTTCCGCCACAATTGCCTCTGTAACATCTATCCGCAACCCTCTAACTTCTGAGTGAGTATCGGTCAAGTTTAGAGAAAATTGCAGTGTTGTCTCCACATGGAAGCCATTTAATCTCTGGAAGTACTCTATCCACCCGGCTTCCTGAAAGATGGTGAAGACTTCCCCATCTTTCGCGTAGAGACGCTATGTTTTTAGGTTAGTGTCTCACTTGGATACCCATATTGCATCCCCTATGCAAGTTTTGTGAGTGAATGCAAAAATTACCAAATTCGGACGTTGGAGTTACAACAAGCACTAATAGGCGATGGATAGTCGAAGTTCAATTGGGTATTTTTGGAAAGTTGGCACAGTTATTTTGGGGAATTGGCACGGTTATTTTTGGAATAAAATCGGTTGGCAGGATATCGCACGAGTTGGGTAAAACGATGGTCATATCGTGAGTACGAGCAATAATTTTTGACATGTTTCCCTTGCGGTGAAATAATTAAGGTCTGCTGACGAGGACTAATGGCAAGGTATAATTATTACAGCGGTTATCAATTCATGCCTAATTATGCTTATGATTAAAACTCGTACCTTTCAATATAATGTTGAGCCGTCATTTTTCCACGGTAGCACCATTTCATGGCCGCATCACTAGTGAAGACATAATTGCGCACATGCTTCCATGAGTTGGTCATCGTCGACTGGGCGGGTAAAGTACATCCATGTTGGCATAAATCACAAGAGTTCATGGCGAACAGGAGAGCTTTAATGTTCCTCATGGAGACTGGAGCAAGCTGGTAGAAACTGGCGGAGATATAACGATCTTTTAGCTGGAGAATTAGCGGAGTCACAGCCACAAATTGGAAATATCTAGCGGAGTCACAGCTGCGAAATAGCAAAATTTGGCGAGATTTAGCAGAGCTGCAAAAATAGGGAAATTCAACAGGATTTAGCGGAGTTGTAGCTGCAAAATAGGGAAATTCGACAGGATTTAGCAGAGTTGCAGCTGCGAAAATAGGGAAATTCAGCAAGATTTGGCGGAGTTGCAGCTGCAAAAATAGGGAAATTTGGAAGGATTTAGTAGAGTTGTAGCTGCGGAAATAGGGAAATTGGGAAGGATTTAGCGGAGTTACAGCTGCGGAAATAGGGAAATTGGGAAGGATTTAGCAGAGTTGCAGCTACGGAAATAGGGAAATTTGGCAGGATTTAGCAAAGTTGCAGCTACGGAAATAGGGAAATTGGGCAGGATTTAGCAGATTTGTAGCTACGGAAATAGGGAAATTTGGCAGGATTTAGCAGAGTTGTAGCTGCAGAAATAGGGAAATCGGGCAGGATTTAGCAGAGTTGCAGCTACGGAAATAGGGAAATTTGGCGAGATTTAGCAGAGTTGCAGCTGGGAGATAAAAAAAATTGGCAAAGATTTAGCTGAGTAATTGGCACTGCAACGTCGTTCACTTTTCTTTCAAGGAGTTGTCCAGAGATAGGAAGATCAACCAGAATTCCTGCAATCTCTTGGCCCAAATCGCAACTGCTTAAAAATGAAAAAGAAAACAACGATTTATTTATGTACAATTTTCTTGTGCGAGATTGCAGTAGTTCTTTTTAAGAATTATCAGGGATAGGGGAAAATACCTGCTCCTGCATCAGTTGATAATCTGGATCAGCTACAACATGCGAAATGAATGCATTCTTTGAAATTGGTTTATGATACAGTCGCAGCCAATGACCATTGGCAAATAATGGTGTCTGGTTCGTCAATAGTGGTCAAGCGGACTGTTTCATTTTCAAATACCCTATCTATTATGTAGGGTCCCAGCCATCTTGTGCGCAATTTGCCTTTAAAATCCCTCTTGAACCATGAATCATACAATAAATCCCAGTCTCCTTCGCAGAAGACTTTCTTCTTTATGAATCTATCATGCCATTTGGAGCGCTTCTATTGAATTAATGTTGTCTGATGCACGACAGTTGTGCACTTCTCATCTAATTCATTTAGCTGAATCAATCGATTCCTCTAAGCGTGCTCTGAGCCTCTATTAATTCCAGGTTTGATTCTATGGCTATCTTCAGGGTTTTGATCTCGAATTCAATGGGAAATACAGCGTTCGTACCATATACCAATTTGTATCGAGAGAAACCTGTAGTATTGCACCATGTAGTCCGATATGCCCATAATGCTTCTGGAAGTCTTTCATCCCAATCTCTGCAATGACTCTGGACTGTTTTTGTAAGGACAGCCTTGATTACCTTATTAGTACTCTCCACCTGGCCATTAGCCTATGGATGATATGGTGAGGATATCCGATGCTAAATATGATATTTCTACAATAGGGATTCAAACTTATGGGACACAAACTGCGGTCCTTCGTCTGTTACGATTTCTTTTGGTACTCCAAAGTGGGTGACTATCCTCATATAAGAAATTTATTACAGCCTAATCATTGGCTCTTATTAGAGCCACAACCTCCACCCACTTGGTCATATAATTTGTGCAAAACCAAGATATAAGCTTTTTGTTTTGAAAGAGGGTTGATGGTCCCAACAAAATCCAGGGCCCATCTATCAAAAGGTTCAACCATGTCATGTCCCAAATTTTTAATTGGGTCACAATGGCCTAATCACATTGGCCATATTCATTAGAGTTTGTAAAATTGATGTTAAAGGTCAAACAATTGCCAAGATGGAAAATTACTAGTTTCCTAGGTTTAGGGTGGAAGCTTTGGGATTTGGAATAATGGGGATAATAAATGATGTTTGAACATTAGAGTGGCATAAATATTTAATAAAATAGCTAAATAAATATATAGAAGTGAAAATCAAAGTGGCATTTGATCATGAAGACACATGGAGGAAGTGGGACCCACATATGGCTAGATTTCCCCACTACACTTGGCATCATTCTCTCACCAATTCGAATTCAAGGTGAATGGTAACATACTTGGGGGAGTAAAAAAGGTATTATTCATGGCATGACTCATCCAAGGTCTAAATATAGAGGAAGGGTAACTCCCATGGAAGAGGAAGAGGCAATTTGGAGCTAGTGAGACACTTGGGCTAGATTCCCTAGCTCTATGACAACAATGATGAAGACGCTATGACACCTATGACACAAATAAGACCTGAAGGCTGACATATGACATATATGACATGTCAGGGCTAAAAATAGACTCCAAGAGGGTGCTCAAGGATTTTAGGGAAGCTAAGATGCTTCCACATGTGATTTGGTGGAAGTGGGAGACTAGGAATTGTTGTACAAGTGGTGTTCTTTGGAATCTCTTCCCAACTTGAGTTAGCATGAGTCTCTTGGAAGGAATTTGACCCATGGAGGAAATTAGAAATTTATAAATGTCAATAACAAAGAATGAAACCAGCTTGTGATCATTTGTAGAATTTGCAATTGCATTTGCGAAGAGGGAGAGCTAGTGGATGACTAGTTGCTTGCCTTAGCCGATTTCGAGGGTGAAAGATTCCCATCCAAGTTGGAAATTGGAAAGGCCATTCAGAACTTTCATTTGGAGCTCAAATGGAGTCTTTATTTGCAGGTGTAAGCTACAGGGCAGCTCATGGTTTCTTCTATTGCAGCTCACTCCTTCAACCATTTCCAGTTTTGATGGCATATTCTTGATCCTTGAGGGAGGGCGTTTTGGGTGAGCTATTGTACTCTTTGGGGGAGTTTATAATGCCCCATTTATTTTTTAATATGAATTAAATACTCTGTTTTTCATCTCCAAAAATTTTCAGGTCGAAATTCCAAGTAGAAATGTATAAATCTCAATTTTAATGAAAGAACAGTGCCATTTCCCCACTACCTTGTTGTGAATCAATGTAATGCTGATGATTTCGAATGAATGAATGATTCTATGATGAATTTGTGATTAATGGATTGCCATGGATGTATTTTACAAGTTTCATGTACTGTACTTGAGAATTTGAAGTATTTTTACTCAGTTTAATTGCATTGGGAGAAGAAATAGTGCCATTTCCCCAAGGGTCGAATTGGTTATTTTTGCAATTGAATGGGAGAGGGTTGGAACAGATGTAATAATCAATTAATGGTTCACATGAGACCTTAATAAAATCCTTAATACATTCCCTACCTCTGTTCAAAAATTTGAGTGGGTTTGGAGGCAATTGGGAAGCCATTTTCAGTACTTACCCCAGGGGGATTTGAACCCCAAATTACTAGTAAAATTGCATACTTGGTCCAGAATCTTAAGAGAGTTTGCAGAGGTCTTTTGGTGGCCATATTTCATCCTTGAACATCATATTCAAGTCCTAATATCATTCATACACCTTCCTTGAATATTTGAAGGCATTTGGAGTCAATTTGAGACCTAGAGACCAATACTAGTCAAAGGGAAATCACTAGTAAAGTTACCTACATTGACCAGAATTGAAAGAGTATTTGCAGAAGTATTTTAAAGGTCCAAAGGCATCCCTGAAACACATATTTATGTTATAATATCATTCATATACCTTCTCAGAATATTTGGGATCATTTGGGGCAAATTTGGGACCTAGAGATCAAAACTAGTCAAAGGTCGAACTAGGGAAAAAAAGTGGAAAATTGCCATTTTAATCAAATTCCTAACAAGGGACATTACAAACCACCAGCTGTGGCTAAAGCAGCATCTCATCTAGTCTGTTCGGCTAGACCATCCTTTGGAAGCTGTCACAAGCTTGGACATATTTCTTCGCATCCTGGAACACTGTTGGCCAAAAATATCCCATTCTAATGCCTTATGACTAGTTCGTTTATCAACAAAATGCCCCCCACAGGGCTCATCGTGGAAATCCTTCAAGATACTGTAAATTTCATCCTCCCTTACACACCTTCTGATTTCCAAATCTGGACCTGTATAAAAGAGGTGTCCATCTATCCAGCAGTATCCAGCACTCTGCTGTATGATTTTTCTTTTTTCTCTTTTCGATAAGTGCGTTGGAAGCTTTCCTGCAGCCAAGTAGTTAGCGACATCTGCATACCATGCGAAATGATCTGAGACTGCAAACAAATGCTCATCAGGAAAAGAATCTTCGATTGGTGAATCATCATCATTCTTAGTAAGTCGAGAGAGAAAATAAGCAACGACATTTTCCTTTCCTGGTTTGTCTACAATAGTAATATCAAATTCTTGTAACAGCAACAACCATCTAGTTACTCTAGCATTAGTGATAGGTTTAATCATTAAATACTTAATGGCTGAGTGATCAATGTGCATGAAAGTAGAATACCCAGTGATGTAATGTCTAAACTTATTGATGGTATAAACAATAGCAAAGAATTATTTTTCTGTAACTATGTAGTTTAGTTCAACAGGGGCCAAGTTCTTACTGATATAATAAATTGCATATGGACTATGATCTTCCTGTTGTCCAAGCACTGCTCCAATAGCAGTGTCTGAAGCATCAAAGGAAATATGAAAAGGTGAATCCCAGTTAGGCCCTCGTAGAATCGACACTGTGGACAACCTTCGCTTGAGCTCTGCAAACGTTGTTTGACATGCATCAGTCCAATCAAACTGTACATCCTTCATTAGCAAAGTAAATAAAGGAGAAGCTAGCTTGGAAAATTTTTCTATAAATCTTCTATAATAACCAGCATGGTCGAGGAAGCTACATACCTCTTTCTGTGTTCCAGGAGTAGGAATGTTTACAATTACTTTAATTTTAGCTGGATTTACCTGGATACCTACAGCAGAGATAAAGTGCCCCAGAACTATACCCTCGTCCATCATCATATGGCACTTTTCACTGCTCAGAGACAGGTGGGTTTGTTCACAACGTTCTAAAACTCTTTCCAAATTTCTCAATGCTTCATCAAAACTACTACTATATGGAGTGAAATCATCCATAAAGATTTCCATGCAATCGTTAACCATCTCAAAAAAGATCCCAATCACAGCTCGCTGAAATGTGGCCGGTGCATTACATAACCCAAAAGGAAGCACCCTGTATGAAAAGGTGCCCCAAGGACAGGTGAAGGTGGTTTTATCTTGGTCTTCGGGGGCAATCTAGATCTGATTATAACCACTAAATCCATCCAGAAAGGAAAATAATTTCTTTCCAAACAACGTGTCCAAAACCTGATCAATAAAGGCTAAGGGAAAATGGTCTTTCTGTGTTGCTTTGTTCAGTTCTCTGTAGTCTACACAGACTCTCCACTTCCCATTCTTCTTAGGTATGATCACCAGTGGGGAGACCCACTCACTGTCTGAAATTGGATATATAAATCCTACCTCCAAGAGTTTTGAATTTCTTCCTTCATAACATCCCTTAAATTCGGGTTCATTCTGCGTTGAGGTTGGCACACTGGCCTGGAGTCACTTTTGATATAAATGTGGTGAGTACACAAATTTGAGGGGATACCCCTCATATCTGTATATGCCCATCAAAGGCTCCCTTATTTTTTTTCAGAAGTGTGATCAAACGTTCCAGTTCATCGGGCGCAAGATTAGGGTTAATGTTCAGAGTCTTTCCAAGATCGATTTCTACTGGAGTACTTTTCGAGTTTTTAATTACTGGGATTCTTTCGGCATCACTTACTAGGGTCTCTTCAGTCAGATCTTCTCATTCCTTTTCACCTAAGGTGTTGTTCAGAATTTGATATGCATGCCTAGTGACAGACGTTGGCTCACTAATGAAACTATTGATGGCATCATCTTTAGTTTTAGTTTTGAAAGTCAAGGCCTTCTCGATTGTTAACAATGGCTGAATGCCTTCCTCTTCCTCCAAATCCATCCACGATGGAGTTTCAACATCAAAACTTGGTCTAGCTGGAGGATATAGGGTCAGGTTTTTTATGTCAGTCCCATCAGAAATTGTCATGGAGCCTGATCTACAATCGATACATGCGTCTATTGTAGCTAACCATGGTCGTCCTAAGATTAACGGGTGTCCCCCCAGCTGTGAATTAGGTTGCAAAACCCAAAAGTCTGCAGGGTATTCCCACGAATCGACGGTGACCACCAGGTCATATAAGATTCTGTTAGGTTTGATTGTGGACCTGTCATCCAGTTCTTACATGGTAGGGGTAGGCCTGAGATTAGTGAGTCGCAGCTTCCTTACAGTCTCTATGGTCATGACGTTTATAGTTGCACCTAAATCTACCAAGACGTTGGGTATCTGAGTATGCCCAATGTATATTGTAACAGTAGGTTTACCTGGGTCGGCATACTTAGCCAGTGGAGCCCTTCCCATTATCAATTCAGACAGTTTTCCCACTACATGGACTGTAGGAGGATCCATAGACTTCCTTTTCCTGGCTTTTTCATGCACAGATCCCTAAAGGTCTTGCCGTAGATAGGTACATCATGAAGGGCTTGTAACAATGGAATCTTAACATAAAGATTCTTCAATTCTCCTAAGAGATTGAAACGAGGTTGTTCCATTGTCTTATGTAAGGCCAAATGTTCATGATACAGTGGTTCTCTCAAAATTTGTGTAGGTTGGTTTTCAATGTGTGTTTCTTCCTGTGTTTCAGTAGGAGTTTCAGCATCCTCAATAATGGGGATTGGTGTACTAACTGAATTCTCGAATTGTTGATTCATTCTCGCTTTAGTCACAGAGGATGGAACACCCTCAACGTCAATGGGTTCCACTACCTTCCCTGATCGTAGGTGTATGTCATTGTATGGAATTAGGGAAATGGAATAAGATGGCATGTTGGCAGTTTCGAATTGATGTACTGACTTATTGTTGGGATTGGGGTTAGGTTGAGCAGGTAGTTGTGGTTGTAGTGGTATGTTCATTGGTGCCGCGTTATTTTGGAGTTGTAGTTGTGGCTGCTGATGCTGTTGGTGTTGATATTGTTGATGAGGAGTTTGGTTGTGAGGAAACTGATTTCCTGGGTAATGATTCCTCCAGCTAAGAGACCAAGGAGCTTTCTGGCTTGATTGTTGTGCCCATGGCGTCCAGGGAGCAGGATATTGCATTGAAGATTGAGGTGGATTCCATTGGTTATTAGAATAGGAATAATGTGAAGGATTATTCATGTTATTCATATTATTCCAAGAATTGAAAAGCGAGGGATCTGGATTCATACCTTGATTCCGAGGATGCCAAGACTTCTTCTGAGCGATGAAATAAGCTTGCTCCACATCTGAAGTAGATGCTTGAAGGACTTCTTTGACTTTAGGCAGTAAAGGACATTATTTAGTGTCGTGATCCAATTCACATAATCGACATGCCTCCACCTTGTCAAGCAGTCACTCCTTCAATGGGTGCTTCTTCCTACATTTAGCACAAAATACACCAAGTGCCAAATCTTCTTCTACTTGCCTCTGTTTTTCTCTCAAAATGTCCAACTGCGAGGATATGGAACTCATCATGTCAGTTTTAAAGTTCTCAAGAATGTTACCTATTTCTTCCCAAGTAGCCCCTCCACTGGCTAACTTCTGTGTCCTGGTGAGGACATCTCGGTCTTGATATCTATCTCGAGTGTTGGTTTTGGAGGATCCCCTCGAGTATCTTCGACACAAGTCGATGATGTGTTCAAAGGGTTCTTTTGAAATATCTCCCTTTCCCAACAAATTAAGCATGTCTAGGAAATATTCTCTGATTCCACACAGTAAAATAATTTTGAGGACATCTTTCCCAGTATCGGCGTGACCAGACCTCTGCAAATTAAATAACAATCTCTCAACAAATTCCTCCAAAATATCCTCTTCTTTTTGGACCATCTTAAACAACTCTTCCCTCCTATATCTAGCTCTACAATACTCTTGATATTTGGAAATGAAAGTCTGTTTCATTTGATCCCAAGTAGTAATGGTCTCACGACCCAAACTCATGAACCAACGCAAGGCATTTCCCTTTACAGTAGCAGAAAATAGATTCAACTTCTATGCACTGGAGGTATAATCATAGCTTTGACAAAGGATATCAAATTCGAAAAGGAATTCATTTGGATCTTCGGAGGACTTACCATGGAAGTTCAACAGAACCGAAGGTGAAATATTCTTCATGGGGGTCGCACCTAGTGCTTGTAGGATAGGGATCTCAAGTCTGACAATAGTGTCTCCATGTTGGTTATCCCCCACTTCCTCTTCTTTATTATTGGGACATTCGTGGTGTTCCCCATGTTCTTCATTATCCATATTTCCCTGGTTTTTCGGTTCTTCCTTTCTTCCTTCCTCCTCTTATCTTCTTTCCTCTTCTCTCCTTTTGTCTTCCTCTCTCCTTCTTTCTTCCTCCAGTTCCTAATGGTGATCTAACCACTCCTCCTTAGTGACTCAGTTTCCATTGATTCTATAAATCTCTTCTCAAGCCACTGCACCCGTGGCACTTCCCTTATCTTCAGGAGGTCTCTTCTCCGAAATGGGAGTTGAAGGTCCCGTTACGTTCTCCCAAGTTGATACAAACGTTTAAAGCTTAGGGAGAACGGAGCCTCCTCTTCCTGAATATGTTCACGATAGTCTTTTAGAGGAATCAATTTTGGCGATCAATTCATCAATGAATGTCTATCTTCCTAAACCTTGGTTACCACCACGACCTCTTCCACCTGCAGGATTAGTATTTTTGGGGGGTTCCCAAATTTTTATTCTCGTATTCATGCAAGCTTCAAATATTCATGGCTAATGAAATTAGTTAATCAACTACCATCTATTTCTATCAATTACCTTCCCCGAAAACGATGTCAAAATGTTGGTCACTCTATATGCTAACCAAATCTAATTAACAGACATAATGCTCAATATAAATTGTCAACCCAGGGAGGTCTTTTATTTCAAAGGAAACTAAGCAAAATATATGCATAAACACTCAAGTAGTTGATTGAATGAATAAAGATCAATTATCCTACCTAACTGCTCAGTCAGACTCAACTCATTGCTAAAGCTAATCTAATTTATCCATCTAAGAATTAAAGGGACTTCTGCTTTCCTACAACATCAATCCAACAGTAACTGATCTAAGAATAAATGAACTAGAATTGCTTTTGAAAGAAGTTAAATCCTAAATATATCAAACTACAAGTAACTCAAACCATAACCTGTCTAATTCAACAAATTCTAAGAAGGTAAATAACAGTAATGAACTAGAACTAAGCTTGAACAATAATCTGACTAAATTGGAAAATTCTAACAAAAGATAAATAATAAAAAGAAATCAGAGTCGAGCTTGACTGTAACAGCGAATTAACACACTTGCATCAAAAGGAAAAATATTCTACACAGTCGACTGTCACACCACACTGTTGCAGCACGCCAAAGGAAAATGCAATCATTAACAACTACTGTTGCAGCACACTGTAAATATGCATACTGTAATTCCACACCAAAATAACAGAAACAAAAACTAAATCATCTACTTAACTCGGCGATCTCTGTGAGAAGGCTGGCCCTAGCCTTCTAACAGAGATGCCGTGGAAACTAACACTTAATTAGAACACAGAAATATAAAGAATTGTTGCTCCTTGTATTAAAATGGTAGAACCACAGTTACAGTACTCTCTCTTACAGCTCTTACAATCAAATGCTAACTAGCCAAACCCCAGGCTCAGAACGCCTTCTCATATTTATACATAGGTGACACAATCCCATCCCACTGATATCGGGCAGCCATGAAGATCTACAATCTTCAGGCTGCCGAATTGAAACAGAAACAGTTACAGCCATGAATATAATTGAATGAAGTTGTATGTGTTCATCCCTGCGCTGTTACTCCGAGCTGTCAATGGACCGAACAGATCCGAACTGATTGGGAGAGAAGTTGCTTGGATGTTTAGCATGACCCAGTTGCAGCTGGCCTCGTGGAAGGATGCTTGGGTTGTCACAACGATGTATGGAACCAAATCCAGGAAGGGGTAGTTGGTGCCACGTATTCCTTTCCTCCATAGGTTCAGCGAGCTGCTACACCTGTGATCTTTCAAGGCTCTGAATTATCTTTATCAAATCAATACATGTTAGCACAAATCAAAAGATAAAGTTCATAACCATAAACAATATTAAGCATTAATAAGATAAAGCAATAATAGATTATACATGTTAAGATCCATGCTTGACTTGGGAGGATATCTGCCTGGGTTATGGAAAAGTAAGGAAAAACAGGGGAAAAAGGTGTTGATAAGTATAGGAAAAAAAGGGCTATTTTGGGGCCCAACATGCGCCAACGTCAAACAGAACAATGAAATTGCCTCCGACGTCAGGTTCAATTCTCAACAGCTTACCTATCAAGACTCCAGAATTGATGACTTAGAGAGAAATCTCTTCGAACTAATGGGAAAAGTTGACATTATCAAGGAAGATGTTACAAGCTTGGTTAGAATGACCCAATGCAGCCATTGTCAGGAATCCCCCATTGTGAACAAAGAAATGGCAGATGCATCCTCTGTGCAGCAACAGAACTATGGATAGTAACATCTCTTCTCAGCAGGGTTCTTCATATAGCTTCAGTTTTGAACGTTTTTTTGTATACTGTTAAATTCCTAGTTTGTAAGGGTTTATCCCACCTCTACTACATAAAGAAATAGGAAGCAACAAAACATGAAATTCATAGCTAATCTAGGCATGCATGTATGCTCTATTATGCTTTCTTTTTTTGAAGAAAAACTCTATTTTATGTAATGAATGGCTATGCACAGCCTATTTCGAATATATATATATACATACCCTGTTTCTGTTAAAAAAACAATATCATCATGAAGTCATGGACCAATCTCATTCCATTTCCTTATCCCATTGAGCCAAATCGATTTCCTCTGCTAGACATTCTACTGTTGGAAAACCAATTCTGAAAGTACAAAAACACCTTTAACTCTCTGCCATGTGCCCCGGGAAAAAAACTAACTACATCAAAATGTCTGGGGATAGGGTAATATGGTAATAACCACTATCTGGACCCCCTATCCCCTCAGGATCTCCCTAGGAGAACAAAAATAATCTATGAGTGTGTTGAACATGCCATTTCTGCATGTCAAACTGAAGAAAAGTGGTAATATGACCATATCATCACCTGTAACTTCCCAGGATTGATAACTGAGTGTACCAATGAACTTAGAATTCTCAAATCTGCTAGGAATGAGTACACATACACCATGTGGCCATCAAGTGATACATTTGTAAGCTCATCCATGCCCGGAATAATAAAATAATGGCCTATAAATAATAATAATAATAATAAATCCATCAAACCATCATCTGAAAAGGTTGTCTGAAGCATGGAACCATCTAATGGGAACATATGGGCCATTAATAATCCATATCGAACACTGTCATCCCAAACTCATCCCGGACCCTACGGTTGACTTGGTCAAAATAGGTTGACCAGGTGAAAATTAATCAAAATAATGATCTAGATCACAAATAACTGCTGCTGCAAGTACAAATGGATGAGATATGCTCCTTCAGTTTTATCAGTAGATAGACCAAATTTTAAAATGATGTTTAACTGGCATGATCATGTATATATAATAATAATAATAAGTCCAAATCAAAGTAACCAACTACTATAAATAGGAACCTCAAGTGTATACTCATTTATAGACTAGGCCAATTTGCTAACCATGGGTGAGGGTGGAGAAACAAGGCTAGGCTAAGGGAAAAGACTTAACAACCTCAAAACTGCAATCTCTCGAATAAGGGAACAAGGGAAGACCACCTACACATATGCTGGATAGACAAAAAAACATGGGGTGGAGGTGTCTCACAAATGGGTGAGACTGCTTCCAATAAAATATAGACAAGTAACCTTTTTAGAAAATTATTGTCATCTTTTCACACTTAATATTTAGCATTTAATTCCATTTACTATATTTTCACCATCCAACCTCCAAAGGCAGGTGCCCTGAAATCCTTCTGGGCTTCAGATTTGACTCGGTATGACCTCCATTTCCCACCACCGTCCATAGGTGCGATGGAGTGACCACCCTATTTCCCTGTGGAGACAAACTGCCTTACATCAAACAAGGATGAGTGCTCGTCCTTTGTCCATTGACTAGCTAATATAGATATATGCAGTAGTGTTTATCAACATTGTTTTTGCTGACTTAGCATCCTTTTAGATATAGCATTTAAGTTCCAATGCTTTAGTGTTTAGTAACACTGTTGGTAGGAATACTTGGTTTCGAGGACTAAAGGAGAACAATCACTGTGACTAGAATCACACACTCCAGAGCCCAGACACAATGCAAACAAGGAATCTATCTGTTGGTTGTGGAGCTTGATCTTCTTAATTCAGAGATGTTGTTGTTTCAGCCGTGTTTGTACCCAAGTTTTATATGATATGCAGGTGGATTGTACACTCATCACAGCGGGGGGGGTGTGGGTGGGCATCGCCCCCCCACAGGGGTTCGGGGGTGAAGCTCCCGAAAGAAATTTTATGAGTTGTTTTGTTGGCCAACATTTTACGGGCCCATGGTATTGGGTAGCTCGTACTATTTTCCCACAGTAATTCCCTTTAAAAGGAATACATTGTAATACGACTGTGTAATGTATTGTAGCATTGTAAAGTTCTCTGTGATTGTGTCAGAGAGATTAAGAGAGATTGAAGAGGAAGTTGCAACAGATGTGTTGTAGGTTGTATCCATTCATTTGTTGGATGGTATAAAAATAAAAGGACTGGCAATTTCTTCGTGGACGTAGCCCATATTGGGTGAACCACATTATCTTGGTGTCTCTCTTGTATTGTGTTTATGTGATTTATATTTGCATCTTGTTTATTTTTATTGCTTCGCGATCCTATTTTTCTAACACTATCCAACATATAGGTCTATGTGGGGGAAGTCATCGAGATGACTAGCTAAGGTGTAAGTCGAGATAAAATCAAAACTGAAAGATAACGGATGGATGGGGAAGTGATTGATGATGCCATGGATAGAAAAATCCCTACAAAAGGGAATGACCAAATCTATACTTATAAAGTAAGGGCATGACCAACGATTATAAACAAGAATATCCTACTCATAGTAACTGACCACTTCTATTCTAAACAACGGGTAAGAATAACATATATAGTATCGCTAGTAAACAATCATCATATACCTAGTCAAAACTACCTAGATAAAAGAAAGAGTGCATAAGCAGTCCAAGGGTACAAATCATATACCTATTGGATCATATACCTGAGTCCCTGATCTGAATAATCTGAATCATATTGAAGCACTGCAACTGAATACATCATGGGAACTGAAATCAATATGCTCTGGATGATAGAATAATGGATAACTCAGTCATTGACCTGGGGTCATGGGGCTAAGTCCAGGCATGATACTATCAAATGTGCAAGCTTTGGATCCACCGAATACATGAGAGTGATCATCAAAATGTTGCTCATCATCAATTGATCTCATCCAAATGTGCAAAGGACTGGCTCAAAAATATACTGGGAATCGATCTGTAATCATGGTAGCCCGGCTACTATGGATGTGACAACAAAGAAAACCCATTAGGCATTACAATGAACATCTTGAATGATTTGGCTAGTAGGAAGCGACAACTAATCAAATTCCTAACTAATATTTTGGCAAGGGGACAGGAGCATCTGGTTGACATCATGACTTGGCTACTCATGCACAACAATACAAATCATAATGATGGCGGATATATTAACACCAGAGGCACCAATGGATGAAATGTGAACCATGCGAAAGGAAGCAACACCAACATTCCCATTCAACCTAACACATAAGCATCAGGCTCATAGGCACCCAAACTTCTCATGCCCAAAGTTATAGATGAGCAGGTAGTGGATCAACTGGGACAACTATTGCCAGGAGACAACTTTATAGATTATCTAAGAGAGTACCAGGAAGTTGGGGATGAGGTCCATGCAACCATGTCTTTCCAATACTTCTGCAATATCAAATACAGAAACAAGCACAAATACTTCAACAAGGGACCTCAAAACTATGATTTGCAGTGGAAGGTTGGGAAGCTCACTCTTCCTTCCTTCGATGTGTCCAACAAATCCATAGCGAGGGATTGGGTTCAAAAGGTGGATACTTACTTCTAGTTCAACCCCATGAAAGAAGTAGAAGCCATTAAATACGCCACCTTACATATGGAGGGAGAGGCCCACGAGTGGTGGTACCATGGTTTGGTTACCTTGGGGCATGCCGACATCACATCATATATGGAATTCACGTAGAGGTTGATGGAGAGATTCGACAGGAAGGATCCGGAGTTGCACTTCCGAGAGTTGGCACATGTTAGATAGACAGGTACTCTAGATGCATATATTATAGTGTTCTAGATATTGGCAGTGATGGTGACAGATATCTCAGAGGACCCGGCTCATTATGTTATTTATAGAGGGTTTATCCGAGACTCTACAAGGTTGGGTCAAGGCTTTCAAGCCTACTACCTTATAGGATTCAATCTCCTGAGTACATGTTATGGAGGGATCGGCCTCAAAGAACAAACCTCAGTCCAAACCTTTCGCTCCCCATAAAGGCAACGACAAGAAGCCCTTCTAGAAGGGAGGATTTGAAAAAAAAAATGGATGAGGAAACACATAATGAGTTGAGGAGAAAGAAATTGAGCTTCACTTGCAAAGAAACTTGGGAACCAGGACATCCTTGTATGGTAAAAGGCAAGGTTGATTATATAAAGGTGGTATCATATAGTGATGAGGAGGATGATGGTGAATGAGCAGGAGCAATATGATGAGCAGGACAGTGAGGCAGAGTAGAAGCCATAGGTACAGAGGCCACATCCTCTGCAGTCACCAATATAGAGACCACAGGCACATCAACCACAGGTACAACCATAGAGTGGGACCATTGCTACTTTATCATCTACACCCAAGTTCAATACCTTTCGAGTTAGGGGTGTTATACGGGGACACAGAGTCACGATCCTAATTGATGGTGGGGCAACCCACAACTTCATAGACTCTGCTCTGGTAGCTAGGAGAGGCATCCACGCCCAGCAGTTTGAGGGGCTTGGTGTGGAGGTAACTAGCGGGCAAGTGATGCCTTGCTTATTCAAGGCTCCACAACTAACCGTGCTAACGGGAAATTACAACATGATGGATGATTTCTACATAGTTGATTTAGTAGAGACCAATGTGATCTTGGGAGTTCAGTGGCTCAACACCTTGGGACCCATAATGATGAACTACTGAACTTTGGAGATGGGGTTCAATGCACCGGATGGCACGAGGGTAGTTCTGTGGGGCATGTCCAATGAATCCCTAGGAGTTTTCTCAACGAAGTGGATGGAGGCACTATTCAGACATAGGGATGTATCTTATGCAGTAAAGTTCATGATCACCACCTAGAAGACATTTCATGACAGCCAGGAGTACCATATTGACATACAAGATTTCTTGGGGAAGCATGACAAGTTGTTCGAAGAGATTCCACTAGGTAGGCCACCAAACAAAGGCTTTGAACACACCATAGAGCTAGAGGAGGGGGCGAATCTAGTGAACACCACCCCCTATTGGCATACGAAGAAATTTAAAGATGAGATCAAGAAAGTGATCAAGGAGCTGCTTGTCATGGGACATATCAAACCCAAATTTAGTCCATTTTCATCTTCAGTTGTGTTGGTAAAAAAGAAGGGTGGGTCGATGCAGATGTGCATCGATTATAGGGCTTTGAACAATAAGACCATTAAGAACAAATATCCCATTCCTAGGATTGATGAGTTGTTGGACGAGTTGCACAGAGCAGTATAGTTTTCCAAGATTGATCTCAGGTCAAGCTGCCACCAAATCAGGGTATGTGAGTAGGATGTGCACAAGACAACCTTCAGATGCCATTACGGCCATTACGAGTTTTGGGTTATGCTATTTGTGCTAACCAACACACCAGCCACCTTCCAGTCTTGCATGAACCATATTTTCCAAAAGTAGTTGAGGAAATTTTTGCTGGTGTTGTTGATCTCCTCATATATAATCAGACATGGTAGGAGAACATGAGGCTTCTAGATGAGGTACTAGGCATTATGGGGGAGCAGTCCTTTTACGCCAAGGCTTCCAAATTTGATTTTGGGCTTGCATATATATTATACTTGGGAGTTGTGCCAAGCTATCACCTAGATATTGTGGGCCATTTGAAGTGCTTGAAAGAATAGGGCCAGTTGCATATAGACTTGCATTGCCTGCTAGCACTAAAGCTCATAATGTTTTTCATGTCTCTTTGCTTAAGAAATATGTACATGATCCTAACCATGTGATTAATTGGGATGTGATCCAGGTGGAACCCGAGGGAGAGTTCCAAACCGATCCATTGCGCATCCTAGACAAGAAGGTAACATTGCTCCGGAACCGAGCCATCGGACAGGTAAAGGTGCAATGGAAGCACTACCGTCCCGATGAGGCTACATGGGAGCTGGAGGATGCCATGAGAGTGGCATATCCATTTTTGTTCAGTTTTGATGAGCACTGAGGACAGTGCTGATGTAAGGGGAGGGGAATGTCATGTCCCCATTTTGACCCCCTTCGCATTAAATCATAAATGATGTAAATATTGTTATTTAATCATGGTGAGGAGCTCAAGGCCAAGGTCCCACCATTGATTTAGCGTTTTATGTATCGGCAATTAAAAATAGATGCCTGTGGTTCTTCTGCTAGATAGGCACAATGTAAATTAAGACATCATGTAAATACAAATTTTAATGAAAAACCCACAACTAGCTATGCAATGCAATAAAGAGATGGGGGCATGATTCTACAAGGAATACGGAGGGAAATTATTCAAACCCTTGAGCCAATGGTGATAAGCTAGATGTCAATGAATAAACCCTCAACTACCCATTCTGACTTATGCACCCAATCATTTAATTCTTCCAGAAATTGGTTGAGGCATTTAATGCCTTGGGAATGAAGAGGCATGGCAGCCAATTTCGTGCATGGGCAAGCCATCAACCTGGGAAAATGTACTTTTTCTTCTGGGGCAAGAAAACACCCACGAAATGGTGCCCAAATCCATTCTGAACCCATAGTCTTTCCTCTCTCACGCAGTCTGAGCTAGCTGGGCTTTCCCCATCACGTTTTTTACCAATTTCCTGCATTTTTCCATAGTTGGGAGCTCATTTTTGTGTTGCACAGTGGCTGGGAGAAAGGGAGTCACGTTTTGGGGGTTTATAGAGGTCGTTTTTGCCCCTGAAATGCAGAAAAACGTTTCCTGAAAACGAATTTTCTTTCACAGGGTTTATTCCCTATCTACCAATTCGTTTTGGTTGCCCACGTTTTTCAGCACTTGTGTTTTGTTGTAGGGTGCATCCCTGTGTTGGTTTGAAATTATGAGCAAGAATTAGGAGTGGAAGTGGACCAGAATTGGCTTGATAAACCTAGTGAGGAGGTAACCTCTCAAGAGTATCAAAAGGGCTAGTTGCTCTTCTATGCACACCTTGAAGAACACTAGAATGGAAGGTATGGCCTGAGGGACTGTGTATTAGTGAAGGGAATACTTCCTTGTGCCAGGTGTGTAGGTATTGTGGGGACCAAGCTAGATAGATCTTGCAGAGGGTGACCATATCTCTATGGATGATCCCACTAGCTTAGCAATTCTTACTTCCATTGCCTAACAGCCTGATAAACCCAACTGTAGCTTGGCTTGGCTGATTTGGTGTATCTTTGGGCTATGTGTGAGTATGTTGTTCCCCGATTCCTTGTAGAGATCATGCCCAACTCGGGGGTGGCAGTGTGTTGAGATATTGATGATAACAACTGGCCTATGGTTGGGTGGAACATTACAGTTGCATAGCCAGTTGCTTAGGACTACTTTGTTATAAGATAAGTATTCTCTTGTGGTAACTTTGCAATTATTTATTTGATGAATATCTTGAATGTATGATGGATGTGTAATTGAAATTACTTCCGTTGTGTTTTCTTATAATTATACATTTCTATATGTCTTTTTATATTATGTGAATGCTTATTTAATAAGTTCATGGAGCTAGATGCCCGGTTTTAGCATCATGATCCTCTCCATCGCACTAGTATGATGGGAGGGGACGTGACAACAGAGGCCACATCCACCGCAGTCGCCAATATAGAGACCACAGGAACATCAGCCATAGGTACAACCATAGAGTGGGACCATTGCTACTTTATCATCTACACCCAAGTTCAATACCTTTCGAGTTAGGGGTGTTATACGGGGACATAGAGTCACGATCCTAATTGATGGTGTGGCAACCCACAACTTCATAGACTCTGCTCTGGTAGCTATGAGAGGCATCCACGCCGAGCAGTTTGAGGGGCTTGGTGTGGAGGTAACTAGCAGGCAAGTGATGCCTTGCTTATTCAAGGCTCCACAACTAACCGTGCTAACGGGAAATTACAACGTGATGGATGATTTCTACATAGTTGATTTAGTAGAGACCAATGTGGTCTTGGGAGTTCAGTGGCTCAACACCTTGGGACCCATAATGATGAACTACTGAACTTTGGAGATGGGGTTCAATGCACTGGATGGCACGAGGGTAGTTCTGTGGGGCATGTCCAATGAATCCCTAGGAGTTTTCTCAACGAAGTGGATGGAGGCACTATTCAGACATAGGGATGTATCTTATGCAGTAAAGTTCATGATCACCACCTAGAAGACATTTCATGACAGCCAGGAGTACCATATTGACATACAAGATTTATTGGGGAAGCATGACAAGTTGTTCGAAGAGATTCCACTAGGTAGGCCACCAAACAAAGGCTTTGAACACACCATAGAGCCATAGGAGGGGGCGAATCTAATGAATACCACCCCCTATTGGCATCCGAAGAAATTTAAAGACGAGATCAAGAAAGCGATCAAGGAACTGCTTGTCATGGGACATATCAAACCCAAATTTAGTCCATTTTCATCTTCAGTTGTGTTGGTAAAAAAGAAGGATGGGTCGATGCAGATGTGCATCGATTATAGGGATTTGAACAATAAGACTATTAAGAACAAATATCCCATTCCTAGGATTGATGAGTTGTTGGATGAGTTGCACAGAGCAGTATAGTTTTCCAAGATTGATCTCAGGTCAAGCTGCCACCAAATCAGGGTCTGTGAGTAGGATGTGCACAAGACAACCTTCAGATGCCATTACGGCCATTACGAGTTTTGGGTTATGCTATTTGTGCTAACCAACACACCAGCCACCTTCCAGTCTTGCATGAACCATATTTTCCAAAAGTAGTTGAAGAAATTTTTGCTGGTGTTGTTCAATGATCTCCTCATATATAATCAGACATGGTAGGAGCACATGAGGCTTCTAGATGAGGTACTAGGCATTATGGGGGAGCAGTCCTTTTACGCCAAGGCTTCCAAATTTGATTTTGGGCTCGCATGTATATTATACTTGGGCCATGTGATTAGTGCATAGGGCATGCAAGTTCATCAGGAAAAGATCCAGGCTATTTTAGATTGGCCTACACCGAGGACCCTCAATGAGCTACATGGATTCTTTGGACTGTGCGAATACTACATATGATTTGTGAAGGGGTTTTCAGCCAACCCTTCATGTTGGAATGTGATGCTTCAAGCATTGGCATTGGGGGAGTGTTGATGCAGAAAAACAACCAATAGACTTTGAAAGCAGGAAACTCAGGGATCTAGAAAGGATCTACTCTATACATGGAAAAGATATGCTCGCTATCATGCATGCATTGGTGAAGTTCAGACAATACTGGGTGGGAAACATATTCATGGTGAGGACAGACCACAACAATTTGAAGTACTTCTTGGAGCAAAAAGACTTGAATGAGAAGTAACAAAAGTGGGTCAACATAATACAGGCCTACGATTTTGACATAGAGTATGTGAAAGGGAAGAGAAATGTGGTCGCTGATGCACTCTCTAGAAAAGTAACCTTATGTTCATTGATGGATATCTCAGTCGAGTGGAAAGCTCATCTTCTGGTAGAATATTCAAAAAATAAATTAGCTTGCGAGTTGATGGATTACCTTATATAGGATGATATATATCGAGTGATTGATGACATCATTTTCTACAAAGACTGGATATACTTGGTGCTAGAGTCCAAACTAAAGGAGAATATTTTGCATGTTGCACATGAAACTCTTATAGCACGACAATAGGGGTAACTCTTTAAAACACACCGGTAGGTTGGGGAGAGGTTATCTTGGAAGGGCCTCAAGGATGATGTGTTGTGGCATATGAGGGAATGCATGGTCTGTCAGCAAAACAAGATCGAACAGATCCATCTGGAAGGTCTTCTACAGCCATTTCCTATTCCGGAGTAGAAATGGGAGAGTATCTCCATGGAATTCATCACAGGGTTTCCACAAGCATAGGGTCGAGATTGTATCTATGTGGTGGTAGATTGACTGATGAAATTTGCACACATATTCACAATTTCGTCAGATTACACATCAACACAAGTAGCATTGGTGTTCTCTAGGGAGGTTTTTCGTCTGTACGGGCTACGAAAGAACATTGTCAGTGATAGGGACAACATATTTCTAGGGGATTTTTGGAAGGAGCTTTTCAGGTTGGTTGGTATAGAGTTGACTGGCAGCACTAGTTACCATCCCTAGGCCAACAGACAGACCGATATTGTGAATAAGTGGATTGAGGGGTCCCTATGAAACTATGTGTCTAGACAACAAAGAGTGTGGATCAGGTGGCTACGCTTGGGTGAGCATTGCTACAACACCACCTACCACATGTTGATCAGAATGACGCCATTTAGAGATTTATACAGGTATGGTGCCTTGTCATTTGTTGATATGGACTTCAAGGATAGAAGGGCGATAGAAGGGCACCCAAGGCGAAGGACTAAATACAGGAGAGTCAAGACATCCTTTGAGTCCTTGAGGAAAATTTACAGGTGTCTCTAAATCAACAGAAGGTATATGCAGATAGGAAACATACAGATCACAACTTTGAGGTGGGAGACTTGGTATTTCTGAGACTGCAACCTTATCGTTAGTCCTCACTAAAGAAAAATGGTTCAGAGAAATTGTAGCCTCACTTCTACAAACCTTATAGAGTGGTCAGGAGGGTTGGAGAAATGACCTATGAGTTGAAGCTTATGGAGGGGAGCAAGATTCACAGCACATTCCATGTATCATTCCTTGAGAAAGTACTAGGACAGTAGGTCACAACCTATGTAGAGTTACCCCCACTGGATGAGGAGGGGCAGTTGATTTTAGACAAGGAGAAGATTTTGGATGTACAATAGAGGAGATTGAGAAATAGGGTGATTTGGGAGTACCAGGTTAGATGGAGGCATATGCTAGTGGAGGATGCTACTTGGGAGAGTGAGAAAATTATGTATCACCACAACTTATAGTTGCTTGAGGACAACCAATTTCGGGAAGGGAGGACTGTCATGTCCCTTTCCGGATGACCACCTTGGAGACGACTTATTAGCCTATCTAGTTCCTGTAGTATATAGTCGAGGAAACATGGAATTAATTAATTATTAAATGTCACCTAGGCTTAGAGTGTTTTATAAAGTGACATTAATAATTAATTTATAAAGTGACTTTATAAAAAGTCACTTTGGTTTAAAAGTGACGGAAAAAGTGCAAAGGGGGTCAAATGGAAAATAAAAGGCAAAAAACGTCATTTTCTCCATAAGTTCACTTTAAAAATATTTTAATGACGGAATTGGTCAAGGGGAAGTTGAAGAGTCACAAGGGGGGAAAACGAGAAAATATAAAAAAACATAAGAGCTCATTCTCTCCATTTTTGTCATTGCATTTTCGAAAACTAAGAGCTCTTGAGCTTCTAACCTTCTCTTGGACGAAACCCTAGGAGGAGGTGAAGAGTTTTGGTAGTGCAACAATCTACCCTAGCTCTTGATAGTGGAGGAATCAAATAGAATTCTCATTGTTCTTCATTACCAAGGTATGTATTGTATTTCATCTTCAGATTGGTGGTTTATGAGTTGAGTTGCAAAGATCTTGTGAAGGGAGCATTTGCTTGGAGAATCGTACCATAATAACCAAAGAAGCAAGGGAGATTGAGTTCACTCCATTATGAAGAAAGGACACAACCATTCTCGGGAGTAAGGTTGACTGCTTGGGGTCACAATTGTAGCTTATGCCATCTTTGGTGAAGGCACACTCTTGAAGGGGATCCCATATTCACATCTAAGAAGGGTGCACTTTTAGTTTGATATCCAAGTGTCAAGAGGGAAATATTGTTTCAAACATCTCAATTCCATTATCTTACCCTCTGCTAAGAAGTTGACGAGTTTTCTACTATTTGGGAGCTTCATTTTCAGAGGCATAAAATTTGAATGTGGGGGCGTTTTCTGTAGCTACTTACTATTGGAAGGGCGTTCTCTTACACCTATACACACTTATCTTCATTCTCGTCCATCTACCTCAAGACTTCATTGCTAAATCGTGGTTCCATTGTTGTTGTTGGGACACACCCTTGGCAAGTTAACAACAGTTGAAATCTTCCATGGTAATCTCTGTCAAAATTGTGATCATTAAGGAACTATGTATTGGGTTTACTACTACCACAATTTCACCATTGTAGAGGTCATATGTAGTACCGCTGCAAAACAACGAGTGTAAGGAGTTTTCCTTCATCATTTCCAGGCATGTGTCACTTTCTTTGATTAAATATTCAGATATGGAATATCTCTTTATATCTAGTTATTGGTATCAGTTTGCCTATGTGTTGATGTCTTTTTTTTATTTGAAATATATATAAGTTGGAATCACAACTGGCCCTATGAAACATATCATGTGTAACCTATGGAATTCAAATCTGAAACTTTAAGATAGTCAGGAAAAATACAACAACAACAATGAAGTGTGGGGTGGAATTAAGAAGTTAGATCTGCTGATGTGGCATCAGACTTGTGTGAAGTGCTTGATGAAATAATTAAACCAAATATCTCCTATAGCAACTAAACCAATCACACAAACCAGTACAATAGTCAGTAAAGGTGTATTTGGGTTGATCATTAAGTGTTTGACGGAAACACATACCAATTAAATACCATATAGAAATGGTGAAATATGAGTTTAAATTAAGTAAGTTGGCTAGGGACATCTCAAAGAATTTCTCCTCATCAAACTTTGTGCTTGGGGTCTCCCTCTCATTGCAACCCTCTTTCCCACTAGTTGGTGCCATTTCATGAGATTTGGGGGCTCCCTCTCATTACAACTCTCTTTCCCACAAGTTGGTGTGGTTTTAGGATATATATATATATATAGTAATGGAGCCACTCCACTTATGTAGCCTTTTGATGAGGTTTCAAGTTTGTTTAATCATCCTACTTCATGTTCCCATCCATAGTCTCGTTCGTTCATGTAGTGGATGCTCTACAAATTTAAAATTTAGATGACCAGTAACATATATGAAAGTCTTCCTCCATGTCATAGATGTCAATGATATTCAATGCTCCACTTATTACAATCTCCATACCCACAACTATAGATGATATGGTAAGATGTATACATCTAAGATAAACCATATCATGTCATGGGTATGGTAATACATAAATCTAGACATATTTGCAAATGCATACATGCATTTTAATACGAAATATATATCTTAGTAAATCCATAATAAATAAAATTATTAAAAATATTTATCTTCAATTTAATACATAATCATATTACTTTGACCATCTTTACTTATTTTATATATAATAAAATGTAAAAAAAATCTAATTTCAATTATATCAAATTTTTAAATGTAAAATCAAATTAAAAAAAATACTCCAAATTAAACATACATATTGCCATGATACAATGAAAGTATTAAAATATTTATCCCATTTTGCTTTTCAAAATAGTAAGTTAATAGTAGTAATAATCTCTTAATTATTAATAACCTAGAACTTTGGTTTCTCAATTATTAATAACTTAATTTTGATTTTAAAAATAATAATAGCACTAAGGCCTCTCGCCTCTCAATTATTAATGACTTAATTTTAGTTTTTAAAGAAAATAATAGTACTAAGACCTCTCACCTCTAAATTATTACTAACTTAACTTCGGTTTTTAAAGATAATAATAGTACTAAGACTTCTCACTTCTAACCTTGATTTTTAAGGAAAAAAAGCTGTTTTTATTGCCAAATATCTTTGAATTGATTAGAAACTCAAAGAATGTTTTATTTATTCTGTAGAAGCCTATAATATCACACCATCTATTTTATAATAGGTAATATTAAATGGCATAATTATTAAGTCCACGTGGAGACCAGACAATCCTTGGATGTGTTAGAAGACCATCAATGTAATCTTGTCCTTCCATTTATTTTAACATCTGCCATTTGCCTTACCTCTTATTCATCCATTTATTTTTATATTTTGTATTTGGTTTTTCCCATAGGTTTGATTCGATATGTGATTACGGTTTTGATTTTCAATATACACCTTGCATTTTGCAACAATGTGTTTATTGCTAGTACATAGGAATATGGACTATTGAATCAAATCCAATGTTAATATCTTTATTACAACAACAATAAATACACTACTCCAAAGTGCTTATGGAAAAGAATAATATTCATATTTTTAGATTTTAAAAAAATAACATACAATGAGGGAGGGCTCTTCCGCATGTGATGGAGAAGTTATTGATGGAGGAATCTATAGATGGAGAAGCTACTCTATATGTGATGGAATATGCGAGGTAATCTTGGCACCTAAAGCAATAAAAAAGTTCAAAGCCCTAAGAACTCAGGTTGAAGGCCCTCTCTTCTTTAGATGTCTCACCCATCTACAGTTTGTAAATGATACCCTTGCATGCTTCAGTCAATGGTGGTCACTCTAAGTGAGTAGAAAATAAAATCTTGATGAGGACCATATGTTTGAGAAACGTTGAACCATAATCATCTACCGGATAGTTTTGAGTCCCCCTAGGGACAATATCTAGATGGTCCTTAGCGTGCCCACTGGAGTGCAAAAAGACCGCATCGATTCAGATCACCTTCCTTCATCTCCACACCACACCTAGTTTTCAACCCACTATTGAGCGAAAGAGGTAAGTCAAATTCAGTTAATTCTACGAGAGTGTAAGTAGCCCGAGTAGTGATCAAATTTGAAAGGTAGGTCTTAATTTGAATTGGAAGGGCATTTGTTCTTGGATCCCTTCAAAGATGAAGGGAAATATAAATAATTGTACTTCCATTAGCAAGTATAAATGGACTAAACTCTTCCCCCCAAAAATGTATAAAACAAATATTTTCCATCCAATTTTTTACAATCATGAACAAATAGGCACTCCTTAATATTTACATGAAAATGTCATCTTTTCAATAAAACCTAATTTGAACACATGAATTTGTCATATATGTAACATTAATTTTACAGTTCATTAAAATAACAACTATTATGTTGTATTTTTTCGGGTTGGAGCACATTTCATTGTACATAAAAACTACTTAGACTATGCAATAACCATTTTGGGGCATCCACATGATCTTATGGATAGTCTAGGACATTGTAACTAGATATAGTCTTAAAATAAAACTAGAACCATGAGAAAATTACTTACTGCCAATTATGTACAAAAGGAAGCCACTAAGCAAAGCGAGGCTATAATAAATCTACAACCAAAAAAAATATAAAAAACCAATCAAAAACTTAATTCAAACCGGAGAGAGGGCATCCATTCAAGCTTGAGAGATGTAAGAATCATGGGCATTAGGCACTTAAGAAAAAATAATGCATATCTCATAAAACATTAAAAAAAATCTTCCATACCAAGCAAGTTAGCAATGCTAGCATCAGAGGGGCTAGGGCATCAAATTTTGTTGTTCAACACTTGTCGGGATAGAATACAGGTATGGGATGGAGGGGAAATGGAATCAAGCCTAAGTCAACAAGAGCCTTGCAACTCGTTGCATGTTTGAGTATTGACAATCTGCCTTTTAAATTGAACCAAAACACCAAAAGAAGTTTGTTAATGGTTGGATTTGAGAAAATTCTATATGCGAGTAATTAAGAGCTCGAAGCTCTAAAATTTGTTGTGTTTTGTACCAATCCATGATTCAACAAATTCGCAGTCACTAGCATGAAATTTAAGTTATTTAATGAGAAGAAATAATGTATCTACCTCTATCTCGAAACCATCTTCAATGCTGATGCCACTACCCTCCTTATTGTCCAAAAGGCATGAGTCGAATGAGGAAGAAGACTTAAAATTGTGGACTTCACCTTCAAAGAGTGCCTTACAATCACATTGATAAGGAGTGATAAGTAGATCACAACAATCTAGCGTGTAAAATCTTAGTTGATAGTGTCAATTATATACTTATATGGTAAATTTAATATAAGACTTACTTATAGTTGTCTCTTACTCTTTTCATCTTGACACATTTGATATTTTATGGTTGTCTTTGTGCCCTGACCCAATTGATATTATAAGTTGAGGATGTGCATGCATGAAAATCCTTAGTTATGACTATGAGATGAGGATTTAAAGAGAAAAGGATGTAAAGACGTGTAGTTTTTATATGTATTTTGGTGGTGAGTGCCAAAGACAAATGTGGTGAGAATAATCCTTAATTATGACTATGCAATGAGGATATAAAGAGAAGAGAATGTAAAGATATGTAATTTTTATATGTATTTTGGTGGCAAGCATCAAAGACAAATGTGGTGAGAAACCACATATGTTTGGAAGGATGGAGGGAGATTACATCTTGATCATTCCGCCCATCAAATTGAGACTATTCTCGAGCCATTTTTAAATTTTTTTATTATTAATAACCATTGTGGTGCTTTGGTACAAATGTTTTTTCTAACTCATTGTTTCTCCATATTGTGTTCTCGGTGCCACTTCTCTATATCAATGCATAAATCGACCTCTACACGGTTTGTGGTCCTAGCTGCATGCCATTGAGTGTTGTTTAGAGCTCCCATGAGTATGTGACATTCATGCAAGAAATGAAATATTGTAGAGAATGACTCATCAAAACAACCATTTGAATTTCATTTCGATGAAAAACGAGGTGGACATTGGTAACCAGCTTCACATAGGTAGTAGGCCCAAAGTTTTTGTTTCGTTTTGGGCCTAGTAGTAGACTTCTCTGTTGTTACATCTATAGTCGTTGACACATTGTCACGTCTTAGATCTCAACCCGTAGTGACTCGAGAGTCAGAGTAAAATCCCGGTGGCCAGTGCCTCAAAGTTGCCAGTCATCACTCGATATCTTGCGCAGCTGAGCAGTGAGTGCGTGACGTGATTGAGTAATTCTAATTTATGATATTTCCAATATTTTAAATGACGAATCGAATTTTATAGCATAAGAATTTCAACATAAAAATTGAAATTTATATAGATAGATAATTTCAAATATTGCCATTCTTTTGAAATGTTGATATAAATTATGTCCTTCCTAAAATTTAGATTTTAAACTTTTTTTAAATGACAATTTTAACTTTACATTTCTAGAAAAAGTTAAAACCTTTTGGAAGGACTGAAAAGAGTTCGAATTTGAACACTGAGCCTAGTTATCATGTCCTAGCTAACGTGGCACCTACCCATAAAAATAGTGGCAAGACCCTCGACTCACCTTGAATATTCCCACACACCTTGGATATTCCCGTGTGGTATCTAACCCACCTTATGTATCCATTTCATCAGCGGCCGGCCCCTCTACCCATTTAGTCTTGACTCCTATGTAGCATACAAGTCTTTCATCAACGTCAACTTCGCCAATTCTTTTATTATTATTTCCATAATCGTACCACCTCTCTTTGTTGTCGTTTCGACTCATAAATTCATTGAGTGCTGGCCTGCTAGAACATTCCCCGAGGGGAGTGACTCACCACATTTTATGGTCAAGGAAAGGCAAAAGCTGAGCATTGTTAATTCCAGTTCCGGGAGAGGAAAAATTACTCCCTCCGACCGAACCACCTTTTGTTCGTTCCTCTAATTTTTTTTTATTTTGCTAACACGCGGTCTACACGATATTGTCCATCCGTCACTCCCTGAGTTCTCGTGTCTCCATCCGTCACTCCCTGAGTTCTCGTGTCTCCATCCGTCGACGCTATCCGATGGAAGCAATTGACACGTTTTTTCTGTCACATTGAGGATTTGCAACATCTAGCGTTGTTATTTTACCCTTTTCCATCTGCCGTGCCGTGGAGATGCGGGGATATCGCTACAAAAGATTTCTTCAAAGGAATGGGATATCGCTTCTGATAGCTGTGCAGAAAATAGAAAATAATCTCCATACATTCTCTGGCCACTGCATTGCCATTTATTTCTGTACAATGATTCGAGGACTTTGACATTCTTTTGGGGTTGTGATTCAAATGTCAGGGAATTGGGTTTTGACTTCTTTTAACAGGACTCTAACTATTTTTTGAGGCAGCGTGTTTGACCCGGTAATATCATCTGTTTGTCGTCACAGGATGTTAACTGTCTCGGAGTTCTGGCTGCCGGAGTAGACTGGGCGTTGCAATTTCCAGTTCAAGAAGATTCCCGGCAATATCTCACCTATTCATTTGGCACATGGTTCGATCTCTACTTTTTATTTCTCATTAGCGTACTCTATTTTTGACAGAACATTTTATATTAACAATAATTAAATAATTGGACCATGCAAGTTGAAGGCCCGTGAGCCGTCAACTCAATATTAAGAGGTCTTTGCGATTCATTATAATTGGTTTTATATTTAGAAAGTTCATTAATTTCTTATTAAAATTTATCTAATTTTCGTTTTTCCGGCTGCAGTCCTTTACTCCACTTTTAAGGAGCAGCTCATAAATACGAACAGCTCGCACGTTCTACTTTTTATTGACCGCTGAGAAGGTAATGGACGTCTGTTGTGATCTAGCAGCACCCCATCCTTATCCCGGTCCATATGAAAGAGAATCCTGGAGCCATCAGATCTGTCAATATGCTACCTTCCCTCGCTCCGGAACAATTCAGCACAATATCTCACACTATACTTTAGCTCACACGATAAGGCAAAGCCTTCACACACTGTGGCTCCAAGGTATTTAGTAACACTAACATAGGTATTTTTCTAACCAACATGGTGCCAAGGTATTTATATTATTCCCAAACACGCATGCCCTTATTGTAATATTAAGGGATCGAGCCCTATTATTTTAAAATTGAAGGCATTTAATCCCCTTTATTGACCAGAGCTCCCGTCCCTTCTCCATGTGTCGGTGTTCTATGCTACTGGCAAAAGTTCCACTGATGTGGAGGTTCAGTAAGTACCCAAATCTCCCTACCATTTCCCTTCGCGCGTAGCCGGCTACGAAGTGACACGGCCCTGAATAATTCTCAATGTCTGCTGAGGCTCTCGGTGATTGTTTCAGCGTCCACAAGACGATATTAACAAGTCTTTCTGTATCATTATCAATTGTATTATAATTGTTTTTTACATTTAGAAAGTTTATTTTCTTATTAAAATTCATCCCATTTCATTTTTCCGGCTGGTCGTTCAACCGGAATAATTCTCAAGATCTGCTGACTCGCTGAGGCTAGGATTGTTTCAGCGTCCTCGGATTACTCCCAGATGCCGGTTGACGAAATACAAATCTCAAGCGGATAATGATTGTCATTTTCATGATAACGATAGATGCTATGATAGAATCTGGAGACGGTTAGCCTCTACAGTATCTAGAAAAAGCTGAAAAGCTGCTACTCCCCACCATTTCTATTTCTTAAAAAAAGCACCCACTCGCTCCATGCTGCCCGCCAACGGTCATCTATTCCATTTATTTAAGGAAGCGGCTGCAGTCTTCAGACTTGGATCGTTCCATTTTCTTAACTTTTTATTTTGTTCAGAATGATCTTGGATTGATTTCTTTTCTCCTTAATTCTTGCTCCAGCTTGCTGTATTTTAACTGTTTTCATATTATTCTGTTATTTTCATTTTCTTTCTTGTGCTGGTCACTTTAGATCTCTTCTGGTTGCTTGTTTAACTCTGGTTGGATTGTATATTTCTCTGTTTTCTTTCGGTGCACCGCATGTTGTTTTTTCACTTTCTTGATTTCATATCCATGATCAGCCACTGGCTTGACCAAAATATCTACGGCAGCTTGGAGTGCATTAAAATACTGCAATGGAAATTGAAGCTCAATCTGTCCCTGAGGTGATAAAATTTTTTCCCAGGTAATATTCTGATTTTTCTGTCAACGGAAAGCAAAAATTAGTTTAATTTTGGCACCTCTTAAAATGTCTGTCTTCTGATATTAATTTTACATACTGCCATTTTTTCAAATATGTCAACAGATTTCATGGCTATCATTCAGGATTAGGTGAAGCTACTTTAAAATTTAAATATCTGTTACAGTGTTTGGTTTGATGATATTCAATATTATGTCTCCTACTCCCATTTATGTATATTTCTTTAAACGTTACATATATTTATGCCAGCTTTTATTTAAGTTTCAGGGCATTTATGCCAGCTTTTATTTAAGTTTCAGGACATACATTAAATTTTAATTCACGGTTCTAAATAGCTAAGTGTTGGTGCACTTGGATTCATTAATTATCATAATAATAATCTTAGATGCTTTTGCCAGGCCAATTATTTTTGTTCAAGATGCGATGCCATGCGATGGACTTAAGGGCATGTTAGGAAGATACGATACTTTTTTATTCCGGTACGTCTTCCCCTTTCCTTATGTACATTTAAAATTAAAAAGGTTTTGCTCCAGATTTTAAAATCTGTTTGAATGTTATTAAATATGATGATCAATAAATTTGATTAGTTTTGTTTATTTTCCGTGTAAAGAAAGGTAGCAAATCTCCAAGCCCAACACATTAAATGAATGTTATTAAATATGATGCTAAAAAAATTTGATCAGTTTTATTATATATCTAGGGTTGCCAGCTGTGAACAGAAATAATTAGTGAGGAGCAATTAAGTTAAATTACGGGATTTCCAATCTAATTCAGTTTTAGTGTCCATTCCCACTTTCAGATTTAAATAGAAGTCATAGATTTTCTTTTAATTAAATATAATTCTATCCCACAAAACCATGTGACCGACCAATTTCTTTCCCGGAGATTAAAAGCGTGACTCGTGGTTCAGATTTCATAGATTTTCTTTAAGCTAAATTGTGGAAAACAATTTTATTCTATTGAAAGCGTGACTGGTGGCTGTGCCTTCTAAAAATTCCTTGGATTTGGAACAATGTTCTGATTTGTTTTTCTGGTTGTCGGAGTAAACGTTTTCTGTATGGGTTTGAGTGTTGTTTTTGTTCTTGCAGGAACTGAGTTCTTTTTTATTTTGATCTTCAGTTGTTTTTTTACTATATCAATGCTGCAGAGACTGATGTTATATGTTTGAGCTATTTGTAGTATGAATCTTTGTATTGTTATTATTTTTATATTTCATTAAAGTACAAGTACTTTTTTTAAGTTGAAAAAAAACTATTAAACATAGAAGTGTGAGGTAGTAACATTCGCATAATATTAGTTAGAAAGTAATATTTAAACTAGTGATAATATATCAGTCAGAAAGTAATATTTAAACTAGTAATAGTATATCAGTCTAGAGAATTAATCATCAAAATAATATACAAGAGAAGATCATGTTCATAATATTAGTTAAGCAGCAATGATATTAGTCTAGAGAATTAATTATTAAAATAATATCCCGAATCCGAGAAAATCTTGTGAGATTTAAATTAGTTATAATAGATCAGTCTAGAGAATTAATTATTAAAATAATGTAGAGAATTAATTATTAAAATAATGTACGGAAGGATAATGGGATTATTATTGTGTTTCTTCATCAACAATCCTTTGGATTGAGCTATCTTGCTCTGCCTGCCATTTGTCAATAGATTACTAGTTCATAATCATTTTTTGTTTATTACTTGAATTGTTTGAAAAAAGCTTTGGTGATTTTAGTTTTGGTAAATAAATATATTCTAAAATATTAAAAGAGTATTAAGAAATTTACTATTAAAGGGATAGCATTGGGCTCGAGGTGGGTACCAAAATTTACTGAACCTATTTACCATGAGTACCAAATATTCGGTTATTTACCAAAATTTACTGAGTACCAAATCTTCAGTTATTTACCAAATCTTCAGTTAGTACTAAATACCACATCTTCAGCAAATTTACCAAAATTTAATCTTCGGTTAATGTCAATTTTGTCAAGTACAGTATCACTGTCTTTAACTTTTGTCAAGTACAGTATCACTGTCTTTAACTTTTGTCAAGTACAGTATCACTGTCTTTAACTTTTGTCAAGTACAGTATCACTGTGGTTAAATCATTCTCTTCTTAAGGTCTTACCTATCTTCAACGTATTTCTTAATATATTTTATGATAACTTTGCCGATTGATACATGGGGGAAAATATGTTTGTTTGTTCTCTGCATCAAAAACAAATATGCTCTGCTCAGTGCAGGGTTCCTTACAACTACAACTGTTGGTTAAACAATTACCTATAATAAGCCATTTTAGCAATTCATTCATTCTCTCTGTTGTTGGATAGACTTGAAAAGATTGGGATAGCCTTAGGTTCGAAGTGACTACTAAACGACAGCTTTTCTGATACATGAAGGCTTTAGTTCATACCGATGTTATATCTATTTCTTAAATTTTCTTAGCTTTGGTGATACCATGAGGGCTTCACCTCATACATATCTTCTCTCTATTTCTTGAATTGTTTTAAGGTTGTTGATAAATGAGGGAAAACATATGTGCTTGTTCTCTGCATCAAAAACAAATATGCTCTGCTCAATGTCCAGGGTTCCATACAACTGCTGGTCAAACAATTACCTGTAACAAGCCATTTTAGCAATAAAATAATTCAGTCATTAAAAATGTATCAATAGACCATGGTGTAGATTGGTAAAAACATGATCTGAAAATGATCCGATGTTAATAAGTTGTGTTATGTGGTAAAAAAGATCAATGAAGACATTCTTAATTACATAGCTCTCATAGTACTCTTCATAATTGTCTGTTCTTTGAGCTATGCATAATTAGAAGCAATAGTGGAGCCTAACTCAGCCTCCCATAGATGAGTTTAATTTTTGCAAATGGATATATATCCAACAATGAACCTGGGCTGATGTCATCAAACAAAGTGCAGAGAAACTTCTAAGGATCTGATATTACTTCTAAGTTTCTAACAATTTAGTGGTCATTGGGAACTTTATTAACACCTTCTGTGAACATACAAATGGAAATTAGCAGCCTAGTATGGCTTCAAAGTTCATATCCATTTTACCACTGTCTGGGCTCAGTAAAGTCAGCAGCAAATGCCATTTACAGCATTTTATGCATATGTGTGCCTGCAAATCATTGTATATAGAAGAAATGTAGTCACTTCAGCATTTTATTCAAATGTGTTCACATTACTGTCATAGGGTCAAGCAAAATTCAAAAAACTTCTATCTAGAGAATATATGAAATGTAGAGCGTTTTATGCCTACAAACTTTCGAGGCGTGATTTCTCTTTTACATAAGAATGCCTGGATTATTCTCATCTGCTACATCCATAGCAACACCAAGGAACTGTGCTTTCAAACAAAGGTCACCACTTGAGAGCAAAATATCTTCATATTGCATTTGCATCGAAGTGCCCCTCTCTAACATGCACATCATGCACATAAAAACTTAAAGGCACATAGGACAACACTCCCAACTTCCCAAGGCATAGCAAATACCACTAAAAACTTAAGATTAAGCTTTATGTCAGTTACAGAGGTCTATAAGTAACAGAGATCAAGATTCTGTAGCTTCTTGCATTTTACCACAACCAGCTAAACTCCAAGGTCTGTGATCCCACCCACCACTCGAGATCAGAGTATGCAATTTACTGCTGCCTACAGCTCTGCATTTGAGATCTATGTCACGGATTTACTTGCATTTCACTAATTTTAAAGGTTGCAACTTCTGGGAATGTGTATGTCTTTTGCATTGTAATTAGTGATTTCAATCTAGTTGGAAAGATTGATTTTGACAAAAGATCGAAAACATTTAACCAATTAAAGTCCAAGGCCCAACTTTTGAATTGTTTTAACTTTGAAGATAACTTTGGTGATAGATGAGGGCTTTAGCTCTTAGCTCATGCGGGCTTGAGGGATTTAGTGATAATTTAATTGGAAGTTAAATCTTTGGGAAGTATTTGCCTCACACCCTTATATATTTGCAACGGTTCCCTGATATAGATGTGTGTAGTTGGGTTTCACCAAATCATTGAGGAAATGATGAGAAGCTAACTCAATTATTTATATGTTAGAACAATTAATCAACATCATAGATCCTCCCATCCTAAGCATAGGCACTGATCAACCTATTAAAGATCATAGGATTCAAATTTGATACATTTGAACCTTTTATCAAGTCATATCTTAATCTCGTCTCAGGTTCCTGAACTAATAATGTAAATCCATAGAAAGGGCCATTGCATTGAAACTATTATGGATTACAAGTAGAAACTCCACTTTCTAAGCATCACACATTAAGCCCACGTCCAAGAGCACAATGAGAGCTACTCTCAGTAGTCAAGCAACTTGCAAAATGACCATGGCTTCCCAAGCCAAACCTTATGTGTCCTCTATTACATTTTGAACTATTTATGGTTCTCAACTTGAGCAAACTATCATTTATATCATGTATGGCTAGAAAGTTCAATAGGTTTGTCACTGCTATACTCTTTAAAAGTTGTTAGATGTAACCGTCTCTTCGAAAAACCTATTCTAAACTTGCATATCTAATTGGAAACATCAAGGGAAAGAATCTGACATTTCCAAGGCTTTCTTGGAAGTTATAGTTGCTACCGATTTTCTCAGCATTTTTTGTAAGTTTTGCAAACTATCTTTATTTGAAAATGCAATTTAAATCTAGCATTTTGTTACCACAACCACCATGTTCCTGAAGAGGATGAAATTGTATGATCATTGCTTGATCCCCGTGAAAGTTTAGAAAACCTATTCTAAACTTGCATATCTAATTTGAAACATCAAGGGAAAGAATCTGACATTTCCAAGGCTTTCTTGGAAGTTATAGTTGCTACCGATTTTCTCAGCATTTTTTGTAAGTTTTGCAAACTATCTTTATTTGAAAATGCAATTTAAATTTAGCATTTTGTTACCACAACCACCATGTTCCTGAAGATGATGAAATTGTATGATCATTGCTTGATCCCCGTGCAAGTAATGGGACCAATAGACCAAACTGCTACTGTCTATGATATGAAAGTCACTTTTCTAGCCATACCTTCCTCCATAATCTTCAAGACATCTTCTGGATTCAGCATATGCCAAACTTTATTGTCTTGCAGACTTTGCTTCATCACCTCTAGGATGTTACCCTTTCTAAATGTCCCAAGAAGAAGTAAGATAGAGATCATGAAATCAACTCAAGTATTCTTTGTGTCAATTAGTAGTATATGTATTTTAACTTATTACAATATTGACACGCATTAGAATTGGGTTTGGCAATGTGAAGCTCAATCATTGTTGTAATCCCTTGAATCTTGTCCTCAATGTACTCACTAAAATAGTAATCACTCGGAAACTTATATTTAGTAAATGCATGATTTCGCAATAGATGGTGATGGTGCACCTTTTCACCTAAGAAAGGGATGATGGTCTTTCATAATTTACATTTATATCAAATGAGACTGAAAGAATACATGTTCAAAATTTTTGCTTCAAAAGTTTGAAAATAAAGATCATATAAACAATGTATCCATTATCACTATTCTGAGGCGCTTCTTAAAACATCTAAGATATCCAAAAACCGACTTTTTTTTACAAATTTGAAACAAATGTTCACCTTTGGCATTACAAGGGTTCCAATGACGTAGGTAAACACGAAATTAAAACCCTTCACCTTTGAAGGCAGGGGTGGGACTCCCTCAGACCGAAATGTAGAAAATTTGGAGGGAAACAGAAAAGCACCAATCACAACTCAGCCCTGATGGTATAAACCTGTGAAAACTTACTCAGCATAAGACTAGGACAGAGGAAATTGAATAGGAAAGAAATCAAATGTCTTTACTTACAAAAATGTGTAGGTAGGATCTCTAGAATATGAACTCTCTCTTTGTACAAGCTAGTTGAGAATGTGCAGGTGTACCTTCAGAGACTGCAACTATAGCTTGATTTACCCTCTCTTTGATGTAGTCACAAAGTGGGCCCACAATTATGACTTTCTTTGCCCTTAGAGAAAATATTTATTCTTCAATTCTACATAAGATTCAATGTTGTTTAGCTACTGAGTTATGCTCTCTCCCAAAACAAACTTGGTTTCATTCAATTTAGCTTCAAATTCTTCTCTGAAGAGAATTTCATCATCCTGTATGAGAGAAGGGACCTCGAAATCTTTCATGGTTTCAATTGCTTTGAGGAAAACCCAAGTTCTTTGCTCGATGAAATGACATGTTCCCGTTAGCAACTGTAACACATCAATTCGGCTATCTCATCCCTCTGTTATTCGCTTTAGTCTCTTATCTGAGGTTTGAAGGCAGGGGTGGGACTCCCTCAGAACTGTAGAAAATCTGGAGGGAAAGAGAAAAGCACCAATCACAACTTAGCCCTCAAGGTATAAACCTGTGAAAACTGATTCAGCATAAGGCTGGGACAGAGGAAATTGAATGGAAAAGAAATCAAAAGTCTTTACTTACAAAAATGTGTAGGTAGGATATTTAGAATATGGACCCTCTCTTTTTTTTATGAAACCATGATTTTTTTTTTCACCGGTGGCGCATTTTTATGAAACCATGATTTTTTTTTTCACCGGTGGCGCACACAACTGGGTGAAAGGCGGCTTCGAATCATAGGGCACGGGGTCCATCCTGGGTGGGGAGTGGGGACGGCCACAGCCAACCGCCCCTACCACCTGTCCATTGCATGGACCCTCTTACGAAACCTTGATATATACGCTATACAAGCTAGTTGAGAATGTGCAGTAAGACATAGCTGCCTTAATTATTTTTAGATTTATGCACCTTTAAAGATTGCAACTATAGCTTGATTTACCCTCCTTGATATAGTCACAAAGTGGGCCTACAATTATTTCTTTCTTCACTCTTAGGGAGGATAATTATTCTTTAATTCTACATAGTTTTTTAGCTACTAAGTTATGCTCTGCATTGTCCAGAACTACTGAGTTATGCTCTGCATTGTCCAGAAAGAAATCAGCGAGCCATCCCCTTATTTCCCCTTCTGAGAAATTGGTGAGCCTGTCAAATTCTTCTCCCAAAGAAACCTTGGTTGCATTCAATTTAGCTTCAAATTCTTCTCTCATGAGAATTTCATCATCCTGTATGAGGGACCTAAAAATCTTTCATGGTTTCAATTGCCTTGAAGAAAACCCAAGTTCTTTGCCTGATGAAATCACATGTTCCAATTAGCGACTGTAACACATCAATTCTGCTATCTGATCCCCCTCTTATTCACTTCAATCTCTTATCTGAGGGGATATTTTCCTTTTGTATTTTGTAATCCTTCATAGTTATGAGCTTATTAACAAATGTGGCCCCAAAGATTTCACTGAATATCATATCCTTTTGCAGTTCGACCTTGAAGGACTCCTTAAGCAAACAAATCTTGTCACTAAGCATGAAAACTCTGCTAGAAATTTCCCCTGGTTCAAAACGGAGAATCATCCTATCCTCTACATTGCTTGCCATAGTTTTTTTAATGCTAAGGAACAGTTCTTGGGCTGCCTCCGCTTAGGTAGAATTTTCCAGAGAGTCTTCTAGGCCATCTTCAAGTGCTTTAACAGAAAGGGGTTTTGTAAACAATGGTTGAGGGTTCAATACACTTTCCATCTCGTCAAAACTCATCTTCAATCTTGCAATTTCTTCTTTCTGATTCATAGAATATTTCAATACACTTTCCATCTCGTCAAAACTCATCTTCAATCTCGCAATTTCTTCTTTTTGATTCATAGAATGTTTCCATACATCCTAATATAAGTGTAATGCTCTTCATAAAAATACCCACCCTTTCCGGTGAGGAAATTCCGGTCCTAGTTAACATATCCTTTCCACAAAAGCATCTTGGGTTTTGTAAAACTGAAACAAACCCTTGTGCATCCAAAGAAATGGGTAACAACGTTGCATTAGGTCCATCTCATAGTTTATAATATTATATCTCTTCAAGGTATTAGTTTTTCAAAGGTCTTGTAAAAGACCAAAGTGAAAATTAGATAGGAGGCCATACAAAATATCTTGGTCCTTTGAAATTGACAAATTGGTAAAACATTTCCTTGAAATAACTCCACCTTAATCAATTACTGTCTTCTTGTGCATCTTGTAGTAGATGATATAATGAACATACCTGGGTACTTGTGTTGTGGTTTCCTGCCCAATTAATTGAGCAAAAAGTGATGTATCTCTTGGTACGGCTTTGCCAACTCACTTATTAACATGATACATCTTAGAACTACTTGTGTGAGCCGTGAAAGCCATGCTTTTAGGATACCGAGACCATCAACATGTGCATCGAGGAAGGAATCAACTTCATATAGCTTGGGGATCTTTGTTGGCTCCAGAATGTACAAGATTCTTTTGAATTTAGAGGGTCTTAAAGGGGTTTTCATTTTCCCTACCTTCAAGCTCATGAGTTGGTATTTGGCATCAAAGCTTATACCACATTAGTACACTACCTCTCTAAAATAAAAAACTTTTGTCATAAATCCGTTCACCAACCATGCAGCCTAAGCTTTGCTCTTCTTCCACTCTTCCTCTTGCATTTCTGAAAGCAATTTATATGCAACCTACTATTTGAAATCTCTATTATCCTGAGCCAAAGAATTGATAGTTTCTTCGCAACTGAAATTTCAACATAGCGTAGGCCACAAGTAGGGGAGTTTGATATAGATTTCTCTTATGATGATGAACTCAAAATAAATGTAGAGAATCTTAAGAAAAGAGTAGTATTTCTGAAAATCCTTGAGAGGCTCTCAAAAGAGAAGGACATTTACAAACAACATGCCGACAACTAGGAAACGATAGGATGGAAAATAGAGACTTTGTTGTGGCATGGTAAAGTATAGTTCTTGACAAAGAAGAACTGGTTTGATGCACTTTTTTTTTTAAGTGGAGTATGAATGAGTACATCGACCTTTGTTTATGTACAACCTTGGTATGAACTTTGTGACCCCAATGATAGCTAAGCTTAGTTAGTGGCCCCAATGGCCTTTAAATGCCATCATTATACACCCTTAGTGGCTGGTTGTGGACCACAATAGTGTTAGTGGGTGCCCACTAACACTATTGTGGTCCACCACCAACCACTAAGAGTGTATAATGAATGGCATTTAGAGGCAATTTGGGCTAGAAGCTAGGCTTAGTCAATAACACTATTGTGGTCCACTACCAACCACTAAGGGTGTATAATGAATGGCACTTAAAAGGCCATTGAGGCTAGAAGTTAGTTTATGTACAACCTTGGTATGAACTTTGTGACCCCAATGATAGCTAAGCTTAGTTAGTGGCCCCAATGGCCTTTAAATGCCATCATTATACACCCTTAGTGGCTGGTTGTGGACCACAATAGTGTTAGTGGGCGCCCACTAACACTATTGTGGTCCACAACCAGCCACTAAGGGTGTATAATGATGGCATTTAAAGGCCATTGGGGCCACTAACTAAGCTTAGCTATCATTGGGGTCACAAAGTTAGCCACTAACACTATTGTGGTCCACCACCAACCACTAAGAGTGTATAATGAATGGCATTTAGAGGCAATTTGGGCTAGAAGTTAGGCTTAATCAATAACACTATTGTGGTCCACCACCAACCACTAAGGGTGTATAATGAATGGCACTTAAAAGGCCATTGAGGCTAGAAGTTAGGCTTAGTCAGCATATCTCCAACAAACAAATAATAAGGTGATGGGAGTTATCAAAAGCGGGATGGAAAGTAAAGTTTAATAATAAAAAATAACTACAAACTCAGGCATGGGAGTGCGAAACACAATACCACCAAGAAAAAAAAGGTAGGCATTGTTACCCCCATTTCGTATGCGTGTCCACATGTGATGATGATCAGACCCTAGGGGTGTTTTGTCATGATATCCTAGAGATGATGTGGATCTGGATATCAGTGGTTGTGAATGTGCCTATGAAGGATTTGATGGTAGGAACTGTTGAGAGTATTCTGGATGACCTACAACAATCCTTTAGCAAATATGGGCTTGTTTTCATCATCAAACAACCCTAATCCATGACGTTGGGCAACATCTAAACATTCAGAGGACAATTTTGAAGGTCTGTGAATCATTAAACAGTAAGGAGACTTTAAACATTCCTAAGAGTCAATCCTGGGCAGATTCTAGGCGTTTTTGGGCACTTTTTGGTAAATAACATCCCCAAGCAGCCTTCTTTCAACCCTACAACAGTCAAGAAAAAATGAAAACAGACGAGAACAACAGCCACAACCGCCTACAACAATGAAGAGGGAAGTTTGGGATAATTTTTGGAGCTGAAAATAGCATGTCATTCACCTACAGATGTTCTGGGACGATCCTAATCATTGTTGGGTCCACAACAACATCAATGAACAAATCATGGGCAGTTATTTTAAGGAAATCATGGTTAAAAGACCTTGAATCAACAATATGGACAGATCTAGGCAAGAAAATCCCTATGTGAAGTAATGAGCAGTGATGAAATGGGCACTGTGAATCAGACCAGCAGTAGTACCTGTAGCAGCCCTAGTTTCTTTCTTCCGCATGGTTGAAGCAACCCTAAGAGGGTTGGAAGCTCATTGGAATGATTGGTATCCTTTTTCCTTGAATTGCTATGAATTTTGGGGCTACTAGAAGTGAATTATTGTGATTGTCCTGCTATTGTTTTACATATTAATTTATAGCAGTCCTAAAGGCTGAAAATTGTAGGGTTGCTATTGTTTTACACATTAATTTATAGCAGTCCCAAAGGCTGAAAATTGTAATTTATAGCAGTCCCAAAGGCTGAAAATTGTAGTGTTAAGTACACGGAAACTTCTTAGAAGGAAGTCAAGTTTTAGATTTGCAATTAATTTTCCATTGCAAATGAAATTTTAACAGAGGAGTTTGATATAGATCCCTCTTATGATGATGAAGTCAAGATAAATGTAGAAAAAAGCTTAAAAAAAGAGTAGTATTTTTGAAAATCCCTGAGAGGTTGTCCAAAGAGAAGGACATTTATAAACAACATGTCGATAAATGGAAAACGGAAAACGATAGGTGGGTAAGTAGAGTCTTTGTTGGGGCATGGTAAAGTATAGTTCCTGACCAAGAACAATTGGTACAATACACTTTTTTGAGTGGAGTATGAATGAGTACATGAGCCTTTGCTTATTTACAACCTTGGTATGAATATTTTGACTCCAATGTTGGCTAAGCTTGGTCAGTGGCCCCAATGGCCTTTAAATGCCATGCCATTCATTATACACCCTTAGTGGTCGGTGAATATTTTGACTCCAATGTTGGCTAAGCTTGGTCAGTGGCCCCAATGGCCTTTAAATGCCATGCCATTCATTATACACCCTTAGTGGTCGGTGGTGGACAATAGTGTCAGTGGGCACCCACTAACATTATTTTGGTGCACCATGGACCACTAAGAGTATATAATGAATAGCATTTAAAGGCCATTGGGGCTAGAAGGTAGGATTAGTCAACATATCTCCAATAAATATTAAGGTGATGAGAGTTAATAAAAGCAGCAAATGGGATTTGAAGGGATGGAAAGTAAAGTTTAGTAAAAAGAAAAATAAGCAATTACAAAATTAGGCATATTAAGGTAATGAGAGTTAATAAAAGTAGTAAAGGGGATTTGAAGGGATGGAAAGTAAAGTTTAATAAAAAGAAAAATAAGCAAGTACAAAATTAGGGATGGTGAGTGATTAACACAATCCCTCCAAGATTTGAAGGGATGGAAAGTAAAGTTTAATAAAAAGAAAAATAAGCAAGGACAAAATTAGGGATGGTGAGTGATTAACACAATCCCTCCAAGATTTGAAGGGATGGAAAGTAAAGTTTAATAAAAAGAAAAATAAGCAAGTACAAAATTAGGCATGGTGAGTGATTAACACAATCCCTCCAAGATTTGAAGGGATGGAAAGTAAAGTTTAATAAAAAGAAAAATAAGCAAGCACAAAATTAGGCATGGTGAGTGATTAACACAATCCCTCCAAGATGAAAAAATAGGTACTGTTGCCCCCATTTCGTAAGAGTTTCCACATTTGATGATGATCAAACCTTAGGGGTGATTTGTCACGATACCCTAGTGATGCTATGGATTTGGATATGGATGGTTGTGAATGTGCCTATGAAGGATTTGGTGCTATGAACGGTTGAGAGCAGTCTTGATGACCTATAGCAATCCCCTAGCAAATCTAGGTATGTTTTCATAATCAAACAACCTTAATCCCCCTAATCCATGACGCTAGGCAACATCTAAAATTTTTGAGGACAATTCTGAAGGTTTATGCATCATTACCATGGTAAGGAGGCTTTTAAATAGTCCTAACTTCCTAAGAGTCAATCCCGAGCAGATTCTAGATGTTTTTGGGCACATTTTGGTAAACGACAACCTCTAGCAGCCTTCTTTCAACCCTATAACAGTCAAGAAAAATTGAAAACGAAAGGGTACAACAACCACATTCACCTACAACAATGAAGACGACATTTTGGGCTCATTTTTGGAGCTAAAATGGCATGGAATTCACCTACAGAAGTTTTAGGCTGATCCTAAGCATTGTTGGGTCCACAACAACATGAATGAACTAATCATGGGTAGCCTTTTGAAGGAAATCAAGGGTAAAAGACCTTGAATCAGAAGTATGGACAAATCTAGGCATGAAAAGCCTTATGTGAAGTAATAAGCAGCGATGAAGTGGGCACTATGAATTAGACCAGCAGTAGCCCTAGTTTCCTTGCTCCACATAGTCGAAGCAACCCTAAGAAAGCAATTTTTGAGGTCACAAGCAGAGGTAAGAAGCTTGGTTTCCAACACTTAGTAAATATGAGACATAATTCCACCTTAAATCAATAGACAAGAGGCCTGTATAGTAGTGGATCTCAACCTCATCATCCTAAACAGGTCGCATTTCATCATCCTTTGTGGAAGACATCACCTCACTCCTGCAAATTTGAGCCCATGGTACAACACTCTACAGCCTTAATGGAGGGCGCATCTCATGCCTCAGCCCAATGCATCTAATGGAAGAGGATTAATGATCCTTGATGAGGCATATATATATAAAATATGATCCATTTGGAGGAGGGCTTTGTTGGTTATCCTTTGGAAACCACATGCAATCATCAACTACCACTTGTCCCTTGCTTATTAGAGACATTCCCCTCATTAAGGGGCCCTGTGTATCTCATGATTTTACAAGTGGATTTGACTGTCTTATTTTATATAACTTGTTAGAAGTTAGCTGATTGAGTGCGGCTTTTGTATTATTTTACCTCACTCTTGGTTAGATCTAAGGAAACAATGATTATGTTGTTGTGAGGAAGTTCTAGCTTCTCCTATAAATTGAGAGCTACTTCCTCGATTCATTTTATGGCTGAATCTCTCTCTTTTGGAGCTTAATTGATATATCTTTCTTTGGAGCAAATTTTGCCCAAGGGTTTCTCTCTTGTGAATGTGTGGCATTTATCTTGCTATTGTGCTTATCTATTGGAGATCATATTTCTAGCATTACCCATGTTACTTCTCTTGAGCCATTGGAAGCGCATGATTGTCACATTGGATTGGATCTTGCATAAGGTTTTATAGAGGGAGGTTTTATTTTGTACTAATCCTAATCAAAATTTTGCTAATCTAACTCGTTATAGAGTAAGGTTTCACTCAAGGGAAGAGGTAATGGAGGGACTTGTTCTTCCCCTTGTGATCGCAAGTTGACCCCTCCAATACTTCTATGAAGGGTTGGAGGCCTATAACACTTACTCCTTTTAGGTGATCTTTGAAGCAAGGCCCTCCAAGTTAGCGACCTATTGACTCCATTTCCCCGGGTTGGATTGGCCGTGGTCCTTTGAAGTGGGTTCCCTTGTCCTCCCATCACCCATTGTATATTTTTATAATACAAACCTTTGCTAGAGCAACCTTTTGTAATCACCTTGCTCTTGATTTCCTTTGCCCTAGTAAAACCCTAACCATAGGGGACACTCCCCCTTAAGTTGGAGAAGAGCCAACTTGATTGCCTTTGCCCTGGTAAAACCCTAACCATAGGGACACTCCCCCTTGAGTTGGAGAAGAGCCAACTTAAAGCGAGAGGGGGAGCAACATGGTGACATTGGCCTTTCCTCTTGGTTCCTACGGGCTAGTGTGCATCTTTGGGACATTAATCACACATGTTAGTTTAAGATATAACAAGTACATTGTCAAAGCAACAAAGAGAATCAATCAATATCGAGCCAACTTAAAGCGAGAAAGGGAGCGACATGGTAACATTGGCCTTTCCTCTTGGTTCCTATGGGCTAGTGTGCATCTTTGGGACTTTAATCACACATGCTAGTTTATAAGGGAACAAGTACATTTTCAAAGCAACAAGGATAATCAATCAATATCCCACCACAGTTTATAAACTCTCAACAATTGGCAAATGCATAAACGAAACAAGGTTGTGAAACTTGTGTCAAGTTAGTGAAATGTAAGAATGCCCTCAATCCTCTTACAAAACGTTGTCATGTCATTGCTAGATCCACACTCGTCCTCAACAGTGCCTAATGGTGTCAAGCTTTCTAACAATTTTCATCCCTAGAACAAGTGCTTGATAAAAGTTACCCATGAAGTTGAACCTTTCACCTTGGAACGTTATGGGAGTGCCTAATGGTGTGAAGCTTTCTAACAATTTTCATCCCTAGAGTAAGTGCTTGATAAAAGTTACCCATGAAGTTGAACCTTTCACCTTGGAATGTTAGGGGAGTATTTGGGGATAAAATACAAATAATTGTTATTGCAATCATCCTTAATCTACACCTTGATTTGGTTCTCTTACAAGAAATTAAAATTACTAGCTCTTATTTATGAACCCCAACAAATAGTTGTTGGAATATAGAATGCAAACCCACAAGACATGATTAAGGTAAACACTATGCATTGTAGCATCCAAGTTATCCCCTTGTATTGACAGAGAAGAAGATATTCTCGTTGCTTTATTTTACAGAAACATACAACCTTTGATTGATATATAGAAGTTGTGGTCTAACCAATCCAACATTAAGGAGTACATAATGTCCAAAAACTTCAAAAAAGTTATCCCCTTTATTGAGTCATTGACAAAGAAGAAGATATTCTCGTTGCTTTTTTTACAAAAACATACAAATTTTGATTGATATATAGAAGTTGTGGTCTAACCAATCCAACATTAAGGAGTACATAATGTCCAAAAACTTCAAAATAAGATGAGGCAAAATTGCTAATTCTTGTTCAAAACAAACATCTACCAATTGGATTTTCTTTCTTTTTGATGAATATAACCTATGGAGTTGATATCTTATATACTCTCTTAACAAACTAACTGTTACCAACTAAGTTGTACTTCGTTGGACTATCAAGTGAGCGGGCAAAGTTGAACATGTTACATGTTCATTTTCGATGATTTGATGTCCGCCGGGCCTTTAAAAGGGCCGCCTTTTTTAATATTTGTTTTTTCCACATGTCCATGGCCCTGCGGGGTTTGTAATAAAATGTACTAGCATGGTGTTTTGTAAAGGACTTGGTTCCTTAGGACTTTTTGGCTAAGTCAGGTATTCCAAGGAGTTTTTTTCACCTATTAATTATGTCTTGCATTAGTGCATAACATAATTTTTGGGTTTTTCTCCTGCTCCTCCAAAGATGGAATGCCTGGGGAGGTTGACGAGCCTTAGGGGATTGTTAGAGTCTATGGGTCAATGTATATGAACATACTAGACATTTTTTTTGAGTCATATGGACATGTGCTAAGTCCCCCTAGGTAGTTTTTTAAAATTTTCAGCGAAGTTATTTTTTTTCCGTAAATGAGCCATTTTTTTAATGGTTTCATTAAAAAATTTGTAATTGGCCTTGAAGTGGCGTCTGGAGGTCTTTTTTTGCCTTAGGGGTGCTCGTTTTCTAACTCAGAGCACCCTCTTAACGCCTAAACCCACTTTTAGGAGGTGTTCCAAAGACACTCTTAAAGTGTTTTTGGGCATCTTATACTGACGTTTACTTGTTGGTTTGCAGCAAAAGACGAATAGGTAGGAGGAGGTGCTGCAAAAAATTTCAAAGATCCAGGCAATCCGGAGGACCAATATTGATTATTTTGCAAACCGTATACTTCTTCTCTCCAATTTTTGTAAGACACTGAGTCAATTAAGGCTGGGACATTTCTATTGCATTGTAACTAAAGTATTAAACGAGAGCAAGTGGGCTAAACAAGCGCCCACACCCCATTCCCCAGGGGGGAAAACTGTATCGACTCAATTTTCGTGGTTTGCATTTTTTTTTAGTTTAGATTTCATTTCCGCACTTAATAAAATCAAATTAGGCTTAAAATTAACCTTGTTGGTCCGTTCCACTGGCGAGCCACAAGTTCACTCAAAACATAGTTTTATCATTTTTTTTTACAAACTCAAACGCCCCCCTTGCTTTCTCAAAGTAGGGTTTCTGTACAAGGGCTTGCCCGAGTACGTGCCTGAAAAGAGACTCTTGGGGTTTAAAAAGATAAAATTTTGGTTCATAAAATTTTCTAAAAATACCAGGGTCTTCTCCCGTATGCTCTGTGGCCAACTTGCAACTCAGTCTGATCCAGTTGGTACGCATTAGAAAGGGGGAGATGACTAGTAATAGGATCTAACACCGCCCCGAATAAAAAAACCCTTTATGTGAAAATCCAGCACATCGCGAGCATTTTGTTGTCGTGGGGAAATTTCTCAGAAGGCTTGGGACAAAACTGAGTAGTGACCTCTTGGAAACCGTTAGGCTTGCCCTCGTTGGTACAGCATCTGAACACCTCCTTGAGACTTCGATTCAGCCCAAGCCTGAGAGGGAAGCCACACATCAAAATTTCAGACATGTTCCCTGTACCTTTGCATATATTGGGAACCCACCAACCATAATAAAAAGATCACTTTCACATTAATTCTAAAATAAACCAAGAACACTTGCACAACATTTACTTTTCTTCTCATGCATCTATTTCGACTCCATTATAAGGCATTGGTCTAGATTGATATTATTTCATGTTATTGACAAATGTTGCGTACAAATGATGATAATAGTGAATGGGAGCAAATGATGTATTGATGAATGATTGTTTTGTTTTATATAAGTATACGCTGTTTTTATCTTGGTTGTCAAAAAATATTTTTCTAACTCCTAGATTAGATACCTTAGCTTCTTTTCATTTTTAGGGTCCACCCCCCTTGGCTTCGCTAGGAAAGCTTAGATGGAGGAGTCGAGTCCCAAGTGACAAGCACTTGACTCTGACTTGCCCCCAAGGCCACACCAGCAGCTTGAAGACTTATGCTGCGTTTTCCCAGGTGTGGAACCAGGCGGCAACACTAACCACATAAGAAAAGAGCATGACAATAAATATAGAAGATTTGATTCCAATATTCAAAATCATGCCCATTATATAATTCTTCCATTTCTTTTTCTCCATTGTTTTGCAATCCCTGCTTCTTACTATTCTAGTCCATTTCGTACCCCTTTACTTCCTCCTATGCATTGTCAAGTCCTCCATAAATGCCTCCTTGGCTTTCCCAATGGAATCTAAGGATTCTTACTATTGTAGTCCATTTCGTGCCCCTTTACTTCCTCCTATGCATTGTCAAGACCTCCATAATGCCTCTTTGGCTGATCCAATGGAATCTAAGGGCCTGCCCAGCATTGACTACTTGCTTTTGGCGAAACCAAGTATCATATTGTGATGTGGCTTGTTGCTTTTTTTTTTTACAAAAACATACAACTTTTGATTGATATATAGAAGTTGAGAAACATACAACTTTTGATTGATATATAGAAGTTGAGAAACATACAACTTTTGATTGATATATATAAGTTTTGGTCTAACCAATCCAACATTAAGGAGTACATAATGTCCAAAAACTTCAAAAAATTTATCCCCTTGTATTGACAGCGAAGAAGATATTCTCGTTGCTTTTTTTTTACAAAAACATACAACTTTTGATTGATATAGAAGTTGAGAAACATACAACTTTTGATTGATATATAGAAGTTGTGGTTTAACCATTCCAACATTAAGGAGTACATAATGTCCAAAAACTTCAAAACAGTTATCCCCTTGTATTGAGTCATTGACAGAGAAGAAGATATTCTCATTGCTTTTTTTACAAAAACATACAACTTTTGATTGATATATAGAAATTGTGGTCTAACCAATCTAACATTAAGGAGTACATAATGTCCAAAAACTTCAAAATACGATGAGGCAAAATTGCTAATTCTTGTTCAAAACAAACATCTACCAATTGGATTTTCTTTCTTTTTGATGAATATAACCTATGGAGTTGATATCTTATATACTCTCTTAACAAACTAACCACATAAGAAAAGAGCATGACAATAAATATAGAAGATTTGATTCCAATATTCAAAATCATGCCCGTTATATAATTCTTCCATTTCTTTTTCTCCATTGTTCTGCAATCCCTACTTCTTACTATTCTAGTCCATTTTGTACCCCTTTACTTCCTCCTATACATTGTCAAGTCCTCCATAACTGCCTCCTTGGCTGACCCAATGGAATCTAAGGGTTCTTACTATTTTAGTCCATTTCGTGCCCCTTTACTTCCTCCTATGCATTGTCAAGTCCTCCATAAATGCCTCTTTGGCTAATCCAATGGAATCTAAGGGCCTACCCAGCATTGACTGCTTGCTTTTGGCGAAACCAAGTATCATATTGTAATGCATAGCCACATCAAAGACCAATTTAACCATCTGTCTATTCTGAGCTTGAATTTGTGCTTATAGAGCTTCATGTTGAGTTTGTTGGGCATTAATTTTCTCTTTGTTACCCCTCATTGTATGAGGATAATCCAAAAGATAATTGTGATGACTTATTCAAATTATGTATCCTAGCACAACATAATCTATTGCACGTGGCTTAGAACGCCTTGGAATAATTATTATGGATCTCATAATGTTTCACAGTGGACATATGTTTATAGTTATTTAGGGTCCCTAGGGGTGATGAGTTATTTAAATTATGTATCCTAGCACAACATAATCTAGGGTCCCTAGGGGTGATGACTTATTCAAATTATGTATCCTAGCACAACATAATCTATTGCACGTGGCTTAGAATGCCTGGGAATAATTATTATGGATCTCATAATGTTTCACACTGGACATATGTTTAAAGTTATTTAGGGTCCCTGGGTTAATTAAATTGTCATGATATTGTAAAGTATTGTTCAATGGGGATGTAAACCCCATTTTGACCCCCTTTAGACCCTAAATCAATACTATTACACCTCCTACGGGGTGATTAAATTGTCATGATATTGTAAAGTATTGTTCAATGGGGATATAAACCCCATTTTGACCCCCTTTAGACCCTCAAATCAATACTATTACACCTCCTATAGGGTGATTAAATTATCATGATATTGTAAAGTATTGTTCAATGGGGATGTAAACCCCATTTTGACCCCCTTTAGACCCTCATATCAATACTATTACACCTCCTACGGACATTATCCCCTGCTCTGTGGATTATGGGGACAAATTTCCTTGATTTAAGGGATCCCCTGATTCTAGCCTAGAATCCTTGTTTGATGGATTTTTGTCCAAAAGTATGCTCTTTCTCATGGGGGTGCAACTCTCTTGGTCTCTTAGATTCCTAGAGGTGGTGCATTCTCACGAGGAGAGGTTTTCCACATGGCTAAAGACTTTTAGAGGTGGAACACTTCCCATGCATGAGATTTGACACATGGAATGGTGCCCTTCCTGCTCCTAAAGCTATATAAGGAGTGCTCCTTGCTCATTATAATTCATGGTTGGATTTTGGAGAGTTCCTTCTTTTTCGACCCTAATGGATATATCATTCTTGGAGATTTTGTGACATGTATGTAGGTGCTTTCTTATTGAATGTGTGGCAATAATATTTCATGGAGCTTTCAAAAGGTTGTGACTATTGTTAGCTCATTTCCATTGAAATTTATATGTTTTGGGTTGGAGGCCATAAAAGGGTGTTGCTACCTCATTGGAAGGAAAAGTTTTTAAATTAATTTCTATTTTCTTTTTCTTTGTATCTATGCACATATGTGAGTAATTTTTGCATTCATTCTTAATTCGAATGGTGTAATATTGATCTTGTATGTGTATGGCGCACCAGTGTAGCATGACTCAGCGAAGACTCGCGAGTACTCGCGAGTCTGCCCGAGACAAACTCGAAAATGAGTAACTGGTCCATACTCTTTGACAGACTCACCAAGTCGACATGTACTTGCCAAACTCGAGAGACTCCCCTAGACTCGACACTTACTCAATCAGACTCGCCCAAGACTCACGAAAACTCGACACTTAAGGGTTTTTTTTTGGAAGTCTCATTCCCTTCAGAATACAATGGTGAATATTCGTCATGGTGGACGGATTTCATTTATTCTCATACATAAAATAGTCGAAAATTTAATAGATTATGCCACAAAACCACGGATTTTCGGCAATGCAAAAGAAGACATTTCAAAACTACTGGACATAGTATTTTAGGTATTAGCATATCACTACCATTTATTTCATTAAGAAGAAGAGTACATATCGTCACTTGTTCCCGCTAAGAATGAAAGTGCCGCACCAATTAATCCATGAAAGATCATTTGAAAATGGATCCATTAAGACCTATATCTACCATGGAACCAATAATTACAAAACCCATATGGGATACTAAAGACTATCCTCCTTTTCCATTTCCGCTGACCCAGAGAAGTTGGAGTTGCATAGACGATTTGAACCGCTCCAATGTGAAAATAAATATAAAATGAGCATGAGGTAGCAATTCTATGTTTGGATTAACCCATATCCTCCTATTTTCAATACCTTGGTGGTCTCAAACCCCCTTTTTGAATTTACTTGATGGATAAGCTACCTTGAGCCAAGCCTTTGGAAGCTAGCTTGTGGGCATCTTATGGTTGCTTGTGGAATTGGCTTATTGAAGAAGCTTTCTTTGAAGGAGGCTTTGGAGGCCACATGGCATCTTTTAACTATCGGTTTTCCCTTGCTTATTGAAGACATTCCCCTCATTAAGGGGCCCGATGTAGCTCATGATTGTACAAATGGATTTGACCACCTTATTTTATGTAACTTGTTAGGAGTTAGTTGATTGAGTGGGGATTTTGTATTATTTTTCCCCATGCTAGGGTAGGCTAGATTTAAGGAAACAATAATTATTTTATTGTAAATGAAGTTTTGGCCTCTCCTATAAAATTTAGAGCTACTTCCTCATTTCATTTCATGGTTGGATTTTTGGATCTCTCTCTTTTGGAGCTTAGTTGATATATTTTTCTTCGGAACAAATTTTGTCCAAGGATTTGTTCTCTTGTGAATGTGTGGTGTTTATCTTGCTATTGTGCTTATCTATTGGAGATCATATTTTCTAACATTGTCCATGTTACTTCTCTTGAGCCATTGGAAGGGTGAAATTGTTACATTGAATTGGATCTTGTGTAAAATTTTATCTTGGATTCAATTAAATTTCTTGCATAGAGGGAGGCTTTTCTTTTTACTAATCCTAATCAAGATTTTGCGAATCTAACCCCTTCTAGTGTAGGGTTTCTCTCGTATAAGAGGGTCTTGTTCTTCTCCTTGTAATCGCAAGTTGACCGCTCCAATACATCTATGAAGGGTTGGAGGCCTAGAGCATACACTCTTTCTAGGTTAGTGGCCTATTGACTCCAGTTTCCTTGGGTTGGATTGGCACTGGCCCTTTGAAGTGGGTACCCTTATCCTCCCACCACCCACTTTTTTATATTTTTATATTACAAGCCTTTGCTAGGGAATCTTTCTTTTTGTAATCACATTGCTCCTCATTGCCTTTTTCCCAATAAAACCCTAACCATAGGGTACACTCCCTTGAGTTGGAGAAGAGCCAACCTAAAGCGAGAAGGGGATCAATGTGGTGACATTGGCATTTCCCCTTGGTTTCTCTGGGCTAGTATGCATCTTTGGGACTTTAATCACACATGCTAGTTTGGAAGGTAAAACAGAATCAATCAATATCCCACCACAGTTGATAAACTCTCAACAATTGGCAAATGCATACACGAAACAAGGTTGTGAAACTCATGTCAAGTTAGTGAATCTTAAGAATGCCCCCAATCCTCTAACAAAACGTTGTCATGTCATTGGTAGATCCACTCCTCCTCAACAGTTCCCAATGGTGTCAAGCTTTCTAACAATTTTAATCCCTAGAACCAGTGCTTGATTAAAGCTACCCATGAAGTTAAATCTTTCACCTTGGAATGTTGGGGGAGTATTTGGAAATAAAACACAAATAATTGTTAGGGTAGTCATCCCTAATCTACACATTGATTTGGTTCTCTTACAAGAAATCAAAATTACTAGCTTTTATTTACGAACCCCAACAAATAGTTGTTGGAGCGTAGAAAGCAAACCCACAAGACATGATTAAGATAAAGGCAATGTAGTGTAGCATCTAGGTTATCCCCTTGTATTGAGAGAGAAGAGAATACAATGCCAATATATTCTTGTTGATTGTTTAAATTAGATATGGATAATTTTTCATTGATATATAAAAGTTGTGGTCTAACTAGTCCAACATTGAGGAGTACATAATGTCCTAAATCTTGAAAATACAGTGAGGCAAAATTGCTAATTCTTGTTCAAAACAAACATCTACCCATTGGATTTGCTAATTCTTGTTCAAAACAAACATCTACCCATTGGATTTTCTTGCTATTTGACAAATATAACCTATGGACTTGATATCTTATATGTTCTCTATAACAAAATGACCACACAAGAAAAGAGCATGACACTACATATAGATTCCACTATTCAAAACCATGCCTATTGTGGACTTCTTCCATTTCTACTTCTCCATTGTTTTGCAATCCCTACTTATTATTCTAATCCATTTCAAGCCCCTTTACTTCACGCTGCATTGTCAAGTCCTCCATACATGCCTCCTTTGATGAGCCAATGGACTCTAAGAGCCTATCTTCCATTGACTCCTCCATACATGCCTCCTTTGATGAGCCAATGGACTCTAAGAGCCTATCTTCCATTGACTGCTTACTTCCAACGTGTTACAGTTCAAACTAGCACCCATCATTAGAGAAAGTTTGAGGTAAAAAATGGGCCTCAAAACAAAGAAAATGTACTATAAAAATCAACCAATCACATTTTAAAGGATGACATCATCCCCCATGGTTGAGGTGGCATTGCTCGAGTTAAAATGTTATTTGTCACATTTTCAATGGTAGATGAGAACCCATAGTTAACCATGATAGTTCTACAAAGTACTTTTGAAATCATGAAGTAAAGTACTTAATTCACACCTTTTCAATATAATAATATAATTGTCCTTTCATAATTTTTGGAAAAAAACAATATATGTACCTTTGTACTACATAAATTTGAAAAAATAAACATAAATTTGAAAAAACATTTGTTTAATTGTTTATGCTTTTAAGATATGATAAGACACTCTCACTTAAAAATCTCACATAATCTTAAGATATTTGAAAAATTAATAAAATATTAATAAAAATGTCATTTACATATTTTTAAAATTCACACTTTAAAATTAGTAAAATTATTTAGATGATAAAAAGTTATAAGAAATGATCACATGCTATGATAATATATAGAATTTAATATGTAACATATAATATATTTAATAGGTAACATATAATATATTTAATATGTAACATATAATATGTAATAGTATGTTACATATTAAATATATTATATGTTACCTATTAAATATATTATGCTATATATTATCTCACCTCACGTGATATTCCCTTATGTCTTTTTATTTTTTAAATAATTTTAAAGGATGTGAACCATCAAATATGTGAACATGTATTTTGAATATTTTATTAATTTATAAAGTATATTTAATATAATATATATAATATTTAATATATAGTATATGTTTTATTATATAATATATTATATTGTAAGTGTGTTTTTAAAGCTTATGTTTTGAATGAATCTAATTATTTATATTATTTTAGTTCAAAATATTAATTTTTGAAAGACAAACTTTTTTGAGAAGCTCACTTTTATTTGTACTTATATTTTTTATTTATTGTCACATCAATGTTTAATTAATTTTATTTTTATACAACTTTTAAATTTAATTTAACCATGGTTTATATAGATTGTAGGGTAAAAGGTAAGTTGCTAATATACCTTCTCCACAAAATGACAAACTCATAATATTTTATTATATCTCTTAGGAGGCCCATTTTAGACCTCAAAATCTCACTAATGGATAGTGTTGCAAACTCATAATATTTTATTATATCTCTTAGGAGGCCCATTTTAGACCTCAAAATCTCTCTAATGGATAGTGTGCAGATCATAATGCAATGGGTGGAAAGCACAGGAGAAGCTAGAGCCCAAGGTCGCCTCAGCCTAGATTCTTGAATTCTTTAGGTCAACTCCTGAGACCAAGGAGCAGTCTCTAGAAATTGGTGAACAATAGTTGTGATTCCCTAGACAATACACAAACACATTTCCCAAGAAACCTCTCGATGTAGATTAGTGCCTTATGGAATCAAAACAATGAAGCATAATAATCATTGAAGGAAAAGGAGGAGTGAAAGATCTTTATCACGGATCCCAAGAAATGTAACGTCAAAATGCTATTGTTGATATAAGATTGCAGCAGTGAATATATCTCAGAAAACTTGATAAACATCAGTCATAATAATGTCACCCTTATCGTATGAAGAATATATTGTGTTGTAGGGTAAGGGGGATGAGCATGAGTGAAGAAGAGTTCTCACAACAATTCTGAAAATAGAATATCAGATCTGATATGAGCTTTATAACATCCCTAGTGTGGTCCCGCTCAATACATTTCTCAATAAACTTCCAACATCCCATAACTCAACACCCCATAACTCAAAATAGTCCTAGAAACCACTTTTTTTGACCTTCAAACCTGCCTGAAATGATCATTGTACTTATTGTAGCTGCAATAACAGATCTGCAATACAAAACCCTATCCGGCACAAATATCAAGATATCACAAAAACCAACCACAAGATAAAAACGCTCTTCAAGATCCACCATTAGTTCACCAGGGCACATCTTTTTGTGGGAGCGGAATTTCCAATTTCCAAATATTTTTTGAGATAATGTTTTATAATTTTTTGGGATTTTTGTAATAAATGTACAAGAGAATTTTGATAAAAAAGTGACAGAGAAGGGGTTATGACCTTAGTCTTTTCAACCTGGGGGCAATTAGAGATCAAGGTCAACATCCTTACTAGATTTGGCTATTCAAGATTTACCAACTAGGACAGGAGGCTAGTAACCCGATACTAGCTCGAGATAGCCAAAAAACCTAATTAGGGAAAAAGATGAACTCCAATGCCCAGCGTGGAGAGCTCTTTCAAGAGGAAGGTCTCCTCAAACAAAATTGACAAGATGGCGATAAAAAAACCCATTTTACCTTGCCCAAGGTGCAAAAGCAATGCCAAACAAGAAAATGGAGAGATCTTACTAAGATCAACCAAGAAAGAGAGCAAGGGATACTTCTTAGGTCCTTCCTTAGCCATGAGTTATTACAACCATTCTTAGGATCAACCTTGCAAGATAGTAGAAATCCTAGAAAATTCACCATTCATCACATGCCAAAGAGAGAGGTGTGCATCACTCAAAAGCTCCAATATACCAAGAGGAAAACAAAAATATACATAATTTGAACCCTTGTCCATGTTTTACAAACGAGGTGAGGTTGTCTTATTTGTATGAGACAACCCTCAACCTTTATTCAAGCCTACAAGTTAATGACAGATTATAAAAAGTTAATGACAGATTATAAAATTTTAGGTTTGTGCACCCACAACCTAGGGACTAAACCACATAATGATATAAAATAATAATAAAAATGTGCAACTAGGCTCTACCAAGTGCAAAGTGAGCCAAAAGAAGGACATCATGCTCCAACTAACCCCAGCATATGCTTATGCTTTTCCCTCAACGTCTTCATTTTTAACCATGTAGGCTTATTCTTTAAAGGAATGACGTCATGGGTTTGGAGACAAGGGGAGATGAACATCATGCTCCAACTAACCCCAACATATGCTTATGCTTTTCCCTCAACGTTCTCATTTTTAACCATGTAGGATTATTCTTTAATGGAATGTTGTCTTGGGTTTGGAGACAAGGGGGAGGGGTTTTGCATCACAATAGTAGGTCCAAGTGGGCAAAATGAGATGTGCTAAGATGGGTATGAAAACCCTTACACATTCAATCACCTCTACAAAGAAAAATACAAGTGTGGCTATGTGTCCCAATGATTTGTCTCAAGGGCATCGGACACCCACCCAAAGGGTAGTTAGCAAAGCCACAAGGCCAACGCCTCCTTGAGGTGGAAACCAAGGGGACTTGCCATGACCTAACTAGGGGTATTTAGCCCCAAAATCAACACTCCACATAATATAGCCCCAAAAGCTTGGCCTTTATAAAAAATAAAGAAACCCCTCACCCGGGTACATTTGCAAGGAACGCTTCAGGCAATCTAAGGCATAACATGGTGAAACCAAGTATCATGTTGTAATGCATAGCCACATTAGATATCAATTTATCCATATGTCTATTATGAGCTTGAATTCGTGCTTCTAGTGCTTCATATTTAGTCGGTTGGACATTAACTTTCTCCTTGTTACCCCTCATATTATATTAGGGTAATCCAACAAATAGCTGTAATGACTTATTCAGATTTTGTATCCTAGCACAACATAAATAATTATCATGTATCTCATAATGTTTCACCATGGACATATGTTTAGAATTATTTAGGGTCCCTAGGGGTGATTAAATTGTTGAAATATTGTAAGGTATTATTATATGGGATGTAAACCCCGTTTTGACCCCCTTTAGACTCTCAAATCAAGCCTAGTGCACATCCTAGGGACATTATCCCCTATTTTGTGGATTATGGGACAAATTTCACTGATTTAAGGGATATTTGTTTTATTTATAGATTATGGAGACATAATCCCCTAATTTTGAACCCTAGAATCATTGTTTGATGGATTTTTTTTGGAAACAAAATGCTCTTTCTAATGGGAATGCACCTCTCTTGGTCTCTTAGACTCCTAGAGGTGGTGCATTCTCACGACGAGAGGTTGGACACATGGCTAAAGACTCTCAGAGGTGGCACACTTCCTCGTGCAAGATATTTGACACATGGAATGATGCCCCTCTTGCTCATAAGGCTATATAAGTAGTGCTCCTTACTAATTATAATTCATGGTTGGATTTTGGAGAGTTCCTTCTTCTTAGTGCCTAATGGATATATCATTCTTGGAGCTTTTGTGACATGTATGGAGGTTCTTTCTTATTGAATGGATGGCATTAATCTTGCATGGAGCTTTCAAACAATTGTGAGTATTGCTAGCTCTTTTACATTGAATTTTCTATGTTTTGGGTTAGAGCCCTGTTGTCCGCCGAGATGCACACCAGCAGCAGAAATCTTTCGAAAGTTGTCTCCCTCACTGGAAGTGGGGAGAGGTGTGGCCTTGGGGGCAAGCAATGAGCTAGGTACTGTCACCTAAATCCCAGCTCCTCCGTTTAGGCTAACTCCTAACGAAGCCAAGGGGGTAGTCCCTACAAAGAGTTTACTATGGCTCTTATGTTTAAAATGTTTTTGGTGTTGAGTGATGCGGATGGGTGTTACTTAGGAGTTTTTTAATGATGAAAGATCACAATTTGAGATGAGATAAACATAAGATAACAAGCAATCCACGTTGCGAAACAAGATTACAAGATTGAAGAAACAGCCACTTGATAGATTAAAGCAAGACAACCATGATAATGTAAATGCTCCAAATAGATAAAAAGCGAATGAAAATGATGACAAGGACCAGTGCCTTATGGAGTCAAGATAGTCTTAAGTGCTTGGGTTGCTTGATACAAGAGTTCAACATGGTAACGTTTGTGAGATCGTTGTGCAGATTATCTTGGTTTATTGAAAGTTTTAATGATCTTGATTATTAAGGCTAAGGATACTTCCAACCGATACGCGAGGTACTGGAAGTCTGTCCGGAAAAGATAGTGTCAAGTGCCTCCGTTCAAGGACATGTCGGGCCACCCAGTGCTCTAGCCAGGTCGCGCAATGCTAACCAGTAAACTAGAGGCTGAACACGGAACCCCGATGCCCCTAACTAGGAGATTACCCACTGAACTTATCTTATCGATCAACTCCGGATTAGTTGGTTGTGTGGTGAAAATTTTATTATGTTATAAAAAATTAACAAATCCAACACCTTTCTGAGTACTAGCCCAACTTTTTAGGGTTGGCAGAGCATACGGATGTTGGATAGCAACGAAGATAAATTATTAAAGGGGGTGTGAGTTGGAAATATTTTATTTTATTAAGAGCGCACCGTTCAACTCTCCGACAGAGAGCGCTCTTGACTTCGTCTTAAGACAAAATTCAAGAGACTTTATCTACACTATATGCTTGATGCAAGGATTATGCAAGTGGGAATGCTCTCCGATAGAGAGTGCTCTTGACTTGGGTTATTGCAAGTTCAAGAGACTTTGGTTCTTTGTTAAAATAGAAGCAGCTAAAGCAAAGAACACAAATATGAAGCTCAAATAACATAAATTGAAAAGACTAATCTAGCAATGGAAGTATGTAGTGTACTTGCAATGTATGAGAAGTACTGAAAGTAAAACAAACTAAGCTAAGTATGGAAAGGAAGCAAACAACCAACAAACTTCCCAAAATGGGGAAGTTGGGAGTGGGGACTTAAAAACCCCACTCAAAATGATCCTTTATTAATGATTACAAGTATTGGGGAATTTCAACCAATGAGAGAAACTGAAAGTAAAAAAGAAGTTGAAACAAAAAAGGTCTTATGACTTCTTTTACAAAGGAGAATGAGAAGTTTTAAATCTTCTTGGTTAACATCATCATCATTTGTTTTGGATCTCCTTATGGTGTATTGTTCTTCTTGATGATCTCTTCTTCTTTGGGATGTCTCCAAATGGTTTTAAGTTCAAGTTTTCTTCTTGCTTCACCTTTGCAATTTTTTCTCTTCTCAACACCTACAACAAAAAGTTCAACACTCGTGCACCCATTAGCATTAGTGCAAGATCAAAACCAACTTGAAACTAATTCTAGATCTAAGCTTACAAAATGAAACTAAGTCTAAGTCTAAGATTGAGATCTAAAATAGAAAAGAAACTAACAATGAAATGCAAACTACAAGATGAGATCTAAAAAATTTACTTTTCAAAAGAATTTAGACTAACTACTAACTCTTAACAAAAGGAACTAACTAAATAACAAACAAATGCAAATCCCAAAGGAAATGAGATCTAAATGCAAACTAGACAATTCATTTAAGTTAAGAAATCTAAAGTAATACTTGGATTGAAAACTAACTAATGCAAACTTGAAATCATGAGATCTAAAAGCTAACTTTGCAATGAACTAAATTCTAACTTGAAACTTTGAAATCTAACTCAAGCTTTTAGCTTAGGAGATAAACCAGATTTATTAAGCAAAGTGAAAGAGGGAAGGAGAGGAGATACGAATAGGATGGGAAGAAGAGAAAACTAGAGGAAGGGGATTGTAAAAGGTACTAAAATAGGGCTGCAAACAGTATGTATGGGACAACAAACAGTAAAGGAGCGAGCAACAAAGGGAAAGTGTAGCCAACAGAGAAAGTAAGACAACAAAAAATTGACAAAGAGAAGGGATAGTGAGCAAGGGATGAGGAGCAGCAGCAAGAAGATGAAAGCAAACAGAAAAGAGAAGGTAAGACAGGAAGGAAGAAGCTGGTGGAGTAAGTAGGACGAGAGGGATGAAAGAAGAAGATTTAAGGTAGGACAAGAGCAAAGAGAAGGGAAGAAAGCTTAGGGGAAAACGAAGCTAGGATAGAGGAAGTTTTGGGCTAGAATGAAGGTGGACTAGCAAGTCAAAGCAAAAGGTTTCAAGGAGAAAAAGAGAGCTTGGAAGAGGGAAGCTTTAGATCCAGGTAACCAGTAACCAATGAATTTGTTTTGAAATGTGTTGATAGATGAAAGGAAGCCCCTGATAGCTTATGTTTCTCTCTTGGAATGAGAAGCCACTTGAAGAACCTGCAAGATGAATGCGTTAAATGGTAAAAGCTCTTGACTAAATGAAGACAAGCTTGATCCCAAGCTATTCTTCACCTTCGATGATCTCTGCAAAACAATACTCTCAAGCAAACAAACTAGATCAAATGCCTACTGTACTAGATTGTTAGTCTTCTCAAGGCATAAACTGAATAATAATTTGAAACAAGAAAGTAGAGTGAGAGAATATCACCAAATACGAGATGAAACCACAATGCAAATAGCTCTCGCATGGACCTCCAAAGTCTCTTCTTTATTCCAAACTTAAACAAATATTACAACATGATTTTGGCATAGTGTTCTTTCCCAAAATCTCCATGAAGAAGAGAGCTCCAAGAGCCTCTCTTTATACAAAAAACAAGAAACAATACCTAATACGAATTTTCAATCAAGAGAGCCAAATGGCATAGTCATGAAGTTGAATTCCTCATCAAATCCAAGCTTGGAGAGATAACTTAATGGACAACTCGAGTTGAAGTAAATACGAGTGGGGAGGTGGCCTCCACCTTGGCAAGGCGCCCCCCACTCTCCATTGGGAACTCCATCAAACGAATAGCTATGTGCCAACTCCACAAAGCCGTGAGCATGCAAGAGAGGGCACATTCCTCCATAATAATGAAGCTTGGAGTGATTCACGTGAGTTTGGATTGGCGTGAGGAGTTTGGTAGGCGTGAATGGGGTTGGTTGGAGATGAGGTGGAGCCTCTCTCCATAGTATCCAACGCCCTCAACCTTGAAGAAGTCGCCCATCATTTCGTGGAAGAGACAAACCGTACGGTCATTCACGTGAAGGAGAGACCCACGCTACAATTTAATCTAACCTTTTAATTTTGACTTTTGAAACTACTTGAATCTATCTCCAATGTGTACGTACACCTTAGGAAAATGATATCCAACCTTTAAAAATCAATTTTCTAATCAAATTTAACTTATTTGATTTTTGTCCTCATGGTGCAATTTGTCATTTTCTGGCAATTAAATGCCAAAATGATGCATTTTTAGCAAAAACTGCTCCCGGGGGTGACGTAAATGCCCAAAAACTGAAGAATGAAGGTTACAAGGTGAAGAGGATGCTCTGAGCGTCAAGACGAGCCTCCCCACGCCCAATTCCGCCTCCGAATGAGGTTTTTATCACTTTTTGAAATTTTTTAATTAAACCAGTAAAAAATGGTCTAATTTATGAAAAAATTTATTCTTCTCGGAATCCAACGGAACTCCTAGGGGACTTAGTGCATGTTCATACGACTCAATTGAGATGGCTAACACGTAAAAAATCCTAGACACAAGACTCTAATAACCACCTTAGGTTTTGACCACCATGGGAAATACTCCAGCTTTGGAGGTTTGAGTGAAAAATTCAGGGATTATACGCCACTGATGAGTAGCGCATAATTCCTAAGGAAAAAACACTCTAGAGTATCCCCCAAATGGCTAAACCTATGGATAGCCGAGTCTTTTATAAGAGGATCCCGTTTAGACCTACTTTTTACATTTTTCCCATAGGGGTATGAACATGCAGTTATTACAAATGGGGAAAAATTGCCTTGACAATGACTTTTGAACTTCTGAACACTGATGATGAACATGAATCATGTTCAATAAACTGGTGGCTCACAAGAAATTCAGCTATTGTACAAAATAGTCGATAACATCTGGCTCCAACTACGGGACGTGTGCTCGATCTGGAATTCATGCAAGGAGAGGATACGAGAACACCAGAATCTCTGGTTTATATATATAACCTGTAAAAACATCTCAACTTGACAGAAAACCTTCAGTAGCACATGTGTTATGAAAAAACCAAAATGAAATACCAACTATATTTTATTGTTTGAAAACAAATTCTAAGAAATCTAAATGCATGCAAAAACTTTATTCTTTCCTATTCTAACATCATACAAAAGAACATGTTAAATATAATCAGAAATCCAATGTAACCATTTAAGCATGTAATCAATGTGAAAACAATTATTTACCTGGTCTCTGGTTACCAGCCAAAGCAAGGGCATGCTTATTAGAAAGTGCAAACCTGCTTGGATCTTCTGAATGGGAGGGCTGGATGGGGAATCATAAGTATGTAATAAATATTTTAAGTGCTTCCCAATATAGTAAGTCCTCCTGCAGGCATCCCCTATCCAGAATAGGATGGGATGAAGAAACTCAGGATGACAAGGCAGTTCTGGTACCTCATCACACTGATCCGAAAGGCTCTTCTGAAAATAATTTTCTATGAAAGTGCAAGCCTCGAACTGCTTTAATATACAAGGGATTTCCGATGGCTGAGATATGCTTGATTAATTTGACCCAATCTAAACCTTCGCTGTACTGCTTCTCTAGATCATTTTTGCTGATAATCATGTGTGGCTCTGACTGCTCATCTGCAAACACATCATGCTCTTCCTCCATGTTCAAAATTTTCAAGGTCTCAACTTCCATGCCTCCCTCTTTGAACACCTCATAGATGGGTTTTTCAATGAAGTCATCCAATGATTCTTTAGTCATGGCATAGATGGGGCTCTCTATAAAAGTCCATTTATTATAATCAATATCCATGTCAATCATGAGGGGTTCTTCGTTACTTGTATCATGCTCCAGGTTGCACCTGTCCTCTTCATGCTCATAATCCTCCCCTTCAGAAAAAAGGCCATAAGGAAGAAAACTTTCCAAACCATCATTATTGTACCCATTACAGACTTCCTTATGCATTTCAATATGGGCTTCTGTAATGGTTTCTTCTAGAGGTGGATCAGGAATACATATGTGTTCATCATCACTGATGTAGTCTTGAAAAACTTCCCACTCATAAATGTCTTTTGTTTTGGTGGCATGAGGAGGGTCTTCAATAAAATTTGGTCTTTGATAAATTTCTTCGATAGGATCATCAGAGATCTGATGGGAAAATGTCACCCTTTCTGTAATAGGCTGATTCAACTAGTTCCAACTTTCTTCAGGAATATCATAAATGGCACCTACAAAGTTTATGCACTCATGCTCGCTTGATAATGTACTAGGACCGCAATCTTCTAGATGACCATGCTCCAGAACATAGCATGCATAATAGCATCCAGATTCTTCATGGAAGTTTCTGCATACTCTACAAAATGGCTTGTGATGCTCAACCATGTTAGCAGCCTCTAGTTGATGAGGATGCCTCTTTTCATGGCTGGGATTTTTTCTCTGCCATGTTGGTTTTGCAGGAAATGTTCTAGGAGGTGGTGGGGGTTACCACCCGGTTCTGTATTTCCTTTAGTTGTGTCAAGTGTTTTTGTTCAGCTTCTTCGATGTTTCTCTTCATTTCCTTCTTTATTTCCAACATCTGTTTTTCATAGGCATCCTTCATAACTGATAAAGGATCTTTATCTTTTGGTTCATTAATCTTTAAAGGTGTTGAAGATCTAGAGTAACCCTGGATGTTTGACTCTCCTGAAGACCGCATGTTTCTGTCAATTTTGATAGCCATTTCTTGGGCTATAAAAAGAGTGGTGGGCTCTTTATCTTTGAGCTGATACTGCATTTCACCACTAAGTGCTTCAATGTAATATAACAAAATGGTTTGAGGAGTAGGCTTGTAATCGACATCGATGGCATTTGATAATTCCGTGAACCTTTGGTTAAAATCATCCATTGCCTCATTCTCCTTCTTCTTTATGTTTGTTAAAGAAGCCAGTTGATGCCTAGGTTCCTTCTTTTCGCCAAACCTATTGGTGAAAGCAGTCTTGAAGGTGGCCAGTGTGGCAAATGAGTTGTTTGGTAGGTTGCTATACCAATCACCAGCTTTTCCATCCAAGTAAAGAGCAAACAACTTCATATAGACGTCGTCATGTTGGTTTGCAGGGTCATTGACATAGGCATTAATACATCTGGAAAAACTCCTAAGATGAGTAGCGGAAGTAGTGGCATCAGTGCCAGTGTACATCGGTAATTTCTCTACAGCTTTGTCTAGGAGACGATGGGGTTGACCTGCTATCTGAGAGAAATCAAGCCGAGTAAAATACTCACCCATGATGTCAGAAATTATAGTATTATTTTCAATGTTTTCAAAGTTTTCTAAAAACAAAGAATGGATGTCTGAAATAGACTCAGATCCAAGTTCTTTAAGGATCCTACGAGAAGCAAGCTTGTTTAGTCTTCTCCTATAAATCTTTTCAGGCTCAGGGATGAAACTAAGCAAGCCTTCAGAGTTTCTTCTAGTTGAATACTTTGAGGTGTTAACTGACAGTGGAGTCGCTAGGTGGATTCAAGTCTAATTTCAGAGAGTGATTGGACTAAAAATCTACCAAAAAAGAAAAGTTAAAAAAGGCAGTAGAGTCACCAGACAGATATCAAATCTATCAAAAAAGGTAAAAAACTAGAAAAAGCTAAGGTCGTCTGGGAACAAAAAGATTTGTCCCCGGTAATGGTGCCAAAGGCCCCAAATGGGGAAGGAGAAACAAAGTGTGGGAGGCCTTATCCCACCTAGCCTTTTTATTAACTGAGTTTCAAGTGCCTTTGGGAATTAAACCCTTGAAAGGTCTTTTGAGAGAAATAAAATAACTTATGGAAACAATACTTAGAAGCCCTTAATGGCTTTTACAAAGGAGAGTGTATATAATCCTCTTATTGGTTCAAGTATTCTCCTTGGATTAAATTTTCTTTTTGATCTTCTTTGAGTCTTGTTTTCACAAATCTTTCTTCTCCTTCAATGAACCTATACAAGCTTAAACCAACTTCAACATGGCACCCATTAGATGTTAGTGAAAATCAAACTTTGAAACTAAGTGCAAATCTAAGATCTAATCTATATGCCAAATCCTAAATGCAAACTTTAAACACTTTCAAATGAGATCTAAACTAGAAACTTTAAGAAACAAATGCAAAAGTTAGAGCTTAACTATTGAAAAAGTAAAGTCTAAAGCATGAAATGATTCTAACACTAACCAAGCTTATACTTTGTTTTATGTTTGTGTCTTTTTGTAGGTGGACGAAAGGGAGAAAGGGAAGGCAAGACGAGAGGAGATGGAGAAGGAGGGACGAAAGTAAGGAGGTGATAAAAGCTAGGGGAGACGAGAGGAAGGAGAAGGGAAAACAAGAGCTAGCAAAAGGGTTTTGGGATAAGGAGGGATGAGAGAAAGGTGGAGAGGAGGAAAGGATCTCAAGGTGGATGAAAGGAGTGATGGAAGGTTACCTAGGGCAAGATGAGAGGAGAAAAAGGAGAGCTAAGGAGTTGGATGAGGCTAGAAGAAGGTTGAAGAGGAAGACTAGGATGGAAGAGGAAAACGAAAGGGGCAAAAAGTCAAGCAAGCCAAAAACCAAAGGCAAGCTAGACAATGTTTCCAAACTTGGAGAAGAATAGGGCCTTGGATTTCCACAGCTTAGATAGGTAGATCTAGTAATCGATTGAAAACTTGTTGAAAGCTTGATGGAAGAAGCAAGAACTCCTTGTTTCTCAATTTTGTAAAGTTAAACTTCTTTAGCAACCTGCAAAGTGAAAGTGAAACCAACAAAAACCCTTGCACTTTGGGAAAATACCTGCAAAACCCACATATTCAAGAAAAAAGCATAGATTTATAGTTACTTGTGCTAGATTGTTAGCCCTCTTGAATTATAAATCTATAACTTAAAAATCGAAAGTACATAAGCAAAACACGATATCACCTTGTTACAAGATGAAGTATGGCAACCAAGAGCCTCCACATTGACCTCCAAAGTCTCAACTTTATTCAATTCTTAAACAGATAACAAAAATCCTCCAGTTTTTCTTTGCTAAAAGATCCATGAAGAAGAGATCTCCAAGAGCCTCTCTTTATACAAAAAACAAGAAACAATACCCTAATTCGAATTTTCAATCAAGAGAGCCAAATGGCATAATCATGAAGTCGAATTCCTCATCAAATCCAAGCTTGGAGAGATAACTTAATGGACAACTCGAGTTGAAGTAAATACGAGTGGGGAGGTGGCCTCCACCTTGGCAAGGCGCTCCCCACTCTCCATTGGGAACTCCATCAAACGAATAGCTATGTGCCAACTCCACAAAGCCGTGAGCATGCAAGAGAGGGTGCATTCCTCCATAATAATGAAGCTTGGAGTGATTCACGTGAGTTTGGATTGGCGTGAGGAGTTTGGTAGGCGTGAATGGGGTTGGTTGGAGATGAGGTGGAGCCTCTCTCCATAGTATCCAATGCCATCAACCTTGAAGAAGTCGCCCATCATTTCGTGGAAGAGACAAACTGTACGATCATTCACGTGAAGGAGAGACCCACGCTACAATTTAATCCAACCTTTTAATTTTGATTTTTGAAACTATTTGAATCTATCTCCAATGTGTATGTACACCTTAGGAAAATTATATCCAACCTTTAAAAATCAATTTTCTAATCAAATTTAACTTATTTGATTTTTGTCCTCATGGTGCAATTTGTCATTTTCTGGCAATTAAATGCCAAAATGATGCATTTTTAGCGAAAACTGCTCCCGGGGGTGACGTAACTGCTCGGAAACTGAAGAATGAAGGTGCCAAGGTGAAGAGGATGCTTTGAGCGTTAAGACGAGCCTCCCCACGCCCAATTCCGCCTCCGGATGAGGTTTTTATCACTTTTTGAAATTTTTTAATTAAACCATTAAAAAATGGTCTAATTTATGAAAAAAATTATTCTTCTCAGAATCCAACAGAACTCCTAGGGGACCTAGTGCATGTTCATACGACTCAATCGAGATGGCTAACACGTAAAAAATATTAGACACAAGACTCTAATAACCACTTTAGGTTTTGACCACCATGGGAAATACTCCAACTTTGGAGGTTTGAATGAAAAACTTAGGGATTATACGCCACTGATGAGTAGCGCATAATTCCTAAGGAAAAAACACTCTAGAGTATCCCCCAAATGGCTAAACCTACGGATAGCCGAGTCTTTTATAAGAGGATCCCGTTTAGACCAACTTTTTACATTTTCCCCATGGGGGTATGAACATGCAGTTATTACAAATGGGGCAAAATTGCCCTGAAAATGACTTCTGAACTTCTGAACACTAATGATGAACATGAATCATGTTCAATAAACTGGCGGCTCACAAGAAATTCAGCTATTGTACAAAATCGCTAATAACAAGGCCATAGAAGGGTATTATTACCTCATTGGAAGGAAAAGGTTTTAAATTAATTTCTATTTTCTTTTCCTTTGTATCTATGTAAATACAGGAGGAATTTTTGCATTCATTCTTAATTTGGAGGGTGTAATATTTATCTTGTTTGTGTATAGTGCACTCCCAAAACTAAAAAGGAAGTGGATACTTTATCTCATCCCTTCCCTTGTAAAACCTAGTATATTCTTGCACTTCACTAAGTAGGGTTTGATTAATCATGCAACATTTCCCCCTTAGTGACATATGAAGCAAGGCCCTCTTAGATTGTACTTCTTTGACTCCATTTTCCCTTGGCGGATTGACACTAGGCTCTTGATTGTTTCTTTGTATCCTACCATCACCTTTTCCTTTATTCTTTTTCTACGCTACAACCATTTTGCTAGAGTTACTCTTCATTTCACCTTGCATTTCTTGCCTATTTCTCTAGTAATCCTAGTTTAGAGTAGCCCCCCTTGTCTTGGAGAAGGGCTAACGAAAAGTATGAAATGGGATTGATGTGGTGACATTGGTATTTTCCTTGTGAGTTGCCCTCAGCTATCTTGCTTCTTGGAAACTTTAATCATACATGGTAGTTTGGGAGGTAACATTTTTTGGTGTCGTTGTCGAAGAGAAAATCCACTTCCTCAAAATTTGAAGATTATGCTTCATGATTTTTTGTGAGATTCTTACTGCAAATTTTTCTTCTCATATGATGACTCCATGAAGGGACGAATCCCTTGTTCCGTTGTAGAATTTTGAAGGCTTGGTTGTATCTAGAGGTGAGCACATGCAACAACTTGAAGGCACATTAAGGGTTCGTCTTGACGAGTACACACATTGTTCTTGGTCCAAGGTACGTTTTGTAATGTCATTTTGACGATTTTGAAGTAATGAAATGGATGATGAAGATGATGGTTCTAAGGTTGAGAGATGATGAAGAAGTTATATATCTTGCAAGGGGTGATGGGAAATTTAACTTGCTTTCCTAACTTGTCCAATGACAAGCGATCAATCGCCAAAGACAGATCTTTTTTGCTTCATTGGCCTGCAATATCAATAGACATTGATACAATGCAAAAACTTCTATCTGATTGTTTGTTGTCACACATAGGCCCCATGCAAATGTTTTTTCTTATTATTCATTGGGGTTAACAACACATAGGCCCCATGCAAATGTGTTTTCTTATTGTCCATTGGGGTTAACAATAACCCAACCCCTATCCATAACTGCATTTGGATGGTTGGATTTTTTTCTAGCCTTGAGAGGAGGCTATATTATCTATGTACTTCATTCATTGAGCATATTGCTGATTTGATTTCAATTTTTATCTTCTTGTGATGGTCATTTCAAACTCTTAATTGTCTTTCTTATTTGACACACTTTCGAGAAATTTGTTAAGCGACTTAACATTAATATTGAAGATAATAATACAACCATATTTTGCGATTGTGTTTGCTCTTATATCTCTTGTATAAGAAGAGTTTTCAGGTATGGCTTATGCATGTGAAGTTGCCCTAGAAGGATGGAAAGTCATTGGAATGATTGGTATCTTTTTTCCTTGAATTGTTATGCATTTTGGGGCTACTAGAAGTGATTTGTTCTGCTATTGTTTTACACATTAATTTACAGCAGTCCTAAAGGCTGAAAATTGTAGGGTTAAGTGTGCAAGGTCAATTTTTAGAGTGCAATAAATTTCCCGTTGCAATTGAAATTTCAAAGAGCATAGGTCAGAAGTAGGGGAGATTGATATAGATCTAACTTATGATGATGAGGTCAAGATAAATGTAAAGAAGCTTAAAAATAAGGTAGTATTTTTTGAGGATTGATATAGATCTAACTTATGATGATGAGGTCAAGATAAATGTAGAGAAGCTTAAAAATATACTAGTATTTTTTAAGGATTGATATAGATCTAACTTATGATGATGAGGTCAAGATAAATGTAGAGAAGCTTAAAAATAAGGTAGTATTTTTTAAAATCCTTGAGAGGTCAAAAGAGTCTTGGTTGGGGCATGGTAAAGTATAGTTCTTGACCAAGAAGAGCAGGTCTAATGCACTTCTTTTAGTGTAGTATGAATGAGTACATGAGTCTTAATGCACTTTTTTTTAGTGGAGTATGAATGAGTACATGAGCCTTTGCTTATGTACAACCTTGGTATGACCATTTTTTACCCCAAAGCTTGGTTAATGGCCCCAATGGCCTTTAAATGTCATTCATTATACACCCTTAGTGATCTGTGGTGAAAAGCAATAGTGTTAGTGGGCGCCCACTAACACTAATTTGTTCCACCACCGACCACTAAGGGTCTATTATAATGAATGGCATGTAAAGGTCGTTGGGGATAGAAGTTAGGCTTAGTCAACATGTCTCCAACAACTAATAAGGTGATGACAATTAACAAAAGCACTAACAACTAATAAGGTGATGACAATTAACAAAAGCACTAAAGGGGATCTGAAGGGATGGAAAGTAAAGTTTAATAATAAGAAAAATAAGCAAGTACAAAATTAGGGGTGCCCACTAACACTAATGTGGTCCACCATCGACCACTAAGGGTGTATTATAATGAATGGCATGTAAAGGTCGTTGGGGATAGAAGTTAGGCTTAGTCAACATGTCTCCAACAACTAATAAGGTGATGACAATTAACAAAAGCACTAAAGGGGATCTGAAGGGATGGAAAATAAAGTTTAATAATAAGAAAAATAAGCAAGTACAAAATTAGGCATGGGCATTGGGGAGTGATAACCAAAATCCCACCAAGAGGAAAAAGGTAGGTCATGTTACTCCCCATTTCGCATGGGTGTCCACATGTGATGATGATAAGACCTTAGGGGTGATTTATCACAATAGCCTAGTGATGATGGGGATTTGGATATGGATGGTTGTGAATGTCCCTATGAAGGATTTGGTGGTATGAACTATTGAGAGTAATCTGGATGACCTACAACAATCCTCTAGTAAATATGGGCTTGTTTTATCATCAAACTATCATAATTCATGATGTTGAGCAACATCTAAAAATACTGAGGGCAATTTTGTAGGTTTTTCATCACTACAATGGTAAGGAGGCTTTAAATAGTCCTGTTATCACACAACTTGTAGTTGTCCCAAAAGGTGATCCTATCCAAGATGGTAGAGGTGTTGGACAACTAAAGAGGTGACCTAAGAGAGCCACGATTCCCAAGGGTAAATGGTTGTGACGCTAATTGAGGTACTCTTCACTTTAGATCATGCAAATTAAAGACCAAGGGGGAGACCCTAGCTAACTAATGGAGGCTAGCGAACCTACTCTATACCTTATAGGGAAATGTGAAGTCGAAAGGAGAGAGAGATCAAGAGTAAGTAGATCTAGATCTAGGGAATATAAGTGGACAAATGGAGTTAGGGCTTGGTTGATGAGGTTTATAGAAGGGATAAATGCTCAACCATGAAATGAATATGCCACTTATGAGATTAAAGAAGTATATCTAGATAGATCTAATGCCAATAAAAAAAGACCCAAGTGGGGCCCACCCTTAAATTGAGGAAAATGAGTGAAATGGGGCCCACAAAGTGAAATTGAAGTAGGAATGGCACGAGGAGGGTGGCTAAGCTATAGATCTGAGGTGTCAAAAACAAAATAGCAACACCCAGATGATAGATTTGAAAACAGATTAAAAACCCACAAGTGCATCCTCCCTTAGAGATGGCCAGTGCTTTGGATCGAGGGGTAAATGGAGTCGGATTTCCACCAAATTTGGTCTCTGAGGTTCTTTAATTAATTAAGAGGTGGGTTTTAGTTATTAAGCCCAAATTATCGCCAGATCTATCAGATCTATAAAACCAGGGTTTTAACAATGAGGGTTTGAACTGACCAATGGGTAAAATGCATGAAAACCAATACGTACCTTGTAGATATTACCTCAAAAGTTTGTGGCCTCCTTGCAAATGATAATCTTCCCAAAGTGAGGCAATCGAGAGTGAGATCCAGCTTTCGCAAGTAAAATCACTATCCTTCCAAGATGACCAGTGCGTCCTTCCCTGCCAAAAACGATCTAAAATGAGAATCGATCAAGCATGAAAGAAACTATACGGGAGAAAAGATGAAACAAGAAGCATCAAGATGTCCAAAAGATACAATAAAGATACTGCTTGAGATAAAGATCAATCCGAGAGAGAGATATGGGATTTCCCCACAATAGCGCCCTCTTCAATTCGCCCTCCTCTTCTACGACACGGCCTCCCTGCAGAAAAACGTCTTGAGAAAGCAAGATCCACAATGATAACACAAAGAAAAGACTGCATATTCACTTGCAAGAACATTCATCAAAGCGAGAGAAGTAGATCTGAAAAATATATATTTTATTCCAAGAGTTCAAGAGCTCAAAGGTCCCTTTACAATGAGGGGGTCTCTTCCTTAAATAGGAGAGAGAGAAAGAGACCAAAACCCTAACCACTTTATCAACAAGTGGTGGAGACCAAAAGATAAACATAATACAATCGACGATTATGATGAGCCGGAGCTAAAACACATGGATGAACTCATTAATGAGGGGTGCGCACACACTAAGGTTGGCACTGTTGTCCGCCGAGATGCACACCAGCAGCAGAAATCTTTCGAAAGTTGTCTCTTCACTACCAGTGAGAGAAGTGTGGCCTTGGGGGCAAGCAATGAATTAGGTACTGTCACCTAAATTCCAGCTCCTCTCCGTTTAGGCTAACTCCTAACGAAGCCAAGGGGGGTAGTCCCTACAAAGAGTTAACTATGGCTCAATGTTTTAAGTGTTTTAATTGTGTGGTGATGCGGATGGGTGTTGTTTAGGAGTTTTTTGATGATGAAAGACCCACAACTTATAATAGACACAAGATAAAATGCAATCCACGTTGCGAGACAAGATTTAGCAGTATACAAAGATTTATAAATTTAAGCATCCACAGATATATAAATTCCAATGAACAAATGGTTCAATTTAAATTTAAAGCATATGAATATAAAAGACCAGCGCCTTATCCATTGGGTGAAGGAGTAAAAAATGATTGAATGTAGTGCTGGGGGATGTTGAATATATAGTCTTAGTAACTGTTTGTGAGAACATTATGCAAATTATCTTGGTAAATTAAAAGGTTTTAGTGGTCTTGATTATTAGGCTAAGAACAAAGAGATAAGCAAAAGTCCAGAAAGTGATACTTTCAGTGGCATCCACTCTGATGATAGGTCGGAACCATCCAGATTGCAAAAGGTAAGTGTCCAATGACTTAACCACCCCAAACCTGACAACGGCACTTCCGGCACCACTAGGTTTAGGAATCTTTGCCTTCCACTTAAAAGTATTTCTCGAAAAGATCAACGCCGGCACGTTGGTTGGGGTAAAGTTTTATTATATTTTCACTTATGAGATTAACAAAATCCAACACCTTTTTGAGTACTAGCCCAACCCTTTTAGGTTGGCAGAGCATACGGGTGTCAAATAACAACCAGGATAAATTAATTAATGGGGTGTGAGTTGGAATATTTTAATTGTTGTTTAAGCACACAGTTCAACTCTCCGATAGAGAGCGCTTTTGACTTAGTCTTAAGACCAAAGTTCAAGAGACTTTAATTATTCTAAATGCCTAATGCAAGGGAAATGCAACAACTACTATGCTCTTCGACAGAGAGTGCTCTTGACTTGGGTTATTTCAAGTTCAAGAGACTTTGTTCTTTATTAAGATAGAGGCAGATTAAAATCAAGAACGCATGTGATAGCTCAAAATGATTGGAAACTTGAAATAACTTTGAACTAGCAAAATAGAAATTACTTGCAAGAAATGAAAGAATGAGCAAACACAGATAAAGAACTAGGCCAAATCTAAAAAACTAACTAAGAAATAAACCACAAGGTGGGATCAACCTCCGAACAAGGATGACCACTAGAACCACCAGTCCTTGAGAAATTTCAGCTAGCTGAGTTTCGACAAGGAGTCTAATGGGGAAAGAGAAGTAACCACAAAATTATGTGGCCCTGCTCTTGGGATTTCATCCCAAGGATATTGTCTCAAGTCAAGACTTGGAAGAGAACTAATCTAAGTACAAGAAATAAAAGATTAATCTATGAACTTGAAAAAATGAGATCTAAACTAAGCATGCAACAACACTCTTCCTCAAATGGAGAAGAAAAACCCAAAAAGTGGAGGACTCCTCCACTTAGCCTTTTTATTAAACTTTACAAATGCCTTGGGAATGAGATCCTTGCAAGGTCTTTTAAGAAAAATAAAACAACTAATGAGAACATTAAACTGAGAAACCCTTGAGGGATTTTTACAAAGGAGAGTGTTTGTATTATTTGTCTTTCTTGGTTCAAAATCTTCACTTTGGGTAATCTCAAAAAGGGGTCTTGGTTCCAATCTTCTCTTGCTTCACTTTCCAAAAAGTTCTTTCTCTTCCCACAACCTATAACAAACAACGAACCAACAAACTCATGCACCCATTAGTGTTAGAAAAATAAAACAAACTTTGAACTAGCTAAGTCTAAGCTTGCAAAACGAGATCTAAACCATGAAATGGCATGAAATTCAAATTCAAATTTATTAAAATAGTAAAACGGATCAGCAAACAAAGTACTTCCTAAAATGCTAGAAAAGAGATCTAATCTATGATAAAAAATGAAATATTTTTGTATGCAATATTTATTTTTTGAACGAGAGAACTAAAATGCAAAAGTGCAACTAACACTATGAACTAGATCCAAAGTCTAAGATGAGATCTAAATGCCAAACACTAAAAAATGCAAACTTCTCACTTTCTTAAATCAAAACTAGTATGGAAATGCAAGTAAAGAAAAAAGACTTAAACACTAACAAGCTTCGTTGTTTTGATGTGGAGCTTTAGGAGTGATCTAAGATGGACGAAAAGAGGAGGTTTGGGACAAGCCCAAGAGTGAAACGAAAGGAGATGGGAAGAAGGAACGAATGGAAGAGGAACTATGGGAAGCAAATGGGAGGAAAAACTAGGATGAAAAGGGGAGCGAATGGAAAAAGGGAGAGGAGGAGTGAATGGAAGAAAGGAGAGAGGAAAAAGATGGAGGGTTTTTTGAAGAGGCAAGGGCTAGCAAAGCAAGGCTAAAAAGGTCAGGGAGAAAACAAGAAAGGCTTGAAGAAGTTAGGCCTTAGGAACCAAGGTAACCAGAGCTGTGTTTTTAACCCTTGAGTTCTTTTTTCTTGCTTGGAACAAGCTCAACTTGTAGATTTTGAAATGAAGATCAATGTTAAAAAAAAAAATTGTTGTATTGATGGAGATGAGATCGATGCAACCGAACTCTCACCCTTCTCCAAATGGCTAGACCTGCTAGAATGACAATAAACTTTGAAACCAAGTGAGATCAAACAAACACTAGTATGCTACGAAAGTTAAGATCTAAATCAATACTTCATATAACCGAATACTTGTATTCATTCAGATTCATAACAAACTTCACATAAAAATCCAACTTGATAAACAAATGGAAGACCTTACGTTTTAAAAATAAACCTCTAAAGCTAGTAGTTTGATCCACACATTAGAAACAAAATTTAAATAATAAGAAGCAGATATCACCTCATACACAAGTATCCACCATTGAAGAGACAAATCCAATAGACCTCCAAAGTCGAAATGCTTTATTTACTTGAGAAAATCGATTACAAATTGTGCAGAGTTTCTATGCTCCAAAAATCCATGTTAAGAGTGCCCAAAGGCATCCTCTTTATACACAAACTAAGCACCAAAACCCTAGGTCGAATTGCATGGAGAAGGGAGGCGCATGGGGATTCGGTGGAGTGATCAACGCCTTGACTCAAAAGCTTGGAGTGTGAACAAGGCATTGGTTGTTGTGATTTGGGTTGGTGGGGATGAGGTGGAGCCCCACTCCCCTTGGAACCCATGCTTACTCTTGGTATTAGTCGCCCATCCCAAACCGTGAGCTCATGTGTGAGGAAACTCCACGTGAGGGAGGGCCCATGCTTTTAGTTGCTCACATAATTGTATATCCAATTAATAAATCAAACATTCAAACCTTGGACACGGCTGCCATTCATCACGGAATACTCGCCCAACCTTCCAAGAATTCTCACGTGTGGATGATTTTCCACGTGAGGGAGAACCACGCTAATGCTAATTTGATATTCAAATTTTTATCCAAACTTTGTATTAAAGCATGTGCTTTAATCTTCATGGTGGTCGTACATCTCATTTAATCATATTCCCAACCTTTCCAAAGCTAAAATAATGTATTTTGACTTTTTTCAATTTTTTTTCAAAGTGCATTTTGTGATTTTTTGGCAATTAAGTGCCAGAATGATGTATTTTTAGCGAAAACTGCTCCTGGAGTGACATAACTGCCTGGAAACTGAAGAATGAAGGTGCCAAGGTGAAGAGGATGCTCCGAGCATCAAAATGAGCCTCCCCATGCCCAATTCCGCCTCTCGATGAGGTTTTTATCACTTCTTGAAAATTTTCATTTAAACCATTAAAAAACGGTCTAAATTACAGAAAAATTTATTTTTCTCGGAATCCAATGAAACTCGGGGACCTAATGCATGCTCATACGACTCAATCGAGATGGCTAACACGTAAAAAATCCTAGACACAAGACTCTAATAACCACCTTAGGTTTTTACCACCATGGGAAATACTCTAGCTTTGGAGGTTTGAGTGAAAAACTCAGGGATTATACGCCACTGATGAGTAGCGCATAATTCCTAAGGAAAAAACACTCTAGAGTATCCCCCAAATGGCTAAACCTATGGATAGCCAAGTCTTTTATAAAAGGACCCCATTTAGACCAACTTTTTACATTTTTCCCATGGGGGTATGAACATGCAGTTATTACAAATGGGGCAAAAAATGCCCTGAAAATGACTTCTGAACTTTTGAACACTGATGATGAACATGGATCATGTTCAATAAACTGACAGCTCACAAGAAATTCAGCTATTGTACAAAATAGGTGATAACAGGCACCACATAAAAGATGACTATGACAAGTGTAGGAACACATGGTGGGGCTAGGAGGTATTAATATTCTTCACTAGCATCACCCCATGGCACAATGATAAAAGATGTGACTCAATAACATCACAAAGTGACCAAGTGACCAAATCGTGGCCCCCTCAATGATAGAAAAATATATCAAATAACAACCTGGAGAGTGTGTGGACCCCATTGAATACTGTAAGCTGAGCTGGAAGGTGTGGGATGCATCACAAATGACCTCTGAACAAACCTCATGCCAATACTTTGCTTGAGTTTCCCAAATCGATTTCCTCAGTGACCTTTTTATCCCATTTTTAATCCTCAGAAAACCACCTATAAATCATCAAAATGCCTGTATCTTTTTGCTTGTTGTCCCGGACACAAATCTGACTGCACCAATATGTCTAGAGATGGGGTAAAATGGTAATAACGATTGGCTGGACAACCCACCATCTCCTTAGGAGCTCCCTAGGAAAACATGCTAGCTCAATGCAAGAGTTGCATAGGCCATTTCTGCATGGCAAAACTGGAAAAATGTGGTAAACTGATTATATCATCACTGGAAGTGCCTGTAACTGAAATCTGAGTGTCCCAATGGACATAGAAGGTCCAAGTATGCTAGATATGAGTACCCATACACCCTTTGGCAACCTGTATAATCATCTGTAGACTCAATCATAATCGGACAATATAAAAATAATGGTCTGAAATAATAATAACCGTAAAAAATATATCAACCATCACATGAAACCTATGTCCATTGTATGGAACCATCAAAGGTGTATCAAAAGACCATAAATCATCATCCTCGAACATCACTGGTCCAACTCATCTCAGATCCCCATGGTTGACTTGGTCAAACTAGGTTTGATCAGGTCAATACTGATCAAAATATGACCCAGGCTAGAAATGCCTGATGCTGCAAGTGCAAATAGATAAGGTATACTCTTTTAATCATTCTAATAGCAAGACTTAAAGTAAGAAGCATCATTTCACTGGCGGTCAGTGTAGTCAGACTCGGACTCAGCAAATATTCGACTGGCTTGGGACTCGGTAGACTCGGCGACTCGGATAAGACTCGGATAAGACTCAGCAAACTAACCATTTCTGTTTTTTTTTTTAAATTTTATTTGTAGTTTAAATTTTTTATGTTTTTTTTTATTTAAGTTGTGTTTCAATTTTTTTATTTCTTGGTCCTACAGGCCTGTAGGCCGTGATGGCAAGGCAAGACAAAAAAAATTAAAAAATTAAAACAAAACATTAATAAAAAAAAACATAAAATATAAATTAAAATTAAAAAAAAAACTTAAATATATAGGAGAATATATGATTTAAAAAATTAAAACTTAAAAAATTAATAAATTAAAACAAAACATTAAATAAAAAAACATAAAAAAAAACTTAAAAAACTTAAATATGATTTAAATATAGGAGAATATATATATATATGATTTAAATAGGACCTAACGTTTTAAAATTTTAAATATATATGATTTAAATTTCATGTATATATATATATATATATATATATATTTTAAAACTTAAATAAAAAACATTAAAAATTAAAATTTTAAATTTTAAAAATTAAAATAAATAAGTAAAAAAAAAGGTTGAAATCCAACAACCTGTGGTCGATGGTCGATGGCAAAGTCGACTCGCACTGAACCCGTCTCGGGTTGAGATGAATGGGAACCCGATGCAAACCACGCTGGAAGTAGCTCGTTTGCAATGAACTCGGACTGAGATGAATCTGTACAACCCTCACCCTAAACGCACAAGCCACAACCAACTTAAAACCTTGGTCGCGGCTCACCCTGAATGAAACCAACGCGTGTTTTCACTCCAATATTTTGCGCCAAAATAGAAGTGTGGTGGTAAACTATCGGCCCAGTCATCCGCCACGAGGGACGAGTATCGAGCGAGTTAGGTGAGTATCGGCGAGTTAGGCGATTTCAACCGAGTTTGGAGGGTCGCGGCTCACCCTGAACGAAACCAACGCGTGTTTTCACTCCAATATTTTGCGCCAAAATAGAAGTGTGGTGGTCAACTATCGGCCCAGTCATCCGCCACGAGGGACGAGTATCGAGCGAGTTAGGCGAGTATCGGCGAGTTAGGTGATTTCAACCGAGTTTGGAGGGTAACTCGCGAGTGCCGAGTTAGGGCCACGAGTCTGCTAGGGTTAACCTATTGGCAGTTCAGTCGGCCAGACTCGGCCAGACTCGTGAGTCTGTGGCGAGTGAGACTACACTGCTGGCGGTTAATCAATAATTATATCAAATATAAGTTTAAATAATCATTTACTCAAAATAGAACCTCAAGCATATACTCATTTTGTAGACGTGAACATTTCCCTAGTAAAGGGTGAGGGTGAAAAATGCAAGGCTAGGATAAGGGGATGAATTGACTGACTCAAAACTGTGATACTTTGGATAAGGGAAAAGGAATACACACTTAAGCTTATGTTGGATAATAAACACACAGGGAATGGCAGTGTCTCACAAATGGAATGAGTTGTTTAAAGAGGTGCTTATTCAACCTTGGCAAATGTCTACAGCTCACATCCAAGCTGAATCCAGCTCCATGAGGATCTTTGCTAGAATCGCTGTAACTAGGTGCACAGCTAACCGTAACTTGAGACTCTAGGGGACACTTAGAATTAGTTGACCCTTACTCCATCTCACATCCCAACCCGTAGGCTTCGTGAGTTATTATTCATTACATTTAATTCATGGCCAACAGTCTTTGGATTTAGCATTCATTTAACCACTGCTTTTTAGGCCTTTAGGACCCTTTTGGATTTTGCATGTGCTTAGAAGCACAACTAATTGCAGCTTGCATCCAGGGTGCTTTAACATTTCAATTTCCATAGCCCTCTTTCATTGTGCCAAGAAGCACAGTTTTATTTGTTTCCATGGGCTTGCACACAAGATAGGATAATAGTTTCCATATGCATGTAATGATGGTAGTGTAATTTGCTTCAAGTTTAGCCAACACAACTCAAGCAACTAGGGGGATTCTCCACAATCGGAACCAAACATTGGGGCAACTGACTAGAGTGATCAAGGTGTATCAAATCCAACTCACCTAAGCTCAGGAACCAACACCAGTGGGTACTCCTGGCCCAAAAGGATCAAGGCTTCGGTAAGTTTTGTTTCCAAATCAGAGCTGAGACACAAACTAACAGGGATGCTATCAAACATAGAAAGTGGGGAGGTCCTCTATATCACATGCTGAGGTTTAAGTCAGGGTGAAAACCAAAGATGGGAGAGAGCGGATGGATGGGGAAAGTGAAAGGTGATGCCAAGGCTAGCAAGCCATAAATGGTGGGAATGATCACGTCCACACTACTAAGAGGGTAAAACCAACGAGTATAAACAAGAGCTTCTAATTATGAGTAATAAGACCATTTAGATAATCATTAACAACCATATCCATATTATACATATATATATTGCCAGATCATGATCACTAGATACTAAGTCAAGCTACTAAGATGACCAAAAGAGCGAGACACTCATAACCAATGCACATCATATACCTGTTGGGCCATATAAGTGGACCTGCTATTTGGATCATCACTAACCACTGGAAACACTACTGCTGTAGAAACTCTGGGCACTGCACTACTCTATATGGAATATAAATGGTTACCTTGGTCATCAAATCTGAGGTCATGAGGCTCAATCTTAGCATAAGGTTCACTGCTGTCTAATGTGGGGCTGCTCTGATATGTGAGTGATCACCAAATGTACTGCTCATCATAGGTTGATCTCATCAAAACTGTGTAAAGGCCTGGCTAAAAAATATACAATGAATTGCTCTGCAATCATGGTAGCCCAGCTACTATGGATGTCATAACTGTAGAAAAGATAACTCTAGAGGTCCTTCCATATTTTTGGTGTGGGTGTGATGAGGAGGACCGGAAGTTTTGTACTTTGTGTATTTATGTAACAGAGTGACGTTTATGTAAATAAAGTGAAAGTGATTTTGTACTTTATAAAAGTGGGTCAGTGATGTATTTTTTAATTAATTGTTAATTGAGAAAAGTGCATCTATTGTGAACCATAGATCTCGTAATCTAATCTAGCCATTGATTAGGTACTTTCTTTGGTAGTTAGGGTTAGTTGATGAAAAGTAAAGTATAAAAGAAGACAAAGAGACAAATGATGAACACTCACCGTCAGAGAGGAATAAGAGAAAAAGAAGAAGAAGAAGAAAGATTCCAAGAAGAACTTGGCACATTTCCCAAGACATTTTCAACAACACATTTCCCAAGACATCTAGTAAGAAGGAACAGTTCCCAAGATAGTTTTGCAACAGTCCGTACAGTACAATTTCCAGCAGTCCGTACAACACGTGTGGGCACAGAAATCGATGCAGAAGGTACATAATTAATTGTTGTTAGTCTGGTCCGTACAACAGAATTTTTGGCACGAGTTGGGCATGAATTTGAGGCAGCATTTAATGCAGAAAAGGACAGCCCGTACAGCAGAAACTGGGACGTGTAAGGAAGGTCGTACAGTAGGTCGTACACTATTATGTGGGCACGAATTTCAAGGCAGCTGTCTGAAAAGATAAGTAGGGTTAATTTGGCAGTTTATGAGTGGAGGAAATTTCTGTGTGAGGAAGTTTTAGAATTCTTTTTAATGAAAATTTTCTCTTAGGGTTTTTCCCAAGTTTGTGAGGTTGTGCTCAGTCTTTGACCAAAATTCTTGTATTCATTTTGCTTAAAGTTATTTTCAGTATTTGGGAGTACATTTTTGAAGCTATGGTTTGACTTTCAGAAATTCAAGTTAAAACCCTAGTTTTCAAAGTGTTTGACAAAATGTGTGAATGAACAAATTTCATATTTTAAAGTCAATTTTCTTCATGGTATCAGAGTTCATGTTATCAGAGTCATACTGAAAAAGAAAGTAAGCAAGTGTTCTTTGAAGTGCAGAAGAGTTTTAAGTTTGGATTTCAAGTTATTTTTGGTTGCAAGTATTTTCCATGATGAGTATCAGGTTAGAGGATAGGTTGGATGGAATATCCAACTATATTCCATGGAAAGTAAGAATCACTGATGTGTTAAAGGAACTGAGGGTTTGGAGGTTTACTAACAGTGTCATGACTAAGCCAACAGATAATGACTAAGCCAACAGATAAAGATGAGCTTGAGGAGTATGAAGCTCTTGAAGCCAGAGTCCAGAGAGTCATATTGGATAGGGTTAAAGACCATCTCATCCCACATTTAGCAGAAAAGAAAGTAGCTAAAGAGATGTGGGACACAATGAACCAGTTGTTCGAAACAAAGAACGAGAATCGTAAGATGAGGGTGTAGCCTCTTACTTGACTCATGTCACACAAGTCAAGGACGAGTTGGCAGTAGTAGGAGAGACTATCCCTGATTTAGAGTTGGTGAGGATACCCCTAAAGGGATTCACCAAGAAGTGGGAGGTCTTTGTGAAATGTATTGTGAGTAGAGAAAAGCTTCCCAGTTGGTCCAAATTATGGGATGACTTTACCCAGGAGGAAATCCGGGAAGGGCCATAGGTTGGTCAAACTAGTGAGGATGCTGAGCAGGATGTGGCACTTGCAGCCAAATCAAAGAACAAGAAGAAGAAAGATATGATTCAGATAAGATGTCATCAGTGTGGTCATTTAGGACAGTATGCCACGAAAAGCCCTGAGAAGAAGGGGAAGACAAAGAAAGATTCAGCAGCAACTACAATAGATGAGTTTGCAGGTGAGTTTGAGCATGAATTTTATTTAGCCTCTATTAACTCTAGAGTAGGTAGCTCAGTTTTTGAGCATGTCTGGATTGTTGACAGTGGGTCAACCAGACATGTGACTGGAGTGTATGATGCATTCCATATTATCACAGAGTTGGGACCAGGACACTACATTCAGAAAGATATTGACAGCCCACAGATAGCTATTCGAGGGGTTGGAACAGTTAGGTTTCAACTAGACCTTGGAGAGGTCTTGGAGATACATGGAGTCCTCTTTGTACCTGGGATGAGAGTTAGTTAACTCTCAGTGTCATCTCTTGAAGATGATGGTTATGGGATGTTGGTCAGGGACGGTCATATCTTCATCTATCGGAGAAATGATCCTGTTAGGACCAGTATCTTGCTTAGTGATCGCAGGGACAAATGATACATTTTGAGAGGACATGTTGTACGTCCATGGACAGGTGGATGGCTGTCAGAGTCAGAGAATGGGGCAGGAGAAACAGTTGATCGGCATGTTAGTTACATTTCTTTTGATGAGGAGAGCGAATCTCTCCAAAGCACTGGCAGAAGACTCAGCCAGACATGTGATGGTGATGAGCAGGTTGCTGAGGTTCAGGCAGAATCTCAAGAGTCAGAGTTTTATTTCAGTGCTGGGCACTTCTCTCCGAGAGGCATTCCAGAGCAGGAGGGAGCTGCGTCTGGAGTCAGAGGCAAAGATTTGGATGGTGCCGAAAGGACCTCCCTCGTTAGGAGGGAGTGTTGAAAAGATAACTCTGGAGGTCCTCCCTTATTTTTGGTGTGGGTGTGATGAGGAGGACCATAAAGTTTTGTACTTTGTGTATTTATGTAACAAAGTGACATTTATGTAAATAAAGTGAAAGTGATTTTGTACTTTATAAAAGTGGGTCACTTAAGTGATGTATTTTTTAATTAATTGTTAATTGAGAAAAGTGCATCTATTGTTAACCATAGATCTCCTAATCTAATCCTAGCCATTGATTAGGTACTTTCTTTGGTAGTTAGGGTTAGTCGATGAAAAGTAAAGTATAAAATAAGGCAAAGAGACAAATGAAGAACACTCACCATCAGAGAGGAATAAGAGAAAAAGAAGAAGAAGAAAGCTTAAAAGAAGAACTTGGCACATTTCCTAAGACATTTTCGGCGGCACATTTCCCAAGACATCCAGTAAGAAGGCATGGTTCCCAAGACAGTTTTGCAGCAGTCCGTACGGTACGATTTCCAACAGTCTGTATAGCACGTGTGGGCACAGAAATCGATGCAGAAGGTACATAATTAATTTTTGTTAGTCTGGTCCGTACAACAGAATTTCTTGCACGAGTTGGGCATGAATTTTGAGGCAACATTTAATGTAGAAAAAGGACAGTTTGTACAACAGAAACTGGCACATGTAAGGAAGGTCGTACAACAGGCCGTACATTGTTATGTGGGCATGAATTTCAAGGCAGCAGTCTGGAAAGATAAGTAGGGTTAATTTGTCAGTTTATGAGTGAAGGAAATTTCTATGTGAAGAAGTTTCAGTGTTCTTTTTAATGAAATATTTCTCTTAGGGTTTTTCCCAAGTTTGTGGGGTTTTTCCTGGTCTTTGACCAAACTTCTTGTTTTCATTTTGCTTAAAGTTATTTTCAGTATTTGGGAGTACATTTATGAAGCTGTGGTTTTACTTTCAGAAATTCAAGTTAAAACCCTAGTTTTCAAAGTGTTTGACAAAATGTGTGAATGAGCAAATTTCATATTTTAAAGTCAATTTTTTTCATGGTATCAGAGCTCATGTTATCAGAGTCATACTGAAAAAGAAAGTAAGCAAGTGTTCTTTGAAGTGCAGAAGAGTGTTAAGTTTGTCTTTCAAGTTATTTTTGGTTGCAAGTATTTTCCATGATGAGTATCAGGTTGGAGGATAGGTTGGATGGAATATCCAACTATATTCCATGGAAAGTAAGAATCACTGATGTGTTAAAGGAACCTAGGGTTTGGAGGTTTACTAACAATGTCATGACTAAGCCAACAGATAAAGATGAGCTTGAGGAGTATGAAGCTCTTGAAGCCAGAGCCCAGAGAGTCATACTGGATGGGGTTAAAGACCATCTCATCCCACATTTAGCAGAAAAGAAAGTAGCTAAAGAGATGTGGGAAACAATGAACCAGTTGTTCGAAGCAAAGAATGAGAATCGTAAGATGGCCCTAAAAGACAAGCTACACTGTATCAAAATGAACAAAGATGAGGGTGTAGCCTCCTACTTGACTCGTGTCACACAAGTCAAGGACGAGTTGGCAGCAGTAGGGGAGACTATCCCTGATTCAGAGTTGGTGAGGATAGCCCTAAAGGGCTTCACCAAGAAGTGGGAGGTCTTTGAGAAATGTATTGTCAGCAGAGAAAAGCTTCTCAATTGGTCCAAATTATGGGATGACTTTACTTAGGAGGAAATCCGGGAAGGGCCACAGGTTGGTCAAACTAGTGAGGATGCTGAGCAGGATGTGGCACTTGCAGCCAAATCGAAGAATAAGAAGAGGATTCCACAGTATGGCCAGTGATGATGAAGACCTGCACTTGCAGCCAAATCGAAGAATAAGAAGAGGATTCCACAGTATGGCCAGTGATGATGAAGACCTGCAGGTGGTGGGCCTACATCCAATATGAAAAAGGACTGGCTTTGTAGAACTTCCTATGATGAGTAGAGACAGAGATTGGTTGAGATAGTAGCAGCAAGTGACGATGATGATGACGATGATCCAGAGAAGAAGACTTGTCTAGCAGATCTGTGTCGAGAAATACCTTCCTAATTAAGAGGGAGTGTTGATGTATATGTAACTTCGGAATGTATTTCATCTGTATATTATATATATATTTATTGTACTCTTATAAGAGATGTGTTATTCCTCTATAAGGAAGTGTTGTCATGTGGATTGACAAGTGTCGCAAGTGTGTGTACTCGCTGATGGGTTATTAGACCACCTTATGGGGTCGGCCCTGATTAATATATAATATAATGTGGGTGTATCAAAGTAGACAAGTCGGCCCCAGTAGGTCACTGGGCAAAAAGGTGAGTATAAATAGAGATAGGAGATCTCTATTTTACTCACTCGGAAAAGTAACTATCTCTCTCTCTGAAAAGTGGCGCACTAGTGAGGAGGAGGAGGATCATCTACTAGGAGACTATCTCAGTGTTATTTGGTTGTATTTTGGTTGAGCCATTTCTCTCTCTATCTCTGAGGAAGTTGTGGGGTTTTTCACCTTAGGGTTTTCCCCACGGAAATTCTGTGTCTCTTGTCTCTATGCTTTTGATTCTTGTGATGCTTGTGATGCTTGTCATATTATGATTGTCATGCATTGATATACTGTAGATGTTATTCTCTCAGCAAAGATCCTATAGTATTGTGATTTAATACTAAAAATTTAACATGGTATCAGAGCTTAACTGAGAAGAAGACATTTTGCAGTGACGGAAGCTTGTATTCCTTGTTTATTGGGTTTCTCTCCACAGATTTTTGAAATTCAGTATAGTAGATTGGATCTACTCATCAAGGCGCATCTATCTGTCCAATCAGAATTCAGTTCCGAGCATTTTCAGATTTGGCCCTAAAAATTAGGGTTTCCACAAAAATAGGAATTTTTGGAAACTGAAGGCACAGCTGGAAGATCCTTGCAAAAATCGAAGGTTAGAGCTTTGGATCGAGATTTTTGGCTGGGTAGATCTCCGGGAAACTCAAACCCTAATTCAGGGCTCTCCCCAGTGAACCTGGGAGGACAAAAAGGCAATTTTGAAGGGAAAGACTTTGCTGATCTCAAATTCTGAATGTACTAGGCTGATCAGCTCTCCAAGGCGCATCTTTCTATCCTTCTGGAATTTTGAAATTCACATTTTGAATTTTTAGGGTTTCTCCGACAAACCCTAATCCGGGACCAGATCCAGTTTTCAGCACTTCAAGTGGTAAGTCCTAAATCTTTTCTATTTCCATTTGAAGTACTCTTAAAGATGTCTCTCCACACTAAGCTTGAGGATAAGCTTGAAGGGGCTGATAACTTCCGAGCCTGGAAGTATAGGATTGGGTTAATCCTGGAAGAGAATGAGTTGGACTCATATGTGAAAGAAGACATCCCTATCCCAGAGGATGAAGAAGCCAAGGCATTGCACAAGAAGAACTTGGTCAAGGCAAAGAGAATCATTGTTGATTCTATCAAAGACCATCTCATACCTCATGTGTCTTCTCTTAAGACACCCAAAGAGATGTTTGAATCTTTGACCAAGCTATTTGAAGGAAAGAACATAAATCGGAAGATGACCCTGCGGAACCAATTGAAAGCAGTGAAATTTCAGAATGGAGAAACCATTCAATCTTACTTTTCAAGGGTCTCCCAGATCAAGGAACAATTAGAAGCAGTAGATGAAATGGTGGAGAATGGTGAAGTGGTGATGACCACTCTAAATGGCCTACCCAGGTCATGGGATTCCTTTATTCAAGGAATTTGTGCAAGGAAGAAGTTGATCTCCTTCAGTAGACTTCGGGAAGAATGCTCTCAAGAAGAAGCTAGACTTATAGCTCGTGAAGAAAAGATGGGAGGTGAAGATCAAGCTCTTGCAGCTCACACCAAAAGAAGCAAAACCAAGAAGGATCACTCTCGCCACAATAGATCCTATCAAAAGAACAAGAAAGACCTAAGATGCTTCACATGCAATGAGAAGGGTCACTTTGCTTCAGATTGTCCCAAGAACAAAAGGGATAATAACAACAACTCCAGTAAGAAGAAGAAGGGCAGCAAAAGAAGGTTTCATGCTCATGCTGCTGAAGATGATGAACCTTCAAAGAAGAAGGCTAGGGCAGAAAGTGATAGTGATGATGACTCATCAAGTGAAGAAGAGTATGTTCTGATCTCTGCTCTCACAGGTACTATTTCTCATGGTTGTAATGATTGGTTGATTGATAGTGGGGCCTCCAAACACATGACTGGGTTCAAGGAATCTTTTGTGAACCTTTCTGAACATGAATCACCCCATAAGGTGAAACTTGGGGATGATTATCAATATCCAATCAAAGGAAGTGGTGAAGCCTCCTACAACCTAGATTCTGGAAAATCATTGAAGATGAAAGAAGTACTTTATGTACCTGGACTCAAGAAGAACTTACTCTCCATCTCTGCATTGGATGCAAAAGGTATGAGGGTTGCATTTGTGGATGGCCAAGTCCTAATGTGGCCAAAGGGAAAGAACATAGATGATGCAGTAGTGATTGGAGAGCAAGAGGGAGGCTTGTATAAATTGAAGGGACAACCTGAACATGCCATGGTACATGAATCCATGGAGCCAAGTGAACTTTGGCATAGAAGACTTGCTCATATGCACTATAGGGCACTTCCAATTGCAAGCAAGGCAGTAGAGGGTCTTCCTGAAATCAAGACCAAACATGAAGGTGTTTGCAAAGGATGTGCAAAAGGAAAGAACATTAAGAAGGCTTTCCCAAGCAGTGAAAGCAAGGCAAAAGACATTCTGGAAATCATCCACTCAGATGTATGTGGCCCTATGTCATCCAGTTCCCTAAGTGGGTATGTTTACTATGTATCATTTATTGATGACTTCTCCAGGAAGACTTGGGTATACTTCTTGAAAGGCAAAGATGAGGTGCTTGATAAATTCAAGGAATTCAAAACCTTGATAGAGAATCAAACTGACAAGAAGATCAAAACATTCAGATCCGACAATGGTGGAGAATTCACCTCAAATGACTTCAAGAAGCTTTGCAGTGATTCAGGGATTAAGAGGGAGTTGACTGCTCCTTATAATCCTCAACAGAATGGAGTTGCAGAAAGAAAGAACAGAACTATCATGGAAGCAGCAAGGGCAATGTTGCATGACCAAGATCTTCCTATGCATCTAGGGCAGAAGCAGCTAGAACAGCTGTATATGTGCAGAACAGAACACCCCACAAGATATTGGACAACAAGACACCAGAAGAGGTCTTTTCTGGTAAGAAACCTGAAGTCAGCCATCTCAGAATATTTGGTTGTCCAGTATATACTCATGTCCCAAAAGAGAAGAGGACTAAACTAGATCCTTCAGGAAAGAAGGGCATCTTTGTGGGTTATAGTGAAAGCTCGAAGGCTTATAGAATATACTTTCCAGGGTTCAAGAAGATTGATGTCAGCAGGGATGTAACATTTGATGAAAACTCAACATTCATCAAATCAAGGAAGGCACCTACCGATGTTTATGAAGAACCTAAGGAAACAAGATTTCAGGACACTACCATGACTGAAGCAGTTCCAGAAGTTGTTCGTGAGTTTGAAGATCCACAAGAACCTGTAGATCCACCCCGTGAGGATAACTCTCACAAGAGGAAACCTATATGGGCTAGAGAGCTCATTCATGATGCAGAAAGATTTGGCATTTCAGAAGAAGAACACAGAGCAAAGAAGAGAACCAGATCACACACCAGTTATGTTGCTTTACTCTGTGATATTATGAACAAAGAGCCTTCCAGTTATGAAGAGGCAGCAGAAAAGAAAGAATGGAAGGATGCTATGGTTGAGGAATACCAATCAATAATGAAGAATGATGTTTGGGATGTTATCCCAAGACCTAAAGAGAAGTCTGTTGTGACTTCCAAGTGGATCTACAAAATTAAGCATGCTGCAGATGGCAGTGTAGAAAAATACAAAGCAAGATTCGTAGCTCGTGGTTTCTCTCAGAAAGAAGGAATAGATTATGAAGAAACCTTTGCACCTGTAGCCAGATATACTTCCATCAGAACAGTGTTTTCCCTGGCTGCAGCTATGAAATGGAAAATACACCAGATGGATGTCAAGACTGCCTTCTTGAATGGTGTAGTTGAAGAGGAAGTATATGTGGAACAGCCACTCGGTTTTGAAATACATGACAGGGAGTCATATGTGTGCAGATTGAAGAAAGCCTTGTATGGCTTGAAGCAAGCTCCCAGAACTTGGTATGGTAGGATGGACAATTTTCTATCTAGCTTGGGCTTTACCAAGAGTAAAGCGGATTCCAACCTTTACTACAAGGTTGAGGAAGGGAATCCTGTGATTCTACTCCTGTATGTGGATGACTTATTTGTAACAGGAGACGACAGACTGATTGCAGATACTAAGAGGAAGCTTGCAGCTGAATTCGATATGAAAGATTTGGGAATGATGCACTATTTCCTAGGTATGGAGGTGTGGCAGAATGCAGGTGGAATCTTCCTTGGTCAAGGGAAGTACACAGTAGATATCCTGAAGAGATTGGGATGATGGATTGCAAGGTCATGGCCACACCTATGGCATCAAATCTGAAGCTTCTATGTGATGCTTCATCTGAGCCAGTTGATGTCTCTATGTATCGTCAGATGATTGGGTCCTTGATGTACCTGACGAACACGAGACTAGACATTTGCTTTGCGGTGAACACATTGAGCCAGTTCCTGACGGATCCGAGGAGTGTTCACCTGGTTGCTATAAAGCATGTTCTGAGGTACCTGAAGGGTACAGTGGATTATGGGCTCAAGTATGAAGACAATCAAAAGTTTAACCTACAGGGTTATGTTGATTCAGATTGGGCTGGCAGTGCTGCAGATAGGAAGAGCACATCTGGGTGCTGCTTCAGTATGAGATCAGGTGTGATCTCTTGGTTTAGCAGGAAGCAGTCCTGCGTAGCACTGAGTACAGCTGAGGCAGAGTATGTTGCAGCCTGCTCAACTAGTTGTGAGGCAGTATGGCTATGGAAGCTACTGTCTGAGTTATTTGATCTCCCGTTGGAGGCTACTGGTATCTTCTGTGATAACCAGAGTTGTGTGAAGCTATCCGAGAACCTAGTGTTTCATGACAGGTCGAAACACATAGAGATCAAATATCACTATATCAGGGATATGGTGCAGAGAGGAGCTGTGAAGCTCCTGTATGTTGCGACGGACGAGCAGATTGCAGATGTGCTGACGAAGCCACTAGCCAGAGTGAAGTTCGAGTACTTCAGAGAGAGGCTTGGCGTTCTTCAGATCAAGGACACTTCGAGGAAGAAGTGATGGACACATTTGCTGAAGCCATTCCAAGCATGTTGGAAGGAGGATCTTTCACATGGCTGTGGATGTAAGCGCTGGATGATGAGCATCAGGATGATGTTCTGGTTTCTGCTTGATATGATCAGTTGGATCATTTTTATGTATGTATGTACGCATCATGTTGGATGCTTGATATGATCAGTTGGATCATTTTTATGTATGTATGTACGCATCATGTTGGATGCTGGATATGATCAGTTGGATCATGTGTATGTATTTTGTATATGCATCATGTTGGATGCTTGGACCATGTATCTGTATATGTATCAGGTGGATACATGGTATGATCAGGTGGATCATGTATGGTGATATGTATCATGTATTTGTATTTGTATCAGGTGGATACATTGATGATCAGGAGGATCATGTATGATGATATGTGTCAGGTAGATACTTGGTATGCATCAGGTAGATGCATTGATGATTAGGAGGATCATGTATGATGGTATGCATCAGGTAGATGCATTGATGATCAGGATGATCATAGATGACGAGCTTCAGGATGTTGCTCCAGATGGTATGCATCAGGTAGATGCATTGATGATCAGGATGATCATAGATGACGAGTTTCAGGATGTTGCTCCAGATGACATGCAACAGGATGTTGCAGTGATGATCAGGATGATCATAGATGACGAGCTTCAGGATGTTGCTCCAGATGACATGCAGCAGGACGTTGCAGTGATGATGATCAGGATGATCATGGATACATCAGGATGATGTATGGTGAGTATCAGGTTGATACTCTGTGGCCGTGGATCAGGTTGTGCAGATGAGCATGTAATCCGGTGCCCTGGGAGATTTGCAGATGGTCTTTCGAGGTTTTGCCTATGGCATGTAATTCGGTGCCCTGGGACATCTGGCAAATACTCTTTCGAGGTTTTGCTCTGGGAGGACATGTAATTCGGTGCCCTGGGAGATCTGCAGATAGTCTTTCGAGGTTTTGCCTATGGCATGTAATTCGGTTCCCTGGGATATCTGGCAGATGCTCTTTCGAGGTTTTGTCCTATGGCATGTAATTCGGTTCCCTGGGAGATCCGATAGGTTGGGCTGTGTGCCCGTAATCAGTCCTGGGATGCTCTTGCGAGGTTTTGCCATGACCACATGTAATTCGTTGCCCTGGGAGATCCTATAGGTAGAGCTGTGTGCTCGTAATAGCCTGGGATGCTCTTGCAAGGTTTTGTGGTGAGGTCACATGTAATTCGGTGCCCTGGGAGGTCCTATAGGTAGAGCTGTGTGCTCGTAACAGCTTGGGATGCTCTTTCGAGGTTTTGTGACGCACGTAATAAGTCCTGAGGATTCCACAGTATGGCCAGTGATGATGAAGACCTGCAGGTGGTGGGCCTACATCCAGTATGAAAAAGGACTGGCTCTGTAGAACTTCCTATGACGAGTAGAGACAGAGATTGGTTGAGATAGTAGCAGCAAGTGACGATGATGATGACGATGATCCAGAGAAGAAGACTTGTCTAGTAGATCTGTGTCGAGAAATACCTTCCTAGTTAAGAGGAAGTGTTGATGTATATGTAACTTCGGAATGTATTTCATCTGTATATTATATATATATTTATTGTACCCTTATAAGAGATGTGTTATTCCTCTATAAGGAAGTGTCGTCATGTGGATTGACAAGTGTCGCAAGTGTGTGTACTTGCCGATGGGTTATTAGACCACCTTATGGGGTCGGCCCTGATTAATATATAATATAATGTGGGTGTATCAAAGTAGACAAGTCGGCCCCAGTAGGTCACTGGGCAAAAAGGTGAGTATAAATAGAGATAGGAGATCTCTATTTTACTCACTCGGAAAAGTAACTATCTCTCTCTCTGAAAAGTGGCGCACTAGTGAGGAGGAGGAAGATCATTTGCTAGGAGACTATCTCAGTGTTATTTGGTTGTATTTTGGTTGAGCCATTGCTCTCTCTATCTCTGAGGAAGTTGTGGGGTTTTTCACCTTAGAGTTTTCCCCACGGAAACTCTGTGTCTCTTGTCTCTATGCTTTTGATTCTTGTGATGCTTGTGATGCTTGTCATATTATGATTGTCATGCATTGATATACTGTAGATGTTATTCTCTCAGCAAAGATCCTATAGTATTGTGATTTAATACTAAAAATTTAATAGATTTGAGTCAGATCAAGATGTTATCAGTGTGGTCAGTTAGGACACTATGCCACGAAATGTCCTAAGAAGAAGAAGGGGAAGACAGAGAAAGATTCAACAACAACTGCAATAGATGAGTTTGCATGTGAGTTTGAGCATGAATTTTATTTAGCCTCTATTGACTCTAGTGTAGGAAGCTCAGTTTTTGAGCATGTCTGGATTGTTGACAGTGGATTAGCCAAATATATGACTGGAGTGTATGATGCATTCCAGATTATCGCAGAGTTGGGACTAGGACACTACAGTCAGACAGATATCGATAGTCGACAGATAGCTATTTGAGGGGTTGGAACAGTTAGGTTTCAAATAGACCCTGGAGAGGTCTTGTAGACACTTGGGATGAGAGTTAGTAAACTCTCAGTGTCATATTTTGAAGATGATGGTTATGGGATGTTGGTCAGGGACGGTCATATCTTCATCTATCGGAGAAATGATCTTGTCAGGACCACTATCTTGCTTAGTGATCGTAGTGACAGATTATACATTTTGAGAGGACATGTTGTACTTCCATGGATAGGTGGATGGCTGTCAGAGTCAGAGGATGGGACAAGAGAAACAATTGATTGACATGTTAGTTACATTTCTTCCGATGAGGAGAGTGAATCTCTCCAAAGCATTGGCAGAAGACTTAGCTAGATAAGTGATGGTAATGAGCAGGTTGATGAGGTTCAGGCAGAATCTCAAGAGTCAGAGTTTTATTTCAGTGGTAGGCACTTCTCTCTGAGAGACATTCCAGAGCAGGAGGGAGTTGCGTCTGGATTCAGAGGCAAAGATTTGGATGGTGTCAGAAGGACCTCCCTTGTTATGAGGGAGTGTTGAAAAGATAACGCTGGAGGTCCTCCCATATTTTTGGTGTGGGTGTGATGAGGAGGACCAAAAAGTTTTGTCCTTTGTGTATTTATGTAACAAAGTGACGTTTATGTAAATAAAGTGAAAGTGATTTTGTACTTTATAAAAGTGGGTCACTTTAAGTGATGTAGTTTTTTAATTTATTGTTAATTGAAAAAAGTGCATTTATTGTGAACCATAGATCTCTTGATCTAATCCTAGCCATTGATTAGGTAGTTTCTTTGGTAGTTAGGGTTAGTTGATGAAAAGTAAAGTATAAAAGAAGACAAAGAGACAAATGAAGAACACTCACCTTCAGAGAGGGATAAGAGAAAAATAAGAAGAAGAAGAAAGCTTCAAAGAAGAACTTGGCACATTTCCCAAGAAATCCAATAAGAAGGCACGGTTCTCAAGATAGTTTTGCAGCAGTTCGTACAGTACAATTTCCTATAGTCCGTACAACACGTGTGGGCACATAAATTGATGCAGGAGGTACATAATTAATTGTTGTTAGTCTGGTCCATACATCAGAAGTTCTAGCACGAGTTGGGCATGAATTTTGAGGTATCATTTAATGCAGAAAAAGGACAATCCGTATAGCAAAAATTGGCACATGTAAGGAAGGTCGTAAAATATTTTGTGGGCACGAATTTCAAGGAAACAATTTGAAAAGATAAGTAGGGTTAATTTGTCAGTTTATGAGTGAAGGAAATTTATGTGTGAAGAAGTTTCAGAATTCTTTTTAATGAAATATTTCTCTTAGGGTTTTTCCCTGTCTTTGACCAAAATTTTTGTGTTCATTTTGCTTAAAGTTGTAAATCTTAGATTTAGAGATCACTACTCCGTCTCAATCACCCTGAGATCTCAAGTAGTTTGAGTCTCGATATCAATACATACTCATATAAACATATAAACTTAACAGTTAGATCTCATTACCAACTGAAACACATGCAATCACACAAAGAACACCAAATATACTCTGGAAACCCCAACCGGGGAAAACTCGCAATCTGTGGGTCTATCTTCTCTCTCGAGCCCAGAGCATATATAAATATAGACAAGTACAATACATGATTACCTCAAAGGTAACTCAATCCCTGAACCGGGCAAACTCTAGTTGATGCATGCATTGGAAGAATAAGCCCTAACTGGTAAACCAGATTTGAGTATCTCTACAAGTGCCTCTGGCTACACTCTATCTCTCCCTATCCTCTGCTCTGAACTGCTCTGCAACTGAAGAAGTATAACTGCTGAAAGCGGCCTCCTCTGCATGCACAAGTGCGCCCTCCCTCAAGTCAAGAATAACTCTTATGAAATCAGATCTCTGCAGATCTGAGCTCTGATTGTCACTGATCTTCCTCAATCACTGAGGCAAAGATACACTGCAAGTTATAGACACTCAAATGCTCAATTAGATGCGGTACAAGCTTCCTCCTCCTTAAGGAATGCGCCCTCCTTCCTAAGGATAGTCGCCCACCTCTCAACTGATCAATCTCAGATCAGTTATCTTAGTGAGTGAGACAGACACCTTCTGTCTCCTTATATCAACTCACAGAAAATTTAGGTTTACCAAAAACCTAAAAGTAGGTGCATGCAAACCCTTGCATGCATTTCTCCCAAAGAGTTTCCTGGTTAACATTTTAACAAAAGTTATTTTCAGTATTTGGGAGTACATTTTTGAAGTTGTGGCTTTACGTTCAGAAATTCAAGTTAAAACCCTAGTTTTCAAAGTGTTTGACAAAATGTGTGAATGAGCAAATTTCATATTTTAAAGTCAATTTTCTTCATGGTATCAGAGCTCATGTTATCAGAGTCATACTGAAAAAGAAAGTAAGCAAGTGTTCTTTGAAGTGCAGAAGAGTGTTAAGTTTGTCTTTCAAGTTATTTTTGGTTGCAAGTATTTTCCATGATGAGTATCATGTTAGAGGATAGGTTGGATGGAATATCCAACTATATTTCGTGGAAAGTAAGAATCACTACTATGTTAAAGGAACTGAGGGTTTGGAGGTTTACTAACAGTGTCATGACTAAGCCAACATATAAAGATGAGCTTGAGAAGTATGAAGCTCTTGAAGCTAGAGCCCAGAGAGTCATACTGGATGGGATTAAAGACCATCTCATCCCACATTTAGTAGAAATGAAAGTAGTTAAAGAGATGTGGGGCACAATGAACAAGTTGTTCGAAGCAAAGAACGAGAATCGTAAGATGGCCCTAAAATACAAGCTACACTGTATCAAAATGAACAAAGACGAGGGTGTAGCCTCCTACTTGACTTGTGTCACACAAGTCAAGGAAGAGTTGGTGAGGATAGCTCTAAAGGGCTTCGCCAAGAAGTGGGAGGTCTTTGTGAAATGTATTGTGAGCAGAGAAAAGCTTCCTAGTTGGTCCAGATTATGGGATGACTTTACCCAGGAGGAAATCCAGGAAGGGCCACAGGTTGGTCAAACTAGTGAGGATGCTAAGCAAGATGTGGCACCTACAGCCAAATCGAAGAACAAGAAGAAGAAAGATTTGAGTCAGATCAGATGTTATCAGTGTGGTCAGTTAGGACACTATGCCACGAAATGTCCTCAGAAGAAGAAGGGGAAGACAAAGAAAGATTCAGCAGCAACTGCAATAGATGAGTTTGCAGGTGAGTTTGAGCATTGATTTTCTTTAGTCTCTATTGAATCTAGTGTACGAAACTCAGTTTTTGAGCATGTCTGGATTGTTGATAGTGGGTCAACCAGACATATGACTGGAGTGTATGATGCATTCCAGATTATCACAGAGTTGGGACCAGGACACTACATTCAGATAGATATTGACAGTCCACAGATAACTATTCGAGAGGTTGGAACAGTCGGGTTTCAACTAGACCTTGGATAGGTCTTGGAGATACATGGAGTCATCTTTGTACCTGGGGTGTGAGTTGTAAACTCTCAGTGTCATCTTTTGAAGATGATGGTTATGGGATGTTGGTCAGGGACGGTCATATCTTCATCTATCAGAGAAATGATCCTGTAAGGACCACTACCTTGCTTAGTGATCGCAGGGACAGATTATACATTTTGAGAGGACATGTTGTACATCCATGTACAGGTGGATGGTTGTCAGAGTCAGAGGATGGGGCAGGAACTACAGTTGATTGGCATGTTAGTTACATTTCTTCTGATGAGGAGAGTGAATCTCTCCAAAGGACTGGCAGAAGACTTAGCCAGACAGGTGTTGGTGATGAGCAGGTTGATGAGGTTCAGGCAGAATCTCAAGAATCAGAGTTTTATTTCAGTGGTGGGCACTTCTCTCCGAGAGACATTCCAGAGCAGGAGGGAGTTGCGTTAGGAGTCAGAGGCAAATATTTGGATGGTGTCGGAAGGACCTCCCTCGTTAGGAGGGAGTGTTGAAAAGATAACTCTGGAGGTCCTTCCATATTTTTTGTGTGGGTGTGATGAGGAGGCCCAGAAAGTTTTGTCCTTTGTGTATTTATGTAACAAAGTGACGTTTATGTAAATAAAGTGAATGTGATTTTGTACTTTATAAAAGTGGGTCACTTAAGTGATGTATTTTTTAATTAATTGTTAATTGAGAAAAGTGCATTTATTGTGAACCATAGATCTCCTAATCTAATCCTAGCCATTGATTAGGTAGTTGATGAAAAGTAAAGTATAAAAGAAGACAAAGAGACAAATGAAGAACACTCACCATCAGAGAGGAATAAGAGAAAAAGAAGAAGAAGAAGAAAGCTTCCAAGAAGAACTTGGCACATTTCCCAAGACATTTTCGGCAGCACATTTCCCAAGACATCCTGTAAGAAGGCACGGGTCCCAAGACAGTTTTGTAACAGTTCATATAGTACGATTTCCAGTAGTCCGTACAACATGTGTGGGCACATAAATCGACGCAAAGGTACATAATTAATTGTTGTTAGTCTGGTACGTACAACAGAATTTCTAGCACAAGCTGGGCATGAATTTTGAGGCAACATTTAATGTAGAAAAAGGACAGTCTATATAGCAGAAACAAGCACGTGTAAGGAAGGTCGTACAGCAGGTCGTACACTGTTCTGTGGGCACGAATTTCAAGGCAGTAGTCTGAAAAGATAAGTAGGGTTAATTTGTCAGTTTATGAGTGAAGGAAATTTCTATGTGAAGAAGTTTCAGAATTCTTTTTAATGCGATTTTTCTCTTAGGGTTTTTCCCAAGTTTGTGGGGTTTTGCCCGGTCTTTGACCAAAATTCTTGTGTTCATTTTGCTTAAAGTTATTTTCAGTATTTGGGAGTACATTTTTGAAGTTGTGGTTTTACTTTCAGAAATTCAAGTTAAAACCCTAGTTTTCAAAGTGTTTGACAAAGTGTGTGAATGGGCAAATTTCATATTTTAAAGTCAATTTTCTTCATGGTATCAGAGCTCATGTTATCAGAGTCATACTGAAAAAGAAAGTAAGCAAGTGTTCTTTGAAGTGCAAAAGAGTGTTAAGTTTGTCTTTCAAGTTATTTTTGGTTCCAAGTATTTTCCATGACGAGTATCAGGTTAGAGGATAGGTTGGATGGAATATCCAACTATATTCTATGGAAAGTAAGAATCACTGACGTGTTAAAGGAACTGAGGGTTTGGAGGTTTACTAACAATGTCATGACTAATCCAACAGATAAAGATGAGCTTGAGGAGTATGAAGCTCTTGAAGCTAGAGCCCAGAGAGTCATATTGGATGGGGTTAAAGACCATCTCATCCCACATTTAGCAGAAAAGAAAGTCGCTAAAGAGATGTGGGACACAATGAACCCGTTGTTCGAAGCAAAGAATGAGAATCGTAAGATGGCCCTAAAAGACAAGCTACACTGTATCAAAATGAACAAATATGAGGGTGTAGCCTCCTACTTGACTTGTGTCACACAAGTCAAGGATGAGCTGGTAGCAGTAGGAGAGACTATCCCTGATTCAGAGTTGGTGAGGATTGCCCTAAAGGGCTTCACCAAGAAGTGGGAGGTCTTTGCGAAATGTTTTGTGGGCAGAGAAAAGCTTCCCAGTTGGTCCAGATTATGGGATGACTTTACCCAGGAGGAAATCTAGGAAGGGCCACAGGTTGGTCAAACTAGTCAGGATGCTGAGCAGGATGTGGCACTTACAGCCAAATCAAAGAACAAGAAGAAGAAAGATTTGAGTCAGATCAGATGTTATCAGTGTGGTCAGTTAGGACACTATGCCACGAAATGTCCTGAGAAGAAGAAGGAGAAGACAAAGAAAGATTCAGCAGCAACTGCAATAGATGAGTTTGCAAGTGAGTTTGAGCATGCATTTTCTTTAGCCTCTATTGACTCTGTTGTCCGTTGAGATGCACACCAGCAGCAGAAATCTTTCAAAGTTGTTTCCTCACTACAAGTGGGGACGGTGTGGCCTTGGGGGCAAACAATGAGCTAGGTACTGTCACCTGAATCTCAGCTCCTCCGTTTAGGCTAACTCCTAACGAAGCCAAGGGGGGTTGTCCCTAACAAAGAGTTTTCTATGGCTCTTGTTTTTTAAATGTTTTAGGTAATGAAATGATGCGGATGGTTGTTGTTTAGGAGTTTTATGATGAGACCACAATTTATAGGGCAATGAAATAAACACAAGATAAGAAGCAATACACGTTGCAGATACAAGATTGTAGATGAACAATATAATGAAGACTTACAAATGAAATGGCATCCACAGATAGATAAATTCCAATGGACAAATGGCCCAGATTAATTAATATATGAAAGTATAAACATACCAGTGCCTTATGGAGTCAAAAGTATAGTGCTTGGGGATGCTGAAGATACAAGTCTCAAATAGATTGTTTGTGAGAATGTTTTGCAAATTATCTTGGTTAATTAAAAGTTTTGGTGATCTTGATTATTAGGGCTAGAAAAAGCAAGGATAAAGTCCAGCCGGAAAAGTATACCTTCAGTGGCTTCCCCTTGGTGACATGATGGACCTGTTATCACCTAAACTGTAGTTACGCCTATGGATGTATCCACTCATGGATGGCAATAGGGAAGGGCAACTCAAAAGGTGCAACCACGATCACCTCGACCTCCAATATATGGTTGTCACACCAGTCGAGGCAACCTTCACTTTATGTTATCTAGCCCAGACAACAAAGGGGGAGACCCGATCTACTCCCGACAGGAGAGATCAAAACCAAGATACCAAATCAAGTTGATTCTAAGTGAAGTAAGGTGTATGGTTTATCCTAGACCTTAGGATGAAGTCACAAGACAAGTGAGGGGTTTAATGAGTATAGCTTTAGTTCATTGTTGATGTGAGAGTGACTTATAATAATTAAAGATAAGATCTGGGATTGGAGTACTAGTCAATGTGAGAAAATCCACTTCCTTGGGAATCGTGTCCAATGCAGGGTAGTTTAGGGGTTGAATTGGGGCTAACTAGTACAAGTGACAAGCTTGATCATGATACATGATGACATCAAAGGGTTTAGTTCACCACACAAAGGTCAAACCACAAGTTAATCGAACAATCTAGGAAAGTCGAATTGACTTGGAGAGAAACCAGTGCCTTGGGAATTGGGATAATGGAGTCAAAGTAAGGTTAGCTTGTGGTTAAGGAGTCCTATTGCATGAGACAAGTGGGCAATTAAAGTCTTGATGGATGAATAGGTCTAGATCTAGGTTTGACCTAAGTGGACCACAATCCCTTAAAACAAGGAATGTTATCCCCAAGGCAAGATTTGACAAAGTGACCTACTAGACCTAGGTTTTGAATTATTCCCGTTCCAAATCCGCTGAAATCTCAAGTACCCACGTCCTAGAAGTGGGACAACTCCCTTCTCCAAGGTGGTGCGACTTTACCCAAGGAGGCTAAAATGTGGGTTAAGTGGGTCAAGACAAGTCCGATGGCATCCAAACTTTAGATCCAAGTAGGTTAATCAAGTAGGAGTGTGGATCTACAATTTCAAGGCAATCCGACGGCTAGATCTTACTAGATCTGAGTTTAAAGATACCAAGTGGTCCAAAATGGGGGATAAATCCCTTAAAATGTGGAATAGGGCCCACAAGGTAGAAATCAGAAAAGTGACAATTTGGAGGTATGTTATCGGATGTGTAGATCATGAATCAAGCGGGATCTCAACTACCCATCAACTAAATCTAGGTCAACTCACCCTCACCAAGAAGTGCGCCCTTGCTTGGAGAAGCTAAGTTGGCTTGGGAAGAGGCTCAAATGGAAGCCAATCCTCACCAAACTATAGATCCGGGATGCCGTGGATGCTATAGAGGTGGGTTTTCAATATTATACCCAACAACCCACTAGATCTAAGTAGATCTAAGAAAATGTAACAATGAGGGTTTGAAGAAATAAGGGTTTTATCAATTTATGAGCTATGTCAATGGATTGGATCAAGATAAGAGAAACAAACCTGTGGATCTTACCTGGGTAACCTTGTAGATGCCTTGATGATGATGATCTATGCAAACCCGATCAATTTGAGAAGCTTTGAGGTAGTTTTCTATGCAATCAATTTAGTCCAAGAAGCCAATGCGCCCTCTCTCCTGCACAACAAACGTCAACAATATCAGATTTGATGTAATCAAGAGATAAGACTAATGCCACAAGAGAAGTAACATAAAGATAGCATAGATCACAATGATGCTAATGATAACCCCCTGATACAAGCAAATGCCAAGAAATTCGATTTGAAAAAGCCTTGCAAAATCGCCCTTGTTGAAGTCGCCCTCCTGTAGACAAGACAATGATTTCCAAAAAATAGATAGATCTTACCACAAATTCCAAATGCTAGGTTGCAATAGACTTTCCAATCACCATCTAAGAACACCAGATGCAAAGGAGACCACAAGAATTTCCATAAGAAAGTTTTTCTATACCAATAATCCAAGAGCCAAAGACCCCTTACAAATGAGAAGCTCTCTCCTTTAAATAGGAAGGAGAGGCATCAAAATCCTAACCACTTTTTGAATGAGTGGCTAAGATTAGAAGATACAAATGTCTAATCAATGGTTGATATGAGTTCAACAATAAAATACATGGATCATTAATAAAATATAATATGAGTGGACAAAATCGCCCTAAAAGAGGGGAATCCCACCAAATCATGATGACAAAATATAATAAGAAGCTTATGGTGGGTCCAAGGTGTAATTTTATCCACCCTTGGCCAATCCCCATAGCACAATAATCATAAAATAATCATCAATATAGCAAATCGTGCCTCCATGGTATAGTTGTAGGCCTCAAAAGACCTCATAAATCATCAGAAAGTGCCATAAGTGATGGATGCGGGCCCCGATGAAGCTGAAACTGCTGGAGGAGGTGTGGAAGACATCGATCTATCATCACTGCTCATCCCATGCCATAACATTGCCTCAGTATCCCAAATCTATTTCCTCAATAGCCATTTTACCAATCCTGAAATGCCTCGGGAAGCGTGAAACTGCCCCAAACTGCCTCATGGAGTGCCTGTGCTGTCAAGGTTAGGGCACCAGTGTGTCCGGGAGGGGGGTAATATGGTAAAAACAAGTGGCTGGACCTCCCCCTCCAAGCACAGCGCCCTAGGTCAACCGGATAAAAATCACATCTACTTTGACAGGGCCTCCGACAGACCAAAACTGCACTGGGATAGCCTATTGAGGCTCAATCATCACTGTAAGTGCCCGGAAATGAAAAAAAAACTGTCTCATCGGACTCAGAAGGTCCAAATCCATCCAAAATGTGTACTCATACACCCTATGAGTCTCTGCATGATCAAAATATATATCCAATATACCGGAATAGGATAAATAATAATAATCTGTAAATGATCAAATACTGCTGTAAACCATGAATCATCATCATAACCCTGTAGCTGCTGCATAGAATCATCATTTACATGTACATAGACCATATATCATCAATCCATATCATCACAAGGTCCAACCATCTCATGTCCTATGGTTGACCTTGGTCAAACTAGGTTTGACCAAGTCAACATGACCAAATATAACTTAGACCATCACTGGAAGCTGCTGCAAAGTGTCAAAGGTTAATGCATGCTCTACAACTTATTCAAATAACAATTATAACACAAAGTAATCATTACTGGCGATCTAAATCCAAATATATAATGTCATTAATTATTATTATTACTCAGACTAGACTTTCAAGATCATACTCACTTCATAGCTGTGATCAATTTGCTAGTGAAGGGTGAAGGCTAAAATAACTGGCTAGGCTAAGGGATGACTTGAATGACTTAACTTTGTGACACTTTGGCAAAGGGAAAGGGAATACACACCATAGTATATACTGAATGAGCAACAACACAGGGAATGGCGGTGTCTCACAAATGGATGAGTTGTTCAAAGAGGGTTTATTCACCTTTAATAGATGCGCACAATCCATAATACAAATAAGGCCAGTAATTGTTTTGATATAGCATTTAAGTTCCATTGCTTTTTGGGCCTGAAGTTTCCATAGCCTTGGTCTATGTGTGTTTATAAACACATTGCATAGATTTACATTTATTTTAGGCTTTCTGCTGCAGGTGTGTTTTTAAAGCACTTGTTTACCTGAGCACTTCTAGGTGTGTCATGGACAGTTTGTTTACCTAGGTATTTACATTTCCAAAATATATAACATTTTATTTTCATGGCCATTTTCATTTGGCATGCCTTTCATTCATGTGTGTTTAGAAACACATTGCATGAATGGGCTTTTCATACAAGATATAGCATTTCATTTTCCATATTTTGTATTCATGGCAGCACTAAAAGTTTCAGGTTTAGCCAACACAACTTTAGTGACTAGGGGGAATTCCAAGGAACTCCAACTCACCATAGGTAAGTTTTGTCACCAACTCAGAGCCGAGACACAATAAACAGGGAAGCTCATCCAATACAGAGGCTATAGTGGGGAAAAGTCCTCCATGCCACTAATCAAGTAGTAAGTCAGGGTGATAAACTAAAAGGTAGGCAATGGATGGATGAAGACAATGAATAATGGAGCCAACACTAGCAAGCCGAAGTATGGTAGAATGATCACCTCTATTCTCCCTAAGGAGGGTAAAACCAATGAGTATGAATAGTGAACTTCTAAGTCTGAGTAGGGACAAATATAATATATATATAATAAAATCAACCAGGTCCACATATCTATATGATCGCCAGATCATGACACTAAGTGCTAAGACATGCTATAAGAATAAGCATAAAAGCAATATAACCATAACACAATGATATACCTGCTGAGTCATATACTTGAATGCTCATCAACCTGTACCATCATATGTCCTCTGAAACTGCTGCTGTAACTCTGGGCACTACTGACTGCTCTGTACCAATGGTATAATGGCTACATCGGTCATCTCTCTGAGTGTCCTGAGACTCAGTCATGGCATGGGGAATATATACTGTTGTCCACAATCTGATAGTGATCCAATATAGATGCTCATCTCAGCACCTCAAATGTAAGGGAACTGGCTGAATAGTGTACTGGCATCAGAAAAATAATGTATGGTAGCCCGGTTACTATATATGTGATAACAGGACTTGTCTGGGATCACAAGCTAGGTGTTCTAAGAATTTAACCAGCGAGTGGCCAGATTGGGTTGCCCGGCACCACCAGTTAGGAACTTTGCCCACTACCTGACTATTTCTCGAAATAACAACGCCGGTTCGTTGTTTGTGGGGTGAATTTTATTATGTTATCACTTGCAAGATTAACAAGTCCAATCACTGTTCTGAGTACAAGTCCAACCTTTTAGGGTCGGCAGAGCATACTAAGTGATGGAAGCAACGAAGTAAATTTTAGAGAGGGGAATGTGAAATTGAAGGTATTTTATTATTAAGAGCACCCAGTTCAACTCTCCGACAGAGAGTGCTCTTGACTTTGTCTTAAGACGGAAGTTCAAGAGACTTTAGCTAATCTATATGCTGTATGCAAGGATGATGCAGTGGAAATGCTCTTCAACAGAGAGTGCTCTTGACTTGGGTTATGGCAAGTTCAAGAGTCTTTGGTTCTTTTTAAAAGATCAAGCAGATTGTAAACATAAACCAAATGATAGCTCAAATAGACGATGAAATAATGAAAGACAATTAATACTACTTGCAAAAATAAACTAATCTAACAATTAGTAAACTAAGCTAAAACCACTCAAAGACAATGCAAGACTTTCCCAAATGAGAAAAAATGGGTGTGGGGGATTAAAAACCCCACTAATCAAACTTTATTATTAAGTACAAATGCCTTTGGGAATGAAACCCTTGTAAAGATTTGTGAGAGAAATAAAGCTTTGGAAAATATTTGAAACAAGCTCTTAAGAGCTATTACAAAGGATAATGGCTAATCAATGACTTTTGGTTTGGATCATCCTTATGGTTTCTTCACTTTCTCCTTGGTTTAGATCTTCTTGTTTCAAAGCTTCTCAAGCTCTTTTCTCCTTCAAAATACCTACACAAACGTTTCAACTCAAGGCACCCCTTAGCATTAGTCAAAATCCAAGATCTAAACTAATAACGGAAAACTAGCTAAATGCCCAATCTTTTTTGAATGCAAGCTTTTTTCAAATTTGAATGAGATTATGAGATCTAAAACAAAACTACCAATTCTAAATGAGAGAACAAATTTTAAACTAGATGCAAGATTTTAAACTAGAAAAGGAACTAAATCTAACAATGCAAGTAGAAAACTAAATGATAAAGGAAACTAGATCCTAACTATGAAATGCAAATTATTAACTAGAATGAACTAGATCCTAAACAAATGCAAATGCAAAGTATGAGATCTAACTACTAACTTTTCAAAGAAATGAAACCAACTACTACTAACACTTAACCAATTTTATGTTGTTTTTTGTGTGTTTTTTGCAGCGAACAGGGAATGAAAGGAGGCATCCAAACAGAGATGAAAGGGGCAGCGGACAGTCATGAAAGGGGCAGTGGAGAGTCAAGCAATTAGCAGGCTGAAAAGTGGCCCAATCAGTGGTCAAAAGGCAGCTGGAAAATGCCCAAAAACAGTGGGCAAAAGGAGGCCAAAAAAAAGTGGGTGAAGTGGGTGGAAGAGGGCATCAAACGGTGAACAAATAATGAACGAGCAGCAAGGAAAGAAGATGGTGAATGGAAATGGAGAAGAAAAAGAAGAGGAGAAAGACACAGGTAAAAACGAAGCTAGGAAAGAAGGAGGACGAAAGGAAGGTAAGAGAGGCAAAAAATGAGAGAGAGAGGAGGCCAAAGCAAGCTCCAACAAACCAAGGAAAAGACAAACAATGGTGGGATCAACCGTGGAACAAGGTGACCACTAGAACACTAGTCCAAGAAAACCTTCCATCTAGCTGGATGCACACAAGGTACTAGTGGGGATAGAGAAGTAGCCACAAAACAATGTGGCCCTTGGGATGAAATCCCAAGGTGCTTACTCAAGTCAAAACTTTAGTATAGAAGAAGAAGAAGAGTGTGGGAAAGATAGACTTGTAGATCCACTACTCAACAATAGAACCAAGTAACCAAGTTTTAAGTTTGAATAAAGGATGGATCTCTGAACTTAGTACTTCTTTGCCAAATCTCTAATGCTTGAGATCAACTTTGGGAGATCCTGAAATGCACACGAATGTTAGAAAAAAGGTCTTTTGAAGAGACGAGAGATGCAACCGAGCTCAAGCCTCTCTTCAAACCTAGGAGATCTGCACAAGAAATTACTCACAAACACACCTTGATCAAATATTGTATGTAAAGCAAAATGGGATTAGAAGAGTAGAAGTATTTCCAACTATAGTCTACTCCTTCCAAATCACATAGAACCCCAACATAAATGGACAAGTTGAACTCAAATGCCCACCCTATGGGCTTAAGAAAGCCTTCTAAGCTAAATATTTGATCAAAGTAATGAAATATAAGCAATAAACAAATACAATATCACCTTAGAATAGATGAATCACTTCCATAACAAGCATCAACACCACATGGACCTCCAAAGTCACTTTATTTCAATTAGCCAGAGGCTATAACAATTACAAATTGGCAGAGTAAGTTTGCCCAAAATATCCATGAGAAGAGTGCCCAAAGGCATCCTCTTTATACAAAAACACCTAGCTAAAACCCTAATTCGAAATTGGCATAATGAGAGCGAATAACACTTGACAAAACTCCAAATTCCAATCACAAACCAATCATATCTTGGCTTGGAGTGATAACATACCATACAACTCGAGTTTGTATTGAGTTAGGGTGGGGAGATGGCCTCCACCTTGGCAAGGCACCCCCACTCCTCCATTGGAAACTCCTCCAACCCAATCGTGAGCATCCCAGTAGGATTGACGTGAGCCATTAAGGGGATGCGTGGGCCTTTGGAAGGAGACAAAACTTGAGTTGTAGTTAATGAACACGAGTTGGCTTGGGAGCCAAGTTTGTGAGGGGGGCACCAATTGAGGAAGCACCTACCATGGCCTTTATTGCCATCTCAACAATCCATTCACCATATGCCACTTCACCAATTCATGATTGCACATGAAGGTTTAGTCGTACGGTGAGGTGCTCACGTCATCTTAAATCAAAGTATTAGCTTGTCTAACCAAAGTATTGTATGGCATGTGCTTTAACATAAAATATGGTAGCCCACCACAACATGGAGCCACTCGCCATCCATTACGAGAATGATGGAGTCCACGTGAATGTATGTGTTATCACACAACTTGTAGTTGCCCCTAGTGGTATCCCATCTGGGACGGTAGAGGAGATGGACAACTAAAGAGGTGACCCAAGAGATGCCACGGTTCCCAATGCAAGGTGGGAGTCACGTCAATCGAGGCACTCTTCGCTTTAGGTCAAGGTGAATCAAGACCAAGGGGGAGACCCTTATAACCAATCAAATATGATTGGACCCAAACAAAGGTTCCTAGGGATGAGTAAATGGTGAGTTACGGAAACCAATGCAAGGTAATGTGGACCTAGAAATTAAAGTATGGTTGAAGGTGGTTTGAGGAATGATTAGTGTTTCAACCAATGTATGATTTAGGCCACATGATTAGTTATAATGATAAGATATGGTACCATGTGTTACACAAGTGGGTCCTACTTTCTTGGGATATGTGAAATGGCTGAATATGGACCCACAAGGTGAAATTGAGGGATGCAATTGGCACTAAAGGATATGTGATGAGTAGATCTATGGATCTAAAGTTGAAATTAGGAATACCCATGTACCGGATCTAAGGTTTGACACAATTCCCAAGGAGTGCGACTTGCTTAAGGAGGACTAGTGCCTTGTTGGATGGGTTAATGGTGTCAAAAGATATGTCAAAGTGTAGATCGGGACACCTAGAGGTCAAGACAAGTGGGCTAATTGAGGTAAAGTGGTTGGATCTTGCTAGATCTAAGGTTTCATGAAATGACCCAAGTGGACCACAATCTCTTAAAACAAGGAATGCTACCCCCAAGGCAGATCGTCACAAAATGATACTCTAGATATAGGTTTCAAGGTATGCCCGTTCCAAATCCATTGAAATCTCAACTACCCAGGTCCTAGAAGTGGGCAAACTCATTCACCCAAGGAAGTGCGACCTTGCTCAAGGAGAGCTAAAAGGTGGATAAGGTGTGTCAAATCAAGTCCAATGGCCACCAAATTGTAGATCCAAGTAGCTTAGGCACTGATCTATGTGGATCTAGAAAATCAAGTCAATCCAAGGGTTAGATCTTACTAGATCTGAGTTTTAAGGTGCGAAGTAATTCAAAAGGGGGTTTTAATCCCTTAAAATGTGGAATGATGCCCACAAGGTAGAAATCACCAAAGTAAAAGTCTAGGGGTAGGTTATCAAGTGTGTAGATTGCAAATCAAGTGGAATCTCACCTACCCATGTGCTAGATCTAACCAAACAAGCCTCTCCAAGGAAGTGTGATTTGGTTCAAGAGGGTTTTTTGCCTTGAAAAGTGTGTCAATTTTAACCCAATCACCACCAAACTATAGATCCAACTAGGGGTGGATGCTATAGTGGTGGGTTTTTAATATCTCTTCAAAAGCAAGGCTAGATCTAAGTAGATCTAAGAAAAACCAAAATGAGGGTTTTGATTAATTAGGGTTTTTATGATCTAGAAATTATGGATGATTCGAAGAAGAAGAAGATCATACCTTTGGAGCATACCTGGATGAAGAGATGAATGCTAGTTGAGATGAGGATTACTTTTGCCAAAGATCAAATGGAGAAGTTTTGAAGCCCTCTTGCCAAATCGATTTTTCCAAGCCAATTATGTGTCCCTCTAACCTGTCAAAACCAAGGAGCAAAGCATCAATCAGTTTAACATGTTGAAGGTAGATACAAGCAAGAAAGAGATAAGCAAAGAATAGTTGACCACTCCCTGTTTAACCCAAAAAGTCCTCCTCCAAGCTTGAAGGGCAAGCCTCTCCACCAATTCGCACTTGTTGAAGAAGTCTTCTCCACCTGTAAAAAAAAATATGGCAAATATGCAAGGTAGCTACAATAGATCCTCTAATGCAATGGACAAAAGCATTTACAATCAAAACAACCAACATCCACTCCAACCCAAGCATGTACTCCAAAAGATAGAAATTTTATTCCAAGAGCCAAGAGCCAAAAATCTCTAGATGCTTTTACAATGAGAGGCTCCCTCCTTAAATAGGATGGGGAGAGAGCATAATCCTAACCACTTTTTACTTGAGTGGCTAAGATTAAAAGATCAAAAGATCTAATCAATGGTTGAGATGAGCTCAACAATAAAATACATGGATCAACCATAAAATATAACAATAAGTGGACAAAATCGCCCTAGGAGAGGGGATCCCACCAAATCATGATGACAAAATATAAAAATAAGCTTATGGTGGGTCCAAGGGGTAATTTTAGCCACCCTTGGTCAATCCCCATAGCACAATAATAATAAAATAGTCATCAATATACCAAATCGTGCCTCTATGGACAAATCGTAGGCCTCAAAAGACCTCAAAAATCATTAGAAAGTGCCATAAGTGATGGATGTGGGCCTCGATGAAGCTGAAACTGTTGGAGAAGGTGCGGAAGACATCTCACTCATCATCATTGATCATCCCATGCCAAAACTTTGCCTCAGTAGCCCAAATCAAATTCCTTTGTAGCCATTTCTACCAATCCAAAACTGCCTCGGGAAGCGTGTACCTATACCAAACTGCCTCCTGGAGTGCCTGCGCTGTCAATGTGAGGGCACCAGTGTGTCCGGAAGGGGGGTAATATGGTAAAAACAAGTGGCTGGACCACCCCCTCCATCATCAGCGCCCTAGGTGAACCAAATAAAAATAATCTCTGCTCTGATAGGGTCTCCGACAGACCAAAACTGCACTAGGACAGCCCACTGAGGCTAAATCATCACTGTAACTGCCCGGAACTGAATATAGACTGTCTAATTGGACTCAGAAGGTCGAAAACTATCCAAGATGTGTACTCATACACCATATAACTCTCTACATGATCATATAATATACCCAATATACCGGAACAGGTGAAATAATAATAATCTGTAAATGATCAAATAATGCTGAAAACCATAGATCATCATCATAAACCTGTATCTGATGCATAGAACCATCAAGTACATGTACATAGACCATATATCATCTACCTGTGTCATCATAAGGTGCAATAATCTCATGTCTTGTGATTGACCTTGGTCAAACTAGGTTTGACCAGGTCAATATTGACCCAATATAACTCAGACTACCATTTGAAGCTGCTGCAAAGTACCAAAGGTTAATGCATGCTCTACAACTCATTCAAATAGCAATTATAACACAAAGTAATCATTACTGGCGATCTAAATCCAAATATATATTGTCATTAATTATTTATATGACTCAGACTAGACTTTCAGGACCATACTCATTGGTCAATATTGACCCAATATAACTCAGACTACCATCTGAAGCTGCTGCAAAATGCCAAAGGTTAATGCATGCTCTACAACTCATTCAAATAGCAATTATAACACAAAGTAATCATTACTGGACAATCGACCAGAATGATTTAGGCCTACAATCCAACTCACCAGAGGTAAGTTTTGTCACCAAATCAGAGCCGAGACACAATAAACAGGGAAGCTCATCCAATACAAAGGCTACAGTGGGGAAAAGATCCTCCATGCCACTAGTCAAGTAGTAAGTCAGGGTGATAAACTAAAAGGTAGGTAATGGATGGATGAAGACAATGAGTAATGGAGCCAACACTAGCAAGCCAAGGTATGGTGGAATGATCACCTCTATTCTCCCTAGGGAGGGTAAAACCAATGAGTATGAGTAGTGAATTTCTAAGTTTGAGTAAGGACAGTAGAATATATATATATAATAAGATCAACCAGGTCCACATATCTATATGATCGCCAGATCATGACACTAAATGCTAAGACATGCCATAAGAATGAATATAAAAGCAATATAACCATAACACCATGATATACCTGCTGAGTCATATACCTGAATGCTCATCCTCTGAACCATCATCTGTCCTCTGAAACTGCTACTGTAACTGTGGGCACTACTGACTGCTCTACATAAATGGTATAATGGCTACATCGGTCATCTTTCTGAGTGTCCTGAGACTCAGTCATGGCATGGGGAATACATATGCTGTCCAAAATCTGATAGTGATCCATAGATAGATGCTCATCTCATCATCTCAATGTAAAGGAACTGGCTGAAAAGTGCTCTGGAATTTGAAAAATAATGTATGGTAGCCCGGCTACTATATATGTGATAACAGTATGCTCACGTCATCCCCCAAAAATCAAATCGAAATTCATACTTTGGATTTATAACATGTGACCTTAATACCCTTGATGTAGTCGTACAACCTTTATGAAACATCATCCACCTTTTCCATAATTAAAATAATCCATTTTTGTCTTATTCAATTTTTTCTACATGGTGCAATTTGTCCCTTTCTGGCAATTAAATGCCAAAATGATGCATTTTTAGCAAAACCACTCCTAGGGGTGATGACGTAACTGCCCGAAAACTGAAGAATGAGGGTGCTAGGGTAAAGAGGATGCTCTGAGCGTCAAAACGAACCTCCCCACGCCAAATTGCGCCTCCGGATGAGGTTTTCATCATTTTTTGAAAATTTTTAATTAAACCATTAAAAAATGGTCTAATTTATGGAAAACATTATTCTTCTCAGAATGAAACGAAACTCCTAGGGGACCTAGTACATGTTCATTTGAATCAATCGAGATGGTTAACACGTAAAAAATCCTAGACACAAGACTCTAATAACCACCTTAGGTTTTGACCACCATGGGAAATACTCCAGCTTTGGACGTTAGAGTGAAAAACTGAGGGATTATATGCCACTGATGAGTAGCGCATAATTCCTAAGGAAAAAAACACTCTAGAGTATTCCCCCAAATGGCTAAACCTATGGATAGCCGAGTCTTTTATAAAAGGACCCCGTTTAGACCAAATTTTTACATTTTCCCCAGGGGAGTATGAACATGCAGTTATTACAAATGGGGCAATATTGCCTTGAAAATGACTTCTGAACTTCTGAACACTGATGATGAACATGAATCATGTTCATCAAATTGGCGGCTCACAAGAAATTTAGCTATTGTACAAAATAGCTGGTAACAGACTCTAGTGTAGGAAGTTCAGTTTTTGAGCATGTCTGGATTGTTGACAGTGGGTCAACCAGACATATGACTATAGTGTATAATGCATTCCAGATTATCATAGAGTTGGGACCAAGACACTACATTCAGACAGATATTGACAGTCCACATATAGCTATTCGAGGGGTTGGAACAGTCAGGTTTCAACTAGACCTTGGAGAGGTCTTGGAGATACATGTTGTCCTCTTTGTACCTGGGATGAGAGTTAGTAAACTCTCAATGTCATGTTTTGAAGATGATGGTTATGGGATGTTGGTCAGGGATGGTCATATCTTCATCTATCGGAGAAATGATCCTGTCAGGACCACTATCTTGCTTAGTGATCGCAGGGACAGATTATGCTTTTTGAGAGGACATGTTGTACGTCCATGGACAGGTGGATGGCTGTCAGAGTTAGAGGATGGGGCAGGAGATACAGCTGATCGGCATGTTAGTTACATTTCTTCTGATGAGTGAATATCTCCAAAGCACTGGAAGAAGACTCAGCCAAACAAGTGATGGTGATGAGCAAATTGATGAGGTTCAGGCAGAATCTCAAGAGTCAGAGTTTTATTTCAGTGGTGGGCACTTCTCTCCAAGAGACATTCCAGAGCAGGAGGGAGCTGCGTTAGGAGTTAGAGGCAAAGATTTGGATGGTGCCGGAAGGACCTCCCTCGTTAGGAGGGAGTGTTGAAAAGATAATTCTGGAGTTCCTCCCATATTTTTGGTGTGGGTGTGATGAGGAGGACCAAAAAGTTTTGTCCTTTGTGTATTTATGTAACAAAGTGACGTTTATGTAAATAAAGTGAAAGTGATTTTGTACTTTATAAAAGTGGGTCACTTAAGTGATGTATTTTTTAATTAATTATTAATTGAGAAAAGTGCATTTATTGTGAACCATAGATATCCTAATCTAATCCTAGCCATTGATTAGGTTGTTTCTTTGGTAGTTAGGCTTAATTGATGAAAAGTAAAGTATAAAAGAAGACAAAGAGACAAATGAAGAACACTCACCATTAGAGAGGAATAAGAGAAAAAGAAGAAGAAGAAGAAAGCTTCCAAGAAGAACTTGGCACATTTCCCAAGACATTTTCAGAAGCACATTTCCCAAGACATCCAGTGAGAAGGCATGGTCCCAAGATAGTTTTGCAGCAGTCCATACAATACGATTTCCAGTAGTCTGTACAACACGTGTGGGCACAGAAATCGATGTAGAAGGTACATAATTAATTTATTTTAGTCTGGTCTGTACAACATAATTTCTGGCACGAGTTGGGCACGAATTTCTAGGTAGCATTTAATGCATAAAAAGGACAGTCCGTACAATAGAAACTGGCACATGTAAGGAAGGTCATACACTGCTCTTTGGGCACGAATTTGAAGGCAGCAGTCTGAAAAGATAACTAGGGTTAATTTGTCAGTTTATGAGTGAAGGAAATTTCTGTGTGAAGAAGTTTCAGAATTCTTTTTAATGAAAATTTTCTCTTAGGTTTTTTCCCAAGTTTGTGGGGTTTTGCCTGGTCTTTGACCAAAATTCTTGTGTTCATTTTGCTTAAAGTTATTTTCAGTATTTGGGAGTACATTTTTGAAGTTGTGGTTTTACTTTCAGAAATTCAAGTTAAAACCCTAGTTTTCAAAGTGTTTGACAAAATGTGTTAATGAGCAAATTTCATATTTTAAAGTCAATTTTCTTCAATAACAAGTCCTAAGAGCTAATCTTGTGCAGAGTTTAGACATTTCTGGGCATGCTTTTGTAAACAACACCACCAAGTAGCCTTCTTCCAACCCTACAATAGTTGAGAAAAATTAAAAACAGAAGGGTGCAACAGCCACAGTCACCTACAGTCACCTACAACAATGAAGAGGGCAATTTGTGCTTATTTTTGGAGGTGAAAATGGCATGTCATTCACCTACAACAGTTATGGGTTAATCCTAGGCATTGTTGGGACCACAACAACATGAATGGACTAATCATGGGCAATCGTTTGAAGGAAATGAAGGATAAAAGGCCTTGAATCAGCAGTATGGACAGATCTAGGCATGCAAAGACATGTGAAGTAATGAGCAACGATGAAATGGGAACTGTGAATCAAACTAACAGTAGAAGACTTGTAGTAGCCCTAGTTTCCTTCCTCTGCATGGTTGAAGTAGCCCTAAGAAAGCAGTCTTTGAGGTCACAAACAGAGGTAAGAAGCTTGGTTTCCAACACTTAGTAAATCTAAGACATGATTCCACCTTAAATCAACAGACCAGAGTCCTGTACGGCAATGGATCTGTTATCACACCATAGTAGCTAGGCTACTATTCTTGCTGAGCAAATATCTGCACTTTTCAGAGCTTTGCTTTTACAGAGATCAGCTATGATGAGCTTGTTATTTGAGATCACTTATGGATCAGAGCAGTATATTGTATCAGACTTTTATTAGACCTTGTGCCAAGGCTGAGCCTTGAGAGCTTAGATTTGATGACCGATGTCACCCTTTGTTCCATATAGTTTCAGTTCAGTGCCTAGTGATATTACTGCAGCAGTGTTTCAGATGTTTATTGATGATCATTATGATATGATGTGACCTATGGACTTCTAAGTTCTGATTATTGGCTTTGGATTATTATCTTGTTGTTTTAGTCATCTTCATAGCATTGACTTGGTATATGATTCATGATGTGGCAATACTATTTAAAATAAAATGAAATATCTTAGATGATGTTATAAATATAAAATGGATGTATTACTTGCACACTTAGGTTTTCTGATAATACTGAATACTCATCGGTTTCATTACCCTCTTATGAGCATAGATATGGTGTTTCCTGACATCCTTGTCTGCTAGTTTAGGCACCACATTCATTTGACTCCATCCATCCATGACCTTCCTGATTTGGCTTTCACCCTTGACTTGCCTTCTTGACTTCTTGATATTGAGGACTTCCCCATTTCTACCTCTGTGCTGGACTGCATCCATGTTTGTTTTGTGTCTCGGCTCTGAGTTGGTGACAGAACTTGCCTTTGGTGAGTTGGCTTGTATGCCTAAATCATTCTGGTCGGTTGTCCTGATGTTTGGCACTGTGCAGAACTCCCCCTAGTCACTTGAGATGTTGTTGGCTAAAACTGAAAGCTCATGTACTTCTTGTATTGGAAATGTATTATGAAATCCTGTGAACTTAAAATTCTAGAATGTGTTTCTTAACACACGTGAATAAAGGCTATAGCAATGAATTGCTAAAATACCCCACGAAGGGTATAAAAAGGTCCAAAAAGCAATGGTTACTCAAAAGTTATATCTATTATTGCTGACCTTGTAAATGTGAATATGCCCCGGATGCAAGCTGCAATTAGTTGTGCTTCTTAGCACATGTGAAATCCCAGAGGGGTCATATAGGCCAAAAGGCCATGGAAATGAAATGAATGATCCTAATGAACTTGAATCAACTTGATGTAGACATGATGCCTAAGTTGAATAAGCACTCTTTAAACAACTTATCCATTTGTGAGGCACAACCCTTCCCTTTGTTATTTTGTCCAGCACACAGTGTAGCTCCCCCTTTCCCCGTCCAAAGTGTCACTTAGTTGAGTTTGGTCAAGTCATCCCCTTTTGCCTAGCCTTGTCCTTAGCCTTCATCCTTAGCTAGCAGTTAGGCCATGTCCAATGGGTGAGTCTGTCATTAAAGCTTTTGTGCAAGTAAAATATAAATAATATTGAAATATATATATATGTATTAACTGCCACAGAATGATGTTTATACTTTAAGTTAAGCTATGAGTGTGATTAAAGGAACATGTCTTAGTCTATTGTTATAATCTTGGCCTTGGTTATATTTTGACCTAGTCAAACATAGTTTGACCATGGTCATTCTTGGGATTTGTGACGAGGTGGACCACCTATGCCTATGGATGATGATTTGTGGTCCCACATACACCTACCGATAATTCCATATGGTGGACACATGCTTCAGATGATGATTGATATAGTTAGTCAGTTTTTCTAGATCATCATATTTTACACTGTCTGAGTATGGTGGACCCTACAGTTGATCCCACAGGTCAACCCATGGTGTATGAGTACTCATTTCTAGTAGATTTGGGTCTTTTGGATCCATTGAGACACTTACCTTTCAGTTTCGGGCACTTCTGATGATGATAGCAGCAGTTATCCACATGTTGACCAGTTTTGGGCATGCTTATCCAGCCTGTCCAGCAGAGGCTTGGAGGTCAGTCGTTGCCTAGAGCACTGTGTAGGAAGGGGGTGGTCCAGCCACTTGTTTTTACCATTATGCCCCCTTCCAGACGGCCTGGTACACTCAGTTTGATAGTGCAGGCACCCTGGGTGGCATTTTGGGCAGTTTCAAGGTTTTTTAGGAGGATTAAAAAATGGAATAAAAGGGTCACTGAGGAATTCGATTTGGGCAATTGAGGAAAGGTTTTGGCACTTGGTCTTCTCAGACGTCTTCCAGGGTGAACCCCCCATCTTCCAGATCAGTTGGCATCAGTCAGTGGGTCCACATTGGCCACAGGAGGCCTTTTACTGCATGTCTCTCATAGATTCTAAGGACAGGATTTGATCATTTGTGTTATTTCGACATATTATTTATTATTATTGTGCCATGGGGACGAGCTAGTGAAGGATTGATACCTCCTAACCCCACAATGTGCCTCTTGAGTCATGTCCATGTCATATTTGGTGGGCCCATGTTACTTAGCCCCCTTTGAGGAATGACGTCACCCTCCTTAGAGACTTTTGAGGGATGATGTCACCCTCCTTTTGAGTGATCCATGTGATATATTGTATTGGCTCATCTTAGCCATTGATTAGATTGTTAGATCTTTTAATCTCAACCACTAGTTTCAAAAAGTGGTTTTATGGTTTATGGTTTTGGTCTTTATTATCCTATATAAGGAGGAGACCCCCCTATTGTAAAATTCATTTAGAGATTTTTGGCTCTTGGCTATTGGAATAAAAATACTTTCTTAGGCATCTTGGATCTTGGAGTTGGAATGCTTGTGGTGATTCTAAATGCTTCTTCCTTTGCACTGATAGACATTGGTGGCCATCTTGGATTTTATTTTCACTAACACTTTTTGCAGGCAAAGAAGACGTTTTGGAGGAGTGCGTATTGGTGGGGAGGCCTACCCCACAAGCTTCAACAAGTCATTTTGGGTGACAAGGAGTTTTTTTGTCTTTGTACCAACAATTTCATGTTGCTTCATCTCTTTTGCTTACATCTACTTCCATTCTTGATTGATTGACTGATCTTTGTGTCCTTGATTGATAGGAATAGGGAGGCTGAATTGGTGAAGGAGGCAAAACATTAGCAAGAAGGGCTTCATCAAGTTTGGCATTTGATCTTTGTGGGAAGTAATCCTCGTCACAAGCCTCTTCCATCTTCATCTTCCAGGTATGTTGCATGAGGTATGATATTCTTCTATCCTATCCATCTATTCTCTTAGATCACAAAACCCTCATTCATTAAAACCCTCATTTTTCTATTTTTCTAGATCTACTTGGATCTAGCAAGCCTTTGGGGATAATATTGAAAACCCACCTCTATAGCATCCACGACAATTCGGATCTATAGTTTGGTGGTGATTGGCCTCCATTTGACCCATTTCCCAAGGCACCTAGCCCTCCTTGAGGCAATTCGCATTCCTTGAGGAGAGCTAGTGGGGCTAGTTCCAAGTTGTGGGTAGGTGAGATCCCACTTGAGTTGGATAGATCCACCTTGATAACCTACCCCTAGTGCTTCACCTTGTTGATTTTCACCTTGTGGGCCCATTCCTCATTTTGAGGGTTGAGCCCCACTTGGGTCACTTGGTGATGCATTTTCAATCTTAGATCTATGGAGATCTAGCTCATATTGGGGCATGCCATTCCAAACCCACCTTGATAATTGCCTTAACTACCCCAATCTACATTTTGGTAAAATTTGGACTCCATTTGGCCCTTGATCTAAGGCACTAATCTCCCTTGGGGCAATTCACATTCCTTGGGGTTAGTGTTCTTTTGCTAGATCCCATATGTGGGTGTTGCCTATCTCATCTTAGATCCATAGATCTACGTCGTTGCATACCCCTTAGTGCCATCTCATCCTTAACTTGACCTTGTGGGCCCCATTTGGATCATTTTCCACTTTTTAAGGAGTGGGCCCCACTTGTGTATTTTCATGGTACTAGATCTATCCATTTGAGCTCAATAAGTGGCCTTACTCATTCATTGGTTGAAATAGTTGTCACCTCTTAAGCCTCTTCAACCACACTTAAACTCTTGGGTCCACTTAATCTAACTCACTCATTGGTTTCTATAACTTAACTTACACATTTCCCTGGGAACCTTTGGTTTAGCTAGTCTTCATTGATTGGCTAGGGTCTCCCCCTTGATCTTGATTAGTCTTGATCTAAAGTGAAAAGTGCCTCGGTTATCGTGACACCCAGCTCGCATTGGGAACTGTTGCATCTCTTGGATCACCTCTTTAGTTGTCCTCCTCTACCATCCCGGATGGGATACCTTTAGGGACAACTACAAGTTGTGTGATAACAAGATCTCAGCCTGATCTTCCCTCAGCATCCTAAATAGGACACATTTTATCATCATTTGTGGAAGACGTCACCTCACTCCTACAAATATGAGACCATGGTACAACACTCTCCAACCTTAATGGAGGGCATATATCATGTCTCAACCCAGTGCATCTAATGGAAGAAGATTAATGATCCTTGATGAGGCGCGCGCACACACACACACATATATATATCCACACATGATCTGTTTGGAGGAAGGCTTTGTTGATTATCCTTTGGTGGAGCAACCCCTTTGGTAATGGTTTTGGTGTATGTGTGGACACTATCCTACTTGGAGCATTGCCTTTGAGGAGGCTCTTCATTATTTCTATTGGAGCATCCAATTCTTGGAAAGCCCTTAGGTCTTGGTATAGTGCTTTATGGAGACTTTGACAAATTTGCCTTGGATTAGCTTTGATGGATTGGCTTGTGGTCAACCTAAGTGGACGCCCTTGATGGTTTGTGAAGGAAGGGATTGCTTCATATGTTGGCATATGTGAAAGGATTGTTTGCTAGGCGGGCATATATTATTGGTGCATTTTCCAAGCGTACATACCTTGATGTGGTTGGTTTACCTTGTGGATGAGGATTTGTTTCCTAGTGAACAACCTTGGGGGTTTCAGTTCCCCCTTTTGACTTTGCTTGATGGACAAGCTACCTTGAGACAAGACTTTAGAGGCTATCTCGTGGGCATATTGTGGTTGCTTGGTGGACTTGGCTTATTGAAGAAGTTTTCTTTGGAGGGGCCTTTGGAGGCCACATGGTAATAGGTATCATCAACTACCACTTGTCCCTTGCTTATTGGAGACATTCCCCGCATTAAGGAACCCCATGTATCTCATCATTGTACAAGTGGGTTTGGCCACCTTATTTTATGTTACTTGTTAGGTGTTAGTTGATTGAGTGGGCCTTTTGTATTATTTTACCCCACCCTAATGCTAGATCTAAGGAAACAATAATTATTTTATTGGAAAGGAAGTTTTATGCTGCCCTATAAATTCAAAGCTACTTCCTCATTTCATTTTATGGCTGGATTTTGGATCTCTCTCTTTTGGAGCTCAATTGATATATCTTTCTTTGAAGTAAATTGTGTCTAAGGGTTTCTCTCTTGTGAATGTGTGGCATTTATCCTGCTATTGTGTTTATCTATTGGAGATCATATTTGCTAGCTTTGTCCATGTTACTTCTCTCGAGCCATTGGAAGGGCACGATTTGAGGGCAAATGGAATCGGATTCCTACCAAACTTGGTCTGTAAGGTTTATTAATTATCTAAGGGGTGGGTTTTAATTGTTTAGCCCAAAATATCATCGAATCTATTAGATGTAGAAAATGAGGGTTTTAACAATGAGAGTTTTAAATGTGGTAGTTGGAATAGACATCGGAAAAACAAGAATACATTGAAACACACCTGGAAATGCTTGCGGTCGCCAAGCAAATTGATGATCCTTCCACCACGAAGCAATTACGAGTGAGATCCAAGCTTCTCCAAGTAAAATTGCTATGCCTCCAAGATGACCAATGCCCCCTTCCCTGCCAAGACGATCTGCTATGAGAATCGAATCATGCATGAAAGAAACTATACGATAGCAAAGATAAATCACGAAGGATCAAAATGATCACATAGATACAATAAAGATAGTCCAATCACGAAGGATCAAAATGATCACAGAGATACAATAAAGATACTCCCTCAGATACAAGTTGATTTGAGGAAGAGGAATCAAGTTCACTCACAAAAGTGTCCCCATCAAGTCGCCTTCTTCACTACCACACCACCCCTGCAAGAGAATTGGTTTTGGAAAAGATAGATCCACAAGCATGTCGAAGAGAAAAGACTTTCCAATCACATCCAAGAACATTCACAAAGCTTCTAAGAGTTTTGAATAATATTTCTTTATTATGCTGGAAATCCAAGAGCGAAAAGTTCTTTTTCAAATGGTGAGAGTGGATATAAATAGCCTCTCACAATCCAAAACCCTAAAATCCCAATAGTATGGAGGGCTAGGATCAAAAGATACGAATATAATATCAACGGCTAAGATGAGTCGTTCAAATAATACATAGATCACTCATGACAAAGGGAGACGTCCTCCCTCAAAGGCGCCCTAGGGGGCACGTGAGACACATAACATGACTAGGGACACAACATGACATCATAACATGGTGGGGGGGTCTAGGAGATCATATATTCACTAGACTAATGCCCCACCTACATCAAAATAATATAACATGTGATAAAGTGTCAAAAGACACTAGGACGTGTGTCCAAAAATACAATAATAAACCCCCAAAATGATGAATGGGATGACGTGTGTACCCCACTGATGCCGGAGATCATGCTAGAAGATGTAGAAAACATCATCATGAAGTTCGAGACCAATCTCATGCCATTTCCTTACCCCACTGATCCAAATTGATTTCCTTTGTTAGCCATTTTACTGTCGGAAGATCACCTCTGAAGGTACAAAAATGCCTGTAACTCTCTGCCATGTGTCCCAAGCACAAATATGACTGCACCAAAATGTTTGGGGATGGGATTGTTACTAGCTATTTTGTACAATAGTTGAATTTCTTGTGCGCCGCTAGTTTAATGAACATGTTCAATGTTCATCATCAATGTCAGAAGTTCAGAAGTCATTTTCAGGGCAATTTTGCCCCATTTGTAATAACTGCATGTTCATACCCCCATGGGGAATTTGTAAAAAGTTGGTCTAAACGGGGTCCTTCTATAAAAGACTCGGCTATCCTTAGGTTTATCCATTTGGGGGTACTCTAGAGTGTTTTTTCCATAGGAATTATGCGCTACTCATCAGTGGCGTATAATCCCTGAGTTTTTCACTCAAACCTCCAAAGCTGGAGTATTTTCCATGGTGGTTATTATAGTCTTGTGTCTATGATTTTTTACGTGTTAGCCATCTCGATTGAGTCGTATGAACATGCACTAGGTCCCTTAGGACTTTCGTTTGATTCCGGCAAAAATAATTTTTTTCCGTAATTTAGACCATTTTTTAATGGTTTAAATGGATTTTTTCAAAGTGTGATAAAAGCCTCATCTGGAGGCGGAATTTGGCGTGGGGAGGCTTGTTTTGACGCTCAGAGCGTCCTCTTTACTCTAACATCCTCATTCTTCAGTTTCCGGGCAATTTCGTCACCGCTCGGGGAGTTTTGGATAAAATGCATAATTTTGGCATTTAATTGCCAGAAAAACACAAAATGCACCTTGACAAAAAATCAAAATAAGTAAAAAATGATCAAATTAAAGTTTGGAAAAGCATGGGTTATATTTTTATGATGTGTACGACCACATGGGGGAGATTAGGCACATGTTAAATTGAAGATTAATTATAAATTTGAATTTAGAGAGGATGACGTGAGCTTCCTTTTCACGTGAGGATCACGAATTGGTGTGGTGGCAAAGATTGAATGGATTGTTGAAATGGCATTTAAGACTATGGTAGGTTCCTTCCTAAGATTGGGGCCAGATTATGAGCTTGGATCCCACTCAACACAAGCACTCCCTACATCAACTCAAGTTTGTCTCCCTCACAGCGCACGCATTCCCTCTTTGTGCTCACGTCAATTCCAAATGGATGATCACGATTGGTATGAAGGAGTTTCCAAGCGAGGAGTGGGGGTGCCTTGCTAAGGTGGAGGCCACCTCCCCACTCTCCATTACTTCCAAACTCGAGTTTGCTGGTGATTCATGCACTCCAAGCCAGATTTGATTGGAATTCGATTGAGTTTGTCTCTACCCATGCCAATTCGAATTTGGGGTTGGTGTTTCTTAGTTTTTGTATAAAGAGAGGCTCTTTGCGCTCTCTTGTGATGGATAATTTCGGGCAAGCTTACTCTGCCATTTTTGTAACAGTGATTCTAGCTTTTGCTATTGGAAATAAAGTGACTTTGGAGGTCCATATGGTGTGTTCATTCTTTTTATGAGAAGTGCTTCATCTGTATCAAGGTGATCTTGTTCTTTATCATCACTTATATTTCATTATTTTGATCAAATTACTAGCTTAGAAGTCTTTATTAAGTCCATAGGGTGGACATTTGTAGTTCAATTTGTCCATTTATGCTGGGTTTTATGTGATCTAGAAGTAGTAAACTGTAGTTGGAAAAACTGATACTCTTCTAATCCCATTTTATTTTGCATACTGGATTTGATCAAAATGTGTTTGTAAGTTGTTTATTGTGCAGATCTCCCAGGGTTGAAGAGAAGTTTGAACTCGGTTGCTTCTCTCGTCTCTTCACAAGACCATTTCTCTAACATTGTGTGCATTTCAGGACCTCCTAAAGTCGATTTCAAGCTTCAAAAATTGGGCATGAAAGTGTTGATGTATATGTAACTTCGGAATGTATTTCACTTATGTATATTGTACTCCTATAGAGATGTTATTATTCCTCTATACGGAAGTGTCGTCATTTGTATTGACAAGTGTCGCAAGTGTCGTAACTTGCTGTGATGGGTTATTAGACCACCAAGTGTGGGGTTGGCCCTGATTAAGTTAACCATGGGTTATTAGACTGAGTTAGACAAGTCGGCCTTGTTGGTTTATTAGGCAGGTCAGGTCCTGTATAAATAGAGATCGGGAGATCTCTATTTGATCATCTCATTATTCACTTCTACACTACTCGGAAAGTGGCGCACAAGTGAGGAGGAGGTTCAGCTGCTAGGAGAAGACTATCTTTTATACTTTGGTTGTATCATTGCTCTTTCTACCTCTGAGGAAGTTGTGGGGTTTTTCACCTTTATGGTTTTCCCTAGTGAAACTCTGTGTGTCTATTGTCTCATGTGATTGCTTGGTGTGATTGATATGCATTGCTGTGATTGATATGCTGTACATGTTATTTTCTCAGTAAAGATCCTAGATTATGTTGAATTAATACTCAAAAATTAACATGGTATCAGAGCTTCCCTGAGAAGAAGACATTGTGTAGTGGCGGAAACTAGGGTTTCTTGTTTATTGGGTTTCTCTCGATAGATTTTGGAAAAGCAGTAAGGTAGATTGACTCTACTCATTTAGGAGAATCTTTCTGTCCAATCAGAATTCAATTCTGAGCACCTTCAGTTTTGGCCCTAAAAATTAGGGTTTCCACAAAAATAGGAATTTCTGAATTCCGCGGACATAACTAGAAGCTCCTTGGAAAAATCGAAGTTTAGAGCTTTGGATTGAGATTTTTGGTTGGGTGAAGCTCCGGGAAACTCAAACCCTAATTCAGGGTCCTCCCAAGTGAATCCGGGAAGACTAAAAGGCATTTTTGAAGGGTGAAACTTTGCAGATTTCAAATTCTGAATATACCAGGCTGATCAGCTCATCAAGGCGCATCTTTCTATCCTTTCAGAAATTTGAAATTCACATTTTGAATTTTTAGGGTTTCTCTAACAAACCCTAATCTAGCACTAGATCCGGATTTTTGCAAATCAAGTGGTAAGCCCTAAATCTTTTATTTTCATTTGAGTTTCTCATTAAAATGTCTCACCACACCAAGCTTGAGGATAAGTTTGAAGGGGCTGATAACTTCCGAGCATGGAAGTATAGGATGGGGTTAATCCTGGAAGAAAATGAGTTGGACACTTACATAAGTGAAGAGATCCCTGTCCCAAAGGGAGAAGAGGCTAAGGCCTTACATAAGAAGAATTTGGTCAAGGAAAAGAGGATCATTGCTGATTCTATCAAAGACCATCTCATACCACATGTGTCATCTCTAAAGACACCCAAGGAGATGTTCGATTCCCTAACCAAGCTCTTTGAAGGGAAGAACATAAATCAAAAGATGACCTTGCAGAACCAATTGAAAGGGGTAAAGCTTTAGAATGGAGAGACCATTCAATCCTATTTCCCTAAGCTCTCAGATCAAGGAACAACTTGAAGCTGTGGATGAAGTAGTGGATAATGGTGAAGTTGTTATGACCACTTTGAATGGCCTACCTAGGTCATGGGATTCCTTCATCCAAGGAATCTGTGCAAGAAGGAAATTGATCTCCTTCAGTAGACCGTGGGAGGAATGTTCACAAGAAGAAGCAAGGCTTGTAGCCCGAGAAGAAAAGATGGGGAATGAAGATCAAGCTCTCACAGCACACACCAAGAAAGGAAGGTCAAAGGAGGAGCATTCTCACTCCAAGAGATCTTCTCACCACCATTACCATAAAGATAAGAAAGATCTAAGATGCTTCACATGTAATGAGAAAGGACACTTTGCTTCAGATTGTCCTAAGAACAAGAAGAAGAAAGATAACAACAACAACTTCAACAAGAAGAAGAAGAACAACAAAAGGAGATATCATGCTCATGCTGCTGAGGATGATGAACCTCCCAAGAAGAAGTCTAAAGCAGAAAGTGATGACTCATCTAGTGAATATGAATATGTTCTAATTTCTGCTCTCACAGGTACTATCTCTCATGGATCTAATGATTGGCTTATTGATAGTGGGGCTTCCAAACACATGACTGGGTTTAAAGAATCTTTTGCAAATCTATCTGAACATGAGTCACCCCATAAGGTGAAACTTAGGGATGACTATCAATACCCTATCAAGGGAAGTGGTGAATCCTCCTACAACCTAGACTCTGGGAAGTCTTTGAAGATGAAAGATGTTCTATATATACTTGGGCTCAAGAAGAACCTACTCTCCATATTCGCATTGGATGCCAAAGGCATGAGGGTTGCATTTGTAGATGGCCAAGTCCTAATGTGGCCAAAGGGTAAAACTATAGATGATGCAGTAGTGATTGGAGAGCAAGAGAGAGAATTGTACAAATTGAAGGGACAACCTGAACATGCCATGGTACATGAATCCATGGAGCCAAGTGAACTTTGGCATAGAAGGCTTGCACATGTGCACTATAGAGCACTACCAATTGCAAGTAAAGCTGTAGAGGGTCTTCCTGAAATCAAGACCAAGCATGATGGTGTTTGGAAAGGATGTGCAAAAGGAAAGAACATAAAGAAGACATTTGCAAGCAGTGAAAGCAAGGCAAAAGGAATCTTGGAAATCATCCACTCTGATGTATGCGGTCTGATGTCATCCAGTTCTCTGAGTGGGTATGTTTACTATGTCTCTTTCATTGATGATTTCTTTAGGAAGACTTGGGGTTTATTTCTTGAAGAACAAAGATGAAGTGTTTGATAAGTTCAAGGAATTCAAAGCCTTGATGGAAAATCAAACAGATAAGAAGATCAAGACCTTTAGATCCGACAATGGCGGAGAATTCACTTCAGGTGATTTCAAGAAGCTATGCAGTGATTCAGGGATTAAGAGGGAGTTGACTGCTCCCTACAATCCACAACAGAATGGAGTTGCAGAAAGGAAGAATAGAACAATCATGAAAGTAGCGCGGGCAATGTTGCATGACCAGGATCTTCCTATGCATCTATGGGCAAAAGCAGCTAGGATAGCTGTATATGTGCAGAACAGAACACCTCACAAGATATTGGACAATAAGACACCATAAGAGGTATTCTTTGATAAGAAACCGGAAGTCAGCCATCTCAGAATATTTGGTTGTCCAGTATACACTCATGTTCCAAAGGAAAAGAGGACAAAGCTAGATCCTTCAGGAAAGAAGGGCATCTTTGTGGGGTACAGTGAAAGCTCGAAGGCTTACAGAATATACTTTCCAGGGTTCAAGAAGATTGATGTCAGCAGGGATGTAACATTTGATGAAAACTCAGCTTACATCAAATCAAAGAAGACACCTGTTGAAGATCATGAAGAACCAAAGGAAAACAGATTTCAAGACACCATCATGACTGAATCAATTCCAGAAGTAGATCGTGAAGTTGAAGATCCACAAGAACCTGTAGATCCACCCCATGAGAAGAGCTCTCACAAGAGGAAACCTGCATGCTCTAAAGAGCTCATTCAAGATGCAGAAAGGTATGGCATTCCAGAAGAAGAACACAGAGAAAGGAAAAGGACTAGATCTCATACCAGCTATGTTGCCCTACTCTGTGATATTATGAACAAAGAACCTTCCAGTTATGAAGAAGCAACGGAAAAGAAAGAATGGAAGGATGCTATGGTCGAAGAATACCAGTCAATCATGAAGAATGATGTTTGGGATGTAGTCCCAAATCCTGAAGGGAAGTCTGTTGTGACTTCCAAGTGGATCTACAAGATCAAGCATGTTGCAGATGGCAGCATAAAGAAATACAAAGCAAGATTTGTAGCTCGTGGCTTCTCCCAGAAAGAGGGAATAGACTATGAAGAAACTTTTGCTCCTGTAGCCAGGTACACTTCCATCAGATCAGTACTTGCCCTGGCTGCAGTGATGAAATGGAAGATATACCAGATGGATGTCAAGACAACTTTCTTGAATGGTGTAGTCGAGGAGGAAGTGTATGTGGAGCAACCACTTGGTTTTGAGACACATGACAGGAAGTCATATGTGCGCAGGTTGAAGAAAGCCTTGTATGGCTTGAAGCAAGCTCCTAGAACTTGGTATGGTAGGATAGACAGCTTTCTATCCAGTTTGGGCTTTACTAAGAGTAAAGCAGATTCCAACCTTTACTACAAGGTTGAGGAGGGCAATCCTGTGATACTATTCTTGAATGTGGATGACCTGTTTGTAACAAGTGAGGATGGATTGATTGTTGATACCAAGAGGAAGCTTGCTGCCGAGTTCGAGATGAAGGACTTGGGGATGATGCACTATTTTCTAGGCATGGAGGCGTGGCAGAGTGCAGATGGGATCTTCCTTGGACAAGGGAAGTATGCAGTAGAGATCCTGAAGAGGTTCGGGATGATGGACTGTAAGGCCATGGCCACACCTATGGCATCGAACCTGAAGCTTCTGTGTGAGGCTTCATCTGATTCGGTTGATGTCACGATGTATCGTCAGATGATTGGGTCCTTGATGTACCTGACGAATACGAGACCAGATATTTGCTTTGCGGTGAACACATTGAGCTAGTTCTTGACCGATCCCAGAGGTATTCACCTGGTTGCTGTAAAGCATATTCTGAGGTACCTGAAGGGTACAATTGATTATGGGCTCAAGTATGATGCGAATCAAAAGTTTAACCTGCAGGGTTATGTTGATTCAGATTGGGTAGGCAGTGCTGCAGATAGGAAGAGCACATCTGGGTGTTGCTTCAGTATGGGATCAGGTGTGATTTCTTGGTTTAGTAGGAAGCAGTCCTGTGTAGCACTGAGTACAGCTGAAGCAGAGTATGTTGCAGCTTGTTTGGCTAGTTGTGAGGCAGTATGGCTCCGGAAGCTACTGTCTAAGTTATTTTGATCTCCCGATGGAGGCTACTGGCATCTTTTGTGACAACCAGAGTTGTGTGAAGCTGTCTGAGAACCCGGTGTTCCACGACAGGTTGAAACATATTGAGATCAAATATCACTATATCAGGGATATGGTGCAGAGAGGAGCAGTGAAGCTCCTGTATGTTGCGACGGGTGAGCAGGTTGCAGATGTGCTGACGAAACCACTAGCCAGAGTGAAGTTTGAGTACTTCAAAGAGAGGCTTGGTGTTCTTCAGATTGACGACACTTCGAGGAAGAAGTGATGGACACATTTGCTGGAAGCCATTCCAAGCATGGTGAAAGGAGGATCCTTTCCATGGTTGTGGATGTAAGCGCTGGATGATGAGCATCGGGACGATGCTCCAGTTATTGCTCTGTATATGCATCATATTGGATGCTTGTTATGATCAGTTGGATCATGTATATGTATATGCATCATGTTGGATGCTTGTTATGATCAGTTGGATCATGTATATGTATGTGCATCATGTTGGATGCTTGTTATGATCAGTTGGATCATGTGTATGTATGTGCATCATGTTGGATGCTGGATATGATCAGTTGGATCATGTGTATGTATCTGTGAATGTATCAGGTGGATACGTTGTATGATCAGGTGGATCATGTATGTTGATATGTATCAGGTGGATCATATATTTGTATATGTATCAGGTGGATACATTGTATGATCAGGTAGATCATGTATGATGATATGTATCGATCATGTATGATGATATGTATCAGGCAGATACTGTGTATGCATCAGGTGGATGCGTTGTATGATCAGGATGATCATGGATGATGAGCTTCAGGATGTTGCTCCAGATGATATGCATCAGGATGATGCTATGATGATGATCAGGATGATCATGTGATGATGTACATCAGGTTGATGTATGGTGAATATCAGGTTGATACTCTATGGCCGTGGACAGGTTGTGCAGATAAGCATATAATAGCGCCCTGGGAGATTTGCAAATATTCTTTCGAGGTTTTGCCTATGGCATATAATAGTGCCCTGGGATATCTGGCAAATGGTCTTTCGGGGTTTTGGTTGGGAGGACATATAATAGCACCCTGGGAGGTTTGCAGATACTCTTTCGAAGTTTTTCCTATGGTATATAATAGCGCCCTGGGATATCTGGCAAACGCTCTTTGGAGGTTTTTTTCCTATGGCATATAATAGCGCCCTGGGAGATCCGATAGGTTGAGCAGTACGCTCGTAATCAGTCTTGGGATCCTCTTTCGAGGTTTTTCCATGACCACATGTAATACGCCCTAGAGATCTGGACAGGTTGTTCTAGTCACGTAAAAGGCCTTGGATGCTCTTTAGAGTTCTTGCTAGTCAAGACACTGTTTAAAGGTTTTGTGGTGGGGGTCACATGTGATACGCCCTGGAGATCCGGACAGGTTGTGCTAGTCACGTAAAAGGCCTCGGATGCTCTTTAGAGTTCTTGCTAGTCAAGACACTCTTTTAAGGTTTTGTGACAGTCAACATATAACAGCGCTCTAGGAGATCCGATAGGTTGAGTAGTACGCTCGTAATCAGTCTTGGGATACTCTTTTGAGGTTTTGTTGACAGACGTAATAAGTCGTGAGGATTCCACAGTATGGCCAGTGTTGATGAAGACCTGTAGGTGGTGGGCCTACATCCAGTATGAAAAAGGACCGGCTCTGTAGATCTTCTTGTGACAGTCAACATATAATAGCGCCCTGGGAGATCCGATAGGTTGAGCAGTACGCTCGTAATCAGTCCTGGGATACTCTTTCGAGGTTTTGTTGACGCACGTAATAAGTCCCGAGGATTCCACAGTATGGCCAGTGATGATGAAGACTTGCAGGTGGTGGGCCTACATCTAGTATGAAAAAGGACTGGCTCTGTAGAACTTCCTATGACGAGTAGATTGGAGATTGATTGAGATAGCAGCAGCAGTGACGATGACGATGATTCGATGACGATGATCCAGTGACGATGATCCAAAGAAGAAGACTTGTGCTAGCAGATCTGTGTCGAGAAATACCTTCCTAGTTAAGAGGGAGTGTTGATGTATATGTAACTGTTATCACACAACTTGTAGTTGCCCCTAGTGGTATCCCATCCGGGACGGTAGAGGAGGCAGGCAACTAAAGAGGTGACCCAAGAGATGCCACGGTTCCCAATGCAAGGTGGGAGTCACGTCAACCGAGGCACTCTTCGCTTTTGGTCAGGGTGAAACAAGACCTAGGGGGAGACCCTATAACCAATCACAGTCGATTGGACCCAAACAGAGGTTCCTAGGGATAAGTAAATGATGAGTCACGGAAACCAATGCAAGGCTACGTGGACCTAGAAGTTGAGGCGTGGTTGAAGGTGGTTGGATAGATTATTAGTGTTTCAACCAATGTATGATTTAGGCCACATAATTGGGTATGATGAAAAGGTATAGCACTATATGCTACCAAGTGGATCCTACTTTCTTTGGATATGTGAAATGGATTAAAGTGGACCCACTAGGTGAAGCTAGGGGATGCAATTGGCACTAGATGATGTGTAATGAGTAGATCTACGAATCTAAGTTGCTTTTAGGGGTACCCATGTACCGGATCTAGAGTTTGACACGATTCCCAAGGAATGCGACTTGCTTTGAGGAGGACTAGTGCCTTGTTGGATGGGCTAATGGGGTCAAAAGGTATGTCAAAGTGTAGATCGGGACACCTAGGGGGCAAGTCAAGTGAGCTAATTGAGATTGAATGGTTGGATCATGCTAGATCTAGGTTTTCATGAAATGACCCTAAGTGGACCACAATCCCTGGAAACAAGGAATGCTACCCCCAAGGCAGATCGTCACAAAATGATACTGTAGACCTAGGTTTCAAGGTATGGCCATTCCAATTCCACAAAAATCTCAACCACCCACGTCCTCAAAGTGGGCAAACTCACTCACCCAAGGGAGTGCGACCTTGCTCAAGTAGGGTTAAAAGAGGGGTTAGGTGGACCAAATCAAGTCCAATGGCCACCAAACTGTAGATCCAAGTAGCTTATGCACCGATCTATGTGGATCTAGAAAATCATGTTAATCCAAGGGTTAGATCTTACTAGATCTGAGTTTTAAGGTGCCAAGAAGTTCAAAAGGGGTTTTAATCCCTTAAAACGTGGAATGATGCCCACAAGGTAGAAATCACCAAAGTAACAGTCTGGGTATAGGTTATCAAGTGTGTAGATTGCAAATCAAGTGGGATCTCACCTACCCATGTGCTAGATCTAGCCAAAACAAGCCTCTCCAAGGAAGTGCGATTTGGTTCAAGAGGGCATTTTTGCCTTGAAAAGTGTGTCAATTTTAACCCAATCACCACCAAACTATAGATCCAACTAGGGGTGGATGCTATAGAGGTGGGTTCTTAAGATCTTTTCAAAAGCAAGGCTAGATCTAAGTAGATCTAAGAAATACCAAAATTGGGGTTTTTAATTAATTAGGGTTTGAGACCAATGAAGATAGAATGGATGAAAGAGGCACATACCTTGTAGATCTTACCTCAATTGCTTGTGGCCACCTTGCAAATTGATAGCATTCTCCTATGTGTATATTCAAGAGTGAGATCCAAGAGCTCCAACCAAAACGTCCTCCTCCAAGATAGCCAAATCGTCCTCCTCCTACAAGACAAGATCAAAGAAACAAGTCAAGCAAGATGATTATGAAAATGATAGAAAGATGTAATAGAAAGCATCAACTATGTCACAAAGATACAATAATGATACTCCCTGTCACAAGATCAACCCAAGAGAGAATATGTGGATCCCTCCAACAATAACCCTCAAGAAATCGCCCTCCTCTCCACCAATTCGACTTTCCTGTAAGAAGACTAGTAGAAGCACCAAAATCCACAATGATACATAGAAGAGATACTGTATATTCAATATGCAAGAGAATCCACAATACAAGAGAGATATGCTCCACAAAGAAATGTTCTATTCCAATATTTCAGAGCTCCAAAGGTGAGCTATACAATAGGGGGTCTCCTCCTTATATAGGATAATAAAAACCAAAACCCTATACCACTCTACAATACTACATCAAATGAGTGGTTGAGATTAAAAGATCTCATCATACAATCAATGGCTAAGATGAACCATAACAATATATCACATGGATCACCCAATGTAATGATGACGTCATAGTATAAAATAATCATGGAGGGTGATGTCATCCACTAGAGGGGGTAAAAGTACCAAAAATCCACCTCATGATGACTGGGACATAACATAATAAGCACATGGTGGGGCTAGGAGGCATCAATCCTTACTAGCTCATCCCCAAGGCACAATAAAATAATAAAATATGTCCAATATAATATAAATGATCAAATCTGTCCTCAAAATTTGTGACAGACAAGCAGTAAAAGACCTCCTGTGATCGCTGTGGGCCTACCCACATGGTGAAAACTGGCTGAAAGATAGTGGGATCACCCTGGAAGACCTCTGTGAAAACCAAATGCCAAAACCTTGCCTCAATTGCCCAAATCAAATTCCTCAGTGACCACTTTATCCCATTTTTTAACTGCCTCGGGAACTGTGAAAGTGCCAAAACTGCCTCCCAGGGCATCTGCGCTGTCCATCTGATCCCACCAGGCTCTCCAGAAGGTGGAGTAAATGGTAAAAACAAGTGGCTGGACCACCCCCTCCTCATACAGCGCCCTGGGTGAACTGGCCTCCTATGGCCCTTGCTGCTCAGGCTGGGAAATCAGCCCCAAATCTGGTCAACAAGTGTAAAACTGCATCAATCACTGTCAGAAGTGCCCGGAACTGAAAGATCATTGGATCCAGAAGACCCAAATCCACTAGAAATGTGTACTCATACACCATAGGTTTCCCTATTGAGCCAACTGTAGGGTCCACCATATATGGACAATGCATAATCTGCTGATCTGAAGTAATAAATAAATATGCTGAACTGCATCAATCATCATCTGCATCATATGTCTATCATATGATATCATCATCAAGTATGTGGGACCATCAATCATCATCAATAGGCATCTATACATGGCCCACATCATCACAGATCCTAATAATATACAACCAAGGATGAATCACATCAGTAGACTATGACATGCTTCTCTAATCATTCTTACAGCCAAGCTCAAAGTATAACATCCATTCAGTGGCATTAATCAAGTTAGCATATTCCTTTGTTATATAAAATTACTTGCACAATAGTTCAAATGACAAACTCACCCATTGGACATGGTCAAACTGCTAGTGAAGGATGAAGGCTAGGAACAAGGTTGGGCCAAGGGTTTGACTTGTCTAACTTAACTCAAAAATACTTTGGACTGGGAGAAAGGGGAAAGCTACAAACTCTGTGCTGGACAAAATAACACGGGGGATGGTTGTGCCTCACAAATGGATAAGTTGTTCAGAGAGTGCTTATTCAACTTAGGCATCATGTCTACATCAAGTTGATCCAGGTTCATTAGGATCATTCAATTTCATTTCATGGCCTTTTTGGCCTACGTAACCCTTCGGATCTCAGGTGCTGATAAGCACAACTAGTTGCAGCTTGCATCCAGGGCATGTTTTTCAAATACATATAAGGTTAGCAATTGTTTAGATATAGCTTTTAAGAACCATTGCTTTTTGGACCTTTCTTATACTCTCCGAGAAGTATTTTTAGTTGTTCATCGCTCTTGCCCTTTTTAGTTTCCATGGGCGAATTTATAAGTTTCCATCGGTAGAACATGAGCTTTCAGTTTTAGCCAACAATATCTCAAGTGACTAGGGGGAGTTTGAGCCAATGACAAACATCGGGACAACCGACCATAATGATTTAGGCCTACAATCCAACTCACCAAAGGCAAGTTTGTCACCAACTTAGAGCCGAGACACTGAATATACAGGGATGCGGTCCAAACACAGAGGTAGAAAAATGGGGAAGTCCTCAGTATCAGAACGTCAAATGAGATAGGTCAAGGTATAAAGTCAAATAGGAAAGTCATGTATGGATGGAGTCAAGTGAATATGGAGCCTACAGTAGCAGACAACTAGTGTTGGGAAAGACCATATCTATGTAAGCTGGAAAACCAGTGGGTTTTGTTAAATGACCTAAATGTGCAAGCAATTGTCCATTTTATGATTTATAGTTCATTTTAAGCAGTTTGCCACATCATGAATAATATACCAAGCAGATGCTGTGAACATGACTAAATCAACAAGATAATAATCCACATTTAGTGATAACATATCCATAGATCATACAACATCATCATAGTAATAATCATCATGTACCATCTGAAACACTGCTGCAATACATCTCTAAGCACTGAACTGAAACTATATGGGATAAAGGGTCACATCGGTCATCAAATCTGAACTCTCAAGGCTCAGCCTTGACACAAGGTCTAACATAAGTCTGAATAATATACTGCTCTGATCATGAGTGATCACAAAATATACAATCATCATAGCCATGCTTTGAATAATGGAAGCTCTGGAATGTGCAGATATCTGATGAACAGGAATAGTAGCCCTGCTACTATGGTGTGATAACAGTAACTTCGGAATGGATTTCACCTATGTATATTGTACTCCTATAGAGATGTTATTATTCCTCTATACGGAAGTGTCGTCATTTGTATTGACAAGTGTCGCAAGTATCGTAACTTGCTGTGATGGGTTATTAGACCACCAAGTGTGGGGTCGGCCTTGATTAAGTTAACCATGGGTTATTAGACTGAGTTAGACAAGTTGGCCCTGTTGGTTTATTAGGCAGGTCAGGTCCTGTATAAATAGAGATCGGGAGATCTCTATTTGATCATCTCATTATTCACTTCTACACTACTCGGAAAGTGGCGCACAAGTGAGGAGGAGGTTCAGCTGCTAGGAGAAGACTATTTCTTGTACTTTGGTTGTATTATTGCTCTTTCTATCTCTGAGAAAGTTGTGGGGTTTTTCACCTTAATGGTTTTCCCCAGTGAAACTCTGTGTGTCTATTGTCTCATGTGATTGCTTGGTGTGATTGATATGCATTGCTATGATTGATATGCTGTACATGTTATTCTCTTAGTAAAGATCCTAGAGTATGGACATAGGTTAGCCGTGCATTTCAACATTTGTAGTGGTTATTCCTCACCTAGTCTTGCGGGGCAAGGAGGTGAGCGGGAGCAAGGGACAAGCTCAAGATTGTCCCCTAGAGTCTCAAGTTACGGTTTGACAGACACCCAGTTTGGCGGCTCTAGAAAAGAACTTCACAAAGTCTTCGAGCACGGATGTGAGTTGTGAGATACTTGTTAGACGACCAGCGGCGGTTTCCTTGCACTATACCCATTTGTGAGGCACCGCCCTTCCCCGTGTTTTGTCATGGTATACTTATCTCAGTGGACCCTACTTTCCCGAGTTATCCGAAAGGTCACATGATCCTCATCCTTGTCATCCCTTATGCTTCGCCATGTATTCCACATCACCCAAAGTCAGCTAGTTGGTCAAGTCTATAGGTAGTGCATAGCAGTTGAGTCTTTTGGATGTGGTGGGCCCATCTTACCTGGGGCCTTGTATTTTCCGAGATTTAATGTAGTTTTTTATCACCATTTTATTGTCATATTGTTTAGTAATGTACTAACTTGTATAAGGAAGCCTTTCGCTTCATGATTGCATACAGGTATTCAGCTAGCACCATTGTTGACCAGATTTGACTTGGTCAAACTAAGTTGACTAGGCCAAAAATGGGCCCGAAAAAATGTTGCGACCGAAATTTTGATTTTGGTCAATTATTATCTACAGGGGACCCATATGAGCCTCCAAGTGACAGAATGCAAAAAGATCGACGTGTTTGTGAGATTTTTAATTATTACTGATCATTAATGACCCGTTTTAATTAAAAATCATGGATTTTGGGCAAATAATGCCTAAGTGATGGATCGGGGTCGTTCGAGTGGTCATTCCTACTATTTTTGGGGTTCACGATCACATTGCAGTAGATGTTTCGGCAATCCGGGCACTCTAGGTGGGTCAAAAGCCCAAATTTCATCTTCAGCAATAAAAACCAACAATAAAATACATGGAAAATCAGAAATTGACAAAGGCAACTATAGCAAAGGGTAAAAATCAATGGTTGGCAAATAAATGGGTGATTTCTAAGGTAAATTGGTAATGTTTAACATGGCATTTGTACATTGTGGGTCCCTCCATTGGACCAGCTCTCTAGATGGGTCGAATTTCCCCATGGGGGGTGTTTTTCCTCCTTGGCAATTTCGTTTTTGATGATGATGTGTATTGTGGGACCTTGGTATAGTGAGTTGGGGGGATAAAACACCCTATAGACACCCCCCAACCACATTGTATGTATTGTAGGGGCCCCACAAGGGGATCCCCATCCACTAGTGCGCTATTCTTGGGCAATTCGCACCCCCACTAGGAGGGCTCTCCACCATTTGATTTGCTTGATGGGGGAGTGATCCTAGCCCTCCATTTTGGGGGGAAACTTGTTTTGAGAGTGACCTTTCTCTATAAGAGAAGGCACTCACTCCATTGTAGAGCCTCTTGGCATTGTTGAGACTTGATATAGAGATTTTTGAGAGACACTTCGACTGAGTTACTTGTGATATGGAGTGAAATCCTTCTTGTGTTGATTGAGATCATATTTCTGATGCATTGCTGAGTTATTTGTGGTGTCCCCATCTCTCCTTGAGCATTTCGATTTGCAGGTGAAGCTGGACACTGGAGGAAAATGCAGCACTTGAGCCAACAGCTCCTTGCTAGCATTTCTCTTCGGGATTTCAACAGGGAAGTGAATTTGCATTGTTGCTATTTGCTTTACTCATCATTTTTCGCTCATTTGCTGGTCTATTTTTGTCATTTGCTATAGAAATTGATTTTATCCCTCTTTGGCAGGTACAAAAACGCATTGGCTCACTGGCTGCTCCAAAACGCAAAGGGGAAAACGCAATCTAGCTCAGCACTTGATCTACGGGGTTTGTCTTCAGAACGGGGATATCTTCATCTTCATTATCCGGGTACAGAATCTCTTCTCGTTTCTCATAATCTCTCTTTCATTGTTGATGTTAATGTTATCACACAACTTGTAGTTGCCCCTGGAGGTATCCCATTCGAGACGGTAGAGGAGACAGGCAACTAAAGAGGTGACCCAAGAGATGCCACGGTTCCCAAGGCAAGGTGGGAGTCACGTCAACCGAGGCACTCTTCGCTTTAGGTCAAGGTGTAACTAGACCAAGGGGGAGACCCTATACCCCAATCACAGTTGATTGGATCCAAACAAAGGTTTCCAAGGGTAGGTAAATGATGAGTTACGGAAACCAATGCAAGGCTAAGTGGACCTAAGAGTTAAGGAATGGTTGAAGGTGGTGTAATGAATAGTTAGTGTTTCAACCTATGTATGGTTTAGGCCACATGATGGGGTATGACTACTAGGTATAGTACCATGTGTTTGCACAAGTGGGTCTTGTTTTCTTGGGAAGTGTGAAATGGTTCTAGGTGGACCCACAAGGTGAAGTTAGGTGTGAAGTTGGTACCATAGGTTAGATATAGGCTAGATCTATGAGTTTGAGTTGGTTCTAGGAGTACCCATGTACTAGATCTAGGGTTTGACACGAATCCCAAGGAATGCGACTTGCTTGGAGAAGGACTAGTGCCTTGTTGGATGGGCTAATGGGGTCAAGAAGTATGTCAAAGTGTAGATCGGGACACCTAGAAGCCAAGTCAACTAGGTTGAATGGGATCCAATGGTTGGATCTTACTAGATCTAGGTTTTTAAGTGATTACCCAAAGTGGGCCACAATCCCTTGAAACAAGGAATGCAATCCCCAAGGCGGATCTTGACAAAAGGACGGTATGGACCTAGGTTTCAAGGCATGGGCATTCCAAATCCACGAAAATCTCAAACACCCACCTCCTAGAAGTGGACCAACTCAAATCTTCAAGGGGGTGCGATTTGCTCAAGGAAGGCCAAAAAGTGGGTTTGGTGGACCAAATCAAGTCCAATGGCCACCAAACTGTATATCCGGGATGCTAGTACCCCGATCTATGTATGTTCAAAATATCAAGTCAATCCAAGGGCTAGATCTCTGTAGATCTGAGTTTTAAGGTACCAAGAAGATCAAAAGGGGGGTTTCAACCCCTCAAAACATGGAGAGATGTCCACAAGGTAGTTTTCACCAAAGTAAGGATCTGGGGTTAGGTTATCAAGTGTCTAGAATGCAAATCAAGTGTGATCTCACCTACCCATGTGCTAGATCTAACCAAACAAGCCTCTCTTTAGGAAGTGCGATTTGGGTCAAGGAGGGCTTTTTGCCTTGAAAAATGGGTCAATTCTTAGCCAATCACCACCAAACTATAGATCCAACTAGGGGTAGATGCTATAGAGGTGGGTTTTCAATATCTCTTCAAGAACAAGGCTAGATCTAAGTAGATCTGAAAAATACCAAAAACAAGGGTTTTAATTTGATTAGGTTTTTTTTTTTATGATCTAAAAATTATGGAAGAGTCAAGGAAGAGAAGATCATACCTCTTGGAACATACCTGGATGAAGAGATGAATGCTAGTTGAGACGAGGATTACTTTGCCAAAGATCAAATGGAGAATTGTTGAAGCCCTCTTGCCAAATTGATTTTTCCAAGCCACAAGTGATTCCTTCTAACCTGTCAAGCCAAGGAGCAAAGCATCAATCAGTTTAACAAATCGAAGGTAGATGCAAGCAAGAGAGAGAGAGAAACATAGAATAGTTGACACAAAGGCAAAACTACTCCCTGTTAAACCCAAAACGACTTCTTCCAAGGTTGAAGGGCAAGCCTCCCCACCAATTCGCACTTGTCAAAATCGCCCTCTTAACCTGCAAATAAAATATGGCAAATATGCAAGATAGCTACAATAGATCCTCCAGTGCAATGGACAATAGCATTTACAATCGAAACAACCAACATTCACTCCAATCCAAGCATGTACTCCAAAAGATAGAAATTTTATTCCAAGAGCCAAGAGCCAAAAATCTCTAGATGAATTTTACAATGAGAGGCTCCCTCCTTAAATAGGATGGGGAGAGAGTACAATCATAACCACTTTTTACATGAGTGGCTAAGATTAAAAGATCTCAAGATCTAATCAATGGCTAACAATAAATCATAACAATATATCACATGGATCACCCACATAATGATAGCGCCCCCACTAAAAAGGTACAATAAGAGGGTGACGTCATCCACTATAGACACATAAGTACCAAAATCCACCTCATGGTGACTAGGACATGACAATATAAGCTCATGGTTGGGCTAGGAGGTATTAATCCTTACTAGCTCATCCCCAAGGCACAATAAAATAATAAAATATGTCCAATATAATATAAATGATCAAAACTGTCCTCAGAATCCATGACAGTCAAGCAGTAAATGTCCTCCTGTGATCAATCTGGGCATACCCACATGGTGAAAACTGACTGGAAGGTAGTGATGCCACCCTGGAAGACCTCTGTGAAGACCAAATGCCAAAACCTTGCCTCAATTGCTCAAATCGATTTCCTCAGTGACCACTTTATCCCATTTTTTAACTGCCTCGGGAACTGTGAAAGTGCCAAAACTGCCTCCTAGGGTGCTAGCGCTGTCCATCTGAGCCCACCAGGCTCTCCGGAAGGGGGGGTAAATGGTAATAAAAAGTGGCTGGACCACCCCCTCCATCATCAGCGCCCTAGGTGAACTGGCCTCTCGGGGCCCCTGCTGCTCAGGCTGGGAAATCAGCCCCCAATCTGGTCAACAAGTGTAAAAATGCATCAATCACTGTCAGAAGTGCCCGGAACTGAAAGATAAGTGTCTCAATGGATCCAGAAGACCCAAATCCACTAGGAATGAGTACTCATACACCCTGGGTTGCCCTAATGGGCCTGCTGTAGGGTCCACCATATATGGACAATGTATAATCTGCTGATCTGAAGCAATAATAAACCTGCTGAACTGGATCAAACATTATCTGCATCATATGTCCATCATATGATATCATCATCAAACATGTGGGCCCATAAATCATCATCAATAATCATCTATACATGGTCCACATTATCACAGATCCCAAGAATATATAATCAAGGATAAATCACATCAGTAGATTAAGACAATGCTTCTCTAATCATTCCCACAGCTAAGCTCAAAGTATAAATTCCATTCAGTGGCATTAATCAAGTTAACATATTCCGTTGTTATATAAAATTACTTGCACAATAGTTCAAATGACAAACTCACCCATTGGACATGGTCAAACTGCTAGTGAAGGATGAAGGCTAGGAGCAAGGTTGGGCCAAGGGTTTGACCTGTCTAACTTAACTCAAAAATACTTTGGACTGGGAGAAGGGGGAAGCTACAAACTCTGTGCTGGACAAAAAGAACACGGGGGATGGCTGTGTCTCACAAATGGATAAGTTGTTTAGAGAGTGCTTATTCAACTTAGGCATCATGTCTACATCAAGTTGATCCAGGTTTATTAGGATCATTCAAATTTATTCCATGGCCTTTTTGGCCTACATAACCCTTCGGATTTCAGATGTGCTGAGAAGCACAACTAGTTGCAGCTTGCATCCAGGGCATGTTTTTCACATATTTATAAAGTCAGCAATTGTTTAGATATAGCTTTTAAGAACCATTGCTTTTTGGACCTTTCTTATACTCTTCGAGGAGTATTTTTAGCTTTTCATTGCTCTTGCCCTTTTTTGTTTCCATGGGCGAATTTTTCAAGTTTTCATAGGTAGAACGTGAGCTTTCAGTTTTAGCCAACAACATCTCAAGTGAGTAGGGGGAGTTCGAGCCAATGCCAAACATCGGGACAACCGACCAGAATGATTTAGGCCTACAATCCAACTCACCAAAGGCAAGTTCTGTCACCAACTCAGAGCCGAGACACTGAATAAACAGGGATGCGGTCCAAACACAGAGGTAGAAAAATGGGGAAGTCCTCGGTATTAGAAAGTCAAATGAGACAAGTCAGGGTTTAAAGTCAAACAGGAAGGTCATGTATGGATGGAGACAAGTGAATATGGAGCCTACACTAGCAGACAACTGGTGTCGGGAAAGACCATATCTATGTAAGGTGAATAACCAGTGAGTTTTGTTAAATGACCTGAATGTGCAAGCAATTGTCCATTTTATGATTTACAGTTCATTTTAAATAGTTTGCCACATCAGGAATAATATACCAAGCATATGCTATGATCATGACCAAATCAACAAGATAATAATCCACAGTCAGTGAGAACATATCCATAGATCATACAACATCATCATGATAATAATCATCAAGTATCATTTGAAACACTGCTGTACTACATCTCTAGGCACTGAACTGAAACTGTAATGGGATAAGTGGTCACATTAGTCATCAAATCTGAACTCTCAAGGCTCAGCCTTGACACAAGGTCATATATAAATCTGAATAATGCACTGCTCTGATCATGAGTGATCCAATATATATAGCCATGCTCTGGAAGAATGTAGGCTCTGGAATGTGCAGATATCTGCTGTACAAGAATAGTAGCCCTGCTACTATGGTGTGATACCAGTTAAGCTGCAACCATTAAAGAAAACCCTAAAAATTGATAACTTAGTTTCCAACCGTTAGAACTTTGTTTTTATTGCAAACCCGCTTGTTATTTGCGCCTAAAAGCTTATATCTTAAGTTTGAAACAATTCTGACTCCATTAACCCATAGTTTAAGTACTAGTCCGCTTGGCAAAAACGCCCACCTGGGGGCGTTTTTCTCTTCTGCTGATTTGGGGTCATTTTGGGGTTCTGGGTACTTCTAATTTGGGTTCAGAACATCGTCATACCTTAGGAAATCAAGAACGTCGTCTTACCTTAGGAAATCAAGTACCGATTGTTGGAAGTGATTATTTATGCTAATTATTCTCTGCCCTAGGTACATTTGTCCACTATCTAACCCCTTTCCTAGGCAGTTTACTTCACTACCTCACTTCCAATTCATTTCATATCCTTAGACTATTTTCAGCCATCTCATCTTTAATCTAATCTACTTGATTCATCTTTTTCAATTGTTGGCCACGTTTCATTTAAGTGTTTATTTCATCCGTGTGCCCAACGGGTGGCTGAAACTAGACTTAGGACCTACTTACACTCATCTCCTACCAGTTCGCCTTTCCATCTTTGAGATTTGGGTGTACTTTTGTCTCTCAACCACCACTTGGTTGAGCGGGGTCTCCCCCTTGACTTGGCTACGTGCCTTGTCTAAAGTGATAGTAGCTTTGTCCGGTGTGACTTCCGTTCCCTGAACGGAGGACCTGGCTATTGTCGGTTACACCTTCCTAGCTGTTCGCCTCTACCATCCCTATTGGGACACCTACTACCAAATAGCTATAGTTTGTGTGATAACACCTTTATCTGCAATAAAGGAGGCTCATGAACAACAAATGGTGGAAATGGAGAAGAAAATGGAAGAAGTTGAATCAAAACACCTTGCACAAATGAAAGAAATTCAGAACAGGGTGATAACCAAAGAAAGAGCACAAACTCAACCTGCTCCTAGAACTTTTCCTGCAAAATCAAGTTGGCAAAGAAAAGTACCCAACCATGAATAGAGGCCTCCTCATCAGCTAGAGGATGCTACAATGGTTGAGCATTACACACCATATTGTAGAACATGCAGAGACTTCCATGAGGAAGAATCTTGTCATCTCGCATGCTATATTCAAAAGCATGGTTTTCCTGAAGGGTTTTTTGGTCAGTCTTCATCAAGCGAGCCTAAGTGCATAAGTTATGTAAGTGACATTTGTGATATTCCTGAAGAGAGTTGGAACCAGTTGGGCCAGCCTATTACAGAAAGTATGACTTTTTCCCATCAGATCCTTGATGATCCTATCGAAGAAATTTATCAAAGATCGAATTTTATTGAAGACCCTCCTCATGCCACCGAAACAAAAGACATTTATGAGTGGGAAGTTTTTCAAGACTACTTCAGTGATGATGAACATATATGTACTCCTGATCCACCTCTAGAAGAAACCATTATAGAGATTGACACTCATAAAGTAACCCATGAAGTTTGTAATTTGTGTGATGACACTTCCATTTGTTCTCCACATGGCAGTGAATATTTGGAAAGTTGGGTCCCTTGTGATATCTTTGAAACCCATCTGTTTGAAGAGGATTGTTATGAGGTTGAGGAGGATAGGCATAGCTTGAAGGATGACATAAGTGATGATGAGTCCTGTTGTCACCTAGACTGTAGTTACCCCTATGGATGGATCCAGTCATGGATGGCAATAGGAAAGGGCAACTCAAAAGGTGCAACCACGATCACCTCGACCTCCAATGTATATGGTTGTCACGCCAGTCGAGGCAACCTTCGCTTTATGTTATTTAGCCCAGACAACAAAGGGGGAGACCCAATCTACTCCCGACAGGAGAGATCAAAACCAAGACACCAAATCAGGGTATTTCTAAGTAAAGTTAGGTGTATGGTTTATCCTAGACCTAAAGATGAAGTCACAAGCCAAGTGAGGGGTTCACTAGGTATAGCTTTGGTTCATGGTTGATGTAAGAGTGACTTATAATGTTTGAAGTGAGATCTAGGGCTAGTGTACTAGTTCAATGTTAGAAAGTCCACTGCCTTGGGAACTGTGTCCAATACAGGGTAATTAAGGGTTGTATTGGGGCTAACTAGTACAGACGACAAGCTTGACCATGGTACATGATAGCTTCAAGGGTTTAGTTCACTATGCATAAGTCAAACCACAAGTCAATCCAACAATCTAGAAAGTTGAATTAACTTGGAGAGAAACCAGTGCCTTGGGAATTGGGAAGTGGAGTCAAAGTAGGGTTGACTTGTGGTTTAGGACTCCTAGTACTTGGGACAAGTGGGCAGTAGAGGTCTTAATGGATGAATGTGTCTAGATCTAGGTTTGACCAAAGTGGACCACAATCCCTTAAAACAAGGAATGCAATCCCCAAGGCAAGATTTGACAAAGTGACAGTCTAGACCTAGGTTTTGAATTATTCCGGTTCTAAATCTCCAAAAATCTCAAGTACCTAGTTCCTGGAAGTGAGTCAACTCACTTCTCCAAGGTGGTGCGACTTTGCCCAAGGAGACCTAAAAGTGGGGTTAGGTGGGTCAAAACAAGTCGGATGGCATCCAAACTTTAGATCCGGGTAGATCGGTCAAGTAGGAGTATGGATCTGTAATTTCGTGGTAATCCAACGGTTAGATCTTAGTAGATCTGAGTTTAAGGGTTCCAAGTGGCCCAAAATGGGGATTAAATCCCTTAAAATGTGGAATGGGGCCCACAAGGTGAATTTCAGGAAAGGGACAACCTGGGTGTATGTTATTGGATGTGTAGATGTCAAATCAAGTGGAATCTCAAACACCCACCACTTAGATCTAGGTCAACCTGCTCAATCAGTGAAGTGCGCCTTGCTTGGGAGAGGCCAAGTTGGTATGGGAGAGGGGTCAAACGGAAGCCAATCCTCACCAAACTATAGATCCAGGATGCCGTGGATGCTATAGAGGTGGGTTTTCAATATTATGCCCAATAACCCACTAGATCTAAGTAGATCTGAGAAAATGTAAAAATGGGGTTTTGATTAATTAGGGTTTTAAGTGTTTTTGACAATTGGATAGATCATGGAGATAGAACTTACCTTGAGATCATACCTGAGTGATGTGGATGAGATGCCTTGATGTTGAGGAAGATTCCCGTAGAGATCAAATGAGAGATTGTTGATTTGCTTGCCGATTTGATGCCCTAGCCCACAAGTGCGCCTTCCTCTACCTGTCAAACCAAGGAATGAAGATTCAATCAGTAAGATCAAGTATGGAAGAAATACAAGAGAAATGCAAATAGTAACATGAAATAGAAGGTCCTGGGACAGTAATACTCCCTGTTACCAACGAAGAGCTCCAAAGAAGAAGTAGGGAGAGTCTTCCCCTACCAATACCTCCTCCTCCAAGCAAATCGGCCTCTACTTGTAGATGCAAAATCGTGGTACGAAAGATATGGCAAACAAGATCTCCAATAACTCAGTGCAAAGGAAGAACCAACGAACAAACACCAAAAACATTCACCACAACACTGGAGATAGATGCAATAATAATTTTCTATTCCAATAATCCAGAGCCAAAAGTCCCCTTACAATGAGAGGCTCTCTCCTTTAAATAGGAAGGAGAGGCACCAAAACCCTAACCACTTTTTGAATGAGTGGCTAAGATTAAAAGATACAAATGTCTAATCAATGGTTGAGATGAGCTCAACAATATAATACATGGATCACATATAAAATATAATGTAAGTGGACAAAATCGCCCTAGAAGAGGGGAATCCCACCAAATCATGATGATAAAATATCATAAAAGGCTTATGGTGGGTCCAAGGGGTAATTTTATCCCTCCTTGGTCAATCCCCATAGCACAATAACCAATAAATAATCATGAATGTACCAAATCGTGCCTCCATAGTCAAGTCGTGGTCCTCAAAAGACCTCAAAAATCCACAGAAAGTGCCATAAGTGATGGATGCGGGCCCCGATGAAGCTGAAACTGCTGGAGAAGGTGTGGAAGACCCCGATCTATCATCACTGATCATCCCATGCCATAACTTTGCCTTAGTAGCCCAAATCGATTTCCTCAATAGCCATTTCTACCAATCCTGAAATGCCTCGGGAAGCGTGAAACTGCCCCAAACAGCCTCAGCTCTTCCTTGGAAAGATGAGGCCAATAGTTTCATGCATACATCCTCATGGGTTATAGATAATTCATTAAAAATTTCCCTACAGATGAGAAGGTGCCCTTTAGCAGATTTATCATAATTTTCATCAAATTTAGGCAACCTTTCACGGGCTTGATGAGGAATATGATGAGATTAACCAATAATTTTTGAGAAGTCAAAGACTTTCAATCGACCAAAAGTCCGAGGCCGCTCAGAAGTAGCCATGGATGGCAAAATTTTTATTTTATTTTATTTTATTGTTAAATCAAGAACCTAAATACAAAAAGATGCACCCCATGGGCTCTAGATAATGATAGGATTCGATCACCAGTGGAGTCGCTTATGTGGAGTCGCCAGGTAGACTTTTAAACTCTTCTACCAAGATGTATGTCGTTTGAATTGCAGGGAGAGAGTAAGACAAAACAGGTATGTTGAACCAAGGTAGGCCTCTACCTCTCTGGCAACGGCGCCAAAAAATGTTATCACACAACTTGTAGTTGCCCCTAGTGGTATCCCATCCGGGACGGAAGAGGAGATGGACAACTAAAGAGGTGACCCAAGAGATGCCACGGTTCCCAATGCAAGGTGGGAGTCACGCCAACCGAGGCACTCTTCACTTTAGATCTAGATAAATCAAGACCTAGGGGGAGACCCTATAACCAATCAAAGATGATTGGACCCAAACAAAGGTTCCTAGGGATGAGTAAATGGTAAGTTACGGAAACCAATGCAAGGTAAAGTGGACCTAGAAATTAAAGTTTGGTTGAAGGTGGTTTGAGAGATGATTAGTGTTTCAACCAATGTATGATTTGGGCCACATGATGAGCTAAAAAGACAAGATCTAGTACCATGTATTACACAAGTGGGACCTACTTTTTTGGGATATGTGAATGGCTTAATGTGGACCCACAAGGTGAATTTAAGGGATGCAATTGGTACTAGAGGATATGTAATGAGTAGATCTATGGATCTAAGTTGAAATTAGGAGTACCCATTTACTGGATCTAAGGTTTGACACAATTCCCAAGGAGTGCGACTTGCTTAAGGAAGACTAGTGCCTTGTTGGATGGGTTAATGGAGTCAAAAGATATGTCAAAGTGTAGATCAGGACACCTAGTAGTCAAATCAAGTGGGCTAATTGGGATAGAGTGGTTGGATTGGGTTAGATCTAGGGTTTCATGAAATGACCCAAGTGGACCACAATCCCTTAAAACAAGGAATGCTACCCCCAAGGCAGATTGTCACAAAATGATACTCTAGATATAGGTTTCAAGGTATGCTCATTCCAAATCCACTGAAATCTCAACTACCCAGGTCCTAGAAGTGGGCAAACTCAGTCACCCAAGGAAGTGCGACCTTGCTCAAGGAGGGCTAAAAGGTGGATAAGGTGTGTCAAATCAAGTCCAATGGCCACCAAATTGTAGATCCAAGTGGTTTATGCAATGATCTATATGGATCTTGAAAATCAAGTCAATCCAAGGGTTAGATCTTACTAGATCTGAGTTTTAAGATGCCAAGTAGTTCAAAAGGGGGTTTTAATCCCTTAAAATGTGGAATGATGCCCACAAGGTAGAAATCACCCAAGTAAAAGTCTAGGGGTAGGTTATCAAATGTGTAGATTGCAAATCAAGTGGGATCTCACCTACCCACATGCTAGATCTAACCCAACAAGCCTCTCCAAGGAAGTGCGATTTGGTTCAAGAGGGCTATATTGCCTTGAAAAGTGTGTCAATTTTAACCCAATCACCACCAAACTATAGATCCAACTAGGGGTGGATGCTATAGAGGTGGGTTCGTAAGATCTTTTCAAAAGCAAGGCTAGATCTAAGTAGATCTAAGAAAAACCAAAATTTGGGGTTTTGATTAATTAGGGTTTGTGACTAATGAAGAGAGAATGGATGGAAAGAGGCACATACCTTGTAGATCTTACCTCAATTGCTTGTGGCCACCTTGCAAATTGATAGCATTCTCCTATGTGTATGTTCAAGAGTGAGATCCAAGAGCTCCAACCAAAACGTCCTCCTCCAAGATAGCCAAATCGTCCTCCTCCTACAAGACAAGATCACATGAAACAAGCCAAGTAAGATGATTATGAAAATGATGGAAAGATGTAATAGAAAGCATCAACTATGTCACAAAGATACAATAATGACACTCCCTTTCACCAAGATCAACCCAAGAGAGACTATGTGGATCCCTCCAACAATAACCCTCAAGAAATCACCCTCCTCTCCACCAATTCGACTTTCCTGCAAGAAAACTAGTAGAAGCACCAAAATCCACAATGATACATAGAAGAGATACTATATACTCAAGATGCAAGAGAATCCACAAGACGAGAGATATGCTCCACAAAGAAGTGTTCTATTTCAATATTCCAGAGCTCCAAAGGTGAGCTATACAATAGGGGGTCTCCTCCTTATATAGGATAATAAAGACCAAAACCCTATACCACTCTACAATACTACATCAAATGAGTGGTTGAGATTAAAATATCTCAATACATGATCAATGGCTAATAATGAATCATAACAATATATCACATGGATCACCCAATAAAATGATGATGCGCTAACTAAATGGTACAAAGTGAGGATGACGTCATCCACTAGAGGGGTAAAAGTACAAAAATCCACCTCATAATGACTATGACATAACATAAGAAGCACATGGTGGGGCTAGGAGGCATCAATCCTTACTAGCTCATCCCCAAGGCACAATAAAATAATAAAATATGTCCAATATAATATAAATAACCAAATCTGTCCTCAAAATCTGTGACAAACAAGCAGTAAAAGACCTCCTGTGATCGCTGTGGGCCTACCCACATGGTGAAAACTAGCCGGAAGATAGTGGGATCACCCTGGAAGACCTCTGTGAAAACCAAGTGCCAAAACCTTGCCTCAATTGCCCAAATCGAATTCCTCAGTGACCACTTTATCCCATTTTTAACTGCCTCGGTAACTGTGAAAGTGCCAAAACTGCCTCCCAGGGCATCTGCGCTGTCCAACTAATCCCACCAGGCTCTCCAGAAGGGGGGGTAAATGCTAAAAACAAGTGGCTGGACCACCTCCTCCTCATACAGCGCCCTCGGTGAACTAGCCTATCATGGCCCCTGCTGCTCAGGGTGCGAAATCAGCCCCAAATCTGGTCAACAAGTGTAAAACTGCATCAATCACTGTCAAAAGTGCCCGGAACTGAAAGATAAGTGTCTCATTGGATCCAGAAGACCCAAATCCACGAGGAATGGGTACTCATACACCATGGGTTTCCCTAATGGGCTAGTTGTAGGGTCCACCATATATGGACAGTGTATAATCTGATGATCTGGAGTAATAAATAAAATTGCTGAACTGCATCAATCATCATCTGCATCACATATCCATCATATGGCATCATCATCAAGAGTATGTGGGTCCATCAATCATCATCTATAAGCATATTTGGCCCACATCATCACGGATCCCAAGAAATGACCATAGTCAAACTAGGTTTGACTAGGTCCATATATAACCAAGGAAAAATCATATCAGTAGACTAAGACATGTTCCTCTAATCATTCTGATAGCTTAGATCAAAGTATAACATCCAATCAGTGGCACTAATCAAGTTAGCATATTCCTTTGTTATTTGTAATTACTTGCACAATAGTTCAAATGACAAACTCACCCATTGGACATTGTCAAACTGCTAGTGAAGGATGAAGGTTAGGAACAAGGTTGGGCCAAGGGGTTGACTTGTCTAACTCAACTCAAAAATACTTTGGACTGGGAAAAGGGGAAAGCTACAAACTCCGTGCTGGACAAAATAACATGGGGGATGGCTATGCCTCACAAATGGATAAGTTGTTTGGAGAGTGCTTATTCAACTTAGGCATCATGTCTACATCAAGTTGATCCAGGTTCATTAGGATCATTCAATTTCATTTCATGGCCTTTTTGGCCTACATAACCCTTCAGATCTTAGGTGTGCTGACAAGCACAACTAGTTGCAGCTTGCATCCAGGGTATGTTTTCATATATATATAAGGTCAGCAATTGTTTAGATATAGCTTTTAAGAACCATTTTTTTTGGACCTTTCTTATACTCTTCGAGGAGTATTTTTAGTAGTTCATCGCTCTTGCCCTTTTTAGTTTCCATGGGCGAATTTATAAGTTTCCACAAGTAGTACATGAGCTTTCAGTTTTAGCCAGCAACATCTCAAGTGACTAGGGGGAGTTTGAGCCAATGCCAAACATCGGAACAATCGACCAGAATGATTTAGGCCTACAATCCAACTCACCAAAGGCAAGTTTTGTCACCAACTTAGAGCCGAGACACTGAACATACAGGGATGCGGTTCAAACACAGAGGTAGAAAAATGGGGAAGTCCTCAGTATCAGAAAGTCAAATGAGACAGGTCAAGGTTTAAAGTCAAATAAGGAAAGTCATGTATGGATGGAGTCAAGTGAATATGGAGCCTCAACTAGCAGACAACTGGTGTCAGGAAAGACCATATCTATGTAAGGTGGTGAACCAGTGAGTTTTGTCAAATGACCTAAATGTGCAAGTAAATGTCCATTTTATAATTTATAGTTCATTTTAAACAGTTTGCCACATCAGGAATAATATACCAAGCAGATGCTGTGAAAATGACTAAATTAACAAGATAATGATCCACAGTCAATGATAAAATATCCATAGGTCATATAACATCATCACAATAATAATCATCATATATCGACTGAAACACTGTTGGAATACATCTCTAAGCACTGAACTGAAACTGTATGGGATAAAGGGTCACATCGGTCATCAAATCTGAACTCTCAAGGCTCAGCCTTGACACAAGGTCTAACATAAGTCTGAATAATACACTGCTTTGATCATGAGTGATCTCAAAATATACAATCATCATAGCCAAGCTCTAAATAATGGAAGCTCTGGAATGTGCAGATATCTGCTAAACAAGAATAGTAGTCCTGCTACTATGGTGTGATAACAGGACCCACCCATATGTCTTCAGATCCCCTAGATTTGGTGTAAAATAGATGATTATCCACAATTACTTGATTTCCAATACAAAATCGAGGACGGTTCATAGATTCAGGGATGACCTCAATGTCACAGATTAGGATGGGAGAAACTTCATCATTATTTTGTGAAGGTGGACTTGTTATTCTCAAGTTCCTTTGAGGAAGAACTGCATCAAAACGGGGTGGACCTCCATCTATAGGAATGGAAACCCTACCAATAAGAACTTCCTGAATCACTCTTCTCCTCCTATGTCTTTCATTCATCAGTTCATTATGCTGTGGGTGAATGATATACTTTGGAGTTCCCCCCACAGTCCAAAAGTCTATAACAACCTCTTCAGTGTCCTCTTCCAAGGGAGATGGCATAACATGTTCTTCATTACTTCTACTACTACCTTCTCCGGATGGGACTGGAACAACCATGCCTTCTAAACTTGAAGGATCAATCGTGGGTGGTGCAGGATGGTTCAAGGCCATGTCTCAAAACCTCTGAGGTTCTATTTCTAAGAATGTTGGCAAGGGAGTAGGAATGTGAGATGTATCACTAGAATGCGTATTTCCCTCACCACTAGGTAACTCACAGGGTAATAAGAAACTAGGGAAATTTCTTAAATGAGGATGTGTCGATGAAGGCTCACCTTCGCTGGTTGTACTGGTGATAGGAGGAGTCACCTTTGCTGGTTGTACTGGTGATAGGAGGAGTTTCCTGAAAGATAGCAAGTTTATTCAATGAAAAATCTCCTTTAGGGGCATTATGTACCAGGGCATGCTCTTGCCAACTGATAGAGTTGTCACTAACTTGCCTTAGTATGCCTTCTTCCATAGACATATGAGATAAATCTCAAAGCTTAACTGGAATGGGAAATCACAATAATCTTTTTGTCAAGATGCAGAAAATATTATCTGGCCTTCTCGAAGAATACATAGTCCACAAGAAAGGCGCTCTATGGCATTTAACTCCATACACAAAATCTAAAACTGCATTATGATCTTGAAAGAAGTCGATCTCCCAAAGTGATTCCCACTCATCTTGTGTGTTCGAGATAACACAAGTCTTTTTGCTTCTCTAAGTTCTTCGTGATTTAAGGCTTTGACTACACCTTGTCTTCCTTTTTCCTCATCTCAGCTTGCTCCTTGTCCATGGGTTTCCAAACCAACAACATATCTTTAGCTAATTTTCGGGTGCACGCCACTTTAGCTTTTACCACTTTCAAGGATAGTATGGACCTAGATTTCACCTCCTTTTGGTAAAAATCTGCAACCTTCTTAGCATCATAACATTTCTTTTTGTGATATGTTAAGAAGGCTTTTTTGGCGTTGTGGAAAGTCCATTTTCACAATGTTGGTCTTGTACTCTCTAATTTTCTTTCCTTACCACAACATTTGGATATTCCTGTATGGACAACTTTTAGAGTACCCTGTATTCAATAACCTCATAACCTTCCTTCTCCAAAACCTTTACATAACAATGTTGTAATGTACCTATTTCAGATATGGACAACCATTGTATGGCTAGCCGCTAATGTGTCTTGTTACGTTGGTGATGTTTTTAAAGAAAAAACAAGTGCTTAGGGATAGAAATAACTGTTCATATTTGTTTGAGTATTTGGAATGCCTTCAAAGTTTTGAGATCGTGTCAACTGGTCACAAATTGCAAGATAACAACAACATCGAGATAGTTATTTAATCCTCATCTCATGGGCAACATCACCTACAAGCAGACTTCTTAAAGAAGTGATTTTTTTCAGCCTAGCTCTTTTGTACGAATACCTCCTTGCATGGTTTTCAAGCATGGTCCTGTAATATTCTTCAGATATCTCAAGATCACAATCTACATCATGGCATGCAAATGCATCATAGCCAGCCTCTACTTCATCCTTGTTTCTCTTTTTCTTTATTATTAAATATGATAGTAAATTTGATGGCCTCTTGGTGTTACTCCCACTTTCATGTTCAATCATCGCTTTCAAACTTGTCCCTTTGTTTACTATACATTCCACTGTACTGCGAAAACAGTTTTATTGACCCATAACACACAAGCTAAGACATAATTATTGTTAACAGTGGCTCCACAACAGGACAATATGTCCCTTTGGGATGTTGAGATCCCAACAGTCTCCCATGATGCTTTTTCTGAAAAATGAATCAACTCCTTAGCGTCATATCCCCAAGGTTGGATAAGACCTTTGATACTCAGGACTTGACCTTAGGAGAGATACATGCTGGGATTGTGATTGATGCATAAACTTTCCTAAATCCCAGCAAAGACGTACCCCTAATTCTTAGAAACATACTTGTACTGACACTAAAACCACCCCCGAGTCTTATCCAAACTTTGACCTAACACAAATGAGTCCCGAACCTGTTTTTACTCAACGAATCAATAACATTCATGCATACACAATTTCCAGAGTGACAAAAGAAACTAACCTATGACAAAGGTAAAAACAAACTAACCCCCCAGTGTTGGGACTGCTCATATGAATGCAGAAGAAATTATTAGTAATGAAAAGACTTGCAAGAAAACATAAAATAGAAACATAAGTGAAATGCATGTAATGAAGGAAATTCCCAGTAAAAACAAAATTTTTGCCACTAACCTACACCAATACCCAAAACAAATATACTCCTTTTTTCTTTTTCTTTTGTTTTGTGGCCCTTTAATAACTACCCAATGACTGAAAGTTGCTTCTCTTCTCCATCCAGATCAGTTAATTGGAAACAATACTTCCCTGCTATTGCGTTGATTTCGAAAGGGCCCAAGGAGAGGTTGTCGAATTTACCATGTTTCTCTAGCTTCCCATATCTTCAACCTGCAACACTTGATTCTTAAGCTTCTTGTCGAAGGCTTGCTTGATTTTATTCTGGTAGTCAATGAAGTGATCAAGCATGCCTACAGTTCTCATCCAAATGAACCAAAGCATTGACCTGGGCTTGTAATGCCTCTGGATTAGTAGCAAACTACTGCAATAATTTATACTAGTAATCCCAAATTAACAGGAAACACTATTCAAAGCATAAACCAAATCGAAGGGACTCTTACCAATAGCACGTTTTTTGGTAATGCGATCAACCCATAAGGCATACTTTATTTTGTTGTCGCTAACTACTATTGTTGTTCCCGACATTCCTCTTAATGATCTGCGATAAGTTCTTATTGCTTGATTCAGCGAGGCCATTTCCCTATGGATAGTAATTAAACGAATGTGAGAGAACAATGCCATATTGTGCAAATAAATGAATGAGCTCTTCAGATCTAAACATAGTACTGTTGTTTGTAGTTATCTCGGTTGGTACTCCGAACCTTTTGACTAGATGTGTCTCAGAAGATGATCAATGGAGAACTGCCTCTACCCATTGAGTGAAGTAATATGTAGCTGTTAAGATCCATTTAAAACCATTACTGGAATTTTCATGGAATTCTCCTATAAAGTCCAATCCTCACTACTGAAAGGGATATCCACGATTACTGGTTCCAAAGGTAAAGCAAGTAACCTTTGGCGTCCTGTAAACTTTTGACATTCGTCACAAGAGCATACAAATTTGTGGACATTTGCAAATAAGCTAGGCCAAAAGTAACCGACCTTCATGGTTTTGTGAGCTGTGGTTCTAGCAGCAAAATGCTTCCCACAAACACCAGAGTGCAATTCGTCCATTAGTTCTTGAGCCTCTGTGGAATCTACACATCTTAGGATCACCCCATCGGGGTTCCTCTAGGCTAAACCATCATTAGTTAAACAATATTACATGGCTTCTAACTTAAGAGATTTCTGTTTATTTTTATTCAAATGAGGGGGACATGCTAAATTGTGTTAAATAAAATGATAAATCAACATACCATTCATGTTGTTGCAATTGAGAAAAATTTGCACATTTCTTGATTGGGTCTTCCTCTACCTGTTTTATTGTCTTTTCAACTAATACAAGGCTGCTTCCTGCCATTAGTTTTAGTTTCGTCAACCCTTGCCCCCTTACCAACTTTCTTGGCTTGAGTTCCAGATCATATTCTTGTATTTTAGCAATCCAACTACCTCGTTTTCCATAGCATTCCTGTTGTGACTAAATCTGCTTCACCATCATAGCATGAGGCAAGTAAGCCATGACTTTAGCGTTCCAAATATATTCTCAAAATCGTTTTTACCACTTGAACCAAGGCATAAGCCTTCTTTTCCATGGCGGTGTATTTAAGCTCAGCCCCCTTTCAAGGCTTTTCTCATAAAGGCTATAGGCTCCTCGAAACCATCATTATTTTCTACAACAGGATGGCAGCCAAAGAAGAATTAGAGGAAAAGGAAAAACATTGTAATTCTTTACTGTAATCTAGGCTTACCAATATCGAAGCCCGACAAAGAGCTTGTTTGATGTTTTCGAATGCTTGTTTCGCTTCCTAAGTCCAAGATATATCCTATCTTTTTTTTAGCATACTTGAAATGGCATAAGTAATTCAGTGAAATTAAGCTCTGTTTTACCCTATTTTAAGTAATTTTCTCTCTTTTATTGGTATATGTAGTCTACAGTTTCCCTCTCTAGCACTAATTCTTCTATTTGCCCACACAACTAAAACGAAAGCACTCAACATGCATTGAAACACTCTTCCTGGAAATGAAACACACTTACACTTGCAGGAAGTAGTCACACTTGCAGGAAATAAACACTCTTGCAAGAAGTAAACACACTTGCATGAAATAAAAACACTTGTATGAATGATGGTAATCTATTTAGAGTAACAACAAAGGTTAATGATATTGATAATGTAGTAACAACAATCATAAACTAGTAGATCAAATGTTTAACAAATAACAAACTAAATAAAAACACTTGTATGAATGATGGTAATCTATTTAGAGTAACAACAAAGGTTAATGATATTGATAATGTAGTAACAACAATCATAAACTAATAGATCAAATGTTTAACAGATAACAAACTATTCTATTCTCCGTAAATAACATAATAACAACACATGTCCAGGGAAGTGGGCCCTTCCTCCCTTGAACAGGGCTGCCAAGAAGAACTCAAATACTACAAATTAACTCTTAACAAGAAATCAACGTAGCTACTCTTTATTACTGAACTTTTCAGAAAGGTTACAACAGAATTACAATCTCATCTTTGTATCAAATGTTTAACAAATAACAAACTATTCTATTCTAAGTAAATAACATAATAACAACACATGTCCGTAAATAACATAATAACAACACATGTCCAGGGAAGTGGGCCCTTCCTCCCTTGAACAGGGCTGCCAAGAAGAACTCAAATACTGCAAATTAACTCCACATGAAATCAACGTAGCTACTCTTTATAACTGAACTTTTCAGAAAGGTTACAACAGAATTACAATCTCATCTCTGTCTCAATATTACTCTTGTCCAACCCTCATAACAGGGAAGAAACTATCCTTCTTATAGATATTCTCAGATAATTTTAGAAAAAGAATGGTCTTGAGAATCTTTTGAAGGACAAAAATAGATAGCAAACTGCATCTTGTTCAAAGCATTACAAATAACACAAAAGTGACTCAATCTGCCACATATACCCTCTTAGAAGAGTGGCAATGTATCCCTTGTGATTTCCTTCTAGTATTATATTGTACAGGAATATCAACTATGGATTACAGAGGAGTAACAGCAGATGGAATATACAAAAATATAAGTGTTTAGAACGCACAGGAGTAACAACAACCAAACTATATAGGAGTAATAGTAGTTGGAAAGTGACTAGAGTAGCAACAACCTTAACAACAATCAAACTATACAGGAGTAATAGTAGTTGGGAGTCACTAGAGTAGCAACAACCTTGAGCAACCTACGATCAAAGATACTACCAAACACTTCATAAGCAATCTTATCAATTATTAAGCTCCTCAATATCCTCATTATTAATCAAAATAACACATACCTCAATGCATTCCGTAGAGTCATGGTCAATATATCATCAAAAAGAGGTTAAAAGATATCATTAGAACAAGGTTAAAAGGATGGAAAAAAGGTGACATTTCCAATACCCATCAACATAAAAGAAAAACATCTCATCGCAATTACATTAACATCTCATCATAAAAGAAACACATGCACAATAGGCCATTACATCACGAAATATCATCATAAGGAATATCACTACATCATATCTTCTTTATCAAAGATATAACATGCTATCATGATATGTCGTAAAAAGGAATCCCATCAACATGGAACCACATGCTAAATACCATACGTGATCTTAAAACAACATAACATGACAATAATCTAAACAATTAAAAAAAAATGCAGAATAATAAAACATCACGAGCATTCTTCTCGTGCTTAATTATCTACCAAATAAAAGTCACTAGCATGCATAAATATATGAGTAATGCTTATTGGATATCACACCTAATGAAAGAAATACCTTCAAAACATCCATACATTATATAGACTTTATCAATCTAGGTTGACCCTACAAAAGTTTATGATGGGATACCTGCATGATATAGTATGAGTGACATGTGGTAACTGTTATCACACAACTTGTAGTTGCCCCTAGAGGTATCCCATCCGGGACGGTAGAGGAGACAGGCAACTAAAGAGGTGACCCAAGAGATGCCACGGTTCCCAATGCAATGCGGGAGTCACGTCAACCGAGGCACTCTTCGCTTTAGGTCAAGGTGTAACTAGACCAAGGGGGAGACCCTATATTCCAATCACAGTTGATTGGACCCGAACAAAGGTTTCTAAGGGTAGGTAAATGATGAGTTACGGAAACCAATGCAAGGCTAAGTGGACCTAAGAGTTAAGGAATGGTTGAAGGTTGTGTAATGGATAGTTAGTGTTTCAACCTGTGTATGGTTTAGGCCACATGATGGGGTATGATTACTAGGTATAGTCCCATGCGTTTGCACAAGTGGGTCTTGTCTTCTTGGGAAGTGTGAAATGGTTCTAGGTGGACCCACAAGGTGAAGTTAGGTGTGAGGTTGGTAATATAGGTTAGATATAGGCTAGATCTATAAGTTTGAGTTGGTTCTAGGAGTACCCATGTACTAGATCTAGGGTTTGACACGAATCCCAAGGAGTGCGACTTGCTTGGTGGTGGACTAGTGCCTTGTTAAGTGGGCTAATGGGGTCAAGAAGGATGTCAAAGTGTAGATCGGGACACCTAGAAGCCAAGTCAAGTGGGTTGAATGAGATCCAATGGTTGGATCTTACTAGATCTAGGTTTTTAAGTGATGACCAAAAGTGGACCACAATCCCTTAAAACAAGGAATGCAATCCCCAAGGCGGATCTTGACAAACAGACATGTTATCACATATATAGTAGCCGGGCTACCATACATTATTTTCCTCATACCAGTACACTGTTCAGCCAGTTCCCTTACATTTGAGATGCTGAGATGAGCATCTATATTGGATCACTATCAGATGTGGACAGCAGTTGCATTCCCCATGCCATGACTGAGTTTCAGGACACTCAGAGAGATGACCGATGTAGCCATTATATCATTGGTACAGAGCAGACAGTAGTGCCCAGAGTTACAGCAGCAGTCTCAGAGGACAGATGATGGTACAGGTTGATGAGCTTTCAGGTATATAACTCAGCAGGTATATCATTGTGTTATGGTTAGATTGCTTTTATACTTATTCTTATAGCATGTCTTAGCACCTAGTGTCATGATCTGGCGATCATATAGATATTTGGACCTGGTTGACCTATTATATATATCATATTGTCCCTACTCAGACTTAGAAGTTCACTATTCATACTCATTGGTACATACCCTCCTTAGGGAGAATAGAGGTGATCATTACACCATACTTTGGCTTGCTAGTGTTGGCTCCATCATTTCATTGTCTTCATCCATCCATGGCCTACCTTTTAGATTATCACCCTGACTTACTACTTGACTAGTGGCATGGAGGACTTTTCCCCACTGTAGCCTCTGTATTGGATGAGCTTCCCTGTTTATTGTGTCTCGGCTCTGAGTTGGTGACAAAACTTACCTATGGTGAGTTGGAGTTCCTTGTGAATTCCCCCTAGTCACTAAAGTTGTGTTGGCTAAACCTGAAACTTTTAGTGCTGCCATCAATACAAAATCTGGAAAAATGAAATGCTATATCTTGTATGTGAAAGAAATGCCAATTGAAAATGGCCATGAAAAATAAAATGTTATATCTTTTGGAAAAATAAATACCTAGGTAAACAAGTTGTCCATGACACACCTAGAAGTGCTCAGGTAAACAAGTGCCTTAAAAACACACCTGCAGCAGAAAGCCTAAAAATAAATGTAAATCTATGCAATGTGTTTGTAAACACACATAGATCAAGGCTATGGAAACTTCAGGCCCAAAAAGCAATGGAACTTAAATGTTATATCTAAATAATTGCTGGCCTTGTTTGTATTATGGATTGTGCGCATCTGTGAAGGTGAATAAACCCTCTTTAAACAACTCATCCATTTGTGAGACACCGCCATTCCCTGTGTTATTGCTCATTCAGTATATACTATGGTGTGTATTCCCTTTCCCTTGCCAAA